>OZ024933.1:52226268-53497807 GCA_964017235.1 Sabellastarte sp. h YS-2021
ACTTGTTAAACATCGAGCTGACCTTTCCTTATGACAGAATACACAAGATCTAGCTGACACTGTTGATTTTTAGTTTTTTAATACAAAATTTGTGTAGTTACAGTATGGTGGGGGAAGGATTTCCTAGAAGATCTGTTACGAAATCCCCCCCCCCCCCCCCCCCCCCCCGGGGTGGGTTATTTCCTGGTGGGGGGGTCATATTCCTAGGAGTTCCTCCCCCCGGGGTGGAGGATTTCCTAGGAAATTTACCCCCCGGGGGAGGATATCCTAGGACATCCTCCCCCCCCCCCTTTTGTGGTACACCGGGTACCAATTCACGCCCACCCCTAAATTTATCCAAAACAATCACAGTTAAACAATAAATTACAAATGTATATGATCCATTAGATGATTATCTATGATGTGGTAAACATCTTCTCTATGAAAAATTATAAATCTTCAAGAAAATTGAGGGTGGGCGAGAATTGGTACCCGGGTGTGAACTGGTCCATCACCACTAGATATTTTGGTATAACACAGTGAACTTCCGTCCGCATCCGTAAAAAAGGGTCAATTAAGTTTCTTTTTTTTTTTTTTTTTTTGCCCATAAATGGTTAAGGCACAACTTTGCAGTGACATATCCCAACATTCTCTAATGACATATTAAGTGACACTAATCTCCCAACAATGCCTCCTGTACAATGGATTATATCAGTATTATATTGTGAAGATGTACAATAAAACCTGATCTAAGTGATAAGCATAAATGATGCCGGGGAACAAACATAAGCCCCCCCCCCCCCCCCCCCCAACAAAAGCCCCCCTGACACAACCCCCCCCCCCCCCTTTTCTTCAAGTGTAGGGCATAAGCCCCCCTTCAGATATTGGGGAGGTGGAGGGGTAGGTCAAAAGCCCCCCCCCCCCCCCCCCCCCTCATGTTCAGAGGGCTAGGGCAAAGCCCCCCCTGCATTGTAATTGCCCCTCTTTTACATTTGAGATTAACTTTTCTTTTAAGTCCTCTATTAAAGTGGCCAAAAGCTTTTATGTAGCATAAAAAGGTGTACTCTGTTAGGTTTATGTTAAGGCATCTTAATCTGGTCTAATTATATTTCATGGTGCCTCTAATTAACAGCTAACGGGTATCAGCACATTTAAATAGACCTGTGAGAATGTGATTAAATAATGTTTAGGTAATATTTATTTTGCTTGATTGCTTTTGTATAATTGCAACCATTTCCTGATTGCTAATTCTTCCTGATATATTTTATTTCAAGTAAAATTGTAATTCATGGTACTTCTAATTAACAGGTAACAGGCATCAACAGATTTAATATGACCCGTGAATAAGTGAGAAAGCTAGGTACAATACAGCACTAATATGTTAAATAATACTGAAATTTAAACTTTTAAATAAATGAATTGAAATAAAAATTTTGTATTTCTTTTACTTATAGGAGGGGCTTTGTTTCTACAGAAGGGGGGAGGGGGGCTTTGGTCAGGGGGCTTATGCCCTACCCAGGTAGACCAGTGGGGCTTTTGTCAGGGGGCTTATGTCCTACACTCAAATGATGAGATAGGTTTACTTTATAGTTATGTAACTTATGTAGGTTAAAGGATTCATGAATTGATTTATACTGCTGAATACTGAAGCTTAAATTCAGAGTGCTGAGTAAAATATCCAGTGTAACTGAAATTCAAAATATTCAATTACATTTACAGTGTAAATTTTTCAAATACAACAACAAATACAATTACACATTTAAAAAAAAAATCAATTACAACTACATTTACAGTTACACAAAAATTGTAATTAATAACTCAATTACTTGTGTAAGTGACCCCAACCCTGCTTTTAGATTCTCACCATTAAGAAAATAGCTTGTGTCAATTACAACTTGAATGCTATTGCATTTAGAGTATTTTGGTGAAATATGTTATTCCCCTACTTTTTCTTCAGCTATAACATAGTTATATTGCAGGCCTGTAGCTTATTACACAGCTGAACAATAGCTGTTTTGAGATTCTCACTTGAATGAATCACTTGTAACTTGAAAACTATTGCATTTAGAGCCTATTGTTACAATATGCTACTAACCTACTTTTGGTTAGCTATAACATAGTAAGATTGCAGACCTGTACCTCATTGCAAAGCTGAGCAGTAGCTACTTTCAGGTTCTCACTGTTGAGTAAATCAGTCATAACTTGAAAACTATTGCATTTAGAGTATTTCCTTTAATTATATTATTCACCTACTTTTTGTTCAGCTATAAAATAGTGAAATTGCAGAGTAAGCCAAGCCATTGCATAGCTGAGCAATAGGTACTTTAAGGTTCTCACTGTTGAGTAAATCAGTTGTAACTTGGAAACTATTGTGTTAAGAATATTTTGGGTTTTTTTGTCTTTTTTTTCACTTATGGTGTCCAGATAGGCGGATGGGCAGCGGGAAAAAGTTTGTCCGGGCTGTATCTCAGAAACCGTAAGGTGTAGGAAGTTGATACTTGGTAGGGACATTGGTTAGGATGTGTAGGTGTGCAACGTCATGGTCTGACCTTGATTTGACCTTGCCGTAGTGACCTTGAGTTTGTAAATCTTGTCTGGGCTATATCTCGGAAACCGTAAGGTGTAGGAAGTTGATACTTGGTAGGGACATTGGTTAGGGGATGTAGGTGTCCAAGGTCATGGTCTGACCTTGATTTGACCTTTGACCTTGCCGTAGTGACCTTGACCTATAAAGTATTGTCCGAGCTATATCTCGGAAACCGTAAGGTATAGGAAGTTGATATTTGGTAGGGACATTGGTTAGGGGGTGTAGGTGTGCAACGTTATGGTCTGACCTTGATTTGACCTTTGACCTTGCCCTAGTGACCTTGACTTATAAAATCTTGTCCGGGCTATATCTCGGAAACCATAAGGTGTAGGAAGTTGAGACTTGGTAGGGACATTGGCTGTGGAGTACTGGCATCTCTGATGATATTTTTTTAATTTTCCGAATTTTGGCCATCATCTTGAATTTTAGTAGAACTGAAAATTTCGAGTATCTCAGAAACCATTAAAGATTTTGGGCGCAATCTTGAAGTTTGCCAGAAATAAAAAATGTTGATTATCTCAGAAACCGTTAGAGAGCAATTTTGCGCAAATTTTGGACCTTTTGGGTACTGTGGACCCTGGATGTAATGCCTCTGAAAAATTTTTAATTTTCTGAATTCCGGCCACCATCTTGAATTTTGGCATAAATCCAAAGTGTCAGTTGTCTCAAAAACCATGTAAGAGACAGTAATTTCAAGCAAATTTTGAACCTTTTGGGTAATATAGACCCCAGATATAATGCCTCTGAAAAGTTTTTAAATGTCCAAATTCCGAAAGCCATCTTGAATTTTGCCGTTAAATTGCCAGAGATCTTTATAGGGAGGTAAGCTTCTCTGTGACTGAAATTAGCCTCATACTGAAAAACAAGATGGTCGCCGTGGGCATTTCTCTGAAAATTATCTACCTTTTTCTACTGGCTGGTTCTCATAAGTAGAAGGTTGAATCTGTTCATAGGTGATCTATATAACAGATATAGATGTCCTGTACAACCTTGCAGACATTTGACCTTGAAGTACCTCATTCAAGGTCATCCACGGAATGCCAAAGTACCCCATGTACCAGACTTTAAAAGTGCCTATATCTCCCTTGTTATTGCTCCTAAAGGTTTGGCATTTGAAACCAATCTATAGGAAATCATAGGCTGGGAATCTTCTGATGTGGTCAGATTTGACCTTGGGCTCCTCCTTCAAGGTTAAATGAGGACAGCCAAACTTTAAAGTGCTTAATTATAACTTGCTTCTTATTGGTCCTAGAGGTTTGCAATATGAAACCAACTTATTGGATATCATGGGCTGGAAATCTTCTGATGTGGTCAAATTTGACCTTGGGCCCCTCCTTCAAGGTCAAACAAGAATAGCCACACCTAAAATTGCTTATAACCAGCTTATTTTTGGTCCTAGAGTTTTGGGATGTCAAACCCACTTATAGGAAATCATGGGCTGGGAATCTTCTGATGTGTTAAGATTTGACCTTGGGCCCCTCCTTCAAGGTTAAACAAGGACAGTCAAACTTAAAAGTGCTTATACCTCACTTATTATTGGTCCTAGGGGTTTGCAATGTGAAACCAACTTATAGGAATTCATGGGCTAGAAATATTCTGATGTGGTCAGATTTGACCTTCAAGGTCAAATGGTGACAGCCAAACTTAAAAGTGCTTATAACTCGCGTATAATTGGTCCTAGAGGTTTGGGATGTGAAACCTACTCATAGGAAATCATGGACTGGGAATCTTCTGATGTGGTGAGAATGGACCTCGAAAACTTTTGCATTTACAGTATTTTGTTTAAATATGTTACCACTACATTTTACGGCTTAACAGTTACCTTGGTACTTTACTACTTCTGAATACCATTTGTAGGGAACAACTTTTGTGTCCTTTTCTTCTTTCACTTCTACTCTGAAACTCAAAGCACACAGTCAGCTGACAAAGAGCCTGTTCACAGGCACTGATTGCTTGATTTTGTTTTGTTTTTCTAGGGTTTCATTTTCTGAGTGAGCAAAACTATTCTCAACATGGAGGATATCTTAAAAAGAGCACTCATGAGGAATGAATTTGGCAAGGTGTTTGAGCTGTTGTCTAGTGGCAAGATCCCATCCATGCCTCCAGAAAATATTCCTGAGGGTGGTACTGTTCTTCATATTTCAGTGATTTTGGGCTACAAGGAATGTGTTGAAGCATTATTATCCAAAGCTGTTTGTGACCTCATGATTAATTTCCAGGATGACGCCACACAGTGGACCCCATTGATGCATGCAGTGGCAAATAATGATTCAAAAATTGCAAAGGTACTTTTATTGAGTCAAAAATGTGATGTTAATTTGAAAGACAGTTTTAAGCAAACAGCATTACACATAGAAGCGCAGTCACACAGTATTACAGCAGAAATATGTTATTATCTAGTCAAATGCGGTGCAGAAATAGACAGTGAAGACTCGGAGGGAATGACCCCATTTTTAAGGGCAATTGAGGCAAATAATGTCACAGCAGCAAAGTTTCTTTTTAATCACCGATGCAACGTCAGCCATCACTGCTTCCTTGGTAGAACAGCTCTACATATTGCAGTGCAACATTGCCATGAAGATCTTGTAACCTGGCTCATCCGTATAGGCTGCAATATGTCTGCAGTAGATGAGAAGGGCCAGACTCCTCTTATGACCTGTGTACAGCAAAGAAAGCCCCCACATCTGGTGTTCAAAATCCTCAAACTTCTGTTAGATGCTGGGTCAGAAGTTAACGCCCAAGATTACCTTGAAAATACAGCTTTGTTACATGCTGCCAGTAATCCGGGAATCATTAGAAAACACCACATTGATTTGTTGCTGGCTTCCGGTGCAGATCCTAACATCTGCAATGCAGATGGATTAACTCCTCTGTGGCAAGCTGTATATGATGGGGTTCATTACACTGATCGTGTGAAAATTATTGAGCTCTTTGTGGCCCAAAATTGTCTCTTGGATACAGTCTGTCGTGGAAGGTTGCTCTTTATGTCGGGTGCCAATAGTGTCTATAGTTATGAAGCATATCTGTCACCATTTGAAGTCGCTATGGATTCAGGATTTTATGATGCGGCTAAAATTTTGCTCTTAGCTGGTGCAAAGGTAAGACAGATTTAGAAGATAGAATGTTTTAATGAAATGTTTATTTCGCAGTCAACCCATTTTTAGAAAAGAACCAGAGAAATCTTTTAAGCACCTTGTAAAGAATAAGTTCTGTGATGAAAAAAATGTAACAAAAACATCAGTCTTGTAGACTGATATAAGTGAAAATGACTGAGAATGCTGGTTGTGTTACACTTTTATTGGAGCAATAGTGTGTCCTCAGTTTGAGCTGGGAGATCCACCTGCAGTAAAGTGTGCAATATGACACAGTATATCCAATTTACCATACAGGGCACCATTTAAAAGTAACACAAAATAATAGAATTTGTGCCAGTGTCTCCTCATGGGAGATCAGTGGTTTAATGTATTATAAAAAAAAATCACAAATGTTTAAAAGTATTTCTCACAAGTCATACAAATCGAAGGCTTATTTTCTCACTATCAAATTTCATGTTTCTCCATGTATGGTCTACAAATTTGTTTCATCATTTCATGAAGTTAAACTGTGTTTTGTGAATTGTTCATTGGTTTAATGTTGCTCATGTAGCCCATTAGGCTCCATAGCTCCAATTGGCTGATGAATCCAGAGATAAGAAATGAGCAAAAGTTTGCCAATTCCTCTTCTCTAGAGATTGTACATTATTTTTTTCAAAGAACTAAAAAGAAGACTTTTCAAGTAAATTTAATGGTGTGCCATAAAATGTTATTTCTCATCTTTTTAATGTACTCTGTGCTGAATTTTATTGGAAATTTTGAAAGGGAAATATTTCACAGATTTGATGTCCTATTGCAGGTGAATCCGGAGATGAGATATGAGCCAGAGTTTGCGGATCATGTGCCACCTGAGCTGCTGTGGTTCCAGGAGCTGGTTCAGAACCCCCTGAGCTTGCAGGTCCAGTGCAGGTTCCTGATACGCCATATACTGGGCACCTCTGTGCAGAACAAAGTCAGGAGACTGCCGCTCCCTGAGAAAATCAAGGGCTTTGTCCTGCTAAACGACATCTTATCAACTGATGCAGAGTCTTGATAGGTGGACAATGTCCATTTGATGAAGCAAATCAGTGCACTACTTTTCAGAAAATGTAGATACATTAAGTAAGTTTCTTTAAAGAATTGAATTTTGACATTGTGACTTCTGTTTTAACTTTGACTTTGGAAAGGCCTGTGGAGATGTATGTTGTATCCTTTTTGATTGTCCTTTCGAAAGGCATATTGTCAAATAAAAAAAACTGTGAATTTCTTTACAGAAACATTTTGTTTCTAACTTGCATATTGTGATTAGTAGACACACAAGTTAGTGGAATACTTTTAATGCAGTGAGTTGTGTTTTGGTGAGGTTTTCAGTGCATATAATTATTTGAGTAGAGGTTTACCCAAGATATGACAGAGAAGGTGTAAGCAATATGTTGGTGATGCCAACAGTAAACCGGTTTTCTGCTTTTCATCTCCATTGTGATAGAAATCATGAATTACCCACAGATATTATTTTGGGCTTGCTTTTGAAAACAACAAACAAATCTTTAAATTTTATTTTTATGTTCTTATATTTTTTCTTTACATAAGATAAACATGGATTTTATGAACTTAACATATTCTGGGAAAACCTTTCCCATTTTCAATTATGCCTGATGTACACTGCTAGTTAAGTTTTACCAAATACAATGTACTGGATATCATTCATTTCGAAGCCCACAAACCAATTTTATTTCTCAAAGACAGTTCAACACAGTCTCTTATGTCGATTTATTGTTTGTCACATTTTAAATAAGAGTTTTTTATTTCAGCTGATTTGTCAGTCAGCTGACATTAACGCATCACTCTGTAGCGTACGCACACTTCCACATCTGTGTGAACAACTTCCACTTCAAAAGTACAAGTCCCAGAGACATGTTGTTAAGATACCTTATTTATCGAGGATAAATCGTAAAGTCCATGCAAGATCTGTCTGTTCTTCTGGTCCCCAGAGCCATTAAAAGCCAGGTACCCCCCTCCCCCCCCCACCCAAAGTGTGAATATTTCAACACTTTATCACAATTTTCTCATTGACTATTGATGGGATTTCTCTCTTATTATCTCCCGCCGGGCTTTAGCCCGGGAGGGAGATTATGAAATGATGCCTGTGTGTGCGTGCGTGCGTGCGTGTGTGCGTGCGTTAGTTAGTCACGCAGATTCCTCCAAAACTACTACAGCTACAGATTTTTTGTAAATTAATTGTCCCAATGAATTTTCACGCCCTCGAAAATTTTTTTGGTTTTATGGACTTAGGCCTAAAGATAACTGAGTAATAGCTATCTTAGCTACTTGGAGTAAAGGGCTCATAACTCAAAAACTATTGCAGTTACAACTTTTTCTTCAAATATGTTGTTCAGCTACTTTGTCCTTAGCTATAAGATGGTACATAGTTTGGGGTCCCATTGCATGCCATAAGTGAGTAATAGCTATTTTCTCATTTGTAGCTAAATAACAAAAGGAGTAAATGTCAAATATCTTCAAAAGTATTAGAGTTACAGAAATCTTTTCAAATATGTTGTTCATCTACTTTTTGGTAAGCTATCACATAGTAAAGTTTCAGACCTGTTGCACCTTGGATAGCTGAGTAATAGCTACTTTGAAATTCTGACTGTTGAGTAAAGCCATTGTAACTCCAAAACTATTGCAGTTACAGTGTTTTCCTAAAATATGTTGTTCAGCTACTTTGTCCTTAGCTATAAGATGGTACATAGTTTGGGGTTCTATTGCATGCCATAAGTGAGTAATAGCTATTTTCTCATTTGTAGCTAAATAACAAAAGAAGTAAATGCCAAGTATCTTCAAAAGTATTAGAGTTACAGAAATCTTTTCAAATATGTTATTCATCTACTTTTGGGTAAGCTATCACATAGTTAAGTTTCAGACCTGTTGAACCATGGATAGCTGAGTAATAGCTACTTTCAAATTCCGACTGTTGAGTAAAGCCATTGTATCTCCAAAACTATTGCAGTTACAGTGTTTTCCTAAAATATGTTGTTCAGCTACTTTGTCCTTAGCTATAAGATGGTACATAGTTTGGGGTTCTATTGCATGCCATAAGTGAGTAATAGCTATTTTCTCATTTGTAGCTAAATAACAAAAGAAGTAAATGTCAAATATCTTCAAAAGTATTAAAGTTAGTGAAATCTTTTCAAATATGTTGTCCATCTACTTTTTGGTAAGCTATCACATAGTAAAGTTTCAGACCTGTTGAACCTTTGATAGCTGAGTAATAGCTACTTTCAAATTCCGACGGTTGAGTAAAGCCATTGTAACTCCAAAACTATTGCAGTTAGAGTGTTTTCCTAAAATATGTTGTTCAGCTACTTTGTCCTTAGCTATACGATGGTACATAGTTTGGGGTTCTATTGCATGCCATAAGTGAATAATAGCTATTTTCTCATTTGTAGCTAAATAACAAAAGAAGTAAATGTCAAATATCTTCAAAAGTATTAAAGTTAGGGAAATCTTTTCAAATATGTTGTCCATCTACTTTTTGGTAAGCTATCACATAGTAAAGTTTCAGACCTGTTGAATCTTTGATAGCTGAGTAATAGCTACTTTGAAATTCTGACTGTTGAGTAAAGCCATTGTAACTCCAAAACTATTGCAGTTAGAGTGTTTGCCTAAAATATGTTGTTCAGCTACTTTGTCCTTAGCTATAAGATGGTACATAGTTTGGGGTTCTATTGCATGCCATAAGTGAGTAATAGCTATTTTCTCATTTGTAGCTAATTGAGAGCTTTCACTTGGTGAAGTTTCAGACCCTTAGCTAATTACTCACCTACTCAAAATGAGTAAATGCGAATTATCTCTAAAAGTATTGCAGATAGCCAATTTTTCTCAACTCATTCACCTACTTTTGGAAGAGCTTTCACATGGTCTAGTTTCAGACCCGTAGCTAATTACTCAAAATGAGTAAATGCTAATTATCTCTAAAAGTATTGCAGATAGCCAATTTTTCTCGAATAACTCATTCACCTACTTTTGGGAGAGCTTTCACTTGGTCAAGTTTCAGACCCGTAGCTAATTACTCACCTACTCAAAATGAGTAAATGCGAATTATCTCTAAAAGTATTGCAGATAGCCAATTTTTCTCAAATAACTCATTCACCTACTTTTGAGAGAGCTTTCACTTGGTGAAGTTTCAGACCTGTAGCTAATTATTCACCTACTCAAAATGAGTAAA
Source organism: Sabellastarte sp. h YS-2021 (assembly GCA_964017235.1). Classification (NCBI taxonomy): domain Eukaryota; kingdom Metazoa; phylum Annelida; class Polychaeta; order Sabellida; family Sabellidae; genus Sabellastarte; species Sabellastarte sp. h YS-2021. The sequence goes on from OZ024933.1 coordinate 52,236,131, forward strand.
TGCAAATTATCTGTAAAAGTATTGCAGATAGCCAATTTTTCTCAAATAACTCATTCCCCTACTTTTGGAAGAGCTTTCACTTGGTGAAGTTTCAGACCCGTAGCTAATTACTCACCTGCTCAAAATGAGTAAATGCGAATCATCTCTAAAAGTATTGCAGATAGCCAATTTTTCTCAAATAACTCATTCACCTACTTTTGACAGAGCTTTCACTTGGTGAAGTTTCAGACCTGTAGCTAATTATTCACCTACTCAAAATGAGTAAATGCTAATTATCTCTAAAAGTATTGCAGATAGCCAATTTTTCTCAAATAACTCATTCACCTACTTTTGAAAGAACTTTCACTTCGTGAAGTTTCAGACCCGTAGCTAATTATTCACCTGCTGAAAATGAGTAAATGCTAATTATCTCTAAAAGTATTGCAGGTAGCCAATTTTTCTCAAATAACTCCTTCAGGTACTTTTGGAAGAGCTTTCACATGGTGAAGTTTCAGATCCGTAGCTAATTACTCACCTACTCAAAATGAGTAAATGCTAATTATCTCTAAAATTATTGCAGATAGACAATTTTTCTCAAATAACTCGTTCATCTACTTTTGAGAGAGCTTTCACTTGGTAAAGTTTCAGACCCGTAGCTAATTATTCACCTGCTGAAAATGAGTAAATGCTAATTATCTCTAAAAGTATTGCAGGTAGCCAATTTTTCTCAAATAACTCCTTCACATACTTTTGGAAGAGCTTTCACATGGTCAAGTTTCAGATCCGTAGCTAATTACTCACCTACTCAAAATGAGTAAATACGAATTATCTCTAAAAGTATTGCAGATAGCCAATTTTCTCAGATAACTCATTCACCTACTTTTGGGAGAGCTTTCACATGGTGAAATTTCAGACCCATAGCTAATTACTCACCTACTCAAAATGAGTAAATGCTAATTATCTCTAAAAGTATTGCAGATAGCCAATTTTTCTCAAATAACTCATTCACCTACTATTGGGAGAGCTTTCACTTGGTGAAGTTTCAGACCCGTAGCTAATTGTTCACCTACTCAAAATGAGTAAATGCTAATTATCTCTAAAAGTATTGCGGATAGCCAATTTTTCTCATATAACTCATTCACCTACTTTTGGGAGAGCTTTCACTTGGTGAAGTTTCAGACCTGTAGCTAATTACTCACCTACTCAAAATGAGTAAATGCTAATTATCTCTAAAAGGATTGCAGATAGCCATTTTTTGTCAAATAACTCATTCACCTACTTTTAGGAGAGCTTTCACTTGGTGAAGTTTCAGACCCATAGCTAATTACTCACCTGCTCAAAATGAGTAAATGCTAATTATCTCTAAAAGTATTGCAGATAGCCAATTTTTCTCAAATAACTCATTCACCTACTTTTGGGAGAGCTTTCACATGGTGAAGTTTCAGACCCATAGCTAATTACTCACCTGCTCAAAATGAGTAAATGCTAATTATCTCTAAAAGTATTGCAGATAGCCAATTTTTCTCAAATAACTCATTCATCTACTATTGGGAGAGCCATCACTTGGTGAAGTTTCAGACCCGTAGCTAATTATTCACCTACTCAAAATGAGTAAATGCTAATTATCCCTAGAAGTATTGCGGATAGCCTTCACATGGTGAAGTTCCAGACCCGTAGGTAATTACTCACTTACTCAAAATGAGTAAATGCTAATTATCTCTAAAAGTATTGCAGATAGCCAATTTTTCTCGAATAAGTCATTCACCTACTTTTGGGACAGCTTTCACTTGGTGAAGTTTCAGACCTGTAGCTAATTACTCACCTACTCAAAATAAGTAAATGCCTATTATCACTAAAAGTATTGCAGATAGCCAGTATTTCTCAAATAACTCATTCACCTACATTTTGGAGAAGTTTCACATGCTTAAGTTTTTTTATGAATTTTTAAAATAAATTTTAATACATTAAAATTAATTAAATCATGCACTAAATCAATTATAACTTGAAAAGTACTGCATTTAGAGCACTTTGTAAAAATATGTTATGCAGCTACTTTTGGGTCAGCAATAACATATTAAAATTTCAGACCTGTAGCTCATGGCATAGCTGAATAATAACTACTTTTAGGTTATCACTGTTGGGTAAATCACTTATAACTTGAAAACTTTTGCATTTACATTATTTAGTTTCAGTATGTTATTCACCTATTTTGAGGCAGCTATAACATAGTAAAATTCCAGACCTGTGGCTCATTGCATAGCGGAGTAATAGCTACTTTGAAGTTCTTACTCAACACTAAATCATTTATAACTTGAAAAGTATTACATTTAGAGCATTTTGTTAAAATATGTCATTCACCTACTTTTTCCATAGCAACAACATGGTGAGTAACTTGGGTGTCTATCTGAATAGCTAAGTGAGTAATAGCTACTTTTGGGCTTTTCACTAACTTCCATCATGAGTAAAATCACTTGTAACTTGAAAACTATTGCATTTAGAGAATTTTGTGCAAATATGTTATTCACCTACTTTTGGGTCAGCTATAACATACTAAAATTTCAGACCTCTAGCTCGTGCCATAGCTGAGTAATAGCTACTTTTGCCTTTGCCGGTGGATACATTTTGCATCTGGCCACAGATGCATCCTTGGTCTAGTCTCTAAAAGTATTACAGGTGGGCAATTTCTTCTAAATAAGTCATTCACCTACTTTTGGGTGATCTACCACATAGTGAAGTTGCAGAACTGTAGCTCTTTAGATGGCAGAGTAATAGCCACTAAAATAAGTAAATGTCTTGTATCTCTAAAAGTAATACAGATAGGCTATTTCTTCTAAAGACGTGCTTCCCTACTTTGAGTTGATCTGCATAATGAAGTGGCACAACTGTAGCTCTTTGGATGGCAAAGTAATAGCTACTAAAATGAGTAAATGCCTTTTGTCTTTAAAAGTATTGCAATCAAACATTAAACTTGTCACTTCTACATGTGCCTCCATCTCACAGGAAAATTTATATTCCACTATCTTTAGGACATCTAATTTATACGGCGGGAGATAAATGCATGCGTCAGAATGCTTGTCTTATATATGTACTAGGGCAAAAGTAGATTCCTTTGTGTGAGTATCAGATCTGGATTTTTCTTACTTATTTTTTGCGAATTTTTAAAATAATTTTTAATGCAATAAAATTCATGATTTCATGCAGCAAATCACTTATAACTTGAAAGTATTGTATCTAAAGCATTTTGATAAAAATATATTGTTCAACTACTTTTTCCATAGCTACAACATGGTGAATAACTTGGGAGTGTATCCCAATAGCTAAGTTAGTAATAGCTACTTTCTGACTTTTCAGTACCTTTCATAATGAGTAAAATCACTTGTAACTTGAAAACTATTGCATTTACAGTATTTTGTTGAAATATGTTATTCACCTATTCTCTTGGGTCAGCTATAACATATATTAAATTGCAGACCTGTAGCTCATTGCCTAGCTGAGCAATAGCTACTTTGAGGTTGTCACTGTTGAGTATATCACTTGTAACTTGAAAACCATTACATTTACAGTATCTTGTTGCAATAAGTTATTCACCTACTTTTGGGTCAGCTATAACATAGTAAAATTGCAGACATGTAGCTCATTGCACCGCTGAGCAATAGCTATTTTGGGGTTCTCAGTGTTGAGTAAATCACTTGTAACATGGAAAATGTTGCATTTACAGTATTTTGTTAAACTATGTTGTTCACCTATTTTTGGGTCAGCTGTAACATAGTAAAATTGTAGACTTGTAGCTCATTGCATCGCTGAGCAATAGGTACTTTGAGGTTCTCACTGTTGAGTAAATCACTTGTAACTTAAAAAAATGTTGCATATACTGTATTTTGTTGAAATATGTTATTAACCTACTTTTGGGTTAGCTATAACATGGTAAAATTGCAGACCTATAGCTCTTGGCATCACTGAGCAATAGCTACTTTGAGGTTCTCACTGTTGAGTAAATCACTTGTAACTGGTAAAAATTTTGCATTTACTGTATTTTGTTGATATTGTTATTAACCTTCTTTTGGGTTAGCTATAACTTGGTGAAATTGCAGACCTGTAGCTCATGGCATTGCTGAGTAATAGCTGCTTTGAGGTTCTCACTGTTGAGTAAATCAATTGTAACTGGAAAAAATGTTGCATTTACAGTATTTTGTTTAAAGATGTTATTCAGCTACTTTTGGACCAGCTGTAACATAGTAAAATTGCAGAGTGAAGAAAGAGATTTGCAAAATAAAGAGAATTCATGCTGTGTTTATGACCAAGATCTTGTCAGTCCTGTGAAAATGCATGTGGTTCATACAAGCATGTGGTTGTTTCATCAAACTTTGCTCCCAAAAATTATCTGTTACACGTTATCAGGAGCAGTTCTTAAATGTATTCTGGTTAAACAGGTTCAGCTGTTGTGTATCGCAATTGTAAAATAATTTAGTTTCACAGCTTTGCTGTTTTTGTTAGAAAATATGTATATTTTGGATGTTTATTTTCTTTTTTTAGTTTTTACCCCACAGCCCTTAAGGGCTGTCGGGGTATTGTTTTCACCCATGGTGTTCGGATTGGTGGGTGGTTGGGCGGCGAGAAAAAGTTTGTCCGGGCTGTATCTCAGAAACCGTAAGGTGTAGGAAGTTGATACTTGGTAGGGACATTGGTTAAGATGTGTAGGTGTGCAACGTCATGGTCTGACCTTGATTTGACCTTGCTGAAGTGACCTTGACCTATAAAATCTTGTCCTGGCTATATCTCGGAAACCATAAGGTGTAGGAAGTTGATACTTGGTAGGGACATTGGTTAGGGGGTGTAGGTGTGCAACATCATGGTGTGACCTTGATTTGACCTTTGACCTTGCCGTAGTGACCTTGACCTCTAATATCTTGTCTGGGCTATATCTCGCAAACCGTAAGGTGTAGGAAGTTGATACTTGGTAGGAACATTGGTTAAGATGTGTAGGTGTGCAACGTCATGGTCTGACCTCGATTTGACCTTGCTGTAGTGACCTTGACCTATAAAATCTTGTCCGGGCTATATCTCGGAAACCATAAGGTGTAGGAAGTTGATACTTGGTAGGGACATTGGTTAGGCGGTGTAGGTGTGCAACATCATGGTGTGACCTTGATTTGACCTTTGACCTTGCCGTAGTGACCTTGACCTCTAAAATCTTGTCTGGGCTATATCTCGGAAACCGTAAGGTGTAGGAAGTTGATGCTTGGTAGGGACATTGGTTAGGGGGTGTAGGTGTGCAACGTCATGGTCTGACCTTGATTTGACTTTTGACCTTGCTGTAGTGATCTTGACCTATAAAATCTTGTCCGGGCTATATCTCGGAAACCGTAAGGTGTAGGAAGTTGATGCTTGGTAGGAACATTGGTTAGGGGTTGTAGGTGTGGAGCATCATGATGTTACCTTGATTTGACCTTTGACCTTGTCGTAGTGACCTTGACCTTTAAAATTTTGTTGCACCTTTGGGTCTGTCTTTTGATGCAGATTAAGCACTGTTAAAGTCATATTAGAATTCATTAAGAATTTTACTTTCACAACTTCACATTGTAACAGATGGTATTTCATCAAGTGAGCCACAGATTTTGCTCCAACACCACACTTAAGCATTCATTGAATGTATTACCACTTCTGTATGCATGGTAATATTCAAAACATTTAAACCATAATTTGGCCATGCCAGATGTAGATAAAGTATATGCATTATCTTTCTCTTAGACATTATTTTCTCTATTTAAACATTGTTTGGACCTTTATATAACTGACAGTGCTCTGAAAGTATCCTGAACTTTGTACTGATACAGTACTTCTATATCTCATGGTGTTAAAAATATTTCCCTAGGCTGTGGGGTATGGGCATCTTGGATGCTATTTTTGTACCTGCATACATCCTAGTCATATCCTCAGTATATTGTTGCAGTATTATGAATAGTAGCAAGGGAAAAATAATAAAATATGAGAATACATTATAAGGTATTGGTACAAATTGTAAATATATTTTTTTTATAATTGTTTTTTTTTCACTTTTGGAAGAAAACTGAATGCACTTGTATTGAATACTCTATAAGTTTTTTTCAAATATATAATATAGAATAAATCAGAGAGTGTCAAGTTTTGCCAGTATCTTAAGATCAAAACCATTGTATTGAAATACCATAATGGAATATTACAGCAAGGCATTCAGATTGTCAGTGGCAAAATACAAAATACTAAAAATAGTAAATCTAATGAAATGATTACCTTTTATTAAGCATAATTTTGTTAAATGTTCAGCATTCCCAGTGATTATGATGGAGATCATTTTGTTTCAATAAACATGCTAGGGGCTTATTTAACTCGGAAATGCAATATTTCTTAGAATTAGTGTCTTATGCTACTGACCTACCGCAATGATAAATTTGTATTTTAAATATAAAAAGTCCAAGCATATCATTGTCAGCATACCATAGTGGAATTATGCACAACACGGTTTTCTAAAGTATCACTAGGTCAACTTAACATTGGGAACACTCGGCTTTTTGAGAATCCTCAAATGAAGTAATGACAAATTGGATATATTAATTGTGTGAACAACAGTTGGCAATATAAGGTGTTAGTGTTTTTTGAAAAATTCTTTTTCTTCCATATCTTTCTTATTCTAAGAATGTTCAGAAAAGGAATGTTTAACTTAGTGAATATGGTCCCTGATCTGTTGATGTTTGAAAATAATGAATGCCTGTGCATGGTATTCCACAGAAAATATGGTAGATTTTACATATATTAAATATATTATGCATGAGTTATATTTTGTACAACTCGAAGGTATAGATAATGTAGTTGTTTATTTTGCATTAAAATCTGTATTTTTTGTAGTTGACATACAGATGATGCATTTAGAAGACAAATTCCATGAGGTATTGTAGTTAAATAGTATTTATGGTTATATTTTCTCTTTCAATATTCAATAATGTCTACTTATACTTTATAAAAAATTATCTGTGATCAGTAAATTTCAGAAAAATTGCCTTTTTAAACAAAGAAATGGTTAAATATGCAGGTAAAGAACACCTAGACCACAGCCCATGAAATAAGTATAATATTGTAATGCACAGGTTTGAAATAGATTCATGGTGAATTTTTAGACTATATATTAATCATTTTAATATACATGTATTTGCAATAGGAATAGATTTGCATAGAAAAAAATAGCTTATGCTAATTAAATAGAAAATAATATTTCATCCCAAAGGTATTTGAATGGAGATGTAGATTGAGAACCTGTATTGCTGAATGAATCTCATATAATAACACTTTTTCAGTCCATGTATCGTCTGTTTTGCAAGACAACCTACTGTACAAATGGAAATTTCGGCTGGAACAATGGTGTTCAGAGGGCACATAGTGTTTATAATGTCATTCTGAATCTTCACTTTGTAACCTCAATAATAATATATATTGTGAAAATTAATGCCTCATGAAAATTTCCATTTTTACAGTACTGTCTGACATTACATATCAATGTTGTTCTCTGTTTTCTGGCAAGATTTATGACATATCAGATTAAAGATCCCATGACTTCCAATCCTATATTTTTCTCAAAGTAACTGAAATAAGAAAAGAACACATATCTTTATTGAATTTTTATCTGAGGAAATAGTTTTTATTTAGTCATATTGATTTTAAGGCGATTATTAAAACTAAGTTACAATGTTTATGGTTTGACACCACCTTCTCAAATAAATAGTCCATTTATTTCATTCAAAGGATAAAGTAATGGTCTCAAATAACACTCATCTACCATATTTTTCTATCCTCACTAATTGGTCACAAGTACAGTTTGATTTCATAATTCAAAGATAATAGATTCGGTATCAAGATGTTTCGACCCACCGGACATTTCGACCGTGTTTTTTTTCAGATGTTTCAACCTACTTTTATCAGACAGTTTTCCCTGGGATTTCCGTGCAATATTTTATAAAATGGAAGCATAGACGAAGATCAAATACTTCAAACTTGAGAACTGACGGCCATAGCTCCCAAGTCATTAATATTCATGAGAAGATATGAGGTCACGAAATTCCCCTAGCATTTCCTTGCAATATTTTATAAAATAGAAGCATGAACGATAATCAAATACTTTAAACTACAGAACTCACGGCTATAGCACCAAAGTCATTAATATTCATGAGAAGATATGAGGTCACAGATTTCCCCTGGCATTTCCTTGCAATATTTTATAAAGTCCACGAAGACTTGGATGCTATGGCCTTGAATTCTTGAGTTTGAAGTACATGTATTTGATCTCCTCTAAGCTTCCACATTGGGTCGAATTTGCAAAAGTAGGTCAAAACGTCTGGGAAAAAACGGGTCGAAACATCCGTAGGGTTGAAACGTCTGGTAATCTAAATATGATTCTGAAGTTACTTTTCCTGTTTCTTTAGAGAAGTGACTTGGGGGTGAAAAGCAGGGCCTGGTGTCCCATTGACGATAACATTTCACAACCTGGAAAACCTTGTGTTTCAGTGGTAACCAACTAGAAATGTCAGTAAAGCTTAATTTGTTGGTTTATGTGAGCACATTCTCAAAAATAAAATGTCAAATATACGTGAGAATAAGAAAAATTATGTGTAAAAAGATAAATTAGGTAGCTAATCCTGACTGAAACCGATGTTTTGCCCCTTTAATATTTGGGTATAATTTATATTTTATTATAAAGATCGAAAGTGCGCAGTGAACAAAAACCCGTCTGTGCGCATAGAATCAGCTGGGAGTAAAACATGCAATAACCGCCCGCTGAAAAATGGAAGTGCTGTTTATATATGTCGTGTACAAGTTGGGATTTTGTACAAGTTATAACTTGTACAAAATCTTGTACAAGTTATAACTTGTACAGCTGAGTTGTACAAGTTATAACTTGTACAAAATCTTTTTCAAATTTTGTACAAGTTATAACTTGTACAGATTTTGTGCTTCTAAAAAGCTTAACTTGTACAACTGAGTTGTACAAGTTAGGCCAATATACTTTTGAATGGTTTTGAAGCTGTACAAGTAAGTTTTTAACAGTTATGAGCTCCTATAAAGCCTGCCTTAGATAACTGATTGCAGTTAATGGTATATTTTATTGCGCTACAATAGCTTACCATGTGGGACTGAATGCTTTACTGGTTGCCGCGAGTCACAGACGACCAACGCTCGAGAAAAACAAGCATGCAGTTGGTTCGGCCTCATAGGTTGTCGTGACGTCATCACTTCCTGTGTATCAGCCTCCTTTTCGTTGGTCGCCGCCATATTGGATGCTCTGCTAAGTTTTCAAAGCTGTTTTCTATTATATCTCTGGATATATTGTTTGTCATTCGTCCATAATTCGGCTTTTCCTTTATTTAGCAGTATAGAATCTTATACCCAATTTTCAGCACTTCCGGTGCTGTATTTTGTCAGTTTTTTAACGTCTTCTTATTTCACGTGTTGTGTGCTCGCCACTACACTAGTACTGCTCGAATCTACGGTTCGGAGTATTTTCATATTTTATTGCATTAAAACATGGCCACCGCCCACCAGTCTTCTAAAGATAAACCCAGATCCAGCAAATGCAATCATTTCTGTCAGCCATTCGACAGTCATGGCTATTGCCCTTCCTGCAGAGATGCAGGGAAGGGCGATGATCTGTGTGTTACAAAAGCTGGTACTTGTCAAATCTGTGCATCTTTCACAGACGAACAGTCCACTAAAATTGCTAATAGAAGACGATACAAGAAAAAACATCCCACTTCTCAGGCATCGGACAAAGATCGGGACGAGGTACTTGGCGATTCTTTTGAATCGTTTTCTGGATCGCAAGCCGAACTTGAGGCTGCGGCCGATCATTTGTTTACTTCACCTCCACGTCCCAGACCCTTATCTTTCGATCCTTTGCCTCTTACTACACCAGGGCGTACTGTTCCTCCCACTCCCAGTACAGCCTTACATCATAAAGTCCATTCTTCTGTAGAAAAGTCTTTGGACCACAAATTTGATCAGAAATTTGGTGTTTTTCAAGCCAACATCTATGATGCCCTTAAATCTATGCGTGAAGATTTCCTAAAATCTCAACAAGGGCTGGCTGATAAGATCGCCTCTTCGGCTGTTCGCACCGAACCTCAGACCTCTGTCAGTGCTTCAGAACCCATGGATATTGAATATGGCCCTTCTCTTTCTCCTCACCTTCAGGCCGAGCAAGGTTCGGACGTTCGTCTTAGCTCTTCCGAACAGACACAATCTGTTCGCCCCAAGACGTCCACTCACAAGGTTAGCCATGCTCCAATCTCAGGTTCGGGATCTGATTCCGATCATGATCGCCCTTCATATTCTAGACCTAAAAAGCACTCTGACAAGTCTAAACATAAGTCAAGGTCCGCATATTTGCCCTCATCGTCAGGGGAGGATCAGTCCCCTAGACGTAGACACAGGTCTCCCAAGCCCCAGAGAATGGCCTCTGATGATCAGGAACATCCTCAAATTGACCTTGATCCGCCCTACTATAGGGATGTGGCTCTGGCTGACATCCCAAATCAATATGCGGAGGAGGTAGATACTTTTCGACGTATCCTCAAATTACCTGATCCGAGGGATTCAGTCCCCAGACCTGCTACTGCTATCATAGGTATCGATGACGAGGTGGCCGTCCAAGAGCTGAGACCTACGGGTCCATCAGCTATGTTGCCCCTCAACTCTGGTATAAGAGATGCCTTTGACAAATTCAACAATGACCTTATGGCTGCAAACCTGGCAGAGGGCAAATACCCAAAGCCCCCCCCTTCCACTTCTAAGTGGTACAAGGTTGGAGAACCTTGTTTTTCGGAGAAACTCCAAGATTTAAATGCAGACTTTGCCAAGATCTGTATATCTCCTAAACCTTCGGGGGCCCCTTTAGGCAAGGTCCCACTCTCTGTCCTCAAGGACTTAGAACAACAGGCAAGGTACAATCTAACCACATTGAATTTCACGACCACTTTTGCCAAGACATCCTCCTCCTGCAACTCTACCATGAGGAGGTGTCGTTATGGACTAAAAGAAACCTTCAAGAAGGTCAAGTCCCAGGTCAGGAAAGGTGCCGACCCTGAAAAAGCAGTAAAACGTGGTTATGATGAGGCCTATGACTACTTTGATCTCTGGGAGAAGACCCTCACTATTCAACATAAGGCCATAATCTGCCTGAGCAAATCCCTTGCCCATATTTTACAAAGGGAACTTTACACAATGGCAACTTCCGGCATGCTTAGACGCGAAGCCGAAATGTCCCATCTGCAGCCACAATTAGGGGAAACCAGACGTCAAGAGCTCAGGAATTCCTCTCTCTGGACTCGTTCCCTGTTCAACTCCCAGTCAGTGAAGGAAGGCGAGGACTTCCTTCTCAAAAAAGGCACCTCAAAAGATGCTCAGGGTTTCGGACCCTACCAAAATAAGCCCTTTCATGGTTCCCACCACAATAAGAGAAGAGGCTCCTACAGGAAACGCCCCTTTGGGGGCAATTCCTCCCAAAGCAGCAACTATTCGTTTCCCTCTTCTAGAGGAAAACCAAACTTCAGAGGCTCCAGGGGTCGTTTTCGACCCCACAACAAAGGAAAAGGGCGTGGAAACCCCTCTTCCCAATGACTCCTATCAAGCCTCAATCAATCCACCAGTAGGAGGTCGCCTCCGTTCTTTCAGGAGAGACTGGCACGCAAACAATTGCTCAGCCAACGTGTTAAATATCATCACCAATGGCTACGTTCTGCCATTCCTCTCAAGGCCAAACTTGATAAGATTTCCTCTGATTGTGTCAGAGTACAAGGCCCCTCAAAAAGACCAAGCCTTGGCCGATTGCATCCAGTCTCTCCTGTTAAAGAACGCTATCGAAAGGGTGGAAAATGTAAAATCTCTCGGGTTTTACAGTCGCCTCTTTCTTGTACCCAAGCCTCACCAAAGGTGGAGGCCAGTAATAGACCTAAGCAGGCTCAACACTTTTCTACACGTAGAAAAGTTCAAAATGGAAACGCCAGAGTCCATCAGGACTTCTCTGATTCCGGGGGAATGGGTAGCGTCAATAGACCTGTCGGACGCTTACCTCCACATCCCCATCCATCCAAACTCAAGGAAGTATCTAAGATTTTGCCACAGGTCACAGGTGTTCCAGTTCACCTCGCTCCCATTCGGACTAGCCACAGCCCCCCAGGTATTCACCATGGTCGTCAAAGAAGTGAAGCTCATGGCCCTCAGCAGAGGACTCAGACTTCATCAATACCTGGACGACTGGCTGATCAGGTCTCAGTCCCAGGAGGAAGCATTAGTGAACACTCGGACAGTGGTAGATCTCACCCAGTCCTTGGGATGGATCTTAAACCAAGAGAAATCAGAACTGAAACCAACTCAGGTGTTCTCGTTCGTGGGCTACGAATACCACCTAGATTCAGCCCTTGTAAAACCCACTCAAGAGAGATGGCTCAAACTTCAGGATTTGATCCTACGACTCAAGTCGAAACATGTTTTGACTGCAAGATGTTTGATGTCTCTAATTGGGTTGCTAGCCTCAACGGAGAAGATGGTCCCGGAGGGACGCCTTCACATGAGACCGTTTCAGTTTCACCTGAAAGAGCACTGGAAATTTCCTCAGTCGCTGGACAGTCTCCTTCCCTGGACAGAAGTCATTTCTGCTCATCTGGACTGGTGGCAGAATCCTGCAAAGGTGATGATAGGCTCCGACCTTCATCCCAAAGACCACAGTATCCAACTCTTTACAGACGCCTCAAACGAAGGCTGGGGCGCTCACTTAGAACAAAGTTCTACAAAAGGTCTGTGGTCACCTCAGGAAAAAGGACTTCACATAAACGTCCTAGAATTGAAAGCTGTCTTTCTGGCTTTGAGACACTTCAAAGACCAGTGTCAGGACCAAACAGTGCTAGTTGCCACGGACAACTCAACTGTGGTAGCTTACATAAACAAACAAGGGGGAACACACTCGGCGGAGATGTGCGCACTCCTGTGGAGACTCATGACCTGGTGCCACCACTATCACATAATCTTGAAAGCCAGACACATTCCAGGGTGCCTGAATGTGATGGCCGACCTACTTTCCAGGTCGAACCAGGTTCAGTCGACCGAATGGTCACTCCATCCACAGGTGTTCAAACAGATCTGCCGAAAGTGGTTCACTCCCCACGTGGACCTTTTTGCCACTCATCTGAACCACAAGCTCCCTCTGTACGTGTCTCCTATCCCAGACCCCCAGGCCTGGGACATAGTTGCTCTAAACATAGACTGGACGGGTCTCACTGCTTATGCTTACCCTCCAACGGCTCTCCTTTACAGGGTGATCCAAAAAATCAGGCAATGCACCTGCCTGATCATACTAATAGCCCCAGGCTGGCCAGGGATGCCCTGGTTCTGGGACCTAGTGCAGCTCTCAACAGAGATCCCTCTACCACTCCCGGTGTCGACAACACTCCTCAAGCAGTCCCACAACATCGTGTTCCACAGCTCCCCGCAGCACCTCAACCTCCACGCCTGGTCTCTAGGAGTGGACAACTCCAAGAACAAGGCTTCTCTGTGGAAGTGGCAGAGAGAATTGCTGCACCTCAGCGGTCTTCAACAAGGAACATCTACAAATCAAAGTGGGCCCTATTTGAAAAATGGTGCAGAGATAATTCGGTGGATTTCTCCTCACCATCTGTGAAGCAAATCTCAGATTTCTTTATGTATCAGTACCAAGACCTAAACAGGCGCCCCTCTACCATTGATGGTTACAGGACAGCTATTGTTGACACTCTGGGCCCTACGGCCCAGCATATTGCCCATAATGAGGACCTTCACAGGTTGCTCTCCAGTTTTCACAGGGATCGCCCCAAGAGTTCCAGAAACCTTCCTCAGTGGAACCTATCTGTTGTCCTCAATGAGCTCACAAAAGCGCCCTTTGAGCCTATGAAAGACACAGACCTCAAACATCTCACTCTCAAGACTGCTTTCTTGCTAGCTCTGGCCTCCGGCAAGCGCCGCAGTGAAATCCACGCCTGGGTCGCAAAGAAAGTATCTAATCTAGGCCAATGGGAAAAGGTAGCCTTGTTCCCTTCATCAGATTTTATAGCCAAAAACCAACTAGCAAGAGAAGGTTCTCAAAGTGTGTCTCTGGTGACTATTCCTGCCTTGACTACCATTGTAGATAGACAATTCAAAGAAGACAGGACCTTGTGTCCTGTACGGGCTTTGAGGTACTATCTGGACCGAACCAAGGACCTGAGAGGGTCCCGGTCTCTTCTTTTCATCTCCTTCAAGAAAGGACATACCTCAGATATCAGACCCGCTACTCTCTCTTCATGGTTGAAACAAACCATTCTACTTTGTTATAAGCAAGCAGACCAGCAAGCCTTGGACTTAGTCCAAGTTAAAGCGCATGACATTAGGGCCTTCGCAGCCTCTAAGGCTTTTTACGGTGGGGTATCGGTGGACCAGATCATGCAAGCGTGTCACTGGAAAGCTCACAACACGTTTACCAATTTTTATCTAAAAGACCTTACTTGGTCGGACAACGACAACAACATGTATCTGGGACCAGTAGTAGCGGCTCAACAGGTCCTAGACCCTTCTCCTCAGTGATGTCTTCTTCGGAAACAAAAGGGGGGGGGGCACGTCCGCTACAGCTAAGCCTTCAGGAGTCTCCCCAGGTCTAGGTATAAGCTACCTCATCAGGGTGTTACAGGTAAGGTCTCACGTATTAAATTTACATTAACTTTAAATTCTTGGGACCATAAGGTTGTCTTATAAATAAGGTTGCAAATAGCAATTCTCGAACCTTGACCTCATTTCTGACGTCATAGCCCTTAGGGGTTCTTCCTATCTGTGTACTCCGGGTACACAATCCTCCTTCCAAACACCCTACAGTGTACGACACTGTGTATTCTCATCAGGTTTTTGGCTCTTTACAAGTCCGACCTTCAGGATTGGGACTCTGTAAATGGGACTCAGACTGGAAATTTTTTGGAACTATTTTTTATTACTCTCAATTCGAGAAAAACAACATTCAGACCTTCCAGTCTCAGCTGTAATCCCGCCACCGGGCGGTTGAATTCAGCATTCAGTCCCACATGGTAAGCTATTGTAGCGCAATAAAATTGAAAATTTTAATTACTTAAATGTAGCTTTTATAAGCTACAAGCTTACCATGTGGGACTGAGAAGAGTCCCACCCTACCTCCCCGCTGTATTACAGCTGAGGGGACATGGGTTTAATCTCAACGAAAAGGAGGCTGATACACAGGAAGTGATGACGTCACGACAACCTATGAGGCCGAACCAACTGCATGCTTGTTTTTCTCGAGCGTTGGTCGTCTGTGCCTCGCGGCAACCAGTAAAGCATTCAGTCCCACATGGTAAGCTTGTAGCTTATAAAAGCTACATTTAAGTAATTAAAATTTTCAAATTTATGTGAACAAGTTAGGCCAATGCTTTTTGACAGTTTTCCAGCTCTAAAACTTCAGGTTCTATAAATAATTTTGAACTTCCTTTCTCCAAATCAAGTAACAAGGATAATGTAGAAATTTTAAATTTATTTAAAATACATCAATGACAATTTCATAAAGTATGGTGCAGGATAACACAAGTTTATAAGCGATAAGGAAATGAGAAAGTAAGTTACATGAAAAACTAAGTTACAGTACAGATAAGCACTTTTGCACCACAATCTAATCATTTATTTTTACAAGTAAGAGAGTGATGACATCTGGAATTACATTTAACATTAGCCTTGATACATTTGCACCTTTTGGTGGCAGACTGAGTTTTGCACACACAGTGAACGTGTCCTTGTCCAAAACCAACATCACGAACCATTTCTCTAATACACATCGTCTTTTCAGGAATGTCATTAACATACAAGTTGTCTGAGTCAATCACCTCAAAATGATTCCTGGCAAATGTTGAGTCCAGTCTTCCCCCTCTGGTGCCAAGTTTGTATCCTTCTTCAGTCACCTCCACGACAATGCCATGCATATTCCTCCCATCTAAAGGACCTCTTTCAACATCTGGTATCGGAATAATGACATTGTCACCCAAAGAAGCATCATCTAAGCGTCTTCTGGTATTTCTCATTGTCTCAGCTTGTTGCTGGAGACCCCTCTTTGCTTGTATTCTTGCTCTCACTATTGAATTCACCATTGGTGTGAGGAGTGGTGGAGTGTTGATGGCTGGTCTTTCTGTGCTGTGGTTGTCCTGCTCTACAAAGCTGATTTCTGGGGGTGCTGTCCTGGATTCCATGGATTCATTCAGCACACTGTGATGAACCTCTGTCACCACTGTGATTGTGTTAGTACTTGTGTCATCATTGTCATCTGCTTCATTACACGATTCATCTGGCTCAGACACAAGATCCATCAAGTCTTCTTCACTCTGTAGCTGTGGTATGATATCTAGTGGCACATTGCTAGTAGAAAGGCCCACTTTTGGCTTGCTCCCAAAAAGTGCTTCATATGGCGACTGCTTGATACCAGTGTGAAATGACCTGTTTTTTGAGAACTGAACAAATTTTAATCCTTCAGACCATTTCACTGTGTTATTGTTCATTAGCCAAGCTGTCAGCATTCCCTTTATATCACCATTTGCCCGTTCCACACTGCCCTGGCTCTGAGGATGTCTTGGCCTCCCATGCACTAAGGTCAGTTCTGGCCAAAGTGTCTTCAATTCTGTGATGACTTCTGCAGTGAACTCACACCCGTTATCAGACTGTAAGATCTGTGGTGCACCAAATGTGAGGAAGACATCTAAAAGTGTATATGCAACCTCAGAGGCTCTCTTGCTGGTCAGAGGTCTCAGAGTTGAAAATTTGGTGAGGTGATCTTGGTAGTGGAAGATCCATTTGAAGTCTCCATCAGGCTGGGACTGCATATCTATGAGGTCAACTTGAGCTCTGGAGTTGAAATCTGAGGAGGTGATCGGTTTCACTACAGTCTTCCTGGACTCTTGGCGACTCTTTTTGGTAATGCACGGCTCACAGTTTGACAGGAAGACACTGATGGCATCCCTAGTTACATTGGCATAGTTGGTGATGACCTCTTTGGTAGTCTTGTGTATACCTCCATGTCCAACTTTGACATGAGCTGACTGGATGATGTGGTACATCTCCTCAATGCAGGCAAAGTACTGAATGTTGTCATCTTTGGTGGACCTTCTGATCAGTTTGTTGATGCCAGCCACAGTCACTACGTCATACCTTTTAAACACAATATTCAGCATTAGAAGAAACACTTGTATCATCATTTGTATTCCATAATTTTGCTGTGCAAATTGAACAGCTGTGTACTTATGGACACTTTTACTTAATAAGATATTTAATTTACATGCTAGTCTTAACACCTTCAATTTACATAACTACAGTATGATTTTCACAACTTTGCAATCAAACTAAATATCTTTGGTTGTTTTGTGATAAGTTCAATTTTAAGTATCTACTGAACTTTATACTTACTTTCTTAATAGTCTTGCTTCCTTGGATGACCTCTCCCTTGCAGGTTTTTCCTTGATTTTTTGGATTGCAGAAATATGTTCATTTAAAGCATCTCTGTTCAAAAGAAAATTGTTTTTAGAACTGTTACTGTTGCCCCTAGCCTGTATAACTTCCAGAAATTTGGCTTCACTCTCCATGTTGCTTCAGTGAAATGACTAAAATGCAACAATATTGTGCTGTTTTTATAGACAATTAATGATTTTTGATTGCAGTTGTTGACTGTAAAAGGCTAAAGAAACCCTCTTTTGATTAACATATTTTAAACTATAGGGATTAATACAGGTTTAAGGGACTAAAGAAGCCCTCTTTTGATTAACCTATTTTAAACAGTGTAGATTTAGAAAGGCTGGACTTGAAAGACTTAAGAAGCCCTTTGTTGGTTAAGATAGGTGGAATGGTGACTGTTAGTTTTTAACATGATTGTAATTGACTGACAAAAGGGACATCTAGAGGTTGCCACACATTTTATAATCACTATCAATCAAAGCAGGGTTGATGTAATTGTAATTGCCTTACATTAAGGGGTTTCTTAAGCCTGCTGGACTTTTTATAATAAGTTTCAATCAAAGCTATAAGAAGACCTTCAATAACAGTAATTCACATGTGGCTTCCTTTTACTTGGGGGTCCTATCTATGCATCCTTAAATGACATTTAATCTTTGTTTTCACTTAGATGAAAGAAATCAGAATTAAAGGCTTACAATTTCATGTTAATATTCTGCTTATGGTGCACTTTGGTAAACAAGTTAAACAAATCATCAATATCACTTAATATTTCAAACAATTTATTCAATTGATGGTATTTGAAAATTCTCACTTAAAAAGTTTTTTAAGTTTGTTAGGTTAAATGGAATACCCATGTTAAAATCTAATTTAATTTGAAAAGTTCAAAGCAAAAGTATATTAAAACACACAGTCAAGACAATAAAAAATTATCTATCTATTTAAACCTTTCTGCATAATCTGATATAGAATTAGTCACAAAACAATAATTTCCTTAAATGGAATAACCATATTAAAGCCTACTATAATTTGAAAAGTTAAAAGCAAAAACATATTACAAAACATCAGTGAAGAATAGTGCTGTACAAGTTCTAACTTGTACAGCCATAATTTTTGTACAAGTTATAACTTGTACAAAATTTGAAAAAGATTTTGTACAAGTTATAACTTGTACAACTCAGCCGTACAAGTTATAACTTGTACAAGATTTTGTACAAGTTATAACTTGTACAAAATCCCAACTTGTACATGACATATATACCATCCATAGGATGATCTAACTTTCTGTATACGAGAACTGGGCCAAAATGTGAAAAAATGGCCAAAATCTGACCTTTAAGAGGCCACCAGTGACCTTGAAATTGAAGGTCAAGGTCACCAAAGAATAGCGTTCGTGGCATTGCCCATATATACTCACATACCAAATTTGAAAGGTCTAACTAAAATGTTTTTTAAGTTATCATGTCCGAAAGGAAATCTCTGCGGCGGCAGCGGCGTGACTGTACTGAATCCTAAGTATCCTCGACTTTTGTCCGGGGATACAATTACTTACAACTTCTACTCATGGCAGTGCTCCACTTAAAGCTGTTTTATTTTTACGTATACAAAATTTACTGTGGTTACCTAGTTCACAGGTTTCTCACCAAAGAGTGGCTGTTTTCAGGCACCTTGGTGCCCTATCACAGGATTTGTTTTAATGGACATGAAACCCTCGCTATTTGTTGCACTTTGAAATTGAGACTGTACTAAAAAGTTATTTCTGGTGTCAATGTGCTTGAAGTCTTTATTGTTTTAAGACTCTGAAAATTGTCATTCCAATCATTGGCCTATCACTCCATGTAATGTTTTAAGCCTTGATTTATCTCATTACAACAAGTGGGTCAGTAATCGGTGTGTAAAAATTTTGTTTTCAACATAATTATATACTTGAGCTTGTGACCAGTGGATTGGAAGAAAAGTAGACTTTGTATGTTTTTTTTTTTGCATAACAGCATTCAATGTATTTACTGTTTATTGTATTTTATGCAGATTTGTTGTTTATTGTTGGTTTTGTTGTGTTTTTTTTTTCTTAGACACTGGTTGTCATGTTGATGTTGTGTTTGTACGTCAATACAGTTGTAATGTACAATTAAATCCTGGTGAGTTAACTCTCAAGACACTGTGAAAATACTTGTATGTAACTACGTATTCAGGGTTGGTATTTGTGAAAAATCTCACTCTACAGCTCAAACTCACCTACAGTCTCAAACTACATATTAACGGTTCAGGTTTAAACCTGAAATTTTAGGGATTTTTTTAGGTTGAGTTTGAGATGTTTTATGAATACCAACCTAGAAGTTTCAGGTAGCAGGGTAAATTTCAAGTGAAAAGTCCCTTGAAAAGGCCTAGGCCCATATTCACTGATACCTTTTTTTCTATAAATAGGTAGTCTTATTATTAAGAGTTTCCTCAAAAGATAGGCATTTTCTTAGAAAATATTCTAAAAATAAGAAAAAATTTTTCAGAATAAGGATTTTTATAAATTGTAATAAAAGAACATATTCCAATACATTTTGTCATAAATAAAATAACTGCATGCTTGTCAATACTAATAACAATTATCTAATGTATCATTATAGGTTAAAGAATGTTATATTGATTTAAAAATTCTTATTCTCAGAAATTCTTCTTCTTTTCAAAATTTTGCATGGAAAGTGTTGTTGTTTTTTCTGAGAAAATTCAAAGAATAAGAGTGTTTCTATGTTTAACAGTATCAGTGAATATGGACTCTGATATGTATTTCTACATAAAAGGGATTTCTGATGAAAATAATCCCACTTAAAAAGGTTTTGATTGTATTCATTATGTGTATGTGATGCATTTCATAGATCTCTGTTGCAAATAAAGGAGGTCCTCGGTGACTTTCTGGTGAGTAAGTTTTAGGGCTGTAGTCAATGCTAACAGCCTCTCCCAATATAGACTTTCATCAAGTCCGTTTGTCTTAGGTATTGAATGACTTTTTTCAAGAATTTGGTGCTGACAAAAGTTTGTATTTCATCTCTCACTAATTTCCCCACCCATCATGATGGGTTCATAATGATTCCATGTAAGTCAGATTTGGTGGAACAAGAAATACAAAGATTTGGAGCAAGTCTAGTCCCAACATGACCCTGGCTGTCACTTGACCAGAAAATAATCCTGCTTGCTTGGTCAAGATATTAAAGATAGCCAAGACTGTAGCCATGTTTTATGATTATCTATCTTGATAAGGTAAATTTTCATAGAAAAGGCTCTGAATTGTTAAATCCCGAACTTCAACTTAAAGAGGTAACGTCAGTTAAACATAATTGTAGATGTGTATTTTATTGATTTGTGATTTGTAATGTACAATTAATACTTCACGCATTATCATTGACATTTATGATTATTTTTTTTTCTCTCACATTGAAACATTTATGCTATTTTTTTATCTAGTCACAATGATTGTATGCTTTTCATTTGTATTGTAGTATATTTGT
Source organism: Sabellastarte sp. h YS-2021 (assembly GCA_964017235.1). Classification (NCBI taxonomy): domain Eukaryota; kingdom Metazoa; phylum Annelida; class Polychaeta; order Sabellida; family Sabellidae; genus Sabellastarte; species Sabellastarte sp. h YS-2021. The sequence continues at coordinate 52,257,124 of OZ024933.1, forward strand.
ATATTTTTTCACTTGTAATATATTTTATGTTATTATTTATTTTGTCTCAGCCTGATTTTTCCGGGTTATAAAATTTATGAAAAATAGAAACAAATTACTGGTGGCATTTTGTTGTTAAATTAAAAAGACAATAAAATCTGTAATTGTCAAGTTATAATTTGTGCATTGGGCAAAGATTCATTATCAAAAAGTGAAATATTATTACAAGGAAGATACATTTTCATGAATTGTTTCTTCAAGAGTTATTTCTTTGAAACACAAGCAAAGATTTGTTTACAAATATAAACTATATATTTTTTATAACTGTATGATATTTATAAATGTGTAACTGAGATTTTGGGGAAAATTGTATTGAGGAAAGGTGAGATGTTATCAGAGAAAAACACAAGCCACTGAAATCGTCCCTTCAATAGTTATTTGTTTGAAATAGAAGGAAATTTGAATATTTGTGGACCCAGTCTTTCACTTACTAATCATTAGGTTACCAGTGTTAACTTGCACCTAATCTAATATTAGTGTTTCTATTCAACACTTCTCTACAGTGGGTGTGGGCGAGCCCATGAATTGTTCAACATACTGGATGGATTGTGACTATATTTCTAACATTACAACCATAAAGTTTGATTATTCTAGTGTTGCAATTGTCTAAAGAAACTATCAGTGTCATGTCCAGATGATTACTAAAGCTGTGAATGGGGCAAAATTATGAACACATTTTGTGATCATGTTTTTTTTTCAGAATTCACAAAGGTATTTGAATTTATTCTTAAGTTGGTTTATGTAATCTCTTAAGTTTCTTCAGGTTAATGTAATGAGATTATGCGTTCAGATATGTGTATAATTTATCTGGTAAAATATTCAGAAAATTTAGTTCAGTTACTGCAAACATTCTTACTGGTATATATATTTGATCTGTGTTAGTCTGTAAAAATTTTAGTGTATGTACCATACATACTATAATTTAATGAAATGGAATGTTTTGTTTGAATAAAACCCACTGAAAAATAAACAAGATGTTTAATTTTTTGTGTTGAATTTAAATTTGAAGCCTATGACAACAACTTACAAGCAACCATAAAAGTAGTTTAAGGTAGGCATGATTTTCAGATAAGATTGCAAAATGTTTTGGCTAGGAAGTCTTCTGAAGGCTTAAAAGGATGGTAGGCATCAAGTACAGATGTAAACAATTCTGTTGCCTATTTGGTTAATGATAATCTTTGCATCATTTTGTGTGAGGGTATTTATTAACAAAAAGGTTAGCTGTAAGCTCTTCAAATTTAAAGACCAAATCTGTCATCCACAGCCGATAACTTTTACATTGTGCTGTATCATGTCTGTTGAAGCCAGTTGACGTGTCTTCTGTGGATTCATAGGTTAAGGCAGCGTACTGGAACAGAAATTGCATTGTGTATTCCAGTTAAAGCATACAGACAAATTATATAGAAGAAAGAATAGGGGTGGATTATTGAGTGCAGTATAATCCAAATAATAGCCATAAATAATCACACAAATTGGTTGATGCCTATTGGGGCCAGATAATGTAATTTGAATATCCAGCACAACTCAGTGCGCATTCGTGTGGAAGTGCAGGTTGATTCAAATTTTGGTAAACATTACTCTAGCAGAATGAACTGCGTGTTTGTGGTTGTGTCCATGATTTTTGAAATGAGTGACGTGAAACTGGTGTGATTTGTCCATCCTTTAGGACTGATGCTTTGTGTTCATACACCCTTTTCCTAAGTGCCTTGAGGGTTTCATGTGGCAATTAGTTTGTTAATAGGGATGGGTTCGTCACAACTACTTTGTGGTTCAGGGGTGACATTGTCTCTAGACATGGCATCACAGAAGTCAGTTTGACTAGCAGTTGTTGAAGGAGCACTCATAGTGACAAAACTAAAAAAATCTGCTTCCTGCTATATGTCAAACTAGGCGGTAATAAAGTGGTATATGCCTGATATAATTAACTCTGGGTCAATTGTATTTCGACTGCCAACATATTTCTCAGTCTCATCAGTGGCTATGAGGTATCTAGGCCTTATTCTTGTCCCTGAAGTACTTTTTGGGATCCTGTGGTGCACCCCCGGTTCTACCCGGTTCAGAGCCGGTTCTGCACCTGTAAACCTGTTGATAGGGTGGTTCTGGAGGTTGTTTCCAGGTATGAAGGCCCATATTATTATGAACTTTGTGGCTTATGTGGTTTGCTATAAAAGTCTATTGTAACTACAATTGGTTTGTGAAAAGGTTGTGAAAAGGTCTAACACCACATCACATTAGAATCACCTTTCTAATAAAACATGTTATGAGTAATATATACCTCAATGAGGTCTTTTAAATTTTGGAAATTTCTATTATAGCAGCGTGTATAGTTTCTGTTATTCAACCTTCTATTATCCAAATATTCAGTTTTATGAACGAATGTCCACTCTCCCCTAACATGTATTCCCCTGTTGTTACTCTACAGCCGCTAAAGGCTGTGCAAATATTGTGTTTATCCAGCTGGGTGGGTCCATGCTGTATCAGAAACAATAAGGTATAGGAAATTCATACTTGGTGGAGACATTGGTTTGGTGATGTAGGTGTGCAAGGTCATGGTATGACCTTGATTTTGGCCTTTTCATAGTGACCTGACCTTTAAAGATATTGTCCGGGCTATATTTTGGAAACCATAAGGTGTAGGAAATTGATACTTCGGAAGGATATTGGTTGGGGGTGTTCATCTGAAACTTCATAAATTGACCTTGATTTGACCTTTTACTATGCTGTAGTGACCCTGATCTTTAAAGTCTTGTCTGGGCTATATCTTGGAAACTTTTAAGTGTGGGAAAGTGAGACTTTGCAGGGATATTGGTTCAAGGGGTGGGGTGTGGGTGTGCAATGTCTTGGAGAGACCCTGATTTGACCTTTGACCATGCCATAGTAATCTTGATCTTTAGAATCTTGTCCAGGCTATATCTTGGAAACTGTAAGGTGTAGTTGTTATTCGATGGATCTTTTGGTTGGAGAGTTCAGGTGTGCAATGTCATGGTGTGACCTTTCACCTTGGCAGTGTTGAAATGTTTTGTATTCCCACATTTTAGGATATATTCCTCCTTCCAGAAAGTTATATGGGTTGCTGCAACTGATTATTATATTTAATTTCTCTCAATAGTGCCAGCACCATTGACGGCTTAACTTCAGTTAATGAATAGGTCAGTTAATAAATTTTACACCAACGGTCAGCTTCATAACTTTCACTTTATTTATTAAGGCTGTCTTCTCACTTTTACATTATCCTTTTTTGGTACTTTGACTTTGAATATAGGTTTTCTTTCCGAGTGTTATTTCTCATGCACCTTAACATTATTTACACTGTTTTGAAAGACTTTTTATCCTTGTACATTTCCCCCTGTTCTGTATCTCATGTTGTCCAACACTTTTTCCCCAGGCAAGGAGTACAGGCATCTCCAGGGTTGGCCAGTCAATTGAAGGGATGGTTTTAACCAGCAGTTGTAACTTTAAGTGATTAAAACTACCCTGGTCAATACTTTTAAAGTGGTCAATACTGGTCAACTGGCCAAAAGTTTTTAAATTTTCCTAAAAACAGACGCAATATGTGAAAATCACATAAATTGAATCTATTAAGTCACATAATCAACAATGTCAGGTACAGATACATTTGATGAAAAAAATAAAATAAACTTTAAATTTTACTTTATTTAGAATTCTTGGTTCTCTAAAAAGCCACATGTGTAGCATGGAACTGTAATGTACATGTCACTCCTACCTCTCTTAACCAATTCAGATGGCAACATTAACAAATCCTGTAAAGTTAATCCAATCTCTGGCACCGATAGAATTGTATAAATTGAAACAGGCATAAATATGTTATAACAACAATCCTTCATGTCTAATTGGGAACAAATACTCAGCAATATAGTATGTTATTGTTTGAAGTTATGTCATTATTTTTATATCCGGCCTGCGGCCTATGGCTATGAAAACCTGTCTCTGCAAAAATGGCCGCCATAGCTAATTGATAAATGAAAATCATAAAGGTACTCTAAATCTTGAAATATTCCAGCTAGCTTCATCAAATTTGTACAAAAGCTATATGGCTAGAAAAGCTAGCCTGATAGTAATTTTGGCCTAGTTAAAAAAAACCAAAATGGCCACCATATCACATGTTTAATGTCAAACGGGGTTATACCATTAAAAAGGCCTTATATCCCTCCAAATGTTGCTCCTAGAGGTTTGGAATGTGAAAACAACTTGTAGTTAGTCATGGCCTGGGAATCTTGTCCAGGTGTTGAATTTGACCTTTGACCCCTGCTTCAAGGTTAAATGGGGTCATTACACTAAAATGTCCTTATGTCTCCCTTATTATTGGTGCTATGGCTTCAGATTGTAAAGACAGACTATGAAAAGCAAAGGCCGTGGTTTGTGTATCCATCCGTGTGACCGTTAAGTTTTTACATACACCTTAATATCTCATTCATTTATAAAGATACCTTCACTAAATTTGCAGGGATTGTTTATGGCTATGAAAACCTCTCTCTGCAAAATATTGGCATCATTTTGAAAAAATGGCCGCCATAGCCTATTGTTTGAAAATTATAAAGTTGCACCAAGTCTCAAAGTATTCCAGCTAGCTTCATCAAATTTGCACAAAAGATATATGGCTAGAAAAGCTAGCCTGATAGTAATTATGACCTAGTTCTAAAAACAAAATGGCTGCCATATCACATGTTTAATGTCAAATAGGGTTATTCTATTAAAAAGGCCTAATATTTCTCCTAATATTGCACCTAGAGGTTCGGAATGTAAAAACAACTTTGAATCTTTTCCAGGTGTTGAATTTGACCTTTTGACAACGTTAAATGGGGTCATCATACTAAAATGTCCTTATTTTTCCCTTATTATTGGTGCTATGGTTTCAGAATATAAAGACAGACCATGAAAAGTCCTGGCCTTCAAATGTTTTACCTGAGAAAAATTTTGGCCTTATTTTGATAAACAAAATGGCCACCATAGCCAATTATTTAAAAATCATTAAGATGCTCTAAAACTTGAAATATTGCAGCTAAGTTCATCAAATATGCGCAAAATATATTATTATATGGCTAGGAAAGTTAGCCTGATAGTAATTTGGTCTAGTTTTGAAAACAAAATGGTTGTCACATCGCATGTTAAATGGGATTATCTTATTAAAAAGGCCTTATATCTTCCTTATCATTGCTACTAGGGGTTCCAAATGTGAAAACAACTTAAAGGAAATCAAGGCCTGAGACTCTTTTCCTATTGCTGACTCCTACCTTTGACCCCTTCTTCAATGTCAAGTGGGGTTATCTTACTACAAAGGCCTTATATCTCCTTTAGTTCTCCATTATTACTGATTCTAAGGCGGGAGATAACCGCTACGGCAGTGGCCTTGTTTTCAGTAGACCTAAGTATTGACCACTAATGACCAGTAAAAGGACCATTTTAAATGGTTTAAACCACCAGCCTGGTCAATACTCCTATTAACCGGTTCTTTGCCAACCCTTGGCATCTCTGATGCTATTTTTTATATTATAGTATCTCCTCTGTTTTATGAACCTTTAGTTACCAGACCGAAACTTTGCTGCCTCGCAACAGTCAAAGAACACAGGTTGTATTGCATAAGATGGTTGGTACTCTCCTAAACAACCACCAGGTATTGATCTATGATTGCTAAATCCAGAGCTGAGTTTGAATCAACAAATACAAGGATAACAGGTGACTATATCAGCACTACACCAATCTGCTACTTCAGAGGTAGATTATATTGGAGAACTACCATGCCAGGTAGTTGAAAAGGTAGCGAGAAGCAGGTCAATCAATGCATACTAACTGATCAATATTATGCAACTCTTAACCACTGCTGAGTGACTGTCAAATTTGTTAATTGAAGTCAGATCCGTGAGTGTTATCATCAGCCTCAAAGCTTGATCCTCACCCTAATAAGATTTTGGAGTTATGGTGTATAGGCCTCGCACCAATAACAAAGAACAGAAACACTACAGTCTAGGATATTTATATTTACTTTGAAACAATAAAATTATAAACAGAACAAAATTTTTAAAAATTAGATTTCTAATAGAAGGCAAATGTAATAAAAATTGTATAATATTAAGTTAGAATAAAGTAATCTAAAAATATACCTGTTGAAAGCACCATTTAGTGTTTTCAATATTATTGCACATCACTGTATAAACACTGTAACAGAAAGAAAGCTCTGACAAACTTCACAACATATATATACTTACAAAAGACCATTGTGATAATTAAACCTATCCACTTAATTATGAGCAATAAACTCTTTATGAGTAATACTTCCAGCAATTTCTTGTAAACGATAAAGTTATTTATTATCCTCGAAGACCAAGTTTGTCACTGGTGGAAATAGCACTTTGTCCTGTTAATAGAAAAAAAAGTGTGATTACAATGTTACAAGTGGAGAATAACATTTGCCTGGGGCTCTTATATCAGAAGATACCACATACAGTTAATTTTTTTTAAATATATATATATAAAATTTGACAGTAAAATATGCATCCCATTTAGCTCCCAAGTGAAACAAGGTCAATCCAGGCCTGTTTTGTTGTGTCTTGTTTTTCAAATATGAGTATTTAATAGGGTGCTTTAAACATTCATACAGTTAATCTTTAGAATTCGTATTATTTTGGTAAAGCTTTTGTGAACCACGTTGGAAAATTTTCAGGGTCATTATAGGAGTCTACATCCAAAACTACCCACAAGAATGGACAATAATCACATTATATAAAGAAGCAGAGATATGATAATAAGAAATGGCATTTAGGTTAATATACAACAATAATTGTAATGCAGTTTCTGGGTACAGCTTCATTAACTTCGATGCAATGACCAAAGTTCACAGTGTTCTCAAATTCACAACAAGCAGGATGGGACATATATTTGGAAAGAGATTTTAGATTAGTTATTATCAAAAAATTCTAACTGACTGAACTGTACAAAATAGTAAAACACTGATTAAATTCAGACAAAACCAAAGGAAGTTATGGTCATATAATCATATCTCATTATTAATGATAATTTATTTTCGGAGTGTTAAACTGTTAAAAAGTGACAGGAAAACCAAAACTCCTATTTTTGACTTACAAAGGAACAAAATTTCTGTGTAATATATATGTCGTGACAGAACTTAAAATTTGACAGAATTTAAAATTCTGTCGACAGAACTTAAAATTCCAAGTTCTGTTGACAGAACTTAAAATTCCAAGTTCTGTCAACAGAACTTAAAATCCTTGGATTTCATTGGTTTGGAGAGATTTTAAGTTCTGTCGACAGAATTTAAAATCTGATAAACAGAACTTAAAATTCCGTTGACAGAACTTAAAATCATGTTTATATAACTGTAATCAGAGAAATAAAATATATTATATATATTATACACTCATTTTAAACTTTATAAGTGATATGCAACATTAAACATACATTATTCTCTGAGTTTAGCACTGCGATTATAGCAAAGAAACAGTACAAAAACATAAAGAGACATATATTGAAACAACAAAAACAGCAAACACCTACATATCAACTACTCAGGGGGAAAATTTTAAAATATATGTTTTAAAAAGTTACTGTGTATATTAATGTTCTATTATAAATGAATGTGAATGCAAGTAAAGGATCTATGCCAGTAAGGAATCTATTTAATATCTGTCTCTTGCATTACTTTTAAATTAGCACAAGTACTAAGCCCCCTTTAAAATGTAATATACTCACTCATTGTAAAAGAAGTTAAACAGAATATAGAGAATCATTATCATTTTATCAGGATTTTAAGTTCTGTCAAAAGAACTTAGAATTTTAAGTTCTGTCAAGATATCTTAACAGAACTTCAAATTCTGTCAACAGAATTTTAAATCCTGTCGACAGAACTTAGAATTTTAAGCTCTGTCGACAGAATTTCAAATTCTGTCAAATTTTAACTTCTGTCACGACATATATACATTATTTGAAGAATACAGGTTTTAGTAAACATACCATCATCCGTGCAGGATAGGTGTTATTGGATGCAGTTTCAGACAGGCGTATTCTGTATGGACGCTTGCAGGAGATGCTGACATAGTTGTTTTTCTGTGGTAACAGTGGGCAGGCTATTGTGGGTGTGCTGCGGACTACAAAGGAAACAAATAGTTTTGATATTCTAATAATAAATGTGATTATCAGATATTTTGTTTCTTTGTTAAAACCCATACCTAAACTCATCAAAACAACACCACACACTAACTGAATAACAGGATAATTTTATTGCGTTAATACATCCTATCCAATGGACAATAGCTTATCCGGTCGGCGCAGACCGGCCCGCCAAACGTCAGAAAAAGACGTCCTGTGTCTCCACCGGCAGGTCGGTCCCTAGTACTAGTGCACTCGCCAGGTGGCGTGTCGTACTTCCTTCCTGTCTAGACAGAGTGACGTCATGGCATCTTTTTCATTTGGCGCGAACTAGTGTGGAAGCTTTTTCATAGCAGCCAGGAATTTTGTGTTTTTTTTGTGAAATATTACAAGGATTTGAACTTTTATTTGCTTCTGGATTCTTCTAAGTGTGTAGGGCACGTTATGTCTTCACCAGGACAACGAAGGGGAAGTTGCGGCCACGCAATGGCCAATTTTGATGGACATACTTTTTGCGCACGTTGTCGCGATAAAGGGAAGGGAGAGACAACCGTGTGTGGCTAATAAAGACACTACTGACTGTAAGTTATGCAACTCCCTCACCCCTGAGCAGCATTCCCAGCTCGCTACTCCATCTTATAAGATTAAAAAGGAGAAAAGGGAGGCAAAACGGTCTGAGTCTGCTAACCCTACGGATGACACCCTTGTTGACCCTTCTTCTGTTGAAGTTATTGGGGTTGTAGGTGATTCTCAGTCTTCTCAAGTAGACTCTGCTCCTCCGGAAAAGAAAACAAAGAAACTTCCCTCCAAGTCTAAGAAAGTGGTACCCCCTTCATCTGCTGATAGTAAGATCTCTGAATTAGACCAGAAATGGTCCAAATGTTTTAGCAGGATTGAAGCTCTCCTCTTGTCAAAGTCGTTACAACCAAGCTTTTCTTCAGAGGTCCGTGTCTCCCCTACACACACTCCACCTGCTGGTATACGGAAGGATTCAGAACCCTTTTTTCAACCTGTGAAATCCTCACCAGAAAAGCGCACTGGCCCAGACATACATGCTTTAACGCAAAAGTCGGCCGGTAAGCTGAGAACAGAGAAAATTGATCAAGGACAACCATCTTCAGAGCGCACTGGCCCAGACACACATGCTTCACAGCATAAGTCGGCCGGTAAGCCAAAGTCGGACTCTCACCGACTCAGACCTTCTGCATCAGGGCGCATTGGTCCAGACATTGCTGAAAAGCACCAGTCGCCCGTTAAGCCTTCATCCGACTGACATCAAGCTGATAGTTTGCCTTCCGACTCTGACCCAGCTGTCTCCAAGCCTCAGTCTTCTAGCAAACTACTCTCCGACCGACTTCGCATCGACCGACCAGGCACCTCCTTTATTGCCGGTTCGGAGTCCCCTCCTCTTCAACTTTCTGATAGACGGGACAGCATCTCCAGCGTAGACTCTCAAGTGGATAGTGACATCTCCGACCGACCTCCGGTCCAGCTCTTTGTCGAAGAGGCTGATCTCTCTGAGGATCAGGACTTTATGGAAACCGACCAACCATCATCGGAAGAACAGACATATAGGGAGACCATGAGTGGCATCCGTTCCTTCATGGGTTGGACCCATGTACCTGGGATGGATAGTTCTAACCCATCGGACGATAACCCCTTTGCGGGTCCTAAAGCTCCTGCTCCGAATAAAGTTTCAGTACAAATGCCCACAGAGGAGTGGCTTTGTAAGAAGTTGGGTAGACTCAATTTGACCCTCATTGAAGGATACCCTTCACGGACTACTGAAGCTGGTCATTTATCTATGGATCAGTTTTTGAGGCCGGCCCGGTCTCAGAATAAATGGTACGGGCTTTACCCCGGACAGTCAACGGATCCTTCTGTAGTTTCATGCTGGAATACCGGACCATCAAAACTGAACAATAGTTTTAGTAGAATCTCAAGAAAGACTGGTATGACTTCCATCCAACCGGCATCTCGCCGTATCTCACAGGACACTTTACGCAAATGGGAGAGGAGTGCAAGAGAGGCCTCTGTGATTTGCAATCACGCGGCTAGTTTTAATCGCTGCCTCTTCAAGGTACAGCAGGAGATGCAGTCACAGCTTAAAACTATCCGGGGGGAGTCAAAAGGCAAGGTGTCCAAGAAGATCTCGGAAGCCTCTGATGAATTACAATTCCTCATGACCTTCAATAACAGCATCACGCAAGCCGCCGCCAAATCAATGGAGCACCTGACGGACTTCGTTTTCATCACCATGGGTAACTCAACTTTGGCCCGGCGGGACACCTACCTTAGCCATCTCAAAAACGGTATAAAACCGGACACTTTTGCAGCTCTCAGAAGTGCCCCTCTACAAGGTGGAACTTTATTTCCCAATGCCATTATCAAGAAGGCGGAGGAAGAGATATCTCACTACGACAACAAGGGTCAGTCTGCATCCTTTGGCCGAAATAAACTTAGATATCACCCTTATGAAAGGCCTGAAACCAAGAAACAGGAGAGTCGGTCGGAGGGAAAGCAGGACAGGCCGGCATGGAAAAACATAGGACGTCGGCAGTTCAAGAGAGGCAGAGGACGTTCTGCTAACTTCTCCTCCCGTGGTGTTAAGGGCCAGCAGTCATATAAATGACAGTCAATGTTTAACCCAGTTCCCAGGAAGACTGCTGGCCGGGAACAATGTGAAAGAACAGACTTTGAACTCTTTGACTGTAAACTTAAGTGTTGTAAAACTTGCCACTTCTGTCCCCGGGCATTCGCAAAAGAAAGGAGTAAGTCCCGGGGCAAGAGATTGTCATTGTGTAAATCAAGAATTAAAATATGTGAACAGTGTTTCTTGTGTCACTCAATTGTCTTGTGCCCCACTTGTAACAAATGTCAGAAATGTTGTCTCAAATATGCCTGTAGGGGCCAGACTTCAAAGCTTTTGGAAAAATTGGCTGGATCTGGGTGCCGGTCCCAGAGTAATTCAGATCTTAAAGCAGGGTTACACCCTTCCCTTCCGGATCTCAGCAGGTCTCCCACAGTCGTAAGCTGTTATGTCAATCCTCGCAGGAACCTGTTAGAGGCATTACATCAGCTTATGGACAAAAACGCAGTAGAGGTAGTACACAATCAGAATTCTCTAGGGTTTTTCAACCGGCTGTTTTTGGTTCCCAAACCCAACAGCAAATGGAGGCCAATACTGGATCTGAGCAAGTTAAACCTTTTTCTCAAAGTGGAGAAATTCAAAATGGAAACACCGGAAACCATCAGAACATCCCTCCAGCAAGGGGAGTGGGTCACCTCAGTGGACTTCAAGGATGCCTACTTCCATATTCCAATACAGGACCAGTCCAGGAAATATCTCAGATTTCATGTCCAGGGTCAGACCTACCAATTCAGGGCATTGTCTTTCGGACTGTCCACAGCACCCATGGAGTTCACTATCTTAGTCAAGGAGGTGAAACTGATGGCCACGCGCAGGGGTATAAGAATCCACCAATACCTAGACGACTGGTTAGTAAGAGCCAAGTCACACCCTGTCTGTCACCAGCATACGCAGATTCTAGTACAAATGTGTCAAGAACTGGGTTGGCTGGTAAACACAGAGAAATCGGAATTGGAACCCAAGCAAGTCTTCAACTTCATAGGTTACCAGTTCGATCTCAGGACCGGCCGGGTCCGGCAATTCATGTCTCTGATAGGCCTGTTGACGGCCACAGAAAAACAGGTTCATTTGGGCCGCCTGCACATGAGACCCATTCAGTGGCACCTCAAAAACAATTGGAGGGTACCAGAATCTCTAGAAAAGATTATCCCTCTGCCCAGGTCCCTGCACCCACACTTGCAATGGTGGTTACAGGAGGGCAATGTTCTCCAAGGCCAACCTTTACACCCAATAAAACATGCTCTGCAGATCTTTATAGACGCATCAAAAGAAGGCTGGGGCGCTCACTTAAACGAGCGCACTGCAAGAGGGTCCTGGTCGATACCGGAAAGCAAACTGCACATCAACTATCTCGAGCTAAAGGCAGTCTTGCTGGCCTTAAAAGAGTTTCAGGATCTCTGCGTGGGCAAAATCGTCCTAGTAGCTACAGACAACACCACAGTGGTAGCGTACATACACAAGGAAGGAGGCACGAAGTCGGGTCCCCTGTGTGCCCTCCTTTGGAGGATACTGACCTGGTGCTCCCAGAGACAAGTGACTCTTAAAGCCCGGCATATTCCAGGCCATCTAAATGTGATAGCGGACAAGCTATCCAGACTGGGTCAGACTATCCAAACAGAGTGGTCCCTCCTTCAGGAAGTATTTCAAGAGCTATGCAACAGGTGGCACCAGCCCCACATAGATCTGTTTGCCACGAGGTTCAATCACAAACTGCCTCTCTTTGTATCCCCAGTTCTGGACTCCCTAGCTTTTGCAGTAGATGCACTCACTCTGCCATGGGAGGATCTGGATGCATATGCTTTCCCACCAACCCCCATCTTGGGCAAGGTGGTGGAAAAGTTACTGGACTCTCCATGCAAGAGACTAATCCTGATTGCGCCCGGATGGCCCAACATGCCTTGGTTTTGGGATTTAGTGGCCATGTCCAGTCAAGTCCCCCTCAGACTTCCAACTCTGCCCAATCTGCTGACACAGCCCTTCAATCAGATCCCTCACAGAAATCTGACAAACCTGAACCTTCATGCATGGCTCCTAGAGCCTCAGCAATCAGAAAACAGGGCTTCTCTGAGGCAGTGGCAACAAGAATTGAGGCTCCTCAAAGAAGATCAACCAGATCAGTCTATGAGGCAAAGTGGTCCATTTTTACAAAATGGTGCATCGCTAATCAGGTGGACTTCAAGTCACCACCTTTGAAGTCGGTGGCTGACTTCCTACTCTACTTCTTTGAGGTCAAGAACCTGCAGCCTAGCACCATTGATGGATACAGGTCTGCCATTGCTGATAAATTGGGTAATATTACGCTCAATGTCAGTAAGGATGAGAACCTCACCCGTCTCCTGGACAGTTTCCATAGAGACAGACCCAAAGGGCGGAGAGGCATACCCTCCTGGAACCTTTCCTTGGTGCTACACCAGTTGACAAAGGCTCCGTTTGAACCTCTTAGGGAGGCGTCTCTGAAGCATCTGACTTTCAAGACCGTCTTTCTTCTGGCCCTGGGCTCCGGCAAAAGAAGAAGTGAGATCCATGCATGGCAGCATAAGAACATCAGACATCAGTCGGACTGGTCTAAGGTGTCTCTGTTTCCATCTCCCAGTTTTCTCTCCAAGAACCAACTGGCCAAAGAGGGTCCGGAGAGTGTAGCCCCAGTGGTCATACCAGCCCTGGCTCCTACTCTGGATAGGTCCCTCAAGTCCGACAAATCTCTTTGTCCGGTCAGAGCCTTGCGCTACTATTTGGACAGAACTTCAGGGATGAGGCAGGACAAACAATTAGTTTTTGTCTCCTTCAAGAAAGGCTTCGACAAGGACATCTCACCTGCCACTATCTCCTCATGGATCAAACAGACTGTGATCCTATGCTACGAGCTCTCTGATCACCGGGCCCACACCCTACATCAAGTCAAAGCTCATGATGTCAGGGCCTTTGCTGCTTCTAAGGCCTTCCAGTCGGGGGTCTCCTTAGAGCAGATCTTATCAGCCTGCCACTGGAAATCTCATAATACCTTCACTCAATTTTATCTGAAGGATGTGGCTTGGGCTGACTCAGAGCTCTACCATCTTGGCCCTGTTGTGGCTGCCCAGCAGGTCCACAAGCAGGCTAGTCTTTAGAGGAGATTTGTATATATTTATATAGTAGTACACATTGTATATATTGCACGTTAGTTAATAAAAAATAAAAAAAACATTCTGGACATACTTCCTCTGGGAGTTGGTAGCTTATGGGACTGAACTCATCCCTCTCTTCCCCTACCTCAGAACAGGACTGTTCTGGAGAGAAAAGGGGGGGGGAGGCAAGGTCGACTCTGACGGTTTCAACTCCAGATAACCGGATGATGATATTCGACCATAGCCTCAAGGGTGTTGACTACAAGATCTACCCAGGCTTTAACGGGAATAGTTATTATTTCTGATATGAGTTAAATTCATAGTCCCTAGTAACTCACCCGCCAACCAAGCAGTAGTTATTCAACTATTGTCCATTGGATAGGATGTATTAACGCAATAAAATTGCAAATTTAATAAGTAAATTAAATTTTTATAAGTTAATACCCTATCCAATGGACGCACAAGACCCTCCCAATCGACCCCGCTTTTCAGGTTACTAGGGGTCCATTAAGTTTAGACAACAAAAAAGATGTCATGACGTCACTCTGTCTAGACAGGAAGGAAGTACGACACGCCACCTGGCGAGTGCACTAGTACTAGGGACAGACCTGCCGGTGGAGACACAGGACGTCTTTTTCTGACGTTTGGCGGGCCGGTCTGCGCCGACCGGATAAGCTATTGTCCATTGGATAGGGTATTAACTTATAAAAATTTAATTTACTTATTAAATTTGCAATATTACCTCTTTGAGGTAACCCTTTTAATTAAAGACTGGTAAATGATAAGCCATTACTTGCATTTAAAAATGATAATTGCAATCTCTCTGTCCTGTTACTTGTTTCAGATCTGTCTCTGTATGTAGCAGTATCTAGTGAACAAAGATCATATGATGCCCCCTCCCCCCAATCTATTAAAATGTTTGTCAAGGTAACAAATGCAGTCTCAAAGTACATGAAGAGACGAACATAAAGAGAAAATGCAATTACAGTTAGACTACTTCTAGAATTAAACAAATGCTAACAATTCGTAGTGATGTGCTTGACTCTGATGAGGCGGAGAAATTGATCAACAGGATACCCAGCTTAACGCTAAGATGTTTGAGAGGCCTTGTGAGGAATATAAGGAAGTATTAAAAAGCAAACACAATGAATGTGTTAGGACTACTTTAAGAGGTGGGGGGGGGGGGGGAATAACCTATATCGAAAGTAAGAATGTGCCCTCAGAGGGGCCTCAAGTTCTCCACACATTATACATTGAATTTTTTATTTTGGTGACTGACTTTAATTGTTTTATATTATTAGTCGAATCTTTGATTCGAGTTATGTACTGAGTTGTGGCCGCGATTTTAAATTCGCCGTTTAAGCCCTTAAATATCAAATTCTGCATAATATTTGTTCACATATCGGTACATTAAGGTGTATATTATACACTCTGCCATTTTGAAGATTTTTAATGCTTTTATTCAGTTATATTTTATAAAGTAAAAAGCTTGTCTAGCACTATGTCTGGCTTTCTGTAAAGACCCGTATGTCCTGGAAACTATTGTCATTGCTATTGTTACGGCCTACTCGAACGAGTCTTTTTTAACCGTTTCGTCTGCTGGTTTCTAGACGTGAAACCCCAATTAATTTATTTGTCTGCTGGTTTATCACGCAGTCACTATTAATGTAAAATTGTTGTCTGGGCATCTACCCATTTATCAAACAAATAAACCGCAAAGAAATTAATGAATGAAGTGACGTCACGGTAGTACTACACCTTTGCCGTTCAGCCAATCAGAATCGACAATGAAAATATTCAAACTTCGTAGTTCTACATTCAACCACTCGAAGGCGCTTTTGCATGTCCTAGAAGTTATCACGTGTAAAACACAGCATAATCTGTGGCTCCCTATTTTCGCCCATTGTAGAAACAACACACGAATATTTTATTTAAATACTTACAGTTTGCTTCTGTAAAATATCCATATACACTATATATCTACGCTTCAAAATTGAAATATGTCTTCTCACTTCAAAATCAAATTTCAAACTGCAAGTCCGTGAACAGGAAATATGCTGGTACATAGTTTTCATCTTAAACCCCCACAAAGAACTGCCGTGACTGCGCATGTTTGCTCATTAATATTAATGAGGCAAGTCCATTGACAGGAAATATGCTGGTGGTTTTCATCTTAAACCGGCTTTGTAAAACTGCGCATCTACAGACCCTTTATATTTGTAAACAAATACCGATCTCGCGACACGAAACTGAAAACTTCCGTGAAAGCGGTTTCCAAGTGCGGGCGATAATACAGAGTTTACAGATTTCAACACCCAGTCCTGTCCTAAGATTCGACTCTGTGGTTGGGTGAAGGCCAGCCACGTGACTCTTGTTCATTAACCTTGTTCCTGATCTGTTCCTTAATGTTATTCATTGCCTTTGTTCCTGATCTGCTATATGATTCACATTACTCACTACCTCTGTGTCTGACCTGTACCCTGTTTCACATATTCATTACCTTTGTCCCTGACCTACACTCTGTTTCACATATCCATTACCTTTGTCCCTGATCTGCACTGTATTGATGGTATCCTGCCACAGATTGGGATTGGTCAGAGGATTGGGGAAAGGGGATCTAGATTTCTTCAGAATGCTTTTTGTAGGACTCTGTCGATTTATAGGAAAAACTTTTTTGATGGAGCTGCGGTCAATCTGACAATATGAAAAAAGTACACAAATGAAAAGAAAATATAAGTTCTAAGAAGTACATGTAACATACATGATCAAAGTACAGTTATATCAAATGTCAGGCAAACATGTAACTGACAAACCAGTTCAACTCAAAAGGATGGCAATATACAAAGACTTAAATTCTAAAGGATTAAAAGGTTAATTTGTACTTAAAAGAAATGGAGTTTTTAATCTGTACTCAAGAGAATCAAGTTTTATGATACAGAGTGGAATTTTAGAGCCAAAAAAGGAGCAGTAGCATTTATTTTTGTACACCACTTAGCATATACTTACAAATAATATTCATCATTGGGATTGTATTCTTTAATACACTGTATTTAACCATTGCATAATTAGTAGATTATCAAAGCATTATAGTGAAATTATATACACGAGATATGGCGTATTAAGAGAATTTATCAATCACATAGGAATAAATTACACTGAAGAATCACCTATATATGATGTTTTTGAATATATTAGTACTGTTTAAACCCTTTTAAAATGTTACACTGTATGAAGTTTGAATAAATTGTAAATTATGCACTTTTGGATAAGTGAATAAATAAATAAATACATAAATAAATAATACTATAGCTGTGGTCAGTTACAATAAATAATATTAACAGACCCACTCTATTTTATACAAACATCTGTTTTTCGAATATTAAATTTTAAATCAACGCAAAATTACTTCTCAGTAAAACTCCTGAAGAGTGGCCTCATATATGGCCCATTTGTACTGTTCCTTGCAGTCACAGCAATTCCTATTCGAATTTTGCTTCATGAAGTTCTCAATATTGCTCCACAAAGGGACATTATATATATGGTTAGTGCACATCACCCGTCAAGCATATATATTTTAGCTTAGCATGTGAGAGGTTGTGGCAGCTTTTCAAACATTTTGAAAATGTCATGACATCAAGATAATGCTGTCCATGTTGTATTGAACATGCCTTACCCAAATATGAATCTCAACTTATAAAATCTTTTGTGCTACTACAATAACACAAGTTGCATTAAGCTAGAAATGAGTTCAGACCTGAGTTTAATGTTACATATTTGTAAACAGCTCATGAGGCCAGCACAGAACAGGTCTGATCTAGGTATTAGAACCTGAACTTGATACATCTATTTAATTAAAGGAGAATTTCTACCTAACAGAGTTCCACTAGAAGGGGCTTGATTAAGATTTCATACCATATACTGACCAGGATAAACACAAGACCAACAATAACTACCATACCTTATTAATCATTGACTTATTTATCTGCAGCACTGGTAATGACTTGTTCTCTTTGCTCTCCATTTGAGATCCTCCTTTGATCAGCCTTTTCACCTGAACAGAATGAAATTTAACATTAATTAACTGATTCATAAAATTGAAAATTTTGATTACTTAAATGTAGCTTTTATAAGCTACAAGCTTACCATGTGGGACTGAATGCTGTTCTTGGATGGCCGCAGGCATCCGGCCAATGTCTAAGAAAAAAAGACATTTATAGTTGGCTGTAGCCTCAGGTTGCCTTCTCGTGGAACTCTGTGAGATTTCTTTCTACTTTCTTGTTGCAATTTTAAACCATGCCCCTCAGCTGTAATACAGCGGGGAGGCAGGGTGGGACTCTCCTCAGTCTGACATGGTAAGCTTGTAGCTTATGAAAGCTACATTTAAGTAATCAAATTTTCAATTTTATTGCGCTACAATAGCTTACCATTTGGGACTGAATTCTTATATTTTGCCACCTAAAATGAGATTAATGACAACCTTGATAAGTCCTTAATACATAATACACAATATATACTGATAATTAGAAAAAAGACCTTACCCGTAACATCTTGAGAGGTACCCTATACCTAGACCCTGGGATTAGACTCCTAAAGACTTGGTTGTAGCGGATATGTGCCCCCCTCCCCCCTCTTTTCTTTCCGAGGACAACTGGTCTGAGGGGAAGGATCTAGGATTTGTTGTGCCACCACCACTGGTCCCAGATGCATATTGTTGTCGTTGTCTGACCAAGTAAGGTCTTTTAGGTACAAATTTGTAAATGTGTTGTGAGATTTCCAGTGACAGGCTTGCATGATTTGGTCCACCGATACCCCACCATAAAAGGCCTTAGAGGCCGTGAAGGCCCTAATGTCATGCGCTTTAACTTGGACCAAGTCCAAGGCTTGTTGGTTTGCTTGTTTATACCAAAGTAGAATGGTTTGTTTCAACCAAGAAGAAAGAGTAGCGGGTCTGATGTCTGAGTTGGGTCCTTTCTTGAAGGAGATGAAAAGGAGGGATCGAGACCCTCTCAGGTCTTTGGTTCGATCCAAATAGTACCTCAGGGCCCGCACCAGACACAAGGTCCTGTCTACTTTGAATTGTCTATCTACAATGGTAGTCAAAGCAGGAATAGTCACCGGGGACACACTTTGAGAACCTTCTCTTGCTAGTTGGTTTTTGGCTATGAAGTCAGAAGAAGGGAACAAGGCAACCTTTTCCCATTGGCCTAGATTAGATACTTTGTTTGCAATCCGGGCATGGATTTCGCTGCGGCGCTTGCTGGAGGCCAAAGCTAGCAAGAAAGCAGTTTTGAGAGTAACTTGTTTGAGGTCTGTGTCTTTCATAGGCTCAAAAGGTGCTTTTGTGAGCTCATTGAGAACAACAGAAAGGTTCCATTTTGGAAGATTCCTGGAACTTTTTGGACGATCCCTGTGAAAACTGGAGAGTAACCTGTGAAGGTCTGAACTTTGTGCAAAATGGTCACCCGCTGGGCCCAGAGTGTCAACAATGGCCGTCCTGTAACCATCAATGGTCGAGGGGTGCCTGTTTTGATCTTGGTACAGGTACATGAAGAAGTCTTTTGAGATTTGTTTCACAGATGCAGTGGAGAAATCCACCGAACTTTCTCTGCACTATTTCTCAAATAGGGCCCACTTTGACTTGTAGATGGTCCTTGTTAATGACCTCTGAGGTGCAGCAATTCTCTCTGCCACCTCCACAGAGAAGCCTTGTTCTTGGAGCTGTCCACTCTTAGACACCAGGCATGGAGGTTGAGATGTTGTGGATTGCTGTGGAACACATAATTGTGGGACTGTTTGAGAAGAGTTGTTGACACCGGGAGTTGTAGTGGGATCTCTGTTGAGAGCTGCACTAGGTCCAAAACCAGGGCATCCCTGCCCAGCCTGGGGCTATTATGATGATCAGGCAATGGTATTGCCTGATTTTTTGGATCACCCTGTGAAGGAGAGCTGTTGGAGGGTAAGCATAGGCAGTGAGACCCGTCCAGTTTAAGTTCGAGCATCTATGTCCCAAGCATTTGGGTCTGGGACTGGAGACATGTACAGTGGAAATTTGTGGTTCAGATGAGTGGCAAAAAGATCTACATGAGGAGTGAACCACTTTTGGCAGATCTGTTTGAACACCTGCGGATGCAGTGACCATTCTGTTGACTGCACTTGGTTCAACCTGGACAGGATGTCGGCCATCACATTCAGACATCCTGGAATGTGTCTGGCTTTTAATGTTATGTGATAGTGATGACACCATGTCATGATCTTCCACAGCAGCGTGCACATCTGAGTGAGTTCCTCCTTGTTTGTTTATGTAGGCTACCACTGTTGAGTTGTCCGTTGCAACTAGCACTGTTTGGTACTGGCACTGGTCCTTGAAGCTTCGAAGGGCCAGGGAGACTGCCTTCAACTCTAGAACATTTATGTGTAGCCTTTTTTCCCGGTCTGACCACAGACTTTTCAAGAGTGGCATTGCAAGAAGATGAAGTCTTGGCAAAGGCAGCAGTAAAGTTGAGCGTGGAAATATTTTGCCTAGCTTGGTGTTCCAATTCCTTAAGAATTGGTAGGGGAACCTTGCCCATAGGAGCCCCAGGGGGTTTGGGAGTAATACAGATTTTTGCAAAATATGTATTCAACTCTTGTATTTTCTTCTCATAACAGGGCTGTCCCACCTTGTACCACTTTGCAGTGGAAGGAGAAGGTTAGATGTATTTACCCTCAGGTAAATTAGCAGCCTGGAAATTGTACTCAAACTTATCAAAGGCATCTTTGGTAACTGAGCCAAGTGGGAGCATAGAGGAAGGACCTCTAGGTCTGAGTTCCTGATGACCTTTTTCATCATCTGGGGTCAGGGAGTGAGAGAATGCGCCTGAAGGTGTCCACTTCTTCAGCGTATTGGGATGGAACGTTAGACAGAGCTACTTCCCTATAATAAGGGTGGTCTGGATCATGTTGAGGTTGGTCTTGGTCAGAGAGAGCCCCAGAGAGCTGTGAAAACCTGTGTCTAGCTACAGAGGACTGATCCTCCTCTGAAGATGATGACATGTATCTGGACCTATCTACTCTTGTCAGCATGTTTTTTGGGTTTAGAAGATGAAATCCGAGGTTCATTGGATTCATCATAGTATTGATCCCAGGCAGACCTCGGGTCAACGTCATGCCTTTTGTGAGAGTGAGAGTGTTTTTTAGGTCTATCTGAGGCCTTCTCAGAGGCTCCTCGAATGCATTAGAATTTTGATCCGATGCATTATGAAGGTCAGAACCGAGACATGGAGGAAGTGCAGGACCATAGTCCACTTCCATTTCCTCGACATGTGAGGTAGTTCTAGGTCTTGGAGGGGGTAGGTCCAGATTAACAGCACTAGTGGAGGGTCCAGGCTTAGAAGCTGAAGTCTGATCCACCTCTGCTTGTTTTTTAGTTGTCAATTCGTCTCTGAGAGACTGGAAAGCTTCTAACATAGATGCCTGGAAAGAACCCATTTGCTGCTGTAAATGGATGTTAAGTGTGTTATCCAGGGATTTTTCTAAATTTGATTCAATCTGCTGCTGTAAGGCAGTAACTGGGGTGGGTGGGACAGTTTTTACTGGTGTTTTGATGGACAATGAACTGAAGGGTAGGGGCTGAGGACGCGGGGGTGAAGTAAATAAGTTGTCTGCAGCACTCTCAAGGTCTGCATGAGATCCAGTAAATGAATCCACATCATCCCCTCAAAGATCTAGTTCATCGTCTTTTGAACTAGCAGTGTCCCTCTTTTGCTTCTTAACATAGCGTTTTCTTTGTGAAATTTTTAATAGTTGTTCTTCTGTAAAAGAAGTGCATATTTCACATGGATTTTCAAAAGTGATACAGGGGTCATCACCCTTGCCAGATTCCCTACAGGTAGGGCAGTAATTATGTGCATCAAACACGAAGCAAAAGTGATGACACTTACTAGATCTCAGCCTATCTTTATTCGTTTGGTGGGCAGACATCTTGAAACGCAATAAAAAGACGTAGATGAAAGCCTGAACCGAGGAAAACTCAAAAACACCAAAAATAAGAAAAAATACTTATCCTGTCGAAACGGAACTTTCACAGAATAAACTATGAGATATATTACATAAAATAACCAAAAATCAACATCCAACAATACGTATGTGCTGAGAAATAGATGAAAATATCTGTGTAAGTTACAGACGCTACCAATTCACGCGGCCAACGAGAAAGTAGGAAGAAATCTCACAGAGTTCCACGAGAAGGCAACCTGAGGCTACGGCCAACTATAAATGTCTTTTTTTCTTAGACATTGGCCGGATGCCTGTGGCCATCCGAGAACAGCGTTCAGTCCCACATGTTAAGCTATTGTACTGCAATAAAACCCACTTATTGCAAAGGGCCTAACACACTTTTGTTTCAAGGATTTATTCTTGTTTGAAAGCAAGTCCCAGAATATGCAGAATATGGACGTTGTACTGTTTATTAACAAGAATTCACTAACATGGATTACGATTAGATGAAGATCTGGGGCCAGATTCACGAAAGGTCTCAAGTCTCAAATCTGAGATTTTGGTCTCAAATCTAAGATTTTTCTAAGATTTTTCTTAGATTTGAGACCTTTTGCTCAGCTGGGATTCACAAAAGATCTCAGGCTAAGATTTTTCTCAGATTGGGTCTCAAATCTAAGACTGCCTAGGGGGTGACTTAAGTTTTCATAAAATAGAGTATATGTAATAAAAAGTCACAAAACAAAATGAAAATAGTGAAGCATGGCATATTATTTAACTTGTAACACAAAATATGAATATATATTAAGAGTTTGTACAAAAACAACAGTAAACATTTACATTACAAATTTACATGAGTGGTCTGTTTTGGTGTTATAATCAGTTCTTTTGAATGTCAGTACAAATTATTGTAAAAAGACAATGTTTTGCTTGTTTAAAAATATTCTAAAATGTGAGTATATATGGTAGAGTGGTAAAATATAAATGTGTATACTTTTCACTAATCTCAACAAAATGTTACATCAGTTTTGATTGGTCCAGACTCAAAACTTGACTGAGATTTTTGTCTCAGCTGAGATTCCTTTCGTGAATCTCAACTTAAGTGGAATCTCAGCTGAGCCAAAAATCTCAGATTTGAGAAAAATCTCAGCTGAGATTTGGCTAAGACTTGAGACCTTTCATGAATCCGGCCCCAGATCAAATTTGAGGATAAACTTTAAAGTGAGCCATGGCTATAAAAGCCATTCACAAAGTAGGGTTGGGTACAAACTAGAAACAGGACGCCCTGTTGATAGTAGATGCGAATAGAAACAGGATAGCATAGAACACACATTATCATGTGTAATGTCCACCCCATGAACCTTTTGCCAAAATTGTACAGTAGTCTTACAAGACCCTGTTTCATTTGTAAAATATATCAATGATGCTTAAATATTTATTAGTGTAGGTGTAAATTATTTCAGCTTCATGACTTTTTGCATTGGTTGGGTCGAAAATTTTGACGAAATCACTCTATCTTGCACGGTTAAGAAGATAGAAGCAAATTCCTGTTTTTCTATTTTTGGCAAAAATTCAAAAAATCAAAATGGCCGCCATTTTTGGGGAGGGGAAAATTTTTTGAAAATTGCAAAGAGTACATTCCTTAGATACCCTGTGGGTTGAAAATTTCGACGAAATCGCTCTATCTCGCACGGTTAAGGAGATAGAAGCAAATTTGTGTTTTGCCATTTTTGGCAAAAATTCGAAAATTCAAAATGGCCGCCATTTTTGGGGAGGGGAAATTTTTTTTGAAAATCGCAAAGATTACATTCCTTAGATACCCTGTGGGTTGAAAATTTCGACGAAATCGCTCTATCTCGCACGGTTAAGGAGATAGAAGCAAATTTGTGTTTTGCCATTTTTGGCAAAAATTCGAAAATTCAAAATGGCCGCCATTTTTGGGGAGGGGAAATTTTTTTGAAAATTGCCAAGAATACAATGCTCAGATACCCTGTGGGTCGAAAATTTCGACGAAATCGCTCTATCTCGCACGGTTAAGGAGATAGAAGCAAATTTGTGTTTTGCCATTTTTGGCAAAAATTCGAAAATTCAAAATGGCCGCCATTTTTGGGGAGAGGAAAATTTTTTGAAAATTGCAAAGATTACATTCCTTAGATACCCTGTGGGTTGAAAATTTCGACGAAATCGCTCTATCTCGCACGGTTAAGGAGATAGAAGCAAATTTGTGTTTTGCCATTTTTGGCAAAAATTCGAAAATTCAAAATGGCCGCCATTTTTGGGGAGGGGAAATTTTTTGAAAATTGCAAAGATTACATTCCTTAGATACCCTGTGGGTTGAAAATTTCGACGAAATCGCTCTATCTCGCACGGTTAAGGAGATATAGAAGCAAATTTGTGTTTTGCCATTTTTGGCAAAAAATTCAAAAATTCAAAATGGCCGCCATTTTTGGGGAGGGGAAAATTTTTTGAAAATTGCAAAGAGTACATTCCTTAGATACCCTGTGGGTCGAAAATTTCGACGAAATCGCTCTATCTCGCACGGTTTAGGAGATATGAGCACATTTGCCTTTTTCAGTATTCAAAATAGCTAATTACTCATTTATTTAACCCTTTCGCTACTGAAGGAACATTATTCCAAGGGACTGTAGCCATATGACGTCATATCACGTCAGAAACGCCAATGAAGTAAAGTAATATCTCACTACCTTATACACTTTATTTGCGGTATTTTTCGGCATATTTTATTAGGAATTGATGAAAGTCGAATGGGAAAATTCGTGGGAATTCCCCAAATAAAAATAACCACGAATAAACAATATGCAACAATATGCAGGTATATGCGGTAAATACGGCAATATATACAGAAACCAGTTAAAATAGGTGAAATGGCGAATTTAAAAAAAAAAATATAGCTTAACTTTCATATAAAATACTTTAAAAATTGGTTTAATACTGATACACCAAAGAAAACGTATAACAGTACACTGAAGGGAAAGAAGAAATATATATTATTGCCGTCGACCCTTGGTCGACAGACATGGTCCCTTGTAATACACATTGATGTCGACTGCTAGCCGACAGACATGGTAGCAAAAGGGTTAATTAATTACTCACTCATCTATGAAGCAATTCCCCCCAAAAGCAATCCCATACAAGCTATTAACCCAATGAACCTCCATACCAAATTTCAGAAAGCTAGGCTTAATAGCATTCCTTAAAATGTCTGGAAACCAAAGAGCTACTCAAAAGTAGCAAAGTAGCTATTACTCAGTTAGCTATAGAGCTATCATCACCAAAAGCAATTCCATACAAGCTATTAACCCAATAAACCTGCATGCCAAATTTGGTAAAGATAGGATAAGAACTGTTGCCTAAAATGTCTGGAAACCAAGTGGGACACCGGACGCCGGACGGCGGAAAAAGCAAAAATAATATGTCCACCCCCCAGTGGGGTGGACATAATTCGTATTATGCCCTACCCAGGTAGACCAGGGGGGCTTGTCAGGGGCGCTTATGTCCTACACTCTTTTAGGTTCCCCAATAAAACATAAAACTATATTTATTTACAATGGATTACATTTTATTTTCATAGCCAATTTGAAGTGTTATTTAGAAAACTCTTAAATCCCTTTTATAGTGTCATAGTTATACTAGCCACTTTGAAGTACTGATTACAAAATATTGTAAGCCTTTTTCCCTTTTTATCATGCTTTTACTAACATCAAAGTTTAACACACTTTATCCGTATTGCAGTTTGGGGTTCTAGCTGGATGTATTTATATTTGTATTTGGACTCTGCATATCTGTATTTGTATTTGCCTTCTAAACATCACTTGTATTTGTATCTGTATTTGCTGATTCAGAAATTACTGTCTTTGTATTTGAAATCTTTTTTCTGTATTTGTCCAAACCCTGTCACAAAGCAGGAATCATGTGAGGCGAAAATATTAATATTTACACTTTTTGGCTTGTTGAATATTAATAGACTAATATTAATAATTTGTGTTTGTTTTATCTGTCTCACCTTTGAATAGAATTCCATATAATTTAGGAAATCTAAAGTTTTTATTTGGTTGATGTGCAATATCCTGACTGATCAAAAGATTTATCTCCTTCCATGAAACATCTTCTGCCACTCAATTCTGATCTGTCTTGATCAAAAATCTTATCCATTATAGTCCATTAACTTAAATTTTATCCCATAATGAGACCAAAATTTTGTAAATCACCAACCCCAGCTTCAACAAATATCTGTTCAAAAATATATAAATCTTTTTTTCTTTGCTCACATTTGATCTAATACAGCAAAAATTGTATAATTGCATATCAGTAATACTTAAGGGCGACTGACAATTAGATCATATATAACAGAAGGGACAGTGTGTGTGTATCCATTTGCACAAATGCAGTTTGAAGCTTGCATTTGATGCGGCTTGCATTTAAAATTATTTATTTATACGTTCATAAGTTGATTTCTTAGATGAAATAAATTAACAAAGTTAATATAATTTCTTTCAATGCCCATTACTTCTTTCTTTGTGGTCCAGTTTTGTTAATTTGTTTCAGTAATATGTTCAGTTCAATAAAAGACAAAATGTTTTTTGTGGAAAAATAAGATACTTATTAGACAGTCTGCTAACATATGTGTCCAGTTTCGCCTACAGAAGCTTATAGATAATGCAAAAAGTCCTTCTTTACTGTACTGTTTAGAGTTTTTACCACAAGCTGTCATACCACATCCAAGCACATTGATTTGTGCACTTTGAATGCATCTAGCAATAAAACTAATACTGGTACTTTGTTAAACTAGGGTATCATTGTGAGTGTGCTTCCATACTTCAGCCATACATATCTTTTATATAAAATCTCAATGTAAAGTCTTGGATAAGTGGAAGTTTTACTGCGAATAATTGTAAACTATATTTTTAATGGTCTCTGATAGTAAAAATTAATTCCTGCTGAAATTTTAAGTTTATATAATCATATTTCAAGGAGAAAGTGATGTCCTGGCTTTTGGACAAACCTTCCTGGGAAAATTTGGCAAACTAAATATTTATCATCTGCAAAGTATTCTTAAAAAAATATATTCTGAACAGGAAGCACTCTCAAAATTGGAAAATAATAATAAATTCTTTGAGAAAATATGGTCCTGTTGGAAAAATCTCTATAAAAATATTTAATATTTCTGGAATAAACCAAATTTAATATTTGAGATATTTTTTTTTCCCTTTTCTTAATTCTGAAATAATAAACATCAAGAAGTTTTGACAATTGTAACCACTGTAATGTAAATATTGATTTGTACAAAAGCTTCAATTACTGTTGATTATTGCAGTGTCATGTTAAAATTCTTTTTTTTTCTTATATATTTATGTTTTCTTGTGCCAGTTGTAATTAAGTATATGTATATATCTGTATTCAATAAAAAAAAAAAAAAAAAAAAAAAAAAAAACCTTCCTGGGAAAATCAGTGCTGTACGAGGATGGTCACTGCAAATTAGCACTATATAAATTATTGAAATCAACTGAAATTAAATAGTGTAACAATAATTTTAGCATTTTCCTTAAAAACATGAATAGTAGCAAAACTTTTCCTAAGCTAAGCTTCCAAAATCCATTTACACCCTGTCACTTTGATATAGGTACACAGGGATATGATTCTGACATCTGGGGCCAGTTTCTCAGAAGGACTTCGCCTGGATTTAGACTTAAAGTTAATTCTTTTGTCTTAAACTCAGGCTAAATCTGTGGTCTTAGACTTAGAAGGTTCCACAAAGCTGCTCAGTCTAAGTTTTGGCAAAGTCTGCCTGTGTCAATGTGTTAAGTGGGCTTAATTTTTGTGGTCAATGACTTGTATATGGTCGCCATAAATTTTTCTCACTCCAAAATATGAAATGTCTAAAAATAAAGAACAAATACATAGGAGACCTCCTTAGTCTTTGGACATTTTTATGCGATAACAGGGTTTTTAATTACAGTATTTTACAGTATTTTTATGAAAGAATAAAATGAGTTAAACAAAGGATATATGCCACCAGTAAAATAACTTGACAAGAAATAAAGAAAAAAGTAGAGTTACACGACATTAAAAATTTGATAAGCTTGATTTTACCTAAATCGACCTTTGTAAAATCCATTGCAGTCCCTAGACTTAGCTAAGACAAAGGGCTCAGATTTAGGTCCCTGACTTAACCTAAGTTCACACTGAGTCTAAGATCCAACGACAGAGGACCGCCATTTTAAGTGGCTCTCTGAGTCATTATGTATCTGCCTGTACCTCGGTTTGAACCCATGTCCTCTGTGTTCCTAGGCAAGTGCGTTACCCACCAGGCCAGAGTGGCAGACATTCTCATTTGCCCACAGCAATTCAGTGATTTAAAGCCTCTAGCCACAACACACTTTTCACAATGCACTCTAGAAAAATATTTGATACTTTTTGGGTATTTTACAAATTATACAGCAATAAAATACCTCAGACTTTAACTCTGATGCTCTGATGTTCCCTTTACGCAGAAACCGCCTGTTGCTACCATAGATCAAGGACTCACTGTTTCTGTTTTCAGGAACAGGCACACTGTATCTGGTTTTCTTTGTTTTCTGAATGTAAAATAAGTAAACGGATCATTTACAGCAGAACTGTTCTAAGTCTAATAGCAAAGGATTGGAAAAATTCTTCTACATAGATCTTCACATAGCTGGGTGCATTTTGAGCATCTAGCTTTCTGAATAGAAAAATGGATTTTATAGAGTTAAGCTCTGGGAAACAAAGATGGCCCTTTGTAAATCCATCGTGCTGGAAAATTTATAACTATATCAAAATGCACCCAAATTCACATTACATTTCACTGTAGCTTGTGTGTTAGAAACTGACTCCAAAAACTTGCAAATTGCAACATACATTTAGATATGACATCTGGGGACTTTAAGTTCAAGGGATAAAACACAGAATGTCACTAAAACCTCAGTTTTAGCACTTACCTTGATGTCTGGAGTAACAGTCCTGGATACTGGTTTGTCTTTCACTGGAGTTCTGGCATGCCTCTCATAAATGGGATCATCAGGACTCCGTGGAACTGGGGAACACATATCCAGATCGGATTTCTTCTGACCCAGATAGTTCAGCCTATCATTTAGAGCCTGGCTCATGTGTGCAGTATCAAAGTTCATACAACCAGTCATAGTTTGCTGTGAATGTAGATGAAGCTATGTTTGTAACAAGTGTAAATACATCTTGATGACAAAACTGTACACAAATAAGTTGAATGGTGAGAGCCAGAAAATCATTTCCATTAAAATCCAGAATTTCAGATTATTGGGAAAATATCTCTAAAAGCGCCCTTCTGAGCACCTGATATATATGGTGCACGGGACATTTGGTCAGTGGATGTTTGGCCGCTGGACATTTGGCCGGCATACATTTGGCTGGTGGACATTTGGACGGTGACTTTTTTGAGGGTAGGACAATTGACCGGTGACTTTTTTATGTTATTCATTTGTGTTAGTATAAGTTATTATAATATTATTATTATTATGTTATTTTATTTTTTGCCCAAAATGAAAAGCACTTGTGTTTATATTGCAAATGAATTTTAAAATGTCATTTTTATATTGTTTCAAATGAAATAAAATGTTTTTCAACTTTTTCATTATCATTTTCTTGTTAAAAGTGATGACTTTGAATAAACATGATGCTACATAAAAGAAACTAAAAGGCCTTTAATAACTGCTCAGGATTAAATATAATTTTCATAAAAGAACTAAAAGACCTTTGATTCCTACTCAGAATTGCTGATTGCTTTTAAGTTAAGTCTCTGATAACTGCTCAGGATTAATTATAAGAAACTAAAAGGCCTTGATAACCGCTTACAATTAAATATAACGTTTATTAAAGAAATAAAAGGCCTTTCATTCATACTCAAAATTTCTGATTGATTTTAAGCTTAGTCTTTGATATCTACTCAGGATTAAATATAAGAAACTAATAACCCTTTGATAACTGCTCAGGTGCTGATGATGTAATATAATGTTTAGATGTGTTGCTGTATTATGTTTCTGTGTCAATAAAAGTGAAAAAACAGTCTTTTTTGTTGGAGACAATTTAAAAATTAACTTTAAGTTATTAAACCTCGCTCACAAAATTTACAAAAGTCATCATTTATGACCATATTGAAATAACACATAAAAAAGTCACCCGCCATTAGTCCTACCCCCGAAAAAGTCACACGCCAAATGTCAACCGGCAAAATGTCTGCTGGTAAAATGTCCGCCGGTCAAACGTCCGCCAGCAAAAAGTCCTGGATTCGGTATACATATTCTGCTGAAATGAGAATTTTACAGAATACAGACTTCTATAAAGGATTTTTACTCAATTAAAAACTTTGGACAGCCAAGACTATCTGATAAGCGATATGGGATTTTATTGTGATACACATAAGATTTAAAAAAACCTTTGGAGGTTACATAATGTATTTTTTGTATTTATTTGTATGCAATTAATTGATTGTAATGTGTTAACTCAAATACACACTGCAAGAGCCTCTGATATATCCTTAATGGCACCATCAACGAACCAACATCAAGACCATTAAGTGATTACTTTTGATCAAAAGCCAAGAACTTTTCATCTGAGGAAACCATAATGGTCTCACAGGGCATCTAGTGACACATGCCGTACTGATCCATATAAATGCCCCCTCCCAATTAAATGCTCCCTCCTCCCCTCCTTCTGTGTACCTTTGCAAAGGTCATAGGTTGAGGTTTTATCCCTTTCAACAACCAGCAAATTTGCGATTCTGGGATTCAAAAAAAAATAAAAAAATTTAATTGTAAAACTTCTCCAATTGAATACTGCTTTCCTGAGGAAATAAAGAAAATCAAAACAAAACATTGCACTTTTGATCACAGATGCATTAAAATCAACAACAATATGAGATAAAAGTATATAATTTCTTCAGATTTAAGGTTTGTTCTATTGTTTTAAGCTCTCCTGCCATTATACGTGCTGGCAGGCAAGATGAAGGCTATAAGAATCCATTATCGTCCATAATAAGCCACTGGACTCAGGAATTCATTTTTTTATCTGTAACGGTTGACCCCCCCCACCCCCTTCTGAAAAATGCATCACCCCCGGGGCGTTTATATTGATAAATATGGTACATGAGGATATTAAAATGCTAAATATGCATCAAAATTGTACGCCAAGCAAGTATTACTTTGTGAACATGATGGTGCAAGTTGACATTTCTATAACAAATAGACAGGTAATCTGCAACAGACTGGACTTTCTTTGAAAGTTTCTCGAGGGTTAATGGGTTCTTTTGAGATAAGCTTGCCTCCTTGAATTCAACATTATGGGGATTACACCACTAAACAGAGAAAACAAACCAAAACAAAAACAATGTCCTAAATTACCTGCAGGTTGTCAGGACTCTTTGTTAGACTATCTTCTTCATGCTGATCAGCCATGGCTATCTTCCTGAGTTCTTCATCACTGTCACTTCCATTGGTTGGGATGCTGTCTCCTGAAGCCTGGGGAGCCAGTTCAGCACTTGGAGGTCTGCTCTCTAGTTTGGATTGTGAGTAAGATGCCTTCAGGTCATCCTTTACATCTGACTCTTGGTCACATGACCTCTTCAGTGGTGCACTTTGACATTCTTTGTTCTTGGTGTCAATTTTCTTTCCCACTTGGCTGACACTTTCTTTCTTATCAGTTGTTTGTTTTTGTTCAAAGTCTTGACAACAAGGACCTTCATCTGGCATATCCTCCACATCTGGTTCATCTGTGTTATCAACAGCACGGTACTTCTTTTCTTGAATGGGAGGAATTTTGTCATTGTTATATAGATTCTCCTCTTTGTTTGGACAACTGTTTAGAGCAACATCTCTTTTCTCTTGGCGTTTCATTATTCTTTCTTCAGTAGCCTTACTGATTAGACTCTTCTCTGACCTTTGATAGACATTAACTTTACCTCCAATGGACTTGCTGCTGTGCCATGCACTTTGTTTTGGAGGAAAGACTTTACAATTGTTTGCTGCTAAGTTAGGTTTTGTTTTATTTATATTTGTCAAGGGTTTTCTCAAAGTAAATGACTGGACTTTGGTTGCAACCTTTTCTATGTTAAACTTCTCCACATGCTTTGGTACAGAGGCTGTATATCTGTATGGTACTCCATTCTTTGTACGTGC
Organism: Sabellastarte sp. h YS-2021; assembly: GCA_964017235.1. Classification (NCBI taxonomy): domain Eukaryota; kingdom Metazoa; phylum Annelida; class Polychaeta; order Sabellida; family Sabellidae; genus Sabellastarte; species Sabellastarte sp. h YS-2021. Next base: position 52,289,193 of record OZ024933.1, read on the forward strand.
TAGCATTCTTTAAGAAAAAGGAATCCATTAAAGCACATTACATTAAAAAACGATTTAGATATGGAAGTGCAAGACGACTAAATATAGTTCATAAAGTAAAAAGGTAGGCACCTGGGTTAGGGGTGCAATAAGAGGGCATAAACTCACATAAATATGTTGATACCCGTGGGTGGAGGGTGGGGAAGGCCCAAATATAAAATAGTTCCTGTCTTTTACGTTTAGTGGAGGAATTTGGGTTGATATCCTCCCCCATCCATTGCACAATACTGAACTCCATATTTCTGACACTCTGCTTAGGTAATGTGAAGTGTCTAGAGACAGGGGTTGAGTTTAGATCATTGAATTTCTGAACACTTCTGTAGTGTTCATACATTCTCTGTCTAATTGGTCTTTTGGTCTCTCCTATGTATTGGAGACCACACTCATTGCAGTTAATAATGTATATTACATTACTTAATTCACAAGTGTATCTATGCCTTGGTGGTAGGTTAATACATTTGAAGGTCTTTTTGGTGTGTAAACTAATTATTTGGTCCACTTTGGTCAGTTTTGGGCAATATGTATATTTTCCTAATCTAGTACATACTGTGTTGAAAACTATTTTATTTTTAGTTTCATTAGTGGGACAGCCGGTGGAAATTTTATAGCAGCTCTAGTTAATAGGCCCTTGAGATTTGGTAGTCTCTTGTAACCTATGAGTGGTTTGTCCTTAAAGATCTTTTTGAGCTCATCAGTATTCTGGATAATATTCCAGTTGTCCCTGATGAGGGGTTTAATGGGTGGGTTTCTGGGGTTAAACTGAGTGACCATAACTGGTGTGTCAATGGACTTTCTTGGGTTGTCCTCCAGTAGGTCTGACTGTTTAAACTGATTGGCTCGGTTATAATGTTTTTTGAGACTACTTGCTGGGTAGCCTCTTTTAAGGTAATAGCCAGTTAGTTTAAATGCATTGGTTTTAAAGTCTTTGTCCAATGTGCATATTCTACGTAACCTTAGGTATTGGTCATAGGGTCCCTTGTCAAGTACAATGCTAGGATGGGCTGAACTGTATTCTAAATACAGATGGGTGTCTGTAGGTTTATTGTATAGGGTTGTGATTAGTTCCTATTCTAATTATTCAGTACAGTATAGCAACTAGCTGATTAAATTGACTATAAACTACACATAAAATTATTTGGTCACTAAAAATTGAAAAATTCAATTTTTCAAATAGTCAGATACAAAAAATCTGATCCGATCCGCCGGATCCCGGATCTGATCCTCAGGATCTAAGAGGATGCCATATTTGTACTTCAGGTGATCCCCCTTATCCCACTCACAGCCTCTGATGAGAACTGACATAACCAGATCGAAATATTCACAATTATCATACTGTGAATATAAGGCAGAGATTTAAAGTCTTGACTCATTCTTCACTGACTCAAGTTCTTATTGTTTTATAAATATTATAGTTCATCTCAGGAAAATATCTATCACACTTTCAAAAGTTAACATTTTTGAAGCCTGAATTATGTGTTCACATTAAGTTAACCCCTTGACATTCACTGTCAAAATTCACCCAGGTGCCATAATAATTGTCAATATTTGCCAGTTTCAGCTAAAATGTAGCCTTGCTTTACCAATCATCTGCTAGCATGCACACAGATATCTGGTATTCATAAAGTACTCATGCATGTTATAAGATATAAGCTCACCTCTGTCTTAGCTGTATGCTAATGTAAAAGCCAGAGTATAAATTACAAATAAAACTTGAGCCTTTAGCAAGGCTAGCAAAAATGTACTGGTAAAAGCAAGATGATAAATGCATGAACATTATTCTTTAACAATGTGTAATATTCTGTCTATTTTGAAGAAAAAAAAATAAACAAACACCAAAGGTACAGAGAAACAAATACTATTTGCTATAAGTGTTCCTGTTAAATACAAAACCCCCATTTTTTATCTTGAAAATATAACATTTCATGTTACATTTCACATTACAACTGAACAGTAGCTTCTACATGTGTCACTTGAAGTCATACAGTAGGATTGTGAAATCACAATGCTTTAAAAGGTATAAGGAGACTCAATGTACATCATATAAGCAATAAACTGTTCAGAAACCTTTCACAAACCTCATGTACATAGCCTCAACATGTCATGAATAGTGTAAAGTTATGCTGGGCTAGACAAGCTGCATAGGCACCTAAATAAAACAATACCTGCCAGACAAGATATGACATATAGGCTTAGAAAGGGTTAAGGATGGATAACCATAGAGTTAATATCAATATTGTTGATAAGGATTATTCATAATGTTTCTTTCCATAAGTTTACGTCCATATAGATAACCATCGTAAATGTTCATATTCATTACCTTAATACTTCTTACCTTTCAGCCTTGTCATTGATAAGCTTTGCCCTCTCTGCTATGGTAAGACTGTATCTGTCTAGCTCTGTGTATTTAGACTGATGTAGTCGGTGCAGTCTGCTGGTAGGTGTTGGTGACTTATTCCAGTCCTGGTCTACTGGAGTGGTGGTGGCAACTAAAACACCAATAAATAAAACTCTAAGAAAAACTCTGAAGGTAAACCCGAATTTGATATGTCCACATGTGTTATAATAATTCCTTGAGAATTTGAACTTTTGGCAACAGTTTCAACATGAAAACAAAAGGAGATAATCATACGTCAGTTCAATACTTTAAAGCATACCTACTTAGTATTCCTTCAAATTTATGTGAAACAATGTGAAATATGATATTCCTTTTGTAGGGCAGACAAAGTTATTCTAGAAAAGTAGACATTATGACAGATCATAATTAAAGTATTTTTAAGAGTGGGTTTTTTTTATGCCCATGTCGATTTTAAGGGTGGGATTTTCTTTATGGGTTTGCCAAAAACAGTGGGTTTTTATGGTAGGGTTACTTACATTAAAATACAGATAAATTGAATCAGCATGCAGGCCACAAGAAAAAGATCCATAAAGCGTAAATAAGGTTAATACATACCTCTACTTTCACCACGAGGAAATCCATATCTATCAGGGGGCAGTTCTGGCCATCTTGCATTTTGTATTGGTGGAGGACTTTCCAGTGGTGGTTCCTTATATGTTATAAGTACAAAGGAAGACATTATTTCACAGTGACTGTCTCACTCTTAATAAGATTTATTGAATTAGTAAAATGTTTTGCTACAATAGAGACAAGGAGTAGACAATGTAAACAAATTGGTTGTTAAAAGGTAACAGTTGGTAGATGGCACAATAAGGAAAATGTTTATTTTTCTGTTGATCTGAATGTTTCAAGGTACAACAAACACAAGGCTTGCAATTGACTAGTAAAGTTAACAAGGACAACATTTGAAAAATGGCTTTAGAGATGGCACTTCCTTATTTCAGGGTCAGAAAGAACAAAAATTAAAATTTTTTTTTGTGTTTTATCATCTCATTCCCAATAATTTATAAAATCTCAGGTACACACATACAAAATATGGAGTTAGCAATAATTTAATTGTGTTATACAAATAGAAACCTGGGGATGGCAGTCATTTTATTTGCAGTTAAAAAGTTTTGTGCATCATATTCTACTGTAAAGTGGGCTGTTAGCATCTATGAAGCCATTTGGAAACAGTACAACCTGAATAAACTTTGTTTTCATGGGCTAAGTCACTGCGAAAAGCAATTTCTAGATTATAGAGGAGGTTACAGGGTAGTTTTGTATTCAGTCACATAGAGGGAATTTCATGGAGAAAACAGTATTTATCGTAAACTGCCTTTAATGAATATCAGCCACGAATATTCATTACATGTGACCAAAACTAGTTCAAGTTGTAACCACCTTCTGAAACTTCCTTAAGTTCTTAGGTCAGAACATTATTGTTATCTCTTCACAATATATCCTAACAACAATGCTGAAGAGTGTAAACCTATTGTAAAAGTTAATATAGTAATTAACGAAGGTAACTTAGTAAGTTGTAACTATGTAAAGATATTCAGATTTGCACAAAAGTCAAAATGTTACATTGCATATTCTCCCAAAATACATTTTGTTGACAAAGCATCACCAAGATACCCTGGACCAAGTGTTTTAATTGAAGAAGTCAATAAATAAATGCACTGGAAATGAAAAGTTGAAGGTGTCTTGTTTAAAGATAATTTAATTGAAGAAGGCAACAAACTGACCCCCATATACCAGTTGAAAAGATTTCATTGGCTTCCAGTTAAGTATAGGGTATAGCACATCCCAGCTTGTCTGGATCCAGATTCCGATCTGACTTGGCGTTAGGATCCTTTTCTCCACAACAAGACAGAAAACTACTGTGACAAGCCATAACCCCTAACAGACAAGCCATAGCAAGCCCTGACAAGCCGTACTGACAACCAGACAGGACTGGAACATTTTCCTGACTCACCATGACTAGACTGATTAATTCCTGGAGTCGGCACGGGATCCAGAGTTGGGATCGACCCAAAACTATATAAACCCCTCTGGCTGTCATATACCACCATTTGTCACTGCAAATATGCCAGATACACATCAGAGAGACTTTCTACATAACCTTAGGATACTTCTGGTGTTTATTGAGTTTAACATTTTGATTTTCATCATGCTTTGCAGACAAAGGAGGACACATCTGAACACAGCACCACCACCTGCCTTACAGCCAGTACCCCAGCCACAGCCTCAGCAACAGTCCCCAAGAGAGGAAGAAAGCCACCAAACACCCGGGTCATGCCCTGGATCCTTAAAAGACAAGAAAAAGGATGCTACAGCAACCTCCTGGCAGATTTAGTACACACTGACATCCAAGGATACCACAATTTTGTCAGGATGCCACCTGCCTTTTTTGACCTCATCGAAGAACACATTCACCATCGCATCAATAAATCAGTCACCAATTTTAGGAAGCCCTTAGAAGTTGGATTGAAACTGGTAATAACACTAAGACACCTGGTAACAGGGGAGACCTACACCTCCTTGCAGTATCACTGGCTGGTTGGCTGAACCACCATTAAATTTTGTAAAGTCGTCCCCCAGGTCTGCCGAGCCATCCTTGATGAATTCCAGGACAAATATTTGAACTGCCCTTGTAACACTGAGGAGTGGAAAAGGGTGGAGAAGTTCAGAACTAGATTGAATGTCCCCCACACCCTTGGGGCCCTAGACGGGAAGCATATTGCCATGAAGAAGCAAAAGAAATCAGGGAATGACTACTACAACTACAAGAGCTTCTTTTCCCGGGTGCTGCTAGCCCTGGTCAATGCAGAATACAGATTCCACTGGGTCAATGTAGGGTCAAGTGGATCTTGATCAGATGTACAGATTTTAAACCGAAGTGACTTGAGGGAGAAGATCAAGGATGGCACCTTGGATCTTCCAGCACCTGAACCACTGGGGGAGGGAGGGCCAGATTTGCACTATATCTTCCTGGGTGACAGTGCCTTTGCCTTGATGCCATTGATGGTGAAACCCTACAGCAGAAGACAACTCACAAGGGAAGAAAGAATTGCCAACTACAGGATCACCAGAGGCAGGAGGGTGGTGAAAAATGCCTTTGGAATATTCGCGAGCAGTCTCAGGGTACTACTGGGCACCATGGAGCAAAGGCCAGGGGTTGCCAGAGACATTGTTTTCACATGTGTGGTGTGCGGTGCACAACATGCTGAGGACACACCAGGGAGGATCAGTCAGGGCACCAACCCCAGCAAATGATGTAGCCGACCTAAAAATGAATAGGCGGTGTATGTGCCTATGAGAAATAAAGGAATCCTTTGAGGGAGGCCAAACATTGATGATAACTACCGAAAGACTACTTAAATCATGTGGGGGCATTGGCTGGGTAGGAGGACAGGATCTTAGATGTGTCAACCAACAACCCTGGGGGCAGAAGCTGGCATCTATAAGTCCTTTTCAGGACTACTATCAGTCCTTTTCGGGACTACGCAATTATTCCAAGAACTTTTATTTAGGCTGGTGTTGCTCAAATTTCCAACCAATTTCCAAACCAAATCTAATCCATTTCCAATAAGTTTCAAAAATATTTCAAACCAAATCACAAGTCCCTTGTTGAAAACATTCAACCCAAGTTCTGTAAGAATGTGCCCCATTCAAAGTCAAAATGTATAAAGCTTTAAAGAATTTTTCTTTTTTTCAAAATTGTTTTTCTTGCAAAATCCTCAAAATCTTTGGGGAGCCTCAAAAGATTATCAATATCAAAGGGTCAAAAGTCAAAAGGTCAAATCCAAAGGTCAAAATGCTTCCCCCAAATGTCAAATCTTCCTTAAAGTCTAAGTGGTTTTTTGGGGGTTTTTTTTGATAAATTTTAAGTTTGAGGCGGACCAAAGTTTCATTGCCTTGTCTTCATTTTTTTTTCTACCAAAGTTTTTTTTAAAGTTCTTCATCCCAAAAAAATTTTTCCCTGAGATTTTAAAGTAATTTTTTTTATAAGTTATTAAACCAAAATTTTATATTTCTTTAAGACCAAAATCTATTTAAGTTCAGTTGTAAAAAATTTGTTTTTTTTTTCACTTCAAATTTTTCATTAACCACACATTCATTCATGCATTCATTCATTTTTTTTTGGTGTTTGGGAATAAAGTGTTTTGTGTGGGGCGGTGTAATGCTTCTTGTTTGGAGATATTTTTTCAAAACAGCAGCTATTCATTGTTTTTGGAAGATTTGGGTGGTCCTGAAAAGGACCTTTCAATGTTTTAAAGCATTGGTGCTGAAAAGGACCGACTGTAAGCAAGTGCAGTAGTTCTACTGCTGCCGCTCTTTGGCATTGGCTGACTGCGGAGAAGGCTGAGGCTGTTGGCTGCTGATGTTCTTGGTGTGTGGCGGTGGTGTTTGGAGGCAAGGCAGCTGGTGGTTGCATGTCGGCTGGTGAAAATGTCTGTGGTGTGTCAACATATTGGTAGCTCATCACAGACTGAAGATTTCTGAAGAAGCTTGAGAGTCCTGATATGTTGTCTTGACTTTCGTTGACTGTAACAGAGGCAACTGATGGTGGGTTGAAGTGCTTTGTTGGGGTCAAATTGAAGGTGGTCTTGAAGGTCCAACCAGTTGGTCCTCAACTACTAGGAGGGAAGTCAGCTGCCCTCTGGATTGCTGCTGCTGTCCTTTGGTGGCCACTTGGCTCTGCTGAGCGGGTTGGATGACCTGGCTTGCTGGCATCTGAGTCTCTGGGATGTATTCCCTTGCAGCTGGTGCTGGTGCTGTGGCTGTTGAAATGTCTGTGGCACAAATTTGCAAATTTAATAAGTAAATTAAATTTTTATAAGTTAATACCCTATCCAATGGACGGCCCGCCAAACGTCAGAAAAAGATGTCCTGTGTTTCCACCGGCCAGGCCGGTCCAGTACTGTGCACTCACCAGCTGGTGTGTCGTACTTCCTTCCTGTCTAGACAGCTTCGTGAAAGTGTCTGTTGCTGTGGTTGCTGGGGCTGATGACCTTGTTCCTCTGCCCTGCTTTGAATGCTGCTGAGAAGCTTCACAGACTTGTTTCTGATTGTCTGAAAGTCTTTCTCTTCTAATCTCTCAACCTCTGATGCAAGGTAGTTGCAAAAGGATGTACGTGCTGTCTCCTGCTTTTGCCCGAGGAATTATGACAGCATGGTTCTCATCTGTGTGCACTGGTCCATGACCTGCTGGTCGACCAAAGAATGCCTGGAAGCTGTGGTTGGGATTGTGATTTGTGGAGGCTGTAATGTGGTGTCTGTTGACTGCATGGTCATCTCCTTACTGTACGTGTCGGTTGAAGCTCTGGAGATGTCGTGTGCTGAGGCAGGGAATGCACTGGCTCCTCAGGTCTGAGACTTGAAGCCTGACAATTTGCTGAGTCCCTTGCATCTGATGTTCAGCTTCAGGAAGTGAAATTTATCCTGTATCCAGTTCTGCCTTTCTGCCATCTCTTTTGGGCCTATCCAGACTTTTATTGCATGAGCTTGACGTAATGTGTCCTTTGTGAGTCAAACCAGGTCTTGCTCACCTCGACAGACAGGTTGCGACTGTTGGTGAACCTTTCCCAGTCACACTCCTTCCTTGGTTTGTCCTTTAAAATGGTCATTAGTCTTTTCGTACAACTCCTTGTGGTCCTTCACAATTTGCACAATAGCCTCCTCATCCAAGTCTGTCAAGTAGATGTTGGTCATGTGCCCCTTCTTATATTGTGTGTGACTGAGATGTGCCTGCCTCTCCTCCACCCTCTGTGCATGTCTCCAGTTCTGTGTTATTTTTGTCTGTCCCTGCACACTTTTCTGCCACTCCCTCCGCTAGCAAGTGTGTACCTTCCTACCTCATGACTGCCTCCGTCCTAGCCTCCTCCCTCTGTGTCTGTGCCTCTCCCTCGCTTTCTCTTGCTTCCCTCTCCTCTCTCCTCCACTGTATATTTGTCGCTGTGTCCCCCAGCTCAAATTCAGGAACACTGTCATTGGGAACTTTTATCTTCCTCACTCTTCTGTCCTTCTTAGGACCCATTTTTCTTTGTTAACTAAGCAGTGTTTTGTAAAAAACAAAATCCTAAAATATAAATTCAGCCAAATTGTAAAACTCAACACTGCTCTCTATATAATTTGAATAAAACAAACTCCTATTCTTAAAACGCTGCCAGATGTAATCCATCAGATGCAATACGATGTAAACTTACAGTAAGTAGACTTTGAAAAATAAACATTTAAGCTCACATCTGGCTGTGGCACATGAACTGTGTATGTGGAGGCTGTGTCTGGGTTGGTACAGGTACAAAAAGATGACTCAGTCTGTGCATCTTCATTCTTCTGTCCATCCCCTGTTACCTCTTCAGCCTCCAGTTCTGTGGCTTGACAAGCCTGGGTAATTCCATCAACACCTGCCAATGTCTCTGCAATAGAATAGTTTTAAAATTAAGATATCAGTGTGGAATATACACACTCACAAACAACTGAATACTGTTAAGTTTAATCTTAAGTTGTCAGAAATGCTTCTGCTCAAAGGTAAAAGGCAAATATCATATATTCATTCTTTATTTGCCAGCAGTACTTTTCAAAAATCATTTGATTGCAACAAGTATTTGATAAATTGTAATTACATGTAAATTTGACACATCCAAATTACCTTTAAGTTTTTGTATTAAAATGTAATTTTTATATTCAAATATGTACTGGTTACCAACTTTCCCTAGTCTAAATGTTCAAGATTTTAAGACTAAAATATCAATATCATATATTTGTGTAAATAAGGAAAAAATTCTGGAGAGCCGATCTAGACCCAGATCTATATCATGTTACAGGACTACCAAGCTATGGATAGACCCCTGCTTGTGTGAAAATATGAACCAATCTGCAGATTTTCAGTTATGCGAATGGACAAACAGACAGGCGGACAGACCCAAATACAATACCCTCACTTCTTCCTTTTTGGGGGGTGAGGGTAAGTTAAACTAAGACAATACCTATAACTGATTTAAAAATTAATGGCTAGGGCCCCAAAGAATTGATAGGCATCCAGACAATACATTGATTTCATGTTCAGTTTATTTTATTTTTGTATTGCAGTTATCAATAGTCTTATTACTAGGTTAAGTATGAGTTAAGTAACCAAGCCTGGATTTACTGTCAGTTTCCTTGGGGATCTTTTCCTCAATGTGATCTTTTGCCACTTCTGTTTCTTCTTCTGTTTCCTTTGACACCAGCTGTTGTTTTTCAGTATTTTCCTCAGATGTTATTCCAGCCTCCTTGACTTTTGTAGCCATCACATTTTGTTGGGCTACAAAAATATGATTGCTAAAATAACTGATACGCATTGAAGAGTTATGTAAGATAGAAAATAGCATCAGAGATGCCCGTACCCCACAGCCTTGGGAAATATTTTCAAGACCATGAGATATAGAAGTACTGTACCAGTACAAACTTCAGGATACTTTCAGAGCACTGTCAGTTATATAAAGGTCCAAACAATGTTTAAATGGAGAAATAATGTTTAAAAGAAAGATAATGCGTATAAACATGAAGTATTAAAACAAGATAATTCAATGACAAGATGACAGCATTTATCAGTAAACTAAAATTCAACACTCTTTATATACATCTGCATTTCCGAATTATGGTTTAGATGGTTTGAATATTACCATGCATACAGAAGTGGTAATACATTTAATGAATGCTTATGTGTGGTGTTGGAGTAAAATCTGTGGCTCACTTGATGAAATTCTATCTCTTACAATGGGAAGTTATGAAAGTAAAATTCTTAATAAATTCTAATATGACTTTTGCTTAATCTGCATCAAAGGACAGACCCAAAGGTGCAACAAGATTTTAAAGGTCAAGGTCACTACGGCAAGGTAAAAGGTCAAATTAAGGTCACACCATGATAATACACACCTATAGCCAATAACCAATGTCCCTACCAAGTATCAACTTCCTACACCTTACGGTTTCCGAGATACAGCCCTGACGATTTTATAGGTCAAGGTCACTATGGCAAGGTCAAAGGTCAAATCAAGGTCACACCATGATGCTGCACACCTACACCCCCTAGCCAATGTCTCTACCAAATATCAACTTCCTGCACCTAACAGTTTCCGAGATAAAGCCCGGACAATATTTTATAGGTCAAGGTCACTACGGCAAGGTTAAAGGTCAAATCAAGGTCAGACCATGACGTTGCACACCTACACCCCCTAATCAATATCCCTACCAAGTATCAACTTCCTACACCTTACGGTTCCTGAGATATAGCCCAAACAACATTTTATAGGTCAAGGTCACTACGGCAAGGTCAAAGGTCAAATCAAGGTCAGACCATGATGCTGCACACCTACACCCTTAAGCAATATCCCTACCAAGTATCAACTTCCTACACCTTACGGTTTCTGAGATATAGCCTGGACAAGATTTTATAGGTCAAGGCCACTACGGCAAGGTCAAATCAAGGTCACACCATGACGTTGCACACCTACACCCCCTAACCAATGTCCCTACCAAATATCAACTTCCCAAGCCTTACAGTTTCCGAGATATAGCCCGGACAACATTTTATAGGTCAAGGTCACTACGGCAAGGTCAAAGGTCAAATCAAGGTCAGACCATGACGTTGCACACCTACACCCCCTAACCAATATCCCTACCAAGTATCAACTTCCTACACCTTACGGTTTCCGAGATATAGCCCGGACAAGATTTTATAGGTCAAGGTCACTACGGCAAGGTCAAAGGTCAAATCAAGGTCAGACTATGACGTTGCACAACTACACCCCCTAACCAATGTCCCTACCAAGTATCAACTTCCTACACCTTACAGTTTCCGAGATATAGCCCGGACAAGATTTTCAAACTCAAGGTCACTACGGCAAGGTCAAAGGTCAAATCAAGGTCAGACCATGACGTTGCACAGCTACACCCCCTAACCAATGTCCCTACCAAGTATCAACTTCCTACACCTTATGGTTTCTGAGATACAGCCCGGACAAACTATTTCCCGCCGGACAACTATTATACCTGTCTGAGCTTTTTGACCACTGTCCTGACTCTCCTGTGTGGATATCACAGTGCGGTCCATATCCATCCACATCTCAGCAAGGTACTCCACCATAGGCTGATTGGTGTCCCCTTGCTGAAAAGTATGATAGCTCTGCTTGAACTTTGATCACTTTATTTTAGCTGATTGGTATCTGCTTGCTGAAAAGTAGGGTATATTTTATTGGAGTTTCATACAACACACATCATAGAGAGGTACTCTTCCACTCGCCCTAACTGGCATACCTTTGCCGAAAAGTATGATGAATTAGATAAAACTGACTACATAATCTCACCTATGTAGTCCACCATGTGCTGATCAGTGTCCCCTTGTGGAAATGTAGTGTTCATTTCATTGGACTTTCAGAGATCATATGTTAGCCAGGTGCACTACAACTGGCTGATTAATTTGATTAAAATTGCTTTAAATATTTATATAGTGCCAAATTCTGTGAGCAGCTTCAAATGCACTTATTTTCCAAGACAATGTATTTCAATAACAAGAAGGAGGTGACAATCAAATCCAACATCCACCATGAGAGAGATTGGTGTATTCTTGATGAAAAGTGTTGTCAATTTGGTTGAATTTTCACAGATCACATCTCAGCTTAATACCCAACTATGGGCGACTAACTGATTTGTTAGACTATTCTTGTCGAACCATTGGGTTAACTTGATTAAACCCTGATGGATCACATCTCGGCCATATACTCAAAAGTAGGCTTGATTGGTGTTTCTGTGCCAAAAGGGAGGAATCAATTGATTGATTTTCACTGTAATATGGTTGAACTTTATCAAGTCACCTCTCAGTCCAATTTTTTGACACCATTGAGTAATCAGTGTCACCTTGATGAAACACAGGATTCATTTTACTTAATTTTGGTTGATGAATATATCAGTTAATTACATTACCACAGGCTGACTGGAGTCATCTTGTTGAAGATTGATAAGATAGGATTCATATGAGCTCAGAGAAAAACTCTACAATCAGCTTGTTAATGTTTCTCTGCTGAAAATTAATCTAATCTTATAATCTAATCATTGCTTTTCACAATTTAATCTTGGTACTAGCAGATTCTAAGGTACAGAAACATTATAGTTCAAAATCTATTGAGCCATTCATTCCAAAGACTAGGAGACTAGAATATGTCACTTATATTAAAAGCTCTTGTGGAAACACTTTTCTGGGCCTGGAGTGATGGTTAGAAAGCAGGAATGGCTATGAAGTGTATATGTGAGTGATGGAATAAATGGAGGATCAAAATACTGAAGCATTCTAGAATCTAGCAATTTATAAACCAGGCTGTTTTAAACAATGATCTATGTTTGATGTGAGTGTACTTGGAGTTATGTGTTGCTATCTTGATTTGACTGTCTTGAAGGGGGCCACGGTGGCAGAGTGGTAACACTCTCACCTCCCACCTCTGAGATCAGAATCCTGGCCCGACCTCAAGTGGGAAAGCTGGTAGTTATTTGCCGTTGGTCAGCAGTTTACAGTACCGAGCCTTGACCAACTGTATGGACTGGTTTCCTCTGCCCATAAAACTACCCATCGCGATATGACCTATACAATGTGTTGAAAGCGGCGTTAAAACCCAAATAAAAAATTGACTGTCTTGAACAACGGTACGTCAATTTATTGAGTTTAGATCTGGTGCGACTCCTATATATAAAGAGAGTTACGATATTCAATGCGGCTACCAATTCAAAATGTAAAAGAGTCATTTAAATGGATTTTAACACATCATGTACATGAATATATGCCCTTTTTATGTACCTGTGTACACAAGTTATCAGGTAAATCAGGGATGGGTTTGTGGCCATCATTTGTTACTCCTTTATTGATCCCGGCAGAGTTGGTGCCAGAGATAATGTTCTTGAGTATCTGTGCCATGGGTGGAGACTGGTTGATTTTCAGACCCATCCTCTCTTTGAACTCTACCACTGATATCCGTGTACGGCGAAGGACTGGGATCAAATAGAGGTGCCGGTATCGTTCTGGATTAATTAAATGAAAAAAAGATGGAAGAAAGTGAAAAACATGGAATAAAGTAAAAGGTAAAGTAGAATCAAAGATACACAAGTATATGAAGTATCCTCAAGTGAAAATGTTGAAAATAGTCAAAATATTTATACAATGATAGTGCTGTGAAATGATTAATCCTGTCTTATGGCTTAACCTAAAATTATATACTTGTCTAGTCCTGTAACTGTTGGCCCCTCTCGGAGTACTTCTAGAAAGAAAAAAACAAACATAAATGCACACATAAATAATCAGTACGAGTGATTCAGGTTCTGACTTAGGTACACAAATTTGATATCAATCAGAAATACTCTTTCCAAGGTATTTAATTTCAAGTTATTTGGAGGATTTTGTCTACAGCTTGGACAATATTTACCATTTTTGGTCATAGCCAAAGTCTCTACCATGACTGGTGATACCAAAAGTCACCATCTTGCCAAATTAAGACATTTGCAAAATGTTTTTAATCACAAAGTCAGATCATAGCACTCTGATGGATACTCTGGATTATACATGGGTATGCCGCTGCATTGTGTAGAGATTTTCCCATTACCCCTCCACAGCCTGAGATAATATTCTAGGTAGAGTTGTCAAATTTGCAGGATATGTTCATCAGTACAAAAGCATGCCCACGAATTCTTTTGGCCTCATTTTGAAAAACAAGATGGCCACCACAATCATTTGTTTGAAATAATCAAGGAGTTTTGTTACCCCTGTAGAAAAAAAGGTATAATAGGTAGAGTTCTTAAATTTAGCACTATATGTTCATCATTACAAAAGCTTGTCTGGGAGTATTGTTGGCCTCATTTCGAAAAACAAGATGGCCACCACGGGCATCTCTTCGAAAGTCATGAACAAGTGTTTAGAGATTTTCCCATTACCCTTCAAGAGCAAAAAGTATTACACATAGAAGCATCAAATTTGCAGGATATGCTCATTGTTACAAACACTTGCCTGGGAGTATTTTTAGCCTAATTTTGAAAAACAAGATGGCAGCCACAGGCATTTCTTCGACGGTCATCAAGGAGTTTTACACATTCTGAGGCTTTTCCTCATCAACAGAAAGTTGAATCTCTTCATGATTGATATTTTTAATACATACATAAGTCCTGTATAGCGTACAGACAATTGACCTTGACGCTTGTCCTTTAAGGTCAGAGTTTGAGCCTTAAAATGCCCCACCAAGTCCACTTTTTTGCAACTCAGTAAATTACGTAAAAAAATATGTCACTCAAATTTAGAGGTTTCTTGGGGAGCTGTGGGTATTATGCTTAATGTTTTTACCTCGATATTTTTTCCTGCTTTTGCAGATCTAGGTCCATAGCTAAGGGAGTAATAGTGGTAGTATCTTCTTTAAGTAAATTGCTGATATCTCAAAAATGACTGCATTTACAATGTTTTACTAAAATGCGTTGTTCTGCTACTTTCTCTGTACCTATGAGAGGGTACCTGTTTTTGAGGGCTACCTTAAGAGCTAAATAAGTAATAGCTATTTCCTGTGTTTAAAAATGAGGAAAATGAGTAAATCGCTGTTTTCTTTGTAACTATTACACTTACAGAGTATTAGTTAAATATGTTGTTCAGCTACTTTCTGGTGTTCTGTATCATGGCAAATTTTCAGGGCTATAGCTGTACAGCTAACAGAGTAATAACTACTTTCAATTTGCTATTTTGCTAATGGGTAAATCAACTGTAACTTCAAAACTATTGAATTTACAGGCTCTTTCTCCAATGTGTTGTTCACCTACTTTTTGATGATCTGTGTCATGGCATATTTTCAGAGCTGTGGTTCCATTGCTAACTGAGTAATAGTTTCTTTGATAGTTCATCTTTGAGTAAATGACTTGTAACTACCAAACCAATTAATTTCGAGCATTTTTGTGAAATGTGTTGTTCAACTACTTTCTGATGCTTTGTGTCGTAGCAAATTTTCAGAGCCGTAGCTCCACATCTCACTGAGTAATAGCTATTTTGACATTTTGCCAATGAGTAAGTTGCTTGTATCTTCAAAACTATTCAATTTAGAACTTTTTTATCAAATATGTTGTTCATCTACTTTTTGAAGCTCTTTGTCATGGTAAATTTTCAGAGTTGTAGCTATAATGGCAACTGAGTTATAGATACTCTGAAATTTTGCCAATGAGTAAATTGCTTGTAACTTCTAAACTATTCAATTTAGAGCTTTTTATCAAATATGTTGTTCAACTACTTTTTGATGTTCTATGTCATGGCAAATTTCAAAGCTATAGTTCCGGTGTCAGCTGATTAATAGCCACTTTGCTATTTTACTCACGAGTAAACCAATTGCAACTTCAAAAGTATTAAATTTAGAGGTTTTTTAATCAAATATGTTGTTCATCTATTTTTGGATATTCTGCATCATGGCAAACTTTCAGAGCTGATAATCCTAACTGAGTAATAGCTACTTTGACATTTGACCAAGGAGTAAGTCCCTTGTAACTTCAAAAGTATCCAATTTAGAGGTTTTGTATTAAATATGTTGTCCTTCTAATCTAATCTAATCTATCTAATCTATTGCTTTGCAAGCACAATATCTTCCCCACAAAGGGGAACTCAGTGCGCTAATTAAACAAAATCATTATCAGAGGGAGAGTCGAGGGGCGTTCAAGGTCAGTAATCCAGGATTGTGGGTGTGACCAGGAGGGAGGAAAACTAAGTTGGGAAACTAGAGCTGAAGCGGTGGGTTTTGAGGTGCTTCCTAAAAGATGCAACAGAGGGACTGTTTCTTACATGAAAGGGGAAAGAGTTCCAAAGGACTGGGGCATAGTGACTGAAGGAATTAGAAAAGTGTTTGATTGATTTGTGAACTCTACAATCGAAAGTGGGGGTTTGAAGGAACTTCAGTTTGGGGGAACTTCGCTTTGTATTTCTGGAGGAGGTGTAGGGGTGGATTAATTCTCTTAGGTAAACTGGTTGACCTTGGTTGAGAATTTTGTATGTAATAAGGCCAATTTTAAATTGTACCCTGTATCTGACTGGTAGCCAATAGAGTTTTTTTAGTTGAGGGGTAATGTTAGAGAATTTAGAGGAATGGGTGACAACCCTGCAGAGTAAGTTTTGGACTGGCTGTAATCTCCTTAACTCAAAATCAGTGAGCAAATTAAGAAGAGTGAATTGCAATAGTCCAACCTGCTGCTCAACAAAGCATTCCCTAACAGCACTGATGTATTAAGGTCTAGAAGGGGACGAATTCTGTAGAGGTCTCTCCAACCTGCTACTCAACAAAGCATTCCCTAACAGAACTGATGTATTAAGGTCTAGAAGGGGACGAATTCTGTAGAGGTCTCTCGCATGTACTCTAGTGGACTTTATGACCGGTGACACGTGGTTTGAGAAGTTGAAATTGGAGTCGAACACCAGTCCGAGTTCTTTACGATTTTTTTGGGAGCCTATGAGAATAAACTTGGTTTTCTCTGGGTTAAGTTTTAATTTATTTGTGAACATGAAACTTTGAATGTTGTTTAGGCAGTTCTTTAGTTTTTGCATGAGAGAAATTTGCTGGTGAAAGTGTTATGTATAACTGGGTGTCATTGGCATAAAAGTGGTAGCTGATGCTACTGTGAGAATGAATGATTGAGCTGATTGGGTTAGGGTAGAGAGAGAACAGAATTGGTCCAAGGATGGAGCCCTGAGGAACTCCATACTGGAGCGCAGCAGGATGCGAGAGTGTACTACCTACCTTGACCAAATGTGTCCTTCCTGACAGGTATCATTTGAACCAGCCAAGTGCTAGCTCACTGATTCCATAATAAACATTGAGTATGTCCAGGAGAATGGTGTGGTCAATGGTATCAAAAGCGGCGGATAGATCCAGAAGGGTAAGGGCAGTCAAAGACCCTTTGGCCATATTAAGAAGAATATCGTTATGAATATTAAGAAGGGCACTTTCAGTAGAATGGTGTTTTCTATAACCTGATTGGAAGGCAGTCATAAGGCCGGCTTCATCAAGATGAGTTTGTAGCTGGATGGCTACTACCCTTTCAAGTATCTTTGAGATAAAGTTTAAATTTGAGACAGGCCTATAGTTTTTGAAAACTTCTTTGTCTAAGGATGATATTTTGAGGATAGGGTTAACATGGCCCTCTTAAAAAATTAGACTTTTTCGATTTCAGCCACCATCTTGAATTTTGGCAGAAATAAAAAATGTCAGTTATCTCGGAAACCATAAGAGATAGAGTGATTGCAGGCAAATTTTGGACCTACTTGGATACTAAAGACTACTCCATTGGGATCTGTGAAAAATTTAGACTTTTCTGATTTTCGGCCACCATCTTGAATTTGGCAGAAATGAAAAAAGTTTATTGCATCATTTATCTCAAAAACTATAAGAAATAGAGGGATTTCGGGTAAATGTTGGCCCCAATGGGTAATAAGGACTACTGCTTTAATGTCTATGAAGAATTTAAAATTTTTTGAAAAATGTTGTTTGTCTTCAAAATTATATTAGTTTTTTTTAACTAATTCTTAATCTTGAAAAATGCTGTTTGTCTTTGAAACTATGTTAGTTGTCCTCAGATGTGTCCTTGGTCTAGTTTTTACTAGGCATCACCATTTCCTAACTGCAAGCAATTTTATTGTATTTTTATCTCATCCTAATGTGGTTTTTTTGTGTGTTTTTTTTGCATACGATTTGCATGAGACAAGCCATTTTTAAAAATGCACATATGATGTTAAACTCTTTCCATCTGGTAACAAAATACAAATATGTTCCTCTCATGTTAACAAATAAGATTTTTCAAATAAGTTAGACAACTACCATCAATGTTCAATTAACTCCCTCTGTTGAGTGTTTTTGCATGGGGCTTACTTCCTTTTGCCATGAGAGTTTACAAAAATGACCAACAAAATTAATTATGCAAGGTATTTTACTGTATACTCTTAAGTGTATCCTGCTGTAGCTACGGTAAAAAAGTATCACTGGAGATGCCTGTCCCCTACAGTCAGGGGGAAATAGTTTTCAACACCATGAGATACAGAAGACGTGACACAGTTCAAAGATCAAGAGACCTTCAGAGTAATCAGTGTCAGCTTTGTACTGGTTGACATAATATTTAAGTACAGAAAATAACACTTAAGAGAGACAAAATTTATGTAAAGATAAAGCATTAAAATAGTAATTCAATAGTAAGATGATGGCATTAATCAGTAAACTAAAAATTATAAATCTGTAAAATTAATTAATTGAACTATAGCTGTCAATGCAGTTAGAAAGTAAATGTGCATTTAATAATTGGCTGCAGCAATCCGCATATCTTTGTGACAAGAGAAATATGTCTCAAATATGGCAGGTCAACACAATTTGGCAGAGCCAAGGTTATAGGTCACACCATGATGTTGCTCACCTACAAACCCCAACCAATGTCTCTACCAAGTATCTACTTCCTATTTTTTATGGATGCTAAGATATAGCCTGGACAAGATTTTAACGTTCTAGGTCACTACAGCAAGGTCAAATGTCAACTCAAGGTCAAACTATGAGGCTGAACACCTACACCCGCTAACCAATTACTTACCAACTCTCAACCTTGTACACCTTGCGGATTCGGAGATAGAGCCCTGACAAGATTTAAAAGGTCATGAAGGGTGATAATACTCGTAAGACAGCGCATTATCTACAAACTAAACCTCATTGTGTTCAAGTAAAGGATGATGTCCCCAACTACATTCAATCCTTGCTTTCCATAAACCAACTAGCAAGACCACTCTGTTTGGGTGACAAAATGTTTAAACTGAAAGAGCATCGATGGAAACTGAAAAGTAATGGATACCGATCTTTACACATTACAGCACCTTGCTACTGGAATAGCCTCCCGGCTAATGTCTGTAACATCGAACTGGATTTAAATGACTTCAAGAAAAGACTTAATACCTTTCTATTTTATGCAGTGTTTCCACTGGAATCGACCCTATGACCCTAGGGTCGGTTGCAAAAGTCATAGGGTCGTAGAAAAAAAGGCATGAAAATGATGAGACGGTTATGAAATCCCGACAGGACAGTAAAGTTACAGACAGGTCGTAATGGCCATCCCGACAAGACGTAGGGTCAGGAACCTTTTTTGCACGGCCAGTCATAGAACTTCTATGACAAGCCCTAAACCCCTAACAGACAAGCCGGATCACAAACAGACAAGCCGTAAAGACAGACAAGCCGGGAACATGTTCCCGACCCTTCACAACAGGACTGATTGTTTTTGTGGGTCGGTATCTACAGTCGGCATCCAGAATCGGGATCCATATACACTATATAAACCCCCGTCCCCTGTGATGTGCCATTCATTTCACACATCAAAGATGACGGGAACACATCAAGAGCAATTGATAGATCACTTGAGGGTCCTTCTGTTTTTTATTGAGTTAAATTTATTTTATATGTTGTGATTACAACACACAGAAGACAGCCAAACCCAGCACCTGCCCAGCCAGCATCACCATCACCCCACCACCCAGAAGGAGAAGGAAGCCACAGAATCCATGGGTCCTGCCCTGGATACTGCAGAGACATGAGAGAGGTTGCTAAAGAATACTCTTGGATGAGCTGATTACTAGTGACATACCAGGCTACAGAAATTTCACCAGGATGGAGCCAACATTTTTTTATTTGATTGAAGAAAGAATCACCCCCCACTTCGGGAAGTCAATCGCCAATTTCAGGCAGCCACTGGAAGTCGGCTTGAAACTGGCAGTTACTTTGAGACACTTATCCACAGGGGAAAGCTACACCTCACTGCCATACCACTGGAGGGTTGAAAGATCGACCATCTGCAACTTTATCCCCAGGTCTGCAAAGCCATTTTGAAAGAATTTCAACAAGAGTATCTGGTGTGCCCCAGTGGTCCTGAAGACTGGAAGATAATTGAGGAAAGATTTAGAAACAGATGGAATGTCCCCATGCAGTTGGTGCATTAGATGGAAAACACATTGCTATCAAGAAGTCCAAGAAGTCAGGCAGTGAATATTTCAACTACAAGGGCTATTTCTCCCTGGTACTTTTGGCTTTAGTCGATGCAGATTACAAGTTCCTGTGGGTCAACGCGGGGGCCAGTGGGTCATCATCTGATGCACAGATTTTCAACCACAGCAAACTGAAAAGAAGAATTGAAAATGGAACCTTGGGACTACCTCCACCTGAACCACTTGGGACCTGGGGGGCCAAATCTACACTACTTCCTGCTGGGGACGACACCTTTGTCCTGATGCCTTGGCTGGTCAAGCCTTACAGTAGATGCCAACTGACCAGAGAAAAGAGAATAGCCAACTACAGGATATCCAGGGGGAGGAGGGTGGTCGAGAACTCATTTGGTATACTTGTCAAGAGATTTGGGGTGCTGTTGACCACCATGGAGCAGAGGCCAAAAGTTCTGAGAGACATTGTGTTAACATGTGTGGTACTACATAACATGCTGAGAAGCCATCAGGGGGCAGCAGTCAGACCACCCACTCTAGCTGACTACATACAACCACCACAGGGGGACCAGGGGGAACAGAGACATCAAGAGAACTTCAGGAACACATCGAGGGAGGCTAAACATCAACGAGACCTACTCAAAGACTACTTCAATCACGTGGGGGTGCTGGCTGGGCAGGAGGACAGAGTTTAAGAAGACTGAGGGGAGAACATGCTGTCATATATCAGTCCTTTTCAGGACTACCCAAATAATCCAAGAACATTTATTTAGCAAAGTGTCGCCTTCCAAAAATAACCCCAAGTTTCGAACAATTTAATTCAAATTCAATTTCACCAAAAATATTCCCCATCACAAACACCAATCCATCCCACACTCAGTTGAAAAAAGTAAATTATATCACTTACAGATTCAAACCCAGGTCCTCACTTAACAAAGTTGCCATCCAACCCCAACATGACCTGGCTTTATTCTCTGAAAAAATAATTTACAAAGTGGTTTAAAAAAAAGTTTCCAAATAAATACCTGGAAATATTTCCTGCAAAGAATTAAAAAAACATGCTAGGAAATTTGCAAAACAAAATTATACAAGCTTTGCAGTCCCAGTTTTAATAATTTTTTTTTATCAGTTTATCAATCCATTGCCACTCACATTTTTGTAAATTTTGTTAGGCCTCACGTTTGTTGGTGTGTCAGTGTGAATGTGGCTTTTTATTTAAAGTGGGGTTTTAGGAGACAGGGACGTGGGTTTTCTGGATCTTGGTTTTGAGGGACGTGGGTTTGAGTCCACATCTTGGTTTATGAGGGACGTGGGTTTGAGTCCATATATTTTCTTTTTGGGGGGGGGGGGGGGGGCTGGGGCGAGTTTTTTTTAAATTTAGTTTGGTTTGGGTGGTGGTGGTGGTTTTACTTTGATTTCTTAGGGGATTACTTTTTTTAGGGGGAATTTTTTGTTTGTTTTTGTTTTGTGGTGGAAGTTTATTTATATTTGTTTAACATTCACACATTCATTCACACAATTTTTTTTTTGAACTGTGGGGAGGTGTAAGTGTTGGACGGTGTGCTTTTTTTGTTTTTGGGCAGACGTGTAGCTTGTTAATTGTTTTTGGAAGATTCGGGTGGCCCTTAAAAGGGCCGGGTTTAGTGCGACTTGTGCGGGCTAATCTGCTGATTTGGGCTGACTCTGACTCTGCTGGCTGGACTGGCAGGGAGGTCTTTAATGTTCTTGATGAGTGGAAGATGGCACTGGTGACGGTGCTGGTTGAAGTTGAGAGGGTGAAAATGGCTGTGGTGTGTCCATCTGCTGATACGTAAGCACACTGGGAATAGCTGCAAAGAGACTGGATAATCCAGAAGTGTTGTGCTGACTCTCCTCCTGTTGTGAAGCTGCAACTGAAGGTGGGTTGAAAATCATCTGTCTGGAAGTCCCAGGCTGTTGGTCATTCACAAGTACATAAGAAGTAGGCTGTGCTGATGATGATGAAGGCCCCAATGGTTGCTGTACTTTCGCAATCACTGTAACAGGCTGTCCTGTGGTAGTCTGTTGAGGCTGCACAACTGGAATGGAGACAGGTTGAGTTTCCGGGACGGTGAGTACGTATTCCCGTCTTGCTGTGGACTGTGATGCTTCCGAAAGTTGATATGTGGTGACCTCTTGACTTGTGGTGACCTGTCTCTTGCGTTCTTCGGCCTTGTACTGTATTTCACTGAGAAGCTTCACTATCTCATTCCTGAAGGTTAAAAAGTCCCTTTCTTCAAGATGTTCAATCTCAGAGTGGAGATAGTTGCAGAACGACTGTCGAGGACTTGGTGTGGGGTCCTGACGTGCACCCAGAAATGTGGAAATCATCGACCTCATCTGCTGGAACTGATCTAAGACTGGATCTGCAGACCTGGCGGTAGTCGCGACTGGAGGCTGTCGTCGCTTGAGACTGGTGCTCGAAGGCTGATAAGTAACATCTGATGCAATGCTGATTTCCATCTCAAAGTTCTGTGTCCCTGGATGTATATGCAACTGAAGCTGCGGCTGCAGAGGGCCTCTGGGGTGACTTGAATGCAGAAGACTTGGAAACTCCCTTCCTTCTGATGTGACCTCGTAGAAAACTGAAACTGTCCTTCAGCCAGGTCTGACATTCTGTGCACTTCTCAGCTGCTTGTCCTGACTTCGTCTGAGTGAGCTTGCCATATCTGGTACGTTGAGTGTCGAACCACTTCTTCACAGTCTTGACAGGCAAGTTTCTGGTAGCTGCTAGCTGCTCCCAAAGTCCTTCCTTCTTCTGCTTGTCTTTGAAACTGTCGTTGGTCTTGTCATAAAGTTCCTCGTGCTGTTTAACGAACTCCACGATGGCTTCTTCGTCTGAATCACTCAGGAAAATGGATTCATCTGGCCCTTCTTCTGTCTGGATTGAGTTGATTCTACATCAGTATCCGTATCAGTCCTCTTTCCTGGCTCTCTTCCCTCCTCTCTCTCTTCCTCCTCTCTCTGTCCCTCTCCTCCTGTTCAATCCTCTCTCTCTCATCCCTCTCCTCTCTCTCCCTCCTCCTTTCCTCTATATCCTCAGCTGTATCTCCTAACTCAAACTGTGATTGAGTGTCTCCAGTTGGTACTTCAATCTTTCTCCTTCTGCCCCTTGGCATGCTGATCAATCAATCAATTGTACAGCTTGTTTTAAAAAACAAAAACTTACAATAAAAGTGAAACCTCACAGAACAGATTTCACTCCCAACCAGTCCAGCCTAGCTCAGTACTTAAGCTAATTTCCAAAAAATAAAAACCTAAAATCAAAGCTGCACACCAAGTTGTCTCTTGACAAGTCAAAGCCCAAATATATGCAGATTGTCTACCGACTCGCCTTTTTATACCCACAGATTTTGAAACCGGCCATAAGAAGCAAAAATATTGCTGGCCTGTCGGTTACAGTTCCCAGCTTGTCTGTTAGTGTTACAGGCCTGTCGGTTGTTGTTTACGGCTTGTCTGTTTCAGTTTACGGCCTGTCGGTTACAATTTTTCCCGACTCTAGGACCCAGTCTGTAAAAGTTACCGACTGGCCTGTAAACTTTACAGGCCTGTCGGGAGCAGTTACAGAGAGGCCAGCTAAAGTTACCGACTGTACTGTAACACTTCCCGCACGGTCGGTGAGTCATCGCATACAGTCTGGAAGTCCATATTTGGGGCAAGCCGGATACTTGCTACAGACAGGCCTGTTTGATTAACTGACAAGCCGGGAAGTGTAACCGACAGGCCGTTAAGTTAACCGACAGGCCTGTTGCTAGGGGCCTGAAATTAGGGTCAGATACAAGGGTTGGCAACGATCATAGAAATATCAAACATGTTTGATATTTCACCGACTCTCCCCGACAGGCCAGGAACTTGAAACTGACCCTAACCGACCATGTAAACATTGGTCCCGACTCTCCAAAAATGCATAGTTACCGGCCTGTCGGTTCCAGTGGAAACACTGCATAAGAGTGCTTTTGTTGGAGTAGTGCATTGATTGGCCAATCAGTGACTAGAATTGCACTATATAAGAACTATTATTATTATTATTACTGTGTCAAAACTGAAAGTTAAGAGGACTTTTGTCCTGGAACAAAAACCTTAAACTTTAAATTGTAAAATTGAGGTGTTAACTGGGTTCTACAGTGTGATGTTTGTGTTAGAGCACTGTATCTGAGATGTTATTACCAGGGTTGCATAACTGTCACCGTGGAAAAATTGGCAAATGTTTGGAATGTTTTCAAAATTTATGTTTTATTTTCAAATTCTTTTGGTGCTTTATTCATTATAAATAATTCCAAGATGCCACAACAAAGTAATCAACAAAAGTTCCACTAAGAACACAAATGGCACTGATGGGGAAACACCTGGTTGAAAAAGTGTGTCTTGAACCTGCAACAAAAATTCAGAAGAATAGAGATGGAGCAAATCTAAGATATGCCATTCCCAAGAGCTGGAGCATCAAAGGTAAAAACTTCATTACCATGATGAACATAGCCTTGATGGTAGATATTTTACCTACCTCTGTTTGGCTGTCGACTTTTCAGTGACACAGATTCCGAGCCATTAGAGAAGCAGATGCGTGAAAAGTTGATGCACTGCCTGTGTTCTGTGGAGAGATTGGGACTGGTGGGAACATTGAACTTACTCACAATGTCCACCAGGTGGGATCTATCCTCCTGTCAATTAGAAAAAAATACAACCAAAGCCCCCTTTAAGAAGAACTGTGTCAAGAGGAAAATTCCATTTAAGAAAACAAGACTTCGTAATTAAGACCTCAGAAATCATATTCCATTTAATATTTATGTTATAATCTAAAATCCTGGTTTAGCAGAATCATTACCTATGGAGGTATTATTTTCAGGACCATCTGTTTGTCTGTTGTAAGATTACGCAAATATTACTGGTTGGAACTTCATGAATAAAATCAGATGTTTAAGATGGGTCTTGGTCAAAATTAGATCCCATTAAATTTTCAGACTGATCTGGATCACCGTTTGGATACAAAAAAAAAAAAAAAAAAAAGGGTCTTGATTTTCCCATTTACTTATTATTAGAGTAAGAAATCTAAAATTCGCCAGGAATCTAAAATTCGCCACCTGTAAAACCTTAGTTAATTTAATGAAGACAATGATGTTTTTGTCTAAAAATTGGTATTTTTCAGTTCAAAAAGCCATAATTTACTATACATTCAACAAATTTCACCACAATTCATTTATTTTATTAGTATTTTCACATGTGGCGAATTTCAGATATGTGGCGAATATTAGATTTCTTACTCTACTTGTCTTGACGGATGTCTGCACTCTAACAGTGCTCTTGTTTTATTTTGGTTTCACTATAAAGTGGACCCTGTATAAGTAGAACCGTTTTAACTACAATTTAGATATAAGTGGAAGTACATATATAAGATATAGATGAGGCTGCACTCTCTACACCCAACAGGCATCAAGCAGGATTCCTGTGGATTTGTGGTATCTCAGTTATCGCATGCTCAGAGACTGAACCCCCTTCCTGTTTATTCTCGGAAGTACATTATATAAGGTGTAAGTGGTCCAAACAGCACAACTGCTGTATTTTTGGTTATTATAAATGTAACTTATCCATAACTAGAACTAAGTCCTGGGAAAATAGGGGCTCTAGTTACACAGAATGTATTGTACTAATAAACTATCAGCAAATATTTACTCTGGTAAATAAACTTTACTGTTAATTAGGGCGTATGTTCACTAATAATCTCATTTTTAACATTTATTTTTAAATTCTTAAGATAATAAAGACATATTGCATACAAAACATGTAACATGTAATTTTGTTGTAAACTAAAACAAAGGTGCTATTTGTGGAAAAATCGTATTAAAAAATACTTTCTGGTACTTTTTAAAATTTTATTATTTCAGAATATTTTTTCTTGCTTTATTATCATTTTTTTTCACATCTCGATTTTCTTTGATTATTATTTCAATGAGATTATTCTAAGAATAAAAATGTTATATTTTCAAGTGTGCCTGGAATGGTCATAATTTAAACATTTACCAGTTTCAGAAAATAATTAAGTCAAAACATGAAGAGCAAAAGATGTTACAAACAATAGAAAACTGTGGCAAAAACTTTGAAAGAAAGTGGTCAATATGGCAAAGTATATTCTCAGCAAAAAAAAAAAAAAAAAAAAAAGAATGAAAATGTTAGTGAAAATGGCTCCAAGGAGGGATTAAATATATAATTCTGATATTCAGATTTAAAACTTTCCAGGTGAGGTTTGATAATTTTACATACCACCAAAGGTATGCAGAGTTTCTCCACAAAGAGTGTCTTCTGTTTTGTCATCCAGGAACTTTTCAAGATGTCTGATATCTTAGGTCGTTTTCGAGGTTCATATGTGAGTAGCTGCCTCAGTAAGTGTTTGGCTTCTGAAAGATAAGAACAGCAACTATAAGCACTTATTCAAATTTCACCTTGTCCGAAATGTTTTATGGGCTATCTGAGTAAAACATAATCAACCTGCAGGCCTGCCCTTTATAGCACTGTGTTCTGGTAATCTAGAGATCTCTCACTTTTCAAGAAATTCAAGTATTATGGCTGAAATCTTCATGGTTTATGATCTAGATATGTTAATGGACTAATCTTTGTTACCCTCACCTCTGAAAGGGGAAGGGCAAAGGTATGGTAATTTTGTCCTTCAGTTTGTGTCTGTCTGTCAGTGTGCATACCTCAGAACCTATCCATCAGACTGGGTCATATTTTTTTTACACAAGGTGGGGAGGGGGGGGTGTCTTTCAGCCCTCCTCAAAGACGATCTGGATAAGGTCCTTGATTGTGGGTCCAGAATTATCATTCTCCTCAGTGGCAAAGATGACAAATTCCTACTCCAGTAGTATTTTTTCACTAAATCCTACGCTTGGGCAACAGACTTTCTTTTAGTTCAGGGAAGTGTATACAAACATTAATCTGCATTTACCTGGAGATATCTTCTGGAACTGTAGCCTTTGTGAGCCCATGTATTCCTCCAACAAACTCAGCTGTACATGTCCGTACGGCGTGGTGCCATTGAGCATACAAAATAATACAACTCCACTAAAAAAACACAAAAAAACAACTAAATACATCAGATCCATTATTATCTTCCCTTTAAATGAGAGCCTCATTATCCTACCTCTAGTAGAAGGTTTGGATAACTCGGATATGTTTGGTTGCCTGTGTTGTATTGTATCTCCATATTGTTAACCTTTCTTTTTGTCCCCTTATCTTTGAGGTTGAGTATCGTTCCCAACTGTTGTGACTTCTAGTCTGCCCTCGAGTGGAGATTAAGCACTATAAAAGTAGATTAGAATAAGAATCAGACAAGTAGCAAAAGTAATTTGAATTCTTGTGTAAATGTTTAACACGGAATGTTGTGACAATGTATCTCGACAATGCACCAACACATATATGTTTGCTTTCCTGTATTGAAAAATGTACCCAATTCAAGTCTCTTACACATGAGACTGGAGAGTTTCAGTCAGCAATAATGTCCTGGAGTTAGGTATATTTTGGTGGATATGCTTTTTACCACATCTGATATACTTACAACTCAGTATTATAATCTGGTTGGTCAGCCTAGATATTCACACCACCACAGATATTTTAGATAAGACATCACCGTATCCCAGAATGATTGTCTTCTTGGTGGAATTTAATGTAAAGAAACTTGTAAAATTTAATAACAACAAGAGCACTCGGAGAGTGCATACCTTGGCCAAAACAATAATAAGTAAATGGGAAATTCTTGATAATTTTATGTATCCAGACGGTGATCCAGATGATGCCCAAAAGTTAATGGGATCTAAGTTAAATCAACACTCATCTTCTGATTTTTTTTCTTGAAATTCAACCAGTGGTAACCGTGTAATCCTGGTAACAAACAAAGGGACAAACAAATAGGCAAACGGTCATGAAAATAATACCTCCTTGGCAAGGTAATTCTAGACTCCTATAAATGTTTGATATTCATAGTAAAACCTGAAATAAGACAATAAATTACGCATTACTGATATTGTGAAACAAATTTCACATCATGAGACTTTGTATCATTAAATTCCCTACTACCCAAAGTATATTTATTCCATGAAAGGTTAACTGTAATCTTTAATAACAGTATTATATCATTTTCTGATGACAGGGCCTCAAAGCTGGCTCTACCTGCAGGTTTTATTTATACAGACTATACTGCAACAGAAGAATGTCTGTACTTACAGTGACCATACATCTGATACAAATGGGTCATACGACTTGCCAAAAAGCACCTCGGGAGCAGCATAGGAATAGCTTCCACATGGAGTAGACAACATCAACCGTTTGTTGGGAACAGTGCATGCAAATCCAAAATCTACAGACCAGACAGAATGGATCAATAAATGATAATCCATGAGACCATTAATTTGTTCTACTGTCATGAGTAACTGTAAGGCCTAGCCAATGGTAAAGTCTGTGACCTGCTGCGACTGATCTTGTCAAAAAAGGGAAGGAAAACTGACAAACTCTGTGGTGTTTTGAAGTGATCAAAAGTAAAAATGCTTTACCACTTTTCGCTATTAGGTCTTATATCAGCGTGGTTACAATACAGAGATTGACCTTTCTCTTGCTCACAGTCACTGATGTCATAGCAATAATATTCAGTGTAATGTTATGAAGTACATGTGATAATTCAGTGAACAAGTACAGTACAGGTCTAGCAATTGTGTTAGTGTAGATAGGTTATAATTGAGAACATAATGGGACAAAATGTTATGAACACTTCAAAACCATGTGTTTGTGCCAAGTAAAAAGATCAGTCATATGACTGAAAAGATTGTCCTTACAAACTTGTCCTGACTGCAACAATGCATGAGGATTATTCACACTTCAGAATACATTGTTTAATTGGACACTCTTATGACTTGTATACTTTTGGGACAAGCTTACTCTGCTCCATGTTTTACAGAAGAGTTTACAAGATAGGTCCTAGACTCTAAACAGTTAGTTGTTATACACAAAAAATAAGATATGTAGCACATTAAATATTTGACATAAGTGCCTTTATGAACAGACGCAAAGGTTGCAATCATTTCTGAAAACTCTAAAGGGCTTCCCTGATAGTCATGATTTCACTCACAACCTTCAGGTCTATTACAATAAGTTGTACAACCAATAAGATTACGCTCAGGCCTACCTTATCAGGACAATCAGAAGTCAAAATTATGACAGTGGAACAGGGGTATAACACCACATTTTAATTCATAAGCAATTAAAATTTGTTGAGAGAGTTTGTACCTTGTAATCATGGTATCAGAAAGATATAAAAAAATAAAAGATTTATGCTATGAAATGTATAGTAAAACAATGCTCTCAGAGATTAAATATACTTTCTCTCAATATTGTGGACATATAGGCACATAAAAGCTAGTCTTCTAAAGACATTGCTCACAAAACACCCAGTCAAATATAAGTATTGCATCATATCCTAATGTCTGTCAGCGATATATGGACTGTATATTTTATTACTGTTTGTTTTAATTCTACACAGACAAAATAATATACCTGTGATTTTGACAGTCTTTTCATCATCTGAAATTAATACGTTTTCACATTTGAAATCCCTGAAATTACAGACACACATTCAATTAGGGCGATATGATAATATTTTCAATCAATTATGGTAAATAACAAATTTTTCATGTTTCTTTTTAAAATAAAATATATACATGTTTTTGGAAGAATTGAAAAGGAAATATTTGAAAGGATTTTTCAGATAAATTCTTTGTGTACAAGAAAGAATTATCATTTTAAAATTAATTGTGTTTTGCATTCTAGCATTGAAGAAAGCTCTTATTTGTCACAAAGGATTTGTAATTTACATTTCGCAGGATATGTACTTGTTAAGCACTGGCTTGGCCTTGCCCACAGCCTCAAAAATAACTCATTTAATATATATCTTTAATGCTTTAATTATATACACAAATGCCACACTGCATATAGTGCACTCAAACAGGTTTATGAAGGTACATTTGACAATATATGGTACATGATGGTTTTCTGGTGTGACTTTATAAAAACAAAATTTTTGTTCCACAAAATCAACAAAAACATTTTGAGATTGAGACATGCTAGCCTGGCTACAAAAATCTGGCAATATGTTTGTCCAAAACTTTGACGGGCTATATAATACACATTGTATCACTGAATCAAATTATAAAATCGGCTGACTATAATTATACATTTTACATATGTTGGTGCTAAATTGTTAAGGTACCCCTCACCATTTTAGTGTCAAGGAAATATACCTGTTGAAGTGACACAGCCCTTTCAGGACAAAACTAAATTAATTTGAAATATACAAGCTGGATGTCAAAATTAAATAAGATTCTCACCTGTATGTTTAATTTCGTTACTTACATGAACTTTAGTTTCATTTTCTGGGTGTAAATATTATCTACCAGAGGTTGATAGGTTTAGAGAATTAGATTATTTTAATAAGTGTTGAAATGGCTACACCATCTTAACACAGGGGGCTAGTGCTGAAATGGCCAAATTTGAAATGGCTCCCAGTGCTGAAACAGCCAATACCATAATTATTATTGACACAATGTAACTGTGTTAATGTGATATATATCCTTCAGATGATTTTCACTTCTGCAAGGACCTTCTTTCATGAACATCTTCAGCAAAGGATGCTATTCTAATTCAAACTTAGAAAGATATCTTACATTATTTTAGGCCATGAGCAGATGGAGGGTGTCATAATGTACTTATAGTACAGTGGAATCTACCCCAGAAATCTACCTGGGTGTAAATCACTATGATAAAATATTCATTCAGAGTAGTCTGGTGCCTTCATGATAACCAATCCATATGAATGGCACCACCACTCCACTGAACCCATTCAAACAAAACTCTTTTCATTAAAAATCTCTTGTAAATAGAAAAAAAATATCCCGTCTATTGATCAAACTTAAACTTTTCTGTCCTGTTCAACAGCCAGTGTAATACTGAGGCCTGACCAGAGCATTTGCCACTTACGGGAGTCGAACCAACACAGAGTTGAGAGTCTGTTATTAGATGTGAAACTTGCTAAGCAATAGGCCTGGGAACTATATCGACTCTGCAGAAGCCAATTTCTATTGAAATTCCAGTTCAATTATCAGGATACAAAAAATAAAGGAAGAGAAGCAATGTTAAGCATGTTCTAGTTATAAGAATGGTAACGACAGAGGCATGATACACTGATGTCATGCAACTGGTGAACATCATGTAAACTAAATTTATATCGACAGCCCTTTGGGTATAAGTATTTTTCTGGCCTGTTGATATTTAACTTACCAGGATTCTACCAAATATAAGATGTTTGTACCTGTGCACCACTCCTCTCTGGTGACAATACTGCATGCCATTACAGATCTGTACAAAGAATTCCCTGGCTTGATCCTCAGGCAGACCCGTATGTCCCCTATCAGCCCAGGTATTGATGTAGTGGAACAGGTCACCCTTTTGACACAGTTCAGTGATGATAAACAGGTAATCACTGGTCTCAAATACGTCATAGATTTCAACCTAAAGTAAAGAACAAGATAACTACCTTATTTTGTTCAGTATTTATTGTCAAATACATCAAAATCTCAATTATCAGGCCTTCTATTGTTTGGAAATTTGATTTTATGATCTCATTTTCACCACCCCAAATTTATATTTCATAAGTGCTTTATGATAAATTGCTTCAAACTTCTGTTTTATTAATTGTCTGTTATCGAAACCAAATATTACTATGCCAGGATGACTAGACCAAAGAGGTTCTGTTGCACATGGAGTCTCTAGAACTCTTTCAGTTCAAAAATGTGGTGAACTTGTGTGGTAATACATCATAACATGGCCTAATAATTTGTGAAAGATTCTGACAATAAGACCTCAACAAACCCTCTGCTTTATGTTACTTAACTCATGGCTGAGTTGCAGAAGTGTTTGTCATAAGTTAGAGAATATTTTATATCATGCGGGTACGTGATCCTTTATCACGACCATAACATTTTATGGTTTTAGTAGTTATTCTTTTAAAGACTATATATGCTATGCTGACTAGAATCATTGTTTATATACCAATTAGATCTATCTGTAAACACTGAAGTAGTTGTCAAAAGAGTTTTGTGGACATTTTCAATTAAAAAAAAAAATACACTCCCCGTCGGGGAATTGAACCCCGGTCTCCCGCGTGACAGGCGGGGATACTCACCACTATACTAACGAGGACACGTTCACTCACCGAATTTTTATAGTATATATAGAAAATGTTATACATATAAACCGCAGCTAAGTGAACTTTCTTTTTCTTGCTTTAACGTAAATAAAACACTTAATAAATCAAACGCCAATGTACTCTTCTTTTGAATAATCATTGTGATATTTAATCAGCAATGGATGATATATCTCGCCTGACAAACAACACTGAGGGTTTTCCACTTTTTTTTCTAATCAGTCACGTGACTTTATTCTTACTTGTGTACATTGTGATATGATTTTCAATCAGTAACAGCCTCGTACATTAATGTCAGATTAACTTGATTTGGGACACGGCGATGAGACATTAAATGTCCAAGTTGGATACAAATGCTGCATTACTTTTGATCAATGGCAGTAAAATGGGATCAAATGAAGAGACAGACGCATTCACTCGAAACGCCGTTAGAATATGGATCGAGGGGGAACATCTTTCGTCAGTTTGCTAGCATACTTCCCTGTCCCTAAATGCTCGCATAAGAATCAATGCAGGCCTAAAAATCCCCCTTATATACAATGTAATAAAACCAATTACTATCGATTGGCTCGTTGGTCTAGGGGTATGATTCTCGCTTAGGGTGCGAGAGGTCCCGGGTTCAAATCCCGGACGAGCCCTCACTTTTAAACATCCCTCCCATGTCACTTTCATTTTATTTTTGTTTGGCCAGGGAGGTTATGTAATTAGCAATGAAAGTTTGTCTGTTTTTTTTCTGTATGTGTGCAAAAAAACGCGAACAGTTTTGGGCTGATTGTGACGGAGGAATAGATTATTAGATTTTGGTGGCGATCAGGATTTCGGTCTAGAGCTGAATTTTTTTTCAAAAAGAATCATTTATCATTGCTGAATATTGGACATAGGCAATGCCCCCCCCCCCTCTCCCCCCCCCCCCCTCTCCCCCCCCCCCCCCCCCCCTCCCTTCCACCCACCCAACTTTTTACAATAGAACTAAACGCCAATTTTGAAGTTTGTGTACATTTTTATAGGTAAATCAATAATATGTGGTCAAATTGTACTTTTACCTTGTTCACTGCTCACATGTACCATTGTTTAAGCTACCATTTGAACTATAAAATATTTATTTTTATGATTTGTAAAAGGAACATTTTCAGTTAACCTGTCATTGGATTGTACAATTCTGTGAAACCTTTCACTCATGCAGACCAAAATCATACGTATAGTAATCTTCTACATTTAATTTACTGTTTTGCTAATTAGTCAGAACTAAGACATGTAGTTTCAAATTCATACAGGTCAATGGTTTAGCACAGCAATTTGTCAACTGATAAGATTTTTCCCAGAAAGCTCTTCTTTCGATCTTTACTGTGTGTTTATTGGACCTAGCCAGTCCAATGATTATACACCCCCAACAATTTGGGGATTGACCTTGCTAAAAATAGATATTGTATCAGCTGGGCACTTGATGGAAAGGTCACAGCTTCTGGAAACATGTAGTCAAGATATTAGAAATACCTTTCAAATGCACAGGTGACTATATGTATTTCTGTACCCAGACAACGTCAGGGAAACTTAGGATTGATGTCAGTGACACTGTCATCACAAGGTTTGCTTTGGTAAAGGAACCTAATAATATTTTAATTATACCATTTGAATTTGTATTTTACCTACATGCAATACATCCTGTAAAATTAACCAAAATTGTTGGTGTCGAGTTAAGTCGATGCAATCTATCTCCTTGCCCCCCAAACAAAAATTGCTTCCCACTCCCCTGTTGGAGGTATTAGGCCTTGGCAGAGATGTACTGTCTCTAAGAGCTCTTGATTTTGATATTTTAAAAAGTACTTACCACATTTTCATGTCCCCTTATTCTGTGTAAAGCCTGGATTTCTCTCCCTATAAACTTGGTAGTATAATCGGTGGGAGCTTTATTTTTGTTCAGAATTTTTACAGCAACCTGTTATGAAAAAAGAGAGATAGATGTTGGGATAAAAAAGAAATAACAAATTTCACTGAATTCAAGATACATTTAAAAATTCCAGAGATATTATCTGAAATATTTGTTTAATTACATTGCTTTTCATGTGGGTGAAAAAAATAAGGGTACGCATATCAACATCACGAGATATTGTTTCAGTTGAAAACTATCTCTCTCAGAAACCCTCATGTCTATGACCTGTTGCATACCTGGGCACTGGGCTCTGTTGTGGTAATTAAATTCCCAAAAATCTTTGCGCTTTCTGTGAGGGTTTTAACAATATTCTGTGTGAGGATGGATCAACAACAGACGATCAATCAATCAATCAGTTGTCCAAGTGCTTAATCCGTATCAACAGATTCTAAGGCACACCATCCAATTCGTAAGGCATAAGTCATGTTCCGAGTCGTTCCCAGAGAGGCGGTCCTGTGTTCGGTAGTAAGAAGCTATGGTGGGAATGATTTCTGAAATAGGTAGGTTTTGAGTCGACTTTTGAAACTGGAGAGATTTGGAGCACTGCGTATCTACTTACATGAAGACAATATAATGTATATTTACCCATCTATGCTTGTTTTTCTGCACCAGTCTGGCTATTTTGCGGTCACTCTGTAGTTTCTGGGTCAGTACCTCTGCTGCCCTCACACTGGAGTAAGCCCCTTCTCCTATTTCTTTGCCCAGTTTATAACCTTCTTTCAAACAGCAGACGCCAGCAGGCCCCACTTCTTCAACCTCTGCTAATGTTTCAGAGGTATACCTCTGAATCTTTGGGTTCCCTCCACTCGTTATTGTAACAGATATTACCATATCATCTTTGTGTTCTGACTGATGGGAAGTTTCAGATCTATCATCTCGATAAGATACTTCACTGACATCATCTTTTGTCAATTCTTGTGTGTTAGCAGATAAGTTAGAAGATTTGTTTGATTTCAAGATGAGCTCCAACTCCTTTTTAGTTACTGGGATGATAGGGTTTTCAGACTTAGTGATGTCATCAGCAAAGCTCACAGATGAACAATCACTACTGGAACCCTTGTTAATATTACTTTCTAATACTAAACAAGACTGTTGTGCCATAGTTGCTCTTTTGTGTCTAGGTTATACACATAATATTGAAAAAACTTGGTTGTGGCCCGCAGGCCAAAGGTTTGTAATTCTTAACTATGCAGTAGATTTTTGCTTTGCTATTTTTCAGTACAGATTTGATTCTTTCATGTTGGCCATCACCAAGTGATATCGAAAAATCATTGTGACGTTTACCTACGTCAGCGTTAAAAAAGGACGTATGCATCGTTGACGTCATATATTAAATCAAATTGTCATAATGTAGAAATAACACACGACTAGCGTGGGGTTATGCAGGGTTTTACAACGAATAGCGATATTAGTAACACGAAGGCGAAGCCTGAGTGTTTCTAATGCGTTATGAGTTGTAAAACCCTGCATAACCCCACGCTAGGAGTGTGTTATTGCTATTCTAACATGACACTTCATTTTTCACATTCATTTCTTGTCTTCTTACTGTTTTGATACAGATTTGTAGTGTATATTCTTTGTAATTTGACTTTTAAAAACTGAAGCGGGATTATCGCCCACACATGAAAAACTGGCCGTGAGGTTATGCTCGGTTTTACCACTGAGATTGACCAATCAGAATCGCGGACACAAGCGTGTCATGTTAGAATGTATAACTATTAACTCTAAGATACCTTTCTACGCAATAAAACATACTAGAAAGTAGATATACTAGATACGTGCCAATTTCTGTAAAATATACACAAAATACAAATGCATGTTACAAATCCTAATGAATGTATCTGCACAGGATAAATCAAAAGTTTTAAGTATAGTACTATATGTTACAGTAAATTTGTGAAATCAGTAAATATGTGTATTTACTGAAATTTTCAGTAAATATGCATATTTACTGATTTGGTCAGTAAATATGTGTATTCCCTGAAAATTTCAGTAAATTTACTGTTTTTTTTTGGTCCAGTAAATACGCATGTTTACTAGAATGATCATGAAGATTTTACATCTTAAATAGTTGGGCGTTATGTCGACTCTTATTAACAGTATTTCAAACTTCAAATGGCTTTGTCATAGTCAAAGTTTGATACTTGTTTACAATCCAGCACTGGGATAACTATTTAACATCACTTTATAATTTCAAAAGCAGTTGCATGTGATATGTGAAAAAAACTTGTAATATATATTTTTTTTATTTAAAATAAACTGTAATGTAAATAGACATTTTTAAAAATTTAAATATCCAAATATTTATCAAATTATGATGCTTTATGTATAAGGAACAACAAGGTAATAAGGTTCAGATATATTTCTTGTTCAAGAACTGAATTTCACTGTACGTTTAACAATATATTTTAACAATGATTTCTTTTCACCAATAAAATTTAGATCTATAATTAGGGTTAAATAAAACTTCCCTTTGGTGTTGTTCCTTTAATAGAGGAAACTACACCACAATCACATATGCCTTAAAAGAGATTTCATTTAAGTCCCTCTGAATGACTATGATGAAATCCAATTAGGGGCTAGCTGGCCATTTCATTGTTTCTAACAACAATTCTTTGATCAAGTAGCCAGTACCTACACTAAAGTCATAAATCTATCAGAAACTGGCAAAATATATTAAGCCTTCATTGAAATAAAATAAAGAAACCACTTACTAATAATCTCTGTTTAACAGTAGATTGAGAATACATGCAGACTTGTTTGGGTGTAAATCATGTTGTCTTAAATGATAAGGTAAAATTTCTGCTGAATGAAAGTACAGTTAAAATATGTGAAAATTTAGAAATTTAAATTAATTTCTTAAACTTTTATTTATTTTCAATAAAAACACTTTATGTATCAGTGACATAAAAATAGTGAAAAGTTCAATGATCTTTAATCATTTGTAGGGATGACATAGGTCCTTAATAGCTGTGGGATTGAAAATAATATAAGCTTAAATGACATATCTACAGAAAGCACATATATAACATTTTTAAAAATAAATATTTATCATATAATAATTTATCAGTGCTATTTTTTGACATATTTTCATGTAATGTACTGTAAAATGAAGTATGCTTAGTATGTTGTAATAGTCATCATATTAGAGTAAAATGTTCCAATATAATTCACAGTTTGGTTTGCCATTTAATATTATATAGAGTAAAATGTTCCAGTATAATGTACAGTTTGGTTTACCATTTAATATTATATAGTTACAACCAGTAAACATCAAAGTTTCATTTCAAATATTTACTGAAAGTCAAACTTGTGAAATAATACAGGTCATGAATCAGTAAATACGCGTATTTACTGAAAATTTCAGGGAATACATGTATTTACTGACCAAATTTGCTGTACCTATCAGTCTCACTCATTTGTTGAACATGTCAGTGTTAACTGTTTGTTGAACGTGTCTGTGTTAATCATTGGGTGTGCATCATGTTAACCATTTGCTGAATATTTTAGTACTAATCATCTACTGAACATGTCTGTGTTCAAGTATTTACAAAACTTGTCCGTGTAACTTGTTGCCTGAACTTGTCTGTGTTAATTACTTGCCGTACTTGAATCTGTCAAATATTTACTGAATCTGTCAGTGCTGACCATTTACTGAGCTTGGCAAAGTTAACCTTTTCTGAGCTTGTCAGTGTTAATCTTCTGCTGAATTTGTCAGTGTTAATCTTATATACACGGACGTGTACAATGCAACATTCACTCCCAGTAAACATAACAAAGGTTTATAAACGTTTATAAACGTTTAGTAAACCTATAAACGTTTTTTAAACCAAATATAAACCTAAATATTGACAATTATTCAACATTATGGGTTTATAAACGTTTCAGCAACATTAGTTTGGTTTATAAACGTTTATAAACATTTTTAAACGTTTATATATAAACGTTTATATATAAACGTTTATGTATAAACGTTTATAAACGTTTTTAAACGTTTACAAAGAGTGAAGAATATCTTAACCTCGCTTTCATTTGGGATAATGACATCAGCACAGCCATTTTGAGAGAAACTTGAGAAATATTTCTGTAAGTATATCTTGCTGTATCACTGTTGTTTGAATCCATCATTACATTATAAGTAGATATATAGAAGTATGTAATTTTATCAAATTACATACTTCTATATATCTACTTACAATGTAATGATGGAATCAAACAACAGTGATACAGCAAGATATACTTACAGAAATATTTCTCCAGATTTTCAACACGTGTATAAACGTTTATAAACGTTTCTGTATAAACGTTTATAAACGTTTATAGGCAAACGTTTATAAACGTTTATGCATAAACGTTTATAAATGTTTATAGGCAAACGTTTAGGGACCCATCATTTTAAACCTAATCTAAACCGTTGCTACTTAGGTTTATAAACGTTTATAAACGTTTGTAATGTTTACTGGGCTCCTATCAAGAATGTGCACCAATTAGGTGTCTAACTTAGTTAACTGTATTCTTAAAAAGGAACTAATGTACACGAAAGTCATAGCTTTCACTGAAATAAACATCATTAAAATTTTGTAATAGAATTCAAGCAGTGTTATCTTTTTGAATCCGATAAGTTTTGTTAACTAACGAAGCTTGCTTGTTGTTGGTTACCAAAAAATATCATATTTCCTTCGATTGTATTGAAAAATGGCTGTTAGTTGAGGAATAATATCTGCTTTTAAATGATCATGCCATTCTTTATAAAATTGAACTGATTGGTAGTGTAATGTGTCTCCCTCAAGATCTAGTTTTTACATGACAAAGTATTTTCATATCTTTTCAGTTTTTGGAAAATATCACGTTCCCATCAACCTCCCTGTAAAAAAATAAGAAAAGTTTTGATGTAAATGGCTTGTAAATACAATATAATGTTTCTGATGTGTTTTGTTGTGATATGTGCAAGGGTATCAGAATGCATGCTTTTTTATACAGTCGCATGTTCATGAGAAGTAATGCTATTTTTGTTGCTAGTATATATCAACCATTTGACTTTATTTGTATTTTTATAAGCGTGTTCAGATTAATTTATCTTAATCCAAATCAGTTATGTACTTTTGGAGTGAACTCAAACAATTATTTCAACGATGTCAAGTGAAATAGGTGTGTTGTCGGCAAATTGTCAAGGCTTACAGGACAAAAACAAATGCTGTGACGTTTTAAACTATCTTGAAAATTTAAATGCATCAGTTTTCTGTCTGCAAGATACACACTGGACTGAATGCAACATTAAACGCTTGAAAAATATTTGGAAAGGAGAGTGCATTATAGCAGGATCCAAAACAAACTCAAGAGCAGTCGCAATCCTTCTTAAAAAAACTTTGAATACAAAATAATAGACTCATTTACCGATACAATTGGCAACCTTATTAGCCTAGATATAACTATTAGTAACATAAAATTAAAGCTTATTAACGTTTATGGACCCAATATTGACTCGCCTTCGTTTTACAATAAAATCAATGATATTATTGAATCTAACGACCAAGACTACATAGTAATCTGTGGCGATCTGAACCTTGTCATGGATCCAAATCTTGATTGCCAGAACTATAAACATTTAAATAACCCAAAAGCCCGAAATCAACTAATGCATATGATGTCAACATATAATTTAAAAGATTTATACCGGGAATTAAACCCTTATGCCAAGCGATACACTTGGCGAAGAAGAAACCCCATAAAGCAGCAGTAGCGTAGGAAGCGGGGAGACCGGGGGGGGGCCAACATATCTTTTGCCCCCCCCCACTTTTTGACATTGAAAACCCATGATATCTGATAAATTTTAGAAACTTTTTCAAGAAATTCACAGTCTATCAAGGTTAAATATATTTTGAGACTAACTATTTAAACTATTTTAACCAGATGAATCCAACGCAACTTAACTTTATGAAAAATATAACCTTAAACATATAATATTAAGAAACATGTCCTTGTAATTTAAAGTGCAATGAGATACTGATGTAGCCACTCTATGTTTTAAATATGTTGCTAAATTTATGTCACAACCTTTGACTATTGCTAGGGACTTTAAAATATCATTGCAGTGTGTAAGAGGTAACTGAGCCATAAGAGCATGTGGTGCTGAAAGTGTGTTAGTGTCCCAAATGTAGTATATATAATATTTTTAAAAAAACTTGAGTTTTGACAGAAAGGCCCATCAGACAGCACCATACTTTAACTACAGTGCTTTTGGTTTGCATCCTGAGCAGTTTCCTACCTACATTTTCTTTTGTAAAGAGGGATACATTTAATGAAAGTTGTTAATGGCATTTTAATTACATGAGAGTTTTTTTTGAAGGGATGTTATAGATGGGAGAGGGGATTATATACAACCAAACTGAGGTGTGCATACCTTGGTTACATGTAGTGTCAATTTCTGGGAGATGACTGTAATTGGATCTTTGAATATTATAATGATGGAAACAAAAATATGATCCATAAAGTCCAATCATGCCACCGTCGCCGCCACATAGATTTGTTTTGGCATGTAATAACTTAGAAAATATTTTACTTAGAACTTTTAAATTTGGCATGTGGGTAACATAGGAAACACTGAAAGGTCAAAATATAGGTTATCAAAATATAAATGCATTTATATACAACTTTATTCTTGTTTCTTTCCAAGGCTTTGGGCAAGAACCATATTGCTTGTTATTCAGTTCTACATCATGATGCAGTGAGTTTGGGTATGTTGTGCCTAGTGGTTGTTTTCATGGGATGCCAAATCCAGTCATTCTGTAGCCCAATCACATTAATTGCATTTTATTGTCCAAGTCACCTAATATGTTTTAACCCAATAACCCATGGACACTATTAATGCTCGACTTAAAACCTAGGTTGATAAATTATTTTAAAGCACTTTATTCCCATAAATATACAGTAAGTTTGTAACACAACAAAGGTTAAAGTATAGGGTTTTACATCCCATTCAATAACCAGAATCATACAGGGATAGGCCCTCAGCATCCCCACATGTGGGATTCAAATTCATTACCCCAGAGATCGCTGCCTATGATTAGATGCCGAATACAGTAATGATACAGTAACTTCTGTTAGTGTAAAAGTTTGTTGTATATTCATGGAAGATTAATTTAAGATCAAAGACAAATTCTTTAAATTATTTTGCAGTGTATGCCCAATTGTATCACTTCAATCGGTGTTATAAGTTAACAACGGCTGAGTTTAACTTTGCCCCCCCCCACTTTTCATTCGCTTCCTACAGTACTGAACAGGCTAGGTTAGACTACTTTCTTTGCAGTGACACCTTAGTGGATATTGTGAATTCTTGTGTTATAAAGCCAGGCTATAGAACGGATCACTCTTTTGTAATCATGAAGTTATGTATCTGTAAATTTAAGAGAGGCCGTGGATTATGGAAACTTAACTGTTCCCTTCTTAAAAACAAGGACTATTTAATTTTGATAAATAATTTAATTTAATTAGCATATTCAGGTGGTTTACAATCCTATTAATGTTTGCTTCTATTCCTAATTCTGAACTGCAGTTTATTATAGCTGATGATACCTTTCTCGAAATTCTGCTACTCAAAATTAGAGGAGAAACAATAAAATTTGCAAGTGCTCTCAAAAAGCAGTCAAATGAGCTTGAACTTAAACTGCAAACTGACATTGAAGATTTAGAGAAAAATTGCTTTCCGGGTAGTATCGAAAAACTTTATGATAAAAAGCAAGAACTCCAAAACATTAGAGAAAACAAAATTCAGGCAATAAAGATATGCTCGAGGGCAAACTGGCTAAAAGACGATGAGAAACCTTCTAAGTATTTAACCTCATTAGAAAATAAAAACTATATAGAGAAAACCATAAAACGTTTAAAAAAACAAGATGGCCAAATCTTAACTGAACAAAGTGGCATACTAAATGAAGTAAAAAATTTCTATGAACATTTGTTCGCTAAATCAGCAAATACAAGTGATCATAAATTGGCTAACGTATTAGAAAATTCCACGTACCCTAAACTAAATACAGCAGAGTCTGATTGATTAGAATATGAACTATCGTTGCCTGAAATTTCAAATGCCCTACAAAATATGAAAAACGGTAAAGCTCCAGGCATAGATGGATTTCCAATAGAATTCTTCAAGGTATTTGGAATAAGTTAAAAGATTTTGTCCTACGAGCATACAACTGGTCCTACAAAACGGGGAACATGACAATCACCTTGTGACAATGTGTCATTTCATGTATACCCAAAGGAAATAAATCTAGAATGCTATTGAAGAATTGGTGGCCAATTTCCCTACTTTCAGTTGTATACAAAATTTTATCTCCAGCCATTGCTAATAGAATTAAAACAGTTTTGGACAGTTTAGTATCTAAAACTCAAACAGGATTTGTGGCTGGAAGATTTATTGGTGAAAATTCTCACCTAATCTATGACATTCTTCATTACACTGAGAAGGAAAATATCCCAGGACTTCTTATGCTTATAGATTTTGAGAAGGCCTTTGATTCTGTATCATGGGAGTTTCTCTATGGAACGTTAAAAATGTTGGGCTTTGGACCTAAAATGATTAAATGGATCACAATATTCAACACTAATATTACTGGATACATCCTGCAATGTGGTTTCCTTTCTCAGCCTTTTCCTATTAACTGTGGTTGTAGACAAGGAGATCCTATCTCCTCCTATTTGTTTATCCTTGGTGCACAAATACTACAAGTATTGATCTCCGAAAACCAAGCAATAAAAGGAATCAAAATAAATGGAAAAGAAATTAAACTGACTCAATTTGCCGACGACACAACACTCATTTTAGATGGTACTACAAGTTCACTCCAAGCAACATTAAACACTTTAGAAATATTTGGTACACTGTCTGGTTTAAGGATGAACACGGAAAAAACTCAGATGGTCTGGATAGGTAAGAGAAAGCATTGCAAAGAAAAATTAAATGTTACTAAAGGCCTGGTTTGGGGAAAAGACACATTCAACCTCTTGGGAATCAATTTTTCTGTTGATTTAGACTTAGTAGTAAATATAAACTATGAACCAATACTTGACGATATCAATAAGTCCCTAAATGTATGGAAAAAAAGATTCCTTACACTTCTGGGAAAAATCACTGTGATAAAAACACTTATCTTATCCAAGTTAAATCATTTGTTTACGTCCATCCTAAATCCAGATCAAAGTGTCATAAACAAATTGCAGTCTACTTTTTAAAAATTTAAATGCGATGGCAAACCCGACAAAATAAATAGGAAACAGCTGTGCTGTGATTATATGAAAGGAGGGCTCTGCATGATTGATCTGGAGAAATTCATATGCAGTCTAAAATGCACCTGGATAAGATGTTTGCTAACACAAAAACAGTCTCCATGGTATGAGCTATGTCTTTACAATTTAAAAGACTATGAGAAATGTTTTAATCTGCACTCTCTATGGCATAAAACCCTAGCAAGAAAGACTACCAATAACTTTTGGAAGAGTACTTTACTATCATGGGCCAAAGTAATAGATAGCATCTCTATAGACCAAAATGATAAAGTACTCAATAGCCCTCTTTGGTATAATCCATCCATCTCGAATGTCCCCTTATTCTATCAAGACTGGTACAGTAAGGGCATAGTATTTATTGCAGAGCTATTTCATGAAAGTAAATTACTTTCCTTAGATGACCTGACAAGAATTTTCTAAATAAAGACCAATTTCCTGGATTATCACCATCTAAAAACTCTTTTGAAAAAATATTTTAGTATACATCTCAAACCTGTATGACCGACAAGAAAAGGAAGTAAAGATTTCTACAA
This sequence comes from Sabellastarte sp. h YS-2021, assembly GCA_964017235.1. NCBI lineage: Eukaryota > Metazoa > Annelida > Polychaeta > Sabellida > Sabellidae > Sabellastarte > Sabellastarte sp. h YS-2021. The sequence continues at coordinate 52,333,617 of OZ024933.1, forward strand.
GTTACTCACTAATCCAAGCCAACTTCATACCCTCCCTTATAAAACAAAGTGGGAAACGGTAGTTGATGACAAATTGGATCATGAGGATTGGAAAGCAATTTATAAACATTGTTTCAAAGTTATTCAAGATAATGAGATAATTTGGTTGCAATATAGGATTATAAATCATATTTTAGGAACAAAAAGTCTTTTGTTCAAGATTAAAAAATCGACCAATAATTTGTGTCGCTTTTGTATGAATTCACCTGAGACTATATCCCATGTGTTTATCCAGTTCTGCATGAATTCTGGCAAAAATCAAGCAGTGGGTTCAGAACAAAGTGGATTTATCCTTTAGTCTAAGATAGCCGGGGCTATCCGGAACAGTGGTCATGGGGGATGCCAGTGATATGATACCGGTGCGGGTATACACACACCTGCTGGCTTGGCCACGTGACTTCGGGAACCTATCAGATGCTCAATAGAGCTTTTCCTCATTTTTTGTTGGAAGCCATCTTGACAAGTTGGCTTTCTTGTAGCTCTCACTTTACTAGGTAGGACTATTTTAGCGTAATAAAAGAACCCCCTATGCCTACGCCCCCTCCCCATAGAAACTTAATTAGAAATTGTTTTATAGCAGAAGCATGCATTTGACTAGGTTAATAGGCTGGCGCTTTGCTTCTTCTTCTTTCTCTGGACTATCTTGAAACTCTCTTCATCATGTGAGGAGTCAGTGGTCCTGGGCCTGTTGGCTGGGGTAGAGGTCATCCCTTCTGTAAGTCTCTGGGTGGGTGCTGGTATCTCTGGGTCCTCGGTGACGGGGACCTCAGTCAGCTCATCCAGATGACCCTCAGGTGCAGCTGTGGGGAGGCTGGTCTTCGCCTTCTTGGACCTCTTCTTCTTATGGCCTTTTCTTCCTGGACTGGCTTGACTGGGCTCTTTCTTGACTTCTGTGAAGCCATGGACTCCTCAAGCTTTTCCAGATCCTTCGTGAAGGCGAAGGTGAGGGCTACCTTGGACAGGTAATCAAACTTCATCCACTGGCGCCTGAAATCCTTGATCTGCTCTGCAGTGGCTGTCCTGTTCTCCATGATGACTGGTGATCTTATTCTGCAGTAAAAACAAACTGGGGGTATGGTGCTGGTGAGGGTTGTCACGTGACCCGAGATTTTGGACGTCAGGGAAAGCACCCACTGGATCTGAAAGGGGAGAAAAAATATTTGTGTATTAGTGTGAAAGATCTGAAATTAAAATATAAAGTATTTAAAATTATTGCTGAAAAGAAGAGTATATTAGGTTATTGAGTGGTGGTTCTGAAAAGCAAAGAAAAAGGGTGGTTAGTTAAGGTGAAGTTCTGAAAGAAAGACAAGATATGATGTAAGGTAAGTATGTACATTGCAGAGTATGAGAGTACTGGAAATACTGGAAAGCTGGAAAGAAAGACAGGTAAGTACAATTAAAGTACAGTTGAAAATAATATTATAAGGTAAGAAAATCACAGCTGAAAAGCAAGTGTTAGTAAAACTAACACACTTCAGTGTTCAAGAGTTCTGGAAAGAACTAACTGAAGTCTATCAAGCTGGACAGCTAAACTTTACAAGGTCTGGTATCTTCAAAGAAGTGTAGAGCTTGTGTAGCGTGGATCCTCTCACTGGTATATGCAGAAATGCGCTTGCAGTAGATTGCAATCAGGTCTTCGTTCCAAGAAACTTTCAAATGAAATCTCATGTGACAATGAAACCCTCTTGCTTGTTGCTGCCTTTCGAGCTTCTGGGAAAGACCCTGCTGTACTTCTTGTCACGTGATGGGATCCAAATATTTACAATTGACCTAGTTTCCGATTTGTTGATTGATCGACACTTGATCCTATTTTTTCCCAAAAATTGCTTATGGATTTTTACAGTGAGAAGAATTATCTTGTGATTGGATCCAAATTGTTTTCTTAAATTGCTCTTGTGAAATAGGCCGAAATTTGATTATTATGGGACTAAATATAACATTCTTTCAGGTTTCTCAATTATTTACAACATACATGTGGACCTTTTCTATCTGTTAACTTTAAAATTATGATTACTTGCACTGTTTTTTGTCATTCCTGACATAATTTTTGTCATATTTTCACCTCACATCATGCTGCAAATGGACTGCAAATGTGAAGTACTTAAGTTGCAAAAGACAAGACTGTTTCATGTTAGGACAAGCCTGGAAAGGTTACAAAAAAGCCTGGAAGTAATAAGACAAGACATGAAGTGTTTGGACAAGCCTATTACCAGGGGGCAGAGCCTAGGTCGGGAACAAGAGTTGGAGAGGGTCAGAGAAATATCAAACATGTTTGATATTTTGCCAACTCTTCCCGACAGGCCTGGAAACTACAAATGATGCTGACTATGTAAACATTGCTCCTTACCCTCCAAAAATGCTTAGTTACTGACAGGTCGGCTCCAGTGGAACACCCACATAAGACTCATAGCTTTGTTCCTGTCCAAGTTATGGCACTGGGGACTGGGATCTTTTTTTCTTTTTAAGATAACAGTTATAATTATAACAATTATACTTCAAATATGTAAAAGTAAGAAATAGAAACCTTCTAAATGTCATCTATTGTCTTGGTGTGGCTTCCTGTAGCATCAATTAAATTTTGTGAATTACCTCGAGGCAATGAACTAAGATTACAAGTGGGTAAGCATCAATGGACAGATGACAGAATATGCATAATTGTAATTGACATATGGCTTTCATTAATAAAATCCTTACATAGTCTTAAAACTCAGATGTGGTTTTATAAAAGAAATAATTTTATTTATAACTTTGTTGCAGAAAAGATAAATTTAGGATAATTCTTCACAGAAAACATGATCAGACATTTTCAGGTTACCACCCCAACAGGCCCTAAAGTCAGATACATGCTTCAGTTAGGCCAGTGTGATTGTAACAGTTAAAATAATAGTAAATGTACACATTAAAACAGTAGTGAATGGTCAACAAAATTATGAAAATATATAGGTCTGCTGAGGAGTATAATTTACAGTGAATTTGACATTCATGAAGATTAGATATCATGATTTTATGAATGTTAAAGAATAAATTTATTAAATAAATTGTTCAGCTGATAAATTATGAAGCTTTACAAGTTGTAACTTGTACAGGTCCAAAATTTGTACATGTTGCAACTTGTACAAGTCAACCTGTACAAGTTGCAACTTGTACAACATCTTAACTTCTACATAACATATACTGGGGATATGACCGCCTGGGGTCATAACTCTCAGTTCTGGCACCAGACCATTATGATGCATTGTGGGATGTTACGGTTAATAGATTTTGGTATAAAAGCCAGTCTTTGTGTGGATTTGGCGCCACACTCGTTTGAATTTCATGGAAGCCACTTGTTTTGAACTGAGCATCGTTGTATAATTTTTATATTTTAGTATTTTATCTTTTACATGTTTTAATTTTTGAGTTTGCTCAGTTCAACCAACAAAATGCCTAAAGTGTTTCATTGCTCCAAATGCCAAGAGGAACATGTTCGTCCGGTGGGGAAGAAATGCATGAAGACAGCAGGTGAGTCCTTTTCTAGTGCTGACCCTTTGCCTGCACCCCCCTCCGCTGGCGATGACATTACGGCTTCTGCTCAGATTCTGTTACAATTACGTAAAATTGGAGGCCATGGATAGGAGGGTGCAGCGCACAGAAGCTGCACTTAAACAGGGTAGCTCACACGTAAGTCTGCCTGGCACTTCCCAAAGTCAATCACAGTATGATACAGTATTACATGGTACCGATACGGAACTGGCTTCTTCTCAGAGTGTGGTCCCCTCAATGTCGTTCTTGAGGACTAATGAATCCATACAGCATGAGGTTGAGAAACGCTTGACAGAATTACGGCATCTTAACGAATCAGCCAGTAAAGGTAGGGTCAAATCACAGAGAGGCGGTCCTAGTGAAATTTTTGTCAAAAAATCAGTAGATTGGCCACAACATTTCATACTAACAGGCACACACAAAACTCGTCCTAGTTACGATGATTTGACCATCACACAATGGGTTTCCGGATTCGTATGGTATATGCAAGAGGAAAAGTCTGAACATAACAGAACATGTATGCTGGACTATTTAGGCAATATTATGGAGGACGCCTCTGATTTTGCATGGGATTCGGCCAAAGCCTGTCATGCTGTTATTTTAACTAACATGGAGGCTGATAGGCTTAACTGGACTGATACCGATAAGATTGATCGGATACGTCGTGCCCATGCCCAAAGGCATACTTCTGGAAGTCAAACCTCTACCTCACACTCAACGGTTAAGAAGCATAAAACTTCTTACTCTAAGAATGGGGTTACTTGCAGGTACTTCCAGGAAGGTACCTGCAAGTACCCCACACACCACAATACAGCTGGTCAGTTTTTTAGACATGTGTGTGGTAACTGTGACGGTACACATACCACAAAGTCTTGCACTCAGAAAAATGTAGCAAAAAACTGAGTAACCACTGCAGTAATGCAGTGGCTCAAAAAGTAGGTAAAATTGTACATAAAAGTAGGTGTATATATAATTCTAATTTTCATGACAACTATTTGTTTGACACACAATATGTCAATAGGTTGATGTCAGTGTATAAGGTAACTAAACCTTTAGTTTCCTATTCTGAAATAGTCAAACGTGGCAATGTTGCCAATGCCAAAAAATGTAAACCAGAAGCTGGTAATGTAGCCAAAGTGGTTGGTGGCAAAAAATCACAGGTTTATGGTAAACACAGAGGTGTCAAAAAATTAAATCAGCGTGACAACACGCATAAAAGTGTTAAAACACATTGTCAAGATGTCAATATGGGCAATATGGGCTCACATCATAGAATGCAACGTAGTGAACAAAGTCAAGGTGTTCACAATGTAGTTCATTCGAACAGGTTTGCAGTATTAACTGAGGCAAATGTATGTAATGATGTTGAAAATAACCCTGACGATAGTGTCTTTGTAGAATTAAATGATGCAACAACTAGTAAAGGTGTGAATGTGGAAACTGTGAGTCAAAATGTTCATAAAGGTAAAAATGCCTCTTATTCTATAAATAAGACAGTCTTGTTCGAAGAAATTCACTCACCAATTCCACCATGTTACAGCAACAAACTCGATTATGACTCAAATAACCCTTGTTCTCCAGCACATATGACTTGTGACGTGAAAAGCGAAGAGTGTCCGCGCCGGGTTCACATAGGTGATACGACCAACCCTATACTGGCTGCTGTTGACAAATATTCGCTCGAGATGCACAGTAGTTGTAAGAAGTATCGCATGCGGGAGGCTAGAGGGGCCAAAGAAAATAAAATATTGCTGGCACAGAATAAACCACTGTTCGGCTTTATTCCTACTTATGGGTTACAAAGCCGTATATATGACACAAATAGAAATGAAGAAAGTACTGATTTATTGCAGTTGCATTCAAAGCTTAGGAGTGATGGTAGATACAATTACAGAGGGTTGCAAATACCTGTTCCTTCAAAACTAAATTTCCGGAAGTGGGAGGAGTACTTGGTTGATTATTGGGACTGGGAACTTCCCATACTCATTAAGTACGGATTCCCTCTTGATTTTAATAGAGAAACTGTGATCAGTACTGAGAAGATTAATCAGAAAAGTGCCTTACAATTTCCTAGCCATGTCGACACATATCTAACCGAAGAAACTGAATATGGTGCCATGGGGGGTCCTTACGCTGACCCACCTATACAAAACTTACACATCAGCCCCTTTATGACCAGGGACAAGTCGAGCTCGGACAAACGTCAGGTTATTATGGATTTGAGCTGGCCCAAGGGCCAATCAGTGAACTCAGGTGCTGAGTTAGATAGATACTTAGGCACACAGTTCGTTTTGACTTATCCATCGGTGGATAACATAACTGATCAGGTTTTACAACTAGGTAGGGGTTGTCATATATTCAAAGTCGATATTAGTCGCGCATTTCGACATGTACCCATCGATCCTGGGGATTTGGACCTTTTGGGCCTCCATTGGGGCCAGTATTATATCGATTTTTCGCTGCCGTTCGGCCTAAAACACGGTTCTTCGATTTTTCAACGATTATCCGATGGAGTTCGATATATCATGAAACAGGAAGGTCACCAGATTTGGAATTATATTGATGATTTTTTGTGTGTGGCCTTACCCTCAAAAATACAACACTCATTTTCTCGCCTCCAAAACCTCCTTCAGGAACTAGGTCTTACTATTAGCCAGAGAAAGCTGGTGGCCCCTAGTACCAAAGTAGTATGCCTGGGTATCCTTGTAAACACAGAAGACTGTTCTGTTTCTATACCTGAAGAAAAATTAAGTTCCATTAAACAAATGTGTGTACAATGGTCCAAAAAATCTACCTGTACCAAGAAAGAGTTACAGTCACTTTTAGGCTCTCTATTGTACATAGCCAAATGTATCAAATATGCTAGGTTTTTCTTGAATAGAATGCTTATTGCGTGAACATTATTCTGAAAGTATTATCGAACTAAATTAGGAGTTCCACAAAGATCTGAAATGGTTCAATACCTTCCTATCCGTGTACAATGGTGTCTCATTTTTTCAATATCCCTATACAAAAACTGTACATTTAGATGCCTGTACAACAGGCCTGGGTGCTATCTATGAAAATCAGGTGTATGCATTACAGCTTCCTAACAGCTGGTCACAACATAACATAGCACAACTGGAAATGATAAATATCCTAGTGGCACTAAAAGTTTGGCACAACCAATGGGCTGGCCAAAGAGTGGTCATAAATTGTGATAACCAGGCGGTAGTGGCAGTTCTAACCAATGGCAGGTCACGTGATGCGGTACTGGCCAAATATGCCAGAAATATTTTTATGTGGCTGAGTACATGTAACATAGATATGAAGGTTATCCATATTGCAGGCAAGAAGAATTCCATAGCTGACCTTTTATCTAGATGGTTTACTGTAGCTAATAACGTCCAAAAATTACAACAGCTAGTCCATCCTGTGACCTGGATCCATACCAGCCAAGAATTGCTGGCTACTCATGATGGAATCTAATAAGTGCAATTGTACTAATTGCTATGTGTTGTACATTGTAAATTGTAGGGTTACAGCCTGTGGCAAGACACTTGACGTTATTGGCTACTTCCAGATTGTCACAAGCCTTTTGTGAGTCAACAAAGAGAGCTTATGCTGCCTTATTGCGTGTATTCCTAGCTTTTGTCACTTTCATGAGCTGGGAATTGAATCAGGTGAATATGTTTAATTTGCTTTGCTTTCTGGAATGTTTACATTTTAATGGTGTAAAAGTGTCACAAATGGCTAATTATCTGTCAGCCATAAAATCAACATTTACCATTTATGGTCTTGATGTGTCTTGTTTCACAGACCAAAGGTTAAAATTGTATCAGAGGGCAGTGCAAATCCATGCCCCTCTCTCAGTTAAGCTTAATAAAATCATTGATATTGCTCTGTTAAAACAAATAGTTCACCAGTGTGATTTAACCTACATGGGCCAAATTTTTAAAGCAATTTATCTTCTCAGTTTCTTCTCATTCCTGAGACTCTCTAACCTAGTTCCCCACTGTGTTGGGGCCTTCTCACCTCTCAGGCATCTAGCCAGAGGGGATTTAATTTTTAAACCTGAGAAGGTGATAGTAATGATCAAGTGGTCAAAGACCATGCAGAAGAACAATCAGTTAAAACTCATCTCCATACCTAGGCTTGCAAAGTCACCTATCTGTCCAGTCCGTGCACTGTCAAATGCCTTGGCCTTAACCCCAAGAGGGTCGAATTTGCCCCTATTTCAGGTCAAATCAAACACTGATTGGATTCCACTTACTGATACCAAAGTTAGAAGGCACCTGTCCCTAGTTCTGTCTAATCTTAGGTTATCAGGTGCTGGTTTCACCTTCCACACCTTCAGACGTTCAGGTGCCACCTTTGCTTTTAATAATAATGTCCAAATTCAAAATATTCAGAAACATGGCACCTGGACGTCTGACTGTGTATGGAGGTATATTACAGATAGTACTGATGCTGGTGACCAGGTTGCCAAGATGTTTCGTGAAAAATTGTCTGTCTCCTAGTACTATTCTACCATTGGGGTTTGGCTGGTTGATGGTTTTATTGTAAAGTTACAAATACCATGTCATTCAATGTTATAATTTACATTAGTTTGAATCTTACTGGCATAGGGTCACCTACTTTCAGTAACACATATATATTGTCTTCCAAAAATCTACGGGGTTTTCCCCCCTTTACTTAAGGTCAACTTAAATTACCTTACCTTAAGGTGACCCTATGCCAGTCTTAATCTAACTACAGAACTGTAAATAAAAGTAGATACATTATTAGTGAATAAATAACATTTGCTTGTTTAACCTTTGACCCCTTGGGGTCATTCTGAGTTGTCCAACTTCTGGGGCTCGAGGAACTGTGGGGATATGACCGCCTGGGGTCATAACTCTCAGTTCTGGCACCAGAACATTATGATGCATGGTGGGATGTTACGGTTAATAGATTTTGGTATAAAAGCCAGTCTTTGTGTGGATTTGGCGCCACACTCATTTGAATTTCATGGAAGCCACTTGTTTTGAACCCACCCCATATATATATATATATATATATGTATTTGTTGTCCACAACCCCTGGTAGAAGGGCTTCTGAGGTACTCAGTTTTTCACTTCAGATTGTCTTCAACTAGCAATGACAGCATACAAATCGTGGTGTAGCAAGGCCACTTCTGTTACCTTGGGCGAAAGGTGCTGCATGTTGGTGTTTTACAACTGGGAGCTTAGTAATCCTCTGTGATTTCTAAATGTAAGACAGTTTGTTAGGCCCTCTATCAAGTACGATTACTTAGTAATCTGTTCCAACGTTACTAACTCGAGGTCTTAAGGTGAGAGAGACTGGGGCTATATTGCTTAGTCCTTTAGGGCGACCTCTGAGTTCTTGAAATGGAACTGTATTTGAAAGGTAACAGCAGTAATGGACTGGGGCTTGTTCCCTGCGAATCAATTCAATTCATCTCATTGGGCTATTGACCCTTTGTATGTGTGTAACTTAACTTTAAATATCTCTTATATTATGGAGGTTATTGACATGTAACTAGTATATACTAACATGGACTTGCTCACCACTGGGAATGTATTGAGTGATGTATATGTTGATCGACTGTGGCCTGTATATAGTTCTGTAGAAAAATTTTATACTAACATACTCATGACATGGTCCAAATGACTCTGTTGCGTCTTTTAAAAATTTTTGTGTTTTAACCAGCAATGTAAGTGTAGTAATAATAATTTCTTCATGACCTGAAGGTCAAGGTTAACTGTCTTAAATACTGGAGTTGTACCTGCAAGTACATCAGGTACCTGACATACTAGCCAGGGTCTAGGTTATGCTGGCTGGCAAGCCTACACGTTGCATGGCAGACCTGTCTAAACAATTTTTATGTAACTTGAATGCATACATTATGAAACGCTAATGTAACTATTATGTGCTTTTGAAGGTTAAAATATTGCTCAATTTTTGAAGTATACTTATCATTTTATCCAAGTGATTTTAATTTTTACTAGTAACCAGCCTTAATGTAATGTTAATGGTCATGATAACTGGTGCTCTTAAATGCTTGTCTCACATTAACATGTTAATTTAACGACTGTGATGGTAATTTAGCTACTGTGATGGCTGGTTGATGGTTTTATTGTAAAGTTACAAATACCATGTCATTCAATGTTATAATTTACATTAGTTTGAATATTACTGGCATAGGGTCACCTACTTTCAGTAACACATGTATATTGTCTTCCAAAAATCTATGGGGTTTTCCCCCCTTTACTTAAGGTCAACTTAAATTACCTTACCTTAAGGTGACCCTATGCCAGTCTTAATCTAACTACAGAACTGTAAATAAAAGTAGATACATTATTAGTGAATAAATAACATTACCCGCTTTGCTTGTTTAACCTTTGACCCCTTGGGGTCATTCTGAGTTGTCCAACTTCTGGGGCTCGAGGAACATCTAAAATTTAACATCTAGGGGTCAATTTGGCCAGGAAATTATTTCCAAGGGGGCGATTTGACTTGGGTAGTTTCACTATTTTGTTGTGGGGCCAAAAATTGACAGGGGCCGATTTGGTATTTTTTTCTGTTTCGTCTCGAGTATGATAAAAACAAATAGTACTGTAATGCCTATAAATATAAAATGTATCAACAAAGCATGTGTGTGTACACTGTACTTGATACATATATGGAAACACATGACTGTTCATCGTTTTTGGCCAGTTACCATAATGTTTATATTAACCATACTTTCTTTTTTATTTTACCACACTAGGTTTTCTGCAAAAAATAATGTAATTTAACCGGGATTGCTTATTAAGTGAAAAATGTAGCCACTTTAAACAGATCATGCCAGTAAGGGTGTTTTTATTTTGCATGAGTCATTTCAAGTTTTTCCACTTCAAATTACAAGTCATAGACTGTAAATATGTTATGATTGGTTAATATCCCGAGATAAAATGTTGTAGTATGCCAAATAGCATATAAAGTATCCTCATATTTTTAGTCATAACATTTTTGAAAAAAAAAGATTCTCAATTGCAATCTAACATTAGTAAAAAGCATGTAACCAAAATTGTTTATACCCCACATCCTTCAAAGATTGTGCCAGTATTTTTGCACCCATGGTGTCTGGCTTGTTGAGTGGGCAGAAGGCGGGGAAAGTCTTTCGTTAATAATCGTAAAGTGTAGGAAGTTGATACTTGGTAAGGACATTGGTTGGGGTGTAGATGTGTATCATCATGTTGTGGCCTTGATTTGACCTTGCTGTAGTGACCTAGAACTTTAAAATTTAACCTGGGACATATCTTGGAAAACATAAGGTGTAGGAAATTGTTATTTGGTAGAGAGATTGGCTGGAGGCCCCAGATGTGTAATATTCCAACAAAATTCTCCTGACACAAATATATAATAACTGCTAAAAATGATTATTACATGTTCCTTTGCTTACCTAACTGTGTTATCTCCATTGACAACTATACCTCAATTTCCCCAAGACCTTTAAACTGTCCGTTCTAAAAGTCTCCTTATCTTTTTGCTTTTTTAGCTCTTCTATGTCTTATAGTGTTTTATACTTTACATAGGTCTACAGTCTCTTAAGTATTATTTCTCATTCACCTTAACATAACTTGCACTATCTGCTCTGAAAGTGTCCTAATCTCTGTACACCTATTCACATATTCTATATCTCATGGTGTCTAATGCTAGTTCACCAGGCCTTGGAGCTGGGCTGGGAAACATTTGTTCAAGATTTTTATAGTTTGATTTAACAGTTGAGTTGTTGACTTCAACTTAAAATATTTTAACTTGATAAATGTGATACACGTGTCATCTGTTAATTGATTTTATGTGGTTTATTTTCAAATCAGACTGAAATTAAGGTGCTTTTTTCTGCATCAAAAGTAAGCCAGTCTTTATACTTTTACTTAAGAGAATACTATAATATTTTTTTCATTATTGAATTTATTGAAATCATGTAACAAAGATATTTTACTAGAAAACAATACTGAGTGTGTAAATGGGTTTTGTGTTATTATTTCAACTGAACTTGGTAGTGTTTGATAATCATGCACATTATCTAGGCTGGTTAGGCTTAGGAACTAGACCTCTATCCAGATCTACCAGCCTCTCATTCCCCCACCTCCGATCCGGCTACAGAACAAAATGTGTTGTTTGAAAGTCTCAATCACCTCAATAACATGTCTTATATGAGCTGGTTAGCAGTGTTCAAAAGTATACTAATTTATCAATAAGAAAATTCCCAGGAATGTGCATGAAAAAGAGAGTTCAAAAGGCCGTTCACTTGTGACATGGCCAAAAGATCAGGGAAAACCGTCTAGATTTTTTTACTTCTCTTGAAAACAAGGGGTAGATAGATAACACCATTAAATGGCTGCAGAAAACAGATGGTCCCAATTGAAAGGGAATATAGACATGGAGACCCAATATCCCCCTACCCCTTTATTCTGTATGTCCAAATCGTATACCTTCTGATTATGAATGATAAAGGTGTAAAAGTCACTATGATTAGTAAAAAAATAAAGATACCACTATTACACTAAATGGAACTGAAGATTCACTTCAAGCTTCTAGCAACATACTTCAAAATTTTCTGAAACATTTCTGGTTTAAGTTAACATTGAGAAACCCACATAGTGGGAAGATAGCTGTACTGAAACCCTGAAAATGTCAAAGTTAAAATGCGAATATCCTCAAAACTTTTATGTCTTTAAATGTCTTAAAGAGAATTGTAAAACAAGCTTAATGCACTTCACTCGAACATTAAATATGTATTTGATGAACAGTCATACCTAATCAGCTTTTTCTGATTCTACCCTTTGTTTTATTAGAAAAATTCATAGTTAATCACCAATATAAAGCCAAATATGAGCATTATCTAGTCAGCAGTATTTATTTTATGTTTATACTAAAGCACATATTGTGCCTTATGTACATGATCTGTCAAATCATTGTGATCTTGTCATTGTAAGTTACTATCTTTGAAAGAACAAAAGGGTGAGGCAATATCAATAAGATTCTGGAACCTTCTATGTAATTGTAGTGACTGTACAAGTAATAATCTGCTTTCTGTTTTCTTTCTAGAACCTTCTTGAATAAATGGCAGAGGACCTGACCACAGTGTTATTGCTGAACTGGAGTGCTATTTGGAGAGTAGACATTAAAATTGCTATATTTATTGTGGATTTATTCGTCTATGTTTGAAGTGGATATAAACTACTTCTGATCTGTATTTCCGTGGTGAATTGTTAGTGGTGTTAACCGGCTTTTGTCACTGGATATACAGGGTAGTGGATTGCTTATCAGTGAAAATTATTCAACTCTCAGAGCGAACATTAAGGCTAATCAGACATGAACAATTGCATACAGTTGTGTTGATCTGGTGAACACCAGACGGATCACTAGAGAGTTTGCTGGGCAGAGTGGACCAACTTGTTTTAACTGCTAGTTAGGTGGATAAGACTGTGGTCACGTCAGATTGGGTTTTATTATAATTTTGATATTGTCTTATTAATCATTAATCTCAGTTGACTGTAATTATAATTTTGATTGTTAAATAAATTTGTTAAGTAAATGTTTCTGTCTTTTTGAGACAACTTAAAATCAACCAGTTACTGTTACAGTTGTGGCCCCATCGCTCACAACACTGTGCAACCCATTAAGATGCATCAAACATTTGTATAAAGTTTGCGCAATTGAACAAGTCTCCACGATGATACAACTCTAATATCGGTTGACACAGGAACGTCTCTGCAAGCAGCTCTTAATACTCTTAAGATTTGGGCCTAAAGATTAATACAGACAAGAGTCAAACCGTTTGGATTGGCAAGAAGAGACTCTGATTGCTTTGCAGCTCCTTGTAGACCGAAACACTTTTGGCCATGATAGAATAATATTGCATTTTATGCTTGATCATGCATCAAGCAATGTGCATTAGGGCACAAGGAAACGCCTACACTTATTAATAACCTGTGCGAATTTTTATTTTTCCTTTTAATTCCTCAAATAATTCCCCCCAAAAAGCATAAAAAATAATTTCTCTCATTTGAGTCCAAACATTGTTATTAAATGTATCAATTGAAATGAAACTTCTTTGGTAATTAATTTAAATAACTCCACCAATGCTGCCTATGACACATATGCTGGTTTGAACCTAAATCTGAAATAGTGAAAAAATGATGTCCATCTTGGCCCCTTTTATGTACATATTTAAACTTTGTGGTCTTATTTTACTGAAAAAAATATTCATATTGATTTGTGTGCAAAATTTTAAATAAAAAAGGCATGAGATGCAGCTGTCTATTAAATTTACTACATTCAAAACTAAACCGTTTAATAATAATTTCAGTGTTCAAAGAAATTTGATCAAAAATTCGATTTTCTAGAATAATTCCTACTTTGTTAAAATTTAATGTTCTATTTAGCTCATTTTGAACAAACTGACCTAATTTTCTTCAAAGAGCTTTTGTCTTGCTACCTTCTACAAACAATTGTGTTAATGTGTGTGGTACATAGTTACACAGGTTACCTAATTGTTAAACCTAACTTCTTAAGATAATTTTTGACTCTGAGTATTCCATATAAACTTTTACTATGGAACCATATTGACATGTTTTCAGGCATTGAAGCAGATGTTGATGCTCATTGGTTACATTTAAATCTCTATTCCATTTTTGTTTCATTGTGAGGGTGTTTTATATGGTAGTGGTGCATATCTAAAGAGATATGTAAATGTAAATCGTCAGGTAAATCATTCCAAACTGTGGAATCACCAAAAGCAAGCTGTGGCCAAAGCATTTGTTTATTTATGACCAGATGGGTAGAATTAAAGATACATAGTTGATGTAGTGATAATTCTTATCTAATCTGATTTGTTTCAATAGACTCTTTCTTTGCCATGAAGATTATATCAAGTTTGTACAATATTTTCTGAAAATATCTATCACTGAAAATAATGTTTCAATAAGAGCTTTTCTTGACCTTTGCGTTATTCATAGTAGAATAATTGTTACTACCTAAAGTAGGGATAGATTGTAATATTAATCCCTTCGAGACCTTGTACACCGACTAGCAGTTACTGTTGAGTGTGTTCATCAGTGCCTTATCTATCAATTATTCAATGACACATCTGTGTAGTTATTTTACTTTCCATCAGCACTGTAATTAAGTCTTTTGGTATATTGAATTTAGATTTATTTATTTTTGTTTTACATCATGTTCAACAGCCAGGGTCATATTGCGACGGGTAGTTTACGGGTGAAGGAACCAGTACATACTAGTTTGTCAGGATTCTGCACTGTAAACCACCGGGCATTGGCAAATAACTACCAACTTTCCAACATGAAGCGCCCGGGCTGAGATTCAAAGCAGCGACCTCAGAGGTTGAAGGTAAACACACTAACCACTACACCACCGAGCACCCTTTGAAATTCATTATTTAAAATATTATATACCAGGATGCTATGGATGAGGAAATCTGGATCAAGATGAGGAATGCTTGTGGGGTGTGTTTTAGTAATTAGAGAGTTTGCGAACAACGTTTTTGATGCCCGTTTCTACTTTCCGCTACGTTACACGTCATTGATTTCTGTGTGTTTTGTCATTTCATAAGGTTTTAACTGCACAAGGTTACGTTTTTTACGTGGCAAATGGCTTTGCCACGTAATCTGTTTCCCTTGTGGATTTATTAATTATTGGAGCAATAAAGTGTGTTTTTCATGTCACTACAGAGTTCTTGAGAGACTGTAGATGATTTTTAGCAACTTTGTCAATTTTTGAAAAACCCAAGTATACAACGACCAGCCTTTTTTCATCCCCTGTCATAAACTTTTTTGAGGTAATGAACACAATCTTCCAAAATTTTATGTACGTGTGTTTTATAAGCTATTTATCTTGTGGGTTTACTGGTTGTTGGGCAAATAAAGTTTGTATTATATATCATTACCCAGTTCATTCAGTACTGTAGATGAATAAAACCAGTGGATTTATCTTTATTGAGTTGTATAATTCCCAATTAATTTAAATAAAATGCATGTAAAAATCCTAGTTCAAACGCTGTTCGCAAACAAAACTGTCCCCCTCAATGGCTTTCTCACGTATTGATCAATTATGTTGCGTATTTTTGCAAGGGGCGTTTATGAAACGTAGTGCGCAACCTCTCTAATAACTGTCTACAAACGCAACTGGGGAATTGCCTTTGGTGTATAATTTGTTTGTCTGTTTTTGGAAGGGTTGTGCAAATATTCCTGGTTCGAACTTCATTAAAAATCAGAAGCTAAGGCTTGGTGTAACTAAGATCCCATTAAATTGATCTGGCTCATTAAAAATCAGAAGCTAAGGCTTGGTGTAACTAAGATCCCATTAAATTGATCTGGCTCACCGTCTGGATACAGAAAAATCCAGATTTCCTCATTTATTTATTATTTCTTTCTTTTTTCAGAGGTCTGGGATCTCTCTGGGTACCCTTGTTGTTGAATGCTGTTCCATTAAGTGGTCACATTCCCCGGGGTACCCAACACATATAAATAAATCACACTGCTGGGATTAAATATATTTTATTTTACTAATATCAATTTTAAGAAATCACACATATATAAGCAAACATAAAATTTTTAAAGCAATAAGAGCCATATACTGTGGGGCTAGCAGGCACCATAGGTAATAGTGCCTCTCATAATTACTGATGACCATTATGGTGCCATAAAATGCCCCAGAGGTGAAGCCAGAAGGAAACTTTTACACAAGAGTTTATAATATGAATTTGACCTACAGATGACCGAATGTGGCAAGGCCTGACCTCAGTGACCCCTCCAAGGTCAAGCCCTGTCACCAGGTCAAATCTTTGAAAATGAGAAGATGAAATGCCAAACAAGATAAAATGAAGAGCTTCACCAGTGGGGGAATGAACCCAAAGTCGAATATAGGGAATTTTGAAGAATTTTTTGACAGAAATAGGGTCAATATAAAATGGCCAAAATTTGAAATGGAAATAAGTGAACTACATTCGACCAAAAGGGTTTTAAAAATGTCATAGTAAGAGGGAAATATGTCTAAAAATTGACTGTGTCAGCACCCATAGTATAATAGAGGTGATAAAAGTTGCAGTAATACACCCAGTCTGCCCAAGCCATAGAACAGGCGAAAGGGGTGACAGTGTAAGTATAAAAGTTATTAACAGGCATGGTAGGCAAGCCCCCCGGGGATATGAAAAATATATCTCAGGGGAGAAAGCCATAAGCAGCAGAAGTGCAATATCTTCACTATGCCAAGTTAAGAAACTAAAATATGCATTGAATGTTTAATATATGACTAATGCATTCAGGCCTACCATAAATGGCCAATGTCATACCCCGACCTCAGCAGTTTGAACCCAAGATAAAGGCATATACATTGCCTACGAGTAAAGCTCAGGGTTCTATTTTAAAGGGGCTGCAACTTGGACAGGATTGCATTGTTTAAAAGAAAGATATGCCAGTCCCAGCCACATAATAAGAATCTTACAAGGTAAGATAGCATATAAAAACACCTCACAAGGTCAAAGGTCAGATTGATATAATGTGAATGTATAAGACAATAAAAGAACTTTTGACAAAATGCATATGAGAGACAACATGGGCAGTTTATCTGCCAAAGAATACTTTCAATAATACTCGACATTCTATACATAGAGTCCAGAGCAACATCACATACAGTGGAGCATGGTGAGATTATAAATAACTATTATGTCCCGATCCAAAGGGCCAAAACACAAGGCACACCAGCAGGCAGGACTACTGCACAACTTCCAAGGGCTGCATGCACACCGGTCCCAACCGCTGATTAGAAGAAGGCCAGACTCAGATATGGAATATCACCTGAAACTAGAACACCAACATTAGCAAATGTGCCAATACATATCAACAATACAAGTGGGCAACCACAAACAAAATAGGGCGGGGGGAAATCTGTGGGGGGCAAGTTTAACTGTTACCCCTCGTGGCTCTCAAATGCAAATGGAAGAGTTAAGGGTCAGATTCGACTAATATTGATGAATGGACAAATGACAGTGGCTGTTACAAAACACATGGTCAAATTTGGAAACTAAAGTCCAGAAACCCAGCCTTAAGGTACCCCCAGGAATGAACTAGCTGGCACCTAGGTGCCAGCCTGCACATTCCCCAGGGTACCCAACACATATAAATAAATCACACTGCTGGGATTAAATATATTTTATTTTGCTAATATCAATTTTAAGAAATCACACATATATAAGCAAACATAAAATTTTTAAAGCAATAAGAGCCATATACTGTGGGGCTAGCAGGCACCATAGGTAATAGTGCCTCTCATAATTACTGATGACCATTATGGTGCCATAAAATGCCCCAGAGGTGAAGCCAGAAGGAAACTTTTACACAAGAGTTTATAATATGAATTTGACCTACAGATGACCGAAGGTGGCAAGGCCTGACCTCAGTGACCCCTCCAAGGTCAAGCCCTGTCACCAGGTCAAATCTTTGAAAATGAGAAGATGAAATGCCAAACAAGATAAAATGAAGAGCTTCACCAGTGGGGGAATGAACCCAAAGTCGAATATAGGGAATTTTGAAGAATTTTTTGACAGAAATAGGGTCAATATAAAATGGCCAAAATTTGAAATGGAAATAAGTGAACTACATTCGACCAAAAGGGTTTAAAAATGTCATAGTAAGAGGGAAATATGTATAAAAATTGTCTGTGTCAGCACCCAAACAGCCAAACTAGGATTGTAGGTGTAGTTGGAAGGCTCTGCTGACAAGGGAGGAAGGTTGGGGCACAGAAGATATATAGCGCCATATGCAGTCGGAGGCCCAGGTGCCATGGGCCTTGATATGATCTAAAGGAACCCCAAAATTGAAGGCCCAGGTAGAATCGGCCCTTCTAAAATCATGGAACTTGAAGTGAGGGGAAACACCAAGCAAAGTGGACAGTTGTTTTAAATGTCTTCTGGCCACAGAGTCTGTGAGGGGAACAAGGCCATGGCGCCTGGGGATCCTGAACAAGGGGTCATTATTGTGGCCTGGGTATTCAGTTGTCAACGCCCTGAGAGCAGCCACTAGACACAAGGGTGAGGCTCCTAGATAAGGAAGGGAAATAGTAGTAGTATCTTGTCTATTCTGTAATGTTTTTGACCATTTAATCAAGATGGTGACACCTTGTTTCGAAAAGAAGAGGTCACCTATTGCTAATTGCCTTGTAGGATCAAATGTTTTGACAGAGTGTGGGAGGAGATTCGACACTCTCAAGAACGAGAAGAATGCCACTAAGTATACTGCCTTATATACCACAGAATGTGGTAAGGTATCACAAACAGAAATTAAGCTATGCAGCTGCTGAATGGTGATAACAGTATTAGCTTTTGGATGGAATTGAACATTTAATTTCAAACATTTTAAGTATAGTTGTATTTGCTCATGCCTGAAAGGTTGTGTATCACAACCATGGACTACAAAAAAGGCCCTAACGCCAGTCAAATAATTCGCAATGTTGGAGTGAGAACACCCATTGTCACATAAGAACTGCATAAAAGCTAGTACAACCTGGTGTGTTATCTGATGGGTGGCCATCCCAGCTGCCACCAGGAAACCCAGGAAATCTCTGAACATACGAGAGTACGTCTTTGCAGTGGATGGCCTAAATGCTTGTGATAGGTGACTCAGGGCTCTGGTGGTCAGCTGGGAGGTGGGAGGAGGAAGGCCTGGAAAGAGAACAATAAAATGTAAAGAAAGGAGTAACAATATGTGATAATAAAGTGGGAAACAAAATCATCAAATATTATAATTCAATGCAGTTAAGTTGATGAGTATTAACCCAAATGAAATGTGGCATCAATTTCCTAAGTTTATCCTCAGGATTAACAGTAACTGTCCATCTGGACAACAGGTCAGCAGTAACATTAGCTTTACCTGGTACGTGAAGGACTTGTAATTGTATGTTAAAAATAGCAGTAAGCAACCAGATATTCCTGGCACAGGTAGCCAGGAAGGGATCTCTGGTCTTACCCGTTGTAACGACCTCTACTACTGCCATATTGTCACAATATAATGTGATTTTTTTATCTTGCCAAACATTTGCCCAAACCTTGAGGGCAACAATAACATTAAGCATCTCGAGCTGAGTGATATGAAATTGAGTAAAGGAAGCTGGCAATGGAAGGGCATAAACCATATTATCATAGCATGCCCCAAATCCAGTCAAAGAAGCATCCAGGTGTATTTCACCTTGAACTTTCCTGTTATCAAAATATGTGATACCATTAAAGTGCTTCAAAAATTGGTGGAACCAGTTCAAATCCTGAGAAAAGGATGTATCTAGAGTGATATACCTATTTTCTGTATTATTTCTCAAGATAGTCAGCATACGGTTCAAAAAATATCGTGCTGGATGGACACATTTGGTGATATATAACAAGGAACCTAGGAGAGATTGAAATTGATTTTTTGTACATTTTCTTCTATCTTGCCAGTTATTCACCATGTTAATAATATCCTTAAGCTTATCCTCAGGTATAGATAAGGTCTTTTGAATACTGTCAACTGTGATGCCAAGGCAGATGACCTGTGTAGATGGAGGAACCAGTTTGCTATGGCTGACCTCTAGGCCTAAATCTTGCAAAAGTTGCAATAGGTCATAATAAGATGTCCATATTTCACTAGGTGTGCCCACATATAGAAGATCGTCAATGTAGTTCATGAGGCCGTTATGACCTGCCTGGGACATCATGTATCTGATAGCATCCGAGCATTTCTCAAAATATCCGGATCCGAGTCTGAATCCGAACGGCAAAGATCCGTCTAAGAAGAGCTTATGATGATATATACCCAGTAGATCAATGTCACCCCGATCTATACGTAAATGACGAAAAGCCCTACTGATATCTACCTTGTACAACAGTGCACCTGTGCCCAGAAGTTTAAGTTTCTTAACATCATTATCAATAGATGGATATTTAAGATCAAAATAAGTACCTAAATAAGAATTTTTCTTAACTCCAGCATTTACTGATTGGCCTAAGGGCCAACTGAGGTCCACTATTGTACGTCAGTTATCAGAATTTTGTTTTTCACGTGTCATTAAAGGTGAAACATGAACTTGAAAGGGTACAGACTCATATGGGCCATATAAAGCCTTATGTTGTAATTCTTCTTGTATATATCTATCAATATGTGCCACATGTTCCTTGGCTGAGCTATGATTTTCAAAAGAAGATGTTAATATGTTAGATCTATCAAAGTCTAGAGGAAATCCGAAAGCTATTAGGTCGGGGAGTTGTTGATCCCAATAATTCTCTAGCTTTTGAGCCCAAACCTTAGGTTTCAACTGAGTCTGGACTGGAATTCTGCATTTTAAAAAAATTGGCACCCCACTATTACGTATAATTGAATGTGCTTCTAGAATATCTATACAATGAGACCAAGTAACTGAGGGGCCCTGATATGTCTTGACATCAGTTAATGGTATAAAACCAAAGTCATGGCCATTTTGCATTTTTAACAGTTGGAAATCTTTAGAATAATGACACTGCTGCCTAATAATGTGCGGGACCTCCTTATTAGCCATAAAGCTTTTGGAAAAATGGGTCTCGACAATAGGATCTAAGTGGTCAAACTCGCCACACCTCACTTATCCAGTATACTAGTAGACTAGGGACAGTACATCATCATTTGATCCATTTATATTAAATAAGAGTACTTGAATACCACCTCTAATTATGTCCAGTGTTTCTGTTATTGTCTGCAGTAGAGTTTCTAACTTTATAGTTAAAACTGTTTTTATGAGTATAGCAACCACTCGAGACCTTTGTCCATTAAGAAAAACTTCACCAGGCCATAGTTCTAGAACCAATTAAACTTGGTCCGCTGTGCTGGGTGAGTATCTTGTGAACAAATTATATCGGAATTTGCGTCTTTAAAATATTAGACTGCATCATATATTTTTTTCCTTCACCATGAAATGTGGATTGAAAATAACATAAATGCCACTGATAATGGGAATGCAAAAAGTAAGGGGCAATGATGTCAGACTAACTTTTTTACACTGCACGATGCAATTATTTGGCAGTGCTGCGATTTATACTTGATAGATGGGGGGTGGGGGGGGGGGGGGGGGGGGTGCACCAAAAGGAAGAAGGAAAGCCTCCGAAAAACTATCCCCTAGTTTACTTATGTTTACTGGCGGTTTGTGAAATAGGAATTTATCAACGTCAGTAGGGTACAATCAAAATTAAACCAGTCTTTCAGACAACCATATAATATGAAGTGATTCATAGTGTCGTATGCCACAAAGCAATCCAAAAATGAAACGGAACTGCCTTCCTCGAGTCCACAGATGTTGGTGGCTCATTTTCAATCTTCGGCAGTACTGCCTCGGTAGAGTGGGAACTCCTATATGCGGACTGATTTATATTTGAGTTTCCCTCATGGGTAATGAAGTCATTTAACTGTGCCACGGCTTTTCAATTAGTTCAGTTACAAAACTGACATTTGACACAGGTCTATAGTTCTTGAGTCATAGCGTCAGCCATAAAAGGGTTAAATCTACTTGTGCATTTCTCCAACAGATATTATTTGACTGATAACATTTTGCCTAGTGTTTATTCTTTCAAAATGTGTGACCTTTCCAATATGGAAACAGTGAAGGAATTCTATGGACAAACAGTACAACATGTGGATGATTTTAAAGTAAAGATGTGCAGACTTAACAAGAGTGGGAGAACCAAGGAGATTGTGGAGGCTGAAAAACTAGTTCATCCAAAAGTGAAAGATAAGTATGTCAAGTACTGAAATAAGTATCTTCATGTTCCAGTTTTCAGGTTCTCAATATCCTTGGCGCATAAATATTACAGATGTGATGTGTAATTACTAATCCCGGAGTCATTGTCTATATGCAGTGATTATCTGGTTACAATCAAAGTAAACGCTTTTCAGTTACCAGATGTGTATGGTTACATAAAAAGAGTCATTTTTAAAAGTCCTTCATAAGTACTTCAAAGTGCCATATATTTTCAATAGTTTTCTGCAAAAAAAAATAAAAATTCGTAAAACCCTTTATATTAATAAAATAACTAGGAATACCAATTATTTCACTAATAAGTATTTACTAAGTCTACCGCTAATGCTGTCGAGGATTAAATCGGAGACTTGTTAGATGGTTGACCTTCACACAGGATTGTTCAAGGATGTGTCCTCGAACCTGAACTTTTCTAATTTTATTTAACTTCAGAATTATAAAAAAATGTTACCTGTAGAATTTACCTTACCTCAAGCAAAGAAGTGACTTCTACATTTGGTTTTGGGTTTACTGGAAGTTAAACTTGACACATCTGGATGATATAGAATTCTCTTGAGATATTTTAAAACTTGAAAAATAATCTAGACAGGAGAAAATTAAGATTCATATTTTCTTTCATTTAACTCTTATACGCTTTACTGTTTTTTACTATTTGAGTTTCTTTTAATTTTATTCATTTTTAGTATTGCAGTTTTCTTTCATACTCAGTATAAGGCAAACAAAGATAATGTTATGATCCAGGAAAACTCTTCAGGGTTAGATTTACATGGCTTAGTTCATTCTGAGACAATATCTCAATTTTGACATTTTGAAGCCCGAAAATATTGGCTAAAGATAATGTACTCTTTGACATTATTTTAGTGATAATTTTTTTAGGTAAAACCAATGTGCAGTTTCTTAATATTGTTTAATGATATATTGGCTATTTTTTACAAATTTTGAAGGCTGTTAATATTGTGATGTTGTTTCAACAATGTGACATAGTCAGATATTCTAAGCATCTGTCTCAGGTAAGAAGGTTCAGAGAAATAAAAGACTATGCAACAAGTTTATGCTTATTAACAGAAAAAAGATACTTCATTCTGGGCAAAGTTGTTGTTTATGGCCCAGTTATAATGAAAGGTTATTGATACACCAAGGCAACCAATTGTAGGTTTGTGTGGATATGTATCTTGACATTAGCAGTGCATGTGACAAAGCTTTTTCAGACTATTAGTAGGGTTGCATGTAGGATACATTTAAAACCTAACTCTTTTTGACTTCAAGATTTAACAATGCATTGACTTATTGAGGTATTCCACTGGAGCCGACCATATAACCGAAAATCCAGAAAAAAGCATTGAAAAAATTTGGGTTGGTTTCATAACCCCAATGGGACATGGTACATCCCGGCTTGTCTGGATCAAGATCAAACTTTACTTAGAGGTCAGGAAACTTCTCGGCATGACTAGATGGGAAACTACCAGGACAAAATCGTAAACCCACAACAGACAAACTGTATCAGGTCACAACAAGCTATACTGACAAACCTATAGGACTGGAGCACCCCAGACTCAGCCCGACTGGACTGATTACTTTCTGGAGTCAGGATCAAGAGTTGGAATCAAACCAAAACTATATAAATCCCTTCTGGCTGCCACAAATCATCATTTGTCACTGCAAAGATGCCAGCTACCCATCAGAGAGACTTTCTACAGAAGCTAGGGCACTTTTGTTTTTGATTTTCATAATGATTTGAAAAAAGAAAAGGACCCATCTGAACCCAGGACCACATCAACAGCCACCACCCAAGAGAAGAAAAAAGCCACCAAACCCCTTGGTCATGCCCTGGATACTTCAAAGAGAAGAAAGAGGATATAGGACACTCCTTGCCGACTAAATACAGACTGATATCTCAAGACACCTTAACTTTGACAGACTGCCACCTGCCTTTTTGACCTCATCAAAGAATGCATACACCATCAAGAAGTCAGTCACCAATTTCAGGAAGCCATTAGAAAAGGAGAAACCTACACTTCCTTACAGTATCACAGGCTGGTTGGCCAAACCACCATCTGGTCTGCCAGACCATCCTTGCTGAATTCCTGGGAGAGTATTTGACCTGCCTTACTGAGCCTGAAGACTGGAAAAAAGGTGTTGGAGAAGTTCAGAACCTGATGGAATGTTTCCCATGCTGTAGGGGCACTGGATGGGAAACTTATCGCCATGAAGAAGCCAAAGAAATTTGGGAGTGACTATTACAATTACAAGGGCTTCTTTGCCCTGGTTCTGCTAGCCCTAGTCAACACAGAATACAGATTCCTCTGTGTAGATGTTGGGTCAAGTGGATCTTCATCAGATGTAGAGATTTTTAACCGAAGCAAGGTGAGGATGAAGACTGTGGATGGCAACTTGGAGATTCCATATCTTAATTCCTGGGGAGGGAGGGCCAGATTTGCACTATTTCTTGCCTTGATGCAACGGATGGCGAAACCCTAAAGCAGAAGACAACTCACAAGGAAAGAGAAAATAGCAAACTACAGGATCTCCAGAGGAAGGAGAGTGGTTGAGAATGTGTTTGAAATATTAGTGAGCAGATTCAGGGTACTACTTGGTACCATGGAGCAAAGGTTAAAGGTTGTCAGAGACATTATTTTAACCTGATTGGTGTTGCACAACATGCTGAGGACACACCACGACAGAGAAGATAGGGCACCCACTCCAGCAAATGTAGCAGCCCTACAAAATGAACAGGTGGGGGTATGTGCCAGATGACTACAGGAATCCTTCAAAGGAGGCCAAAAATCAGCCAGACCTACTGAAAGACTACTTCAATCATTTGCCCTGCATTGGCTGGGCAGGAGGACAGGATCTGAGATGGGAGCTACTGTGGGGACAGAAGAGGCTGGCTCTATCAGTCCTTTTCAGGACTACCCAATTATTACAAGAACTTTTATTTGAGCTGCTGTTGCTTCCATCAAATTCCCAACCAAAACAAAATCCAATATATTTCCAACAAGTTTCAAAACTATTTCCAACCAAATGACAAGTCCTTCAACACAAGTTCTGTAAAATCTTCCATTGAAGCTCCAAATTTGTTAACCTTAAAAGACAACGTTTTAAATATAATTTTTGGCCAAACTTGCAAAGTATTTCTAAGTTAAAAACCTTCTAAACTATTGGAAGTATGTACAACAAGCCATAGAGATCCACAACAGGATGGTTTCCAGGTGGGTGGAGCCAAGGTCCAGATACAGAGTCGTGGTGGGTCGGTGAAATATCAAACATGTTTGATATTTTGTGAATCCACCGCAATCCACATTGCTCCTGATCCTTGAAAAATTTATAGCTACTGGCGAGACGGCCCCATTAGAACAACCTCCATTATAAAACTTCATATTTGACATAAAAATTGCAACAGCCAAGCTCCCCACCATAACGTTGCACAACTTCGACACAAAAGCCTTATTTGCTATTGTTTTAAAGGTGTAGTGATCCGCGACAGGACAGTTTCCAGGTGGGTGGAGCCAAGGTCCGGATACTGACTCGGGGTGGGTCGGTGAAATATCAAACATATTTGATATTTTGTTGATCCACCACAACAAGATGGGAAACTGCAACCAATCCTAACAGACTCTGTAAAAATTGCTCCTAACCCTTGAAAAATCTATAGCTACTGACGAGATGGCCCCAGTGGAACACCCCATTATAAAACTTTTTGACTTAAAAACTGCAACAGTCAAGGCTCCCCACCGTAACGTTGCACAACTTGGACACAACAGCCTTATTTGATATTGTTTTAAATGTGTATATTTATATTTTGGAAGTGCTCTAATTTTACTTTCCCTGTACTGACAACTGTATGTAAATAATAACCACGCAAGTAAACACTTTTAAAAACCTGTTAAAATATGTATAAAAGAAATGTTGTTTAAAATTTTTTCTCAAATTTCTGGCCGAAAAAATGAAGATGAGGTCAAAGGCGTTGTCTGGTTTTTTTGTCAAAACCACACACCAGAAGTGTCATGTCATCGGTGGATAGTTGAACTACAAAAACAAAATACATGTGTGGTCTATTTATTTAAAATTATTTATTTGAACACATGATAAACTTTTGGGAAGTAAAATATTGTGAATATTTTGTTTTACATAGTTCTATCATTCTGAATAAATTTTTGACAGTTGACCCAAGATTCTGAATATACACCTTTAAGTTTTCCTACGCAGATTTCTTTATAATGAAAAATAAATTGACACAAATGCAACTAAAAATGCATGTCATAATCATGGAATCAACACATTTAACCATTTAAATAAGGGACGATAATAGAATATCTACTTGTAATCAGCTCCCCAAGTTTGCACAATTTTGCATATAATTAATTCCACGGAAATCGAGGAAGATATTTAATTTATGAGGGAAAATGAGTCAAACCAAACTCGTGTTTAATATTATAATGAAGCATCAGAATACAGATGTCTCAAGCACTCCAGTAAGAGTATGTCATACTTTGGAGACTGTTTTTTTTTCAAATATGTGTATTAGAATTCAGATCTCTCAAGCACTCCAACGACTATACGTTACGCCTCCACTGAATACTTTTCATAAAAATAAGTATTTGGAAGTTCACAGTCTACATCATGCAAAAATACAAAGAAATTAATAAAACCTGCCTGCAAAAACTACTTGGAAAAGTGCCAAAACGTCAAGTCACAGGATAGGAGCCATGCAAAAAAGTGTGTTGACTGTTATAATTCTTTTTATAAATCTTTTACAATTTTTACAGACACCTAGATCTGATGAAACAAAATAAAAAATTCCTTTGCTTGTTAAATTACATTATCCTAAGATTTTCTGGCCATTTTATTATGGCTGTACTTAAAATCTAGTCTGAGACATAAACAACTTTAAGACGTGAAATTTATTAGGCCTTGTTTTGCATGGTACTCATGTTATTGACCCTATACGGCTTATACAAACCAAATATTGAAGGGGAAAAGCTCATTTTTAACCTAGCATACTGGTTGGTTTCTGTGTAGTTTAATGGGGGTGTTCCACTGGAGCCGGCTTTTCGGTAACTGGGGATTTTTGGAGGGTTAGGAGCATTGTTTACAGAGTCAATTGTAGTTTGTAGGATTGGTTGTACTTTCCCAGCTTGTCATGGTGGATCAGCAAAGTATCAAACATGTTTGATATTTCACCAACTCTTATAACTCTGTATCCAGACCTTGTCTCTGCCCACCTGGAAACTGTCCTTTCAGGGTCTCTATGGCTTGTTGGTTACACTTCCCCTCTTGTCCTATACTGGTACCGTCTTGTCTTGAAGAACTTGCCATCCAGTCATGGCTAAGTACCAGGACTGCACTTCCCGACAGGCCATCAACACAAACCAATTCTACTTGAAAGCAAACAGGCCTGTTGTAAACATAGCCGACATGACTTGGTCACTTCCCGTCAAAACAGGAAGTTTCCCAGTCTTCAACCGTAGAGTCAGTAATATCTCAGCAGGACAAGCTTGGAACATATACAAACAAGCCGTAAACAGAAATTATGGGAACTGTGTAGGACAAGCAAACTTCATGGGGTTTTTTTGCTATTTTTTGCAGTGTTTAGATATAGAAGTTGACTGACTTTAGATTTTAGGATTTCGTTTTTTACAAAAAGCCGCTTATTTAACAAGAAAAATGGGTCTAAGAAGGGCATAAGAGTCAGGAAGATAGAAGTTCCCATGGGCCACTGACAATGTTCCTGAATTTGAGCTGGGGGACACAGTGGCAGATATACAGTGGAGGAGGGAGGAGAGGGAGGCAAGAGAAAGGGACGAAGATACACAAAAACAGAGGGAGAAGGTCAAGAGGGAGGAAGATACACACTCACAAAAGGAGGGAGTGACAGAAAAGTGTGCAAGGACAGACAAAAGTGACACAGAACTGGAGACATGGACAGAGGGTGGAGGAGAGATGGGCACATCTCAGTCACACGATACAAGATAAATATAACTTCCTGAAGTCACACATCAGATGCAAGGGACTCAGCAAATTGTCAGGCTTCAAGTCCAAGGCCTGAGGAGCCAGTGCATCTGTAGCCTCAGCACACCACATCTCCAGATCTACATCTGACATGGACAGTATGGAGATGACTATGCAGTCAACAGACACCACAACCCAACCAACCAGGCATTCTCTGGTTGGAAAGCAGGTCATGGACCAGTTCACACATATGAGAACCATGCTGTAATCACTCCTCAGGTAAATGCAGGAGACAACACGTACAGCCTTCTGCAACCACCTAGTGTCGAAGGTGGAAGGATTAGAAGAGAAAGACTTTCAAACATACAGAACCGAAGCTGTGAAGCTTCTTAGCCGCATCCAAAGCAGGACAGAAGAATGAGGCTGTTAGCCCCAGCAACCACAGGAACAGACACTTTTGCAAAGCTCAAGTGCAACTTCAACATTTGTGCCACAGACATTTCAACAGTAACAGCAGCCAGCATCAGTTGCAAGGGAATACATCTGAACCATCCCAGAGACTCCGATGCCAGCAGGTCAAGTCATCCAACCTGCTCAGCAGAGCCAAGAGGCAACCAAAGGACAGCAGCAGCAATCCAGAGGGCAGCCAACTTCCTTCCTAGTGGTTGATGACAAATAGGCTCCACCTTCAAGACCACTTCCTTCATATTGACACCCATGAAGCACTTTCAACCCTGCATCAGTTACAGGCAAAGAAAGCCAGCACGACATATCAGGACTCTCAAGTTTCTTTGGAAATATTCCCTCAGTGCTGAGCTACCAACCGATTGACACACCACAGCCTTTTTCACCACCCATCACGCAACCACCAGCTGCCTCTCCTCCAACCACCACCATGGCACTGCAAGAACATCAGCAGCCACCAGCGCAGCCTCAGCCTCCTCTGCAGTCAACTGTCACCAAACAGCAGCAGCAGTAAAACCACTGCACTTGCCTCCAATCCTTTTCAGGACCACTGCTGTAAAACATTTAAAGGTCCTTTTGAGGACCACCCAAATCTTCCATAAACAATTAGTAGCTGCTGTTTAAAAATACCCTGTAAGTTTGTAAGATTTTATTTTAAAATTGTTTTTCTAGCGGATATATATATATATATCTGCAGTAATAGCTTTCCCTGACTATGTCACATAGCAGTTATATCTTAAAGAGAAAAGGTAAACCTGAATCATACACGGGTTACTTTATTTAAAAGTCCTTTTACTGCACGAATGGCTTTTCATATTTGTCAAAGAGGCAGAATCAGAAGTTTTCGCAAAGTGGGGCATGGGTTTTCATGGGTATGGACATTTTGTTCTCAGACATTTCATAACAAGTCTGAAGTAAATGGAGAAAAACCGCTTGTAGGAAAAGCCTCTATAAAACCCATAGTAGAAAAAACCCTGATTAAAGATTTATTTATTTATTTGGGGTTTTACGTCGCTTTCAACACTGTACAGGTCATATCACGACGGGTAGTTGGAAGGGCAGAGGAAACCAGTACATACAGTTGGTCAAGGTTCTGTACTGTAAACTGCCGACCAACGAGAAGCAACTACCAGCTTTCCCACTTGAGGCCGTGCCGGGAACCGAACCCCGTCCTCAGAGGTGGGAGGTGAGAGTGTTACCACTCTGCCACCGTGGTCCCTCCTGATTACAGAAAACATAGCATTTGTAATTCATTGGATTTAACCTGCAAAGATCAGTTTTTAATAACTTCTAAGAAAGGCTCTATATTTAGCGCCTATTTTCAGAGTTAAACCTTCAACTTAAATGTAAGTATTTCAAGGAATTACTGATTAATTATCATAAATCACACATTGATTTTATATCTGGCTTTGTTGATTTTATTAACCATTAATAGCTTTCTCTGCATTTGTCATGTAGCACTTGTTTCTTAAAGAAAAACAGGCAAGCCTGAATCATACATGGGCACTTAGCTTAAGAGTCCTTTTTACTGCAAGAAGTGGGGCATGGGTTTTTGTGGGTATGGATATTTTGTACTCAGACATTTCATAACGAGACATTTCATAATGATTGTGAAGTAAATGAAAAAAGGCCCCTTGTAGAAAAAGTCTCCATAAAACCCATAGTAGAAAAAAAACCTAACTAAAGGAGACATAGTACTTGCAATTCACTGGAATAAAGGACACATATCAGTCTTTAATAACTTTTAAACACTTTACAGTACAGAAGGGCATATCTTAAAATACACAAGCATTGCCACTTGGTGCCTACCAATTATAATAAAAATTATTATAATAATAAAATATCAGTTGAAACTTCCAGTTCATAAAAAGTCCAAGTCTAAGAGCTTTGGGTATATTTTTTCAGCGCCCTTTAGGTTTTTACAACTAAAATTGTTTTGTCTACTGTTGCTTTTTCTATAGGTTTATTTATACCAGGGTTTCTTTCTCGACACTTACTTGTGACACACATTTGTCTACTTATGGTTATAAACAAAATATGCAGTGAAGATAACATAAAATAAACTTTGAAGGGGCTTGGCTACCGTCACGAACGGGTGAACTTTGCCACTCAAAAAAAATGTTGGGGAGAAACATACTTTGGTCTAAATTTGTATGCCATGTTTCTTTCCTCAACTTTTTTGTTTTAAAACAGCATATTCCATAACGGGTACTAAAAACGGTCCAGAAATCTAATGTTTTGACCGGTCTGAATCGATATGACCTTGATTTCTCAGGAATTTTTTAAAAATTTTCCCTGGAAGAAAGAAAGCCTTGAGCATGGGTAATCGAAATGGGAGGAAAAATTTGGAATCAAAACACAATTGAACTAGACACTATATGCCACACCATTGTCTAAACTGCCTTATACATGCATTTAGTGAATGACAATATTTCGATTAAACAAGTGTCATCATTTCACCACAGGCTAGGATAAAGTTACATTTATTCCCATGAGGTAGGATTTTTGACACCTCTTGATCCTCTTTTGTTGGGATGGTAACAAGTTTAAATTTGAGCTGTTAGGGGATTGCAGAAAGGGATCCTTTCAGCAGCAACTTTCTTACTGAATTACTTTTGGTAATTCATTAAAAATGAGTAATTATGATTTATATTATGTTTTACTCATATGATTAACCTATTTCATCAGTAAGTTTATGATTATTAAATAAAAAGCAATGCTCAGCTTATGCAAGTTCTTATGATCAGTATCTTTATATAGGACAAAAATATTGCCAATTATTGTTACACTAATTTAAATATTTATCAAACTCTCTACTTGGCATATTACCGTATATGCATTTTCATGTATATTTATGAGCTCCCAGCCTGACACATGGTGTGATAGAAAACTCAACTTAACATTTAAATTATTTTTGTATATGTGTGGTATACCTGATTACGATACTATTTGTGTGTTTTTGCACAAACAGTTCAAATCAAATATGAAAGACTGTCACTGTAGGACAGAAATCTCCATGTGACAGCGGCCCAATATCAGACAAGAGAAAAAACAAGGTGCACTACAGGCATCAGAAAGTGTAATAAGAGTGCCTATATCTATCACATGTTTGGTCAACTGTCAAATAGTTTGTTGGAAAATCTAGAATATATTGAAAAAACCCCGCTTGTACATGTTAATCAGAAAGACTGCCTTTCAACATACTGTTTTTTCTCAGAAAAAATATGGAGGCAGAAAAATCTTATGGGACAGTCGGAAAGATGACGTCATCCGTTTGACATGTTGTACACTTTGTAACACGTACTTAGTTTTAGTTATATGGCCGGGTACTAGGTATAAGTTATACAGCCATAATACCTATCTCTGGGTAGACTTCAGTCTCTTAATTTGTCTGTTTTCTTACTCTAGGGTTCTGTGCTCTGAGGGGTCTTGTTCGGTCTCAGGCTCCAGTTGAGATGTGAGCTTGCTGGGATTAGCCCAAAACTCTTGGGATTTATTAGGTTTTCCCTCTTGCTCATTTGTTTCCATCTTTACAGTTCTTTTGGTTTTTAAGTCTGTTTGTTAGCCTAGTTCATGTTGCTGAACCATAACACTACTAAGTGTAAGGTTCCAATATTGTGCCTCCATCCATGTTTGCTCAAAAACTGTGCTATTGCTTAGTTTCCTGTGAATTGGCCAAAGCCAAAATAGGACAAATTTGAATAAGAGTGTCCATTCAATTTTTCACCTTCCTGTTCTGGTCCATAAATATTGTTCCCTTAATAACATAAAACAGGTTCCTCCTGGATTGAAATTTAAGAACCTTCTCCTACTTCTTTGGTTATTTGGTCATGTTACTTTAAACCCTGGCCAAACCAATTTCGGATTTGAAAATTACAGATCTATTTCCATTAAAGGCCCTCTTATTCATGACGTCATAAAATGTAGTAACTCGGATATCCTGGCTTTGCAGAGACTCACATCAGGCCCTCTGATACTGACAGTCTAATCCATTCTCTCACACCACCCAACTACAAGTTCCTTCAAAACCGTGGATTACTGGACAAGACGGCGGTATTGTTTTTTGTGTAGGAATACCTTCTCTCCTTGTATTGTTACCTCACAAATTGCCTAGTGCAACTAACTTGCCAACAAATACAAGGGCTCCTATTACACCGATCTCATTACTGCAAACAGTGACGACCCTAAGAAGCTTTGAGTGTCTCTTAGGAAGGTATTCCACCCCGACACTGAAACAATTCAGCTAGTTCATAGCTCAGATAAAAGACTTCCAGATAAGTTTACTTTATCTTTCTCTGAGAAAATAAACAAAATCAGGGATATATTCCCTACATCTGGCTATTATACTGATGTTCTTACTTTGGCACCTCCTGCTTTCAATGCCTTTGAGGCCATAAGTGAAGATGAAGTTCGCAAGATCATCAGTGATTCTCTTACTAAATCATGCTTTCGGGACCCTATGTCAACATTCCTCTTAAGGATTGTCTCGATATCCTTTTGCCATGCAAAACCAAGTTGGTCAGTTATTCTCTCAATAAAATTTCTTTTCCTGATGAGGCCACCCCTCATATAAAGAAGGCTTCACGACCTGGTAATGAACTTAAGAATTACTGTGCAGTGTCTGGTTCGTCTTCTTGTCCAAGTTGGTTGACTGCATCATTGCTAAACAGTTAAGGTCCCATATCAATAGCAATAAGCTTGATAATCTTCATCAGTTTGCTTGCAAACCAGGTCATTCTACTGAAACTGCTTTACTGTCAATAAAAATGATGCTCATCTCTCTCTCCGGAACAAGGTGACCCCACTGCTCTGGTGCTGCTTGACTTGTCAGCAGCATATGAAAGTCTCCTACCAGAGTGATATTTATTAAGCCATTTAGATAGGTTCAACACTATCTGAATTGAGCAAAATCATCTATGGAGTCCCCCAAGGAGTTGTGTTAGGTCCACTGCTATTTCACTTTATACACCTTCACTAAACAAAATCATTGGTCTTCATCCTTATTCCATTTTATGCTGATATTTATTATTCAGAATACTCTTGCACATATTGTTACATATCATAAAGACATGCTCATGTCACATCCATTCTAAAGTATCTCGACAGGCTGCTTGTTACTTACTGCTACAGTTTCAAAACCGCAACATTGGTTTACAAACTTCTCCACAGTGGTTCCCTTAATTAGCTTTGACCATCCTTGTCCCTGACCAGCTGCACCAATAGTACAAGGTAATATCATCTGACCATCAATACCTGACAGTTGATCCTTGTCAGTCCTTAGTCTACAAGTCTGTCAAACACTTTGGCCATAGTTTTGCCTTTGGAGCTGTTAAGATTTGGAATGACATTCCTGACAATGTATGCAGTGCAACATCAGTTGCCTCATTCTGGAAAAAGCTAAAAACATACTGGTTT
Organism: Sabellastarte sp. h YS-2021; assembly: GCA_964017235.1. Taxonomy (NCBI): domain Eukaryota; kingdom Metazoa; phylum Annelida; class Polychaeta; order Sabellida; family Sabellidae; genus Sabellastarte; species Sabellastarte sp. h YS-2021. The sequence continues at coordinate 52,367,808 of OZ024933.1, forward strand.
GCAAAAGCCTATCTACCTTAGCCTTCCCAGCACTCCAGCTTTTTTTGAAGTTCTACTTTTTAGTATTTACTTTTTAAAATTTTATCTCTGAGGCCAGATTGTTATTATTTAAACTTAAAGGAGATTGCTATCACAGCCTATCTTGTACAAGTTGTAGCTTGCTACTTAACATTAATCTCTTTTCAGGGTACAACTTGAGAATATTGATGTCAAACATATGTGGAACAAGAGCTTCTGGATAATATAAGGGCCAATTATCAATTGTACATTCACTTCTCTTAGATCAAAGGCTTAAATTACATGTCCTAGTTATAGAAAAGAAAAAAAATACTGAAATACATTACAGTCTGGATAGTTTGGCTGTGTGTACTGTGAGATCAGTAGCCTTTCCGTTGTTCCTGGTTGCAATAATGACTGCCAGCAATGAAATATAGACATTACTAACCTAAATGTTTGAAAGTCTGTATATACCCTCATGTCACAGAAATAAAGAATTCTTATTTTATCTTATTATTATATCCTATTATCCTGTTATTTCAATAGGAGTTGTCCCCATTTTCCAACTTCATAGTGATAAAATAAAATGATATAATTTATATGCCAGGAATAGGTTATTACAGCCATTCAAGGCAGTTGAGTCTCAGTACATTTATGCTAATGGGTATTCCTGAAGAAACAAACAGGGGTTATTAGAAACAGGAGTCATTTTAATTGCTGCATAGGTAAAAAAACTTTCAAGTATTCTAAAGTAGAAATAAATAAAATTAATACATTTGGCTATAGCTGTTTGTTATAAAGAATGATCAAGTGGAGGGAAGTACACACCCAATGTTACACATTGGTCAAAACCAAAAACATGGAGTGAAATAATATACTCTTGCAATTAACTATTATGTCCTCCCTAAACCCAAGTCCTGGGGTATATTTTTAATAACCTGCACAACATTCTTGATAAGCATGCTCCAATCAAAAAGGAAAGAGGCACCATTGCATCCTGACAAAGGTTTTGTGAATATAGGCATCCTCTCAGCAAAGCATCATAAGTAGAAGTATGAACGAGTATGGCGCGGTGACAATTCCTCACCCGAGTAGATATCAAGCTGCTGTCAATTGCTACAATTTTCTACTGGAACAGTCTAGAAGCCGGTACCTATTCCACAGTCATTGCTTAAAATAATGGTAACCCCAAGGCTCTGTGGAACACTTTCAAATACATAAATGCTCAACCATCATTTTACCTGATCACTTCAGTCCCATTTAGCCAATTTACCTTTGGACATTTTGTTAGTGACAAAATTATGAAAATCAGAGATGCACTACAGTCATTAGTGCCTGTCTCCACTACAAAACCAAGAAGCAACAACGGTGCCCTGTGCTCCTTTGAGACGGTATCTGAGGACAACATCCTCAAACTCCTTAATTCTTCCTCTACCAAATCATATGATCTGGTCCCGATACCAACTTCACTAGGTAAAGAGTGTGTGTAAATAATATAAATTACTAGCTCAAAGAAGGGAGTTTCCCAAACTGCTTCAAAACTGCATATGTCACCCCCCCCCCCCCCTTCTCAAGAAACCCAACCTAGACAGAAATCGTTTGAAAATTATGGACCAAATATGTTAATCAATCCACTTACAGGAGATTGCATTCTACAAAAAGAGCACGCCTTAAAATCAAAAATGATATTGCTGCTTTACTGGACTCTGGTAAAGTTGTTGCGATCACATTGCTGGACCTCTCAACAGCCTTTGACATAACATATTTTTTCAACTGCCTCACAGATTGAATATGAGTTGATGGCACTGTGTTGAGGTGGATCCAATCCTATCTTACAAACCACAAACAGAAGGTTGAACTAGTAATATAGTTTCCAGTTCCAGTGCCACCCACCATTTGTATGCTGATGACACTCAAATATAGCATTTTACCTGTATTCAAAAGTTAATGGATAGTGTGAAACTGAAACACAACCCAGAGAAAACAGAATTCATTATCATTGGTGATAGACAAGCCAGGGAGTCCCTCAGTTAAGTCCCACACAGTTTCTTGGAAATTCTATCTCCCCTACCGATAGAGTCAAGAACCTGGGTGTTACTTCTGACTCTAGCAACGCCTTTACCAGTCACATAACCAAGGTTTGTCATGCCTGTTACTATCACCTTAAGAACCTAAGGTGCATCCACAAATTCCTCAGTGTGGAGACTGCAGTCCTGCTTACAAACTCAATGATCAGCTGTCAAGTTGACTACTGTAACTCCCTATTCTGGTATAAGTAAATATAATGTGGCTAAACTCCAAAAGATTCAAATGCCCTTTGCAGAATTGTTTTTAGATTTGATAGAACAAGCCATGTCACTCCCTTTCTTCAAAAACTACACTGACGCCCAATTTTATCCCGCATCTTGTTTAATTATAATCTAATTACTTTCAAGGCCATCATATTCTCCCAACCTACATACCTATCATCCTTGATCAAAACCAGTAGCCTCACTCATGAAAACCGGCTATCTCTTTCCTCACTTTGTCCTAGAAAGGCAATTGGTAAGCAAGGTTTGCAATGGCTTCCCCCACTGAATGGAACAGACTCCCACAATCGGTCCGATTACAGCACACAATAACAGGTTTCTGAAACAAGCTGAAAACCTATTTGTTTATACTGGCATACCCTCCACCATAGTATATCTCCCACAGTGGGCGCTAATTTGGATCTTGATCAGATACATCCTTGGACTCTCCCTTTTTGACGTCGAGCGCATTAGAGGATGTTGCATGCATTTTACAGTATATAAATGCTTCTATTGTATTCTATTTGCAATTGGCATCTGTGAATAAAAATGTTTAGCTAGTTCTTTTAGTTCTTTGATAACACTTGTTGTTTTTTTCTATAAAGTCTTTACAAAATAATAAGAAGCCACTATAATGACATTTAGCAAATAAGTCACATGTTAAATGTTAAGGTACTTGTCACAGTGACAAACTCTGACAATATGGACAAAAAATAAGACAGTGTATAGTGACTTGCAAACAACAACAAAGAACTTGGTTCAATATTGTGTAGAAACAATAAGTATGTGTTTTAATGTCTATTTGATGTTTGAGTTATATAGAGGAAAAATTAATGACTTATTTTGTGACATATCTAATGTGTTATTACAGGTTTGACACTATAATTAGCAATTTTTGTAGTATTTTTAATTTTTTTAAATATGTGTGCATTCATGTTTACAGTGATAGTAAAGCAATAAAATATACTTAATGCACTAAAAGTTATTTTTCATATTTGGTATTGCCCATTTCATGAAATGGGTAAAGTCAGTTTTGACCATTTTATGACTCAGGCATTTTAAAATGGGGACTGCCTACTGGCAAAATTCTCGCCCATTTCATGAAATGGACAGTTTCATGGATTGAGTGTACACACGTATTGGTCAATTAATATGGTCAAAAGTCTAGTGATGAAATGTCAGACTTGTGAACCAGGGATAATTCTCAACTCTTGCAGATACTATGGCTGTGGGGTAATTTCCCCTGATGACCTGGAGGGTCTTGCAGTCCTTGACCTTGGCTGTGGTGCAGGGATGGACTGCTTTGTTCTCTCAAAGCTAGTCGGACTGGCTGGATTTGTAACAGGAGTCGATTGCACAGAGGAACAAGTAAGTGACATTTTAAAGATCACTAGAGATCACTTTTTTCATTTTTTTTCAGACTTTTATGAATTATGGCACAGCGTAATGAGTATTTGTCTGCTCACTGAAGTTAAGCAGCAATGGGCTGCATTAGTACTTGCATGGGTGACCGTCTGAGGTCTAGACCAGCTGTGGGATGTGTCTGAGTTGGAATTTCTTTGTATCATCAGACTTTTGTAAATTCTAGTGCACTACTCGTGTCTCTGATGGCTTTGCACTCACACTAGGGGACCAAAACACTTTTGGCCTTGTTTAATCAAGCCATACTTCACACGATAATTGGGAGCAACCCTATTGCTTAATCTTCATTTTTATTGGTATAATCTTGGGGTGGTGTTTGACTCCATCATGGCTCTCTATGATCATGTGTCTTAAGTTAAGTGGTTGACTAGAATCCACATTGGTGATATTTAAGCAATTTTCCTCCTGCTTGACCTGAACACATCAGTTCTCCTAGCAAATGCTCTAGCAAAGCAGTCGATTGGACAACTGTATTCCTCTCTTTTTCTCACGCAGACACTCCAGAGCTTTCAAAATTGACTATCTGTCTACTCTCAGATGTTAAACTGGCATCTTTGCAGTGATAAATGATGAGTTACAGCAGCCAGAAGGGGTTTATATAGTGTGGGTTTGAACAGGACTTGTGATCCTGACTCCAGAAATGAATCAGTTCAGTCAACGACAGTTTTGTGTAACAGAAAGGGTCAATGTTTCAACTGTTTCAGCAGACAGCTGACACCCCTGCCTTTGGAATATTCTCATCATTACTGTATTTGCATAGTTTGATGGAAACATATAAGACAAACTAATTTGTGAAATAGAATGCACTCTCTCGTCAATAGTATAGTCTTTGTAACCTCATTTGAGGTCTGTTAATTGGGGTAGAAAGCCAAAAAGTGTTTCAGCCTACATGCACATGCTTCAAAGCCATCGGAGATATGAGTAGTGTACTCAGACAGTCACCCATTGAAGTTCTAACATGGCCCATTAATGCTTAATTTCAATGAAAAGATGGTTGCTCGTCAAACTAGCCTTACTAGAGCTTGCTCTGAATAATCAATAATACCCACGTTCCATTGACTAGTTTTATTGGCAATTGGTCACATGATTTACCTTATACAGCGAATTGTCACACATTTTGAGAGGGGAGGTATGGACAGTCACCATACCCAATTACAGGAGATGTAGAAATATGAAACGTGTTATATATTTCTGCGACTCTGCCTAGAACCCATTGGATCACCTTTAGACTCTTTAATTTTAAATGTTCAGTTGCCAACATCAAAAGTCCTCCAGCTTCCCCAAGTGGTCAGTCTTGAACTGATTTGTGACAAATCTTTATATAATTTTAAAGACCAATCGCCTGTCTGCTTTGGCGACTGAACTTCTTAGCAACAAAAATTGTGGATGTTTGCCTATTTTGGTGTGATATTTGTAGACGGTGATACATTCTCTGAATTCACCAAAATATTCAGATTTCAGGCGCCAGAAGAGAGGCACCAAACTTCTTTCGCCTGTCCTCAGTGAACTATTGTTTGAGCTATTCGGGCTGTCATCCCCTTACATGTCTAATTGCCGTAGGCATGTGAATTAAAGATGCACAATCTTAATACCACTCACTGGTTTACCCTTTACTGAATGTCTCCGTGAAAATTTGAGTTTCCAGCCAAAAATTAACTTAACAATCCTGCCAGACAGGGAAATGGGTTGTACTGTGTGGCTTGTGTTGTCAAACACCAAACCTCGCCAATAGAGCATGAGATAATAATGACTACATATGAATTGAATTTCATATGAAAGATATAAAGAAAATATCCAGTTTGTGACTTCTAAGCAGTGATCCTTTTAAACAAATGCCGAGGTCCTCGGTGGCCTATTAGTTAGCAAGTCTGACCGTCACCTCTGTGTGGTTTCGACTTCCACAGTTGACAATACTGAAGACCTGTCCCAATATGACCCTGGCTGTCGAACGGGATGTGAAACCCAAGCTTTGATTTCACGGAAATGCCAAAAAGTGCATGATTCACAAGATGCTGTGTTACATACAATGATATGTTTTTATTTCAATAACATTCCCATCCCTGTGTTCATGACACAGGGGGATTATTCTGGATCCTGAAATATATAAACACACACATGATGAAGATGGCCCCTTCCAAATATGCCAACATTTGGTGTTTCTCTCGGTGTTTTTGAATAACCACCAAAACCAGGAGAAAACACCGTTTATTGAATAATGTCTAGTAAGTGTTTTAACTTTACGGGTATAACTTTACACTTGTTCTGAAAGTAGTGGGTCTCTCTGGCATTTTAGACTAATGTCCTCTGTAAACATTCAGAGTCAGGGAAAGTGGACATATGACCTAGCCTGGCATTTTATCACCCATGATCATAATGCATCCCAAGAAGTGGCCAACAATTTGAAACAATTCCTCTACAAACCCTTGTCACTGTCCTTAGTTGGGCATTTGCTAGGTTTTCATAAACCTCATCCCTTAAACTTTAAATTTAAAAGTTTAAGTACTTTATGGTAACCTCAAAATTTGTCTTAGATGACATGTTCAATTAACTACATTTTTGCTTCGATGGAAATGTCTTCGCCCGAGTATTAATTTAAATCATCATGTCTGCCCCAACTTTTGAAGACACAATTTGAATGTCTACTATCCCAATGTAGATGTCTTCATTGTTTTATCTGAGTCTACAAATCATACACAACTTTAATCCAAGTATGGGCATTATTCATCCTCAGTACCATGGATAAATTGCCTGAGAGACGACAACGTTATGCACTCAGAGTCAATACGAAGAATTGTCCAATTTGTCTAATTGTGTGATACAATTTATAAGTATTTGCCACTAAGGTAATTTTATATTTAAAGTGGAGCATTTTTGTATGAATAATACAAAATAAAAGTCAAGATTTACATAAAGATTACAAAAAGGCTGTGATACATATCCATGGTAAAAAGCACCAGTAAATATATAAACTTTATAGTATATAAACTGTATATTTAACTCTGGATTTCTTTATTTTTGCAAGGATATTCCTTCAGCAATAAAAAGGTGGAGTCCCTCTGTAGAATATCCTATTGGTTATACAAATTTATAATGTTTGTAGCTTTCATAATGGATTAAATACATATAAAAATATGGTAATTGTTTGGTTTTTTTTTGTCATTTCTGATACTAATAAACTATGCAAATCAATGTCAGAAATGAAAAAAATATGTTGTAAGGTCTTTTATTCCAAGGTGTTATGATCAAATACGGCTCTCCACTTTATATTTGCTCCTATGTCAAAATCCTAACTTCAAAGGCACTTGGGGCCAGATGGAGAAAGGCTGCCTAACTTGCCAAACATAGTTTCAGCCTTATGGCATTAATTCTATTGTTAAGACAGATATTTCTATTTCAGAACAACTAAAGACATATTTACAACCTGCCTGGGAGGTTTTTGACCTTGTTGAGCTATTTTCAGAAAATAATTCAAAGTATTTGTAGTATTTGTATTCAAGTTTTCCGATCATTATGATAAAACATAACTATACTTCAGTTGAAGTTTGCTGAGGAATTCAAGGAGTATCATAGAGAAAAGTTTGGTCACAAAACATCCAACATAAAATTTGTGAAAGGAAATATAGAGGACTTGAAGGCAGCTGACATCAGAGATAAGAGTCAGGATATAGTGATGTGAGTATGTTCTATGATATCTTGTTATAAATGTGATTTTTTTCAACAAATTTAATTTAGAAATCATAGACATAAGGTCCTCTGTTAGTTCACCTGTTTCATTAAAGTACAGGATGAAGTTGTTAACAAATTTTGCATTCAATCACTTGGTTGTTGCTTCCCTGTTCGTTGTGTTTCAAACCTTGGCTTCCACTGAGGGCTTGAAAACTAAAGAAAACATAGTTTCAGAAATGTAAATTTTAAAATAGAATAATTTAAAACTCCATGGGTTCTTTTATGTGGAAGAATTGCATATGGATATTATTAACTTATATGACCTTGCTTGGATTTCATGGTCATTCTGGGCTAGCTTGTTACAAAGTCAGGTTTTGACCTTGAGGGTCAAATAACAGTAGCCTTTGTCTTCTAATACATGCTAAGGCCTCACAGCAACATATATTATTTGAGTTTAGTTCTCTACTAATCTGATGTATTTGATAGCAGCTGTGGTTTATAACACTTGAACTTGTATATAGCTATAATAGCCAGTAGTATGAGGACTACTTCTGATTAACATATTTACATACATAAAGTAGTAGCTCTTCTAATTTGTTACTTAGTTAACCTGTACAGACCTTGCCTATAAGATTTATGCTCTTTAAAAAACAAGATACTATAAGTTGTGTGCTTGGGTGATAACATAGAGATTTTTAACATTTGTAAATAATGATGTGATCTAACTGGAAATGTTTTAACAGAAGTTCTTAATAAACCCCAAATGTTATGTTTCAAAACTGTTTGTTTGTCTGTCTGCCCTATTCCCTCTTGCCATTGTAAGTCTAATTGGACTTTTATAGTGCTTAATCTCCTCTTAACGAAATGGGACTCTAAGGCACAGCAGCGCCAGAGAGTCAACCAAATTCAGTATCCAGGAACAGAAAAAAGTTCGAACACCATGAAGAATGTCAGTGGATGATTAAGACTAAGGTGGGTATGCCTTGGCTTGCAGGTAGGTTTGAAGCTGCTTTTTGAAAGAGGCTATGGGTGGGGATGCATGAATATCATCAGGAAGAGTATTCCAGTCAGTGAGAACATCGAAAGCAAAGCTATCATCAAAAATATTTGACAGACTTATGAGTAGAAAGGTAGAACTTTGGAACAACAAGGAAATTTGTATCACTCAGACTGCACCTGGTACTGTAAGAACTACTGTAACAAGAAAATCATGGAGCAAAATACTAGGGAAAACCAGTGTGAAGAAACTTGTGAATAAGTTCTGGTACTCTATTTGCTGGTATTGGGGTTTACCTCCACCCACATTTAACCTTCTTAAATTCTAACTTTACTTCACCACTCCAGCTGGACTGGAACACTAAATATTACGAAAAAGTTCGAGCTTCAGGGTTTGAATTTGAATCCTTGTGCGAGGGTATATTCACGTTTTAACCATGTGATATATGCATACATTACCTTACTTTCCTGATTCATGTGTCTCTTGGTTCGGATAAATTCATAATAACTAAAATGACTCATATATTATTTTATATATCAACAGTTCAAATTGTGTCATTTCACTTGTGGTCAACAAGAAGGCAGTGTTCAGAGAAGCCTATAGAGTTTTAAAGGTATGTCTTGTCATCATTGTTTGAAATACCTGCACAGTAAAATAGAACATGTAATGTGTTTCTGCTTCAGAAAAGCCTATCCTCCATAGTCCTACCAGCTCCCCGGCATCTCTTGTGTGTATGCTATGACTCTGGATTCCATATTTCCTTCTCTCTTTGTTGCTCTGGCGAATTAGAGTCTGCTGTATGATTCAGATTAAGTGCTATAAAAATACTCTTTGCATTGCACTATGTAAACATTTAATTGAAACCCTGTCCCAATTACACTTTTTACAATGTTTTTAAATATAGGTGATTAGGTGATTGTCAGTATAAATGTTCCAATGTCATTAAACTTCGAAGATATTTTAAAGGTTGTTCTTGTCTTTTTGGTTGTAACAAAAGGATGGTGGGGAATTCTTCTTTAGTGATATGTACTCCAATAAGCCTGTACCTGATGAACTCAAAGGTGATAAAGAGATGTGGGGTGAGTTCTAAGTGATCAAACCAACACACATTATTATAGCCCATAACCTCAGTGTTATATTTTGCAACACCATCAATGTATGATATATACTGTCATAAGCCAGATTTGAACCCGTGGACAAACTGATGAGAAAAAAGGAATCATTTGTCAAAAAGTAACTACTAGACCAGTTACAAAATATTCAAAGAGCATAAACATAAAAACCATAAAATGCGTCAGTATTATAGTCTGCACAACTACTAAACTATCTAATCATGTTTTACAGTAAAGTTTGCTATTTGATGTGACTAATTTGGTGAAACCGACAATGACTTTTTAGATTATTTTCCAGGTTATATCGTAGTAGGATTTAGCCAGTTTTAGCAGCAAAGCTGCTTCAATTACATTTCTGCGCTATATAACTCGAATTGTATCTATCAGGGCTCAAGTTTGAACTTTTGGGTGAACTGAGATATGCAATGAACCACTGGGTCACTTTTACTCTGGTACAATACAAAGAGATACTCACAACGACTGTTTATCATTAACTTCACGGCACTCTAGCAATGTGTATGAGAGTTCCATTATCTCCCACATGTCCAAGCAGTATTAGCATGAATTATACAATAGCATGAAATCATTTGCAACAGTAGTCTTGTCTTCTGGCAGTATATAAAGAAATTCCAAAGTAATGATGTATCAATATTTTAGGTGTCAAAGTTATGCTTGAAATAATTCGGCACCTAGTTCTATGGCAACAAAAAATATATATAACAAAACATGTGCTATATATAACATTTTCTCAAAGACATTTTGGCGATAAACTGAACAACATATTTCAGCTACATTTACACTCTTATTGTCACACAGTTACATCAAGGTAGGAACAGTCTGCAAATGAACTGTTTATGTCTATTCTGAATAGTATGTTTCATTTATATCATATAGGTGAAGGGTTGACTCATGCGCAAACTTGGGACGAGCTTCTTGAGAGTGCCAGGGAGATAGGCTTCTGCACGCCACTTTTAGTGGAAACGACAAGTCTGGATATTGCAGACAAAAGAATGAAAACTGAAACAGGTCATTTTATTGAGCCTTTACCATTGGGAAAATTAAATTTGACCTTGTTTCATCCAAACTGCTAAACAATGCTACTCTACTGAGAGCATACTTCTATAACTCAGCTGCTGAAGGCAAACACAATAAAACATATTAAACGTAAAATAAAACAAAAATATACAGATTGGTTCTCTTTAATTTAATTCTCCCTTGTTTCTTCTTGTTTAAGGAGGTATAGTGTCACTCAGCAGAAAGTTAAAAGCCAAAAAGGAAATATACTCAAAAGTCAGATGTATGTTTTTATCTTACTCCAAAATTAACTCCAGTATTTCCTAGGTTCCATTATTTATTTGGAATTTTGCATGGTGTCGATAGGTTTCCACACAGTCCCTACCCCCAAGACAGTGACACAACACAATGCGGGTACCATTTATTATAAATATACTAGAAATATATAGTTACTGCTAAAAATTATGTACAAATCATGTAAAATATGTAAAAATTTCATAAAATAATAGATACATGTATGTGGAGCAATGTATTGGCTTTGCCATTAGAGTCTATGTCCATCTCCATGACTATGCTCCAAAAGTATTTTAGCAAGCATTTCTAATTATACACATTATTACTAAAGTTAAACTATGAACATTCTGTTATTGCTAAAGACGAGATTTGACCCCAGTGGTGGCCTATGACCCCGGCAGAAGGAAGGTCAGGGCAAGGTCAAGTTGAGGGACACATGAAACTACCAAATCTGCTATAAGATTTGACTAAGGAAGCCCAGCCTCCCTAAACTGCCGAAGAGAGAGGAGACCAGAGGGGTTTACAATAAAACATAACTAAGAACCTTTAATGTAGTGGGGAAATTAAAGATAATTAAACATATAACTGGCCCTCAAACCCCAACATGGGTAGAAACTTTACAATATCTAAGCATTATTAATCACAGAGGCAAGAGCATTAGCAATGTGGTCTCCAGAAGAGTGATCGGATTGGATGTATCTCCACACACAGTTGGAGGACCAGGTTCCATGTCTTTTAATGGCCTGAATTGGGATCTGGGCATTGAAAGCAAATGTGGCTCCACTTCTTCTGAAGTCATGGAATGTAAAATGAGCTGAGTGGAAGCCCAAGTCTTTATTAATAATTTGCAGGGATTTTCGAATCCTAGAATCTGTGAGGGGAACAAAACCAGAAGGGTTCGAAATCTGGAACAAGGAAGTGTGTGGAGACATGGGATACAATTTGAAGAGCGCTTTAATGGCTGAAAAAGGGCAAATACTGTTATCACGTAACTTGGGAAGGGTGATACATTGGACTGTGTCTCTCTGCTGAATGGTTTTCGACCATTTAATTAACACTTTGACCAATTTTTTAGTAAAAAAATACATCATGACCAGTGAGATGCCTTGAAGCATCGAAAGAAGATAAGGAATGAGGTGCCAGGTTTGAGAGTCTGAAAAAGGCGAAAAATCCAATCAAAAACACAGCCCTGTAAACCACACCATGTGGAAGGTCCAAGCAAGCCCTAGATATATGCTTAAGCGTAGACAGGTCAATAGTATTGTGAGGTCGTAAGGTCAAAGGTCTGTTGATTTTGATAGATTTGATAAAGTACTTAATTTTTGGATGGTCAAACACAAGAAATGGTAAATCATATAATACAAAATTCGCCTTTATGGCTGACATGTAATTTTCCAAAACAGCACAAGAACAATGATTTTGTACCATACATTCTAAAAAAGACATGACAATTTTCACATTGACATCTGACATGAAAACTCCAGCCACTATGCAGAAGGCAACAAACACTCTGAACATAGCGTCATATGCTTGACGCGTTTTAGGGCGAAACGCTTGATGTGTTCTAAGAGCAGCTTTTCTTGCCAATGGTGTGACTACAGCATTCTCTGCAAATACAAAGTGTAGCACCTTAATAATGGTTAACATAGCATACCCCTTAATGATATTTTCCCTATGTCTAACAACAGGGCCTCTGACAAGAATGACACATACTTATAACAATACAACAAATACAATAAAACTTAGTATATATATTACAAATAAGGATCCAACTCAAGTAGATCCACAGATACATTCAACCACTGTGGGTTGGGAACTTGGGAATATAAAAATTCAACTTGGGCTGGGGAACCTTGCCATCTCGACAAGATGTCAGCCACTTGATTGTTGACCCCACTAACATGTTTATACTGGACCTCCATATCATGAATGGCTGTTACATACCAAATATTTCTAGTACAGGCAGCTAGGAATGCGTCACGCGCTTTGCCCGTCATTAATACCGTCACAACCGCCTGGTTGTCACAATTAATCAGAATTTTCTTTTTGCTCCAGATGTATGCAAATAGTCTCATTGCCAAGAGTATGTTAACCATTTCAAGATGGACAATTGTCCAATTCTTGAAACCCCGAGTAATGGGAAGGTGGTACACAAATTGACCACATCTACCCCCAAAACCTGTGAGACAGGCGTCAAGATGCAACGCCATGTCAATAGGTCTGTGGTCATACAGAGAGACTCCATTATATTTGGGGAGGAAAGTGGCGAACCAGTTCAAATCTCTCTTAAAGTCAGAGGTGAGAGTGATTCTTTGGGTGGCATGAGAAGACCTTAGCAGTTCCAACATCCGGTTTAAGAAAATTCTAGCAGATTTCACACATTTGTGGACATACAGTAGCAACCCGAGTATAGACTGCAGCTGACGCTTCGAAACGACGCTTTTTCCTAACCAGTCAGACACAGTGTCATTAATCTGCTGTAATTTTTCAGGAGGTATAGCAATGGTGCCTTCTACAGTGTCAATCATGACGCCCAGACACGTCACTTGCGTTGAAGGGGCCACCAACTTCTTTTGACTAACCGTCAGACCTAGGTCAGACATTAAGTGCAATAGAGTTGCGTATGATGCAGACGCAATGCTTGGGACGCCGACCCCGACGTAGTCGTCAATGTAGTCAATTATTGGAAAACCTTTTCGATGCATCATGAATCTGACGGCGTCACTGAGGCGTTGGAAGATCTGGCTCCCGTGCCTTGTCCCACACGGGACGCAAGAGTCGACGTAGTAGCCCCCCAGTACAGGCCCAAAAGGTCATAATCCCTGGGGTCTACCTTGACATGGCGAAAAGCCCTACTAACATCAACCTTGTATATGTGGGCACCACGACCTAAATGCTTAAGTTCAGAGGTAATGTCATCAACAGTTGGGAAGGTCAGTTCAAAAGCACTGTTCTAATATGACGCTTTGTCAATACCTGCATTCACTGAAGCCCCATGGGGCCAGCTAAGGTCCACAATGACACGTCGCCTGTCAGAATTGGGCTTACTGTGAGTCATAAAGGGAGAACAATGACCCCCTTTGATGGGATGTGTTTCAAAAGGGCCTAACAGGGCACCATAAGACAATTCTTCCTGCAAATATGCTTCTATATCCCCTGGGAAATCAGTTGCAGAGCTATGATTGCCAGTGTATTTTCCAAGATCACAAGAACGGTTAAAATCCAAAGGAAAACCATATTTTAGTAGATCCAAGAGTTGCCTATCCCAGTAGCCCACTAGGGCCTCTTCCCACTGCCTGACGTTGAGCTGGGACTGAATTGGGATCCTAGCATGTAAATAGTTGGGTTTACCTGTAGCTTTAACCAATTCGTGGGCCTGCAACAGTGACCCTGAGAAGACACTATCAGGAATATTTGCTGTGGGGATTACTTGCTCTTGCAATGGGACGAAACCAAATGTAAAGTCAACTTGATGCCTCCAGAGGTCAAAGATGGGGGTTCTAATTTCGCCCCAAGCCTTTTTATTTTTGACATTTGCACAAATGATTTCAGAAGCAAATTTATCCTCAAAACCACAATAATTGACATCATATAATGGCTTAGTACCATGTATTGTGCCATAAGTATCCATTGCAGTGTTCACACTGACTGGGACCTTGTTCTGAGTATTGGGCGAGCCCTCCTGGTCACGTGTATATGTATCAGACAAAGTATCCATTGTTGTGGATGTATTTGTTAATGAATCAACATTATTAGCATGTACTTGACGGTTGACGCCTCGGACGACGCTACCTGAATCACCAGCATACTCCCTGACAGGTTTTGTGGCAGCACCCCCCGTACTTTTACTGCTACATTCCTCTCTAACTTCTGAACATATCTTTGATACATTAACAACAGGACTAACATTTGCATGGTTGCCACCACTAGATGTACTAGACCAAAAACTTCTACTTGGGACTATGCCAGAGATTTTTTGAATTACTCTTGGTTTTCTACGTGCAAAGGCAGCCTCAACCATAGCTGGGTTCACACTAGAGTTATAAATGAATCTAGTGGCAAAAGAAAGTGACACCACTTCATTTGTGCCTCCATTGACGACACATTCGCTAGTAAGTGACTCAGTTTTTACATCAAGAGAGGGAACATGTGCACATACTTCTGCATTTAACATATTTGTGTTACTTTCTTCATTCCAGCTGCTCCAGCCTAGTGGTGTGCAGCTGGTGTGTCGTTTTTTGTTTGATTATTTTTGTTTTGGCATTTTTTTTCAGAGTGAGCGAGTTGCTTGCCCTGTGACAAGCAGAAGGCACAAATGTGTCTATGCAATCGGCCATTCGACTCATGATCTTTACCAAAAGCACAAGTGTTGGATTGGAAATTTTTACAGAACCAGGGTTTTCGAGTTTCGGATCTACCCCAATTTTGCCTACCCCCAGAGATGTGTTTTTGGGCATGAGCCCTACGAATCCTATCAATTCGCTCCTGGTCCTCCCATGTAACAGTACCACGCTCCATCTCGCAGAGCAAGACAGCATGAGCTGCCTTGGCTCCCTGCCACGAGAAATCTGTGGCGTCCTCCATGAGGTCGCCAAGATATGCTACCATGGATTTTTGATGGGATACTGATTTTTGATCCAATATGTTCCTACAAAACCCTTGGACCCACTGGGTCAAGGATAACTGATCATAATTGACGCGCTAGCGAGTAACACCACCCAAAATCGCCTCATGGGGCCAATGAACTTTTTGTTTCACAACAATATCAACTCCACCACCTCTTTTTGACTTTAACATGTTACATTCTTTACCTGGTGATTGTGAACACTGATTCAGCTGTCTGATACGTTTGTCCACCTGTTTCTGTAATTGATTAGATCTCAACAACTCTAGACTGGGAGTGTCACTTTCATCAGACGATGAATCACTTGACACAATTTGTTTTTTGACACCTTTTTTACTAGATTTTACACTCTCTTCAAAGGACGAATCAATTTGTACCTTTCGCTTTTTTAACAATTTCTTGCTAATTTTTACACTTTCATCAGGAGATGATTCAACTTGTAACTTCTGTTTTTTAGTCAATTTTTTACTTTGCTTTACACTTTCTAAAAAGCTATCAGTACTTAACTCTGGTGTGGGAGTTGAGTGTGTTGTTGATGCTGCCATCCTGTCTTCAACCATCTCTAGCCGCTCTGTGACTCTCTGCAACTGCTCCAGAATTCTTTCCTGCAACAGCTGTCCATCAGTGGGCTTGTCTGACTTCATCTGCGACAGCGTCGCAGCACTGGGTCCGGCAGCATCTCATGAAAGTTCATTGTCACTCACTGTCGCTTGCAAAAATTTACATTTCTTCCCTGTAGGTGGAGGATGTCTCTGCTGACACGACTTACACGTTTGCTTGTTGTCAGGCACATTGTATGGTAATTAAATATATAGTCAATGTTCCTCATCTAGAAATAAAGCACAATACGCCCACAAGGGCTGAAATTCCGTACTCAGGTACAGATTCAGGCTTTCAAAATTCGACCAAGTATGACCAAAATGGCTTGCGCCCAAAAAATATAGGGTAGACCGTCCCTCAATGGTCCAGATTAAAAGCCTGAAGCTGTCACGTAGACTACAGAATCTCAATAGAATTCAACAAATGTCCAGCCATTCATGTCGGTTTCAGTGTTCATTAAAATATCACTTTCACATAAATTCAATGACATGTATAAATAAAATAAACTTCTAAAAACAATGACTAAAATCCATAAAAAGACAGCCGATAAAACACATGATTCAAAAGTTTTCAAAGTTTTCCAAGTTAAGTCCTTGAAATCAAGTTTTGAAGTGATTTGTATTCCCAGAAAAAACCAGGACAAGCCCCAAGTGACTTGGGCCTGGCCAATAGGTTGTGAGTATTTTGAATGGTTACTGGGGCAACCTAGAAGGGGTCTTTGAACCCCAAGGTCAGTTATGTAAGGCTGATGCAATATTTACATAATCACTAGACTGGGTGCCTGGCTCTTGGGCAGGCTGGTTACCTGACTGGGGATTTAAGGTACCCAACCAATAAACTGCCTTGGGAGGAAGGACTGACACCTGGGTCGCCTGGACACCCCAAGTGACAAGATCCCAAGGAGCTCTGTTTATGTGGAACATTTCACTGGATGCGTTCTTGAACCGATAATCGCCCAGTAAATGGGAAATATGACTTGGGATGGCTAGATGAATGAATTCATGAAATGAAATCTCTTATATGTCTGTTTTTTCCAGCAACAGCCTTTACTATAATCTTGATTTTCCAGGAAAAAAACATGGATTATATTTTACTTACAGATACTGGTATCTTTGTATGCATTAGTCGGCAGTTAACTAAATTGTCACATTGTACCCGTAACTAACTTTTTACTGGACACCTAGTGTCCGTACACATGTATGCGGCTTATGACATCTAACATTTCTTCTCTCTAGGAAGGATCAAATCAGATGACAGGTAACTTCAGATGTATATTGACAAAATATTGAGAAGGTTGGAAAAAGTCTCTGTCACAAATCAGCCATCGGATGTCATAAGCTGCATACATGTGTAAATGAAGCCACAGTCGCCCCATCTGGAGAAAAAAATGAACTTTTGTTCCAGATTTTAAGCTATTTTAGGAATCTGTATACCATTGGATGCAACACACTTTTCACCTCTCTGATACAAGTTAGCATCATTACGCAGGTTATTTAGGACTAACAAAAATATGTAGATTATTACAGGTTGCTGCAATTATTTGATTTATACAAGTTAATGAATTTATATTGGTAATAAAGGTTCGTGAATACTAAAATAGTATTTATTTTCATGACAGACAAACATGGCCTCCAGTACATATCTGCCACTTACCGAATGTTTAAGTGTTGCCAAGACGGCCCTGATCCACACACAGACTACGTACAGGTTACCTACAATGGTGGTATTCAAGGACAGCAAGAAATGTATAAACTGTCATGTGACTTCAGCTTTCAGGTAATACCCTGTTTTAACACGACTGATTAATTTGAATTTTTGTTTCTGTTTAAACAATTATTTAGTTAGCAATTGTGACATTTATTCAAGAGCAAAGAAATGTCTATGCATTTCTCTGACTACAACCTTCAAGGAAATCCTCTTTGAACACTGACACACAGTAGAATGATTTGTTCTGTTTTAGCTATTTATCTTGTAATCTTAGAAAACCTGTATGAACTTTTTAGAGAGGTATACCTTGCAATGTGCCCAAGGAAATTGCATCAATTCTGTGTAAGTCCAGGCTTGGCAAGTATTTCACTGTGAACAAGGTCAGTATTGTGAACTAATCTAGAATGTTTTTATAGTTTCTTTCCTTCAGTTTAATATATCAGCAGATTTTGAGTTACGGTTAAAGGATGTCTCAAATTCATCATAACATCATATCATTCTAGATGTTTCTTTGGAATACACAAACATACTAGAAATAAAATAAGTTATACATTCATACATATGCCACAAAGAAGAGATACATAATTCGTATGTTGTAACCTTTTAGACATAATCGTGTTAAAACTACAAATTGAAATTAATTCACAATTTATATTTGTTAAAAAGAATAATCATAAAGGGATTCCCTTATAACCCGATTGCATTTCCGCAGATGAGCACTTGTATTGTCCCTGAACTAAGAATATTTTGGGGGTTTTGGCAATCGTGGGCATTGGAGGCCTACTAAATTATCCGGGGTAATACTGGATGAATCTTGGTTGTTTTTGCGTCCATCTGACAAAGCTCCAGGATATTAGGTGTCACACAAAATTTCTTGGAGAAGTTATGGAGTGAAGAAATTTGTATCTGGTTTTTATCTCGTCTGTGGCTGGCCCCTAAGTAGTACGGGGTCTAGGTGGGAGATGACCATTATGGGTACTAATACAGTTAAACTCTGAAAAAGTGGCCAACACCAGAAAATATTGGAGTGTGAGGCCCGTTAGGGCCGTGGTTTTCAATATTTTCTGGTATTGGCTACTTTTGAGGAGTTTGGTTGTTGTAAAACCCACTATATATCCAATTTGATGCCTGGTCCCAAAGTATATGGTACTATGTCCCCAAATTCTGTAATTTCCTTTTTATACAGGAATGAAATTGATCCCCCAAAGATGGCTATAGGGAGAAAGTGTCCAGTACTGATAAGTATTGGACAGATCAGCCAATAGTAAAAACCTGCGAGTGGGGTTTACTTTATGATACATTAAGGGCCTGGGAGAATCCCTTATTGTTCTATACTGAATGGGGAGAAATGGGGATGCCTCCATTTATGGTCCTGTTCAGGAGCATGTACTTAGGCCCTGCTTGGGCCATCCAGGGGCACATACTGGTACATTTCGGAAGATCTAGGAGAAAATTCTGGAGCACTATGTCCATGTCCGTTGTAGGACTGGTACCAGACGTTGAAGCATAAAATAGATATATAAAATGCGGGAATACAGCTGCAGGGCAAAAAGATTTGTCCCAAAAATCAACTCTCCTTTACTACTCCCCGACCATTTCCTGAAGTGGAACTGTCCCAATGACTAACATTATTTTCTAACATTTCCACTGCCATGCGACCTCTGTTCATGTTAAGGTTATGTATTTTGTGGCATTACCTTTTTTAAAGTTTTGTTTGTAGAATTTTATCACATATTTTGTGTTATGTACAAAAATTAAATATGATTTTGAATTGTAGAAATAAATAACCCTTTGTAGCATTTGTCAGATTATTAATCTCTGTATGACATATGAAAAATGAAACTGTGTAGCACATATCTTCATATCTTGTTTTGTAACATACGATTGATTAATTAATAGTTTGTAGTATATGATAGATAAAGCAGCACTGTATAACATATTATATAACACTGTATAACACTGTATAACAGATTAACCAAACTAGATGGCATATAATAGAATAACCCACTCTATGAAACATGATATAGAGTAACCAACTCTATGTAACATATGATAGATCAACCAGCTTTCACTAGCATATCACAAATTAACCATTATTTTCCATCCCAGAACATATGACCATCTGGTATCCATCCTGGCTTCCACAAAAGACGTCCAAAAGACCTCCCCATGCTCAGAGAGATACAGAGCCATAAAGTAACCTAACCTGAGCAGGCTCACAAGACCTTGCCCTAAACTCCAATATTGCCTGAACTAACGTTGAATCCACAGGAAGCTGGTTCCTATGTCCCCCTAAAGGTCAGATTCAAGTGCTGTAAAGTCAAAAGTAAATAGCAGCATATTTAACCAATCTATTTTTTTTAAATCCATGCACCGCAAGAACACCTCAGAAGCCCTATAACAAGGTCACAGATCCAAGGTCAGTGAAGATTAATGACAGTTCTCTTTATCACAGAACAACAATAAAACCAAAATGGGTCTTATACATTTATTATTAATATTGTTATCGAACATACAAAGAACTGTACACTAAAATGCTTTGTAGGATAATATAAACTTTTATATCTATACAGTGATTCTAGCATCAGTATAGGACAATATAATATAAAGTAAATGGCTGCTTAGTAATGACAGTTAGCCACTTAGTATTGCCATAATAAGGTATAACGGCAATACTATTCACAATGTAATTAATATAGTTAGCCACAAAATATTGCCATTATAACTGTAAAGGCAATAGCAGTAATATTGACAACATAGCATAAGTTAAAATAAGAATTTATGGTAATTTAATAATATTCGTTCCTAAAAGAGAATGTCGTTGTGCAAGGGGAAGGAAATTTCTATTAAATCAACTACTCAGTACGCAGAACACTTTACCCATAAGAACCAAAGTTCGAGAGGAAAACCTCTTTAAAAATGCATGTACAGTAAATTTAGAAGAAGAAAGTGTGGGTTAAGTGTACAACCATTCACAAAATTACCCAAAAACCCATTACGACTGTTGGTGCTTTTTAAAGTCAGAAAGTAGTGGAGAAGGAGCAGGAGCAGAAGAATGAATATAGCGCCATACACAGTAAGAGACCCTAGTCCACTGGTTTTTAATGACTTCAATTGGCCTGAATGTAAAATGTATAGAATGTTGAGGAGACGTAGGACACTTTTAAGGTGTTTCCTGACAGCATGGCCTCAGAAAATCATGGAGGCCCTGACACTAATTCCAAGAGCCCCCCTCCCCTTCCAGCCAATCATGCCATAGTAAGTGTAAACAAATTGCGTCCAAACTACAGGGACAGGCTGGAAGAATGATTCAGATTCACACCTAAATGTCAACCCCAACTCTATGCAGCATATAACAGAGTAACCAACGCTGTGAGACATATAATAGATTAATCAAGTATTTATCCTATATCATAAATTAACCAGCTCTGTGAAGCATTTCACACATTAAACAACTCTATGTATTGTATAATATATTAACCTACTCTATGTATCATATGATCCTACCTTTCTACTCATAAGTCTTTCAAACAGTTGGTTATAGCTCTGGTTTTGATGCTCCCAAGGTATGGAATGCTCTCCCTGATATGGTTTGAGTTCCCCCCTCTCTAGCCTCTTTCAAAAAGCAGCTTAAAACCTACCTGTACACCAAGGCATACCCAAACTAGTCTTAATCATCTCCATGACATTCTCTGGTGCTCAACTTCTTTTCTGTCCCTGGATACTGGTTGACTATCTTGGTGCCATTGCGCCCTAGAGTAGACTTTTTTATTAAGGGGAGATTAAGCACTATAAAAGATAAATTATCATTAGAATATGACTGATTGATCAACTCTTTATGTGACTAATTAGTTCTATGCATAGTATTACACATTTACCAACTCTGTTTATATGATAGATTAACCAACCCTATGCAGTATATGACAGATTAACCAACTTTGTCTATCATCTGATATATTAACCAACGCTGTGTATAATATGGTAGATTAACCAGCTCTGCAGGATTTGATAGATTAACCAACTCTGTCTATCATATGATAGATTTACCGACATGATGTATCGTATGGTAGATTAACCAAGTCTATACAGCACATGATAGATCACCCAACTGGATGTAGTATATGATAGATTCACCAACCCTGCTGCATATGATAGCTTAACTGATTTGTGTAAATATAGGATATTAACCATATCAACACATGAGTAATATTCATTTACTGTCAAATTTTGCAGAAATCCATTGGGGTGAACCCATTCACAAAGGGTGGCAATTAATCAACCAGTAGAAAAACAGAAGAGTGTGGTCAGCCTGATAATTCCTAGCAAAAAAGAAAATGATATTTGACACTTTTACACTGAAAAATATTGTATTTTATAGATGATTTGTGTACCTTTACGAGCGAGCATTTTCTGTGACTCAATGGCAACAAAGAGTTGTGAACAACCCAGTAAACATTTTTGGGTTTCGCAAACGTTTGAAAGGAAACGTTCGGCAAAGGTTAAATGAGCAAGGTTAAAAAATTATGGGTACGAAAACTATTTATAATAGAATGTTTTTAAAACGTTTTATGTATACTGTTTATTAAACGTTTAATGATGAATGTTAGAAAAACGTTACAAATGAACATAATAATGTCTGAATAATAATGGAGTCAGAGGTCAAATTCAGTGTCTTTTTAAGGTTGCTCAGTAATGAAAATATTATTTTTATGTCTAAAATTGTAAGAGAGTGGCTTAGAAATTGTGCCCCCATTCAATTCTTACTTTCGCAGATTGCATCTGAGGCACTTTTTGACTAAGTCCTCTAAAGTTCCCTATTATTGCTCACTGCCATCTTTGTTTGGACATGTTTGAAGGTGAAGGCTCAACAAGCATTATAAAAATAGGAGTTTAATAGCGTTTTTGATAGAATGTTTTTAAAACATTTGATAGAAAACATTTCAAAAACATTATAAACTGATGGGTATGAAAACCAGTTGTTATTAAACATTTGTAAAACATTTTCAGAGCAAACATTTGCAAATCATTGTCAACAAATGTTGTTTTAACACTTTATGTGTACTGTTTATCAAACATTTCATGATGAATGTTTGGAAAAAACATTTCCAGCATAACCTTGTTTTATTCAGCTAATTTAAAAATGAGTTATTTTATGAACGTTTAATAAACGATTTCAGTAAAAACGTTTGAATCGAGAATGTTTATAAAAAGTTTTTAAAACACTACAATGTAAAAGTTTACTTGGAAACGTTTAGAAAGCCATAAGATAGGGTTTAAATAGGTTTTAAAAACGTTTTATAAACGTTTAAACCATTTTAAAACGTTTCTAATGTTTACTGGGAATGTATATATTAACCTTCCCTACCAATTCCCTTTCTTAAATTGTAAACATGTGGTGTACCAAAAGATATGTTGATTTTACCATTACAAAATTCAACAAATTAATCATATGTGTATGTTAACTGACAGGTGTTGCTGCATAGACGGGTAGACAGTTTGACAGTTTGTCCCTTTCTTAGCCCATGAAACCCTCCTCTACAAATTGCTCATCAAAACACTGATTACACTCAAGGTCAAGGTCACACTCCGAAACCACCAGAGTCCACTCTGGGCTCACAACTCAGTTCACCTACTGCCTGTCTTTACCTACTAACAATAATTCCATCAACAATCAATCCAATATCTGGCCAATCAGGATCATTGATACAAGAGCACTCGGAGAGAGCATACCTCAGCCAAGGCATGCATAATTTATAAAAAATAATAAGTAAGTGGGAAAATCCGGATCTTCATTTTTATTTGTATCCAGTCAGTGATCTGAATAAATCTCAAAATGTAATGGGATCCAAGTTAGCAAGAGACACATCGTCTCATTTTTACATGAAGATCCAACCAAGTTGTATTTGTGTAATCCTTCTAACAAACAAACAGACAAATAAACTGCCATTAATTTAATACCTCCTTGGTGGAGGTAAATTTACTATTTTTAAGCTTTATATTGTTTGGTCATGTGCCAAATCTGGCAAATAATTTCGTCTATATTGCATTATAGAGCCTTAAAATAATTGTTGTGGATTTTTGTCACTTAAGTGCAATCTAAATTTAAATGAAGAAAAAATATCCATGTTATTAAACATAAAACTAGCACAAATGATAACTTTGTTTTCAGATTGTGGCAATGTATTGCGGGGACAGTACGGTTACAATGCCATGTTTACCAAATAAATGCAAGAGCAATTGGCAATTGTATACTTCTGCCAAGGCACGTAGCAATAATTAAATGGGAAAATCCTGATTTTTGTGTGTATCGAGACAGTAATCCAGATCACTCTCAAAATTTAATGGGATCTACGTTAGACCAAGACCCATCTCCTGGTGTTTATTTTATTATGATCCAATCAGTAGTATTTGCGTGATCCTGCCAACAGACAAACGGACAAACAGACAGAGAAATAATATGTCCCTGGCGGACGTTATAAGACTAATGATTGATATAACATTTGTCTATGCTTGGAATGATATCAACAAAGAAATTAAACCTTCAAACCTCATTAAGGTTAGGAGAGTCCATTCGTATGCTAGGCATTAACACTGGTTAAGGACCTGGTGCGCTTGCCTGATTGTTTTCTCAACTTTTATGTTTTGGTCTTTACCTCTTGACCTGCAATTTAATTTAAAATGACCAGAGGTTTTGCATCATTGGAATGTATACTGTTTAAAATCTATATGGTTGGACCTTAGTCTTAAAAGGATTGTTCCTTTTGACTTTTTCCTGTCTTTATTCTGTTTCCTGTACTGAATTTTTCTTGAGGGGTTTGTAGGGAATATGATTTAATTCTAGTTTAGTATCTTTAAGTATGATTAGTAATTCTTTATTACCTTATGCTTTTATGTTTGATGCATCTGATAAGTGTATTGCTTGGGTGTACAATGTAATTCTTCAATTATGTACAGTGATTAAAATGCAGAAGTACAAGTAATTATTTTCGATCAATTTATAAATAAATTTTTTAAATAATTTTTGTTTCACAGTGTTCTTCATTTGATTTTATTTACTATTCTGTGTATGGTAATATTAATCAAGAGTGTTAGTAGTTTTATATAAATATCTCATTATGTATTGATGTTTGTAAATAAAGGTTAATTTTGCCGCCACCCTGAATCATCGATTTTAAGACAATTAAAGACACTGAAGCTCTGCAAAAATACCTTTCTAATTATGTATATATCATTTTTGTAGGTTACATAATTATAAAACATTGACGAAAAATCGCCATATGTCAATCAAGCAACTGCTGATCCCAATAATCACTGAGCTGATGCCTCCACCTATTAACTTTATGCAGGTGTTCCACTGGAGCCGACCCTACGACTCTAGGGTCGGCTACAAAAGTCGGGGGGGGGGGAGAAAAATTCACAAAAAAGGGTGGAAAAATACTGGGTCAGTTGCACCCTTCCCGACAGGACGGTACACTTACAGACAGGACGTGGTGACTACCCCGACAAGACATAGGGTCAGGGACGTTTATTGCACGGCCAGTCGTAGAAGTACTATGACAAGCCCTAAACCCCTAACAGACAAGCCGTAGCAGGTCCCGACGAGCTGTACTGACAAACAGACATGACTGGAGAAATAGACAGAATCACCCCGACCAGACTTGCAGTCGGTATTGCAAGTACAGTTTTTAATAAATTTCTCGGGACGAAATTTTGTAACTGGTTTGACAGAGATCCAAAGCTGGAGTTTAAAAGCCAGGAACAAGCAATAGGGCTTTCATTGTACCTTGAGATATTGTCAGAGGCACATCTCCCTCTGCTTGTTGGAACAGGATGTAACATTAGAAGTGAAATTTTCACTTTTAAGTGGCTTTATGGTCATAATCATATCAGAAATAGGTTGATTTATTTCTTATATAATATTAAAGTCCAAACCTGAAAATCATAATAAAAAAATACAAAATGTCAATGCTGTAGTTCTATATGGGATCCAAATACTTAGTATTGACCTAGTTTTTCATTTGTTGATTGGTCCACACTTGACCCTTATTTTCCCAGAAATTCATCAAAACTAGACTGGCAATACAGACTGCAAATCTGGTTGTGCTGATTCTGTACACTTCTCCAGTCCTCTCGGTATGTCACTAGGGCTTGTCGTGGCCTGATATGGCTTGTCGGTTGGGATTTACAGGTGGCTCTGGAAGTGTAATGTTTTGTCATGGAGAAAAGCATCCTGACCCCCAAGTCAGCTTGGGATCTTGACTTATGTCATGTTGGGGGGGGGGATGAAACCGACCCAAGTTTTTTAGTGCAGTTTTTTCTGGATTTTCATCCCCGACTCCTGACTTTTGTAACCCACCCTGGAGTCGTCGAGTCGGTTGTAGGGTCAGCTCCAGTGGAACACCCCCACTTAAGCTGAGTTGCTACTGGCATTCTTAAACCTGAAAAAAATGGAAGACCACTTTGCTTGATGAGGAGATGAGTAGATATATAATATCCAGTATTTTCTCCAAATAGACAGGATCCCCAGTAAACAACTTTAATTTTAAGAGGAACACAACCAAATTCAACCCCAATTTGGTCTTTACATTATTCATAATCTGGACTACTAGGCAGCGGTTGCAGATTATTGGTCATAATGGGGATATTGTGTTCCTGAGTGTGTTCGTGATTGCGTTTAGCAGAGTTTTGTGCGGGACTCCAGAGCAAGTAACATCAGGAAATATACTATATTGTAGGTCTGTACAACCTATATCCACATCTATGTCACAGTTTGTCAAAAACTCAAATCTGTTGAGTGTTGACAGTGTTATCCATGTGCTTTGAAAAACTCGAATGCAAGTGTTTGTTGTCAGTAACTGAAGAAGCATCGACAATAAAATGCCATTCTAATGATCAATCAGGCATATTCCCCATGCCTCTGGGTATTACATCTGCAATATCACTGATTTATTTTTTCAAAGCATTATAAAGTCCCATCTTTCAACCACACAATTTAATATTAAAATGCACGAAAAAGCACATTATGATCACTTTTAAAACATTCTAAAGTTTCAGCTAAATCTCACATATCTTAAGGACATTAATATTAATAAGAAGCAAAATAGACAGGAGCAGGTGTAAAGGGGGAGTAATTTGGAACTATAAACCTAAAGACTGGCATACATCAACTTGATAAAGTGAGCCTTAAAAGGGCTATATATATATTCGTGTACTTTGACGTCTGATGAACAGTTATTTTTTTTCCTGATAACATTTTGGATACTTTGTTATTGTAATAATGTGCGACATTTCCAAAAAGGAGACAGTGAAGGAGTTCTATGGACAAACTGTACAGCATGTGGATGATTTTAAAGTAAAGGTTTGCACACTCAACAAATGTGGAAGAAACAAGGACATTGTGGAGGCTGAAAAGCTAGTTCACCAAAAAGTGAAAGATAAGTATGTTGAGTACTGAAATAAGTATCATGTGACCAGTTTTTGTCAGAAGCTTTATACTTTTATACATGAAAATAATTGCTGTGTACAATCATCATTTGTGTATAAAGGGAACCATTTTAAAGGGCAATTCATAACAAGTGAAGTAACTTGTTTGGAAATCATAAATATGTGACAAATTCCCTGTTTTGATAAAGACTGAAACACAAACATTCAGCAAACTTTAGCCTTATTAAGAGGCCCAAGAAAAGAAAAAAAAGAACTATAATTTGAACTAGTTGTGAAATAGTAGCCGCCTTTAAAGATATGTGCCTTCAATTCCAAGACATCAATTTGTATATGCATATGTTTCTTGATAACTGCTTTAGAATAATCCTGTTACTAATTCTAAGTCTACATGTACATGGCTTGCAACAGCTGATGTCCATTTTGTTACAGCGATTTTTTCCCTACCTTCTCATTATTGGGCAACATACATTCGATGTTCTTTGTGATTTTACTTGTCATCCGATTTTTCCCTCCCAAAGTGAAAAATGGCTGTTGCAAATCAGAATCGGACACATAAAAACGACCAAACACCAATAAGAAGATACGGAAAAATCGTCGCAAGTCAGATGTACACTGCATACATGTGTGCATACTTTAACAGATATTACGGCTGTGGGGTGATTGCACCTGATGACTTGGAGGGTCTATGTGTCCTTGACCTTGGCTGTGGTGCCGGGATGGATTGCTTTGTTCTCTCCAGGGTAGTCGGACAGGCTGGATTTGTGACAGGGATCGATGTCACAGACGAACAAGTAAGTGACATTTTCATGTGAAAAATGAAGTTCAACCTCATGTTTCACATGGTAACTGAGAGCCTGATTGGTCCCGCGACCCTTAATTTCTGAAAGTCTGAGCGAAAAACATGAATAAAGGGTGGGGCAATGGAATCGGGATCCAGTTCTGCGATTGTTCTCAGGAAGACTCAGACCTCCTCAAACAACTCATGATCATTCCTCGACTAAGAGGCAATTAAGCCACGATTATGATAGGATTCAACACTGATCCTGTCTGACTGGTCTGAGACCTCTTCAGGCTTCCTGGGACCAATAACAGATTTCCTCTATGCTATGGCTGACTTTTGTTTTTTCTTTTGCATGGTGGGTCAGGGATAGATCTGGGATCAGCTATGGCTGATTTTTGTTTTTTTCTTTTGCATGGTGGTTCGGGGATAGATCTGGGATTACGTCCAGGCATCTTGGGTCTAAAACAAAGCTGACATGGCATTACAGTCCCAGGAAGTCTCAGACAACAAAAGGGTGTAAATTTGGGTCTGAGGAGGTCGCAGGAAGCCTGAGACTGTGACACTGGTGGGTAGGGACGAAAGTGGATCGGTTACAGTCAAAATAAACATGTTTTATTTTTAAGCCGACCCCAACAGAGCCAAACAGACTGAAGCAGACTGTCTGAGACTCTACATTTTTAGAAAACCCGATTCCAAAAATACCTTCATTGGGAGCCTTAGTCGTGTGGTGGAACAGGGGCATAAATCAAATAGCCCTGAGCACACTGTTTGTCAATACTTTGTGTATAGGTTAATGGTCAAGTAAGTGTCCAATATATGAAAATAATAGAATGTTTACGAGGTCCCTTACTTTTCATTCCAATATTTTTGTTGTGCATTTGTTTTGTTTTTTGACTATTTTAGTTGAAATAAATGCATAAAAAATGTGAAAAAGGCTTCTATATATGGTCAAAATAACAGAATGGATCAACTGCCCTCTAGTGAAAGATATTGGACACTTTTAACAAAAGAAAAACTCTTCGGGTGTAGTTGAAGGCTTGCATTACATGATCTTAAAAGTAAAAAATCCTTAACTTACAGTAGACCTGGAGGACAGATGCAGACAGACAACCCTAATTTGCCAACTCGATGACATTATCTAAATAATTATAAAAACAATACTGCTTCATGTTAAAAGGTAATAAAGACACATTTTACTACCTACCTAGACTTTTTTTCTGCCTGTCATACTATTTTTAATAATCAATTGCAGCTTTTGCATTCCAGTCACCTGGTGCTTATAATATTATAATAAACCTGTTTCAGTTGGAATTTGCTGAAGAATTCAAGGAGTACCATAGAGATATTTTTGGCCACAAAATATGCAACACAAAATTTGTGAAAGGCAGTGTAGAGGACCTGAAAGCAGCTGGTATTGGTGATGAAAGTCAGGATTTAGTGATGTGAGTGTGCTTTGTATAATCTTATTTATGCAGGATTTTTATTTTGAACAAATGTATTGTTAAGATCTCAGACATGAAGTATTTTGTGAGCTGAACTTTTACATTGATGTAGAGAATGCAGTGGTTGGGGGGTTAATGCATTTGGCATTTCATCTCTTTATTCTGCCCATATGGTTGTGTATGTGAGGCCAGCTCATGACAATGTGTGCAACTCATGTAGGATATTGAACTGTTGTCATTTTGTTTCTTGAAAAGGATGTAAAACTCAAACTTTGACAATTGGTACATTGATTACCCTATAAAGTGTATGCATATTTTACTGCAGTTATATAAAGTATCTCTTTGAGGAACATTGGTTTAAATATGAATGAAATTTGCACCCCTGTCAAAAAAAAGAATAGACTGTGTTGCTTGGAAAAGTAGCGTGGATGTGTGAATGAAAGTCTATAAATGTGATAGATATATAGATATGTCTTCTTCCAATTAAGCACTGAAATGTGTATCCCAAAATAGTTTTTGATTCACTGATGGTCACTTTGATGTTTTTTTCTCACTTTAAGGTTATGTTATTGCTTCCACCAGATGAATCCGATGGATACTTTGGTTTAGCGTTTGCTACATCGCTGCTACCGCACATAGAAATTTTCGAAGTTAACGCTCTCAGAGGAAAACTACACCAGCTAGGTTCACCAAATTTGCAGCATATCTCCATTGGGAGGTAAGCTTCTTTGGGACTCAAATTAGCCTCATTCTGAAAAGCAAGATGGCCTTTCTTTGAAAATTATCTACATTTTTTCTACTGGATGGTTCTCATAGGTAGAAGGTTGAATCTATTCATAGGTGATATGTATAACAGGTTTTCAATGTGAAAACAACTTATAGAAAATGATGGGCTGGGGATCTTCTGATGTGGTCAGATTTGACCTTGGGCCCCTCCTTCAAAGCCAAATGAGGAGAGCCAAACTTAAAAGTGCTTATAACTTGCCTATTATTGGTCCTAGAGGTTTGCAATGTGAAACCAACTTATAGAAAATGATGGGCTGGGAATCTTCCGATGTGGTCAGATTTGGCCTTGGGCCCCTCCTTCAAGTTCAAACGAGTATGGTGAAACTTAAAGGGCTTAAACTTGCTTATTATTGGTCCTAGACGTTTTCAATGTGAAACCAACCTATGGGAAATCATGGGCTGGGAATCATTTGACCTTGGTCCCCTCCTTCAAGGTCAAGCAATGGATCACTGGCTTTGGTGAGTTATCTTTCTGGTGGACACAAATTTGCATCTGTTCTGCGATGCGTAGGTCTATTTATCTATGTTTTAACTATGCAGTGACACTGTTTATATCATATCACCACTACATACATGTAAAGTATCTTATAAGTCTGACATCACAACTTTTGAAATTATCGAACTATACATGTTCTTTTTCACTTTTTTGCCGCATTTCTTGTGCCCTGATTGAAAAACAAATGAAGGTGAAGGTCTTATTTTAATAGCAAGTTGTTTTGTGTGTCAACAGTTCCAACTGTGTCATTTCACTTGTGGCTAACAAAAAGGCAGTGTTCAGAGAAGCTTATAGAGTTTTAAAGGTATGTTTTGCATTGTATACTTGCATAGTAAAAATATTAACTGACACAGAGGCTCAACCAAACTTTATAGAAAATGTTTGCAATACTGATTATTGCTATGACACCCACCCCGTACATTATAAAGATTGGTTTTGTATTTTATTGCGTGCCACATGAAGTATGTGACCTAAATATTGGGACCTGTGGACCAGTGCATATTAATTTAGTATAGAAGCCCAATTTTATGGATAAATTTGGCTGATTTCATACAAATGTGTGTTGACTTTTTTGCAACTATTGACCAAAACCTACAGCACCCAGAAATATGCATGAATGACCATTAGAAAAGCTATGATAGCTATATTATTTTCTGATGGGTTTTGGTGTACTAAAATCTATTCATAAAGTACTAACGTTAAGTTGATAATTTAGGTTTTTGTATTCACTATAATGCCTTACAATATGTTTTAAGGCTGACTTTTTTCCAAATTTACGTGAACAGAGCTATTTTACTTATTTTTCTTCAAGGAAAGTGATGTCTAATTAAACAGCACAGCCCTTGCAAGGCATATTTTGCTTGCAGTTGGTCGGCTGTTTTCAGTACAGAACCTTGACCAACTGTATGTACTGGTTTGCCCTTCCAACTATCCGTCGTGATATGACCTATACAGTGTTGAAAGTGACGTAAAACCCCAAATAAATAAATAAATGTAAGGCATATGTATAAATTTTAACATGAGAAAGGTATGCAATTTAGGTAGATTTTGTAACTTTATCTAAAGCTACCAGCAAGCCATAATGTGTTCCTTGATCTGTCGCTTTTGTAGAACCAGTGTGTCCCTGGTCAAAGTTGGGGTTTTACGTCCCGTTCAACAGCCAGGGTCATATTGGGACAGGTCCTCAGAATTGACACTTGTGGGACTCGAACCCACAGAGGTGACAGCCTATGATTAGATGCCAAACTTGCTAACCACTAGGCCACTGAGGACCTCGTGTGTCCCTGGTAAATCTTTACTTATCACCTATAAAATAAACTGCTTCATATTGTGACTTGTGAAATGGCCCAAATGCATAAAATGTGAAAGAAGTTAATAAGGTTAAAAATTGATTTTATTCTGAGATTTAAACAAATATATAAGGTAATATAGGCAATTTTAACAGTCTATAGTGTGATATTTAAGGGATCTTTGAAATGTGTTGGAATAAAATACCATCAAAAATAGTATCTTTCTATGTAAAGTTAAAATTTGCAGAAGTAAAAAAAATAAAACATGAAATTGGAAACACTTCAACTGATACATTATAAATAACATTTATTTAACCAATAATCAAAATAGTATGTGTAGTTTGTTATGTTTTACTGGCTCACTTTGTTTGATGTAAGTTTTCAAGTGAATCTCATAGGAGACCAACTGATAAATCATTGCAGTTTTATTATTTTCTGTTGTTCCTAGGATGGTGGAGAGTTCTACTTCAGTGATATGTACGTCAACAAACCTGTACCTGATGACCTCAAGGGTGATAAACAGATGTGGGGTGAGTGCTGAGTAGTCTGATCTTATCACATTTTCATAACAGCATGGTTATATCTTTCCAGCAAGTTTTCACAGATTAAGGTTGGGTTTTCATGTCCCTTTAAACAGCCAGAAACATACTGGGATAGACTAGCAGTATATCCCATCACCAGGTGGATTCGGACCAACAGCCACAGAGGTCAGTCATTATATTGTCAGCCTTATTGACCACAAGGCCACTGAGACATATGGATGATTACAAGGAGCATGAAAAGTGTCCCACTGTTGCAAACTGAATCACTACTAAGCAACATACAATAAATGTCCTGTCATGCATATTATATTTTACCAAAGTCATCATGACAATGTGCATATTTATTTCTGTCATAAAGTATACCCTCCATAGCAATCTTGTTTTTAGTTTCCTTGGAATGAACCCTGCTTTGTCTCATGGCTATTGCTTTTGCCTTCTGAATTTTCCTCTAGCACCTTAAGTTATTGTCTGACTGTTGACAGGGATTTAGTGCTATAAGTATTTATTGCATTACATTGGGTTTTCTTGCTGATATTTACACCCTATTTGTCACACATGTTCAAGAATAAAGGTTCACCTTGACTCAGGGATGTGTTAAGAATGGCATATCCTCATACAGTTTTGAGTGCCCAAATTTAATATAATGTCTTGTATGTACTGCCTTTTGGAGGCATTCAGACTCATACACTCATTCGACCACTGCATAGGAATATCAACTTCTGGGTGGTTAACTGCAGGTACTAATAATAATACTGGGCTCTTATATAGCGCTTTTTCTATTATTAGCTCAAAGCCCTTTACACAGTATTACCCCAGCAAGAATAGCTAGCCTTGGTAACCTTACCTATTGCTGCCATGCAAGGCGCAGAAGCCAGTATCCCTTAAAGCTGGGTACCCATATTTCCCCTGGGTGGAGAGAGGCACAGACCAGGTTAACATCTTGCCCAAGGTGTTATCCCACATGAAACAGTTGGCATCACTGGGGATCGAACCCACGACCCTTGGATTATAAGTCCAACACCCTACCAACTGAGCCACATGAGACCTCAATGTCTAGGCTAGTCTTACTTACACTTAAGTAATTAAGTGTGAAGCTGTGTTTCTTGAGTGTATCCAAAACATAGATCCCCATAATCTGCAATGTGTTCACCTTTTGATGATTCTATTCTGTACTATAGGAGCACTTAAACTCTGTCAAGGCAGACTCTAAGGGCGAAGGCGCAACACCAGAATCCAATTCAAAAATCATTATTGCATAGCCATTGTCTAGCTCATTACCATGGAGATGCCAGATAGATTATACGCTAAAGTGGGAAACCTTTGTTGAAGAGATAAGATTTTAGCTATTTTTCTGAAACAGGCGAGAGTTGGGTAGAATGGACTTTATCAAGTAAATCATTCTAAACTGTGGGAGCATCACAAGTAAAGCTGTGGCCAAAGTGTTTTTTGTTTGCATTTATGTACAGATGGATAGAATTGTGGAACCTTTTATCAGGACCATTGTATCTTGTACTATATCCCTCACAATGGGTAGATAAAAAAGAACCAAAATAACTGGGATGACCCCTGTGAAGAAACTTGGAAACTAGAGCGGTAGTTTTGAAGATACAGTGAAGTTCAACTGGCAGCCAGTGGAGTCATTTGAGAATAGGAGATGCTTGTGTGTATTTGTTAAATGCATGTTCTGAATAATATGCTTCCTTTGTTTGCATAGGTGAAGGGCTGACTCATGCACTAACTTGGCACGATCTTCTTGAAACTTCTGGAGAGATAGGCTTCTGTACCCCTCTTCTTGTGGAGACGACAGGCCTGGCTATTGAAGACAGAAGGATGAAAACTGAAACAGGTCAGTTGATTTAACTTGATTATGCAATTATGCCATTGAGAGGTTAAATGTTGACTATGTTTCATGGCTATTAGCTAGAGTATGACTCTCTTGAGAGTCCAAACAGGAGCATATGTATTATTTTTTGTTTGTATGTATTAATATCTGTGTATGAATGGGTCAGCAAATAACTATACCGTTAAAATATGTCATTTTCTCTGTAAAATGACTATTAGGAGACCGCACTTCCCACCAAAGCAGATATATAAAACTGCATTTAACAGTTGACATTACAACACTAGTTACAAAAACATTTTTCACCTATTCCTTTCATACAAATTAATGTAATTAAGGGTAAATGTTTTAGTATAGGTTATTACATCTTAGTGAAATTATATAGGCAATAAATACTAATGTGTTAAAGTATTTTTTTCTTGACAGATAAACATGGTCTCCAGTACATATCTGCGACTTACCGTTTGTTTAAATGCCTTAAAGCCAGCCTAGATCCCAACAGTGACTATATATGTGTTACCTACAATGGCGGCATTCAAGGACAGGAAGAAGTGTATAACCTCTCCTGTGATTTCAGCTTTAAGGTAATCATCTATTTAACACTCATACTTAATTTGAAGCTTTCTTCCAGTTTTGAACCAATATTTAGTTATTAATTATATAACATCAAGAAAGGCTAGAAATGATATGCTATCATCTGACAAAAACTTCAAGGTAATCTTCTTTTAACACTCATACTCAATATGAATTTATGTTCTTGTTTTGAGCAGCTTTGTTTCGAGATATCGTTTGACAAAATCTCTGTCCACTTTTCAGAAAGGTGTACCTTACACTGTACCCAATGAACTTTCATCCATTTTGTGTAAGTCCAGGCTTGCCAAGTATTTCACTGTGATTAAGGTCAGTATTAGAACTATAAACATTCTGTTTGTTATTAAAAGTGCCCTTTCTTCAGTTTGATTGCAAACTTAGTGAAAGCTCTTTCAAAATACAATTTCAAATCTTTATTTACATTTCTTTACAAATCACATGACATTAAAAATAACTTGTTTATTTAAAAAAAACAACATTGTTCTGTCACATTTTAGTGTATTACATACGGAAATTGTTTTACAACATATGTTTGTTGAGAATGGTCATGAAAGCACTGTCTTAACTCACTCTAGTATTTCACTTTATTTGATATGGGGGAGCTCTGTTTAATATGTATAGTTTTTATGTACTTTGCGTCATTACGTTACCTTTTATAGAATTTTGATTGTAGAATGTTTTTGTGATCTCTATGCATTTGCCTCATAATAAAGAAAGATTTTAAACATCTTGAAAAGTGGGAAAAATCAACGCTTTGTGACATATGGTGTATTAACCCTTCCTTGTAGCATATGATACATTAACACACCATATGTAGCATATGATAGATTAACCAACTCTATTTAGCATATGATATAATAACCAACTCTATGTGGCATATGATAGATTAACCAACTGCATGTAGCACTTTGTACACAAGAATTATTCTTATAATGTTTTACAGAAATCCATTGGAGTGAACCCATTCACACAGACTGACAATGCCTGACCATAAAGATATTTGACAATTTGGGCCTGAGGAATACTGTAGTGTATAGGTGATATGTGTACACTGTAACTTATTAACAATGGACTGTAAAAGTGTGCAGTCTTGCAACACCAAGACAACAAACAGTAGAGAAAAGCAACATGCTGACTTTCCCTACCCCAGATTCTCTTTATTGAATTGTAAAAAATAAAATGCACTAGTGCAATCAATTTTTCTATAATTTTAGCTATTTAGTGTTCTTAGTATGATGTTATTCAGCATTCCTAACTATGATTGTATTAATTTATAATTTTAGTAGTTTTGCATGATTGTCAAAGTTTTGTACACATTGATGTTTACAAATGAAGGTTATTTTCTCAACCCAATATCGTATCATTCAGCATGTCTACAAGAAATGCATGTTTGAAAAAGCTTCAGCTACAACATGGCACCAAACTGATTGATCCGGAGGAAAATGCTCAAAGTTTAAAAACAGGATGAGTATCTACAATCCCTGTAAATACTTCATTAATACCTTCATTAAAATAAAGATAGGTCATGCTACCAACTAGATTAATTATGCTCTGGACTGCATTATATTATTGGGATGGTCTGGAGGCAAATGTGTGATAGTGAAACAGGACTACAGGACTATTATACTTTCTTATCTTTGGTCACACTTAAACCTTTGGGAACTATATTTCATAAAGAGAAGATATGGTGCACTTACAATCTCTTGAGTTACAGTCACAGGGCAAATGCGGTAGCAATTACTGGTTGCTTTTAAGTTGCAACTCGAAAAGACAAAAAGTTTACTTAACTAATTTATTTAACAACTTAATAATGATTACAGTCAGCTGAGATACTCTTAATAGTTTATGTGATAACACACAAAAGAAAGTAATCTGACCTGACCACAGTTCTATCCACATAATTAATAGCTAAGTTTGTTGACTGTATCCAGCAATCTGGCCTGTGATCCGTTTGATGCCCACCAACACAATATCTGTATCTTGTGATTTGTTCAGCATCCACTAATACAAAAATGTCTATATACAGATATTCAGAGAGTCACTGTTCAACTAAGCTGTCCACTTCAGGATGCAAACAATATGCAGCAAATCTACTCTCTGCTAGATCCACAATTTATATTCAGATATAAACAATATCCAAAATACAGCAAATCTACTCTCTGGTAGATCCACTCATTATATCCAGTTTGCTTCAACACGAATTTGTCACAGAATGTATAGAACACAGTATAACAGTCCATATAGTAGGCCAAAAACCGCTATGGCTAGGTTTTCAACCAATTATATACTGGAGGTTATAAAAGGTTCATGAAAAATTTTGACAAAACAGTCTGGAAGGTTCTAGAAAGAAACGTTAACAGTCATCACATTCCCTAGAAAAACAGTTGGTTTCCCACCATGTATAAATAGATCATTCTAGCTTTGCACAAGAGAGGTCAGCACTAGCTAGATCAATTCTGTAAACTACAGAAAAATAAATAATTCAAGGTCTTGCATGGTACAAGAAGTCTGCACTCAGTGTACTGCCAGACACAACATTGTTCTTGTTAGAAGACAAAATGGTTAAGTGCCCTTATTTGTAACATCTGATAAAGCATAATTTTCCATCACCATCTTTTAATTCTATATTGTAGAACATTTTATTTTATATTTTACATTTTCCAAATCCAATAATGTAGCTAATCGACTTTGACACAGCTGAACTGCTACTTTCAAAAGAGACCTTGAGCATAATTGTATAGTCTTATTACCATCCATCCCCCGTCCCCTCTTTCCAAAGGGATGGGGAATGGGTATTATAATTGTTTCTGTAACTTAAAAACTATACACTGGATCAGGCTCATATTTGCATAAAAGAATGGGGGCCATCTTTTGGTCAATCCTTCTCAAATATGATCTGGAGCTTGAATCCAAGATTGTTGTTGTAATTTCACATCAGTATCTGCATGAAGAACTCAAATACTGTTCACCGGATCCGGATTATATTTTCCCACAAGAATCCAGAATCTTTTTAGCACATCCAGTTGATGAGGGCTAGTGTGCTCTTAGGCCCTGCATATTTGAACTGTTAAACAATATAGATGCAAATGGCAGAACTATTTTAGGTATTTGAAATACAATTTGAGCATAATTACAGATATATAGGAGGGAATTTTCACTGTGTTCTGTATTTGAGATCCCCTATTCTATTTTAACGAATTTATGCAACAGAGTGAAAAATACAGGATTCATGTTTGCCAGAAATATCAATGAGCTGTATATTCGTATATATTATAAATTTTATACTCCACACAATGTCACCATTACATCAGGACTCCGAGCAGTATATTTGACCAATACTGACTATGCAAGTTCAGCCCAAACTCTAGTGACTGACATTCCCCAAAATAAATGAGTCTCAGGCATGACTATAAGGTTCTTTACCCTGCCACTGGGGATATGATCCAATGACAGAGGATCACTGTGTTAAGTGGTCACCCAAGCCACTATGCATTTATCTACCTGGTATCAAGCCTAGGAGTTCCTAGGAGTGTGTGACACACAAAGTTACAGTGACAGACAGGTATTCAATAAAAGCGTTTTACCAGCTTTCTACTTTTGGGCATTTCTCCACTTTATTTCTGTGTTACACCATTTAAAGTTACTTAATATACCACTTAACACAATACTAAATTTGAAAATAAGAACTGTAACATGTTGATCCACATAGGAATCTGAAACAAGTGACCCAGTGATTGGCTATAGAATGTACGAATTAAATTTGGGAAATATGATGTGACTGGTTCTGGAGATAAAATATGAATAAAAGATTCTAGCATTGGACTAATCAGTACAGTTAAAGACAATAAATTGTGATTAGCTATGTGAACTTAATAACAATACATTGGCTGCCTTTTGCAAACACAGATATTCATAAGTGCCGATGAAGCATTGAATATACTTATGCTGTCCTGTATGCTATTTTACAATGCAAAGATTTTTTTCAGTTCACAAGATCACCAGAAAATAAACAAAACTGAAGCTACTACATACCCTATATTTGTCATTTGTAAAAAGCCAGAAGTATCTAGTAATGTACTGATGATTCCATATCAGTTGCATAACTCAGCTGCAGAATAAAAGACCATGAATTTTGATGACACTCATTAATCATGGATGGCAAACTGAATGAGATAAATGACAGGATGCAGATATAAACATGAAATTACTCTGCCAAATTGACTGGCAGTTGTTTCAGTCCCAATTGTGCTTTCTGTTGAAACTAAACACGAGTCAAAAGCCAACGAAAATTACCAAAATGAAATAAAAAAGTCTAAAACTCACTGCACACTTTTTGTTAGGAATGTAAATTCTGGACCCTTTGTTTGATTTCTTGTTATAATGAAACGTTTATAGCACTTAATCTCCATCTGAAGACAGAAGGTCCAAAGGTCAAAGTTAGGCTTTTTCAACAACTAAGATCATTCCAGAATAGATCACCAGTAAAACCTCTCATTTTACATGAACTGGATTCGAACCTACAACCAGGTGTCAGCCAAGTGGGATTAAATCCCAAACCTATTAACCCTGAGTCACTAAGGCCTCATCACAAATAAAAATACAGGGTTATGTTGCCATTTTGAATTTGTAGAATCAAGGTGAAGTTTGAAAGTCACGGAAAATTTGAACCCACCTACCCACCTCTGACACAGGAATACTGATGTAGGATGCCCATTCTTAAAGATCTGGACCCCTGGGGAATGGTCGACCCCAGGGGGGTCTCCATTGGATTGATGTGGATTTTTAAGTATTGACTTCATGCTGGCCCAGGCTGACCCTGGTGTCCCCCTCTCAATTATGACAATTCTGATTTGTTTTAACCCGACACCTTTCACAGGATGTCCATTCTTGAAGATCTGGACCCTTGTGTCCCCCTCCTCAATTGTGACAATTTTCCACTTGTTTGGAACAATGGCTTAGCACTGGACCTCTCTTGTTACGGTTAGAATGGGTCCCAAGATAAGACCTAGATTAAGCCCAGTGGCTTTCATTAGATTATTCTTCAGCAACTTTAGCCCTGTAGTTGGGTCTCCGAGAACTTTGCTGTCGTATAAGGGTATATATGCTGTATTTAATCAGTAATCTAATTATCACCCATTGGGTAGCATGTGATGGAAAAATTTTATAACAAATGTTTTAACAATGTCAGTTTAAGGCTGACACTTATTTACATCATGAAATGATATATGTATGGTGTCTAGTCGTTGTCTTATGGGCCCATTTGTTGGGTTCCAAATTTTTAAAACTTTCATTAAAATTTGACCTGTTTTACTAACCTTGTATAATAAATAATGCCAATATTGTGTTTGCATGTCTTATGACCTTTGGCAGTGACCTTTGACACCTGCTAACCTTCATTGGCTTTGAACCATTCTACTACACACAGACTACAACTTTGACCTTTGAACTCACAGCATCTCATAGTGACCTTTTGGTTGGCAACTGATTAAAGAAGTGAGTCAGTATTGATAATAAAATGCGGCAAATCTAGTTTTATAAAAAGTAATCTAAAACAGTAATATTTAATAACAATAATACATGATATAAATATTTCATATGCAAGTCCAAAAGAAACAAAAGGACTTAATTCTGAGGTGCAAAATTAACACAGATGAAATAGGGTAGCTACAACAAGATAGGTTAGAATTATTTGAGAAAAAAATTGGTATTTTGTTAGACAATTTATAATTAGTGCTTTATATGTGCCTCTATATGGTCTCTAGTTTGTCATGGAATAGTGTTCTATTGTCCAATCAAGTCAGAAGTAATTGTACAGTGTACTTAAAAGGTTAGTAAAGTGAACATTTTTTGCTGTTGAAGTAACTCTACATGTTTGCCTCGTAAGTAATTGTAAATTTTATTTAAGCTGCTGGTGACACTGATCCAAAGTTATATGAATTTGTTTATGTTGAGTGATTGTATTTATGATAGCACTAATGTATGTAATTTCAAAAATAAATAAATGAATAAAAATATTAAATAAGGATAGCATTTGCCAAACAACTTATTACATGGTATTAGTTACTTTTTTGGCCAACATTTGTTTGAAAAAGAAAAATACTGCGATGTCCCAAAAGAACAAATTACGCAGTTATTACTGTGACACATTTTGCTGGAAATGACAGCTCTGACAAGTCAACTTGATTTGTCAAGCAAAATAGTATAAAGTGGGAGATTCTGTACTGGAGCTTTTACAGTTGCAGTCGAGATTGAGAAGGACTAGCTTACTCATAAAATGGGATTACTCTTTAGAGGTAGGATTTATTATCACAATGATTAACTTTTACCTTTAGATGTTAAAGAAACACTAGATTTTGGAAACCTATTCAAATATCTTGGTAAACTACCGCATTTTTTGAAAAATATGGCTAGGGCACACTCTAAAAATTAGTACACTGGTAATTAATGTAAACCAGAGGATGCATTCACAAAAAGCATTAATGAAAGATCAGAGAAAAGTTAGCTAAAGTTTAGCCCAAAAATGG
The DNA here is from genome assembly GCA_964017235.1 of Sabellastarte sp. h YS-2021. Taxonomy (NCBI): domain Eukaryota; kingdom Metazoa; phylum Annelida; class Polychaeta; order Sabellida; family Sabellidae; genus Sabellastarte; species Sabellastarte sp. h YS-2021. The sequence continues at coordinate 52,409,264 of OZ024933.1, forward strand.
ATTAGGACCAAACCTGGTATTGAGCTGACTTTTTGGCTCAACCTTGTGATTCATTTTGATCCACCCATGAAGGGAATTAACTTTTGGATTAAATATCAAGGAATCTTCCCTACTTAATTTTAGAACTACCTTAACTGTATTAATATTAATATCTTTTTTTTTTTTTTTATTTCTTTTTAAGTAACATATGTACAAACAAAATGGCATACAAGAATTGCAAAACTAGCACATATATTGGTCACACATACAAGTACAAAGCAAAGCATACTGAATAATACTCAAATATTCTTCAGTCTGTGAAAAACAGACCAACTTGCCTGAGATTTTTCAGTGTTACAATTAATTTTAGCAATATATTCCTGGTCACTAAATATTCCTTTAAAGTAGGCTCTAAATCTATTCAAATTCAGTACTTTAGAATTTTTTGCACTGTCAAAAATAAATTTTTTAGCAGTCAAAATAATGCAATTTTTGGGGAAAAAATCTAAATCATTTTCCAGAATGCCAAATATAATCAACTGCGGATCTAGTTCAAGGTACAGACCGAAAGTTTGCTGGAGCCAAGTTTTTAAGCTATTCCAAAATTCTGTTACAACCGGACATGAAGTAAAAAGATGGAGAAGTGTCTCTTCAGACAAGTTGCAAAAATTACAGGATGAAGTGGCACATATATTTAGTTTTTTCAGATATGCTTTAGTTCCGAGTAATCTGTGAATAATCCTGTATTGAAACCAAATTAAATCGTTTCTTTGCAAAGTTTTGAAGCAGATTTTGAATATATTAGTCCAATCAGTTTTACTTATATCAATGTTTAAAATGTTACACCATTTATTTCTGAGAGTGTGATTGTCAAAGTCTTCCAGCAAAATTTTGTAGAATTGCTGACAGCCTTTATTGCGATATAAAAGCAGCTTTATGTAGAGAGGCAGAAAAGGTCTTTCAAGATCGAGCTCACTGAGATCATAGTTATTTAAGAACCGTTTCAAAGATCTCTGAATTCTCAAATACTCTAAAAAATTTGATTTAACTCCATATTGAAGTCTGATTTCCTCTAAGGTTTTTAGGTTACCATCACTGTTAAGTAAATCGAGAGGTGTTAGAATACCAGCCTTGTACCAATGGGGGTAGAAGAGTGGCTCTGTTGAAATCTTGGAATTGTACCAGATTGGACAAGATAGCAATTCAAATTTAGCAGGCTCCCTCTTATCAAGCAAGGAGCCCCATGCCATGAAAACTTCCTTCCAGAAGTCATTTGAAATATTACTAGCTGTGATTTGGGTCCAAAGAGGGCCCAATAAATAGAACTTTTCAGCACAGATTAAACTTGAAAAGAGTTTAGCCCAAGGCACATCAGGTGATTGAATCAATCTCCTCATCCAAGTGAGTTTTTGACATTTTATAAAAACATCAATATCAACCATATTTAGGCCCCCATGAAAGTATGAGTTTGTTATCTGTTTTCTATTTATTTTATCAGGTTTATTGTCCCATATAAAAGAGTATACAAGATTATTTAATTTCTTGATCAGAAAAGTACTTGGGGCTGGAAGAGAAGTAAAAATATGGTTAAAACTTGATAATATGAATGTTTTTATAATTGTAATTTTACCCAGTGGAGACAATTTTCGTCTTTTCCATTGGTTTATGATTTTCTGGCATTTGTTTAAAATTGGGAGGTAATTCAGAGTAGTAATATTTTCTAGGTCAACAGAAAAATGAAGTCCCAGCAAATCAAATTCAGTTGCACCCCAAACCAAATTCTCACAAGTATCATACATGTCTGTTGAGCGTTTCTTTTTCCCCAACCAAATAAGTTTTGTTTTATCCTTATTAACAACTAGACCTGAAAGCGAGCCAAAAATTTCTAAAGTATTGAGTGCTGCCTTAAGAGAGTCACTAGTGCCATCGAGAAACAATGTAGTGTCGTCAGCAAACTGTGAAATTTTGTATTGATTATTATTAATGGTAATACCATTGATTTTACAGTTATAAAATACCATAAGATACAGAATTTGTGCAGAAAGTAGAAATAAATATGAAGCGATAGGGTCACCTTGACGACATCCTCTATGTATGGCAAAAAAATAGGATAAGTGACCAGACTGAAGAATTGAAGCTTGAATATTTTTATTCAAAACATTTATCCAGTGACAAAAATCCCTTCCGAAGTTATAAAACTTGAGCACATTATTCAGGAATATCCAAGAAACAGAGTCAAAAGCCTTTTGGAAGTCAACCAACATTAGCAGGCCAGGTAACTTGTTCTTTTCTAGGTAGTGCATGATATCATACACAAGACGTGTATTTTCTCCAATGAATCTCCCACTTATGAAACCGGACTGTGTATCAGATATTAGTTTAATAAGGACGGTTTTTAATCTATTGGCAATTGCGGTGGAAGCTATCTTATACAGGACAGATAAGAGTGAGATGGGCCGCCAGTTCTTTAAAAATTTTCGTGGTTTATCACCTTTTGGTAGGCAGCTTATTACACATGTTCTAAGGGAGACAGATAATTCTCCTGTATCAAAGGCAAAATTTAAGGCGCGCAAAACAAAGTATTTCAGTTTATCCCAGAAAGTTTTGAAAAATTCTGCCGGAAATCCATCGACACCAGGACACTTATTGTTTTTCATTTGTTTTAAAGCATTACTAATTTCTTCTAGTTTTAGCTTACCTTCAAGTTTCATAGATTCTGTAGGTGTTAGTTTGTATATGTTCTTTCCTTCAAATAGTTTATGTAAATTTTGATCTGAGGGAGAATGATCATTTTGTGCAAAAAGAGTAGAGTAAAATTTTGCTATTTCATCAAGAATACTTTTTTGATCAGTTAATGTTTCACCATTATCTAGTTGAATACATTTAATTGTTTTCTCAATATAATTATACTTTTCAAGAGAACAAAAATACTTGGTAGGTTTCTCCCCTTCGTTTATCCACTCTGCGCGTGATCTTATCACACTACCAATTATGGCTTTTTGTCTTAATGCTTCCAATTCTGTTTTTTTGTCTTCCAAAATTTTGAAAGATACTGGATTAAAACTATTTTCAAGATGTTGAATCTCATTTTTTAGCCTGTTTTCATGCTCATGCTCTTGTTTTTTACAATATGAATTCTTAGTAGCAGCATTTCCAGAAAATTTCCATCATTTATGGTAAACACAATATCTTCACTAGACATTATGTTTAAATAGTTTAAATTGTATACCGGGATAGCATATTTTAGTTTTTCTTCTTGTATAAGTTTATTAACAAGACTTATGTATTTATCATCTTTTAGAAGGCTGCAGTTTAACTTCCAGAGCCCCCTACCACGGTCGAACTTACTAAGCAATATTTTTATCTGAAGACTTGAATGGTCACTTCTATAACCTGGATTAATCGAACAGTTGGTTATGATATCATGCATTGGATGGGAAACCAAAAAATAGTCAAGTCGTGCTTGACGTAGGGGAGTTTTTCTTCTCCACGTATATCTCCTAAGGAAGGGGTGCATAAGTCTAAATGTATCCTTTAAATCAAAGGTATTCATTAGTTCGATAACAGTATCACGAGATTTAGGATTGTTGACATGCTTGTACTGGTCACAGTCAAGCTGCGGATTCAGTACTAAATTAAGATCTCCACAAATTATAGTATACATTTGATTGCTTGTTTCAATAATTGCCTTAATCTTGCCAAAGAAGTCAGGAGAATCTCTATTTGGCCCATATATATTTATTAGTGTTATTGAAATCTCTCCAATATTAATATCTACACTTAACATATTGCCCTCAGTGTCTTTATGTACTGATAGAATTTTATATTCAAAATTTGTATTAAACAGTATGGCGACACCTCTAGAATTGGAGGAACAACCATTAAGGATACAATCTCCTTTCCAGATGGTCCTCACATTCGATTCATCACTGGGTGTCCAGTGTGTGTCCTGTAAACAAATTATGGCTGCCTTAGTTTTTTGAAAATAATCAATTACATCCATCCGTTTATTTTTATTTTGAAGACCTTGACAGTTTGCTGACAACACTACTAGCTCCTCACCAATGGTCATTCAATATTGCATAGGACTCTCTCGGCAACTTAGGAAATCTAGCTTTAGCCCAGGAATATAGAGACATTTTTGTTGGAATATTTAAAAGAATTAAAAAACAGTGTGTAACTATTAATGTCTTGAAAACATAGAAAAACCATGTATGCTCACCTAATTGAAAAAAACATAAACAATTCATGTATGTAAATAAAAACAAAGTAAGACTTGATATAAAGTGCTCGACTTGCTCAATAACCAAGTATAATGAGCAAGTGCTGAGAGAAGAAAGCATTATTGTGTTATGTTGCAGGCAAATATTCTACAAAACAAGTTCCTATAAAAAACATCAATAATTAAACGACTCAAACCAAAGCAATATATAGTTACATTACTATATAGTAATGACATCACGTCTGATAAGGTAGTCTAGATATTGATCAGAGTAATCAATTTTAAAATTTTTTAGGTTCATAAAAAATATACGGCAAAACTCACTTAACCTTAAGGAAGTTTTAGACTGCATGCTAGGTCAGAATAATTTGGATTATTCTGATGGTTCAATATTGTTTACAGGCAAGTCGATTATCTACTTATCTCATGAACACCTTGCAATGGAAAAAAAACATTCCTGACAGAACAAAAATCATGAAGTATAAGGAAATAATATGTTACTTTACAGCTTCAGTTGTTTTACAAGTGTGTACAAATATTTTACTAATTTAATATGACTAGCTCCCATGAGTTTGCATAGTACTGCTTTACATAACCACAACCCTGAACAAGGGATTACTAATCGATAATTGAGCTATTATTGAAAATCATAACCTATATTGTTAATCTCACTAAATGGATCTCAGAGGAAAATAAAATAATTTTTATTCTAATAAAAATTCAAGATTGACAGGATTTAATATACACAGATTTAAATACACAATATATATATTTCAAATCAAAATTAGGGTTCTGTGTACTCAACAGTCATGGTTTAATCTAAATTGTTAAACCAAAAATTTTAAGTTTGTGAAACACTCAATCAAGTTCAGATTGTTACAAACAAGTTATAATACTCACTGAATAAAATACACAATATATATAATATGAATCTCAAATCAAGGTTAGGGTCCCTTGTACTTTACAATAGTCATGGCTTAATCTAAATTGTTGATCCAAAACTATTAAATTTGTGAAACACCCAATCAAATTCAGATTGCTACAAAGAATTAAAAGTATATGATAAATCATATGTAATTAGGCTTTTGACTGATGGCTTAATACTGATCTACTGTAACCTCAAAATATTTTTAAAAAGTAATGACAGAACAAGGATCATTAAATGTAAGGAACTGGTATGTTACTTTAACTGATACAGTTGTTCATCGAGATTTTTAAGGTGTAACACTCAGTCTAACTAACTCAAGTGAGTGTGCATAGTGTTGCTTTACAGCAACACAACTTTTTACAATGGATTCAGGGACCTTTGATGTTGATCTCTGTACATTACATTGCATTTGCATCATTTTCACAAATTAGACATGCTCATTAAATGAATCTCTGTGGAACATAATACATTCTACTCAACCAGACAGGTTGACAGATTTTAATTCACACTGGTACTGATACACACATTATATGAAATGTTAAATACAAAGTCAAAGTTTAGATTTTATGTCATTTACAACAACCAGGGTTAATGTAAATTTCAAATACAAAATTACATGTATCCAAATATGTGAAATACACATCCGAACTCAGTACAAACTTTGTACTACAAAGAAGTTAAAACTGCATGCTAAATCAGAATTGTTTTGGTTTCTAAATGAGTGATCAGCTAAGCTTCTTCCACAGGCTATATAACAAGAAGGCTTCAAAACAAAACCAAAATCATTAAATGTAGGGCAAAGTATATTACTTTTCACACAAGTTCAGATATAGATTAAATTTATTCACGTCTATAGATGAATCTCAGTGGAAAGTCAAATATAATTTCAATTCTACCACACTTTTAAGCTTGACAGATTTTAATGCACACATTATATATAGTGTAAATTTCAAAGTCAAGTCTTTTACAACAGCCAGTACTTAATATAAATATGAAATCAAATTTATTAAGAATTGTAGCAGAGTTGAACCCGGCTTACCAAAAATATTGAGACTACGACATGCTATATTAGATTTTTGCATTATAAACAAGTGACCTAATATTTGTCTATTTCTCGCAAAAAACTATTTAAGCAAATGTAGACTTCATAGAAGAACAAGGCTCATCAAATGTAAGGGATCATTACTTTTTAACCTGACTTGAAGATATTCAATACAACTAATAAATGATTTGTAAGAAATGAAAAGTTTAGTAGAAATAAACATAACAGAACAAGAATCCTTAAATATAAGGAAAGGATATATAACCTTTTAAACTAATTCAAATATTCAACAGAACTTTGACAACTTATTTATCTAAAATGAAAAGTCAATCAAAAGTCAACAATGTCAATGTAAGGTCAAAACTTTCACTACCATCAATATTAATTTCTTACAAAAACAGCTATATTTTAGTACAAGCACTATCTTAATTTGATTCACAAAAATGAATCTAAGAAGGTCAATGATAACTCACTTCAATTAACTAAATTTGATATTGTCTCGTATGTCACAAAGCATTTTCCCCAATGTGTTTAGGCCCTTCCATTTTGATGGATCCCATATTTCATCATCATCAAGAGAGTAGCCTGCTCCCCAATACTTATCATGAGGGCTGGCTTCTACCAACATAGCTTCACCTGTGTTCCTTAGAAAGTCTGACAACTCACTGTTTTGGGAGAATTTGGCATGGAGTGCTGTCTGCATGTAGTGGTCTCGGGATTTGCGCCACACATCGCGATGAAAGTTGTGAACCCTCTTCCCCAAGGAGTTGGCTACTACTGGATCATCACTTTGAAGTATTTTTTGAGCTGTTACATCATCATTAAAAAGAGTAGCCTTTTTGAACATATAGAACTGCTCCACAGACTTGAAAGTAGTATCATCTACAGTAAATAAACAAGGGTGGTGGTTGGAAAGCTTTGAATATTAATATCTTTGTGAATACAAGCCAAGACATATATTCGGAATATATAAATTAGTACATTGAAAAAAATACGACGTTCATATGGGCTACAATTAAGCCTGGCATTTTTTTAATCCATGCAATATATCAGAAAGATACTGTAATCAACTCGTTGTAGTATTCAGAGTTTGAAGTTTGGTTAAAATAATTTAGCATACTTTCAGACAGCCTTCATGTGTTACTTCAGCCAAAGGGAAGGAAATGATTACTTACATTATTACTCACAGCATATTTCAAACATTTGTGAAATAGTTTTCTGGAGTTGAGGTATACAGTCTACAGTACAAAGGGTTCAAATATGATAAAGATCTGACTTATAGTTCTGGATAGAATAATTTTGTTTTTGTTTTTCTGTAATTTAATCCATTTGCCTCAGATATGTTTAATCATGCTAATTGGATTTGCTAATACACGCAAACCAGTCCTTATATGAATCGTCTGTACATTGACAGAATAGCAGAAAATAATCGAATTAGGCTCTTTCTGCTTGGGTTCTATGGTTCGATAACCTCAATCCAATAAAGGTTTGAGATTTCTTTGAAATAAAATGAGTTTCATATCAGACTGTATTTGTTGCTAGTGCTTGTAGATAAGAAATCTTATCTATCTCTTCAAATATAATGTGGACTTTTATTGATCTTAATCTCCGTCATTTGGCAGACTCTAAGGTGAACAAAACCAAAGTGAATAATCATAAGTTCAATAACATAGTCAGAGTATACCAAGGAGACACAGGGGTGACATGGAGTCTATGCTGGATAGGCTTTTCCAAACAGGTAAGTTAGGAGCTTTTCCTGAAGGAGACAATAGATGTTGGACTGTGTACATTATTAGGAAGATCATTCCAAATCTTGGGAGCAACAAAAGCAAAAATATGGCTGAAGTGTTTTATTGACTTGTAGAGTGAGGAGTGGAAAGGGGGAACTGTCAGCTGTTGATGAAAAGGGTGACTATGCCTGGTACTGTATGAACAACTACTAAGAGACAAGGATGGTCCAAAATAGCTAGGGGAACCACTGTGCAAATATGTATGCAGTTTTGAACATACAGCACTAGACGACAGGCAACCAGTGGAGTCACTTAAGGATGGATGTAACATGAGCATACTTTCTATGATTTGTGACAATAGGTGCAAGAGTTTTCTGCTTACTCTTCAGCTTGTGCTGATTGTAACATGACAAACCTCTAAACAGAGAGTTACAATAGTCCAAACAACTATAACCAAGACATTTGCAGCCAGGACAGCCACTTTTTGAGTAAGATACCGTCTAATTCTGTGAAAGTTGTGCATCTGGAGGAAGCAGGTCTTCTTAACATGTTCATGGAAAGGAAGGTAGCATAGAACACACATCTAGATGTTTGACAATGTCAGCAGGATAGGAAGACTTCTGAGAACACTTGAGAACACTGACAGGAAAATGATAGGAGAGTTTCTGATGTTTAGCTTTGTAATCAAAAACAATAAATTCAGTTTTATCCGGGTTAAGTTTCAATTTAGTAAGAGCCATTCATCGTGTAGACAGGCATCCAGCTTGGAAAGAGCAGCAGAAGCATTCTTTTGAGATAGATGGACATATATTTGGGTGTCATCTGCACAGAAGTAAAATTTTATTACTGGACGAAGGCTGATAATTTTGCTTAATGGAGTTGTATACAGTAAAAATAACAAGGGACCCAGTACTGTCTTTGGGGACCTCCATACATGAGATGCTTAGTTCAGATAGTGTGCAGCATATCTCAATAATCTGATAAGAATTACTCAGGTAGGAGACAAACCACTTTAGGACCGTTACACCAAGACCAAACAAGGCATGGCGATAGCCAAGGAGAGTATTGTGATCAATAGTGTCAAAAGCTGCTGGCAAGCCAAGCAACACTCGATCAGTGGGTTCAGTTCCAGTAATTGACAGTAAAGCAGTTTCAGTAGAATGACCTGGTTTGTAAGCAGACCGATAGATAGATAAATACATTTCTATAGCACTGATTTCAGAATTGTCCTGTTCATTAGCGCTTGGATGAGGATTGTCCAGGATATTACTATTGTTATGGGATATTACTACTTAGCTACAACCTGCTTGAGCAACTTGGACAAGAAAGAGAGTCTGATCTCTGGACTGGACAGTAATTCTCGAGTTTGTTACTTAGAAGTGAAGGCTTCTTTATAAGAGGAATTGAACAGCTTTTTTGAAAGCATCCCGAAAAGAACCTTAACTGGGGGAACAATTTACCAACTTGGTTATGGATGACAAAAAGATATCAAGACAATCCTTAAGGGGGAATTTGGGTATATGATCCAACAAGTATGATTTAGTGGGAGAGTCATCTTCACTTACAGGCTCAAAACTACTGAAAGCTGGAGGTGCCAAAGTAGGGGCATCAGTAGCAGAGATTTGGAAATGTATCCCTTTATTTATTTAGTGTTTTACATAATGCTTAGTACCTTATTGGTTATATTGTTAGTTTAGTTGGAAGTGAAGAGGAAACCAGTACATACAGTTTGTATAGGTTCTGTATTGTCACTGTTTATCTACCACTGTGGCCTAGTGGGTAACACACTTGTCTAGGAACACAGAGGACATAGGTTCAATCCCAGGTATAGGCAGATACATAGTGGCCCGGACGACCACTTAAAATGGTGGTCCTCTGTCATTGGGTCTTATGCCCAGTGGTAGGTTAAAGAACCTCAAGGATGTTGATAAATTGTCATCTTTGAGCCTCTATCTTTCAGTTGGGGAATGTCAGTAATTTGAGAGTTGGACTGTACTTGTACAGTTGGATGGGTCATATAGCGAGTCCTGTAGTACAAGGAGATTTTGTGCTGAGTATAAATACAAAATGGAAATACTTCTGCCTACAGGCCTTAAAATGTCAAATGGTCAAGAATACACATTGGCTATCCATTCACATTTAAGACTGTGTTTTGATTACTTCTTACTGGAGACTGGATGATAGATCTTTTACAAACGAATATTGTGAACAGGGGTCTTGTGTGGGAGTCACAGAATCATGTTGGAAAATGGGGTTTCTCCACCAGCTTTATTCATTGGAAGAGTTTGTTCTAAAGATAAGAGGTTAAAACTGTATACTAGTTGCTATTATTGAGAGTTGAATTTAATGTACATGTCACTTAGCACACTGATCAGACATGCAGAATCTTTGTAGAAGAATATTAGGATCGGATTGGAAACTGTGGAGCTGAAAAAAAACAGTTTGTCAAGTTTGAATGTTTATTAATCCAGTTTGAAAGTCAATTTATTCTGTTTAAAAATGACAATTCCAGAAACAAAAAAGTGCCAGGTCACTCTAATACTCTTCTAAACTTACTTAATCGTAAAAATTAAGTAAATTAAATTTGGCCCATAATTCATTGATCCCTATTGTGAATATGACCTAAAATAGATTGAACCAATGTAAGTTTGATGCCAAAGCATCCCTTCTGTAGTATAGAAAAAAAGATAAAAAAGAAATTAATCTGTGAATATAATTCCATATAATATAGTAATTACGATTACAGGAACGTTGATAAATGGCCATCCCTGAGACTATGTCTTTCAGTTAGGGAATGTCAATTACTACATATGCTTGACCTTGACATATAAGTCAAGATGGGTCAAATAGTGCTTTGACACCTGTAGTAAAAGTGATAGGGTGCTGAGAACAAATATACATTAGAAAACTTCTAGAATGCTATATACACAAATAAATCACGAATGAGCATATACATGAATAGAAGCATCAGTGAATATAAAAAATTGCAATTTTTAACTTGACATTTTTCTGCCATTACTACATGGATTTTAATACAACAAAAGTGTCTGTAAAATACCCTCCCAGTGATATATATAACATATCTGTGGCTCACATAACTAATGAAATATTAATGAAGAATCAGCACTTCTGACAAATTTGTAAAGCTAATTAAGTACAGTAGGTGGCGCCGGGAATACAATAGCTTTGATCTGCCTTTTAGCAGCTCATTTATGTTCAGGTAGATTACTAAGTATCAGCTGCAAATTGTCTTTAAAACATAATCCACATCATTGCAAGGCGAATTGATCACTGCTCTCAAATATCATCAATAAGTAATGGTTTGCTGACTCTGTGCCTATCATCTATTGTGTAGTGCTTTTAGTGTCCATAGTTACCTTAAAGACATCTTTTCAAAATATGACAGACCTTTTATCTATTATGAGTTTCTTTCATCTTTGATTGTTTGTCATAACTTGGGAGCTGTTCTATCCCTTCCTATTCAAGGTCATTGTAATGAGAACCATTCCACGTATAACCCCCTGTTTTAGTAGTACACAAATCCTGTTGAAACCCAGTTGATTAAATGTATTATAAATATAATGTGATGTTTTCTCAGATGAAAAAAAAAACCCTAAAAATGCAGGTTTGGTGTAAGCTGCTTATGCATGGTCCCAGTAAACATTAAAAACGTTTTTAAATGGTTTAAACGTTTACAAAACGTTTTAAAACCTATTTAAACACTATCTTAAGGTTTTGTAAACGTTTCTAAGCAAATGTTTACACTGTAATGTTTAAACAACGTTTTCAAACATCCTATATACAAACGTTTTTACTCAAAACATTTATTAAACATTTATAAAATAACTCAAGAAGGTAGGTTTGACCTGAAACATTTTTAAACATTTATAAAATAGCTAAAGAAATGAAGTTTAGGTTAGAAATGTTTTTCAAACATTCACCATGAAGTGTTTTATAGACAGTACTCATGAAATGTTTAAAAAACATTGTTGATCGAATGTTTTAAAAACATTCTGTCAAAAACGTTTTTTAAACCCATATTTTCAGAATGCTTATTAAACCTTCACCTTCAAACATGTCCATACAAAGGTGGCAGTGAGCAATAAGAGGGGATTTTAGAGGACTCTTTCAAAAAATGCCCCACATGCAATCTCAAAAAGTAAGAATTTAATGGGGGCACAATTTTTAAGCCACTCTCTTGCAATTTTAGACACAAAAATGATATTTGACCCCAATATTATTCAGATATTAAGTAAGTTAATAAGTAAGTAAGTAAGTAAGTAATTTGTCTGCGTCCTCCAATTTGGTAATGACATATATGCATTCCTGAACATGTTTTTGAATTTTGTTTTTATTGTCAAAGAATAAGTCTGTAAAAGTTTATGGATTAGATTGGATTTTGGGTCTGTGTAGCCTCACAGATGTTTCAAGTCAGGATACACAGATGGAGTCTCCAGAATTTAACTTATTGTTCACAAATATCACGCGGAAGGTGACAGCACAGAAAACCACGAACAACAGACAGGGAGGTGTATAACTGGGTCAATAAGTGCAAACCAATTAAAGGGGGGGAAATGGGAAGACAAGATGATGGTCACAGTGATATACTCTTAAAATTTAAAAAAAACACAACCAAGGATACACCTATGGCTATATTGATTTTTCAGAACTATCCTACTGTATGAATACTCTGTTTTAAAGTAATTATATATATAAAAATGTGTGAAGGCCCTGTAGTTACGAACATTTAATTGTCCAAAATAGTGGCAAATACTGCACCCTTTTCTGTAGATAGATGTTATACGGGAACCAGATCATTTCTCAGAGTGTTATTCCTGTGGCAAAGTTGCAATATGTGCTCTTTATAAATTTGATTTGCTTTCCAGAAAGCCCCTTAAATTGGCTTCAGCTGTCAGCTTTTATTCATTTATAGTGTCATTTGTTGTTTTCTCTATCACACGCAATTGTTGTCCCCATAGGAAATATTTCAGCCTTAAAAATATCTCCATTAATCAAGTATCTTTGTCCTTAGGGATACTTTAACAAAAGATGACACAAAAGATTACTCAAAAGCACGAAAAATCAAATAAAAGTATAGCATTACTGGGGCTTTAATTCCCACACGTACCCTATGTGACAATATTATTTTCCAAATTGACTGAAACTCTCCAACTTTTACAGGAGTTCTTTATACTTTTTGAGTATGATTATAAAAATGTTTATTAGCTTTTATTATATTTGTAATGGACTTTCAGTAGGTGTTGATACCATAAATAAAATTAAACCAAATAAATTTTTCCTGTATCAAAACTCACAATCAAATTAAGCCATTGTCATCTGATTCATCCAAAGTACCAACACATAGTGTACAGTTAAGGTTATTTTACATTCAATATTTTTAAGATGGAGGAATCCTGTCTGGTAACACTATTCCAGCACTTTGTAAATGCTTCTGTTATTTTATTATGTAAACAGATTTATTTTATATAAAGGTAACTTTTTGCATGTTTATATCCCATTAATCTCACTCTCAAAAATATAGATTTTGTATGACGTATATTAGAGATATATATTATCAATAAGGATATCTTTTGTGTCTGCAAATTCTAGGTCTCAAATTGAAACATTATCTGATTTTGATAGAAGATAAATCTATCTCTAGTGAATTGCTAACACAAAGAAAATCCCCCTTTGCAAAGACATAAGTGGTTCTTTTATGCACAAGAATGACAAATGCAACTGAAATAAAGTTGATTTTTCTTGGCTTTTTTAATGAAAAGAGGGTGGCTAGGCGGATATAAAGCTATATATGTACTACTTAACCTCCAAGGTTTACTAAGAATTAGGATGGTTGCTTGCAGGAAAGGTCTTGAGATTGTGAAAACATTGAGTTTAAAGTGGCTAGATCAAGTGATTCTTTTATGAAGAATTCTGTTATAAATATAAGAAAGAATTTCAAGTGATATTCTCATATTTTACCCTTGATCCTCAAAGAGGAGAGCCAATAAATTGAAATCACATCTGTTTGTCTGTCTGTCTGCATGCATGACTAAAAAGCTGTACATCTGATCATAGTTCGAATCCCAGCCAGACCTGTGGGAAAGCTAGTAGCTGCTTTCTGTTGGCCGGCAGTTTACAATACAGAACCTTGGCAAACTGTATATGCTGGATCTTCTCTGCCCTTCCAACTACCTGTTGAGTCCTCAGTGGCCTAGTGGTTAGCAAGTGTGGCATCTAATCATAGGCTATCACCTCTGTGGGTTCGGGTCTCACACATGGCAATGTTGAGGACCTGTCCCACTGAGCGTATTCGGCAATTTACGTCGGTGTATGCGGCGCATGAAGAATTGTTGTCGAACTCCTCAGATTTAATCCTCGGAATGTGAAATTTATCCATGCCGAGTAATCTCCACTTGCGTGGGAGCACTCAGAATTTCAAGATGACGACATAAACAAAGCGGGGTAAAACACTAGTAAATACAGGTTATTTTGTCACATTTATGCATGCTTAGTAGCACCATGGAGAAAAGTTCACCCATAATAATTTTTATTATAATTATTACATGTTACTAATTGCACAATCAGAAACTGAGCATTTTCCACCATTGCCATTTGTTTAATTTATTCTGAGAAGATGTTCCGCGCTGTTTGTTTCATCTCAGAATAAGCCATCTGCGCATGCTCAAGATTTCTCCAAGGAGTAATTGACTTTTATTGCCGAATACGCTCAATATGACCTTGGCTGTTGAACGGGAAGTAAAACCCCAACCCTGACATTGTCCAACTACCTGTCACAATATAACACAATGCGATCCAAGTCACTACATTCGTGTTAATGCAGTTTTCTCCACATGTATTGACATATTGTTTGCTTGTTTCATTGTTGTTCCAGTTGCTTTCCTGACCTTGGCATGGGTTTGCATGTATGACAAATTCACACATGGTTTTGCAGTAAAAAGAGATACTCACGAACAATCGGTAAAGGTTGGTGTAACAATATTTTTTATCAAAATATGATACAGTGATACAGCAACCTCTAATGTAATACCATTCAACTGGGACAGTATTAAAAATGTTGATCTATTATTAACAGAAAAAATGTTCTTTGTTATTAAGGCAGATGACTAAAGTAAAATGTAATTATTTTTTTATTATTTTACTTTTTAGATTGTACATTATTGAAAACCCAAGAATGTTCTTCCAACAGCTAATTACAAAGCAGATGAATTATTGTGTGGCTGTCTTTTTTCTGGTGAAATAACTTATGATAAGTTACAATCATAACATTGCTTTCATAGAATACATCTTTACTCACTGTTATGTCAACATATTAACAAATCACAACATTGGTGTGATATTCGAATAATTAGAGCACTCAGAGAGTGCATATCTCCACCAAAGCCCATCATCTCCAATATTGCTTGATTGTGTGCATTGATAAAAAAAAATCCTTCCAAAAATTCCTTTTCAATTTCCTGAAAATCCCTTTTTAACTTCTCAAACTATTTTGCAAACAAACAGCCAAATGTGCTCTGCCAAAAACAGGTACTCCTTGGCGCTGGTAATGAGGCCTTTAGTGGCCTATAGGTTTGCAAGTATGGCATCTATTCTGAAGCTGTCGGCTCTGTATGGGTTCGACTCCCTACAAATGGCAATGCTTAGGGCCTGACCCAATATGACCCTGGATGTTAAATGGGAACCCTAACTTTGATCTTCATATAGTACAGCCCTAGTAATTGTTATTTTGTAACATATAGGCATATAATATTGAGTATGGCATAAGCAATGGTAAGGTGAGATCCTAGGCTGGCTCTGGTTGAACATGGCAGACCAAAAGAGGTCGGGGAGTTGGTGAAATGCGACTGGTTATTGATTTACACTGTCTGTACTTTGGTTGATAGATTAAACAAGCAGAAGAGAAGAAAGGTGCACCGACTAAAGGTCATGGAGTGTTATCACAGCAGCCATCTGATGGAGACAGATACAAGAGGTTTATCTATGATAGCATTTTAGGAGGTCAACGTGAGTCATAACAGAAGTATTAATACCTGTGTTTTTTTCACAATCTCTTTAAATGGTCGGGCCATATTAGGACAAATTCAACAGAATTTTCTGCATGTGGCAGCAAGCTGGATTTGAAACTAAGACCACAGATTAGTAACAAAGACTGTTATATATAAACACACTACACCACACCCATTTTATATTTATTTTTATGACTCAGTTTGTTTAAAGTTATAGGTCAGTTAAACAAGTTAGATCTTTAACCTACACTAACCAAGAATGTTTGGCATATAAATAAATCAGAACAATTAGTGGGAAATTTCAAATTTTTCTTATGCAAAATGAATTTTTCTTACTTTCCAGATCAGTAAATTCATATATTACATACACTATTGTAAATATTAGGAGCACATAATGAATATTTTGCATTGAAGTAGCTGTTAAGAGTGCGTTATGGCACTGAAGCTCAAAATATCATAAGAATTTTAAACTGAATTTACTGATACCAGTATGATATATATTTTGAAAATGTACCAATCACGAAAGCTATCGTTTTAAACCAAGGAATATAATATGAATTATACAAAGTGATACTATTATATAAAGTGAACAAGAAAGCACTCATACAAGATTCAGGATTTTTAATGTTCATCCAGAATAGGATCCAGAACTCTGCCCAGGCCATATCACATAAATAATTTATAAAGATCTGTTCGTTATTTTTAGAGTGATAAAAAAAACAGACTGACAAATGAAGACAACACAAAAGATTACCTTGTTTAGAATTTTAGAATAGATGGAGACTTTAATGGAATTGAGGAAAAAACACATTCTGGTGGCCCATTCAAACTGTTCTGTGTGGTCATATCAACATGTATTTGATCTTTGCTTCACAACCTTATCCTTTACATCCCGGAAATGGACCTCATATGTGGGTAATGCATGTTTACAAGTGAGCCTCTCTCCGTGTAACCATTCTGCTCACCCTCAACATTCCAACATGTACATTTAGTCTAGCACTAGAGAGGTATAAAACATTGAAAGACACTTTCAGACTTTAATTTTACATCAAACTACACCAGCTCTAACTTAAGTTTTGCAATATTCAACACTTAAATTATGTTTTGGGGAGTGTTCGTTTGTTAGTCTGTTTTTTTTTTGTTTTTTTGGTCTTTTTTTAGCGGGGGGGGGGGGGGGGGGGGGGGGGGGTTGTTTGTTTGTGATCACTCTAAAAGTAGCACCTGGGGGGTCATGACAGGATTTTCAAAAATTTTGATAGGAGGTCACATTCTGAAAGGCATCAACTCACTGTGTTCAATACGTCCTACCCAAATTTGAATCCCAACTAATTAAACCTTATGTATAATTACTAAAATACAAAATGCATTGAGCTGTAAATGAGCCCTGCTGGGCGCTCATATGAGCTCATGAGGCAAGCATGGAACAGTGTCATCTAGGGATTATTGTAGTATGAATGTGTTTAATGATCCACATGCCACTCTGGGAAATAAGAAACTGAACATGTCTTGTGAAGTCCTGACGCATTAAATTCATACATTACAGAGTCAAGTGTATTGACATGAAAATTAGGATACGGAAGGGAGTAATTCCTTCTCCAAAATAGATCAAATTAATCCAAGGTACAATGTTGACACCTGAAGCTATATTCAAGCATCCATCTCCTTGGCCTTGGGTTTAAATATTTAGGGTGATGAAATGTATTTTAAAGAAAATAATTTTGCAGAGAACGTTGAATATATGTTGTTAAAATGTAAGCATTTTATTGAGCAATGACTAACATAATCAGTCTCTGTTCGTTAGCTTATAGTCCAATATTTTTTATACTCACGAGTAAGATTTCTGATAAGGCAGATAGACTCACTAGATGTTTGGAGCATTTATTTCATATACACATTAAGGTTAGTTCACACACTTTCGATTACCTTAACTCAAAACCAAACTATAACCCAAAACTGGTTACTTCTTAAGTTAAGGCCACCTTAGTGGTGCCACTATGTTACTTCTTACCATTTTGTTAATACTACCTATGTTAATGACACTAATCTGAACTATTTACAGGTATATGTACATAGTAGTGGATAGAAAAGAATGTGCCCAACGTCTAATGAGTCAGTAGGTAGTTATGAGAGGCGTTCTTTGAAGGTGTCCCTACTGTCCCAGCAGCGTGGGGGTTTTTTATCAGGTATCTCCATATAGCATTGGAACTCCATCCTCCATGGGTGTTTATATAATCCAAAGCCACATTGTTGTCAAAAGCCCAGGATGCTCCCGAGCATCTAAACGTGTGGAAGCCGTATTCCTTGGGATCCCAACCCAGAGAGGCCACTGCTCGTCGCAACGTTAAACGTACCTTTGATGCAGACAACACTGTAGTAGTTCCATTCACCTGGGCAGTGAACAGTGGAGCATCTCTAAGGTGAGGTGAGGGGGAGACCACATGCTGGAGGGCCTTGACTGGGCAAATTACATGGTCTGAGAGGACAGGGAGCTGGACAACCCTGGAGTGACCAGACACCTGCATGTTCTTTGCATATTTTATTATGATGTGAGCGCCAGGGCTGCCCCAGATGACATCTCCATGTGTGAGGTACCGGGCTGCTGAGAACGCAGCCTTTGAAGGTGGGACTAAGGTTGCTAAGCGGTAGAAACCGAAGAACGCCATCAGGCACATAGCGACGTGAACTTTGGCGTCCGGCAGCTTCCACAAGGCTCTGACGAGTTCTTTTAACTTGCTGACTGATAGGATGCCCTTGACCTTAAATGATAAGGGCGCGTTGTGAGCGACAGCCTTTATGGCCAGTGAGTACAGTCTATTATTGAGAATTGAGGTATCCAGGTCGTATAAGGTAAAATAGTGAGCCAGGACTGATATGTAGTTGGTGATGGTTTGAGCTCTGAGACCCTGCTGGGCTAGGTATTCAATGAACATGGCCAAGCCCTGGAATGAGTCGGGAGGCGAGAATTGCAGGTAAGCTAAGAAGGCTAGGTACAGACAAAACTTACTATAGTATGCAGCCAACGTTCGAGGACGGAATCCCTTGGAGAGCCTGGCGTTGAACGCAGCCATCAGGTGCTTAGCCAGTGGAAACCCTGCAATTAGATATCAAAATCTGGCTGTAAACAATCATCGTGCACTGTAAACCATTTACAACGTTTTAGGAATTTCACTACCAAAGTATCTGTATTGTGTAGGTGGTACCATCTAGATAAGGTATCAGCATAATTGTTCTGGCGACCTGGAATAAATTGTACAGTGGTTCTTATATTAAGCTGAGCCTTTAGCAGCCATAACGTCCTGGCGCAGGCGACCAAAAAGGGGTCCTTACTGCTTCCCATGGATAGCACACTGATGACCGCAGCGTTGTCGCAGAAGATCTCCACCCACGTATTTACCCACTGTGAGCCCCACACTCTGAACGCAACGACAACATTCACCATTTCAAAGTGAACTATAGATAATGACCATCTGTAACACTGGGGTATAAGCTTGTGATACACTTTATTGTCAGAGATAGCACCAATGCCTTCCAGGCAGGCATCAACATGTAGTTGTACGGTTGGGAGGCTGAAACCATTGAATTTTGAGTGGCCGTTGAAGGACGCCATAAACTTGCTAAACCAAGCGATATCTTTGTAAAATGCAGCCAACAGGGAAGTACGACCCTGGAGTGGGGCGTTTCGCAATGCTTGCAAGACACGATTCACAAACAAACGTGCGGGCTGTATGCATTTGTGGAGGTACATGAGATGCCCGACTAACTTTTGTAGTTCCTTTCTAGTTGCTGTTGTTTTTGTGGACCATAATGCGCATAAACCTTTTATTTGTTGAAGTTTTTCCTGGGGTATGGACATAATTCCAGTTCTTGCGTCAATCTGAATCCCTAAGCAGGTTAGCTTACTAACGGGCATGGAGACTTTCTCCTCATTTATAGGGAGCCCTAGTGATGTGATCAAATTTTTCAGTGACAGAAAAGCACTGTAGGCGTTCTGTGGGCGCGCAACGCCGACGATGTCGTCCAAGTAGGCGCACGTCCATATTCCAGCTGATGCAAGTAAGTGTGTGACGCTATCGGTTACGAGCTGGCAGGCGGACGCACCACATTTAAGGCCAAAGGCCACGCTGACGTCGACGTAACGCTGCGAATTCCACTGAATGCCAAGTACTGAAAAATCCCGAGGGTCTGACCTCAGGTTCCTATAAGCTCTCTTAAGGTCGATCTTAAAGAGTAGTGAATCAGCGCCCAGCTTATTTACTGCCTGGACAATATGGTCTACTGTGGGGTACTGAAGAACGCCAGGGTAGTTGTCAAACGTGTTATCAGGAATTCGACTGTTTACTCCCAGACCTTTTGGCCATGAAAGGTCAACTATTAGTCTACGACTTCCATCTGGCTTGGGGCGAGTCATGAGTGGAGAAACATGTAATTTGGGGAAGGGGCTCGTGCTGAAAGGCCCTACCAATGCATTGTGATTCTTTTCAGTACTTATATATGTCTCTACCGCTTGTGGAAACATTGTTGCCGATTTGTGATTTCTTGTTTCCTGTATGTGACTAAAGTTGTCATAGTCCATTGATAAAGGGAACCCGAATTTCACATAATCCACAATGACGTTGAACTTATAATCACTCAACAAGTGCCTAAATTGTTTGACATTTAGCTGTGATATTACCTTAACCCTGGCCCCTCTGTAGTTAGGTACATCAAATTTATTCGCTAACTCATATGCTTCAGCGACCCAGGCCTTCATATCATTGGAGTTTATTTCTTGACAATGGACGTTGCTGTTCCACTTGATTTCCTTACAGAACGTAAACCCCCACTGGCTATGTAGACCATTGTCCACCCAATTAGCTTTGCTTTGTTTGTCGCCAAGAGCCTGTTCTCCTGAGGTTGCCCCCTTATATATACAAAGACTGGACCTGGCACTTAACAATGTGTCCTTGGTACTTGACAATTGGTCCTGAATAATAGTGTCACTCTGTGTAAAAGATTGTGAATAATCAATTACTGGTTCGACCTCTGTCACATTCGGGCTGATGCATAGGCATTCATCCATTACACAAACAAACGAGTTATCCCCTTCTAATATAATAGGAGGATTATTGGCAATTTCCCTAATTTCACTTAGATTTTCGCTAAATGTCAGAGAACAGTCACTTGATGAATAGTTGTGATCAATACTAATATTATTATCCGCTAAGAGGTGCCCTACCTTGGCGTCAGGAAACAAGCTGTCAATGTAATCTGTATTTGGACTCACTGCATTCTTGTTGATACTACTATCACAAGACGTGTCAAAACTAGTGAACACGTTGTGTAAATCACTCACATTGTCAATATTTACAGAGTAAGAGAAGGCGTGACACGATGCATGCAAGCAATTGCTGGCGTTCGCCTTTCCATTATTGTTAATATTTTGAAAAATTGTGTATACGTCCACTGGTTCATTTGTCCCCCCAATAAAATCTAAAGCACACCAGTTACAATGACAAATTCCTAAATGTCTGTTATTCCAGAATGTACTGCTTCTAAAAGCCTGGGCGCTATGGGGTTGGTTATTGGGTTCTAAGCTCACAGCTTTGTAATTGGAAGAAACTGGAGTGAGGGGACAAACTACCTTGACCTTAAACCTGCGCCTTGTCGGTTGGTGTGTTTGCAAGGCATTTTGCCCTGTTACACTTAGCCTCGGGGTGGCTGTAATGCCTCTTCACCGCTTTAAAACAGGAGAAGCATGAGTGTTTATATATAACTTTGCCATCCGAATGGTCCTTTGCTTGGCCACAAGTTTCCTCATTGTATCTTTTACATATTCGCGTTTGCTCATCAGTCGACACGCTTTGGGTGCCTTTGAGTACCCTCTGGGTGAAACATTGGCGAATACGATCAATTGTAGATTGGTCCTCCCATGAGGCCTGGCCGCGTTCGATTTCTGTCAAAACAGCAGCATGAGCTCTCTTAGCTGTTGGCCAGCTTAGTTCCAGTGCATCCTGCATGAGGTTGCCTTGGTACGCGAGCATGTGTGAACGAATCGCAGGATCTTTTTCTTCCAGTACACAACGTGCAAACCCCTGTACCCATTGGTATATGTTAATTTCCTCATAAGATGGCATTTTCAAATTTTCACCTACTGCACAGAATTTGTGTGGCCACAAAACGTGTCGCTTAACTCTCTGGTCCCCAAGTCTATATCTACCAGATTTTAGGTTTGTGGACGTATCTGTAGCCTCCTCCCTGTTGACTTGATCACAATGCCGCAGTCGCTTGTCCACTTGAGCCTGTATATCACTGTCATTCCGTAGAAAGTCAAGTGATGGCGGGTTGGTATGGCTGTGAGATGCACGACGTGATGTGCTCGATCTGTGTGCTGACCGCTTAGGAGAGCTGTGAGCTGAGGGTGCTGAGAGTGCGGAGAATGCCCCGTCCCTGCGTTCTTGTTGTTGAAAACGCTTTTCCATGGCGCAGAACTGCTCCAGGACTGTGTCCAACTTCTTCATAACCTCAGAGTTCGTTGGATGCTTACGCTTAGTCAATTTCTGAGCAGGTGTATCAACTGTGACCTGGGTATGACTGGTATTGCCGTGCACTGGGTGGGGAAGTTGGGCGGACGTATCCACAGCCCCTAGGTTGATTACATTGCTGTTCCCTTGTAGTCCATTGTTGTTGACCTTTCTGCTAACCGGTTTAATTCTTGTACAAGAAGTTCCCACAGGGGGCTTGTGTCTTTGTTTGCAGCGAACGCAAGCAACCCTATTGCGAGTATTGTATCCAGTAGTTGACATTGTGTTTTGAACTTAAATAATCCCAACTAAAACTGTAAAAATTATACAAGTTGTTGCTGCTACCGTTTCTAATTTTAAACTGATTGGTAACAAAGCCCAGATTCAGAATGAGGCTGTGTGGCAGTTCTAAACGTCTGACTAGCAAGTTTAAGGTATGCTTAAACAATCTACCTCCATAGACTGAGGGGTGGTGCTATGTCCCCTTCTCACCATTTCAAACTCCTGTTTATGTGTTTATTTTTAAAGTGAAATATATACCCATCACAGGATGTATATCTAGGTAAGTACATCCTTTATCGTATTTTCTTTTATTCATTCTGTGCGATTTACATTAAAGAATGGGATAAACTATTTGACAGAACATGAAAATCCACAGGATGATCTGTTCGACTGGTATCAAGAATACAAGGATAATCAAAACGATGATTCCTCTGATGACAAAGTGTATTATGAGTATTATGAAGAGGAGCCTTCTTATGAGGATTTAATGGTAAGGATCAAGTACTACAGTACTCCTTCTACCAGTTTAAAACATTACAATGCGGTTGTAGTGTCTGCATGGTTTTTACTGGTTTTGTATTTAACCATTTGACTCTCAAAATGCCGTGGTTGTGAGTTTAATTTCAGATCATGGTACATATATGATACCCTAAGAGACTGTCCATTAAGCGAAAAGTGTAATGCTGTATCTACAGAGGCTTACTAGCCTGGGCAATTGGATTGGTAGTAACAGTAATAGTAAAAAGACATTGAAAGATAGTTTTAGATTTTAATTGTGTATGTTAAACTTACATTAGGTCTAACTTTAGTTTTGCGTCATTCAACACAAGGTAACAATTATTTAACGCTTAGGTACCAGTTCCATTATTCCGATTGGGTCGTAAACCTACCTCTCGATTAAATAAAGTGAAACTATCCACGGGTTGATGTCAGGAGAAAGGTTCCAGATAGGTTTCCATGCAAAGTTACTATAAATCCTTCCAATTCACTCCAGAAAAATGAAGGCTTATATGATTGCTAGGATCGACTTTGAAGTGAAATGATTCCATAATGAATGTTAAGATAGGTTTAAGATAATGTAATGGAATTCTGGAGTGCATGATCTGATAAGGATCAGCGAAAGTTTCCAATAATTTCAAACAGTTTAAATAATTGGGGGCACACATTTCACTACCGAACTTTCCCGATACAAAACTTCTGGTCTCAATCAGTCTCAAACATTCCTACAGTGGTCTGTAAATGTTCCGAAAGAAAAGATCGACCTCCCTGATGGACCAGGGTTGTACAAGATTATAAACATATCGGGAACCATGATCAGTACAGTGGAACAGCCCACTTATGATGTGCCTCTCTACAGCTGCATTCTGTGGGACCAGAGAAGTAACAAAGGTGATTCATGCGGCGTAAAACTGTAGGCAAAATGGTTAATGGAGTCAAATATTTGCTCCAGTCTCATTAGATGCAATGACAAAAGCATAACCTCCAAAAATTTTCCATTTTGTGAATTTTCTTATTACCAAAAAAAGGGACCACAGTGGTAGAGTGGTAACACTCTCGCCTCACACCTCTGAGGCCGGGGTTCGATTCCCGGCACAGCCTCAAGTGGGAAGGCTGGTAGTTGCTTGCCGTTGGTCGGCAGTTTACAGTACAGAACCCTAACGAACTGTATGTACTGGTTTCCTCTGCCCTTCCAACTACCCGTCGTGATATGACCTGTACAGTGTTGAAAGCGACGTAAAACCCCAAATAAATAAACAAATAAATAAAATATTACCAAAGAAATTGCCACACTGGCTGTCCTGTTTACCTAGGATCTTACCAATCTTCAGATCTGTTGAAAGGGAGTATAGCCGTAGCTCCCATTTCAATTCTCTACAACAATTTCTCTGCATGTTGTTTACATTCTTTTTTTTCCATGTGACTGTGCAGAATGAGTACTTCTTCAACCAGTTTAATAATCGACCAGTGAAAAGTGAAGGTAAGCTTGACAGCTTTGTACTTGTAAATTTACAAATTCCTAGCATGGCATACTGACGGGCAATTGGGAAAGAAAATATAACAAAAATGAAAGTTTTATATCTTGTTCAATATTTTGTATCAATTATTGATTATATTCCTTTATAAAGGCAAGATGTATACTTGTGTCTAAGTTTTAGTAATCCTCATGTTTCAGGCTTGTTTACGGTTGGAGTATATGTGTACATTATGGAATAGGGTTCCATATTACTTAACATTTGTATTCTCGGAATAGGGGTTTCAGAATTAGAAAGAAAACCAGTAATGACTTGCTTTAAGACAATCATTAAACGAATGATGGGGTGGAAATATGCTCACTTGCTTCTCAACTCTGCTGGTGTCAGCTTTGAAATCAATTTGCCAGGTGGCAAGTATAGTTACTTCTTGAATATGATCACAACACTGAACAGCCTGTTTGCGGCATAACCTAATCATTGAAAGTGACAGAATCAATCCTGCTACAAGAACCAGCTTTGGGTATACCTTCAAGTTACTCCACCAATTTGTGTGAATAATAATAATAATAATAATAATAGCATATTCAAATTCTGTTTAATTTTTTTTCAGGATCAAAAGGATAGAATATGTCACACAGTAGGAGCAGTGATTTCACAGTAGTTACACCTCCATACCTCAGTTTGATTTTGAGTAAAAGTCATTAAATATATGAACTTGGCAGCAGAAAGTGTGGAAAGGAATTTAAAGTATACAACTATGTTTGTGCAATAAATATATAATACATCAACATACTATGTGGTTTTAGTGTCCAGGGTGTTTTCTATCAGTTTGATTAAGAACAATTGTGAAAACATTTGATATTTCAAAGGACTTGGATATGTTCTAAGACACCAGGTAGTAATGATAGTATAATATCGAAGTAGTACGAATGCTTAAAATAGGTAATAAAACTTGACCTAAACAACTTGCTTGATTATCCCTAACGTTCGTTTTGAGGGCACTCAGTCAAGAAACGGTGAGATGTTACAAAACTTTCACACTCCCATCAACTTTTAAATGCCAGGGTCTCTTTAGAATGGCAAAATCTCCAAGTAGATCACTTTTCATTGTATAAGTGGTCACTCATCCTTAGTATGCATTGTGTGTGCTTAAAGGCTGTGTATTCCACCCTCAAACCAGGCTGGGTTTGAATTATAGTTGATATGCCCCGGTCACACAGTTACGATACTCCTGGCAGTTTTAGCCTTCAGAGAAAACAGAGGCAGAATGCTGCATCTTAGTCCCTCAGTCACTGGAAAACTCACCCCTTTTCTTATCACACTTCATCTACATAAACTACAGGCTATAGAAAACAACTCCATTGGATTGTTTATATTGCATACCCCATCATGCAAAACATCTGGGAAGAGGTTTTATTTCAAATTGATGGAAAAAAACACTCTCTCTTTTTTACTTATAAAAATATCTTTTTTCATGCACTGTTGTAAGGAAAAGAAAAAAGTGCAAATATATTAATTCATGCACAAATACTTCCAACAAAGTCATTTTATTCCTCCTCTGTGTAAATGATAATTAATTTATACATTAGCCCAAAGTCAGTTGATATATTTTATCACAGTATTACTGCCTTGAAGTATCAATGTAAAACTTATATGAACAAATTTAATTTTTTAAATGATCCTTAACCCTCTCCTCAAATTGAAGGGTGCTGAAAAGATCTACCGCTAATAAATTTCTGTTTAATCATATTTTAAAGGGTGTGGTGTGTGATTACAATTACAACAAGAGCAGTCAGAGAGTGTACACCTCTGCCTAGGCCCAACAACTGCAATATTGTTTATGAGTGCAATAAATAAAACATCATTTCCTGGATTCAGACAGTTATCTAGCTCATCACCAAAATCTAATCATTTGTTCCTTGTGCCATTGCTGACATTTAGTTTATAAATTCATGGTGTCAATTTGCTATTGAATTGTTTTGCCTTGGTACCTTGTCTTTACATACATTTTTTCTCTCTTTAATATTACTTCTATTGCACCTTTGTTTAACTTATGGGGCTGTTCCACAGTAGCAATTAGACTGTAAACCTACCCCCGATTGAAAAGATTTTGAAGAGTAAATTTTGCAGCTGCAAGCCACATGGAGT
This sequence comes from Sabellastarte sp. h YS-2021, assembly GCA_964017235.1. Taxonomy (NCBI): domain Eukaryota; kingdom Metazoa; phylum Annelida; class Polychaeta; order Sabellida; family Sabellidae; genus Sabellastarte; species Sabellastarte sp. h YS-2021. The sequence goes on from OZ024933.1 coordinate 52,436,092, forward strand.
AGTATCACTTATTGAGGATATGTTTTTGGAGTGTTTATTCGTCTGGCTGTTTGTGATCACATTTACTGCAAAATTATTAAACAGGAGTATACAATTTTTATGTGGGTAGGGCTGGGCCAAACTAGAAATGACTTAATTTTGGTAAAATCCAGATCCAGATCATTAGATGTGTTTATCTATCTTTCCATTTCATATTTTATGAACAATCTTTAAACTAGACCAAGGCTGAGCCATGGTCAGATGCAAGATGTATCCACCAGAAAAGGATAACTACCATGGTTTTGAAGATAAATATCATTTTTCAAGAAGGCGGCCAAAATTAAGAAAATTCTAAATTATTCACCAAATTAAAGGAGTAATCCTTATTATCCAGTGGGGCCAATGTTTGACCAAAATCACTGTATGTGTTACAGTTTTTGAGATAATGACGTTTTCCATTTTTGCTAAAATTCAAGATGGCAGCCAAAATTCGGAAAATTCTAAATTTTTCAGAGGTCCTAGAGGTGTGGTCCTTAGCACCCAAGGGGTCCAATATTTGCTCAAAATTACTCTATCTCTTACGGTTTTCCAGGTAAATGACATTTTCCTTTTCCACCAAAATTCAAGATGGCGGCCAAAAGTATAGCTTGGTTTCACATTGCAAACTTCTAGGACCAATTGTATATGAGTTAAAAGCACTTTTAAGTTTTGCTATTCTTGTTTGACCTTGAAGGAGCGACCCAAGGTCAAATCTGAACATATCAGAAGATTTCTAGCCCATGATTTCCTGTAGGTTAGTTTCACATTGTGAACCTCTAGAACCAAGAATAAGCAGCACTGTTAAATTTGACTATCCCCATTTGACCTTGAACGAGAGGCTCAAGGTCAAATTTGATCACATCAGAAGATTTCTAGCCCATGATTTCCTATAAGTTGGTTTCACTTCTAAGACCAATATTAAGTGAGTTATAAGCACTTTAAAGTTTGACTATCCTCGTTTGACCTTGAAGGAGGGGCCCAAGGTGAATCTGACTACATCAGAAGATTACCAGCCCATGATTTCCTATAGGTTGGTGTCACATGCCAAACCTCTAGGACCAATAATAAGGGAGATATAGGCACTTTTAAAGTCTGCTGCATGGGGTACTTTGGCTCTCCATGGATGACCTTGAATGAAGAGCTTCACGGTTAAATGTCTGCATGCTTGTAGAGGACATATATTTGTTATATATATGACCTATGAAGAGATTCAACCTTCTAGTTACAAGAACCAGCCAGTAGAAGAAAGTAGATAAGTTTCAAGGAAGTGCCCAGGGAGGCCATCTTGTTTTTTAGAATGTTTTCTAGAGAAACTTAACTCACAATGAAGATATCCTGCAAATTTGGTGAAGCTAGTAGTTTTCCACTGAGAGTGTAGTATGTCTATGCGCGGCTGTAGTGGCGGCGGCATAGCAAACACTAAACCAAAGTATCCACCAGTGTGCATCCGGTGAATACAATTAACAAACAATGATATTACATTTTATTTTGTCATTTCAATCTTAAATATATCTTATTAGCATAAAAATATATTTTGTGCTATTTCTCATTAAAATGAAAGTATATACTGTGTGTAGAAGAGCATGAACAATATGCATGTATACTGCTAAGAAAGTAAAAGTATGTGGAGTGTACAGTTTCATTCTAATTGGTGTGATCAGTTTATCACACCAGATCCCAGCATCCCAAGTAGTGTTTATTTAAACAACCACAGCCTGACAGATTTATTGGTCATATAGGATACATGAAAGGATTTCTGAATTCCCCCTCACTAAGCAAGAGTGAGCAGATCTGGGGACTAAGATGCAGGAGTGTACCTCGGGTGGAATCCAGATATGCATACACCTCTGGACACAGCAAATATGAATTAATTGTAAGTAATTTCATAGCAAACATTTACCTTCACTGGATAGTTTGAATTGCGAAACAGCAGACAATATGACAATATGCAAAGTATTCTTGCAAGATTCTGCAGTACATGGGGGACGAAGGATAGCTTATAGATGCACCCAATGTCATCTATAGTGTAATGGGGAATTTGCTTTCCCATGCACATTTGCTTGTCGATCGATCTTTAAAAGGCATAGCCAAAGTTGGCAAATTCAACAGCCAGGGTCATATTGTGACAGGTTCTCAGCATTATCACTTGTGAGAGTCAAACCCAAAAGAAGGTGATAGCCTATGATTAGATGCCAAAACCTACTAACCAGGCCTCTTGGACCTCTTCTTTGGAATGCAGAATCTTGAAGTGATATGCACTGCTACTATCCATGTTGACAACTGAAAATAGTCACATGACCTACACCAGAATAAGGTTGACAGCTTTGTTCAACTCAAAAATAAATATAATTTTATATGAGCGTCGCTTTTTTTTAATTAAATGGGCGTCACTATTTAAATTAACGGGCCATGTGTAACTGGAAGGAAAGATTTGCAAAAACAATCTAACAGAAAATAGCGAGAATGCAAGTGTTTGATTTCAGAATATCAAAACAAAAAAGAAAATGTTGGGAGATGTGGAATCTATGCACTTAAGTTTCTCCGTGCTTTTTTATTTCAACAGAAGAATTGTTAATACATTCTGAACCATGTTCTTCGGTGGACTTAAAGATACATAGAAAGTTTACACCAAAGTTGCATAGTAAAAATTATTTATATTTCTGAAAACAAATAATCCCACAAACACAAATAACTTTATTTGTAAAATGTCATACAACTTAAAAAACAAAATGTTGCAATATTGTTAATTTGCAGTAGAAGTTTGAGCTATGGAAAAAGGCAAAACTAATATACATATTTACAAGTGAATAGTGATACATAAAATTGTAACAAAGTATAACACTAGTGACATATTTCAAGTTAAAGTCAATACCATTTTTATACTATTATACAATAATAAATTTACAAATTGGTGTCCTAGATAAGGCTAAAAATTGCAGATACCGGCCATGAAACTTTTAAAATATACCAAGATTGTAACAAAGTATAACACAAGTGACATATCTCAAGTTAAAGTCAATACCATTTTATACTATTATACAATAATAAATTAACAGATTGATGTCCTAAATTTGCAGATACCTGTCATGAAACTTTTTAAATATACCAAGATTTTTTGCTGAAAGGGCTTATGAGTTTAAAAAATTATAACATTAATTTGACATTCATTTGAAATGAACTGGATGTCATAGAATTAATGTAAAATTCATATTTTTTTATTTCTAATGTCCAATCTGAAAAACTTCTCAGATGAAGACATTTGCTTACACTTTGTTTATAAATGTCCATACACAAATTTAAGTTTCAGTATAATAATCTTTAAATGTACCAAATATTCTTCGGTTTACTTAACATCATATTGCTATGCAAAGAACATTCGCCTAAATTTAATAAAAATTGTGCAAAGAAATACTAAACACAGATTAGTATATTTGGTGAAAAGTCTAGCAACTTGAAAAGACAATGGAAAGATGATTCAACCTACTACGAATATCTATTAATGTGTAGACAGGTAGCTTTAGTACTTAAAGAAAACAACTTGTGCCTCCTTTATGAGTAGAACAAGTAAAACTAGAAGCCACTCAAAGAGTGCAAACCTTCACTAGGGCAGATCACTAGGGACAGATCCTACCGACATAAAAATTACAGAAGATCCAATTATTACTTTTGGAGTAGTAATAGCAAGAAAGCCAAACTCACTGAAAATACATTGAAAATGGTACCTAAGAAAATTTGAGATTTGTTTTTTTTTGTATCCAGAATACGATCCAGATCTTTCTCTAATTTTAATCACTTCTTCTTTTGGCCAGTCCCTACTCACATAAGAAACTTCAGAAAAGTCAAGTAATTACTTTTGGAGTTATCATGAACACAAACAGACCGACTGACAGACAGACACCCAAAACATAACCCCCTGGTAAAGGTGAGTATAACAGAATGGCCTCACTATCACCACCTTTACAATACACCCACAACCTACACCACCTTAGGCATTCACAGGCGTAAGATTTAAACCTCCCTTGGAATCTTTCTTGTGTCCGTTCTTTTTAGTGTTCTGTGACTTTGTCTTCTTACCATCGAGTGGAGTCTCAACATCGCAGTGTATGGCCGATCTTGTGGCAGGTCTTGCTGATGACCCTCGTGACTTCGGTGTCGAATCTACTGCCCATTTTTCGGGTGATGTAGGAGGTACTTCTTCCCTTTGAGGTGGTGTTAACATTGAGGCTTCAGAAGAAGATCTTGAGCCAGTAGCAGTCAGTGCCTTGGTGGCATCCTCTGATTTGTGGCTTGTTGTATCTTCACTGGAGTCATCATCATCATCTTCATCCAGTGGATCAAGCCGTTTCTTCCGAATAATGACAACAATCAGAAAGATGATGGTTGAAAGAACGATTAACAACAAAGGCCACAGAAGAGCATGCAAAAGGTCTGTGGATGAGGTAATGTCTAACACAGCATGCTCTAGATGATCTGGGTCATAGTAACATGGATGTTCATCACCACTCTTGCCATATTGTTCTAGGAAGTCTTCTACATTGCTAACATGTTTGTCGTAGCTTGCAGCAAAGCAGTGGAAGTACGAACACTGGAACAGAAATACAAAAGGTGCACTTTGGTCATTTGTGATATTTTACGCAAGACCATGTGTGATTTAAATGCAGACAGATTTTTTTTTCAAAATACAGTGTAATAATGTCTCCTCCAGTTTTAGGAAGCACTTAGTCAATAGAGGATTCTCAAGAGAAAATGAGACAAACTCCAATTTAAAAAAAATCTTCAAATTATTCAATGATGACCAGTTGCATCATTAATCTGTAGCTCCAAGACAACTGAATAAGCCCATTCTTTTATCGGCGGGTATGATTATTTTTTTTCTACTTGTAATTATCACATAATTTTATATTTGGTATACTATTGAACTACAAAATTATTGCAATGATAACTAGAAAAGCTCTCTGAGAGTGCAAACCTCATCCAATATCCAATACCCGGATCACTACCAAAATTAAATTATCTGTTTATTGTGCCATTGTTGTCATTTCATCAAAATCCGTCCAAAAAATTTGAGTTAGTTTGCAAATAAACAGAAAAAACACAAGTAAACAAACTCTGCCAATTACATAGACCTATTTTTCAGAGGTTAATAAAGTGATAAAATGATACGGATTACAACTGATAAACTGATAGTGTTATGCTCTAGTTGCACTGACATATTGTGCCTGCCAGTGAAAGGATCTTTTGAGCACATCCATTATCAGTAGAGATAGAACTATTTATGCAATAATGTCTTATGAATGTAAATTTTAGTAAAAATGTAATTAGTTTACAAATAATAATAATAATCTTACCTCCTCCACTCTACTGGCATATTTCAATGAATGATACCTATCAAATATCAATGCGGTCTGATTTTGGTCATCTATGTAATATGTCACTTGGGCCTTTGCGCATGGATAAGTGTAACCCTCTGCACATGCGTCAGCTGACGTCACTGATGCATCACAACAGACATTAACTGTCAGGTAAGATGCTTCCACAGTACACATAGTTTCCTTCCAGTTTTTTGTGCCGACATAGGAAGGGATGGCTCTTGTGGCAAAGATGGCAAACAGGAGACATCCCATCAACATCAAAAACAAGGCCAAAGTTGTGTGAATCTTTGGTTCATATTTACAGTGACAGGTTCGCCTGGACCCCATGTTTTTTTACAATCTTCTTTGAAGTTACACTGATATAAATATATATTAAAATGTTAATTACAAATATAAATATACCAGTTATGATAAGTTAAATCATATGCAACAGTTAGCTATTACACCATACTCTTTCCCTACACAAAATAGAAAATACTAAGTCTTACATTCCAACATATATCACACCACACACATACGAATTTCTACCCACAAACTCAAGTCATAACTTTTATATACTCATTTAAACACTCTCATCCTCTTTGAGCATTCACGACTTGAATGGAGAATATAATATACACACCATGTTGTTTATAAAAACTGGAGATAGTTGAATAAATCCCAGCTCAAAAAGACCAATCAACTGATTTGGCCATAAGCCAATCCTTTCAGGAATTATTAGGACTAAAAACACACAAATAATGTCAATGAGTAATATTTTAACATATGATCAGAATCTCCGCGCGATATAAAGTGATCTATTGAAGATCAGTCTTTTCAGTAATGATTCATTTATTTGCTATCAATAAACCAAATGCCGCTTGGACTGTATTTGTCAATATATATTTATATAGTTCTATACAGAAGGAGTTAATAAAGCCCGGTGATCTTTTCTAAGGACCAAAAGCCTTATTAAATAGACTGTAATGACATGGTCAATTCTCTGCTGAATCCTCTACACTAATAATTACTAAATGATAAGTTCCTCTAGATAATCCAGAATTACGTCAAAGAGATATTTCTCTGGTCAGGTGTTTAAATGGTTAGGTTTGATTGCTTTTTCTAGGCTTTGGGTCACTTTCAACACATTGTAGAGGTCATAGCATGATAGAGTGGTGGTTATCAAAGATTGGGGAAAGCAGTGTAACCTTGTTACCCTAAAAGAGTGGCAGGGGAAGATACTGTACTCAGGCCTGTATGTTTGTCCGTCCACGAGCATAATCTGGAAACTATTTGGATCTAGATCACTTTTTTTCAGAATGATTTTTGTGATATTTTCATCAATATCCGTGGGCAAGGGTTTCTGTATTTTTACAAGCATTCAGTAGCCTCCTAAGTAGATAGTAGACAGACAGGAAGTAAGATCCTGAGTAATAGTTTCTGCAAGGAACAACAGCTGAGTGACTCTTATGATTATTTATTTGCATGTATTACATGTACACATTATTGTTCAGTATAGTCACTATCCCATATTGTGAGTTGTTGGTTCAATATGTGACTAATACCAATTAAGAAAATAGCTATATATGAGAATCATAGGAATCACTGACTATGATATTGTTTAATTGAGCCACTCTCTGGTATTGTAGGTCGTTTGTCCAATACTCGACCATTAAAGTAACGGTGTATAGCTATAACTGAGGATCTTATGATTAGCAGATAAAACACTACTCAATCTGTCTCATATTTACTTTGGTGATATTCAAGTAATGAATTAAAACCATTTACTGCAATTTTATCATATTTTATTAGTAATTTTGATCATGTCAAACGCTTTGTCACAAGCTAACAATGGTGTATATAGATGTACAAAGTTTAACAGTAAAGTAGTAGTTCTCTTGGGTCTCTAAAAGTAGATGAGCAATTGAAGGTTACATATTGGTAAACCCTAAACCAGGAACTATCTAAAGTAGAGCAGGTAACTGTAGTGGTCTATATATGTATATAATTTAGGTCAGACTGATATTTGAAAAGTTTCTGGTTCAAACCTTCTGATGATAACTCTAAAGAGATAAACAAGATTACTGTAGTAACTAACAATGTTGTTGTATGGTAACAAAGCTAATCATGTTGGACTAATGTATTAATAAATAAAGTTTATAATAAACTCCAAATGATAATAGTTATAATACATGTTGGTCTTATTCTGTCTCTTCCTCCTACACTTCTATGAAATATACACTGTCGGTCACAACTGTGTCCGGTTTTACTGCAAACTTTACTTTTGAAGCCACAATGTCCCTTATATAAGCAAATGTTATGTACAGATACAAAGTAAAATGTCCCAGAACATAACTCAAAGCATTTCGTGATTATAGATATTAACTAAAGCAACACACATGCCGCTAGTGTCGTCACTATTCCAAAGTGTGGTTTTGGGCTGCATTCTATACTGATAAAAGTCAACAAACAGCTTTGTACGAGGACCTTATGATTCATTGACTTATGTGTACTAGATGGAATCATTGTTGTTCAATTCAGTTATGCTCAATTGTTTGGGGGTGCTGTTAGTCGGTCTTTCTCTTTATTTGTGTTTGTTATAGCTCCAACAAAAGAGCATGCATATTTATGAATCTTTTTTATGGGTAGGGTCTGACCAAAGGAAGAAGTGATTAAATTTTGAGAAACATCCTGATTATATTCTGGATGCAAAAAAGGTCCCGATTTTTAAGGTATTTTCAGTGAGCAGATCTATATGTAATTGTTTTTATGTGTGAACGGCCCCAAAGGAAGAAGCGATTAAATTTAGTGACCAAATTTTTTTTGTAAATGCTCTATACAAATGTTCTGCAATGCAAATATTTTACTGTGCAAAGCTGACAATTAAGTTTACATGAGGCACCTTTGATTCATTGACTGACATGTAATGAATTGAGTCATTATTGGTTCATGTATCACAAGAGGTTATATTTCTGGGTGCATTCACTCTGTGACTGGTTGTCTGATTGTTTTTTTTCTCTGCTTTTAGTTATTTCACAACTTGATAAAGGTATATTTATGATTTATGTGTTCAGGGGTGACCACTGGTAAAAAGCGAATATATTTTGAGGAAAATCCCGATCATATATTTTGTGTACAAAATAAAAATCCCAAAATTATCAAGTCACATTTCCATGTATTTTCAATGAATTTGGAATTCTGGTTGACATTATGCAAGCCTTCCACAAGGCAGAAGGGATGACATTTTAGGAAAGATGTGACTCATATCCTGGACACACACACAAAACTATCCCTGTGGTGGAGGTACTGTCAACTTGTGTTTTCTAGTTAGTAATTATACTAGTTGAATAACCAGTCTATGAGTGTCTTGTACATCAAACTGAGTTCGTACAGATGATACTTTACAGATGTTGGTTACATGCTTTAAGTGATCAAGTCTTGATGATGTTCTTCTCAGGGATTCTCCTCACATTGCTAGTGATCTTTCTGTGTCTCATATGTTCATTGTTTGATGGCAGACAAACATGTTTTAAAAACATTTGTAAGTGGCCATCTATGTCCTGATTACTTGTGCCTGATCCTGTCAATCATAACTGTGAACAGATCTTTTAGGTTGTACAACATATCTTGTCCACTATTTTCATGATACAACAGTTCTTCCTGCTAAAATTTAGGGAATGACATTGTAATATGAAAAGATAAGCTTTAGGAGTGCATCGATTAAGCTTCCCCGCTTTACAAGAGTGGTCGTGACTTATTGTTAAAAAGTGGAGTTATTAGCAACTATAGTTATTAGACCCATCCTTTTGGTTTGCAACACTTACCTTTGGCTATAATTCAATGAAAGTTAAATTGGTAGCTCACATTTTCCCCCACCTTTTTAAACAGGATTAATTCTAGCAGGACCAAGACTTTAAAATCGGCAATATCTTACGATAATTTCCATGTATTGAACAACTGAATAAATTTCCAAGATGTTAGCCTTCACCATATTAAAACAAACTTCCCTGGTATCTTGTTACTTTTTTGTCATTGCAGTAGGTTAAGTTAGGGAAATGACCTTTGTTGAAGTTAACTGAGTGGAGAATAAGCAGGCACAGAGCTGCAATTGACTGTAAGGCAGAATGGAATAAACTTTAGTGATTACAAGACACAGCAATTTGCTTCCGAAATCACCACATCACTCTGGGCTGTCGCACTCCTTAGTTTCTAAATTGAGTGGGTGCCATCTTAATTACCCTTCCTTCCTAAGTTGAAGGGAATTGGTTAAGGTCTGTGTCCATAACTCAAAAACTATATACTGCATCAGGGTCACACTTTCACACAAGGTGGGGTATATCTGTTGCTCAGTCCTCCTCAAAGATGATTTTGATCTGAATCAAGTTTGAGTCTTCAGAATTTTTACCCTTATTTTTGATACTTATTGCACACAAAAGGTCGTAGCAACAGAACACCATATGCAAAAACACAAGGAAGTTGTTCAGCGGGGTTATTAAGTGCAATCTAATTATTAAAGAGGGAGAAATGAGAAGATACGATTATGGTGACCACAGTGACAAAATCTTTTTAAACTTCAAACAACTCGATCAAGGACGTATCTGTGGTGATATTCATTTTGGTCTTTTTTCCCAAGCGGGCAAGATGCTGTCAACACCCAGGCATCACTTCTTATGGCATGTTTTTGGTTTTTGAACCTTAAATTGAAAAAAAATAAACATGAAGATTGCAGGATTTCTCGATAATTTGGTGCTTTTCATTATAAATACTGTAGTTGACACTATATGTACTTGTATGTACATGTACTTGTTTAAACTCCAATACAATGGATTTATTTTTATTAAAATATGAGTCGACAAAAGTGCTCAGTATATAAAGGTCCTTGGTGGCCGAGTAGTTAAAATGTTTGGCTTTCTATCACAGGCTGTCACCTCTATGGGTTCGAGTCTCACAAGTGGCAATGCTGAAGACTTGCCCCAATATGACCCTGGCTGTTGAACTGGACCAAAAACCCCAAAGACACATATTGACCATTTTGTAATCTGTCCTGGGCGAGAATACAATTTCTACTTCAAATCAGTGCCTCAACTTAACACAATTTGCACGCTGAAATTCCCAAAGTTGATTTATTTTATGTATGCTACCACTTCTGTTAGATTATATAGTACACAAAATGTCAAAACCACCAACTGCTGCAAAGTATTAAGTCTTCCTTTTTGTGCCAAGTTCCGACGCCAAGCAGCAGCACTTCTGACATATTAATTTACATTTACTACAGCTGTTAGGTTATCAAAATTTAAATGTGTCCCATGAAATGTGTTACATACAGCTTTTAGAAATAATACATTAAATTAATTACAGGGTTGGACATTCTTGGACAATTGGTGAATCTCATTATGTCATTGTAACTGTCCTGCCCACAAGACTGTCCACCACTGTAATAGAAAACCACAACTGCAAAGAATGCTACCAGTATCACTGGAAGTGCAAATGCCCACTTCTTCTTGTCACCACATCTATTATGTTAACTCAGTTGATAGCTGAGTAATTTTTCTCTTTTTAGATGAAGTATATAGGATGGGTCCTTAATCTAACTCAACATAAAGTGAACTACATTGCACTAATTCAATTATAGTATGATGAAGTTGCCTCGACAAGGACACCAGACATTGTTCCTTGGTGTTTTGTTCAAACAGACTTAGCCTCCATTTCACCACTGGCCATTGGTGTGTGGAATTGCGTTGTGGGAACATCATTAAGGCAATGAGCCCACAGTGCCAATCCTCCATAATGTCCTAATCTAGATCATTAGCTGACTCTTGTTGTCTGTCCCCCTCATCATAGCCAATCTGCTATCAACATTATTTTCTTTAATGGAAATGAATTCCCTGTAAGGTTTGATCACTTCTAGCCTTCCATCCAGTCTCTCTACTTGTCATCACATTTTGAAAGGACGAACAATACTTAAAACATGAATTTTGAAATTAAATTCAACATATTTCACACATGTTGTCGTGAGCTTAATTCAGCTGTGCAACCGTAGAGCTAATAGTTAAGCAATGACTCTTCCTGAAAAAAAGTCAATAAACATTGGCTCCATTGTAAAACAGTCATATATACTTGTAGTAACAACGTAATTATGATAATAGACATTAAATTTCTATTATTTCTCAGTTGATGCAAAGTTGTTTTGACAATAGTTTCTTCAACTAGAGTAGGTACATTTTTGTGTTAAAGGTTATACCTTATATTAACAAATGCAAAACACAATACAATTTATTTCAACACCCAGCGAATAATGGTTTATGAGGTACAATCAACACATTAAGATATGTGGTGGTCTTTATTTTAAAATATAACTTATAAATCTATCTTACGGTGACATAAACAACTTCTGGGTATTTTTTTTTCAATCTTCTCATTTGCATTATATCGTGTGAAGATGTTATCAGTTTGACAGACATCACAAAAAATTTGACTTCTTGAAATGTTGCAAATATTAATACAGATTCACAACAATGTCATTTCTTTATTCGTCTTTTGATTATTTTGAAAGTAAGTTTTTATCAGCTGTAACAATCCTCAGTAGACTGGTATTGACCAGTCTATTGTGCAGTACAATGGACAACGATATAACACAATGTACTACTAAACAACAACTATATAACACTAAAAAACTACTAAAATATTAACCATACATTAAACCACTCTGTGCTTCCTTCTTTGTTCATTAACAGCTTTACCACACACATCACAGAGACATTTTATATATTTTTTGTTTTTGTTGATTGATTGTTAATAGCGGCAATGTGTAATTTTGTTGCTTTGATATGATAAGCCAAATTAAAGGGCCTTTGACAGAAACGTCTCATTGGGCGACTCTTAAAGGACGTCTTGTTACATGCCTGGCCAAAAATGGTCTTAAAAATTTTAGTTGCTTCTTTGAAATACTGAAAGCTTAATAATATGACATTGACCAAAATTTGTGAAACTTACCATTGAGAGACCACCTATTATGTTATGTTGATTGTGATATGTGATTGTTTGTGAGAATTTAGGCTTTATATCGCTCCCCACAATCACTTTACATAACTGTTTTAAGGGGTGTTAATATAAGTTTGATTCCGGCACCCAATTAGGCACACATTCCCCATAAAGTTACTATAGAATTGTGGTTTCTTGGGCCACATTACGTTACCTTATTTGGTATGATCCAGTGTCAAAAAGTACATGAGGATTGCAGATAATAACCAACTGTTAATCAATATTCTATTCTTTGTTCCAAATTGTAGCATCGACCAAGTTATTGCAGGAAGTGATTAAAAATCTATGAATTTTGTTTCATGTTGTATAATTTTAAAGACCAAAATGGCGTCTAGGTTGTGAATTTTGGAACTCAATAACCAAGTGGTTATTGAGTTAGGCATATAATCTCTTGGCTCCCAGGTGTGAGTACATGGATTTAAATCCATCTTAGCACGACTTGTGGGAAAGTACCATTTGCCAGTCCCTATATGACTCAAGATGTTCAAAGGAAGTGAAAACCAGACATTGAATCATGAGAAAGTAGCAGCAATTTTTCAGCTTGTTTAGCCTTTACAAGGCTATAGATCCAGACACTAGACATGAGTTATTGCTCAATGCTGGTCCTTCAACACCCTTTACTACCATTAGTTAGTTAATCTGCAGCTCCACTGGGTTTAATGCAAGGTTTGTAGAATTCATTCACTCGGATAGTCTTCGAAAACAAGAAGCTTCCGGCTAAAAGCATGGTAATTAGGCTAATGCTAATCATAAATGAGACTTATCTCTGTGTGTGTATTCCTGGCCAAACCCCATAACCATCTTTTGAAAGATATGTCTCCCTTTATTTTGTTCAGTGGCTCTTGTGACATCCACTTTCTGATGACTCTTTAAGAGTGTTATAACAAGTTGGAGAACTGAAATTTATTGTAAACTAACTTCAAAACTACACTCCATTCGATTGTATAAGCTAGCTGCTGTAAAGAGGGGGGGTGCGATTGGGGGTGCGATTGGGTAAGGGTTTTAAACAGACGGGCAGACTTTCACGTTTATTGGTATAGACAATAATAGGCATTTACTGCATTGCGCTGTAAATTGTAAAGTCATCAGCCTTGAATCTTTACCAAGAGTGAAGTGTGAACGAGTTTTAAATAGATGACATTGTGTAGAGGTCATTCATATTTAAAGTCAAGGGCTTCAACAGTAATACAACACTCATTAACAAATGCAAAAAGTATTTGTCTTGAATGGTATACACAGATTGATTTTGTGTATATACTTTTTAACCATTCAAGACAAATACTGTGCATATACTTTTGTATCCTTTGTAGCACATAAGTTTACACTTCACTTAACATATCTTCTTTGCCATGTACCAGTAAAAATTATGGAATCAACTCGGAATAATTTCTCAGGAAATATCTCTGACGGTTAAAGGAGTACATAATGATATATTTAATGAAGCATAAACAGAAAAAAATGTGTTTGTTTTAATACAATAACTTTCACCTCAAAGCTTTTTGGTCATTTTCTTGTCATATATGAAACATCTGTGAAGTGCTGGATTAATGTAACCATCCCCTAAGGAGATGTCTTTAATGTCAAACTGATATATTAACACACATAAATATAGCTTCTTATATATCTCTGATGAAACACTGTTGTTCAAGCTTCATACTATCTGAAACTCAGAACAGCAGCTTATATTGATATATTTGATTTATTTGGATTTAACATCGCTTTCAACACATTGTATAGGTTATGGGGGTGTTTCACTGGGGCTGAACCTACAACTGACACTAGGACCGGGGACAAAAATCCAGAAAAAAACATGCAAAAAATATGGTTTGGTTTCACACTTTGCCGATTGGATGTAACACATCCCAACTTGTCTGGAGCAAGATCCCGACTTGACTATGGGTTGAGGTGTTTTTCTGCATGACTAGATGGGAAGCTGACAAATGGACAAGACTGGAGCAGTGTGCCGATCCACCATGACTAGTACTAGACTGATGAATTTCCGGAGTCAGGATTGCGAGTCAGGATCAAACCAACACAATGTAAACGGTTGCTGTAACTCATCATTTAACACCGCAAAGATGACATCTCAACACCAGAGAGACTTTCTAAAGAAGCTTAGGGCCCTGTTCTTTTTATTGAGTTAAATATTTTTATTTTCATTCTTATTTGCAGACAAAAAAGGTAGATGCAGTAAGTCTACTGCTGATGCTGCTTGGGCTCAAATGACTGCTGGTGGGGGGGCTGATTGCTGATGATAAGTCTGTGGTACATTTGAAGAAATGGGACTGGAACTCCTAGAAAGTGCAGGTTGCTGTGGCTGACAGTTCTTTTCCTCTGCCCTGCTCTGTACCTCAATTAAAGGTTTTACTGCCTCGTTTCTAAGAGTCTGAAAGTCTATTACTTGCATGTTTTCAACTTCAGATGCCAGGTAGTTGCAGAAGGCTGTTGTGGCGGTCTCCTGTCTGGGCCCAGGGAAAGATGTGAGCATAGTCTGGATCCGAGCAAATTGATCCATTACCTGCTGGTCGCCTGATGAAGGCTTGGACACTTCACTGGTACAGGCAGTTCTGCAGATAGATGTCTGGTGTGTTGTGTCGGAGTGGATGCTGGTCTCCACACTATCACTATCCCTGGAATCTTGTGAAACGTCGTGGGCTGAGACTGCACTAGCACTGGCTCCTCTCAGTGGTGACTTAAAAGCCTGAATATTTGCTGAGGCCCTTCCTTCAGACGTGGGTTTTCAAGAATTTAAATTTTTCCTGAATCCAGTTATGCCTTTCGGCCATTTTCTTGGGAGCCTGGCCAGACTTGGACTACATTAGTTTTCCCACAGGGAGTCCTGTGGGATTTGAAACAAGTGTGTGTTGGTTTGTTGTAAAGCTCCTCATGATCCTTGACAAAGTTTACAATAGTCTCCTCATCCGAGTCTGTTAAATAAATGCTCGTCATATGTCCTTTCTTATGCCTGGATTGGAATTGAGTAGATGAGCTGGCCTGTCCTCCACCTTCTGTGTCCATTTCACTTTTACTCCTCTCAGTTCTTGGTCTTTTTTCGGCCACTGCCTCCTCTGCCTGTGGTGTTTTCGCCCTCCTGGCTTCCACCCTCTCACACTCCTTCACCTCAATCTGTTCTCTCTCCCGTCCCCTCCTCTGGATGTCAGCAGCCGTATCTCCCAATGCAAACTCTGTAGGTGTATCTGTGAGGACTTTTGCCTTCCTCAGATTCTTTCTTGCCTTTTGAGGAGACATCTTATAAATCAAATCAAAGCAGCATTTGTAAAGAACAAAAGTTGATCAGCTAGCCAGCCCAAGTTATATCTGTACACTAAATCCTATGTCAATTTGTAAAAAAAAACAAAAGCCTATCCTGCTGTGACCAACCACAAAAAGCCAGGAAAACTGATCCTAACCCACTCTGTTAACATTGTTCCTGACACCCAAAAAATCCATAATTACTGACAAGATGGCCCCAGTGGAACATCCCCCATTGTATCATGACAGGTAGTTTGAAGGGAAGGGGAAACCAGCACATACTAGTTGGTCAAGATACTGCACTACAAACTGCCAAGCTTTGGTAAGAAACTTCCAACTTTCCCACATAAGGTCAGGTCCGGGGTTCGTACTGCCAGCCTGAGATGGGAGGTGAATGATTTATCTACTACACCTAAGCCCTAAGCAGGAACGTATAAAACAGACGGGCATATTAAAACATCTCTTGGTGGTCAGTATTTGCTAGATATAACAATGACCTGGATACCAACTTGCAGCAACAAAGGTAAGAGCTCAATAAGGATTTACAAATATTAAGAACTCACCTTAAAACATGATTGAAGAATATTAGTAATGACTGTTTTATTGCAAGTATCACTTGTCAGTAATTGGATTTTATTACCTGAAGTTTATACTCGTAGAGTGTTCTTGTTTAGTACAGACTTGCAACACTCTTTTTCATAAAAAAACATGATGTCTGCTGTGGTGATAACTTGATAACTTTGTCATTTTTTGCTGAAACACTTTCAGAGGGAATTAGAAAACTCATCTATCGTAAGGTATTAAAATTGTATATTTGACATTTAAGGTGTCTTAGCCAAGGTCATCCAATTTCTAAACCCAGGAAAAGATTGTCAAAGCATAATGTATAGTGTTGACCTTAACAGTCTTCAATTTCTGTACATATATTTAGAAACTTTGGCAATTCTGAGCCCTCCATTGTTAACAGGGCGTGGGATATCCGAAGATGATTATATATGCCTTTTATTAATCTGCCAATAATATGACTTTATAATTGATGTTAATCATTTCCTGTTGAGTCTCATATTAAGGAATTTATCAATATTCAGCCTGTCACATAGCAGTAGACTATACACTATGCTATTGATAACACAAACATCACACATGGTTGAAAAAATGATTTATATATTAATTTGCATCATTAATTATCAATATAAGGCTATTACTACCCACCTGTTGAGTCCCTTATGAAGGAATCTATCAATGTTTAGTTAATCAGAGTTGAGTATAGGAATAACCCCCGACCAAACCATGGAAAAATTCTGCGTATACCATAGTCTTGTAGGGGACTACTTTAACACGATAAATTATTTTACGATTAATAATTATTGTAAATTTTACTGTAAAACTGTTATTATTGTGACAGCCACAATGAGCGATAATTCGGAATTAGTAGGTTATGCTGATTTTACCCGTGCAATACTTTGTCATTTAGCCAATCAGAATCGATGACACACCGTGTCATGTTAGAATGTAGTTTAAACTATGCCTGCATGATAAGTTATTAAGTATGTATTATTGCTCAAACGGTGGGATTTTATTACAGCATAAACTATTTCACTAATAACATCAACTCATATAATTAACATCATATAAGATCTTTCTGGCAAACAAAAATGAATTTTAAAAAAACATTCTGTTAATTTTTACTTTGTATTGTGACATATTGTATAAGTTGACATTTTCACCGGGCAGTATATTTTAGCTAATAAGCCTGGATAGTGAAAAATGATTCCTAGTGAAATTTTAAATCTGTATTAATATTTCATATACAAGCTAGCTATTAGTGAAAACTAATTCTAGTGATTTTTTAACAATAGTGAAGAATTGGTGAGATTTTCTTCTAGTTAAAATTTCGACTTATACAGTTACCTTTAACTTATGAAAGCTGTAACCTTAAATATTATATATATTGCATTCGTTTTAGCATTTAATACACACGCAACATATTTTTTCAGTTTTATGAATCATAAAAATCATTACATCATTAATATTGCCACAAGTAAGATTATAAATGCAAAAAAAAACAAAAACAACAAAAAAAAAACAACAACATGACATTCACAGTGTGGTATGACAATGTGCAATACCACCTATAATGCTTCCGCTAAAACTTGTTTTCCGGGTCCTTACTAGTGTTTCTTTATGTATAGTAATATAGATTTCTCTTTAATATCTCCTTGTACCAGGAGATCATGATTTTGGGGTGTGTTTATTTGTTTGTCTGTGTGATGAAGTAGTTAAACCTGAGGAAAGATCCATGTCACATTCTGGATTGAAAAAAGAATGAACTTTTCAAAAATGCCATTTTCAATGGATTTTTAGAGACTTTGACTGCCTGGATGACATTACTCCAAAAGCAATGATCGGATTTGCATGAAAGTTTTAATAAGGGTATTGGATGGAAATCATATCTGATTTATATTAACATGCTTCTTTTCATTGCAGAAAGACATGATAGTCATAATTATAAATCTTGGATTACCTGCCTGATATCGTGTGTAGGGAAACTTACACTAGGTATTACTGTCTTTTACATGTGTCCGGTAAAGGGGGATCATCAGTGATAATCTGTCGATAATCAGACTTACTAAAACGTGCATAAAATGTGAAAATCCCCAGTAAACATGGCGTACCATATCGTGATAGGTATTAAGGTTGTATTAATAAACACTTTGCAAATAAAAGAATGTAATCTTTTTTTTTCAAATCTGAATAAAATATGTTGAATGAAAGGGAAAATAGGTTATTGTATCTGCAGCTAAAGTTATGGATTTGAATGCTGGGTCTCCCATTGAAATATTGGGAACAGTGCAGATGTCCAACAATACAAAGTCTTGACCATCCTGTATATCTGATCCAGATACTGTGGTATGACCTTCCACATATGTGGTCAATTGCGCTATAGCAAACCAAAATCGAAGTAGATTAATTTCCAATATATAAGAATTTCTTTTAAGGTGTTCGATGAAAATTCTAGGTTGATGACCCATATATAATATTTATTTTTATATCATACTCCCATCACATTGTATATATCACTATCCTTAAGTTCACCTTATATCAAATAAGGCTACATCTGTAAAGAACAGAGTAGATACAAAGATAAAACCTGGGAGGGGAGCCAAAAACACCCCTCACAGGGACAGTTCTAACACCAAACCCCTCCACACAGTAAATAAATTGGAACTGCAATTGTGAGCAGACCCCTCCTTCCTCTGTTGGAAAAGACACTAGAGATTTGGCCTCAGATTTATGGCACTTTTAAGCTAAGTGAAATTGACTTCTGTTCATCACCCCTGGGTCCTGTTAACTGGGCAACAGGCCCTGCCAGCATTGTTAGTAGCACTCTCAATCTGCGAGCCCTGGGTATATTTTATGGATGCTGTGTTGTTTTAAGGTGTAGTTAAAAAGAAGCAGAGAGGTCACATTGCAATAAAACAACTGGTTTCAGTTTTTGGCATGTTTCTGCATTTTTGTTTTC
Organism: Sabellastarte sp. h YS-2021; assembly: GCA_964017235.1. NCBI lineage: Eukaryota > Metazoa > Annelida > Polychaeta > Sabellida > Sabellidae > Sabellastarte > Sabellastarte sp. h YS-2021. The sequence continues at coordinate 52,455,277 of OZ024933.1, forward strand.
AATTTAAGAGATAAATGTTCAACATTTTTGGGGTTTTAAAGGATCATTAGTAGAGAAAACAATATGGTAAGCAATTTTAAAGGTTTTGCTTTGTTTTTTTCCCCAAAACGTATAAAGCTATTTGATTGATTGAAACATTATGGTTTTAAGGCTCAGTGAACATTTTTAACAACATGAATGTATTTATTGGGCATTATTTATATCACAAAACATACGATGATAAGAAGTTATTACTTTTTAACTCTCTCGATCGGGTCTATATTTGATAGGCCTATATTTGACATAGATATTTGACATCAGGTATAGTTTAAACATATTCAAAATTTTTATTCTGGGATTATTCCTATTGTTTTTTCCCCAGAAATAATCCCTTCATGCTGATCAATAACTGAAATACTAAGATTAGAATTAAAAATAGTTTACTATTTGTTTTTCTTTCATTCTAAGATATTTTCTCAGAAAATGGTAGCTTTCATACGAACAGGAGAAGACTATTAATTAATACGGATCTTATTGATTAAAAACTATTCTTATCTGTTTTAGCAGGAGAACATACAGTGAAATTCTTCAACAATTACCCCACTTATATCCCAATAGATGGATTAATTTGGATTTAACACCGCTTTTAAATCAATGCATAGGTCACATCACAAATCGTTGAGGGGATGGAAGATGACATGCATAGTAGTTGGTCAGATTCTGCACTGGAAGCCATCAAGCAATGTTCGACCCTGCCCCCTCCTCAGTTCTGGCTTATTCCACAATGAACTGAGATGCTTTAATAGCCTCAACATGCATTTTGTCTTGAAAATGAAGCATTTTTCTTAAATCAGATAGATTAGAGCTTTTATATACTGGTTACTGTGAATGTAGCACCATAAGATACAGCATCAGGTTTTACTGATCATGTAAAGTCCTAACCTTTCCAACAGAGCCAATAAGCCCTCTTAAGTACCTCTGCTGCAAGAATGCCATTTTGACTTTAACCTAGTTTTTGGAAGATGGACTTTCTCTTCTTGGATATCAGTGCTTAAGAGGACGTTCTCATAATTAAGTGTTTTGTAAATGCTTCCATTATTATTATTAGATAATGTCTGATGTTTGTGATAATTATCTATTGGTAGAGTAGTTGATTTTAGTTTAATATCACTTTCAAGACATAGCTATTGTCGCGGCTCTACAGCTTTGCAGATGACTGAAATCACTTAATAATGGTTGCTTAAGATACTACACTGTCAACCATAAAGCAATCACAAAGAACGGCTTACTGTTTTACTTAAGGCTTGGTATGAATTGGAAACCATGATCTTAGATAAGGGAGGCCGTCTTGTTACAGCCTACTACTGTACCCAGTTTATTGGTGTAAATACATGTAAGATTATTGAATAAATATTGATAATATCTACCATAACTGCTTCTCTGTCTTATGACTGATTTGATAAAATTGACTTGAATAAATGATATTGTGCCAAGTGGATGCCAAACTTCCTCTGGAATGCTTAACTCACAAAAATGGATAGTCCAATAAGGATGTCAACAACAAAAGCAGCATCTACCAATGGACAAACAGTCCTGGGGGTGGTGGCAAGGCAAGTCTAAAAATTGCATTTTAGTTCCTTGCTCCAATAACAGGCATGTTCATTCGTGGTCTGACTACAGGCAGTAGTCTGTATGAATGGAAAATATGCTGCGAGTGCCAAGATCTGCCTACAAACTTGTTTCTGGATATTAAAACTAGAAAGATCATCACGGCTGGGTAAATACTTGCTTACTTTAAAACACAAATGCCAAAAATGTGGACATACTTGTTTCTACAGCCGCATTTAGTGAAAGTTAAATTTCATGGTAAACATTGTACACTGTACACACTACTTTTAAAGGGAATTACCTCTTCAGCTCATGTTTTTTATTTGATAAGGCAGTTAATTATAGTTGGTGACAATTTATCATGGTTTTATAATTATTATAGTTTTCTTCAACATGTATCATTTGCAAAGGCAAACAGAAATAGCAGCTGTGGAAAAAAACTCACATCCTTCCTGAAAATGTGTGGGATCTATAGACCAAGGAGCTCACCATGATAGGCGTTTGTTTCCCATTTAACAGTCACCCATAAGGCCAATTATATTAAAGTATTTCATTAGTGCTCCCCAAGGAAAATTATTTGGGTGTGGTGATATGCTTTGTTTTTGGGTGGTATTTTGAATAATTGATGGCGAGCTACTATAACTGACAAAACAAAAAAGCTAGAAAACAGGATTGGTTTTGCTGATTTTTGTGGGTGATTTTATTGTGTCTGTAACACAAATCCAGATTGGTTCCTTTTGTTTAATAATTGTCGGTCTAAGAGAGATACTTTTTTTAAAAATTAGATCTACTGCCCTGCATTTCCAGTGTTTTGTTTGTTAATTTGTGAAAATGCAGATAATAATCTTTTCTTGGTATAAAATGTTGTAATGTCAGAAGCTATTATTGTGACTATGACGATTATTAATAGTATCTATTTCTGAATGCAATACAGACTTACTTTTGAAATAATAAGTTCTTAAAATTTATGAAAAGAGATGCCAATGATATATATTAGTGGCAACATTAAGAAATAGGTGCAGATGCTATGTTTATACACAAAATACATTTCTGTCAAATTTGTCCAAAAGGCGAAGAGCCATGTTGTGTTTTTTGAAAGTGAAAGATTCTATACATTCAGACTAGAGTGGTGGTTCTCCATTCTCAACTTTGGCCTAACTCTGGCTAAGTTTGAAGTCAGGACTAAAGGTTTGGCTATTGTTTTGGAAGCAAAACTGGGAAGTTGCCAAAAGTAGGGAGGATACCAACACTGTTGACATTTTTGGAAAAGTCGGTGACTTTGTTTCCAGACTCGGGATTTTGCACCTATGCTGCTATCATAGGCCAAGATACACTCAAGACATATCCAGTTACCAATACATTAAATCATAGCACTTATACATCTAGCTGTATCGAATTTGTATAGATTGGAGTTTTACTGCTCCTGTAATCTTGTCGATTCCTAACTTTTATTTTTATTGCTAAGAGATCAGTAGGGCTGAGATGTAAAGTCAAATTGTGTCACCAACACATCATAATCATTGACGACATATTGAAATTGCAAAGGTTGGATTAAGAGTACCGTGGACTCCAAGTCTGGTCGAAATTGGTTGGAACAGGTTCTCAGATAAATTTGATAGTTCCTAGTGTGATTCCAAGGGTAGCAGTGCATTTACATTTTGTAAACTGTTCAATACGGGTGATGGCGAAGGCAGATGGCATCTTTTAAACAAGTAGGTTTTGGAATTTTTTCTGGAGGAGGCAATAGATCCTGCTCTGCATATATTGTCTGGTAGGTCATTCCCAATCTTGGGAGCATCAAAGGCAAAACTATTACCAAAGTGTTTGGTTGACTTGTTAAGTGTGGCAAAGAGGACCTACTAGGTACTGATGATCAGGTTGACTGTATCTGGTTCTGAAGGAGCAACTACGCAGAGAAAAATGATTCAAAATAGCTCTGGGGATCCACAATAGAAAAATCTGTGGAAAAACATTGCAGTTCATAACATGCAACAGTACTCAACAGGCAGCTAGTGGAATCGCTTAAGGATGGGTGTTACATGAGCATACAATCGATGAATTGTGACAATATGTGCAAGAGTATTGTGAATAACCTCAATGGACCAAAGTGGGTCAATGTACCCTTAATGGGATAAAAACTGACCCCCTTTGGATTTTTGTTCTGACATTTTTAAGCATTTCCAAGTTCCTGATCTGTTGTCACACTTTTGTTTACTTTTAAGGATGCACGACTGTATTTCATAACACAAGAATGATAAACATAAAACAGTTTGTTTCTACTATGAGCTTTTATACTAACCATCCATTGCAGGATAAGTACCTGTCTCAACACTAAGTTAAGCAGCACTGGTCTATGTTAGTACTTGGATGGGTGACTGTCTGAGACTGGGCCGGGTATGGGATATATCTAACTCAGAATTTGTTTTTGTCACCTCATTTTCATAAATTCTAGTGCACTGCTCATGTCTCTGATGGCTTTGCAGCTCGTGTATGTAGACCGCAATACTTTATGGCCTTGTTTCATAATATCTCACATTCCAATTTTCCCACCTCTTTGTTAACAGAATCTGTCAATAGCACCACATTGAGTTTAAAATCATATATGACCTATGCTATATTGTATAGGTTATATCATGATGCGTAGTTTTAAGGGTAGAGGAAACCTGGTGATGTTTTAAGGGTAGAGGAAACCTGGTGATGATTCTGCACTGTAAACTGCTGGCATTGGTAAGCAATTACCAAGTTTCCCACATAGGGTTCTGAGCTGCACACCCCAGGGATGGGAGGTAAGTGTATTACCCACTACACCACGGAGCACTGTTAAAGTCCTGTAGGTCTTTCAATCAATAGAATATGTTGAAATTTTGCTATTACTGTTCTACACAGTGCAAAAAGAATTGCGTTTATTTCAGTCTTTTATGTCAGGTTTGAGAAGTTGACTTAGTTCAGATAAAATGAACATGCTTATTAGAAGACATTTTGTGGATAATGAAAAAGAATATTGTATATTAAGCCATGTGACCAGAACAAAGCAAAGGCTCATTAATTAATCTAGTTGATGACAAAGCTCTCTACATTAGTCTGCATCATTACTTTGTCTTTGGTGACGTCATCAGAAGCAGTTTCATTTGATATGATGATTGGCATCACCTAATTTAATGATTATAAAGAAAGAAATTTTTTCTTCATTGTGGGTTTATTTGCTTTTAATCTTTTTCAGACAAATGTGTGGATGTTAGAAACCAAAGTGTTCTTCAAAAATACTTTTCCTGTCATAGATGTACTCAGTTACTTTGTGTCGCTGTTGGCATAGGGGTTGCCAGTATCTACATAAAGCAGAAAGACAGATATTTCATCACATTTATATGAAAGCTACTAATTACACAATAAAGCACTTGTAGAACTAAGCTTACATTCATTAGTCACTTTGGACTAAGAACATTTCCCCTAAGTGTGTTTCAAGCACAAAAAAAATGTCAAAATAAAAGACGAAGACTAAGTCATTACCATTGTGAATGGGCAAATAGATCACACCATTTTTGCCTCTTCACACAGCATTAGAAACCAGGGAACGGGACAGGTCATCAGTATTTGTTAGATATGCTGTTTGCATAAACTAGAATTGCATCAACAACCACAGGGGTAGAAACTGATTACTGGCAAAACTTGATGAAACTAACCTGCTAATACCCTGATATCATCACAGGCGGTAATTGTGGCAGCTATAGAAGGCAGGAAAAAGAAAAGCAGATGTTCTACATCCTGTGAAACCTGGCTACACACCTCTAGCTACAGTTTTGCTAGACAGTATCAGAATTGGTAGGACGATGGCCACTGTTGGACAAAGTCACAGATAAGATAGTATAGATGCAGTTACATTACAACAAATATGAAGCTTAACTGGAGACATACAAAGGCAGAAAATGAAGCAGAATGCAGTGGTAAGAAGAGGACCTACAGATATAATATGGGAATTTTCAGTAACAGGAGGTTATCGGCACTGACCTTCATACCAACTACATTTATTTATTTGGTGTTTTTGACGTTGCTTTCGACACTGTACAGGTAATATCATGACTGTAGTTTTGTGGGCAGAGGAAACCAGTACACCTAGTTGGTCAAGGTTCTGTTAGGCAAACCATCGGTAAGGAACTACCAACTTTCCCACATAAGGTCTGGGGCTTGAACCCTGCTCCTAAAAGATAGGAAGTGTGTGTACCACCACTGCATCACCGTGACCCCCACACCGATTACAAGTAGAAATATTGAACCATTTAAAACTGCTGTGTGTGTTGCCATGGAAAGGTGGAAATGGTACAGTAAGCACACTTTATAGAAGGAAGTCTTTCAGTACATGCAGGAAAGTTGAGTAACAAGAAAAGCCTAAAATGTGGGATATACCACATATAGTGTGATTGGGGCATAAGGCATCCTTGGTTACAGCCTTATGCTTGCACAACAGCTGTCAAACTACGGAATCTTTCAGAACAGAGAACAAGCACTGTGAAGCTCTGAATTTAATTCATAGATTTGCATTATTATATATGCATAAAATGGTACATTACCAATTGTAAGCGTGATCTATTCTCCAAAGCACTTGTAATGTATTAAACTGTAAATCAAAGGCTGTCAGTGTTGGCAGTCCTAGACAATACAGCTGAAGGATTCATTGTTCTGAAGATGCACAAGAAGTTCACTGGGTTCTGGTGATAGAAACCACATGTAAGTTTGTGATTTATGGGTTTTGCTGCATGCACAACACATACCTCCATAGATCTGTTAACTAGAAATAAATAAAAGTTAATTAATTTCCCGGAAATTAAAGCAAAGATATCTTCATCCGTCTCTGTCATTTCCATTCTCTACTCTTGTGATATAATTATTTCTTCACTTTTCTTCACATTATGTGAATAAATTAAAGTCGAAATTATAAGGTTTTACATCCCATTTAAACTACCAATGTTTTATTGGGGCAGGCAATCAATATTTCTCAGACCTTAGAAAACAGGGGTGAAGTTATGGAACAAAAAATGCAATAGTTAATGCATATACGAATACATACTCATGTGTAATATACATTAAACATCAGAGAAGTTTGTTGTTGACATTATTATCACACTGAAAATTGTCTGCGGAGCAGCAGTTTGACAGTTGATATCTGCATATCAATAGCTCTATAGCTTTGAGAACTCTTGCCTCCCACCTCAGATGCCGGGGTTCGGTTCCCGGCCTGACCTCAAGTGGGAAACTGGTAGTTGCTTATCATTGGTCGGCAGTTTACAGTGCAGAACCTTGACCAACTGTATGTACTGGTTTCCTCTGGCCATAAAACTACCCGTTGTGATATGACCTATACAGTGTAATGGGCACGGCCATACAGGGGCCTGCCATAGCAGTTGGCTCTACCTTAAATCTGTAGGCCTAACTAGCATTTCACTAGGGGTGTTATGGTTTGAATCATCCAATCATAATCAGCCTCAGGTAGCAAGAACTGGGGCGGGAAGACTCCCTTCATTTTGAAATAAGGAATCAATGAAACAAGACCTATGAATTTATTTGGTCTGAAACTTGGATTTATATGGAAGAATTTTAATGTTTTTAGTTATTTTAGTCTGTTGTTTTTACAATTTTAACGATCATGCCTAGAAAAGCAAAGAAAACACCAGCGAATAAGAAGAAAAGTGTATCTTCTCCACGGAAAAGGACAACTTCTGCAAGGAAAGGGGTCGGCAAAGCCACAGATTTGGATGGGTCTTTCTTACAACTTGAACAAACTGTAAGTACTGTTCCTTCTTCTGCAGCCGGAAATGCTACTCAAATCCCTGACAAATCTGATGCCATATTAGAGTACTTGCAAAAGATCGACATGACCAACCAAGCTTTGATCAGGAGAGTCAATGAACTGGAAACCAATAAATCTGTGGCTTCCACCCCTCAACAACCTCGGTCACATTCAGGAATCCAGCCCACCGTTTCACAAGTGACACTGAATCCATCGTACCAGTCGATAGGAGCCACTTCAGGTGACACATTTAGACCCACACTTCCACCTCAGCCAAACGTCTTCTCAGGGCACAATTCTCAGGCCCCACAGGGTCGGGCTACAGTAGGTCAAGTAATGGGTGAACAGCAGCAATCTGTGTTTAATACGGATGGTATTCTACCTAACATCAACTCGCTCAGGCAGAACCCAAGTATTTCTCAATCAGTTGCTCAGATCATGTCATCTTATGAAACACAAGCCAAGCAGGAAGCTGCCATAGGTAAGAACCAACACACTCGAAAATCCGGACGATATAATACTATGGATACCATTATGTCAGCCCCAGAGTTACGGTGGCCCAATGAGGGCTACCACAACACTAACGGTAAGAAAAGAGTTGTGTATGACGACCTTTCACTGTCTGAATGGGCAGTGGGCCAACTTAATAACATTTATCAAATTCAAGATCCGGTGGTAGTAAAGAAAGCCCTACTGCAGACTATCATGGCCCTCAAGGATGCAACATCTCTCCCCTGGGTAGCAGTCCGATCCGCTTATGCTAACTCCATGCACGAGATGGAGCAGGGAACTCTTTCATGGGATGACCAGACTCAATGGTCACTTAATAGATTGTCAGCATCACAGATAGCAATGGCAAATGCAAATCTGTCATCTGCTCAAGGGGCCCATAAGAAAACTTGCAAATATTACAATGAAGGCACATGTACTTTTGAATCCAACCATGGTAATTTTCGACATATATGTGCATTTTGTTTAAAATTGGGAAAGACTTCCACTCATCCAGAGACAAAGTGTTATTCTAAACAGAGGGGGCAGGTAGATAGACAGAACAGTAAATAATATGCAGGGCCACTACCTGGCCCTACTGCCAGTCACAGTGGGACCAAGCCAGCAACACCTAAATTGGGTCGGGACAAAAAATGTGTAAATTGCATTAATCATTGTACCAATGACAAATATCAGAGCACACATAATGACAATAGTGTTCTGTGTGCTTCTAATCAGTGTGCTTTATATGCTAGTATTGTTAATCGCAAGGTGTGTGGTTGCAGACAAATATGTTCATGTAAACAGTATTACGACCATATTACTGAACCTTATGTAAAGCAGAATAATGTAGAGTTGTCAGAAATTACATGTAAAGGGAATAGTGTGACTAGATGTCTTTCTTTTGGCAATAACAATGTTAAAAATACGTATGGTGATACTAAATATTCACATGCTACTGTTATTGATCATTACAGGCATATCCAGTCAACTGATGTCAGTTTGAGTAGAGATAGCCATAGGAACGCATCAACGAAGGTTCCAGTTAACAATACTAACCTGGGTGTTGGGTTTGTATGTAATACTAACAATATTAACACATACTGTGATATCACGAAGTACAACTGTGTGACAAATGTTGATACATCATATGCTAGTGCTGCCCATGGGGGTTTGGAACACCATAACATTAGACACAACTGTGTTTGGGGTTTGTATGATGTTGATTTTTTGCAATGTGATGGGGTACAATGCCCCCTTACTTATCAGTTAGTATATGTGCACCCCATTGAAAATGGAAAAATTTCTGGTTTTTACTATTTCACAGTAAATGAAGACGTAGGTAGACTGATATTTTGTTCCAAGCCTCCCAATGGGGCTTTAAGCGTATGTTATAGAACCCAAATGTACTGGTCAGTATATACTGAAATAGATGATACTTGTGCTGATAGTGCAGCAAGGGCTGAGGCTAAGTTGGCTTATAAAAATTTTTTAGATGACCAGCACAGCTGGAACCAGTATGGTTGTTCATATGAAAAGTATGTTCTTCATATCATTGACAGGTTGATTGATGATTGCTGTGAACCAGTCCCACAGGAGGGTGGGTCTGATACAATGCAGAGTAGTGAGCCATGCTGCACCAAGTATAACAGTCATACTAACACAAGTCATACTAACCATTGTCAGAATCAGAGCAGTATTCCCAGTGGAATTGAGGCACATTTGGGGCCTCAGGTGCGTAAAAATGGTGTACTCAGAGACGCGTCGATCTCGACTAAAAGTATTGGGTTTCTTAACCATCACCCTAAAAATTTCACTTTTATTGGCCCAGATAGGGCTCCTCATAACATTAACTCTCTTGATGAATATTTGAGGATTGCAGATACAATTCGTGGTACAGGAGTCCCTAATTATGTTTGTGCCAGGATACCTTTAATTTCTGGACTTAACATTGATGAATGGGAACGTGAGCTTAGGGACTACCATGACCCTTTATTACTGCAGTACCTTAAGTTCGGGTTCCCCCTTTCATTGGTCCACCCTCAGGACCTTTCTAACACAACAGTTAGTAACCATCATTCAGCTAACCAATTTCCAGATGCTATTCAGGAATATTTGCAGAAAGAATGTAGTCTTGGGGCCATGTTAGGGCCACTGGACCAGGTGGACTCTGAACATTTTCACTGCTCCCCCCTCCTTACTAGGCCCAAAGACAAAGATAAACGTCGTGTTATTTTGAATTTGTCCCACCCTTATGGTAGGTCTGTGAATGACCATGTGGCTAAGAACCACTTTGATGGTCATGAGTTTACTTTAAGATTTCCTACAATTGATGATATTGTTCAGACAATTTTGAATGTGGAAAATGACCCTGTCCTTTACAAGATTGATGTAGCAAGGGCATTTAGAAATCTCAAGGTAGATCCGGTTGACGCCTTAAAATTTGGTATTCAATGGGATGGCCTGTACTTTCTGGACCAAAGCGTCGCGTTTGGGTGGACCCACGGGAGCGCAGCGTTTCAAATGGTATCTGACGCCGTCACTTTCATCATGCAGAAGCATGGGGCAAAAATTTTTGCCTACATTGATGATTATATTGGTATTTCTGATGCCTGTGACGCTAAGCGTCATTTTCATGACTTGCATGCTCTCCTCATACGGTTAGGCCTTCCTATTAACCAGCAGAAGCTCTCTCCCCCTTCCAAGACCCTCACTTGCCTGGGGGTTCGCATAGACATACCCAAGGCCTCCCTTAGTATTGACCAGGAGAAATTAACATCCATTCATAAGGAATGTCTTCACATAGCTGATAAGAAATATCTATCCAAGAAAAATTTCCAGTCCCTATTGGGCAAGCTCATTTACTTACACAAGTGTGTGGTACCTGCTAGGATTTTTATCAACAGAATGTTGGAACTTTTTCGTAACAACAGTCACAAGAAGAAGATTCATCTTTCCACAAGTTTTTTCCAGGATCTGGCATGGTTCCAAAAATTTCTCCCACATTTCAATGGCACCACCATTTTCAGAAAACCTCACATCCCTGAGTCTGAAGCCCTGCACCTAGACGCTTGTCTTTCAGGTATGGGCGCCATATGGCATAATAGGGTGTATTCAACCCCAGTCCCTGCCATACCTGGATTTGACCTTAAGATAGTCCATCTTGAAATGATTAATATCATTGTAGCACTCAGGCTTTGGGGCCCTCTGTGGCAGCATTCACAAGTTAAGATCTTCTGTGATAATGAGGCAGTGGTTCAGGTGGTGGCATCCAGTAGGACCAAAGACCCATTTTTGGGGGCCTGCATAAGGAATTTATGGCTAATAACTGCAATTTTTGATATTTCTTTTCAGATAGAGCATATCAGGGGTCGACATAACATCAAGGCCGACCTTCTTTCAAGGTTATATTCTCACAAGCCAGTTCACCAAGACTTGCTTTTAGACCTTAAACTTAATTATATCTGGGACAAAGTCCTTCCTCAGCATTTTAACTTGGACCTTCATATATAATTTCAGGTTCTACAGAACTCACCAGTTCTTTATTTGAATCTGCCTGGGGTAGGGCCTCGGCTTCACACAGACCCTCCACAGTATCAGCACGGAATGGACATTTCAAAACTTTCCTAGCGTTTCTCACTTTCCTACAACTCCCAGTTGTCATTAGTGTGCATAACATATTAATTTTTCTTGAGTACTTGCATAACAACTTCATATCCCCCAAGGTCATTCGCAACTACCTTTCTTCAATTGCTGCCCTAGCATCACATTTTAACCTAGATCCTACTCCCACCAAACATGAAATGGTATTCAGATTCCTTAGAAGTATATCTATCAACTCCTCTTTTTCCCCCACCCCCAGGGGCATCTTTTCCATTGAAATGTTATACCACATTTCCATGGCATGTGACATACTCCCAGATCCCATTCTGTATAGGGCCATTTTTCTTCTGGCTTATTTTGGCTTCTTAAGAATGTCAAACATTGCCCCACATAGTTTAGCTGCCTTTGATAGTTCTAAACATTTTTTACGTCAGGACATAATATTTGGCCCTCCCGGGGCCCATTTGATAATCAAATGGACCAAAACTCTCCAAGATCACAAATCCCACCATGTTATTCAGATTCCTAGTATTGATAACATTTTTCTGTGTCCAGTTAGAGCTTTGCAAGCACTCCTCAAATCCAGGCCCCTCCCCCCCACTTTTCCCTTATTTGCAAATTTTTCTTACCCACACTCTCAAGTCATTGATACACATATTCGTAATTCACTAAAAAAAGTCCTTATTTTCAAAAAATTTCCTCTCAAAGGTTTTGGGTTTCATACATTCAGGCGGTCTGGGGCCACCTTTGCTTTTGATCATAATGTGGCATTACAAAATATTATGGCACATGGCCTTTGGCGCAGCTCGGCTGTATGGATTTACCTCCAAAATGCCTCACAAGCCCCTTCCATTATCCCTATGACATTCGCTTCCCACATCCCTTCTCACTTCTAATTGGGGTTTGGTGCTTTTTAAAATTCATTTTATTCATTTTAAAAGTCTGCTCTGATTGTGTATAGTTTATACTAACCTGTAATAAAATTCTCAAATGTCTTCTTACTGTGTTATGCAAATCTGACCTTGGATCTCACACTTGACCTTGGAGTGAACCGCAGTTGGATTTCATGTACCCCTTATGGGGCTATAGCATCAGTAGATATACCCTCAGACACATGCTGTGTCGGATAGCAAATATGACCTATCACAATGTATGAACTCTCTGACCTTTGAGGTCATTCCATCAGTCCCAGGCAGGGACTCATACTTTTATAGTTTCTTTTCTCGAGTCGACTGTAATGGGCACGGCCATACAGGGGCCTGCCATAGCAGTTGGCTCTACCTTAAATCTGTAGGCCTAACTAGCATTTCACTAGGGGTGTTATGGTTTGAATCATCCAATCATAATCAGCCTCAGGTAGCAAGAACTGGGGCGGGAAGACTCCCTTCATTTTGAAATAAGGAATCAATGAAACAAGACCTATGAATTTACCCACCTACCCCCCTCTGTTACACGAAAACTTAACCTTTTCTACCTGTGACTCACCCCAGCCACAGGAAGCAGGACTAGGGGTTAACAGGCAGGCCTGATTAGAATCAGGTACTCCCTACTGAATTGACACTTTGGCATATGATCCACTGTCAAAGCTTATTTTTGGATCCTAGGCTTGTATTCCCCTGAGCTTGGTCACCTTTTTGGGATGATTACCTGTCTAGTTTGACCCTTCTTGGCCTTGACCCCTTCTGGCTGTCCCACCAGAAGGGAGGTCTCCTGTTGGATTGATGTGGGCTAGGGAGTTTGTGGGATAGGCTGGGCCAGGCTGACCCTGGTTCCCCCTACTATATGTACCTTTCGCCACTGATTTTGACCTTTCGACCTTGAATTGACCTATACGCAGGCATGTTACTTCACCCCTAATGGACCGTGATGTACCTTTTACTAACACTACTAATTTTATATCTAACATTTATACGTGATGTGTCATTGTTTACAATGTAATGGTGCTTTTTAAAATTCATTTTATTCATTTTAAAAGTCTGCTCTGATTGTGTATAGTTTATACTAACCTGTAATAAAATTCTCAAATGTCTTCTTACTGTGTTATGCAAATCTGACCTTGGATCTCACACTTGACCTTGGAGTGAACCGCAGTTGGATTTCATGTACCCCTTATGGGGCTATAGCATCAGTAGATATACCCTCAGACACATGCTGTGTCGGATAGCAAATATGACCTATCACAATGTATGAACTCTCTGACCTTTGAGGTCATTCCATCAGTCCCAGGCAGGGACTCATACTTTTATAGTTTCTTTTCTCGAGTCGACTGTGTTTGAAAGTTGACGTAAAACCCCAAATAAAGAAATATAGCTTTAAGAATGTTAAACTGTACACTGGCCAAGGAACCAATCATACTCCCAATCGTGCACAATGTATACACTAAACTAAAATATGTATTGAAGTCAGGAATATTTTTGAGATGCTTTGATACTTTCAGATTTTATAGATAAATGATAAAAATAAGTATTTTTTTTCATCTGATATAGTCACGTGTCTCTTTTTCAAGATATACCTTTGCATTATTCGATCTAGCTTTACTGTCATCTAGATGTATAGCATGTTAGAGAGACAACAAAGTCAAAGGTAGGGTATTTTTTCGTGAACAGCAACGGTCATTTTGGGACAGGCCCTTAGCATCAACATTTGTGGGAGTTGAACCCATACAAAGGTGACATGCCATACCTGCTAGCCCACTAGGCCACTGAGGGACCTTACCACAGGGACGAATTCTTTGGCAATGTTTGATATATATGTATCGATCCACGCTATTAATGTACAGACACCAAAACCAAAAAAAGTGATTCACAGCTGATTGTCAGTGGAAATTCTCTTGTACTTCCTAGAATGGGCATTGCCAAATAAGGTGACCACCATGGTGACCAAAGTGGTAAGTTTTGTGCCAAGTTTGGACACTGAAGTATGAATTATGTTATCGTCCCTCCAAATGCATTGTAATAGGTTAATTCATATGAATGGTTATGTGTCAAATGAACTGATAACTTGCAGTTTTGTTAATGCATAAATGAGGATATATGAGGCATAATGAGGATATTGTGTCCAATTTGTGCCCAAAATAAGGCATTGGGTGGTACTTATTATGAGAAAATGTATCAACACGGAAGTAGTTCAAACGAAAAGTTGATGGAGATTTATAACCTACAGACAAATGATTGATAACAAATACAACAAACAGAAATCTACATATTGTAGTGTATGCAATTCAACGCAATAGTTCAGTGACACCTCCTAACATGATTTACAAGCAGGAGGGGGGCACTCCAGGTAATTTATTTCAACATCATTTCTTGACACTTGTGTGCACCTGTCTGTCAACCAAGCAAATGTGACAACAGGTAGAATTCTATACAGCATTAATTCCCAGTATGGCTATTATCATATTACTTTAACAGTGATTTCTAACTGATCACATAATACCTGTTTCTCAGTTTGCACCATAGATGTAGAATCAACACAATCTGTGGCAAAAAACATAACGCCATGCTAATTAGTACAGAATAGAATATATGCCATCTAATTATCAGGTAAATAGTCGTTTTCATGCAATGTTCTACATAACATTATAACAACACCAATATGTCCATATTTTATAGCAAATTTCTGTTATTTATTAATAAGTAATGATGCTATTTAATGTGATATTAAAAATTTGTGGTGTTTGTGCCCCCCCCCCCCCCCCCCCCCTAAAAATATTTGTATGATAATTACAGAAATCAGAATCAGTGACAAACATATTTGCAGATAATCTGAAGGTCCACACAATTTTAAATAACAGCAATATGTTGTCGCCTAAGGTTGACGTCTTAAATTAAAGTTTTACATCCTGTTCATATTGGGATAGGCCCAAAGCATAACCTACACAGACGTGACAGCATGCGGTTACATGCCAATTTTAACTACCAGCTTTTTTACCTTCATTTGTAATGTTTAACATGAAAAGGTAAATTCGTGTAATTGAGTTAGAACGCATATTAATTGTCTTATATCTACAAAATCATTGGGGATTCATAGTCAAACAGCAGTCACAGAGAAAAGCCCTAATGTTTAGAGCCTGACAATCATTGGGTCACTGATGCCCTTTACCAATGTGGCAGGATAGGGAGAAGTGCAGAGTGCCCTTGACAGTTAGATACATTGCCTGCACTGCTTCTTGTCAGTAGATAAGCCAGTGTCTGAGCCGTGTCATACAACAGTTTGAAACCCATTTTCTTATGAGCACATTTCGACTGGAACATCCTTGATAACCCATATTTAATACCCATGCTTAAGCATTAGTCATATTAATGTTTTGTTATGTGCATTAAAGTTTTCCAGAGTAGAATTTAACTCTAAATAAGGTTAAAATGAAATATAACTGTGTAAAGTTTGAACCATAATGAAAATGTTCAAGCTTTCGATCACGCCAATGTGTGGCCAAACCGAAGCAATCATACCTGTTTAATCAATTAATCTTTTCTTGACTGACATAGAAGACTGCCCAAATGGTTACTTGGCTTTAGTCTGTGTGGTCATGGGTTCAAATCTAATTAATGACGGTATATGGGATGTACTGAAAAAGTGTTCTGATATGCAACCAACCTAATACTCGAACTGTGTGTCACGTGTCCTCGAGGTAGTCTTATTGTTAGCACACACCCCTTTTAACTTGTAAGGATTGGGGGCACACTCACAATGGTCAAAAATGCTGTCGTGATATAACCGTAAAATAGTAAAAATAATAATAATATCAATTTGTGTCCAAAGCAACTAATATATAAAGAGTATCCATAATTTGAAACATATGTTGTATTATTCAAATTGAGATATCATTACAATGTCAGGGAATCAACTGAATATTTGGCTTAAATGAGAAGTTACGTATATCAAGTGCTGAGAAATTGATTTTATAAGCAATACTATGAACGTGTGTACACTTGAGAGACAGGATGACTTCAATGTAATGATTAAGTACATATGAAAGTAACTTGATGGTTTGAAGCTTCTGCATTGCAATCTGAAGGAAATGTTTGCTGGTCACACATGTCTGAATATCAAAGGGTTTTTAATTTGAGTGAGTGTTTTTGTGTCTATTATGAATTACCTTGTGAGAGACAATGTGTGGATCAGAGCTAACAACAATGATTTCTTTTGTTGAATCTTTCCCAATGTATCCCATCACCAATATGTCACTGTATAAAATTGTACATTTAAGTTCAGCTTGGGGTCACACTCGAACAGACAATCAGAATTTCAACATGTTATCTAACGTTAAATGAAAACTCCAACCACAGGTTAGAAGGTCAGGTGATGATTTACCCAACTTGAATTTAATCCTTTTGTAGCTAGTACATCACTGTGGGCTATACATTTTCTATAACTTTTACTGCACGTGACATCTAATTATTATCTAATTTATTATGATTCCCAGTTGAATTGTTGTAGTATATGTTGTTGGCATTGTGTAAGTTTATAAAGTTCGTCTGACAGACAGTTTGACCTCAAACCACAGCACTGCCAACATCCTTGCTATCCTCAGCCAAACCTGGACAGAGGCAACAAGATTGGTCCGATTGTCCTATATATCAAAGCTGCATTTAACAAGGTATGGCACAATGTTCTTTCTTCCAAGCTAATGGAATAGTATCTGGTAAGCTGCAAAAAAGGCAAAATGCAAGGCCATGACAATATCTAGAAAGAGGACACCAACTAAGCTGGAGCGCCTGTTGGACATAACAGACTTGCAGAAAACGGTGGTCTGAGGAGAGTTGTAAACAAGCTAAAGACCATTGTGATGGAATATGCCTTGCTATCCTGGTGCCAGTCAGATAACTGTTGGACTTCTGAACTGAATTCAGAAGAAGGCATTCCATATCATAGGTTCCTCGAAGAGGAAGCAAGACCCAAGCTCAACATATCATCCCTCCATCAAAGATGTCAGGTGGCGGCAGAAACCGTTCATTACAAGATGCTTGTGTCCACAAGCCCTGAAAGCCTTACTTCCTCCAGCTTATGTAGTGAGGAGAGTTACCCGCTCTAGCCTCTCAGTGGCCTGATAGTACCCACCTCCAGAATGGTCTCAACTGGCAGAACCCTCATCAACATTGTTTTCCAAGACTGGAACAGCTTGCTTGATGATGTGATTGGCAACATCTCATGGTGCACCATCCATCAGGAGCACTGGGCACAAACATCTAGTTTCAAGTGCCTGAGGCTCTCAAGTGTTTCACGTTGGACTTTTTGGACTTACCAGGTTCATGCTCTACATCAGATCAGAGTTGTCAGACATGCCAAACCTTTTCAGATGAGTCATTGAGAGCTGGTGGCCCCCCAACCCCCACATGATATTTCCAAGTTGCTGTAAACCATTGATTCTGACATGTGAATTTTTCTATAGTATCATGATGCTTTTTGTAGTTTTTTTTTACTCTTGTGATCTTTTCAAATGGTCTATTGTTCTCCATAGCATGTTATTAATAGTAAAAAAATGATCAGTACCACCAGTACCATAAAATTAAAAGGGTATAGACATTTTTTCTCTCCCCCTTCTAGCCACTTTCATGTACAATTGGGTATGCTCTATTCAATCGAGCCTGCTTTAACAATATACCTGCTCTATCAGGGATATGTGAAAGGACCTTAAGTGTTTCATAAGATCAGATTCAGTGATGGGTTATTGATCTCACAACGAAAGTCAACTTTCAGTGTGGCGTCCTATGCACTGTAGGTTTAAAGTAATGTGTCCTTCATATCACCTGCACCACACATAATCATCTTTTATCCTCAAATAAAGTGGACTTATCATCCCTGGCAAATGATATATTACAATTGATTAACATGTACTGTATAGTCCGTTTTTATTCCCTTACACAATATTGTATGGAAAATCTTGAATGATTATGACAAAATATTTAAATAGCCACAAAAGGCAATACCAATATTTTTCTTGATTGATTAATTCTGGAGTTATAGTCAATGATCCAGTATTTCTTTTGATGGTGAGTGAGGCAAATGTTTTATACTCGATTATTTCATGTTTATCACCTGGGTTTGGAAGAGGCATGTTCTTCAATAATCTCAACTCTGATAAGCAAAGTCAATAAATCTTCAGGAAACGCATGAAGAAGTTTCAGAGAGTCACTTTTCTTGCCATTAAGCAGATTCTGTTCATAGAAGAGCCGTAAATGCCAAACTTTCGCATTCTATTCCCAATATTCCAATATTCAATATTCTGGAAGATCTTATTCACAGTTTATTGAAAAAGCAATAAAGAATCTGAGTAAAGATAATATGATATCTGATTCTGTGATATTTTATGTTATCTGAGTTTTCCCATTCCATTAAGACTGAACATTGAAAACAAAACCATGTGAACCATTCTACTCTGTTTTATGGGCCTTCAGGGGGCCACGGTGGCGCAGTGACAACACACTCGCCTCCCACCTCTGTGGTTCTGCAGTTCAAACCTCTGAAGTGTGCAGTTGAAACCCCAGAACTTATATGGAAAAGTTGGTAGTTGCTTACCGATGGTCAGCAGTTTAGAGTACAGAGACTTAACCAACTGTATGTACTGGTTTCCTCTGCTTATAAAACTACCCATCGTGATATGGCCTGTACAGTGTACCCATATCTTTGTGTATTTATTTTTAGACTCAGCGCAATATCTCCATATACTACAGAACTCAGAGCACTATTTAACCCATCCGACTGCACAGGTACAGTCCCAACTCACAAGTAATTCACATTCCCGTAACTGAAAGATAGAGGCTCAAGGATGACCATTTATCATCATCCTTGAGGTTCTTAGCCTGCCACTGGGGATAGAACCCAGGTCCTCTGAGTTCCTAGACAAGTGTGTTACCCGCTAGGCCACAGTGGCAGACATAAAGGCTTTCGGGCCTGATTTATGGAGCCGTTCCACTGGAGCCAACCCTAAAACCAACTGTAAGACTCAAGGTTTGGTTGCAAAAGTCGGGGATCTGGGACCCAAATCCAGAAAAAGGGCATAAAAATGTTGGGTCGGTTTCATCTCACCGACAGAACATAATGCATCCCTGCTTGTCTGGATCAAGATCCTAACCTGAATTGGGGTCAGGATGATTTTCTCCACAACAAGACGGAAACTACTAGGGCAAGCAGTAAACCGATAATGGTGACGCTGTATCAAGCCCAACAAACTGGTGCTGACAAATAGACAGAACTGGAGCATTTCCTCGACTCACCCCGACTGGACTGATTAATTCCTGGAGTCGGGACCAAGAGTCGGGTTTAAACCAACACTATATAAACCACCTCTGGCTGTCATAAATCATCACTTGTCACTGCAAAGGTGCCAGCTTAACATCAGAGATACTTTCTACAGAAGCTTATTGTACTTTTGTTTTTTATTTTATTGAGTTTAATATTTTGATTTTCATCATGATTTGCAGATGAAAAAGGACACATCTAAACCCAGAACCAGCACCTGCCAGAACCAGCACCACAGCCCCAGTCAGCCCCCAGGAGAAGAAGAAAGCCACCACTTGAATCCTTCAAAGAAAAAAATGGATGCTACAGCAACCTCCTGGCCGACTTAATACACACTAATATCCCAGGATACCAGAGTTTTGTCTGCATGCCACCTGCCCTTTTTTACCTCATCAAAGAACGCATACACCATTGCATCAAGAAGTCAGTCACTAATTTTATGAAACCCTTAGAAGTTGGATTGAAACTGACAATAATGCTGAGACACCTGGCAACAAGGGAGACCTACACCTCCTTGCAGTATCACTGGCTAGTTGACCAAACTGGTCTGCCAAGCCATTATTGCTGAATTCCAGGAGAAATAATTGTGCTGCCCTACTAACCCTGAAGACTGGAAAAAGATGGAGAAGTTCAGAACCAAATACAATGTACCCCATGCTGTAGGGGCAATAGACAGAAAGCATATCGTCATGAAGAAGCCAAAGAAATTTGGCAGTGATTATTACAACAAGGGCTTCTTTTCTCTGGTGCTCCTAGCCCTGGTCGACGCATAATACAGATACCTCCGGGTCAATGTGAGGTCAAGTGGATCATCATCATCCTCAGATGCACAGATTTTCAGCAGAAGCGATTTGAGAGAGAAGATCGAGGATGGCAGCTGACAGAGCACCAACCCCAACAAGTGACAATTACAGGAATCCTTCAAGGGAGGCCAAACATCAACGAGACCTACTGAAAGACTACTTCAAACACATGGGGGCATTATCTGGGCAGGAGGACAGGATCTGAGAAGTGCAACCAAATATCCTGGGGACAGAAGAAGCTGGCATCTATTAGTCCTTTTCACGACTACCCAATTATTCCAAGAACTTCTTAAGTTGGTGTTGCTCAAATTTCCAACTAATTTCCAAAGAAAACCCAATCCATTTTATGAAGTTTCAAAACTATCCCCTAAGACTGTTAAAAAACTTCAACCCAAGTGATGTAAAAATGTGTGCCATTAATAGTCAAAATTTATAAACCTTTTGAGAAAAAGGTTTTAGGACTTTTTTGAACATGCAGCTGATAACTTGTTTTGAAAGATTGAGGTAGTCCTGGCAAGGACCTTTGAATGTTTGACAGCAGTGGTCCTGAAAAGAAATGTTTGTAGGCAAGTGCAATGGTTCTACTGCTGCTGTTTGGTGTCGGCTGACTGCAGAGTAGGCTGAGGCTGGACTGTTTTCTGCTGGGGTTCTTGCTGTGCATTGGTGGTTAGAGGAGAGGCAGCTTGTTATTTCGGGTCGGGTTGTGAAAATGGCTGCAGTGTGTCATTCTGTTGGTCGCCAAAGAAGCTTGAGAGTCCTGGTATGTTGTGTTCACTTTCTTTGCCTGTGGCAGAGACAACGAGACAACTGACGCTGGATTGGGTCAGTGTGAAAGTGAGCTGTTAGTTGTTGGTTGTCAACTGAGTCTCTGGGATGGTTAAGATGTATTCCCTGGCAGTGCTGAATGCTGTGGCTGTGGAAATGTCTGTGGCACAAATATTGAAATTGCATTTGAGCACTAGTACTAGGATCGCAGTTCCTTTCATCTGCCCTGCTCTGGATGCTACTTAGAAGTTTCACAGTCTCATTTCTGAATGTTTGAACGTCTTTATCTTCTAAGGCTTCTACCTCAGATGCCAGGTAGTTGCAGAAGGCTGTTCTGGTGGTCTCTTGCCTTGGCCCGAGAAATGATGACAGCATGGTTTTCATCTGTGCCAACTGGTTCATTACCTGCTGGTTGACTGAAGAATGCTGGGAAACTGCATTGTGTCTTGTAACTAAAGGCTGTATTGTGGTGTCTGATCACATGCTGATCTCCATATTATCCATGTCGGTTGAACCTTTGGAGATGTTGTGTGCTGAGGCAGTGGATACACTGGCTCCTCTGGCGGGGAACTTAAAGCCTAAAGATTAGCCGAGTCCCTTGCATCTGATGTGTGTCTTCAAGAAGTTAGCATGGCCAGACATGGACTGGTTGAGTTTGCTGTAGTGAGTCCTTTGGGAATCAAACCAAGTCTTGCACACTTTGACAGTTTGTGGCTGTTAGCACACCTCTCCCAAAGACATTCCTTCCTGGCTGTGTCCTTAAATGTTCATTAGCGTTGTTGTACAACTCCTTATGATCCTTCACAAAGTCCACAATAGCCGCCTCTTCTTAGTCTGTCAGGTAGATGTTTGTCATATGCCCCTTCTTGTGCCTTGAGTGCGATTGAGATGTACCCTCATCTCCTACAGCCTCTGTGTCCATTTCTGTGTCATCTTTGTCTTATCTGCTGAATTTGTAGTGTTATCCCTCATGGCTTCCTCCCTCTGTTTCTGTGCCTTTTCCTCCCTTTCTCTTACCTCCCTCTCCTCCCTCCTCCGCTCTATATTTGCAGTCGTATCCCCAACTCAAACTCTGTAAGTGTGTCTGTGGGGACTCACTCTTCTGCCCTTCTTAGGACCCATTTTTCTTCGCAAAAAGAGAGTTTCTAAAAAACAAAATCGTACTCACAAGTCAGCCCAACTTGTATCTCAACACTAAATCCTAGTTAATTTATAAAAACAAAATCCTTATCTTGAAACATTGCCAGACGTAATCAGTAATATGCCAGACTCCAAATGATGCATTACACAAACCAACTTGCCTTATGTATTCATAGATTTCATAACCGACAAGCTGTTGGTCGGTAAAATGAGGCCGGCTTGTTGTACACACTTACTGTCTTGTCTGTTGCTGTATCTTCCTTGTTGGTTTCTGCTTACGGATGTCATGTGTTCCCGGCTTGTCCTAAGATGTTACCGACTCTATGATTGAAGACTGGGAGATTTCCCGCCTTGAAGCGAAGTGACCAAGTCAGGTCGGTAATGTTTATGACAGGCCAGTTTGCTTTTAAGTAAGGTCGGTTGGTGTGTACAGCCTGTTGGGATGTGGTAGTCAGGTACTGAACCATGACAGGCTGGGATGTTCTTCCAGACAAGATGGTTACAGTACAAGACAGAAGTGTAACTGACAAGCCATAGAGGCTCGCGACAGGACAGTTTCCAGGTGGGCAGAGTGTCCAGATATGGAGTCGGGGTGGGTCAGTGAAATATCAAACATGTTTGATATTTTGCTGATCCACCGTGACAAGCCATAAAACAATCCTAACTGACTGTAAAAATTGCTCCCGACCCTCAAAAAATACCTAGTTATTGACAAGACGGCTACAGTGGAACAATCCAATTAGAATCACTGGTTCTGCTAGACCAAAAATGCCAAAAGATGCTGACCCATTTTTTGTTTTTAATACTATCATATTTATTTCCATGATACAATTTTGAACACTGTAGACTTTCATGTCAAGCCTTATATTTTGGTTAGTCTCCTGAGTTAGCCTACAAATTCCTTTTCCTATATTTCTTCCCAGCACACTACAATATTATCCAGGCAGTCTTACGTAAGGTATTCTCTGATTGGAATCTAGTAAGGTATTTAAACATATATTCTCTCTAGTGACCAAACTAGGAAATAAATTCAATTAATCTTCAAGACACTCAAAAAATATAATGAAAATGGGTTTGCCACATCAACTTCTCCAATGATGTTTTATTTAAATTTATGTTGCGTTTTTGTACTGCAAGTTTTAAGAAACACTGTTCGCAACCTCTCAATTTTGCATCAATACCTTATGCACTGGAAATATCAATATAAAAGATCTTAAGCAAACTAATTAGGCTACTTTGATGTGAATACTTGGAATTGAGAGAATGATATCATCTATCAAGTATAAAGACAGAAGTAGCAGTGGCCTTGTGCATTCTAAGATTGGCAAACGATCTTTGGCTCTGATCTCTGTGTTGATGACTTTGAATCCAACTCAGCATTCTGGATAAACTAGTGGGATGTCTCTGTTTGGCTATTGGCAAATATTAATGACAACCAAATTCTCACATATAAGCTAATATTGGTGATAGTCAAACTCCCTAACAAAATAGTCAAAAACTGGTGACAGCAAAATTATCACAAAGAAGCCAACACTCTGGAGAGCCAAAATCTAAGAAAACAACCAATATTGCAAACAGTCAAATTTTGCTACAAATAGGCCAATATTGGTGAGAGCCAAACTCAGAATTAAGTCACTATTAGTGACAGCCAAACTCTCGCAAATATATCTTAATGAGGAATATTCCAGAAGCACTCCAAAAGAGAGGGAGGTTTGTGTACTTTTTGATTGACATATAATTCATGAATAATCATAGTCTATACTCATGTTTACTATTTTGAAGAGTACACTAATTTGCATTATTTTTAATAAAATTATAATAGTTTTGAGATGCATTTGCATCAATGCATACTTTTTTACTGCAATGCATTAACCATTGGTTAATGGCTTTTAAAATGGTTGACATTTTTTTGGCATCCACAAATCACTACTGGAACAGAAAACAAAACAGCAGTCCTTGAGAGATATGAGGGGGCTTACCATAAATCACACTTCTATGTTTCCAGGGCCGTGTGCAAGCAAAGTGCTTCTAATTTCCATTAATTCCAGGGCACCTGTGGGAAGCAAAATCAAACTTTTGCCTTCTCAAGTTATAATTTAAAACTGCTCTACTGTCTTTTCAGTAATTATGATTATGCTGGGCAATTTTGACAACCCTAATATTTTAAGATAGGTGTTATCACCATTTTTTTAAAGATTGGACAAATAGCTAATGTTTGATAACTGCTTGCTCTCATCAGACTACTAATGATGTATAATTTTACATTAACATTCACAAAATGTGGGAAAATATATGTCTGATTTTAATTTTGTACTAACTATATTAAACAGATTCTCTGTGTAAATACTTGGCTGAAATTATTTGGCTGGATTGTATTTACATTGTAAAGTATATATTATTTCTTTGTAAAAAGCCAAAATGGTGTGAAGTAAAAATACGTAGAAATGTGAACATCAATGAAAACTTTGACCCCGTTGTTTTGTTGACAATATTTAAAAGTAACTGTATTAAGAGGGTTATATTCGCTACTGGTATTTAAGCACTTATCACTCACCTCCGTGGCAGAGATGAGGTCAATGTAACAGATGCAATGAAAAGTAATAGAAAAGTAATAGATTGAAATGTAATAGATGTTATTGTAATAGTAATAGATTGAAAAGTAATAGATTTTGTTTCTTACTTTTCTATTCCTTTCTATTGCATACACTTATTGCAATAAAACATTGATTACCTCTTAATTGGTTACCAATTGCCTGTGTTATTTGAAACTTTATACTTTGTTGTTCAAAGGATTTCATTTAAGTTCCTTTTTAATTAGCTGTCACCTTAACAAAGATATCAAAGTACAGCTTCTAAGTTGAAGGCACAGTGTAAATTATGGTCTTCAAAGATCTCGTGCAATAATAGAAGTTCTTGAAATCTTACAACTTAATACCTGTAAACTTACCAAAACATCTAGGTTCATTGCTTGTTTGTTTGCTTTATTGTTTTAGTGTTATGGTTTCTTTGATTGAAAGATGATTAAATACTTAAAACATCTAGTCCTATTGTCATGGCCCCGGTACAAATGTAATAGAAAGTAATAGATGTAATAGAATGCAAAGTTATAGTAATTGATTCAGAATTTTGAATAGCAATAGAATTCACAGTAATAGTAAGAGTAATAGATTGCTTGTCATAAATCCCTGT
The DNA here is from genome assembly GCA_964017235.1 of Sabellastarte sp. h YS-2021. Taxonomy (NCBI): domain Eukaryota; kingdom Metazoa; phylum Annelida; class Polychaeta; order Sabellida; family Sabellidae; genus Sabellastarte; species Sabellastarte sp. h YS-2021. The sequence continues at coordinate 52,480,876 of OZ024933.1, forward strand.
TCTCTGTGGTAATGAGTTCAAATCCTTGTTCAGTGTTTGGTTTGGGATTCACGGAGGGACAGCTCTGACATGGACATGCAACCACAATTAAGGCCTCTGAACTGAAGATTTTAGCTGGACAGAAAGTATTCACTAGGGGAGAAATTTGAGTGATATTGCTGCTGTTGAATACAATCCTTTAATGTGTCATAAAGATCAAGCAAAAGGTATGACCAATAAACAAGGATGTGCTGTTTTCAAATTTCACTTTTTTTCTATAATTTTCTTATCTGCGTGTACTTTCTCTACTGTTCCATCCGAAGTAAAATATGCATGTACATGTCGTATCAGAAAGTTCAATTCATCATAATTTGAAATTCTGACAGATGTATCCATCAGAAAGTCCAATTGGACTTTCTGATGTCACAAACTCCAATTGGACTTTCTGCTGGATAATTCTGTCAGAATTTCAAATTCTGATAGAAATATCCATCAGAAACTCCAATTGGACCTTCTGACATCAGAACTTCAAATCCTAATTTTAAGATGTTTTATTTTGTTTACTTTGTGAAAAGTACATGTTTTGTTATTTTGCTTTATCTTTTTGTGGGATGGGTGGGGGTGTCTGAATTAGTTACCTTTCATTAAATGATCAGTCTAAGTGTTGTTAATTCTCTTTTGTTGCAAGTAGCTTTCAAAGTTTTAATCTTTTCAGTCAATTGTTGCTTATGATTTTTATGGTGATGAAGTTTCGTTAATAGGATTAAATACCAAATCATTACTCTTTTGATGCAAATAACTTACAAACTTGTAATCCAGTCAGTTAGTCTATTATTAATTGTGATTAATTAAAATGCTGAACTTTCTTTAATAGGATTAAATACCAACTCATTTGATTTTAAAAAATTCCAACAGGATTAGAGTTTCTGATGGATTGGAGTTTCTGATGGCCAGGAATCAGTCCAATCCATCAGAATTTCAAATTTCGTACCACAGAGCAATCACTCATAGAAAACTAGGGCAGGGTCGGTAACACCGGTATCTCGGTATCGAGACCATTTCACTTCAACACCGTGGTGACACTTTAAAGCCGGTATTTCGTATGTCAGTATATAGTATTGTGAGAAAACGTAAAGTATTAAAAACAAAGCTCAAATCTGAAGAAATTATAAACTTTTATCACATATTTTTATATATTTTAGCACTTATTCTTTCAGAACTGCAATGTTTTCTTTTCGCAAATCTTACTTCCGGTTGGTGGGTCTATTCGATTGGGGATACACTAGAACAAAATTAATTGTTTCGGTATCCCGGAATCGGTACGGTTTTACACTGGCGGGATACCGAAATGGAAAATCTGCTACCGACCCTGCCCTATAGAAAACATACCAGGATTTGAGTTTCTGATGGATTGGAGTTTCTGATAGCTAGGTATCAGAAAGTCCAATCCATCAGGATTTGAAATTCTGATGTCAGAACTTCAAATCCGTACCACAGAGCATTATTTTAGTTAAATATTAAGATTGGACTTTCTGACATCAGACTTTCTGATGGATAGTTCTGTCAGAATTTCAAATTTTGATGGATTGGACTTTCTGATACGACATATATATGTATTCATACATATTTTCTAACCCTTTTAAACCCAAGTATTATTTGCATGATGTGTTTATGTAGAAATAGTAGCTGTAAGTTTAACTTAAGTTAATAAAAACAACCCCAAATGTACCACGAGACTGCTGAGTAAGATTTTGTTTGGATAAAAGGTATTCATAACATTAAAATGTCATTTTCATAAAAAAGATTAAACAAAACTAATCAGCAAACTAATTTACATCACACATTAATAAGCTCTATGTTGACATGAAAGGTGAAGTACGTGAAAGAAGTTTTGTACCTTCAAAGATATTATTTTCTCATCTTGTTACATAAATGGATTACTTAGCAGATTGTTACTAACGTTTTATGTTGAGCCATCCTCATGTGCTGTTAATGAACAACTACCCCTCATATGAACTCTTTAGAGTAAACCTGACTGTGTATTGTTACTGAGAGAAAGTAGCATCCATGGATGCCATCACAAACATTTTGCTGAATGTCAACTATTGTTGTTTTAATTTTAAGTATATATTTGCCTTAGAAACTCATTATCATGACAAAACGTAAAGTAAAGCTGTATAAAGATAAACATCAGGCGATCGATGTCAAATTTTCTCAGAGAGAATGCGTTTTGGTGAAATAGTATCTTTCAAAGAATGATTATTAACCATCAGACAATCTCTGTAAATAAAAGATAACTTTCAGATCTCTGAAATTTAGATTCAAATATAGCCAATGGGAAGTCAGTAGTAATGAGATCAATGTCCAAACCAAACCGGCTGTACAAGGCATAGTTGCACACATTTCATGAAATCTTGCAGTTGTAATCATTTGCTTGCTAGAGATCAACCTGTAATGTCAACAGACTGTCCAAATATTGGAAATTTAATTCAAATGTTCATCCTAAAAAGAGATCGAGTAAAGCAGAATCGGAGATGCCTGTACTCCACAGCCACGGAAAATAGTTTTCAACACAATGAGAAACAAAAGAAGTGAAGCATTACAAAGATCAGGCGACTTTCAGAGCAAACAGTGGCAGTCATGTAAAGGTTCAAATAATGTTAACGTAGAGAAAATAATATTTAAGAAATAGAAAATATATGCAAAGATAAAGTATTATAACAAGATAATTCAATAGCAAGATGGCGGCATTAATTAGGAAGCCAAAATTTTGAAGCTGCAAAATTTAACTGGTTGTATTGTATTGTGTATTTATACTCAGCGCAATATCTCCATGTACTACAGGACTCAAAGGGATATATGACCCATCCTACTGTATAAGTACAGTCTAGTTCTCAAATTACTGACATTCCCTATATGAAAGACAGAGGCTCAAGGATGGCCATTTATTAATGTCTTTAAGGTTCTTTAACCTGCCACTGGGGATAGGACCCGATGACAGAGGACCGCCATTTCAAGTGGTCATCCAAGCCACTATGTATCTGTCTGTAACTGGGTTTGAACCCACGTCCTCTGTGTTCCTAGGCGAGTGTCCTATCCACTAGGCCACACACAGTGGGAGATATGACCAACACAAGATTTTAATCGTCCAGGTCACTATAGCAAGTTTGTTGCACGACTGTCAAAATAATGTCATCAAATTGTTTTGCATATTTTTTTCACATGTAAGGGTCGGGAATATAATAATGGAAAATAAAGACACTTGTCCCAAATATAAACATATGTTTAGAAACTTTTACGGGTGAGAATATCTCCATCGAGTACTTATGGTTGATCACAGAATTTAAGGTCAGGCCTAAACTGACCCCATCAGGTCCCTCACACAACCATGGAATACAATGGTGCATCATAAACATAAGTTAGGAATATAATAAACAACACCCCGACTTATTAACATAATTTATTAATTTATCGTATATGGCATTGGTTGTACATTTATAAAAAGCTTGAAGCATTTGATTAAAATATAATTATAAACACACGCAAACTTTAAAATTAGATAACATGTATAATGGTGTACTATTTTATACTAAGTATTACCCAGTAAGATATCTAGACATAGATGAACCACATATGTAGCATTCTAGACTTTTTATGTAATAACAAACTGTATAAACATTAACTAGTATCTTGACTTTTATAAATGTGTCTGAAATCTTAACATTCGGGTGAAATAATTAAACAGTGACAATTCTGTACAATGGATAGTTAGTGACACGTCTGTACAATGGTCAGTTAAGATGATCAATGAAAATGTCCTGTTTTCTTGATAATGTTATAATTTCCCTTTATTTGCTCATGGCTGTAAATGGTTTATATAATGTTCATTATAATAGTCATTCTTGAATTTTATTATCTTAAGTTCGGCTGATAGGCTAACGTGGGATCCTACGTTAGACTATAGCCCATTTTAAGATGGGCTGACACCTAGGTTAGGCTCCGACATCAAAATTTCAGCTGTCATGCAATTGAATAAAATGTCTGATACAAGTAGAAAAGTTATACAAAATAATTGCAGTGGCAAAACAAAAATGATTATTTTGTGATACTGAAGCTGCATTGGGGGAATATGCACCTATAACTTATTATTATTATTATTATAGATAAAACGTTTTACCGTTTTGGAGAGAACTAGGATATTTCTGTGCAAAAGTGTTATATTAGACCTTGAGTCTTGCACTCTTTCTGAGCTGATCTATAAAAAAATGTCTATATGCCTGATAACACAACCAGAATACACTCGCAGAGTGCAGAATTCCACCGGGGTGTTTCTGAAAATTCGGGATTTTTGGGTATTCAGAATGAAATCCAGATCTTTCTCTGAATGTATTCACTTTGGCTGGACCAACTCATCTAAAAAATTTAATCATGATTCGCTCATTACCTTTGGACTTATGTCAACCAGAAAACTGAAGTCACTGAAAAAAAAACATTGAAAATTTTGGATTTTTTTTTTGTAATCCAGAATATGACCTGTATCTTTCCCAAAATTGAATGGCCTCTTCCTTTTGTCAGGCTCTCCAGAAATAAAAATTTCAGGAGAATCTGTTCATTACTTTTGTTGTTATCACAAACACACACAAATAATCAAACAAACCAACACACCCAAAGACATTACCTCTTGGTGGGGGTAACTATGTGATAAGGGTCATTCCTATGTAGATTACATTTTGCCTAAGTGAGAAATTTGCTACTGGGGGGAGTGTTATATACAAATTATTACTTGAGGTACATTGGTCACGTTCCAATTGGGGGTTCTAATTTCAAGAAGAAATTGAATTTTTGCCTCTCACAAACAATCCTAATGACAATATGTTATTTGCCGTTTTGAAACTGTTGACCATTTCAAAACCTGGGCCAGATTTTGAAATGGCCTGGCCACTTTAAAAACATCTCACGTGTTTTCAGTCAACCTGTGTTTTTCAAGTCAGAAGATGTATTGTATTTCAAATGTAAATTGAAGTGCTACCCCTTAGTACTAATTTATATAATAAGGATATGATACTGCTTTCCAAGCTTTTAAAAGCTTTTATTTCAGCAATCTTTTGTAGATTATTGGTACCGCCTCTTGTAAGGTACTTACAGTACATTTATTTTTAATCTTATTACTTTTATGTTGATTTATTTCATCTTCAAGACTTACTCTTTGTGGATTACCATGACACCAAATATCTACTATCTTCTGCAGCTGTCATAACGAGTAAATAGTTCAATGGTTTGGTATTACTTCGAGTATTTAATTCAATGTGACAGTACTTTTAGGAAATAAGTTCTGTAGTGTTAGAATAAATAACAAACGTAGCACTATTCTTATTTTGTTTTCATTTTCCTTATCTTATTCAATATATTGTTTAGAGTCAGAACATAAAAGGGAAGTTAATGGTGCATAATATACTGGTACAGCCTTATCTTATTAAATGTATATTTTATAGTCAGAACATAAAAAGGAAGTTAATGGTGCAGAAAATACTGGTACAGCCTTATCTTATTCACCATATAGTTTAAAGTCAGAACATAAAAAGGAAGTTTATGGTGCAGAATATACTGGTACAGCCTTATCTTATTCAATATGGAAAAGGAAGTTAATGGTGGAGAAAACATTGGTGCATCAATGGTATCTGTACTATAAACCATCTATCTTCTGATATTCAACTTTTAAGCAGACAATTCTGGAGTTCACATTCAAAAACATTCTCATTCGTTGTATTATTCCTATTGATGTAATATTCTTAGAAATATCACTTTCAGTACTTTTCAGTTTCTAACAATAGCTTTATATCCAGCAATAAATTTATTACTTATGCTAGATTTTCACAACTGGTGTAACAGACCAGGGAAACCCCGTGTCAATATTAGCCCCAGGGTTAAAGTAGACTCGCCCAAATTTACCCCAGGTGTAAAATAAACCAGCCCAAATTACACCGGAATCATATTTTTTCTGGACTCTAAATTATGAAATACTAGTATTAGAACGTGAACCACACAACATTGGAAAATCTTTAAAATTGCCATATTTCCTTAAAATCATTTAAACATCTGACCATTGAGTTAAAATAACAGTATTCTCTGTCATGTGGTTACTTGTTTTGATTTTTTGTAATTTAAAAATACAAACGTTACTGTCAGCTTTGACTTGACAATATATACATATACATATTGAGGTGCCAGGTGGAAAAAAAGGATTTTACATGCTGAACTTAACTACTCTGTTACTGATGCGTTATTGCTGTACCATGAAACTCCACAACTGATTAATACCACTATTATTGTAATCTTGTTAATTGATAGCTAGCCTGGTAGGTCATAGTCGGGTCTTGGCGGATTGTTAGTCAGTTTATATTGTATTATTAATAACTGAATGACAGTTTCAATGTCAGTAGATTAATATACATCTTGGCACATATATTATAGATCAGCCTATTTTACACCATGGGGCTTAACATGGGATAGGCTAAAATATACCTAGGGACGAATCTGCCCTAGCCTAATCTATGCCCGGTATTTATATGAAACGAGAGGGATAGTTAGACCTAGCCCAGAATAACCACCAGGGCGTAGGCAATCCCAAACTATACCTCAGGGGATATTCTACTTTAATGCAAATTATACCAGGGGTTAATCTGGGACAGGGTGAATGTGGTCTGTTATACCACCATTTTACTGGAAATCAAAAATGGTTAAACATATTATTTAAAAATATTAGTGCAGTGTAGCAACTATTGCTCAATCACTACTTTTTTCATGTTGCCATTATTATCTATATTTTTAGACATTTTATATTTTGGTTTTATAAAATCCTCATTTTTCCCGTTTTCTGAGAAAACCATAAAAACAAGGACGCAGTAACTGCCGGGCAAAGGAAGTAAGTCTAGTTTATTCAAGTAAGAAATGTCAAATTCGCCAGAATATGTTAAATTTCTCTCTGAGTTCACCTATTAAAAATAAGACAAAAATAATCAAAATTAGTGAAAGATTTCAGACCTAATGTAGTCACATTTCAAACATGTACAGTATGTCCCACCAAACAAGAAACTAAAGGGAAGTTTACTGACTGGTGAATTTCAGAAACTGTGGTGTATATCACAAGCCACACTGCACCGCTTTGAGCCCAAAGGCCTCACAGTAACCTCTAACTATTCCTTTAATAAAACTTATGTTGTATAAAATTATAAATTTCAACATTAAAATAAAAAATCGACAAAATATGTGATGTAGTGTACGGCACAGTTTACAAGAAAATAAAAAAAGTAAATGTTACACCTCCATTATTAAGCATGTGCCAGTACTTTTAGAACACACAACATTCCCTTATACAAATCTGATTTAGTCATAATTACAGTCATTGAAACACATTAACAACAGACTAATAAAAATGAAAAGGTGTTTACAGTCCAGAGATAAAATAACAAGCGTAACATAACATTTAACAGATGTCAAAGAAACCACATGATATATATATCAAGTTAATTTGCAGTAATTTAATCAAGTGTAAATTCAAGCCCAGACAATCTAACTCGAATCTTGTGTTTCAGGAATACAACATATAATCATTTCCTAAAACACATATTTGCAGGTTGGTTCAAACACAGTCTGTTTTAAATTAATTCTGCAGTTTAATCTAGGAATAAACACTCAAGTAACATGAGGTATTCAAAGCTGGGTCATAAAAATGTAAAGGGGGGGGGGGGGGGGGGGGGGGTAAACATTTAACACTGTAAATTGAAAAGAAAAACAAAACACTTAATACAGAAAACAAACAGTGTATAAACAAATACACATGTTGGTTGACACATTTACTATATCTCAGATCTTACATAACAACCAAAACTGTTCCAAGAGCATATTTACAAGCAATTGCAGTTTATGTACAAATATCGATATAATTTAAAACAAACAGAAACCATAAAGCTGATATAAAATTAGCAACAAGGGTAATGCAGTGAAATGTCATGCCATAAGGACAACAATAAAACATAAAAAAAATATTTAAAAAATGCAACACATTAAGCAGTGATATTCTTAAAAAGGGATAAAGCTGAAATCAGAATCTAGAATTAATAGCAGTTTTTACACCATCCAATACTGACAACTTGGATGTTATGTTCACAAAAGTAACAAATAGATTACCTATATTTTAAACATATAACAGGGAAAGCTATGTAGTTATTTCCATTCACATTTGGGTCTGAGTTAAGCCAGAAAATAGAAGGAATTAGATTACCCTAATGAAAGTAATTACCAAACTACACTACATCAAGACGAGCACCACTATTTGGACCTCTGACTGATGTCACACTTCTCCTGGAAGCAGGATTTTCTGTAATTAGTCTCCTTTCTGGACCATAGTTTTCCCATAATCCTGCAAGAGTTTCTGCTGCCACCAACTCTCCAATATTGTGTGAAATCATGCGGATAATGAACAGTCCATCCCGACGCAAGTAATACTGGACAAACTTCCTCAAGCTTGTCTTTGACCTATGGGTGACCTCATATGACCTCAGTTGCTTTTTCACATAATGAAATTGCGCGGGCCAATAGAGGGCACGTAGAGTCCACTGAATGAGACTAATGACAGTAATAACAGCTACAAAAACATACCAGAACCAAATAACAATAAAAATCTTTTCATTGAACAGATTAATGGTAAGGGCACACTGGACAATGTAGTCATGAACACGAGCCTGGTGGCGTATCTGAAAACTACAGAGAGTTATACGGGGAAATCGTTCGGACAGAGTCCAGTCTTGACCTGTGATAAGTCTCATGACCACATGAATTCCATACAAGTGGTAGTCGATTCCCAAGAACTGGTCCAGCAAAAACAACTGACCAATGGCATTTAATAGATATATAACCTTGATAACCAGATAAGCAACCATAAGATAATTGCCATGCCTTTTGCCACCAACAAGAAAACAATGGCGTGCAAGTAGATGCTTTACACGAATACAGCAACCTTTGCGATAATCTCTCTGTGCCAAGAGATAACGGTCAACCTGGTTCACCATGTAGCGCACAGTTTTCTCACGTATTTCTGCATACGAGGCACGTTGGCAGACGGCTGCAGCATCAATGACCCCAGAGACATCGATCCCTGAGCGTAGGTTGAGGAAGCGCCAGAATAAGGCCGGGGTGAAAGAAAGTACTGACATACTGAGCAAGATGAGAGGTATCCACTGGTAGTAACTCACCATCTGCTTTTCTCTAGCCATATCATCATTATTGTCAGGAATCCGCTGGTCAAAAGGCACATAGAACGTGTTAGAGATCCAACAGATGGTATTTGTGTACTGTCTGTGACTTTCAGTGAAATGAGCTGGGCACCAGCATGAGATGGGATCCCCAACAAATTGCTTTGTTGATACAATACAGGCAAAAACCACCAAGAGTGATGAAGTGTATGTTCTCGATAGCCGATCAACAAAATCATCATCGCGTCTAACTTTGGCTTCTTTCACGCTGAATAAAGTTCGAAGTAGCCGGTCCATTGGACAGGTTTATCGGAAAGCACCTCCGCTACTAGCTGACAAGTCCTGGTTTTTGTATATTGCTTCTCTTTCGCTTATATATTTTTAGATACTATTTAGCTTCCATTTTACTGTTTAAAATGTTTGTTACTCAAGAAATTTAATTTATATATTTTTATTTTTTAATAAATCATTCTTCTTTACCATGTTTATATGCTATCTCTAATGTTTAAGAAATGCATATTTTATTAAGCTTGCTTTATAGATCTTTTCAGTCAATCTTGTGCAAATAAGTGTTCCAAACTATGTTATCAAAGGTGTCATATGACTGAATCTTTGTATTCTTTAAGAATGAATGTGACCAACTTTATGCTTTTACAAATTTGTATAACAACCACATTACATTTCAGGCAGAGAGTAAAATTCTATATCCACAGTTAATTACAGTCACCTGAGTAACTTGGTGTAATTCCTGACCAAATGGCAGTACAATTCATGGTAATCAGGTCCGGGTGCAGCTGAGATTAATCCCTTGTCACTACCACACGAAGGAAGAGCTTTCCTGTCGCCAACGACCTGTTATTAATGTGCTGACAGACACAAAAAGGTCATAGGTGTCTTGTGATTAATGTTCTACCTGGAATAAAAAAGGGCCATACTTTAAATATTATAAACTGTGATCAGGCCTTGTATCAACTGACATGCACTAAGCCACATAAAATATGGACAGAAGCAAAAATAATAAGCTGATTAATGTCCTATGACATTGAACGGGTCACGGATATTTAGAAATCATAGTTGTTTGTCAGAGTGACAGATAATAATTCATGTATGCATGTTTTTTTTCAGGTTAATAATGTCAAAATAAAAAAATCAAATAGTTAATACTAGTAATCATTCATAATATAATATCAGTCAAAAATACTTTATGATTAATTTTTTAGCAATTTAAAATAGAATATATCCACTTATTTTTATCTGAATATGCATATATTTTAACAGAATCTACCAAATTATCATTACATTTGATCAGAATCATGTGCAACAATGAAGACAAATTATAAACATAAGAAACAATTGTCATTAAAAATAACTTGATTAAAACTACCTATTGTGTTTTACAATCCTTCTACAAATAGCTTAGAACACATGATACAGACGGAATATATCCAAATATCCTATCTTTTCAACATAATTTAAATATCATAATTATAAAAGTTTATATCCCCGTAACCAACTTTTATTATTAACCCTTTTTAAAAAATATGAGGATCTTTTACCATCTACAATGACATCCGTGTGCAAACAAGCATCTCTGGGGTTGACTCCACTTGTCTTGAGCACAATTTAAACACACTCAAATATATCTCACCCCCAAGGCTTTTCTTTTCACCCTTCCTCCCTTTTATCCTTGATAACATTCATTACTGCTTCGCAACAGACACCGTAAAAGAATAAGGGGTAGAAAAAAAGAGGAAGCTTGGCTTCTTCACCAACCCCTCCTCTGTAAACCTTTTCTCTTCTCTTGGACTATTAGCTGAATTATGTCTGTTATCAAATGTGTATGATTTCCCCCTCTCCATACCTTTTCAGCTGCACTGTCAACGCAGCTAACTGCCATCCTGCCACATCCATTAAAAGGGTATTTACTCCTCCAATAGTGTTTGTGTGTTTGCCTGTTTCTGGAATCACTGGGGCTGGCCAAGTGCAGAGCCTTTTTTTATTCTTTATCAATACCAACTTGTAATAGACTTATCCTTTCCTTTTAATATCTCATTTTGTTTCCCCTCCCCCACCCAAACTTCTCCACTATCATCAACTATAAGATTTCTTCTCTTTATCTACCAAGGTGTAATGGGCCAGACATTATTTGCCGGAAGCTAGTCATGGCAGCTTGAGGCTAATTTGAATTTTATTTGTATTTGTGGATGTCTTCTTGGGAGGGACTACAGTGGTTAATTGCCTGGACTATTACATTGATGACTGACTGAATAAGAAGCAATCGGAGTCATGAGTAAATGCTGTTATGTATATTGACACGTATAGTGTAAATAGCGAAATTTGTAAATATATATATACATTTACAATAACAAATTCTGAGTTGCTTCTTCTTTACTCTCAGTAAACGTGGCACAGTTCCATATTTCTTAGGAAAAATAATATGAGTCAGGAATCCAGTGACTCAAAGAGTGATTAACAGGAAAAAAGCACGGGAAACTTGTTACTATTTCTTTTGGGACATGTTATGGCTCTTTGAGACATCTATTAATATATATCACTTGATTTCATTATGGTATTTACAAACAAACAAATGATCAAGGAATCTTATATTTCAAGGAGAAATGGTGAATTTATTTATTTGGGTTTTACGTCGCTTTCAACACTGTAAAGGTCATATCACAACGGGTAGTTGGAAGGGCAGAGGAAACCAGTACATAGAGTTCGTTAGGGTTCTGTACTGTAAACTGCCGACCAACGGTAAGCAACTACCAGCGAACCCCAGCCTCAGAGGTGGGAGGCCCAAGTGTTACCACTCTGCCACCGTGGCCCCCTGAGAAATGGTGAAGTAAGGGAAATATAAATGAAAATAGATTTAAGTATTTATCTTTTCAAATTGGTCAGTTTAATGTGACCGATTCCATAGGAAATTACAATCAACTATTGCCACCAGTAACAGAGCTATACAGTAGCAAATCTGTCAATGAGGATAACCGAGCCACTTACACATATTAAACCATTCTGTCACCACTTAGACATTTAGAGGTCTACTTAGTCAGGGTCTGATGAGGGGCAACTGTAAATAAACTCCGTAAATATTTCCAGGACTCAATGAATAAGTCATGTCCATCTCTATAACCGTGCCTTCCAGCTGAATGGTCATGTTTTGCTATATAAACAGAAGATTAAGCCCCATAAAAATCTAATTAGAATTGGAATATAATCACTTGCTTCCCATATTTATTGGTGTGTGTTCGAGTCCAGCGGGGCTTGTTGATAGTTGTTTACTAATGCCTGGCAGTTTACAGCGCAGGGGCCGTATTCACGAAAGGTTTCGTCTTAGTCTTAAATCTAAGTATTTTTGTCATCACTTTGGACAAAAACTTGTTAGGACATTTATTTTAGTCTTAGAGCAATTCACAAAAGGTTTTAGTCTTATCTTTGATCATAACACTAAGACGGGGTGGGGGTGGTCTTAAATATTTAAGACCTATCTTAAATATGGCCGCATGTCATGTTTTCCCCACTTTAAAACTTCATATGGCTAAAACTGAGTTTAAATACTTACCAAAACTATGTGAAGTACTTTCTTTTATGTTTTAAAGTGATTTGAAGGATTTCAACTGCAAAACTTATCCCTTTCTGGTCCATGTCTTAACAGCAAGTGGACAAGTTTTACAGTGTACATCAACACATATTCAGAGAAATACATATCAACAAGTTTGCTGTACATAACAAATATTTAACACATATCCGTTGAAAAAATATTTACAATGTATACATATTGATTAATGTACATATGTCACTTTGAAAGTTTTATATATCACTTTATAAAGTATTTTTATCCTTTTGGTTCCACTATTTATATTATTCTTTACTCAAAATATATAACAAGATTCGACAAGTATGTTCTTTATAACAAGGTAATTAACTGCACTTGTCATGTAACTGACATAAAACATACAAATACTTGAAGATGTTTCTTTTTTTCCCCCAGAAATATGCTTTGTTTACTGACCTTATAATGAAGCACTGTTATAAGATGATTTGCTCAGTACAGTTTTCATTTATTGATTTTTTTATCAAAGTGTCACATGCAGGTTCAAACCAACAGCTCACTTGGTTTACATTCCCTTTTATAAACCAATCAAATTAATCAAACTCAATAAAGGACAGCATTTGAGTGTTTATGTCAGTGCAAAATATACACACTTAGGATTTTAATACTGTGAAAGTAATTGTCAAACAAATATCACACCTTTAAAAATAATTGTGAAAACAATGTGGATATTTCTTTCAATGTTTTTTGTAAAAGAAGTATGACTCTATAATACAGTTGTAAAATAATTTGGATATGTTTTATTCATTGTTTTTGTAAACAGCAAAATAACATTTAAAATGGACAATGTGGATGCCTTCTTTTTAAGTGGATATGTTTGATTTTTCTTGCAGAAAAATGTGTTGCACAAAATTGAGAACCCACATTTGAGTGCTTGTAATATTATTAAAGCACTGTAATTTGGTTTTCCTTTTGAAGTGTAAATTTGAATTTAAATGTTTTCTCTAAAAATTCCATTATTTGATAGAAAAATGTATAAGAAATGAAAATGGATAAATTGATATATTTTGTGCCTGTTAGCAGACAAGATAATTTGTGAGTATTGATGTAAAGTTGCATGAAATTTACTTTGTTATTTTGCACACGGACGCATTATTTATGTTTGATTATCTTGTTAGTTTTACTATCTCAAAATGTGATGTCTGAAATTCCTGCAACAGTATAATATATTTATAACTGCATTTAGTTGTTCAAATATGGTCACATGACCCAATAAAACCACAGTGGTTATGTGAAAAATTAGTCTTAACTTGGTCTTAAGTTTATGACATTTGTCTTGGCTAAGCCTTGCTATGTGGATACCAATTTATGACAATTCTTAGCTAGGACAAAAATGTTAGATTTAAGACTGGGTTAAGCCTAAGATAAGACTAAGATTAAGACCTTTCGTGAATACGGCCCCAGAATCTTGACCAACTAGTCTGCACTGGTTTGCTCTGCTCTTAAAATGCCCTTCACAATATGGGCTATACAATGTGTTAAAAGTGATGTTAAATCTTAACTAAGCCAAACCTGTAATATATCGTATTCACCTGCAATGAACCAAATTTTAGATAGTGCATAATTTTTTAATCCTACCTTAGGATTTAAACACTTGTCCCTGCCAATTTGTGGAATATGATGGGCCAGGCCTTGAATGACCTTAACTGCTAAATCCTTTTAAGACTAAAACTTTAAATATTGCTGATTGATTGATTGTTTAAATGTTGTGCCTAGTACCTTCTTTCAGCTAAACTGTAATGGGACCATTCATGTGATCATCCGACAATGCAAGAAAAAAAAAACTATCAGAAGCTGGTAAAATACCTTTTGAAGTGATGTGTATATTTGTACCTTAGCCTATAAAATGAATAGAATATTAATGAAAAAAACAGCCCTTTTAGACGAAGTCGTAATGCTAATTATCCATGATAAGTGGCGCCGAGTAACACCACGTAACTTTGTGTCCCTGCCTATATGGTCCCTCTATTGATGTCATATCGGACTTCTGGTGGATAATAGAAAGTAAAATGTACAAAAGGTTTCCACTGTATAGAAGACAAACCACAAATATCTCTGAATTACAGTTTTACACTGCTAACCCTACAAAGTTTGCCATCCGTTGGAGTACGCTATCTGCCTTAATATAATAAGTACCACAATCAAGCAATACAATGTATTTAGACAAATGGAACAGGTACTTACAGCATTGAGGTTTAATTCTACAATGAAGGTCAACTATGAAGACATTAGAATATCGTGAAAATAAAATTCAGGTTACATTTTTAATGGATGGCAAACTTCAATGGTTGAGCAATACTAATTGTAAAATATACAACTTTTACACATTACAAATCAAAGAATAGAATATACTTACTTCATATTAATTTAGTCATGACAATACGTAATAACATTCCACTATGTTAACCATGTTTTTTCTTCTCAAAAATACCCATGTAACAATGAAAATGTAAAACGTATTTAATCCAGATTGATTTGTTCCATGTCAATAGTTGTTATCCTGTAGTTTTTTCCTCAGCAACTAATCCACTGTTCCAAATTTGCCCTCACAACTAACCTTTCCACGCAAATCAATTGTATGATATTCTATATCCCTGTCTACCAATAAAAAATAATGCTCCTCTTTCTGCGTAAAAATTAACATGCACGGCAGATGGGAAGAAATCCCTTTGAAGTGCCGCGAAATATTGTGTTACGTTGAAAGAGTGTATTGTTCAATGCTCTAATGATTGACACACATACACGCAGCCATACATGTACACGAACAACTAAGTACGTCATTTTAATTTATCCCCTCACAAGAGCTTAATGTTTGTTGACTTATTGCACCAAGCCATCATTTATTTGAGCATCTCTTGAAGGGAACACAATAGTGTGGGATATATTATAATGGTTGGGGTGGTGACAGTTGAAAGGAGACAAATTTGCTGATTTTCTAATGTAAGACAAATAGATGTAATATCAATAAAAACATATGCCACATATGCAGTTGGAAGTATATCTCACTATTAACATATATGAAATGCAATGTACAGGTAACAACTTATATAGAACTATATCACAATGACAGTATCTGTGAGAGTTTTTTTCTTTCAAAATTAGGACCAGAAATTCAATGTATTGACCAGCTGTGATTGGGTGACGCTCAATCGTAACAGTAACTTCCATGTTTGTGTGGTTTCTTAATTATGGCAGATCTTACAAAGAAGAAAAGATCAATTCAATAACTTTGTAGTAGGAAGTCTCGAACAATAAGCAAAAATAGCATTAATTACAGTTTTCACAAACAAAGGGATTATCAACTGACTATGGGAGACCATATAAGACTGTTTTGGTGTCCACACACAGCTTTCTTAGGCAATTGTTCCACTAGAGCCGACCCTGGAACTGACCCTACGACTCTAGGGTCAGTTACAAAAGTCGTAGGGTCCTGGCAAAAAGGGCACAGAACTGCTGAGTAGGTTATGAAATCCCCGACAGAATGGTATAGTTACAGACAGGTTGTTATGGCCATCACAACAAGACGTAGGGTCGGGGACTTTTTGCATGGCCAGTTGTAGAGGTATTACAAGAAGCCCTAAACCCTAAACAGACAAGCCAGATCACAAACAGACAAGCCGTAAAGACAAACAGACTAGCCAGGAGAATGTTCCCGACCCTTCCTGATAGGACTGATTGTTTTTGTGGGTCGGTATCTATAGTCGGGATCCAGAATCAGGATCCATATCACACTATATAATCTCCCCTCCCCTGTGATGTGCCATTCATTTCACAGTATAAAGATGACGGGAGCACATCAAGAGAAACTGATAGATCACTTGAGGGTCCTTTTGTTTTTATTGAGTTTAATATTTTATTGTACATAATGATTTCAAGACGCAGAGGACAGCAGAACCCAGCACCTGCCCAGACAGCATCACCATCACCCCCACCACCCAGAAGGAGAAGGAAGCCACAGAATCCATGGGTCATGCCCTGGATACTGCAGAGAGAGGAGAGAGGTTGCTACAGAACACTTTTGGATGAGTTAATCACTACTGACATACCAGGCTACAGAAACTTTACCAGGATGCAACCAGCATTTTTGGATTTGATTGAAGAAAGAATTACCCCCAATCTCAGGAAGTCAATCACCAACTTCAGGAAGCCATTGGAAGTCGGCTTGAAACTGGCAGTTATTTTGAGACACTTATCCACAGGGGAAAACTACACTTCACTGCAATACCACTGGAGGGTTGCAAGAACGACCATCTGCAAAATCGCCCCCCAGGTCTGTATAACCATTTTGAAAGAATTTCAACATGAGTACTTGATGTGTCCCACTGATCCTGAAGACTGGAAGAAAATTTAAGAAAGATTTAGAAACAGATGGAATGTCTCCCATGCAGTCAGCGCACTAGATGGAAAACACATTGCTATAAAGAAGCTGAAGATGTCAGACAGTGAATATTTCAACTACATGGGCTACTTCTCCCTGGTACTTTTGGCTTTAGTTGATGCAGATTACAAATTCTGGTCAGTTAGCAAGGGTGCCAGTGAGCCATCATTTGATGCTCAGATATTCAACCGCAGCAAACTGAAAAGAAGAATTGAGAACAGAACCTTAGAACTACCATCATCTGAACCACTTGGACCTGAGGGGCCAGATCTATACTACTTCCTGCTGGGGGACGATGCCTTTGCCCTTATGCCTTGGCTGGTCAAGCCTTACAGTAGACAACAACTGACCAGAGAAGAGAGAATAGCCAACTACAGGATATCAAGGGGAGAAGCAAGGTCGAAAACTCATTTGGTATACTTTCAGGGATTCAGAGATTCAGGGTGCTGTTGACCACCATGGAGCAGAGGTCAAAGGTTGTCAGAGACATTGCAGTAACATGTGTGATACTACATAACATGCTGAAAAGCCATGAGGTAGGAGCTGACAGACCACCCACTCCAGCTGACGACATACAAGCTCCACAGGCAGACCAGGGGGAACAGGGGCATAATTGTAACTTCAGAAACCCATCGAGGGAGGGCAAACATCAACGAGACCTACTGAAAGACTATTTCCTTCACGTGGGGGCACTGGCTTGGCAGAGCCAGGGTTTAAGAAGACTGAGGGGAGAAGGCTGAGTGGAAACATGCTGTCATCTACCACTCCTTTTCAGGACTACCCAAATAATCAAAGAACTTTTATTTAGCAAAATAAACCCATTTTTATAACAATCTAATGCCAGTTCAATTTCATGAACAAATCTTTCTCAAACTCAGTTCACAAAATTAAATTTTATCACCTACAGCTTAAAACCTAGGTCCTCAGTTTATTAAGTTGACATCCCACCCGAACATGACCTAGGTTTATTGTTAAAAAAACAAACTTGCAAAATAGTACCAAAAAATAAAAAACATTTCCAAATGAATTTTTGCCCCAAAATGCCACAAAGAGAAACAAGTTTGAGGAAATATTTTAAGAATTAAAAAAAAACTTGAAATGGAATTTGCAAAACAAAATTATACAAGGTTACAGTCCCAGTTCAAGAATTTCTTAATCAGGTTGTCAGTCTGTTAATCACGTCATTGACATTTATATGTTTGAATGTTTTACTAGGTGTCATGTTTGTTTGTATGTCAGTCCCTCCACACATTGAGAACAACTTATGTGTGTGGATGTTGCATTTTATTTCAAGTTTGGTTTTGTGTGGGAAGGGCGTGGATTGGTGTCTGGATCTTTCTTAGTTGTTTTGGGGGTGAGGGGAAGTGTAGTTTTGAAACTGAGTTTTGTTTGGGGGTGGGGGTGGTTTTACTTGGAATTCTTAGGGGGGTTATTTTTTTATTTAGGGGATTATTTTATTATTTTTTTTCTCTGTTTTGTGGTGGAACTTTATTAATATTTGTTCAACATTCACTCATTCATTCACATAATTTTTTTTGTGTATTTGGGGGAAGTTGTTGGACGGGCTGGTTTGGTGTGAATCTGCTGATTTGGGCCACCTCTGCTGGCTGGACTGGCTGGAAGGTCTTGACTGTTCTTGATGAGTGGAAGATGGCACTGGTGACGATGCTGGTTGAAGTTGAGAGGGTGAAAATGGCTGTGGTGTGTCGATCTGCTGGTACTGTAGTACACTTGGAATAGCTCCAAAGAGACTGGATAATCCATAAGTGTTGTGTTGACTTTCCTCCTGTTGTGAAGCTGCAACTGAAGTTGGGTTGAAAATCATCAGTCTGGAAGTCCCAAGCTGTTGGTCATCCACAACTATATAAGAAGTTGGCTGTTCTGACACTGATGAAGGCCTTGATGGTTGCTGTACTTTGGCAATCACTGTAGCAGGCTGTGTTGTGGCTATCTGTGTAGGCTGCATAACTGGAATGGAGACTGCTTGAGTATCCAGTATGGTGAGTATGTATCCACGTCCTGCTGTGGCCTGTGTTGCTTCTGGAAGTTGAAATGTGGTGACCTGTTGACTTGTGGTGACCTGTCTCTTGCGTTCTTCGGCCTTGTAATGCATTTCACTGAGAAGCTTCACTGTCTCATTCTTGAAGGTTAAAAAGTCTCGCTCTTCCAGGTGTTCAATCTCAGAGTGGAGATAGTTGCAAAACGACTGTCTTGGACTTGGAGTGGGGTCCTGACGTGCTCCCAGAAATATGGAAATCATCGACCTCATCTGCTGGAACTGATCTAAAGTATCTTGTGAAGTATTCGGAACTGAGGCTGTGGCTGCAGAAAGTCTATGTGGTGACTTGAAAGCAGAAAACTTCGAAACTCTGTTCCTTCTGTGACCTCGTAGAAAACTGAAACTTCAGCCAGCTTTGTCATTTTGTTCTCTTCTCAGCTGCTTGTCCTGACTTTACCTGAGTGAGCTTGCCATATCAGGTATGTTGAATGTCTAACCACTTCTTGACAGTCTTGACAGGCAAGTTCCTGGTAGCTGCTAGTGTCTCCCAAAGTCTTTCTTTCTTCTGCTTGTCTTTAAACTGTCGTTGGTCTTGTCATAAAGTTCCTCGTGCTGTTTGGCAAACTCCACAATTTCTTCTTTGTCTGAATCACTCAGGAAAATGGATTTCATCTGCCCCTTCTTCTGTCTTGATTGAGTTGATTCTACATCAGTATCCGTGTCTGTTCATGCTTTCTTCAATCCCCTTTCCTGGCTCTCTCTCCTCCTCTCTTCCTGTCCATCCTCTCTCTGCCCCTCTCCTCTTGTTCTATCCTCTCTCTCTCTCATCCCTCTCCTCTCTCTCTCCTTCTTCTCTCTATATCCTCAGCTGTATCTCCTAACTCAAACTGTGGTTGAGTGTCAGTTGGTACTTCCAAGTGTCTCCTTCTGCCCCTTGTCATGCTGATCAATCAATTAATTATACAGCTTGTTTGAAAAACAAAACTTAAAAATGAAAGTGAAACCTCATGGAACAGATTTTACTCCCAGCCAGTCCAGCCTAACTCAAACTTAAGCTAATTTGCAAAAAAACATGAAAAACTTAAAATAAAAGCTGCACAAATGTCAAAGCCTAAACATATGCAGATTGTCTAGCAGCTCTCCTTTTTATACCCACAGATTTGGAAACTGACAGGTCATAAGAAGCAAAAATATTGCCGGCCTGTCGGTTACAGTTTCCGACTTGTCTGTTAGTGTTACAGGCCTGTTGGTTGTTGTTTATGGCTTGTCTGTGTCAGTTTAAAGGCTGTCGGTTACAAATTTTCCCAACTCCCAGTACCCTGGAAACTTTACAGACCTGTTGGGAACAGTTACAGACAGGCCGGCAAAAGTTACCGACTGTCTGTCACATTTCCCGCAGTCTGTTTGTCATCATGTACAGTCGGGAAGTCCATCTTAGGGACAAGCTGGATACTTGGTACAGACAGGCCTGTTTGATTAACCGACAAAAAAGGAAATGTAACTGACAGGCCTGTTGCTAGGTGGATGAAATTAGGGTCAAATACAAGGGTCGGCAATGGTCGTAGAAATTTCAAACATTTTGAACATGTTTGAAATTTCACCGACTCTTCCTGACAGGCCGGGAAACTACAACCGACGATAACTGACCTTGTAAACATTGGTCCCGACTCTACAAAAATGCATAGTTACTGACAGGCCGGCTCCAGTGGAACACCTGCATTAGTTTTACATTCTCTCTCAAGAGTTTTTTTCTCAAGAAAACAAGCTCTCTCTCAGAAACCATGCCTACTGCCTGTTGTAAGCGACACACTTCTAAATACTCAAAGTTGCATATATTTTATGCACAGTAAATTTACTTAAAACATATATAAGGATAGATATTTCGCATAAGTAGTATTTTTACACAGAACAATAATATTATTAACAATTTTGATAAGTGTTTCTTGTTTTCTCAAAATTCCTCAGAGTTTCTGTGAGTGATAGTTTTCATTAAAATCATTCAGTGGCCTAATTTCCGAATCCATGAAGAATGCCCATCAAGAAGAACGCCCATCAGGTATAATACCCATCAGAATAATGCCCCCATCAGGAACTTAGCCCATCACCAATTTTTCACTGATGGAAGATGGCTAATTATTTTGTAACCCATGAGTCATCATATTTTCTTTTTACTTAAACCTCAAGTAGGGAAACAATGCCTGCAGGGTTGCCTTTGCTGCATTATCAACAGCTTCATCTTATCCATAAACATTCCATTAATAAATGGATTTCATTAACAGCTTAGATTGGCCGTAGATAATTAGTCATGACCATAGCACTGTCACTCTAGGTTACATTAGTGTATATAAGCAAACCAGAATTAGTTACAAAATCATAATACCATCTTCAAGTAATTAATGTGTTATTGTGGGAAATGGAGAAAATAAAGAATAATTGAGGTGGTCAAAAAAATAGTAGTAAAGGTTTTACATACACCAAGGTATTCACCAGAAAAGCATATGTTAGAAGGGAATATTCACACTGGAGACTTTTTAAATATAAGGGTTCTGTTACAATGGATATTGCAGTGTGGCTCCTTTATCATAAATGGCAGTGAACATTTAAATAAGTAAGATTTAAGTAAAAAATGATGGGTAAAATAACTGATGGGCACAATTCCAACTCTGAAAAATTTGTGATGGGCAAAATTCCTGATGGGCATTCTTCCACAACATGGTTAATACCAAACCCTGCATGGTTTAATAGGATCTGATGGTAAGCCTACCTCACGAGTGGGAAAATTTAAATATTCATGATCCATGGGTGTAGCTTGAGATAGGTTTAAGTTAGGTTCCCGATTTTTTCCAATTTGGACGGGCCGCCAATAGATTTGCAATAGTTTCTCCATTAATTAGAGTAGTTTACAAACCTTAACAATTGACTAAAGATGGAAAATGTGGATATAAGATCAAAAAGATGACTTCACCCGTGAAAAGATAGGTTTAAGATCAGTTTAAGATGATAAAATCTAATAAAGATCGGGAGCACTTTGCGATAATATCAAACAGTTAAATTTCTCAATAGTGGTGTACAGACATCACACCTGTCAGTCCTCCTCATCCCAAGATATGTTAAGGGGTACCTTAGTCACATTTCTGCCTGCATCCTCACTTAGGCCTGGGGTGGCATTCTCATCCCCATGGGAGATTTGTATCCTTTGCTCCTATTGGTTGACCTTTGTACTTTAACCCTTGGGGGCTTGGGTGTCTCAGTTTCAAACTGGAGAGCAAGGAGAAAGGACTGAAAATTAATTTTGCTCTCGAATCAAGCTTTTTACTTCTGATTTTGATTTTATGTGTTTTATTGGCTTTTACTTTGATTTTATACTGTGTGTTGAAAGACGTTGACATTGGACTGCATCATTGTGTTGAAGTTGGAACAATCAAATAACTTTGTTATCACGCGTCAGGTTTATGACGGGGTCACACTCCTCTGCATGCTGGTGTTAGACTACAAAAGGCGTCATTTGGCTGAACACTAAGGGACGGTCTACCCTAGTTTCTAAGTGCCTTGTTGCAGTGATTTAGCCAAATTTTGTCTGATGTGTCTGAGCAGCATACTTAGGAGTCTTGGTGTATATTTCTTACAGTGACTAGTTAAACAAAAAATTAATCAAAAAATGGGGAAACACAAGGGCTGGTGTAGCAAATGTACAAAAAGACATTTTCCCCCGACCGGTAAAAAGTGCCAGGAGATTTTAAATGAACTGTCATCTGCTGATGAAATGCCAGTGAAATCAAAGAAAAAGAAAGTTACTGAAGTTCGGGACTCTCAGTTGAGTAAAAATAGTATTCTCAGCCCAATGTCTCAACATGGGCCGTCATCTGCCATTCAAAAGCAGGACTGTAAAGTTAAGAGGGCTTCGACCCCAGGTCTGGCGGACCAGAGTGGCTCTGAAGATGACTCAGACTCAACTGATGGAGGCAGTACATCACTTCAAGTAAAGATCTTGGATGAGCTGAAGAAAGTATCCAGCAGACTCGACGCTGTGGAAGATCAAGTAGCTGAAGGTGGCCAACGACGCCGTCGGGATCGAAAGAAGGACTCTCATAAGTTAAGTAAAGTGTCTCATAGTAAAAATGACAGTGTAAAATGTAAAAAATGTGATAATTCAAGTGACGTCAGTGATTCTGAGGAAGATGATTGTGAATTACCTATTCTAAGTACTCTGAGGTCCTCAAAAGCCATCCAAAAGCACGTTGATAGGGCTGTAGCTGATCTGGAGAGGTCCCAAGTAACTAAAGGTAAAGAACAAGTGTTCAAATCCAAAAGGGGGGGCCCTGTTGATGTGGTAGTAAATCGAAAGGTAAATTGGCCCCATGAGTACATTTTTGGGGGTGTAAGCAAGCAAAGAATCACTTTTGACCAGCTTAATCTCACCCAATTTGTCAATGGCTTTGTAAAAGGGGTCTTGGATGAAGAAAGCGAAAAAATCAGGGAAAAAATGTTACATTATTTATGTGACCTTATGGAAGATGCCCAGGATTTTTCCTGGGCTAGTGCAAAGGCATCTCATGCAGTTCTACTGTGTGAGATGGAAAGGGGTACAGTCGATTGGTCCAAGACATCTCGCATAGATAGGATTCGCAGAGCTCATGCTCAGTGTCACACCACAACAAGTAGACAAAATTGGGTTCGAAGCCAGGATTCACAGCGGAAGCCTTGGTTCTGCAAAGCATATCAAACAGCCTCATGCACATATACCGCAGATCATGAAGCAAATGGCAAGACCCAGAGACATATATGTGCCTATTGCTTGACTCAGGGTCGTCACATGACTCATCCTGAAAAAGACTGTTACTTTGCCAAAAAGCAAAAGCATCCAAAAAACGAGCAGCAGGCTGCTCAGTGAGTAGAGATCTGAGCAGCAAAAACGTACAGGTGGGTGGAGGTCCTGTCTATTCTAAAAATAATTCAAATAACAAACACCTCAGTAAGCACCACACCCAAGAAGTGTGCACTCGTGTGTTTTACAATTCGAATTATTCTCGACATGGACAGCACTGTCCAGCAAAAGTAACAGTAAGTGTGAAAAATCAAAAAACAATCAGGAAGTCTGACACTGTGGTAGGTATAACCTCAAAATCAAAACCCCTCTCAAAAAATCTCTGCACAAGCAATGGCGGTACAGTAGAAGTCACAAGACCTGCAAATAATTGTGGAAATGACCCAACATCCAAAGTGGAGGTAGGTAAGGGCACTGTACAGCAAACCACTGATGGCCCAGGTAGTGCAGGTAGGATATTAAGGGGGGACAAAAATGTGGCCACACCTGTTAAAGGTAATTCGACGTGTCACACTGAGGTGTCAAATATTGAGTGTCATACAGATGCCACAAAACAATTACCTGAAAAACAACGCTTTCCTGATCACTCAGTAAACAGTACAAAGGTGTTAAATGCCCAGGCAGAAGTCGGCAGTAATCAAAACGTCAAAACACTTCATTCTGTGCAAGACACAGGCAACACGGACGCGGCTGATGACCATTTAATGCTTTTGTTTGATATTAACAATGCGTGTGATACAGACAAACTTCTCACCTCTGTGTGTTCAAAACGAGGTCGTAGGTATAGGGAGGGCACACTAACTACGAACTGCTCGGTGTTCACGAACTGGGGAAAACAAAGCCAATTCAACTTTGGATTTATTCCATTGTCCAACTTTATCGCACCTTTCAGTAATTTCATTAATAAGGGTGATTTCACACCTTTTGAAGCACACAAAGAAATCAGAAAAAGTGGTAGTCCAAAATTCATGCACTGTCGAATACCGGTACAAACCCAACTATGCATTGAGGAATGGGAAAAAGTCCTTCAAGGGTACTGGGATACTCAGTTGCTTGATCTATTGCGCTTTGGATTTCCTCTGGACTTTGACAGAAGAACTAGTGTGACAACAAAAATCACTCTTCAGCTATTGACTATCCTGGGGACGTCGAAAAAAATCACTCTTCAGCTATTGACTATCCTGGGGACGTCGAAGCGTACTTACAAGAAGAAGCCCAATTTGGGGCCATTATGGGCCCATTTTTGGTTGACCCAATACCTCATTGTCACAAAAGTCCACTCATGACCAGGGAAAAACCTCATTCAGACCACAGGCGTGTGATTGTGGATTTATCATGGCCTAAGGGTTTCTCTGTAAACTCAGGGGTGGATAAGGATTCCTACTTAGGCACTGAGTTCGTACTTTTACTCCCCACTATTGATGACATTACTGCATGCGTCAGGGCGTCAGGTCCTGGCTCACACCTCTATAAAATCGACATTAGCAGGGCGTTCCGCCACGTCAACATAGATCCAGGAGATCTGGACCTCTTAGGCCTTTCGTGGTGTGACGTCACATACGTGGACATGCGTCTCCCGTTCGGGAGTCGCCACGGCACGCAAATTTTTCAACGTATCAGCGACACGGTGCGTCACGTCATGCGTCAACATGGTTTCACAGTTATAAATTATGTGGACGATTTGTCGGGATCGCGACGCCCAGCGTCGTGCGCAGGTCCTACGTTTTCCTTCAAGAACTCTTGGCGCGTCTGGGACTGGACATCAGTAGCAAGAAACTTGTGGCACCATGTACAAACGTTATATGCCTAGGGGTTGAAGTTGACACGTGTCAACGTACACTCTCCATCCCTGCAGAAAAAATGTGTCGTATTTCTGACATGGTTGACGCATGGCTTCACAAATGTGTCTGTAATAAACGTGAATTGCAATCTCTGCTGGGAAATTTACTTTACGTCCACAAGTGTGTGGCCCCAGCTCGAATTTTTCTGAACAGGATGCTAGAGTTGCTCAGAAACAACTATGACGCTTACACCATTCAGTTAACTCATGATTTTAAAAGAGATTTGAGATGGTTTAGCAATTTTTTAAGTAAATACAATGGTGTGTCCTTCTATGACCATGTAAGGACTCACCATGTAGTGGAACTAGATGCATGCTTAGAGGGTTTGGGGGGTCGCTCGGAAAACCTGATCTATCACCTCCCCCTCCCCCACCACTATGGAAACCTGGGCATAGCCCAACTGGAGATGATCAACATTCTAGTAGCAATACGTGTCTTTGCGTCACTTTGGCACAGAAAGTCCATTCTCATTAAGTGTGACAATGCTGCAGTAGTCAGTGTATTAACAACTGGGAAAACCAAGGATCCATTTTTGGCAGCTGTGGCAAGGAATATCTGGATGGAATTAGCCAAAAAGGATATCCAGGCGGTGTATAAACATATACCAGGAAAAATCAACCAGGTCGCTGACCTCTTATCCAGATGGATTAACTCACATGCTCAGATTGTTAGATTACACAGTCTAGTAGACAACCCAATGTGGTTGCCAGTTACAATGAATATGTTAGATTTAGATCATGACATTTAATTTGCAAATTTTTCTGCTCACTCAATTATGAGGCTTCAGGCACCAAATCTCACCATGATATTATGTTGATTTTTACAGTTATTATACTTTGTTGTAGGTCACAATCCATTGGCAAGGCTTACCAAAGAGGCGACTTCAACACTCAAGTCTGCACTCAGGCCAAAAACCAGAAAGTGCTACAATATGCTGTTTAGGAACTTTTTAGCCTTCTGTTATTGTGCAAAAATTTCAATTTTTAAAGTCAACCTCTCACACATCATGGTCTATCTGCAGTACTTGGCAGAAAATGGAGTGTCAGTCAATATGATAGCAAATAACCTCTCAGCTCTCAAAGCTAGTTTCATTATTTATCAGTTAGATCACTCAGTGTTTCAGTCCCAGCAAATAGCATATTTTGTCAAAGCCCTGAAGATAAACAGACCCTTAACAGTAGTACAGAGAAACATCATGTCCTTGGACACCCTTAAAACCCTGGTGTCCCTATGTAACACCATTCCCTCGGGCCAGACTTTTAAAGCAGCCTTTCTACTGGCCTTCTTCGCTTTTTTACGAATTTCCAACATAGCTCCCCATGCGTCAGGGGCGTTTGACGCCTCTCGTCATCTTACTCCCAATGACCTTAAAGTTTCTAAAAAATTTATGAATGTCACCATAAAATGGTCAAAGACCCTTCAAACAAGAGATAGAGTGCATGTCATCACGGTCCCAAGGTTAGCATGCCCCCTGTTGTGCCCAGTTAGGGCCTTACAGCAAGCCATAGCACTCTACAACCCAGCCCCACATGAACCATTATTCCAAGTCAAAACTTCCAAGGGGTGGGTGGTCCTTATTGACTCCAGAATTAGAAAAGCTCTGGCAAAACTAAATGTTAAAATGGGTTTACCACCCTCCCACTTCACCTTCCACACCTTCCGGCGTTCGGGGGCCTCTTTTGCTTATAACTCTCACATGCCCCTGGGGAGCATTAAGCACCATGGCTCCTGGACGTCGGATTGTGTTTGGACTTACATTCAAGCAAATGAAAATTCTAGTAGGGATATTGCTGCCTCATTTGCTCGTATTATTGATAATGCGTAACTACCATTGCTTTGGGCTTTTGAGGGTCTCTTATGATGTATATCATAGTCATTTCAAGGTAAAGTGTTGCATACAGAATGTCTTACATACACCTGGCTCATCTTCAGGGGTCACCTTACCAGCTTCGACCTCCTCACCTGACATTTGACTTTAGTAAAGGTGATATGACCTTTGACCTGGAGGCACAGCTGACCTCATCACAGGTCGTGTGACCTCTGACCTTGAAGTGACCTAGAGGGGTCATTTATCTGACCTTGAATGTGACCTTTGACCTTTGACCTCAGCAAAGGTCATGTGAGCTCTGACCTTCAGGTGACCCAGAGGGGTCACTCACCTGACCTTCAGCTCATGGCAGGGTGTGTGTGACCTCTGACCTTTGACCTGACCTTGATGATCAGTAACTACTATATATGTTTTACGTCTCTTTTAATGTGTTTAGTCTAGCTTTATTTCTTTATTATGTAACTTTAGTTTATGTGTGTAATCAGAATCATGACAAGTCACTTACAACTTATATTTTAACTCATTTTATGTAACCTGTGTATTCACCTAAAAATCTGATTGTCTTAGTTGTAACTTGTGTATCGTCCTTAGATCTGTACATATAATTTAGTTAGAAATATATTGTTACTCATGTATAATAAAGTTAAATCCCATGTCTGTTGTCTTCTTGGGATGGGGCAGGGACTGTCGTACAAATGCATCCAGTTGAGAACACATTGGAAAATACTTTGATAGTCGTGAATAATACCGGCACTCCTAGATGCTCATTCAAATATTAAGCATGTCTTAAAAACATTCATGTATTCATGGCTGACTGATCTTTTCAGTTATAAGACAGTAATGACAAAAAGGGATGCTGCTACAATTTTAGGGTTTTACAACTCACTTTCTGGCTGCTGTGGTTTATCTTTGCATTTTTCTGTAAAAATTGAGCTGTGTGATGTCCAAAGAAAAGAGTTGTAGCAGGAGTGGTTACTTTCAAGGAGTGTTGGGGGTATAGTGTTAATTCTAATAATAGTACTTTTATAGCGCTTAATCTCTGTCTATTGAGAGACTTTCTTCTTGAATGAAGAGAGAGATTTATCTGAGCATACATCAACAGGATGATGTGTATGAATTTAACCATTTAAGACTGACATTTTTAGTTGTACAAGCTATCTTTTAACTCGGGACAAACATCATGGTTTTACTTATTCTTCTGACAGTGGAACAGCAACATAAGATCTTGCTGTTAAACAGGTAAAATTTAACAGTTTACCAATGAATGTGAAAATCGTAGGTCTCTCTGACCTGTTGTAACTTGTTATATCTGTATTTATAAGGGCAATCGGATTGACAACTTTTGTACTCGGGTGTAATAATAATCTCTAACAGTACTATTTAGTTGTATTCCTGCAACAATATCATAAGTTATTATATAATCTCAATATACCCCCCCCCCCCCCCCCCCCCCCCCCATAAAAATCAAGGCATGGCCAACTCCTAGTTATTATTCATAGTCATAACAAAGCTTTTTTCTGGGTGTACACATGACAGAAGACAGATCAATAATTTTTTTTATTTTACTTTTATTGTACACCTTCAGTAAAAAGTATAATAAGTCAATAGTTACAATAAAATAAAGTAAATATAAAATAGTAAAAGCTTCCATTTTAGCTAAAGATTACTCTGCCATTTCTCCACAAATTGCAATGCAACAAAAATGAACATAAGCTCTGTGAAAGCCTGGATCTCTATTTCTCAATATCTTGGTCAAATACGGCTCATGGTGGATATATAGAACTAACTTATGATGAGCGAGAGGTTATAAGAGATTGTACAACATATAACGATATTAGGATCACAAACACAAAGTGATTCTAGTAAGTTCTTCATTGTAAAATCTCTTAACGCTAATATCAAAATCGATTATTTCTCTTTGTAACATGACATTTTTAAAAAATTAGTATGCATACTATTATTCAGAATACTCTTGCACATATTGTCATAAATCATAGAAAGTATGCTCATGTTACACCCATCCTTAAGCGACTCCACTGGCTGCCTGTGAACTAAAGCTGAATGTTTAAAACCACAACATTGGTTTATAAATGTTTACACAGTGGTTCTCCTAGCTATTTTGGACCATCCTTGTCTCTTAACAGTTGCTCCTACAGTACCAGATGTAGTCACCCTGATTGCCAATACCTGACAGTTTCTCCTTTCCACTCCTCACTCTACAAGTCAGTCAAACATTGGCCATAGTTTTGCTTTTGATGCTCCCAAGATTTGAAATGATCTACCCAATGATGTACATAGTGCAACATCTATAGCCTCCTTCCGAATAAAGCTCAAAATTTACTTGTATGCAAATGCTTATCCACCATAGCCTCCATGTCACTCCTGTGTCTTAGTATGACCTGGCTGTGTTATTGGACTTGTACTTATTCACACTGGTTTTGTTTAGTTGTGCCTTAGAGTCTGTCAAATGATGAAGATTAAGAACATTAAAGTCCACATTAGATTAGATTATTATTGGCGGGACAGCCATATTTCTTCAATTAGCCAATCAGATTCACCAAAACAGTCGTAGAATGAGCGATAATTCAAACCTGTGTTATGCTGATTTTACAAAGGAAATATTTCCCGCAATTAGCCAATTAGAAACGCAGATACAGCCGTGTCATGCTAGAATAAAAGTTATATAAAGTGTCAGATACATGATAATAAAAGTTTAATAAAGTGACAGTTATATGACAATGAAAATTTTGACATAATAGTCAATTCATTCGAGAATCAACAGGTTGATTTCATTTACAAATATAGTAGATAAATTTGCCATTAAAACTGCTACTAGGTGTAATATTGTTCTACTAGATGACTTCTTATACCAAATGGTGGTGAAATTGTAATTTGTGACTATGTTTCAGACTTAAGTTTTGACTTAAATTTTGTTCTAAATATACGACTCTTTGGATGATGATCATGGAATGAAAAATACTTCTTTTAACAAATAACATCCATCAATGGGAGTAGCACATGATAATAGTGTATTATCTTATTCAATGTCTAGTATTATAATTAATTATAAGTGACTGAAAGAACAGTTTAAATACTTTAATCTATAGAATTTAAGTCACTTATAATATGCAGCAATTTTGTTTGCGTGTCAGCACCTATTTTTACCTTTCTACATATACTTTCTGAACTTCCAATGATGTGACAGATACTCTAGCTACTTTATTCAGTTTTATAAATTTCTTGTACGCACTCTCATGAAGATCAAGATCTGCTTAATGTTTTGATGAATTGTACCCTAGAATTAACTTAATGAATCCAGCATTATCGGGTGGGGGCTGTACATTGGAACTACAAAGGATGTACAGCTAATGTTTATTTGATAGGATCAGACTAATCTACCAACTCCCATCCTGTCTATTTATAACCAGTTAATACATTCTGACCTTTGCAGAAGAGTAAAACAAGTCAAGTAGACATATGTCTTTACATACCACGTGGCAGGTTTAAATTGGCATCTTTTTTCATATAATTAGGTCAGTCAGATGGATTTTATCTTTTACCATTTTATGTGCTATATAAGTATCATAATGATAATGGCAGTGATGTAATGTAACGTTCCTTTTACCTTGTAAAGTCTGACAGATTTTGTTGGCTTTGTGCAAACAAGTGCCGACTTTTCTTAAATATTTCAAAAGCTATTTAACCTGGACGATAATGATAAACATGTACTTTATTGTTTGAAAAATTTTACATAGTTTATGCCCATTTTATAGGCTTAAAATGTAAGTAGAATAGGCTAAAGAAACCTAAAGCTAAAATAAAGTTACCCCGGTATGTTCACTGGTGCACTTTTTTAGCTGGAGAAATCATCAACACAGCTGAACACACCAATACAAAAAGTAATATATTGGAACGACCTTGAGACTGTCAAATTATATGTGTGTCTAGAGATATACTCTTAATTCTAATTGGTTTGATTCCACAGATTAGCTAATTTAAACTAATAGGAAAGCCTGATACAAGCTAACTTGAGAAAAAAAAAACATCCAGACAAAGAAACCATCGATAATGATGAATTTATTGCCTCAGTATGTAGGTTTTGTGTCTCTTACTCCAAGGACCTGAATTAGTCCAGACATCTGGAAATGATAGAAAGCTTGCTACCAACAAATTATATGGTTTGGTAAATATCTTATATCTTAGGCAATGCCTCATCAAGGTTTGATGAATATATATAGCACTTGCACTTATAGGCAATATTTGAATTTCAAGCAATTACAGTTATTTATAGGAGTTATGTCTGTTCATTATACTTATTTATTAATTTTACCTCCACCAGGTGGTAATGATTTGTCGTGTTTTATCTGTTTGTCTGATAACTCCAAAAGTAATGAACAGATGTTTCTAACTTTTTATGTGCTCAGGGTCTGAAGATCCAAGAGACAAACCAATCCACGAAATTTCAATGGTCCCATTTTCAGTGTATTTTATTTGATATTTTGGTTGACATTTCACCAAAGGTAATAAACAGACCTGTATAAATTTTTATGTGGGTAGAGTCTGACCCACAGAAGAGGTGGTTATATTTTGAGAAACATCCGGATCATTTTGGGGTACAAAAGAAATGCACCTGGAGAAATTGTTGTCACTACAAGTGCTTTCTGGTTTGTACTATTATATTTATTTACTGCAATTATATATTATAAACTTAATCATTTATGAAACAAACCAAACCAAACCAATCTGCTCACAGGGAACCTGTTTCCAAAGAGAGACCAAACAATTATATCTAATTGCAAGTAAGATTTAGAGGGGTAAATTAATATATTATACTTCTGATATTGAATATATCCTATTAAATATAATCTTTGAAAAATTATTTTGAAAATTTAGAATAGTTACATTCATTTGTTACAATCAATTCTGTACAGTCATTATCAACAAGAGTTGCAGAGATGGCATCTTCGATATCAAAACTATCAAAGCTAGCAAATTGTGCACACTTACAATTGAAAGTAGTCATTAACTTTAAGTTAGAGTTTATTGTATGGTTTCATGGATAAATGTATTTGTCTCCAAAAGTTTATTTATTTTTACCCAGTCCATGTAGGGAGGTATTGTAATCATGTCCATTTGTCTGTTTGTCTCCACACATAACTCTAAAACTATATGTTGGATCAGGGTGACACATCCATACAAGGCAGGCTATGTCAATGGCTGAATCCCCCTTAAAGATATTACAGGTCAGGATCAGGGAGATTTTTCGACAATATCTACTCCATAAGTCAACATCTAATTAATGACATTAGACTTCTTTTTTCATACAAGATGGGGTCTACCTCACGCTCAGTCTTCCTCAAAGATAGTCTGGTTCCTCATTGGGACTCCTTCGGGCAAGCCTTGTTAAACATTGTGACAGTGTTGCAGCCTGAAGTACCAGATTGGCGATGACAATGTTGCATTCACTCAACTGTTCCATATTTGGAACCTCTTAGTTTCTCTCAATTTTAAATAACTCCAGCCCTATAAAAATGGATGCAACTTTTCTCAAGCAGTTTATCCTACAATTTAGGAATGACTCACATGTTCAAACTACATCTCTAAATGGAGTGGCAAAAATTGAAATACAAGACATAGATATTACAATATTTTAAATTTCAAATACTCTTATATTACTGCTATATAAAATCATTTAAGCAACCATTAGTATGTATGTTCTCATTTAGATATGGCTGGTAAAGATGCAGTGATGTTGCAACAAATTTTTGTCAGAAATGGCAGCAGTGACATCTGCTATGCGTATATAGAATTTATATCACAAAGTCATCTGGCTGATATCCTTTGATAATGTTACAATCACAGTCACCATCATGCTTCCACGTAGACTGATGGTAATATAGATACAGTGAGGACTATTTTCAATAAAAAGTACTGAGAGTTTGCAATTTTGGGGGGCCTTTCTTCTTTTTTTCAAATTTTACTACCTCTAGGCTAATTTCCTGTACAACTTGAACTAATGCAAATATTGACCAGGATATATTTATTTTTAAGTTAACATTTTTTTTTCACAGGATGAATCAAAGGTACATGGAATTTACATATTTTGTTATTGATTGTGGTCTCCAATATATATTACAGTGACCATATATTCATTGAGGCAAAGAAAGTATGAACACTACAAAGACGTTACAAATTGTAGAGCCAATAAATTCAATTCTGCTCACAGATATTTAAAATATTTTTGCACAATAAGTTACTGCACTTGGTAGGGAAGAGATGTGACGCTGGGAGGTTGGTGTCACCACACAAATACCACAACAGGACACAGGAGCCCGGATTTATATATTGTTATCACTTTCCCTGCCATCACCCATTCCCTTAAGACACTTGCAATTTAACTGCTATCCTTTTATTGGTCAAAGGGTCTTATGCCCCTTTCAACAAGCTGGATCATATTATGGCAGTCCCTCAGATATGTTACCTGTGTAACTTGAACTCACACAGTGGTGATTTTACCTTTGTATATATCAAAGCATAATTCCCAGTAAAATAATTACTACAATATTCTATGAGTCTTACTTTTTAATAATAATAATAATAATTCATTAGAACCATCTTCTTGCTTGCTCCAAGTCAAGTTCCAGGTATTGCTCATGATCAAAATGGCATCAGAGAAGGAAGGAGTGTGAACAGCAGTATGTACTTCACACAGGATTTATTGTCCAAATACTTGTATTTAACTCAAGAGTGTGTAATTAGGGTGATAAACTTAGCCACAAAAGTTCACAGAAACTATATTAAGAAAAACTATATTTAAAAAAAACTTGAGTGTTGTTGATCATGTTGACAGCACAGTTGATTTCATTAGTCACTTGTCTTAAAGTCATTTCAAAATAAAACATAGAAACAGACCAACATAGCTAAACGAAATTAAATTTTCTTTCAAGGTTTACACCAAAACAGTATTTTGTCTCTATTTGAAATAATTCACAGCAAAAAATACGTTTGTGAAAATGTTCATAGGTCAGTAAGAATGTAGACACTGGAAGCTATTCTGAAGGAATTTGTTTGTAAATATTTCAGCTTAAACTGGAACAAATTTTCAAGAGTTGTTAGAGTGCATTTCCACCTGTCCGATATGCGGTAAGTAATATGTTATTTTATTTTGCTTCCTTCTGATAGGAAAAGAAGTGAGTCGATATAAAAAAATGTGAAAAGTGTATAGTGAAAAAATTATTCAAGATTAGAAATGTGGAAGGTTGCAATTCCTTCTTGCTTGAAGTCATACTTTGGTCAACAACCATTGTGAGTTTCTGTTACCAAATACGACAAAGAACAAATTATAATGATATACTGTGGTTTTGATTCCAATTCCACTACCTGGTTTTCGCCACATACAGTGTAAGTAGAAATTTTACCTAGAAGAAAATTTCACCAATTCCTAATTATTAAGAAATTCCAGAAAATTAATTTTCACTAATGTCTAGTCTCTCTAGGTTAATACAGTTTTAAAATTTCATAATGAATTCAGTTTCACTGTCCAGGCTCATTAGCTAAAATAACTAACATTAATGCATAGTGAAAAATTCAAGTTATACAGTATTTGTAGACATTTACCTATTAATTAACAGAATTATTTAAAGCATTTAAGGATTATTTTACACATAACATGCTTTTTTTCTTCTAGAAACCTCTTTGACTATTACCAAAGAGTTAGAATATTGATGCCAAGCACGACTTCAATGATAAAGGACTTTGTCCCTTTTCTCCAAAATATCACCTTTGAACTCTACCAAGTCATGTGTAGTGGACTAGCCAGTGCTAGTTGGCAATTGGATACTTTGTGGTAAGATATGACCAGGGCTGGTCTAACATATTCATCACCTCTCTGTGTGGCAATTGGGTTTAATTGCAGATGACTAGCCGAGAAGAATCAGCCATATTTCTCTCCAAACGAGGCCTGAAAAGACCCCATGAAGCAGATTTATAGCCCTAATTGCAACTCTTTTTACAGCTATTTATCACTGGACACAGTTGTGGAAGAAAAAGTGTGGAAAGATCCAACATAAAAGCCATGTTTAAGACGACCATACCATGTGGTGGTATATAAACCAGGGCGGAAAATTGTGCTGTTATTGCTGTGTCCATATAGATGCAAATATTTACCTTTCAGCCAATGGAAAAGTACCCCCTCCCAAATATCCTCCATTATTGAAGGCTCTGCCAGTATTGTTTGTCCACGGTGATTAAGCAGTCATAAGAGAGGCAAATAATGCAAGGAAAGAGTTTGGCAAAGTCACTGAGTCAATAAAGAAAAGCTATTAACTGTCCTGTCCACAGAAGAAGCTGGAAATGACACAGGATGTCTGCGTGAAAGGGTCCTACACAATTGACCAGCTAATTGGGGGCACAAATGTCCCAGTAGTGTCTAACTGGCTCTAGTTCTTTAGATATGCCCTTAATTTTACAAGGAGTAGATAATATTTCTGACTGATTCTACATTCATTCTAGATATCCCCTCTAGACATATGTAGAAACAAGTGACAAGTTCTGTCATTTTGGAATTTCATTGAAGAATTACATTGAATTAAATATGACCATATTTGTACATTGTGATAAGCTTATATGTTTTCTGAGGATGTTCTTCATTACAAAAGTGTCAAATACCTCAAAAAATAACGAGTGACCATTTGAAATTAAATTTCAATCTTTGAAAGAGTTCTTTGCAAAACAAAAAAAAGTTTACACCTACTATTGTTCTAAAAAAGAATCATTTTTAAAATAGTGAATGTTTCTGTACAGCCAAGAATATGGGGAAGCACCCGTAGAGTGCAAACAAGCATCACCAGGGAAGTGTTTCTGAAACTTCGGAATTCCTTTTTGTCTAGAATGTGATGCTGGATTCTTTCTTTGGTCAAGCCCTATCCACATAAACAATTTCTAAAAGATCTATTCAATACTTTTTGGCTCAGCCCAAACTCAGACAACCAACCAGACAAATGAATGCAGCCAAAACGTAAGCCTTTAATCAGCAAAAATGCATCATTTGATGATTAATGACAAATAAATTGTATTGGCTCTTATTATAGATCCTTTCTGAATAAGACCCAGACAAATGAATAACATAATTTTGTTACAGCAGGATGAAGAACCAGTCACTCAGAATTATATACTTTTAATCTGATCTGATCAATCTAATATGATCGTATATTATGATCACAGATAATCTTTGTACAAGCAGATTCTAAGTCTTGTAAACTGAAATCCATTCTTCCAATATCACAAACAAAAACCACGGTTAGTGATCTATGCTTGTTCATTTGCTTTGAAAATATATACATCTTGACTCTGGTATTTTGAATATGAATTAATGAGATACCATCTATAGTATAATCAACAATATACATTAATAGCAATAATATAGTATAATCACATAGCTATTTATTTTCTAAAGGTACAAAGGTACCTGAAGCTAATATTGGTTGTAGGTAAGTACACGAAGCCTCTATGTCGTGTAACATATTAAGAACAACTTGTCCACTTCAAGAGAATATCTTTCATTAAATATTTTTGGTAGGCACAGGAGAAAAGTACGAAAAGCTTTAAACGATTGAGATATTAATTCTATTTTATTTATTTATTTGGGGTTTTACGTCGCTTTCAACACTGTACAGGTCATATCACGACGGGTAGTTGGAAGGGCAGAGGAAACCAGTACATAGAGTTTGCTAGGGTTCTGTACTGTAAACTGCCGACCAACAGCAAGCAACTACCAGCTTTCCCACATAAGGCCCTGACGGGGATCGAACCCCGGCCTCAGAGGTGGGAGGCGAGAGTGTTACCACTCTGCCACCGTGGCCCCGAGATATTAATTCTATCCATTAGAGATGTACTACATTTGCTCTCTGTAGCTAGTCTGATCTAATCAGGCACTTATGTCACCTAATCTCTGCAGTGGCATCGTTTAAAGTATGTAGTATCAAATCATTCTTCTAAAAATCACAGAAGTTTTTAACAACCATGGATTATTTACTAGAACAATGGCAAGCAGCCATTGACATTTTTTCTTAAAAACACTTCCCTTTGAAATATTAGATTTTAAGCCTCTGTCTAAAACTTGTGAAAGTGAAAAAAGGACATATCATAACAGGAGCCTAAAGTAGAAAACTCCTTTATACCCTAGACAGATAACCAATGGTTCAGAAAATGTCCAAATTGGAACAAACATATAAGCTGTATTGTAAAAGTAGAGCTTGTATCATTTCTCACAACACACGAGGCTTGAGAAGGTTATGCAAGTTCTCTGTTGGTGTTGTAATCATTTTTGTCTGCAAATAATCCCCCTTCCATCATTACCTGGTAGTGTATTAATGACATTAGGGCAGCCCTGCATGTTTACAGCTTATAAATCCTACTTATGACTTGGGGCCAATAATATTTCTTTGCATCACTGGCTATTTTCATGCCCTCCCTGATAATGAAATCTATATGAGGTAAAGGAAAGAGAGAGAGAGAGGAAAAAAATGCTCATAAATGGGTCCTTGTTTCATCTATTCTACTGCCATCTTAACCTGTTATGGTATTGAGTTTATTTCTCCTTGAGATTAATTGGAAAACAGTTTATATGGCCACTGCACCAGATTACTTGCCGGAGATATAGAATCGATTAAGATTGCACCAAGTAATGACGCCATGAATATATTAGAGAAGACTTAGTTCATGATAATAATGTGAAGTAGCCTCCAGACAGCATTTAGTGTACACGTCTGACGATGGCATTATTAATTATACCAATGATCTACAAAGAGAGACTGAAGTTTTATGGAATGAAAACTTTTGTATTGAGAGCATGTGTAATATTTTTGTGAAGGGGTCAGTGTTTATTTATGTAGTGGTGACGTCACACAGACTTATCTTTGAATTTTCTATATCTTTAAAAATGATTTATTTAGATCATGAAATACTTACTTAAGCCACAAAAATGAAACAACAATATCTTTAACCATAACCAATTTGAGAGGCCTCACTGGCCAGGAGAGAAACAGTCTTGGCATTTGATTAGTGTTGGGGTTTGCATAAAGCTCTTCATAACGTGTACTGGGACTTTGTCTTAATATGAACTTCAGTTATTGAAATGGACAGTAAAATTTGAAGATTGATTTCAATACTAGTTTGTAATTTCTTGTTAATTAAACACAAAACACAAATGAAACATATAATTACAACATTAGAGAAAGCAGCCATTGCCTTTTCTTAGATCATTGGTTTAGTTTAGAGTCACAATTTGCAAACATGACTTTCAGACCACAGGGTCGAGTATTTACACAAATGAGCCATTTCAATTTTAGTGGAACCACTGTGCATTTATCCTTGTCTACACAACCCCTTTTTAAGCCTTGTGTAGACTTCAGAGTATAAAAAACCTTGTCATAACTCCAGTTGAAAAAACTGAACCTGCAAAGAAAGCCTGTCATCCACTGGTTTGGAGACACAAAATACACCACCCCTTAAAAGTTTATCCTGTTTTAGATACTTTTTTCAAAGTAAATGTGGTAGAGATTCTTCAATGTTTCACTGAAATTCAATATGTAACCATATAATTACCTCCGCCAAGGCGGTTATGTTTTCTCCTGGGTTGGTTTGTGGATTTGTTTGTGAACAAGATAACTCAAAAACTTATGGACGAATTTTGATAAAATTTTCAGGATATCTCTGAAAAGGTAAAAGGAAGAAATGATTCAATTTTGGGAGTGATCTGGATCACTGTCTGGATCTTCTTGATACATGAAATGTAAATAACTCAAAAGGTTATGGACCGAGTAGACTGGATCACTGTCTGGATCCATAAAAAAGTATATTGGGAGTGATCCGGATCACTATCTGGATCTTCTGGATTCATGAAATGTAATTCTTAAATCAGTGTAACACATGTAAATCGTAATCCAAACCCCATTTTAAAATTCTAATTTACAGAATACCATGCAAATAAGTACTTTGACTTTTAATGTTTAACTAAAGGGGCATTGGATTTTGATATAAATTCATAAATGTTGTTCCCAAACTTTTGGTCGGGCTGTGTATATTCTCATTCTGCTGTAAGGTCCCCATTTGTTGGTTTATATGTCAGGAACACAATGGGATGAAAGGGGTTAGTGAAGAATTTACAAAACCATAAATAGGCGACCACTGACGCCGGCCGCTGAAGTCAAATTTATCCTGGGATAAGCCCAGACAGTGCAATTTGAAAGGCAAAGTTGTGAGAAATTTGCATGGCAAGAAAGGTTGATTCATGCGTAAGGGGGATATGAGGGGGTAATCATGAAAACAAGATGTTGTCGTAAAAATCTAGGGCTAAAAGAACTACAGAGAAACTCTTAAACTCACTTTGACTCAAAATCCCCCAGGGGTTGTTGTTTTATATGCTTCACTTTATCCCTTTTAAAATGGTAGGGGCGTCATTTGTCTTGATGGAAAAGGAAGTAATAGTGTATGACTGCCTAGATGAGTGGTCATTAGTTAGGTTGAGTGATACTACAATTTGTTTAAAGTAGAGTAGGAGTAGACTATATGCAATGATTGGCATTATGTTGTGGTGCAAAATGTTGAAAGAAGATATTTCTACAAATAACAGTAACTATTACCTATTCAAAAGGAAATCACTCACACTATTGACAACAACAATAGGTATTGTGTTTCAACATGGTTATCAGAAGTAATAGGACTAACCTGCACATTTTGGACAAAACAATTTTAATTATTCGGGAGATAACTACATATTGTTACAAATGGAAACTTAAAATATTACAAAGAGAACAACTATAAGAGAAAACTATAAAATTTGTATCGGCTGAAACAAATTGTTTGTAAAGAAAATATTAACTTTAACTATATTTTACAGAAATGTAATTTCTCAAAAACATATTACAATATTAACAATTTTATGTCAATGCGTATTTATGTCACAATATTTGCACAACTAATGAAAAGTTAAGTTTTATATGCTAAATTTTTCCCTCCTGTCTTTCATTGCACTTATGTCTAATTGGCCTGTGGTTTTACCACAATCCATCTGTTGTAAAAAAAAAGAACAAATGTCTACACAAGAGATCACATTGATGCTACAGCCACAACAAAGAATCCCCTTTGGCACAAAGACTACCCCAGTAATTCTGTATATACTGACCTTTAAGTTCACTTCCAATCAGTAATATACTCCTGACATAGCCCTCAAGCCCTTTTGTAACCAGGATATGTTTTAATTTTCTCCCATTCTTTGTACAAATATCTCAAAAAACATACACATAATCAGATTGGTTTATATGTTTGAATTTGACTTATTGTTTTTTTTTCTATACACCGGATAAAGAATGGAACAATTCCGACATTTAGCATTGATCAGAAAATCGTGCAGATAATATAACATTAATATTTAATATGTTTTATTATTGGGGTTTTAATTTCTCATGATTAGAAATGTATGAAGAGGATTTCAATGACAAAGTGGTGAACAAGTTTGGTATTTAATCCCTTGGTTCTCACTCCTTTGGTCATGGGTTTGATATCAGTTAATGGCATGTAATGAGGACCTGTTGAAAACTATTGAATAATTGAAAGTGACTTTACATCCCAACTGTGTTTAGAACTATGTAGGAATATGAAGCTTAGGCGATATACATCCATATGACAACCACAGAGGCCACAGCATTCAGGCACAACAAAACAGTTTCACAGAGCCAGGAAGGTCAACACAAGTCTAGGGTCAGTTCCATTATGACAGGCGAGGCAAGCCAATGTAAAGGTTACATTTGAAATTTAAGTGATACAATCCAGTGAGAATATTGACCATTATGACTGACTGGCCATAGCCGTCAATTATTGTTATTTCTCTCGTTTTTTTAAAACATGATTGCTGTTTTTAGGAATGTTTGTATTAATTGTCACTCAGGTGATAACTCATATCTTGAGGCTGGTAGCTATCTTTGGCCTTTTGAAACCTGTAGCATACTTTACTGGTATTGTTACTCAAGAGCTTGTTGGTGAGTTAGTGGCTTACTGTAATGTAATAATGCTGTGCTCCTTTGAACCTGACAAATACTATGTCAGTGGGACTGTTAAATGTTTCACTAGTTGCAAATTTCATCCAAATAGCTAGTTTATTTTGACATGGCTTTGTCATTGGGTTTTACTCCCACAGCCTTTGAATGACGTACAGGTATTGTTTTCATCCATGCCATTTCACTGGGTGGTCATGCTGTCAGGTGGGTCGGCAACAGGAAAATTCTTGCCCGAGCATCTCTGAAGCCATTAGCTGTAGGAAGTTGATACTTGGTGGGGACATTGTTCGGTGGTGTAGGTGTGTAACGTCATGCTATGATATTGATTTGACCTTTGACCTTGTTGTACTGACCTTGAATTTTAAGATCTTTTCTGGGCTATATCTCAGAAACTTGATGATGATAGTTGTAACTTGGTAGATTTGTTGGTACAGTTATGGTGTGACCTTGACCTTGGCTCTTGCCAGAATTAGAGACATATTTCTAATATTACAAAGCTATATGGGTACCTGCAACTGATTATTATATGTACATTTATCTAAGTGGTACTCTGTTTACAAAAAAAATTCAATTAGTAAATAGATCAATCAATAAATCGTACAGCTTCATAACTTTTAGTCCTTAAATTAATGCTGTCATCTTGCCATGAAGTGGTTTTGTTTGGAAATACTGTCTTTAAAACTGTCTCTCTTTCTTTTGCGTTATTTCCTGCACTGTTGTAGGGCTGACAATCTGTTCTGGAAGGACTTCTAATAGGTCCTCAGTTGCCTAGTAGTTAGCATCTATTCACTGGCTATCACTTCTGTGTGGGTTCAAACCCCAGGAGTGGCAATGCAGAGGACCTGTCACACTATGGTTCTGGCTGTTGAACGGGGTATAAAACTCAAACTTTCAACTTTTTATATACTTCTTATCTTTTGACCTCCTGTCTAATCTCTTCTATTCCTCATGGTGTCAATATTATTTCTCCATGCTGTGGGTTCCGGCATCCAAGGGGCCAGTTTCAGGAAGGCTTCTTAAGATAAAGGTCACATTAAATTCAAGGATTTCCTTGAATTTCTCCCTGCCTTAAAATTTTAGTTTCACAAAGCCTCATTACTGAAAGAAGACCTTAAAAACTCATTTAAATTTCAAGGAGGCTAAGGACCTACTTTAAATTTAAGGAAGTGTCCTTAAAGGAATGTTTAATAACTTTAAAGAACATTTGCTCCCTCCTTAAGTTTCAAGGAAGATCTTTGGTAAGGAGAGTTACAGGAGGCCTTCCCAAAGGAATAAAAATGACCTTCCTTTATGAAAGGAGGTCCTTTCCAAAGGAGGCTTCATGAAACCGGTCCCTGATGCTAGTTTTCATATACTATTTTACACGATGAGTGATTTTTTGTAAACAAGGACAAGAAAAAGAACAAACGAGTACTAGGGTTGTAAATGTACACCAGACCTCCTTAGTGTACTAGTGTACATAATGCAAAGTACAATGTATAATTACAATGCATATTTTTAATCGATCTCACAATAGACAAGGCATGCAATGCTACATTTTGTTTGTTCAGAGTCTAATGAATGTTGCAAGCCAAATATTTACAGAAGCAATACATTTAGTGCTCATTTTCTCCTCACAGGGGAGTCAAATGACATTCATAAAGTTTCATCTATCACTGACAGAACATTTTTCATGAGACTTTTGAGTAATCTGTGTATTACCTCCACAAATGAGAGTATATTTTCTCTTGTGTTTTTGTTTTGTTTGTTAGTTTGTTATATGAATGTTAATAACTTTACTTGGTAAAGATGGTGTGTTTTGCTCAGCCTTGTCTTATTAATTTAGTTCTCAGTTTATCTGTCGGTCTGTTAATAGCATTCCTTGACAAAGTACTGAGTCATTATTTTTTTTTATTCATTTAATGTTTTGTTTGTGTGTCTGTCGGTTAATAGCATTTTTTGTAAAAAGAACTGAATCAGTAAGGGGAATATGTTCTTCCCAATGTGACTTTTCTTGATTTATTTGCTCTTGGCATATATCATTCTGTACAAAGGGGGTACAGTCAGATGTAAATGTCAGTGACCTTGATAAGGGAAAAGGTAAAACAAGCATTACGCTTTATAACTTTTATTTAATTCATATTTCATGTTTAATCAACGCAAGCAGATTGGAAAGGGCTGCTACTGGGCAGATAGGAGAACGAGGTATTTATGGATCATGAATTAATTAACTAGACATATGCAAAAATGAATAAAACTAGACACATTTGAATATCTGCCCCATGTAAGTGTAATCACATTGTTCAACTATACTCTTGAGGAGTGGAATATCAACAACTCTCTTAAGTTTGGCGGACAAGGGGGTATGCAATTGCACAGCTTTTTGGTAGTAATTAAGTCTATCATCTGCAAAACAAGCAACATCAAGGCCATGAATGAGAAAGGTAGTTTTTATAGCTGACAAATAATTAGCCATCTGTAAATGTGTAACCCCCTTATAATGCAGGCACTCAAAAAACACAACAGGTTAAATACAGTCACCTGCTGTATGTCCCAACACATGAAGGGTGCAAAAGCCAGGGAGGTTCTGAACAGGGTTACACAGGCCTTTCTCGTAGATTCAGAAAAAAATATTTGACAGTCTGGACGTTGCTTGCTGTGTCAGACGTACATCACGTAGCTGGCCTAGAAATACAAACACAAACATACATAAGACTACTTTAAATAGATTCGTCCTCAGAAGTATTAATCCAAGTTACTGGATGTACCATCTGGTGCAGC
This sequence comes from Sabellastarte sp. h YS-2021, assembly GCA_964017235.1. Classification (NCBI taxonomy): domain Eukaryota; kingdom Metazoa; phylum Annelida; class Polychaeta; order Sabellida; family Sabellidae; genus Sabellastarte; species Sabellastarte sp. h YS-2021. The sequence goes on from OZ024933.1 coordinate 52,525,404, forward strand.
TTCTGAAAATTATGATTAGTAATATGCCATCTAGAGAACAGGTCTGGAACTGGGTTCAACTTTCCTGCTACATGAACAACTTTAATATCTATATTACAAGCACTTGGCCACAAAAATATGTTCCTAACATACTTGGCCAAAGTTGGGTGACTACATCTAAGTAAATTACTTTACTGGGAATATAATTAAAGAAAGATACCCCATTAAACACTGGTAAAACATGTTGAACCACTGGAGATCCTGTTTGAAATCTTCTGTCAAAATAATGTATTTCTTGTCAAAATTCTGACACAATAAACTAAGCATAAGGAAAAACCTATCATATTAAATACACTTGGCCACATATAATAAAGAGCCTAAAAGTGATTGCAACTCTTTTTTGGTACAATTATCTTTTACAGTCCAAGATGCACACATGCTCTTGATAATTGGAAGTTTATCTGAAGGAACTGATATGGTAAAATCTATTGTATTAACAACAATACCCAGGCAAGTGACCTGAGTACTGGGCAGAACCAATTTTTTGTCACTCACTGTGAGACCAAGCTCAGCCAGTAATTCTTATAATCTGACAGAGGTATGGTTGATTTTAGACTGCAAAGAAACACACACAAAAATCATCCATAATGAAGCATACTGAGTCAGACAAACGCTGGAAAATGGAAGATCCCTGTTTGAACCTGAATGGGACAAAACAATCAAGGAAGTAGTTATCCCAATGCAATCTAAGTCACCAGGATCAGTAGGGACATAGTGAAATGCCCTGCTGATATCAACTTTAAAAATTTCACGACTCTTTCCTAACTTGAGTATTTGATTTGTTATATTGCCAATGGATTGGCAAGTCAAAATAATTCAGTTCCTAAATACTTATCTCCAGATGCACCTGAGTTAACAGAATTACCAATCGGCCTACTGAGGTCAAATATGACTCTTCTATTAACCGAACTCGACTTCTCTCTAGTCATAAATTGACTATTATGCAAAATGTCGATTGGTGGTCCAGTGAAGGGACCCAAAATAGCTCACAAATCAAATTACACCCCCTGCCAAAATCTAATGGAAAGCCATATTTAATTAAAAGTGGGAGTTGCCTGTCGCAGTAGTTATGTAAATACTGGGCCTATGTTTCTGCATTCAACTTTGAAGGAACTCTAATTTGTAAACCTTTAAAATTGTGCCTACAATCATTGTGCAATTGCCTGTTTGCCATATGCACGATATCAGTGCATATGGAGCGATTATTATTGTTATGTACTTGGCTTGGTGGCCCATAAATGGGTATAAAGCCGAGCAGTGGTTTGTTTTACTCCAAAAAAATCATTATTCTTGGCTTCTCTTGCCAACTTCATTATTTCATTCTTTTTTGAGTAGTAGTAATTTCCAGGCAATATTTATCATTTAGTATCTCCCTGGTAATCATGACTACTGTCATGATTACTGTCAGTACTAGTAATAACCAAAGGGGGAACTTTACTCAGACCAGTTTCATATACTTCTGAATACTCTTTTGTACTAATATGGGGTCAAAACCACAATCAAGGCCCACGTCGCCCTTTACCAGCCCACCATCGATAGTATCATTATTTACAGAATTTTTCTTACCTTTGTTGGGACATTTACTTTTCACACCAGCTCGGGTTCAACAACCTGGGCATTGACATCACCTAGTTTATCAACAGAACATTCAGTATTATACCACTGTCTGTTTACATGCACATATTTACTCTGATACTGATCTATACTGTTTAATTCATTTGCATCAGTATGATCGCCAACATTAATCACATATTGATTGTCAACAGATTTGACACCAATATTCCTATCAACAGCAAAACACGGTTGATTACCACCTAGTTGTGAAATTCTGCCCCTGTGTTCACCCACCAACTGGTGGCTCCTGTTAACCAAACTACTGTGTCTAGTTTTGACACAAAGAAGTACTTATTTCAGGTACAAAAGTATTTCTACAACGTGGTGCAATATTTCTTTTAACAAGGTCTAAAAATAAAACATTCTCCTTAACATTGTTACACAGAGGCTTAAGTTTTTTGATATGCAAATTACCAAACAAAGTGGTATTTACAAAGTTAGAATTATATACAATCCTTGTAGTAAATCTTTTAGAAGTGCTACCAGTACAAGCCACAGCATTGCTACAGTGGCTACCTAGTTTTTTTAAATACTTTTTAAGTACAACTCTTGCTGGTATGTAAGCCATCACAATGCTCACAGACATACTGGCCAACAGTTCTGTGATATGACGAAAATTTGCAAGTACCCTCTTGAAAGTATGTACATATTAAACCATTTTTAGCCCAAGTACTTTTGACTTTTTAGAGTACTTAGCATGTGGCAGAGTTCTGAGCACCTGTTATATGTCTCTGGGCATGAGCCCTCCGGATACAATCTACGTTATCTGTTTCAGACCAATTTAGCCTATCTGCCTCCATATTGATTAGCAAGATTAGCTGACTCCCAAGAGAAGTCAGATGCATCCTGCATAAATACATGTATTTCCCAAATAGTCAAGCATACAGGACCTATTGCCTTCATATTTCTCTTTCTGGATGCATCTGACAAATAGGGATACTCACTGAGTAATGTTTAAATCGTCATAAGTGGACCTGGTTTTCTGACTGCCGGTAAGATAAAGTTCTGTGGCCAATCCACTATTTGTTTAACCAAAATATCCCCAGGACCCCCTTGCTGGGATTTAACTTTACCTCTTGTAGCAAATTCATTAATATTCCTGAGCTCTGCCAACTGCCCTTCAACCTCACTCTGAAGTGAATCATTAGTTCTCAAATAGTCAACAGAGAGGACCACACTCTCTGTAGTAGCATCTTCCGTAACAATACCGCCTACTAGATTGTTTGAATTAGAAGCAACTGGGCAAACAGAAGTACTTGCCTGTGAAGAGCCCTGTTCAAGTGCTGCCTCCGTCCACTGCACCCTCCTATCCATCTGTTCCATCTTGTTACCTAACTATTGTAACTGCATTAAGATCTTAGCGGAAACTGAGGGGGTAGGAAACTGGAAGAGGGAGTGCAGGGGCATCTGCATCGCTAGAAAAAGACTCACCCGGCATCTGTTCTGTTCCCCACTTTTCGGGCATGCTGCAACGACTAGTTGGAACGGAAAAACACTTTAGGCATTTTGAAGAACTGAGCAATAACAATAAAATATTAATGAAACTAAAATTGAATAAATCAAATATAAAACACAATATAAAATCAAGTTCAGTTCAAAAACGTGTGTTGTTCATCAAATCCTAAGAGTGTGGCGCCAAATGCAAACAAAAGCTAGCTTTTGAAGAACCACAATATTCTAGCCTAGAACCAGAACTGAGTGTCATATCCAGTACTGGTCATCACTGCATATCCACCCTAATTTCTGTCTTTTTTTTCCTTGTATCTCTCCATAGTGCTGACCCCTGCTATGTCTCAGGTTAATGATTATAGTTTTTCTGTTTGGTGCGCCTATAGTCCGTCTTTAGATGGAGATTAAGCGCTATAACAATACTGCTTGCTTTAGAATGATTGGGTGTTATTAGACTTTGGAAACGGTCTGCCTTTGAAAAGTCCTTTTTGTAGAGCATCATCGACGTCGATGATCCAATGAAATTGTGCAAACTATACACTTTTGTTACTTGGCTGGCATTTTAGAATGGGTATTTCTTCTTTTTTGGAAAACCAACCTGACATGCCCCTGTACTTCCCCCTTTTGACCTCCAGTGCATTAGAGGATGTTGTATCAATTTTGAGCTATATAAATGCTTCTATTCTATTCTATTCTTGTGATGGCCCACTGACATGATCGACGCTAGACTTTCCAGTGCAATTTCACTTATCTGTGTGTGCACAAAATTTATATAATTCAATTAAAATTGTGTTCAGTTCCCAATATATCCTCTCAGCCAATGGCAGGCTGAGATGATCTGGTCTAAACAGACTCCTCCCTGAAAAGGCCTTGAAGGTATAAAAGTCCTAACATCATGGGCTCGAACCTGGTTCAATTTCTGAGCGTCCTCATCTGATGCTGGTAACACAACAGCACAGTCTGTTTGATCCAGGAAGATACAGTAGCTAGAACAATGTCTTTATGGAAACTCTTCCGAAAGAATACAAAGCATTATCCCAATTCCTTACCCTTTCTAAGGTCCTTGGTCCTATCCAAAATATAATGCAAAACCCTCAACGGGCAAAGTGTTCTGTCTTCCTGAAGTGATTTATCCAGAGTAGGGGCTAACGCTCGAATAACCACTGGTGCCACACAAAAGCACTTTTTGCTCAAATGGTCACAGTTTATTTAGCTATTATGACAGTAAGTACACCTTCAGCCATACACATAAGTACATATTAATTTTCATGTACGCCCATAGGTAGTAATGCAAACCAAAACTTCTGGATTGTGGATATTGTTACACAATAGCAATGAATATTAAACTGTGTGAAAATATAAACCTAATATTCATTCATAGTTATCTAGCTGTGAACTCTGGCAAACAGACAGACATACAAACACGTTGACAATTAGAACATATTAATCACTTGACTCTCATATCTGAGGTCCTAGGTTTTGAACTCATTTCTTAACAAGATGTGGGAAACAGAAACTTTCTCTCATACTGTGATCCTAGGTGTAAAAGGATGATGAAAAATCAAACTTTGGCTTTGGCCATCAGAAATGATTCTAAACATATATGCTATTTCTTGAGACTTTCAGTAAAACACAAAAGGACAATTCAAAGATATTGCTGCTATAAAGAGGATTAGTCTCTTTGTTTTAAATTACATTTCCCAATGGCTGAACTCATAAAATAGTAAATGTAGCAGTCGAGCTAGTATTTTACTTCATAATAAATTACTAGACTGGATTTGATCTGCTTCGGATTTTGTTTGTTTTTCAATAAAATCGGGATATTAGAAAACTTTTTGATGGAGTATTTAGGCTTATTCTGAGAATTGTTAGAATAAATTACATAGAAACTACTTAGTAAGATAAATAAACTTTTCATAGTGGACATTGCAAATTTTGAACTCATTTATGCCCCGCCTAAAATAGATGGTTTACTATCACCAATACATTGAGGAACTTGCTTGATACAAATGCACCAAAAAGGGACGCAAAATTCCACAACATGTCAATAAAGGGTTCATGCAAAACAAGATCATGGCTGCAAAGAGGGTTAAACACAAACTTCATCTAACCTCAGTTGCATTTCCAAACTGAGAGAAACTGTGACTAAGCAAATAAAGAGCACATCACTCAGGAGGGTATATCAAACATAAACCAGTCAGCTGTTAGAGCTTTTGATTCAACGGAAACGGTATTACTAACAATGCATAATGGCATGACCACTTTGATAGAATAAGGTGCTACTGTTGCACTAAAGCCTCTAGATTTATCCAGAACATTTTGTACATTAGATTATTCTGTCCTCTCAGACTGTCGAAAACACTATTATGGAATCAATGGGGTTGTATTTCTACAGATAGAGTCATATCTCAAATAAAGAAAACACAGGATTAAAATAGATGGACATTTTTCTAAAGCTTTGCTAGTCCCCTATCAGGTCCCTCAGGGTTCAGTTCTAGCCCCAGTCCTTTTTATCCTATACACAACGTGTCTTAGCACAATCATATCTAAGTTCAATGTTACTCATCATTTATAAGCAGATGATGCACAAAAATAAATGGAACTTGAATCAAGGAACTTTCGCTCAAATATCACTGTACTGGCTAATTGTCCAGAGGCCATTCAGGTGTGGATGGGCAACAACAAACTGAAACTAAATCCCAACAAAACTAAAATCATTTTGATTGGTAAAGATTGAATAATAGATTCTTTGAATTCATTATTCCCAGTAAGTCTCTTCAGGAATGTCATGAAACCAGCTGAGTCAGTGAAATACCTTGGTGTCATCCTGGTGAAGAGAACTCAATGTGTAGTCACTTGGCTAATCTTGGTGTCATCCTTGATGCAGATAACTCAATGTGTAGACATGTAGCTAATCTTGGTGTCATCCTCGATGCAGATAACTCAATGTGTAGACATGTAGCTAATCTTGGTGTCATCCTTGATGCAGATAACTCAATGTGTGGACACATACAGTTAATGGTGTGTGCTATTACCATCTACAGGATCTCCGGAGGGTATGCAGGTGTCTCACACATAAAAATGCTATTAAGGTGGTATTATCGTGGTTAATGCCATGGTCAGAAGCCACCAGGGATACTGCAACTCAATGCTTTAACACATGACAAATTCGAACATTAGTAGACATCAGCATTGTGCACATGTCGCATTGTGTGCAGGCTAAACAAGATCAGTCATGTTAAACTGTTCCTCAATAAACTAATCTGGCTCCCCATTGTGAACTGTATATTGTTTAAGTACAACATTCTTACATATAAGGCAATAAATTTCAACCAACCCCCATATCTCTCATCTTTAATTATGCACACTGACCTCACATTCGTGAACCACCACCTTTCAGTTCCCTTGACTAGATGCAACAAATACACAGGGATGTGCAGTTGTGCCATAGATGCTCCAGCTGAATGGAGCTTGTTATTAAAGCCATCAGAACCCATTTTAGTGTCACAGTGTTTAGATGACAGTTGAAGACTTACCTATTCAGATTAGCCTATCCTCCCACATAGATTTCTACCATATTGGTTGATAACATAGACAGGGACTATTTCTGGTAATTGGACAATCACTTCTTAGATATCAGAGGCTTAGAGGATGTCTACACTAGTTTGGATCTTATTAAATAAATACAAATACAAGCTTCACAATTGTCATATAGTTACAGAAATATAAGACCACCAAAGCGAGCTTTTACACAGGTTAGAGTAAAGTAAAAGGATAGGGAAAAATAAATCAACCCGAGAATATACAGGATAGCCTTAACCTAAGGGTAGTAAGCACTGGAGGTTTATTGCAGTGTCATCAAGATGTTGAATGGACATAAAACGAAGGTGAACTATTCTTAATTTGTAAAAGCTTTAGACAAAAGGTTTAAAACCTACCTATTAGGCAAGACTTGATTACCCCTTGGTTCAAGGTGTCTCTTGCTAGTGACCCATACACATTCAATGACAACAAAGGTTGTGCCTCACATCCCTTAAATTCTTCTATGACAGGGATTAAGTGCTATAAAAGTTTGATTAGATTAGAACATGGATTTCGGAGATTATTGCCCAAAAAAGCTGTATCAGTATCCTGAAGAAACAGCGGACTGCTCATTCAGTGTGAACTCAGTAAATTGTCCTTGTGGCACAAATTACTTCACTTCTTACAGCATACAACGTGACATACAAAGTCACATCCAATCTAGATTACTACAGTTCCCTGAAGGAGTTCTGGGTCTGTTGATATTTATGGAATACAAAATCTAAATACCATTAGTCAGCAGAACCCCGGAGTCCTTAATCTCTAGGATATAGCATTTGGATATAAATCATCACTAAAGCCGCAAAGAAGCAACATCTTGGTGTCTTCACATGATAATAAACTGGTGTAGTAAAACATGCATAAAGAAAGTGGTCTGTAACATTTCAGGACACATCTAATTTCTTATATGTGCTACTAAATATATAAGACAAATTGAAAACCATGTGAAAAATTCCTTAAAATTTTGCATTATGTATATTTGCCATGTTCTGAACAGTGTCAACACTGGAGCATATCAAACGACAAGGTAAGGCCAGTGATGTAAAATGTAATTCCATATTGCATCAGTTAAATTCATAATGTAACGGGGTCGGTGCATAAAGTAACTAGGTCATCTGTATGGGCCTCAGTGACCATGTATGTGACACACATGTTAATGACCACTGCTTTGAATCCAGATTAAGGTCACTTGTTGGAATAAATGAGAGTCTGTCCTTAGATGATCTTATGCCCCATTCACACTACAGATGGTACGTCCAGCGGTTCTAGGTTTTACTCAGTGGCAGAATGCATATCTTCCTGGGTTGGTATTTCCATCAGGTATAATGTGCATATGGCCACTGATTGGACCTGGTGTGTACCAGAGTACTATAAAGGTTTGTCACCAACAGACATTCTGCATTTACTTCCACTCACCTTATGTTGCCATATTACACAAAAAAACAAGACCCAGTCACAACTTTGTATGCACTGTGGACCATACCTTCAGTTACTGTATGAAAAATGTCATCTGCACATGCTAATGGTGAGACTATTAGAGGCAGAAATTTAAACTTTTTAAAACTTCCACAGAACACGCAAGAAATTGGACGGTTCGCCACTGTGTCACAAATTTGTGTACGGACTTCAGACAATAGTTGAAGGACAGGGACATTTTACCCAATGCAGGCTATGATAGGAAGTACAGCCTTTAATGTGATCGGGGTATTAGCTAGTGATATGGACTAAAAAAAGCCCAACTTTGACCTTTGGAATTTTGTGTATCAATGAGACATTTTAAGTTTTAATGCAATCTACAAAACATACTATGCATATTGTCACAGAAAAATGTATAAATCCTGGCATTTTATAAAACAACAGCTTGGTTTCTCTTATCACACTTTTTACTCTGCAAGCTTTTTTTAAAAAAAAAAACAATAGTCATTTTATTGTGAAGGGAATTAAAATGCGCCAGTGTTCTGTTGGAATAGTCATGAAAAAACATAATTCTAGCTATTTGCAGTGACACCGCTGTGGTAATAAAACATAATTAATACCAACTGATAAATGACATTTGTTGCCATCATAATAATTGCTAAAAAGTGAATCAATGAATTTTTGCCAGGTTACTCTTCCTGCTGTGGGTATTGTTACAATATCTTGTGTACTTATTGCTCTGTTTAAAATATTGACATTCCCCTTAATCTGTTGGTTGTGAGGGCAAAATAGGAAACTCAGATTTGCCCTGGGGTGGTATAATTAGTTGTATGCGTAAACAACAGCATATTTAAGTGTCTTTCAATTGCAGTGCTATTTTAGAAATATTCCAGTTTCAGGGGAAAAGGGGGAGATCACTTTACTTGAAACAGGAAGACAATATCCCATTGAGACTTTGATGAAACATTCTTCTGAATCCAAGAAAAGAAGATTGTAGCTTAAATTGCTATCTTTAGTGGGTCTGCCCCTGATTTGAGGAAGCTGTATATTATTATTGCGCTTATCAAATAAACCTGCGGTCGGTATGTAAGTTCCTTTAATAGTTAATTATCACATTTTCTACCTTCCTGATACTTCAGAGATTCTTACCATTACCACGTCCAGGTACAGGCAGATGCACAGTGACTCAGATGACCACTTAAAATGGCCGCCCTCTGTCACTTGTTCCGATCCCAAATGGCAGGCTGAAGAATTAAAGGGATGTTGACAAATGATCATCCCTAAGACTTTCTTCTGGTTAGGGGAATGCTAGTCACTAGAGAGCTTGCACTGTGTTGATGTGGTTGGGATGGGTCAAGTAGCACTTGAGTCCTGTAGTAGAGGAGATATTGTTGCTGGATATAAATACCAGAAATGCAATACATTTAACGCACACAGTGATGCATTCAGTGAATTTATAATGTATTTTAAAACCTGGAGAGTAACATATACACCCAAGTATGGTAAAAACACTCGATGACTTCCCATCACACATGAATCACTGTTCAGAACAGCGAGCTTTCGTTTAATTTCCCTCTTCAGGCTTGTGCAGTATTTCCATTCTTTCTTCACATCCGAAACCAATAAACATGACACAAATGAGTAGACTTATTAGGTCTTCTTATCTGTTCCAACTTTCAAACTATCTATTCGTGAGTTCAAAGAAATCCTATGCTTTCCCTATGATGCTTGTAAACATCTCTAGCATGGCCTGTCTCTTAATATTTGCTGTGTTTTCTTCTTAAACATGTTCCATTGGAGTCTTAAATTCTACTTATTCACAGGGCTTTTCCATCTTAACTTTTCCTTGGTTTCATGAAGTCTCTTGTTTATGACTCACGCATATTCAATTATTCTGCTCAGCACATAAGATTCTATTAGTACAGAGACTAAAGGCTTGGAAAGTATAGGAAGGCATTGATCTATGTATCCATTGTGACTTTACAATTTTTAATATTTAGAAAACATGGACATGTTAAATGGCTTTCGTCCATTTTCTTCCTTGTTTGGTGTACAATAGTTCAACCAGAGATGCCTTTGTGCAAATTGTCGAACGAATATATGTCAAGGGCCAATGTTAAGGTTATACGTCCTGCTCAAGCCCAACAGCCAAGGTCAAATTTGAATAGAACCATAGTATTTTCACTTGTGGGAGTCAAACTCACATTGAGATGACAGCCTGTGATTAAATGCCAAACTTACTAAACACCAGGCCGGTGAGCACCTGGAATGACTGTGAGTTGTAGATTAATACAGATATAGACTATAAGCAATATATCAATATATCGCCCACCTCATGATCTATGACATCTATTTTGAAAACAATCTGTCAGGAATGCATATGAATACGTCGGATGCTTTTGAAACTCACCAAATGAAAGAAATGGAACATCTAAAAACAACTTGTCAGTCTGATTTAAGAAAGTCTCAAGAGATTTCTTTTATCATTGTACTCATCAATAATATTGGAGATGTTGGGCCTAGGCTGAGGTATGCATGCGCCAAGTGCTCTTGTTTTAAATAAGGAAAATGATCAGGGTGTAAACACAAAGTTTATCTTTATTGGTACAGCATGGATACTACTACTTTCAGGTGAAGTCGTTGATGTATTGTCCACGTTTTAAGCATGCAGTCACACATGTTAGCATGTTAAAACTATGTCAGAAGTGAGTAGAACTATTCTGCATTGTGATTTGACAACTGAAAACAGTTATAAAGCTACAATTTGAACTAGCTGCATGGTTTAGAATTATCAAGTGAGGATACATTAAGTATAGATATGTTTATTTGGAAGTGCCTGAAATACCCTTTACTAAACTACAACCTGTTCAACTAGACTTTACATTAACTAAGATTCTTGAATAGAAAAACTTCTGTTAATTATTCCTAGGTCAGACCTATTTTTATTTATGCAATGGGCTCTTTTTATTTGGCACATATAATTGTATATTTCTTCTTCCGCAGATCATATTCAGACTGAAATAAATCTCATTTAGCATCATTGATTCAATAATAAAAAGAGTAATTGACAATTTGAAAGATCCTCCTCCACAGTTTCTTTTTCATCCCAGCTCCAAAACCAACAACCAGTTTAAATACAGCTTTCCATAAGGACGATCCGCAAAACATCCCCTCCTATGAAAGCCTAGGACCCTTTGTTATAGGACCCTTTTGCTTTATATTGAATTAAATATTTTGATTTTCATTCTGATTTTGCAGAAAAAAAAGGACTCATCTAAATCAAGGACCAGCACCTGCCATACAGCCAGCACCTTCAAAACAGCCCCCACCACTTCTCAGGAGAAGAAGAAATCCACCCAATACCTGGGTCATGCCCTGGGTCATTGAAAGACAAGGAAAATGATCAAATAGGAACCCCCTGGATGATTTAATACAGGCTGATATCCCACATTACCAGAATTTTGTCAGGATGTCAGCTGCAGTTTTTGACCTCCTTCAACAAAGCATCCACTACTGCATCATGAAGGAAGTCTCAAATTTTGGGAAGCTCTTAAAAGTTGGATTGATACTGGTAATAACAATGAGACGCCTGGAAACAGGAGAAATGTACACATTCTTACAGTATCACCATATGTAAATTCATCCCCAAAGTTTGCTGGACCATCCTTGCTAAAATCCAGGAAGAATATTTGACCTGCCCTACCACTCCTGAAGACTAGAAACAGATTGAGGGGAAGTTCAGAACCAGGCTCTTGGGGCACTAGATGGGAAACATATCGCCATGAAGAAGCCAAAGAGATCTGGGAGTGAATATTACAATTATAAAGGCTTCTTTTCCCTAGTGCTGCTAGCCCTTGTTGATGCAAACTACAAATTCCTCTGTGTAGATGTTGGGTCAAGTGGATCTTCATCAGATGCACAAATATTTGGCCTCAGCAAGCGGAGGAAGAAAATTGAGGATGGCACTCTGGGGTTTGTGCCACCTGAACCGTTGGGGGAGGGAGAGCCAGATATGTAATATTTTTTGCTGGGTCACGACACCTTTGCCTTGATGCCATGGCTTGTTAAACCCTACAGCAGATGACAAATCAAAAGGGAAGAGAGAATGGCACACTACATGATCCCTAAAGGTAGGAGGGGTTGTGGTGAATGTGTTTGGAATCCTGGCCAGCAGATTCAGGGTCCTACCAGGTACAATGGAGCAAAGGCAGAAGCTTTTCAGAGACATTGTTTTGACATGTGTTGTGTTGCACAATATGCTGAGAACACACCAAGGCAGAATAGAGAGGGCATCCATCCCAGCAGATGGCATAGCAGCCACACAAAATGAAGCAGTAGTATATGTGCCTAATGAAAACTAGAGGAATCGGTTGAGGGCGGCAAAACATCAGCAAGACCTGAAAGTGTACTTCAATAATGTTGGTGCATTGACTGGGCAGGAGGACAGGATCTGAGATTTCAAGAGGACTACTCTAGGCACAGAAGAAGCCGGCATCTATCAGTCCTTCAGGACTACCCAATTATTCCAAGAACTTTTATTAAAGCTAGTGTTACAGTGATGTCCCACAACATTTCCAACAAATTTCCAAAAAACCTCCAAGAAATTCCAAACAATTTTCCAAACAATTTCCAAACAAATCACAAGTCCCATAATAATGTTTAATAACTTCAACACTAGTTTTTTTTAAATTTCCCACCATAAATGTCAAAATTTGTAAACCTTCAGATTTTGTCCATCTTTCAAAAGGAATTAAAGTTAAAAAGTTTACAAAAAAATTATTAACTTTTGTATCCATCTGTGGGTAACTTGACTGTTTATTCCCAAAAGTGCCAGAGAGTCCTGAGATGTTGTGTGCACTTTTTCCGATAGAGATACGATAGATGTGATAGAGGCTACTAGTGGTAGGTTTAAGACCTTGGTCGGGCTGATGCTGGAAATATAGCTGTCTTGAAGTCCTGGGTAGTTGGCCGTCAACAACTATGTTTAACCCACATAGGTTGGTGCTGGGAGCCACTTACGTCTGTTGAGCTGGTTGTAAGACCTGGCTTGCTGGCATCTGGATTTCTGGAATATGTAAGATGTATTCCATGGCAGAGGCTGCTGCTGATACGTCTGTGTCATATATGTGTCAATGGTGTGTAACTGACCAAGTTAGGGGTTCCTTACAACAGGCCAATTTCAAGTACGGTACAAGTACCCCAGTGTAAAAGATTACGAAACTGTTAGATACAAGCAACATTTTGAAGAGGAGAGGAACAGACCCCACCAAAGGTGAAACTCTACACCAAGTTCAAGTTAAGGTCATAATACTAAATGTTCATCAATTTTAGAAAAGAAGAAAGTATATCAGTAGCAAATATCATATTGAAAGTATTTGATATTCCAATTTATTGACAAATTTTTCAGTAAGAGTTAACTGAAGCCCAGATGAAAGGAAATATGAGAATAGTAAGTTCAAGGCACTAGAAGAGGCTTTTCCAGAACACATCAAAACATAAACTAGCATTTATGTAGAACTATTCTCCAATATATTTCAGGTGTATTGGAGACACAGGGTATTTTCTTACACTCAACCTTTTTAGTGCTGTAGTACTTGCATACATCAAAACAATTCCTGACCAATTTTGTTTCACTGTTTCATAATGATTTGAAAGCAAAAGGAGTATTTTAACAATATTTTTGCAGGTAATTACACAATAAACCAACTTTTCACCCACCACTTAATAGTCACATTTAAACAAAAGAACAGTTGTTAGTATTACTGATTTTGGGGGCCCTGGGACTGATGATATTTGCTAACTTTACTTGTTTTCTAATTCATGAAAACATTGCAATGTGCATTCAGTTTACACAGCAATAGTTAAAACATGACAGCATTGAAAAATGCAGTCTAAATCGTCATTGGTGTTTCAACTTAGTAGACTCAACAGAAACAAATTTTCAGTCCGAGTTGCCTTGAAAATTTTTTAATCTTTGATAATTTATTGCACAAACAAAAAAAAATAATATAAATTTGTCTAGTTAATTTTGTGCATTGATACTTCTCTCAGTATTCATTATTAATAACAAGCATAGCAAGTCTCAAAAATGTCATTGCAACCAAAAATGGGGAAAGTGACAACAAATGATCAGGGATGAACGGAAGCCCGTATTTTTTGTAATTATTAAAATTGAGAGGAACATCATAAAGTTATTAATATCCATGTACCCATTTTCAAACATGTTCGAAAACATTAGACATTGAAGATTTCCTTTCCAACTGTCTGTGTCTTATCTAAACAGACATAACTGCCTTTCGAACGATATTTTTGATGCTACAACGTATCTTGTCCACTTTGTTCATGACACTAATGTTTCCATGAAAATTTTGTCCAAGAAAAGTTAAGCGCTTTTAAAATTAGTTTCTTTAACAATCATTTCTGCAACATGGCAAAATAAAACTGGTAGATTGAAACATACAGTTACCTAATGACTGATCTAAACATGTTGTGACCATTAGTTAGGGGATGATTAAAATTTATAAAATAAACTTCTATTATGTCATCTTGATACATAAACATAAATTAATAACATTTATTAAATAAGAGTGACTAACCGTTAGCAAATTATTGACTGAGCCCCCCCCCCCCCCCCCCCTCCCCCTAATCTCCTTCATTGTGTAACAACTAATTCAAACGTCACAGTGCATTGGACTTTTTAATAGCACAATCCATGTATATATGTATATTTACAGCCATGTAAAAACTGAAACTATCAGGAATCTCCCAAGAGATACAGCTGGATGTCATACATCCTAAATTGACACTCTATAATATATCACGCAGTCCAACAAAGTCGGTAACAATCCAGGTGTTATGAACTATTGTAAAACACCTGGGGCTGATTTCACTAAAGGACATAACCTAAGTCCCTTTATTGGCTAAGTCAGGGACTTAAATCTAAGACTTTGGTCTTAGCTAGGTCTGGGGCTTAAATGGATTTCACAAAGGGTGACTTAGCTAAGTCCAAGCTTATCAAATAACCACAGTGGTTTTCTGTGTCATATAACCTTTTATATCCTTCATTTGATACATGTTATCTACGGATAAGTGCTGTTTTGAAATAGAAAACCTTGTTACACCATATAAACTTCCCAATGACTACTTCAGTAAGGTGTTCTGTATAATTATACTTTATTTACAGCCATTTCAAATTTTGAAGTGGAGAAAAGTTTATGGCAGCCATATTTAAGTCCTCTTTACAAAATTTAAGCCCAGTACCTCCCAGACTTAAAGTTAAGTCCACTGACTTAGCAATTTCATGGACTTAGCCGCTTTGTGAAATCTGCTAAGTCTAAGACCACAAACTTAACATAAATTTAAGACCAAAGTCTTCAATTTAAGTCTAAGTCTGGACTTAAGTCCCTTTGTGAAATCGGCCCCTGGTACACATTCAGAACAGTCTTTTTTTGCAACAGCCACTTACATTTAACAAAATGTAGATCACATGTATGTTGTCAGAGAATGTTGGTTACTCTGCACCAAAAGCAAGATAACATTATTGGCACAAACCTCCTGCATTGAAATTCGAAGAAAATATCACTTTCTTATGTGAAATGTAATGTTGCTTTCCTACTTGAATTTAGAAAATATATCAACAAAACAATAACAGCTTGTGTTGTATATCTACATTACGATTTCCTTTATAGTGGTAAAAATCAGGAGAGGAGCTAAGGTGGAATAGGTAGGTCTGCAAAAGATAACTTTTTCGAAACCAGATTCTGGGGACTGCAATCCAATCATCTGGATAGGGGTATTCCACCTGGGCTAGAATGGTGAATGCAAATCAGCACTTGCCAATTTGTTCGAGTTGAGGAAAGAGCTCGGCAACTTTACCTTGTAATGCTGCTGGACTTAATGAATGATGAGAAATGTCAACTTTATTCAAAAATGGTTATATATATCCAAACTGAAAGAAAAGCATCGAGTAATTTAAAAAATATATTTTCTTTTGAAAACAGTCCAACAGTCTTGATATTTGAGGACTAATGTGGGTGTTCCACCACACGACTAAGGCTCCCGATTAAGGGTTTTTGAGGGTCGGTTTGAAATATTTGCTTAGTCCCAGACCTTCTGTAAGGGTCGGTTGTGGTCGGTTGGGGCCGTGTGAGAAATCAAACATGTTTGATATTTCACACGACCCCAACCGATTATTTTTTCCCGCCATAAACAAAATGTCCAGTCCCAGGCGTCCTCAGGCCTCCTCAGATCAAATTTACACAGTCCTATGTGGTCCCAGGCCGCCTGCGACCCTTAGTCGCCGACCCTTAGTCCCAGACCCTCTATTCTTAGTCCCAGGCCTCCTGCGACCCTTAGTCCCATTGCAAAACAAAAATCGGCTATCTCGGTCTGGGGACGCCTGGGGACGCCTCAGGACACCTTGTGGGGTCGGGACTTAATCCTGGGTTAGTCGGCTCTTAGTCCCAGGAGGCCTGAGGCGTCCTGGGACCCAGTCGGTTTGTCTACGACAGGATCGTGGTTCAAACCGACCACAAAAATGGCTTAGTCGGTTCTTAGTCCCAGACCAGTTAGGGACTGTCTGGGGCCTCCTGGGGCGTCCTGAGGCCGATCTGTAGTTAATCCCAGACCTTCATACCGATTCTGTCTTCCACCCCATTGGTCAATTTTTTTTCCATTTTTTCCAAGACTACCCACGATTAAGGGTCGCCGACAGGATCGGGGCTTAATCCTTTGGTGGAACAAGGGCATAATCTACTGTTTACATGTATATTTAGATCCCTTTCGTGTAGACCCCAATATGTGTCTTATTTGTGCCCTATATTGCCCATTTATTTTAGATTCCTGTATTTTCTATTTGCTGCTAATGCATGTTACAGTTTCCTCTGTATAAATCATCTCAAGTCAGTTGACTAAAATTTCTGCGTCAATAATCTAAAATAATATATAATATAGATCAGGTATATCAAACTGTGTATGTATCGGGGTATTAAACATTATCAGCCCAGTGGCCTGCATACTTTCTGTTGTCTGTGTAAAGTTGAAATGAAAAGAATAAAATGGTTTTCCATAAAAAAAATGAAAAAAAATATTATAAATAGAACATAACAGAGCACAGCTTGGTCTCTATGTGTATATCTTTAACAAATCAACACTTAATACAAGAGCACTCGGAGAGTGCAGATTTCGACCAAAGCTTGTTGTAATAAGTATATGGAAAATCCGGATTTTTTTAATCCAGATAGTGAGCCAGATCAGTCTGAATATTAATGGGATCTTTTGAAATGGGAGAAGGACCAAGACCCATCTCCTGATTTTTTCATGAAGTACCAACCAGTAGTGTCGGCATAATCCCGCTAACAAACGAGCAAGCAGACAAACACACAAGCAAATGGTCATGAAAACAATACCTCCTTGATGGATGTAACAACCTGGTTGTTCACACCAGTACTTGTTCTTTTCTGTATATGATCTATATTTAAAAATATATAGCAGTCACATATTTACTGAGAGTAAACTGAGATTGATCACCCATGCTACTCTAAGCCTAGCAGCTTGGGCTATTACCTGTTCATATTGTTGGTATTGTTGAAATTAAATATGAAAGAAAGTTACAATGATTCCAGCTGTCATACACAGTGTAGACTGTTTAATATAATATTACTTAGAGGTTATGGTTAGGGTGTTGACCCTACTTTCCAGCTCAATCGTCCCATGGGAAAATTGCATGGGTTTTTGTTTAAAATACTCTTGCATGGGTAACTCTTAATCAGCTCTTGTCTTTATGATGTTCAAGAATGTATGTCGTTTAGCAATTTAAAATTAAACCCTGATAGAACTGAGTTCATTATTTTTGGTTCTCTAATTCAGCGTAAAGATGTTGGATTCTTTTTCCCATTAAATATACTTAGTAACCTTTTCCGTCCAGCTGAGAAATTGAGGAATCTGGGTGTCTTGGTTAATGCAGACTTTCTCTTTTACAGACAATGTGTCCAATGTTTGCAAAATTTGTTTTTCACAGTCGCATGATCTCAGACATATTAGACAATGTCTGATGGCTGATAGTGCCGACCATGCTATAAATGCTCTTGTTAGCAGTCAGCTTGATTACTACAATTCCCCTTTCAGAGGTTTGTCTATTTTCAACCAACATAAATTTCAATACATCCCAAACACCCTTGCTCTCCTCCTCTCATGAAGAACTTCAAATTATAATTGTTTTCCAAGGCCTTTCCACCATAGTTTCTTATTCACCTAATGTCTCTGTAGTAGTAATCATTGCTATGCTATTGAACTGGTGAATTTTGCAATACTGGTTGTGATTGTTGCACCTTCGAGTCTGCTTCAACGTATAGCTTAAGCACTGTAAAAGTCACATATAGAACAGAGTAGAACATACAAAAATATCTCAATAATATAATTATTGAGTATTGGAAAAGCTTGTTCATATTAGCTAATAATAAGATAATAATAATAGATTGCTTGGATTGAGAAAATATGAGCTTATAAAGACATGTGCTAAAGTTTTTGCTGTTTTATAAAGTTAATATTGGAAGCCTTTAGCTTCATTACAATAAAGATTTCCTGTGCAAGCATGTATACTCATCTAAAACTAGTGATAGTTATAAACATCATAACACTAGAGTCAAGTGTAAATTGTGGGTATCACAAATAGGATCACCTTAGATATCATAAATTGAAAAAAAGCTGCAACAGATGCAATAATTTCACATAATTGTTTTACTAAACTTTCTTCTTGCGCCACAAAGAAAGGAATGGGGTCTTTCTGTATAGACAGGGGTGTATATTTACATCAGATATTGGGGAGTCGCATGAGTAGCCCAGCAGAGCCATATTTGCCCAGTTTTAAGACACCAGACACCCTTCACAGCAGACAATAAACCATCATCTTTTTCATAAAGGCTCCACTCAAGCCTGTGATATTTGTGATGCCTCCCTTTGGGAGGGCAAGTGCTGATTATCTACTGGCATATATCTTTGCGGGGTATATTTCAAGCTTAGGGCCGAGCTTAACTTAAAACTAGCAAAGGATTGTATTGGTAGATAATGACTGTGCTGATGGTATAAGGAGGGGGTGATATATTGTACACTAGTGTGTGAAAGCATTAAGTAGAGATCTTAAGGTCTTAAGTGTAGCATTGTGACCAGAAGTAGATGTACATTTATGTAATGAAATGGAAAAATTATATGTACTATACTTAAGACAAGAAGCTAAGGTCAGTGTATTTTACTATTTGTCCCTCAAAGCACATCAGTACCCAGAGAACTTTAGGACTTATCCTAATCTGTTTTGTGAGTTATTTTGTTTAAGCCTCTTTACGACTGGACACGTGGGAATAGTTTTGTTGTAAATGTACAAGTATGGTTCGTTTCACTTCAATAATTGCTCACCTGTTGATTGACCCTCAGATCATTTCTTATAAAATATATTTTTACCAAGTATATTCAACATTTGAATCCTATTCTAAGCAATTTACACAAAATTTCACAAAACAAAAAAAAAACATGTTTTTTATCTTATTGATCTTAAGTACTACCTTTGTTGAGTAAGTTTTATTTGAGTAATTTTTTTTGTTTAAGTTTCAGTTATGTTGACAATATACCAAAACCATTTTTGTAGAAGCTGTGTAACAATAGGTTAATATGAAAGTGCAGCTCACCAAAGACATTAAAAATTCTCTTGACATATTCATACGTATTTATTGACAATATCCCTGTGTTATCCATACCACATCAGTGATGGGTCTTTGTATCTGTTGATAGAGTTCTGTCAATGAGAACTCCATGCATTTTGAGCACCATACAGTCATTAATCAAATTTGCCCGTTCTTTGTCTTGAAACTATGATTACTTATGCTTAAACCCACACAAGAGATTTTTTTCTCAACTTTTTAAACAAATGATTGCAAACTTATTCCATCTCAAAGCTGTATATCCATTGATTTACCCAACTTGATGAGATTCTTAAGTTTTTTGTCTTTATTTTCCTGCTCTACTATATACATGTTACGCAGGCATAAAGGGCAACCTTACCAACCTGTAACAGACAGACACCACTGGTGATAAAATGTCATTAAGAATTCCTGCACAATGGTATGGGTCAATTCATTAAGCTAACCAAGGGTCATCAGGAACCTCCAGAGTCATTACAAATTAAATGCTCTCCTAAATCAATTGAATCCACCACCCCAAAGGATATGACCAAACGTGACACATCATGGTTCAAGAGGTGTTTAGTATCCTGGTGTAGGAATAGAAGATGGTGATTTATGGCTCTATTGTCCAACTTCACAAATTAAAGAGGTGTGTGTGGTTTTCTGGTGGAGTTTAAGGTTGATATATGAAGCAAAATGCTGCAGAGAGATTTGTGTATGTGTGAGGTTTCATGATTTCTGCTTACTTAGGGCTTAATTTCTCACATGTTATTTTTGCAGCATTAGAAGCAAAACCAGCAATCAAGAAATGTGTCTTTAAAATTTTATTACCTTTTTCCGCTTTACACAAACAAAACTAATTTTCTATTGTTGTCCCATCATTTAACAAACACATCATTAATTTGAAAATTTGAAATTTAGTCCAGAAACTTAATATTTAATCCTCAATGATATCAAACTTGAAGAGTAAAAATAACCCTTTTCATTTTTAATAATGCAAGAAAACAATGAAATATAAAAATCCTAAAGAATGACCAAGGCAATGTTAGGTATGTGAAGAGGTCAAGCCAAAATAATAGTTTTACTTGTTAATTTCTCACATGTACAAAACCAATAGATTGGATGATTCCAGGACATAACCCTCCACTAACAAATTCCCCCTTCGGTCCAGTGTGGGCTGATCAAAATCCCCCCCAAACGCTCCCTCTCTGTACATTAGGACACAAGTGCCCCCAGTTAATAAACACTGAAATGAAACATTTAGTAAAGAGTAAAACCTCTACAAAATTAACCATAAAGTTACATGTAAAATGGCACAACTTATCTCATAACTTTATTTTTATTGTGTATAAATATAAAAATAACATGTTTCTTGTCTCAGTGGGGCTTTTGTCCATTAATCGATTGGATGCAACAATAGTTGCAACAATAGTCACTATTACATGGCACCAGTTGCAACTATAGGCTATATTACATAGGATCATAAACTTTGTAATTACTTCCTGTAAGTCTGTATTGGTACTAATGAACAGAGAAACTGATGCACACAGATGAAAGCATAACATCTTCCTCTAGCCAAAACAACACCCACGCCCATACATTAAGCCACACATAACCATACACGCAGACAAACTATAACGACTCCAATTGTCAGACCTGCCACAAACAGCCAGGAAGAATTGAGAGATAACAGAACAAAGGGCGGGGGAAAACATCCATATTATTGAGGCCCTTATGTCATCTCTATTCATAAGCCAATCTCAATTTAACATTCCTTGCGGGTCCCCAGTCTCTAACTAGCTAATATCCCAGTAATAGACCTACATCCCGTGTATTGCCTCTTCCATTATATACCCCAAGGCTGCAAGGGGAGTCCTCCTGTGGCCAATTGGGACACTAGCTTATTGGGATCTGTGCAGTTATAAAGGGAGTTGTCTTAATACCGGTTGGCGGCCAACATCTTGCACCCTCGACGTGGCTCGGGTGTTTTTGTGTTCCAACTTTTAACCATCCTGAACAGTATGGAAGTAGCTTATATTCTAAAACTGTAAAAAAAGAAGAATGATATTGTCTTACAACGAAAGTGTTGTTGAAACTGTACGAATTCACATGTGAAGTCAAATTAAATCTAAGACTGTATCACAACGAATGGTTTATGACTTGCATACATTATAAGGCAACTTAATGATGAGGGGTTTAAGTAGCAATGTACTATGGACAATTATACTTATTTGAGTGATGACTATCTCAATTGTTTGTCTCTCCAGGGGAAATAGAACTGCCAATGCATCCAAGCAAGTTTGTTCCAAAACTCAAATCTACCATATCTACGATATATCGAGGGGAGGGGGTCTTTATATAGTATTGAAATAAAAACACTTTCTCCCTCCAAATTGTTATTAAAAATAATGGATTTTAATTCAATTTGTTAACAGTAATAAAGTCAATAACTAGCAATGCCAAAGTTTGTTTAGTTTCTCCTTTAACATGGAGGTTACAAAGACAGATTTTGGTTACTCAGGAGTGAGAATAGTGGGAAAAAAACCTTGCTCTAACTGGACTACCAGTCTATTGTCTGGGTTGTTTTTATAGTGCTGCAGGGGTGCATTTTTAACAATAGAATGTAAATGGGAAATGAGCTTGTATGACATGTTGAAGTAGCAAAGTTATTATGAAAGTGAAAGATTTGGTAACTGTATTTGATAGCTTTTCTCCATTCCCCAAGACATATATGTAAGATAGAATTTAACATTAAATAGATGGAGAAAGTGTAGAAAAATAGAAAAAAAATTCAAGGATAATGAAAAAGTGAAAAATGTACAAGTAATGTTCATAAAAAGCAGTGTGCTTATATATATTCATAAAAGCAGTATATATATATATATTATAAATTCCAATTACCTAATATAATTATTACAGTTTCCCCTAATTATCACAACATAAAAGTCCCTCAATGTTTCTAATTCTAGTTTCTAATTCTAATAGTACTTTTAGAGCGCCTAATGTCCATCTATTGACAGACACTAAGATGCATAATGACAGAAATCGGAGATTGTAATTGTTAAATCAGAAATATTCTACTCTTTTTGTTTAACAATAAAACTATTTCAGAAGGCTGTATTTGTGCATTGTCCTATATGAATAAAGTAATGCATCAGAAATCTTTATATCTCTGTTTCACTGTACCACAGTTGTGACTAATAATAAGATCCACAAATCTTGAAACTTTGGATATCATTATGACTGAGCATATCCCTAAAGGTATGAAAACTGACACTGAACCTGATAGTCCTGAGTGAAAAGATTTTCTTTAGATCCACTCCTGGAATACAAAAGAGATAAGCCAAACATAGTGAAAAATCAGCTGTATGCTGTATTTTGTATTACAGTTGACCTGAGTTTTGGCTCATCTGACATTTAACTGCTATGATTCATTAGCAGTTATCACACTCCGCTACTTGTGCGCAGAAATCTGGCAGCTCCTCTGACTAATCTCCTCTGAGGACAAAATCTCTCGGCTCCAATGTTATACAAGAGTGTCCAGGACAGTTCATAACAGCCAAAATTAATTAATGCAACAAATAACATGAAACTTGACACCACTGTAGTCAGGATGTAAACTAACGACAGTAAAAAGGGATAATAATAATAATGTTTACAAGAAACTGAACAATGGACATTTACATTACATTAATTCCAAACTGTGTTTTATATCACATGAAGCTTATTATTTTTCTGACACATTTTTTACATATCATGCCCCCAAGAAACAAATAATAAGTAACAAATCAAACAGGTAAAATAAAATACAAAATAGAAAGAAAGAGAGTAAGAAAGCATTTAACTACAAATAGTATAAAAGCAAGACTTTGTAGTATCTTCTGTGCTTTATAACTCATGTTATTTAGTTCTTTATCATAATACCTTTAGCCTCCATGAAAGGCTAATTTAGTTTTGACTTTGAGAACTAGTTGTCCAGTAGTCCAAATGTTTTCAACATTTTTCAAAACTATCCTCATTAACACCATTTTAAGCTAACTTGTTTGGACGGCAAGGCCTGTTTAGGGGCCTGCGGCTTCAGTTTCCACCCCACCTAAATTTTACAACTTTAGCATGATTTATCTTGTTAAGTTGCAACACCAATCACAAATTAGGTTACGGGTCATTGAATGTGTAGGCGACAGGGTTCTTCATATTGATTTCTGAAGTTAAAGGACACACAAGGTGACTGAACAAGGACTTTAAAATTTTTTAAAGACAACGACAAGAATGTTTTTATCAACTTTATATTAGTGTATTATTGTGCCATAATGCTGTGATTTACCAAGAGGTCCCGGTTAACCACCGCAAACAATAAAAACTGTCAACAGCACCTGCAACAACTAGGAGGAATGATGGGAATAAGAAACTGACCAAGGATAAAGAAACGGTCAGGAACAAAGATGGGTGTTACCTTAATAGTGTTATCTTGTCCACTTCACAATCCAAGAAAACACCATCACACAATGTACCGGTATCCACCATGACCGTGGATCAGACTGTATTGAACATCTTGACAAGGCTCGAAGAATCCAATTTGGAGCTGATGAGGTGGACAGAGAAGTTGCATCATAAAAACTGTTTGCTCCACAATGTTGTCCCCATGCAACAAGCAAACAGCAACAAGATAAATTTAAAAATATATAAAACTTTAAAAACGTGTTAAAATGATGGTAATTTTTTTTTTTTTTAATTTCTCATTCTTTTGCTGGTGTTCCACTGGAGCCGACCCTACAACTCTAGGGTCGACTGCAAAAGTCGGGGGTCAGTGACAAACATCCACAAAAAAGGGCGGGAAAATTTTGGGTCAGGTTCACCTTACCAACAGGACTTGATACATCCAGGATTGTCTGTATCTAGAGGCCGACCTGCCTTGGGTTCGGGATGTTTTTTACAGGACTGGTCTGGAAACTACCAGGACAAGCTAACTGACAAGCTTTAGCAGGTCCCGACAAGCTGTACTGACAAACAGACAGAACTGGAAAAACATACAGAACCCCCACGATCAGACCTGCAGTCGGTATTGTCATTACAGTTTTAGATGAATTCCTGGGAAAAAGAGGATCAAGTGTCGACCAATAAACAAATCTGAAACTAGGGCAAGGCTAAATATTTGGATCCCATCACATGACCAGAACTTCCAAATTTATTTTTTTGTTATTTTAATTAGAGTTTCCAGGTTTCTTCCTGTACTATTATATAAGAAATAAATCAATGTATGTCTGCTTCAGATTATGAAGGAAAAAGCCACTTATAATAGAAAATAATTTTTATTAAAAATGGTACTTTCTTCTCAAACAAGCAGAGGGAGATGTGCTTCTGACAATATCTCATGTGACAATGAAGGCTCTATGTATGATATCCACCATAGGCGGATTAGGTCTGACTTCCCTGGGTGGGTGTCTTTTGCCTGTCTTGTTTTCTTAGGATTTCTTGATATGGTATCCACTTGCTGCATGGTCAGGTTTCAGATATTGTTATCTATGCCCTAGCTTGTTTCTGGGAGGAGGATGGGACATCTTCTTCTTCATCTTCTTCTTCATCTTCTTCTTTCTTCCACCACAGGAGTTCGAGAGAACTGTCGCTGTAGTAGCCCTGATAAGGGCTGTTACCCTAAGGTTGCTTAAAATAAGTTGTTTTCATGGTGTACAACCATGGGTAGTGATTACTCTTTTCATATATGAAAAAAAAACTTACCAACTTACCGTAGGTACCGACTTACCGGGTTAACCAACTTACCAGGTTAACCAACTCACCAGGATATATTTTATTTTATTACTTTTGGTTGTAGTTGATACTTACAGATTAAACTATGACTACATTCTAAGGTACAGATGTTATTCTTTTAGTATATTTTTTCTTTTAGTACATTTTTTCTTTTGGTATGGTTTTATTATACAGTTTGCAGGATATCTTCCAAGTGTTGCTGAATATTAATATCTCATGTGACAATGAAGGCTCTATTACCTGTTGCTGGCTTTTATACTCCAATTTAGGAAAGACCCCTTCAAAATTCCGTCCCTCTGAGCAAGTTGTCTTCATATTTATACCAAAAATTTCGAGCCTCTGGGAAAGACCCTATTTTGGACGTGAAGGTAAACATGCTGTAATTCTGATCATGTGATGGGATCCAAATATTTACTATTGACGTAGTTTCACATTGTTGATTGGTCGACTCTTGATCCCTCTTTCCCCAGAAATTGCTTATGGGTTTTACAGTGAGAAAAATTATCATGTGATGGGATCCAAATAGTTTGTTGACCGTCATTGACCTAATTTTCCCGATTTGTTGATCCTCATTTTTCCCAGAAATTGCTCTGTTGAAATAGGCTGCGAATTTGGTCATTATGTGACCAAATAAAAGCACTTTTTCAGGTTTCTCAATTATTTACAGCATACATATGGACCTTTCCATCTATTAACTTCTAAATTATAATTACTTGCACTGTTTTTGTCATTCTTTACAAAATTCTTGGTAATATTTTTATCACACATCATGCTGGAAATGGACTGCAAATGAGCAAAACTAAAGTGACAAAAGACAAGCCAGTTTCATGATAGGACAAGACTGGAAGTGATAAGGACAAGCCTGGAAGTGATACAGACAAACCTGGAAATGATAAGACAAGACAGGAAGTGACTAGGACAAGCCTGTTATCAGGGGGGGGCGAACCTAGGTCAGGACAAGAGTCCCTGACAGGCCTGGAAACTACAACTGACCCTAATTGACTATGTAAACATTGTTCCCGACCCTGCAAAAATGCTTAGTTACTGACAGGTCAGTTCCAGTGGAACACCGGCATTAATGTTAACTACTTTGAAAGTGAGGACAAAAACTCACAACTGGAGACCCAAACATATGCTCACAAATCAGTTCAAACGTGTTGTTTGGTTGCCATGATATAGGAATTCCCTATAGAAGAGTTCCTGAACCAACGACAGATGGTGTTTCCCTTTAGGTACTTCCATACTTTCCTGGATTTAGTGGCTAACAGATGTGATGTCTGGGCACCACTAATAGACATTATACAATAAGCGGTGTTTACCCCACTCCAAAGTAATTTGCATATCCCCCAGTCCATTAAAATCAATGTAAACCTGGTGTTTCTACCAGAGTTTACGCCAAAACTCCTGTTCATTAGTATGCTAATTGGTCATGTGTCACAAATGGGAAAGGTGATTCTTTAATTATGTTAGGGATGTAAGGGAATTAGACTGGCTTTAATTCTATGTTCACTGAAGAAATGACCTGAAACTTAAAGTGAAAAGGTATGACTAATTTGATATACTTGAATATGAATATCATCAATGTATGTCATTTGGGATAATTCACTAAATTTTAATCTTTATTTTTAAAGTTTAATAAAGAAAGATCAGCAAACTTATACGTATGATATATAATATTCATTCTTCACTTAGTAACTAGAAACTGTTAGTGAACAAGTTTGATTTATTGACAAAAATACATTTAGTTTGGCTGTAAAATCCACCTCTTAAAGTTGCAACTTAAATTTAAAAACATACGTTTTAAGGCATTTATATTTCAGTGGTTTCAACCAGCCTTCACACACCAAATAGTTATGTGTGTTGCAGGTAAAATAAGTATGTGGAAATAAAAATATTAAATCTTCTCATTGTCATAATCTTGCATAAACAATGTATTGAATAATTAAAGACTCGAATCCTCACTGCCCTTTTTTATTCAACACTTCCTTTCAAAATACTGACCTACATCTGAAATTGAATACAAACCATTACAGATACCATAAATTTGCAATTAATGTCTCTTGTTTAATAAATGCTCCTTTTATGACAATCTTATAACAGAATCAGTCAATAATTAAAATATAAAGAAAGTCTGGATGTTTTAATTGTTTCAGTAGATAGCTTATTTTTAGGAGCAATCTGAAACAATATGTTGCCGATCCCTGTCATTGAACATGATTCAAATGAATGTCAAAAATGCTCTCACAAATAGCAATGCTGATGGCCTGTCTCAATATGATTGAGGCTGTTTCAACAGGTTGTGAAAACCTTAACTTTGACCTTTGAACTTTGCTATTTTTATGTATTGCTGGGGAAAAGGTTCACTGCAAAACCTGAACCGATATTCACAAAGCCAGGGCTTGAGTTTGAAGTTTAAACTTTTGTATAACTTTCTGGGATAAATATGCTAAGACTTTTGTTCTAGTCTAAGTGGTATTCACCAAAAATTTAAAACCAGTTTCAGGCTTAGCCAAGGTGATAACGTTAAGACTGGTAGGTATGAGTCTTAAGTTTTTGAAATCGGTCTTAATATGATTAAGATTAATCATGAAAAGACTGATTAAAGTGTATTTTTATATTTGTGTATTTATATATAGGTGATGTTATTTATTATAACATTACAATTTTATATCTTATCTTTTTGCGCAGATGATTTCTGCACATTTTTATTTATTGGTGGAGCTTAATTCTGCAGAGAAAATACCTGACATTATAGAAAAACTAGCAGATGTCCATTTCTTGCAATTACATAGACAAGATTCTGGTAATAACTATATTGTATGCTGTAGTTTCATTTGCTGGCTGATATATATAATTTGTTTTGTTGTTGTCTTAAAATTTAAGACCAAAATATTAGCTAATTTGCCTTTTGTACACAAAGATTTAAGACAAAACTTAGTTGAGACAAAAGTCTTAAGGGTGAGCCCACAGTTAACCCTGCCTGGCTAAGTCTAAGCCACTTTGTGAATACCAGCCATGGGACCCTCTTCACAAAGGGTCTTACATTTAGCCTGGACAAAGGCTAAGTCACGGATTCAATTTCAGTGTTTTTGTCTTAGCTAAGTCTAAGGACTTACGTTGTCCAAGCTTATCAAATTACCACAGTGGTTTCATGTGTTATGTGACTTTTATTTCTATGCAAAAATATACTATTGGTCACATAAATCATTTGTTTGACACAGTTTATGTTATGTCAAAAACCTTGTAACCATATAAAAACTTCCTAGTGACTACTTTAGGGAGATGTTCTATACATTTATATTTTATTTATAGCCATTTCAATTTTTTGCCAAAAGTCTTAAATTTAAGTCTAAGTCCAGACTAAGTCATTTTCTGACACTGTCCCTGGGCTAAGTCCTTTTTTGATCCTGGGTGTTTATCACGTAGAATTTGCTATATTAAAGTATATTCATAGCCACAAGTTTGATGTACATTTTTTTGCTAGATTAGATTGGAACAATCTATTTCCAGAAAACAGAAGATCTGTATTCATTAAAAAGTGTAGAAGTCATTCACCTTTAAGGAGCTCTAATCCATATTTTAAATATTTGTAATTCAGAAAACTGATTTGATCTGGTATACACAGATGCCCATGTCTTTCAAATATTTAAAAAATGATTGAAAGTTAAGTTTTGCTTTATACCTACATACTTGCATTTAGAATACACAATATTTTATCTAATATCTTAGCAAATATGCAACTAAAAGAAAAATAGATCTACAACAAAATGCTTTTAAATGGCAATATCATGCTGGAGCTTTAGATCTGTTCTGCAAAAAAGAAGAATGCCTAAAAATGGAGAAATCGAAAAACGGCTCCCTTCTGCCAGAAAAAAAGACTTCCAAATCCAAGCCACCATATGACTTATTAATTTGTAAAATGACATGCACTGTCTATTCAATAGTAAAGCCTTGAAAACCTTGAATGAAACGTATCTAAATATGTAAATTTTTGGTGTTTCTTCCTGTGTTTTGAATAAACACCAAAACCAGGGTAAAACACTGCTTATTGAATAATGTCTAATGACTGCCATTTCAAAACCCGAAAGGTATAGTCTAAGTAATGGCTATTGTCCCTTATTTATTTTTATCCTACGATTGGGGTAGAACTCAATGATAGGGAACTGCTATTTTAAGTGGTCGTCCAAGCCACTGTGTATGTGCCTCAGTTTGGTATAGAACTCAAGTATTCTGTGTTCCAAGGTGAGTGTAATACCAACTTGACCATAAGTGTTGATGTATAACATATTATTTCTTATCATATTCGATTGATCATTTAGTAGATTATACAACCCGTATATTATACCGTCTCAGTTTGCAGTAAAATCTAAGAAATGTAAAATAGTATTATTTACTATCTATATGTGTGAATGAATATGAATGTAGGCGATACTTAGTTCTAGTTTTGCATTGTGTTTACTAAACTGTAAACCTATTGATATCATTAGGGTATTCATACATAATAAGTTTTGGTTGTCTAAGCATGGGTGACCAAATTTAATTATAGATAATTGAATATACATATATATGTATGACTTTAGGCAAAGTTCTGAAGTATGTGAAACTTTAATTAGTCTTCCAGAGGCAGTTGAAGCATTGGTCTTGGCCACAATTCAGAATATGTCCACGTTTAAAGATATAAAGGTTAGTTATTCATTTATATCCTGCAGTCTACTTCAGGATTTCACTTATGCTGTTTTTGAAATAGCAAAAATATATCAAAATGAAATAAATCAAGATGGCCGCAAGAGCAGGGATATTTTTTTAGCCCACAGATTTCAAACTAATCATGTTTAAAGCTTTAAAATAATAACCTTTTCGTGTTCATCAGTGCAATTAGTAGTTTTCAGGTGTGTTGATTTTGAGTCTGCTAAATGCCAAGCTACAAAATAAACAGCAATAGCTCATAGTGGAAAATTCAAGATAGCTCCCTAGTTAGTTAGGTCCCTTTCAACAGCCAGTAAATTATGTGACACACAGATAGCTCTGCACATTGGAACCCAACTGTGATGCCCTAAGCAATACTGTGACATTATTAATTCCATTATACTGAATGCAGTTACATTATTACAACTTTAAATTACATTTTTAAGTTGGATAAGTGCAATAAATATATTCCATTCTTGTTCAGTTTTAATGGAGCTATTGGATCCTCCTCACCATCGCTTGTGAATTCAGTTTAAAACAAACTGTTTCATTTTACCTGTCAATTATTATTCAAAAGGTGTCTTTACACTGGTGATTGCCATGGCTGATAAGTATATAGATTGGTATTGTATCCACAAGGAATGCTTATTGTATCCTTATCAAACATTTTTAAGTGGTGGAATAGATTGAATTTCAAATGTCAGCTGTTACACGTTTCTGACTGAAACAGGAAATGAGAGTTTATACCTGTCAATAATTATATATTATAAGATATCTGAAAAGAGGAGAGGTATTACATGTATACTGGTAGCAGCCAACCATTGGTACACAGCTTTCAAGACACAACAAATATTACTTAGTTAAAGCTGTATTCAGTTAAAATTACCAATTGACTTGTTAAATAACTATAAAGAACAAGTATGGTTACTTTGTACAGCAATGGTCTTATCAAATTATACAAACTGCATATTGCTATAAACTTGTTTATTACTCTACAAAATTCCACAAGTTGCAGTGCTGAGGGTCAGTCCCAATTTGACCCTGACATGTTGAACGGGATATGGAACCCTTACTAAAGTACAACAGGCGAATGGGTAGATAAATTATAAAAACCAACTAAATTTTCAAAAACATTAGACAAAAACAACACTTCAAAACTCCTTTTTGAAAGAACAGTATAAAATACACCAATATAATTCTAAGTAGCCCCATGTTGTGATTTAGCAGTTTTGTTTGCTCCTTGCCTATTCAGGAAGCCTGGGACTGTGAAATTTGCGGGTGGGGCGAAAGTGGATCAGTTACAGTCGTGCAAACTATCAAACATGTTTGAAATATACACCCACCACAACCGACCCAAACAGACTCAAGTCGAATGTCCAGGACGCTACATTTTAAGGAAACCGATTCGAAAATACCTTAATCGGGAGCCTTAGTCATGTGGTGGAACAGGGGAATAAGACAATGGAACATTAAGCCCTTGTTTAAGATTATCACAGCAACAAACAGTCCGCCTGATGATCCTGCTCTGAGATGCACTTACTTTTTCCTATTCCTATATAAAGTTTCTCATGAGCTGATTTCCATGAAAGAAAAGCCCATACTCCAAGGGATGGGTTATAACCAAATTAGCATCCTGGACAGAGGAATGACTAGGAAAGGACATAGGCTAGTCTGAAAAGAGATGATTTTTAAAATCAGATGCTGTATCCTGTGACCGTATGATTTGAGGAAGCTTATTCCATAAAACTTAAATATGTAGCTTATTTAGAAGGCCTAATTTAATGGATAAGCAACCAATAATCACTTACCTGTAAGCTGTTATAATGATTTATGTCATTTTGGTGTAATGTTACAGGTTAGCTCAGCGGTTGGCTTTCAAAATAAATAACCAACGAGGTTAAAAATACTTTATCTAACCCCAAGTAACCTCTCTTTAAATATTTAAACTTGAAGAACCAGCTGCAAAAAGTCTGAAAGAGTGTTGCCAATGTCCCTTCAAACGTGTGGTGACATTTACAGATCCCCACACCTTGGAACAGACTAAAAGGAAATCTATAACCTACTCTGGCAGTTTTACCGGTTGGAATTAGACCACGTGACCTTTCATAAATACAATAATAGAAATTAGATAGATATCTGCAGAGGCTCTGATCAGCTATTAACCAACACATATGATTATCAAATAAGCAAGGATCACCACTTTAGTTATTTAATTAATGCAATAAACCTGCGTGAATTATAGTATATAATGGTCTACCCTTATGTGCTATGTGACTGAGACGTAGATATCATACAAAGCATCCATATGCTGTAAAGACTGATCAGATGCCAATTAAAAACTCTGCTCATTATTACATTACTCTTGGTGGTAAACAAATAATGAAGTTGGGTTATGACAATTGTATTGTATTTTTAAGATAGACAATTATTCAGATTGTTATACTTCCATTTTAAATTTGTGGGTCTGAGTGATTGTAATCCCCCCTCAATGAGGGTACCTACCGTTAATTTAATTTCTTTTTATTGGGATTGAAACAGTAAACAGTTTATTACCCTTTTACTGTTTTAATTTGAATAAACTGAAACACACTTGTAATCAATATGAGTGTGATGAATATGGAAAAGTATAAAACAGTAGGTTTAAAACCCTCTCACAAGGTACCTACTGTTAATATGAAAACCATTCCATATCCAGAACTTTTTACAAACAGTCCATTTACTACTTTACCCATATGTATATACAGAGAAAGGCAAAACAGTAAACCACCTACTTCCGTTTTACTGTTTTATGGTTTTGAAATACTGTATTCTTAGCCTTTATCTAATGACTGATTATAATAATTAAAACTGTATAAGGGTCAGGATTTGAAACAGAAAAAGGCCTTTTTTTCCCTTTGACTGTTTATGGTATATTTTGGCCTTCAAAGCATCCCACAGCTTATCAGGTGAAGGCCATGTCTCTGGCAACATGTGAATGGGTTTAAAAGAGTTTATATTGCCAAATAAATGAATTATTCCAAAATTGCTTGATAAATTTAATTGATATTTGGTATGTGGATGACACAAAGTATAGAGAGTAATTCCACATTATGGTGACCTTAAACTCTTGGCAATAAGTCCATTTTAGCAACTTTAAGGTTACCACTTGCACAGCAAAAAAATGAAAAAATACTTGGCGAATTGCAGCTATAATTGGTACTTATATTTTATTTGGACTTTGAAAGCTGTATACTTTAGGGTAGCCTTAAAATCTGAACAATAACAACTTATAATTGAATTTTCTATTTTAAGTGGCTTTTTTGGTCATGATCTAAAGCAGAAATACATCGATTTATTTCTTATATAATATTAATGCAGAAACGTGAAACAATAATTAAAATAACAAAAAAATGTCAATTTGGAAGTTTTGGTCACATGATGGGATCCAAATATTCAGCCTTGACCTAGTTTTAGATTTGTTGATTGGTCGACACTTGATCCTCTTTTTCCCAGAAGTTCATCAAAAACTGTAATGGCCATACCAACCGCAAGTCTGGTTGTGATGATTCTGTACATTTCTCCAGTCCTGTCGGTTTGTTAATAGGGATTGTGATGGCCTGATACAGCTTGTCTGTTATGGGTTTAGGGCTTGTCCTGGTAGTTTCCAGACTAGTCCTGTACAAAATATCCCGAACAAAAGGTAGGTTGGCCTCTAGATCAAGACAAGCCTGCATGTGTCACGTCCTGTTGGGGAGGTGATTCCAACCCAGATTTTTCCAGCTCTTTTTTGTGGATTTTTGTTCCCAATTTTTAAAGCCGATCATAGATTTGTATGGTCGGCTCCAGTGGAACACCCGCATTACCAAAAAAAAAGTAGAATCTGTCCAGTCAGTTATATTTAATTGAGCTTTGAATGGATAACCTTAAAGTCATAATTGTTCAGAGTTTAACACCACCTTATAGTATACAGCTTTTAAGGTCCAAGTAACACTCATATACAAATTATAACTGAAATTCTCAAAGTAATTTTTTTTATAATTGGCCCTATAAGTGGCAATTTTAAAGTTGCTGTAATAGAGTTATTGTTGGGAGTTTAAGGTTACCATAAAGTAGTGATGACCTTAAAGTCCTTATTTTGTTTCATCCACTTATCAAACATTAATAAATTCTAACAACCAGTTTTGGAATAATTCATTATATGCCAGTATAAAAGCTTTAAAACCCAATAATATGTTAACATTTCGTATTGTGACGTCACAATCAAGACTACAGTGGTTACCAAGGAAATGACCTTCACTTAATTGGTTGTGACAAAGTATAAATTGCTAAAATATACCATAAACAGTATAAAGGAAAAAGGCTGTTTTCTGTTTTGAATCCTGACACTTATACAGTTTTCTTAGTTAGATCAAGTCAAATCAAAATGTAAATAGGAATAACTCTGTATTCCAAAACCATAAAACAGTAAAACGGAAGTGGGTGCTTTACCATTTTGTGTTTCTTTATATATAAATGGGTAAAATAGTAAACTGTATGTACCTTGATTGACTGGTTCACTACACATTAAATCATTTTAAAGACACTAGATTAACAGTTGGTACCACTAAAAAATTTCAACTGTTTTGCATTTTTATCATTTACACTTTAACTGTTTTTTCAAAGTCGAAAGTTTAAAGGATAAACTGTAGTTTTCAAAGTTTTCACTTGCAAGTAAAAATTTATGAAAATGATATTCTACTTATTATTAATTAATTCATCTAATTGCAAGCATAGAATGGTTTTAGGTAGTTTTCCCTTTAAAATTTTTGAAAATAGTATTAGGTAAAGAAATTAACGGTAGGGACCCTCATCCCCCCCCCCACGTTAATAAGGTATTCATTTATGGAATCGCTGGGGACATGAATATATATGCTGAAGATTTTCAGTTAATTTTAATCAAAATTCACTTTAGAAATTCAATAAATATGTTTAGTCACAGAATGTGTAGATTAATGCATAATTCCTAAAATTTTAGACAACGTAGATATTTTTTTACTGTTTCCAGTAAGGTCATGAACTTACTGCAATGATTTCTGAAAAAAAAAAAATTAAGCTGTGTTTTTCAATGTAATACATATTTTAGGTTTGTGTATAATTTGAGAAGATGGGCAACTATTTTCAAAAAGATATTATGCATGATAACTTAAATTATTTTCATTAAACAAGTTTGTTGTAATTATTGTCATTAAGTTCATGAAATAATGAAGGTTAAATAAGTTAATACGTATATGTAGTGAATGCTTTAGGAACTGCACACATTTA
This sequence comes from Sabellastarte sp. h YS-2021, assembly GCA_964017235.1. Classification (NCBI taxonomy): domain Eukaryota; kingdom Metazoa; phylum Annelida; class Polychaeta; order Sabellida; family Sabellidae; genus Sabellastarte; species Sabellastarte sp. h YS-2021. Next base: position 52,560,908 of record OZ024933.1, read on the forward strand.
CTAACTATTTCAGTGAAGAAACATATTTACAGTCAACTGTGAAGCAGTTATTACTAACTGTACTGTCTGTTAAATGGGACGCAAAGCCCTATATTTGACCTTTGACAGTATACATGTTGTTGAAGCTGTAAATCTTGATACAATAATTATGACCTTTAATATGGGTGCTGTGTCTGACAATACACAAACCCTTGCACATAGGCAAAACAATTCTAGATCCCCATATGAATACAGACCATCTGTGACGTGGTCCCTACCTTGTGTAAAAATGTGATCCAGATCTGATATATAGTTTGGGAGTTATGCTCACAGACAGACAAACAGTCACACTCGATTACAATACATCGCCACTCCCCTTACGGAGTGGGGGGGGGGGGGGGGGGGGGCACTGGAAGGAAATGATACATATGCAAATTCAAATATATTTCTTCTCGGATATATAGTTCATATTTTGACCTAACCTCACTGTAGTAAAACTGCAGCCCCAGGACACCATCCCCCAGGTTATTTACTTATCAGAAGAGGCAATCTGAGTGAAATAAATACCATCCTATTTCTCAGTAAATAGAGTTAGTTATTAGCCCAGTGCAGTCACTACGGCCCTGTGGGGTCTAACTCCCCATATCAATTGCTAATCTGAAGTTAGTGGACAAGCCTCAATCTGTCATATTTTGAGGAGAGGTAGTGACTGTTTTGGGGGCTTTAGCAGACCAGCTCATTTGCGTGCAGTGGAGATACTTCTAAATTACTGTAAACTGACGGAATTGAGCTCCTCACCGAAAATTGCCTACTGTTCTGGATCAGCCTAGTACATGTTGACTGTACAGGGAAGTAAACATTCTAACATGTGTGGTACAGGCAGTTATGATTTAAGTGGCAGTAAAAGTTGTTTATTTACTGTTTATTTAAAGTGCTAAATCAGAAGAAATCAGAAAAAAATACTATTACGAGAATTATGCTTGTTGTAAGCTTTTATAGCATTTTACAACCAAACATGTATTTCTTATTTGTAAACAGTTGAGCACAACCTCAGTTGAAATTTCAAGTGGCTTTCTCACAAGGCAAACTGATTATTTTGTTTTGAGGTATCTAGCAGTTTTGTTTGGCTTTATGTTTATCTATCAACAAAAATATACTTGTTTTCTATGAATCCCCATTTTACCATATTAATGTCAAATGGTAATATAATCAGTTTAGTCTTCATTGCAATACAAAACTGAAAACTTTTGCAGTTTGGAGTTTTAGCTAGTTTATTGAAGACTGCAGGCATTGACTGCTGAGGTAGTGACAGGTCCAATATACATTATGCACACTGCAGGGCTTTCCACAAGGTCATGTAGGACTTGGTACAAGGGCAAAGAGACATAAGGGATAGAAGGCAGGGAGATATAAACCTCATATTGCATGCTTGATCATAAACTGTAATTATATCACTCATGTGCAGGATTTGGGGTTAAGTGTTAGGGTGTACTGGCCTTGGGAAGTTTTACACAGTTTTATCCATGCACCCATGGAATGTGTAGACTGCAAGATAAAAAGGAACAAGTTTATGGGTTGTACAGTAAAAGTAATGGTCTAAAATTTATAATTATTATATGAATAATTTGACTAAAATAATCTGTGTTATTTAAATATATGGATTAATGATACATAAAATTTATTTATAGATATAGAAGTGAGTTTAGACTTTATCACAGTAATGCTTCATTATAAAATATCCACTTAGAATGTACCCATAGTGTATGCATGTACTGAATCTAACTTTGGTCACAAAACATACTGATGCCAACAAGTTGTTTGTCAGAGTCCACTGATATTCAGTAATGCTTCATTGTATAAAATATCCACTTAGAATGTACCAATAGTGTATGCATGTAGTGAATCTAACTTGGTCACACAATATACTGATGCCAAGAAGTTGTTTGTCAGTGTCCACTGATATTCAGTGCAAAAAAAAAACTTGACCAACTGATGTTCCTCCATTACTATTCATGGTGATGTAGCCTACACAATGCTAAAAGCAAAGATAAAAATGCAAATCAGTCAAAACATTCTCATGACAAGTAAAAATAGAAAGCACTCCTCGAGTACATACATCCGCCAAGGCAATCTAGTATCCCTACCTTGTAATTTCACTTGAATGCTGCTAATATTAAGTAATATTAACTACAAAGTCCTAGAAAATGGCCCTGATGAATATTTAGAACCTTTCCCAAATGGACTGCAAAATATAACCTCCTCGGTGGAGATAATAAACAATGGTAATACCGAAGGTTTTTGTTGATAGAGATATTACTTTTCCTTACTCAAACATTTTGAAGGAAAAAGCATAGTTTGCACTGTTTAGTTATGACGCGCTGTATCATGTTTCATACTCCCTTGAAATACCACAACCTATGTATCTTCTCCAGGGTAAAAAGATGAAAAATTACCTTCTGTTGGTACATAGGGTGTTAAGCTGGCCAGCACTTGTAAAGGTCATGTCTTCCCCTTATTAGTCTGGGCTTTGAACTTTCAGAAAGAAAAAACAGTCTCTAAGTCAAAGACTGTGTATTGACTTTTTAATTCATCAAGAGGTTGACAAATACATAGACGACCTGTGATCGATTTTAGTGACTTTGCAAACATATATTTTAGCTTATTAGAACAGCATAACTGTTAGCTGTATTATGGTTATTTTACATGTAAAAGTTCTTTTCAAGTTTCAGGAGGGACAAACTCTGACCATATCATAAGGAATTACTAGTTGATTAATTTACCCAATCCATTTAGGGCAGAGAGCTAGGGTACATCCGGGACAGTCATTTGTCTGAGCAAAAAGGACACAAAGGTTCCTTGAAAAGTGACCACTGGGATCTCTGCAACACCCACCAATATCCCACTCCCATAGACACACTGTCATTAACATTTGGAAAATGTAACCACAGCCATGCCCGATGAAATACTGCCCTTAAATATCTTGGTTTATACATCTCTCTTACACCTCCCCAGATAATATCAGACCAAGTAGGCCTGACAGATTGTTTTTAAGGGTTCCATGGTTATTTTTCTCCATCTATTCAACGATCAAAGAAACATTTAAACTATAGCTTTCTTTAACATGCAACTGACACGAGGGACAAGTTGTCTGATGACATTCAATCTGCCAAATCTATTACAATCTTCAGATTAAAAATTCCCCCTGATTATCTACCTAAGCTTCTGTTATTTACTGATGTCTCCACTGTTATCTGACCCTTTCCCATATCCTTGGATATCTGATATTTTCACCTGGTCAACTGGATGTGTTGCGTCTTACAATTTGCAGTTTGCAGAGATTAAGCGCTATAAATTTCTAAGAAAGTTACATTAGAATTCATAAGTGTATGTTTCAATGTGTAAATCTACATTTTTTAATTCTGCAACTTGAACACCTGATACTAACTAATCTATAGATGATTTTTGTGGGGGGGGGGGGGGGGGGGGGGGGGGGGTTTGCACTCAGTTTGAGGAGGAGATTGTTACATAGCAGGTAACACACCCAACTCCAACCTCTCAGGTTGATGGTTTGAAATAGTACATATCAGGGAACCACTTCAGTGCACCATTTTTCCCACATGTTCTCAACTATCTGTCATGCAGTGTAATTTTACTTTTAAAACACTACACAGTTACGGTTGTAGCAGAGAGATGAGAGGGTCAAGAAAGGCAGTGCTACTTTGTTCAGGCTGTACAGCCATGCCAATTTAATGGCACTTTTGTAGCATCAGGTATAAGTGAAAGCAGCTAGGAGTATTTCTAAAGTCAAGATTAAACCTACAACTTCAGAGCAGATAGGTGTGTGTATTACCACAATAACGTCGTTCCTCTTCTAGTGATTATCTGCCACTGTGGTCTAGTGGGTAATGACACTTGCCTAGGAATACAGAGTACCCGAGTTTAATCCAAAAAAAACACAGACAGATACAAGTGGCTCAGATGACCACTTTAAATGGTGCCCCTTTGTCATTGGCTCCTATATGCTGTTGCAGGCTAAAGAATCCCGGAGATGTTGATAAATGGTCATCCCTGGGACTCTATCTTGCAGTTAGGGAAATGTCAGTCACTTTAGACCTTGGGCTGTAATTTTGCACTGAGGACTGGTCAAATAGTTCTTTGAGAACTGTAGTAAATGAGATATTGTATTGGGTATAAATATATCAAATATATATAAGTAATCTTAAGTGTCTCACTTGAATTGGCTAAAATCTAGTGACATGACCCTTTTATGTAAAACATGTATACCGGAGGCTGTTACAGGTAAGCAACTCATATGCTTTTCAATGGCAGTCTGCTCTAGTAGAAATCACCCATTATAGGTGCTTGAAACATAATACAAATTTGTATAACTTTGAAATGTGTATTTCGTATATACAACAGGGTTATATTGTTAAATGTCTCGATGAATAGAATCTTAACACGCAATAATATGCTATATTACTTTATAATTAATAATTCCAAGCATTTGCAAGTTTCTTTTTATAACAGTGTCTTCAATTTTCTAAGGGCATTAGCTCCCCAATTGCTAAACAAAACAAAATCCAATTATGAAGTAAGTAGAAGAACACTAGAAAATCATATTTTTGAATGTTATCACGACGAAACAGAAGGGTAATAATTTACTCCAAACTGTGTGTTTTGTACATGATCATTTAATGACTGTAATTGTCCAGTTATTTTGTTATGCCCCAGTCACACTATGGAGGTATTGCCTATGTTTAACAGCTTTTTTATAACTCCTTATTCCACCATGTACTGCCACACTTCTGTTAGTTTACTTTGCATACTCTGGCATTCTTACATTCCGTGGCCACCAGCACATAAGTTTTAAACTGTTTAAATAGTATGATTTCTGTAGATCCTTCTGCTGTCTTTCCTTCCAATTTTGTGTTATTCGGCCTTTTTCCGTGTCTCCAATGAAGTTAACTGTTTGTCATATATTTTCTGTCTCAAACTGTGGTCATTGTCCTCCTTATTATGTATCCCTTTTCTAGTAAAGCTGTAACTGTAGGTATGGAGCAGGGTTTCACAGGAGGTACAGGATTCTCTTTTGTAGGTGAAGTCAACGTTAAAGTCAAAGTTGGAGTTTTACGTCCCGTTCAACAGCCAGGGTCATATTGGGACAAGTCCTCAGCATTGCCACTTGTGAGACTCGAACCCATAGAGATGACAGTCTGTGATTAGATAAAAAAACTTATTACCCACTAGGCCACCGAGGACCTCCTGTTTTGTAGCAAAAGTGTGATTGGATGTTAATAGCTGGGTTTTACCAGAGGAAGAGAATTTCGGCTTTGTCTTCCCTGAATTCCATAACCACTGGAAATACCACTTGTAAGGGAACTGGGGTATTACAAATGTGTTAATTTAGGAGCCTAGCAGGAACTTTTTGACAATGGTTTCATATTCTTCTCTATTCTAGCTATCAAATCTCAAGTTTTCATTTACAGCAGCATGGCTTGCAGGTGATATCAGCTTTCTCTCTGTAAAGTGTTATTTAAAACTTATGTTTTATATTTTCTTCCCTTTCAAACAGTACACTTTTACAATGGTATCATCGTTGAATTGTAGAAAAAAAGAAAGTACCCATTAATGAATCTTAGAATTAAGCAAGCAGATGTAATTACTTTATGCAATTGACATCGAATAACCAAAACAAAGCAATCAAGGATGATATTTCTAAATTAGTTTAAAGATTATTTGGGACTGTTGGTAGTTACTGACTGATGTCCAGGGGCCGGTTTCATGAAAAGTCTCAAACTGAGCCAGACTCAAGGCTGAGTCAGGGTCTCCAATCTGAGACTTTTGTCCCGGCTGAGTTTTTGGCTCAAATGGATTTCACAAAGGGTGGATCAGCTGAGACCAGTCTCAAGTTATGGTCTCAACTTTTTAATCTCATTTCATATATTTAGTGGGCTTATTTTTAGTTTAAAAAGTTATATTTCATGATTATTATCATTTTAAATATCTTTAATACTCATAATACAAAGAAATTATATGATAATATATTATTCTAAGTGATCCATAAGACTGAGACTCAACTGAGGTCGAGTTTGGCTTTGAGTCCACCCTTGAGGCCTGTCACTTGATAATAGCCTATAAAGCATGTCAATTCTATTGACTTTTGTCATTAGTAATTATTGAATATGTGGCTGTAATTACAAAATAAAATGAAAATAGAAGATTTCAAGATTTATCAATTTCATTTTGGAACAAATTGTATCCCTTTATGTATGTGTTTTTGGCATCAAAGCTTGGACTCAAATTTGAGACACCTCCTTCATGGGCTCAAATTTGAGCCTGTGACTGAGCCAGGTGTAAGGTTCAGCTTGTTTGTGAAATGCATTGAGTCTGAGTTCACAGACTCAGCAAAATATTTCCAAAATTTGAGACAAAGTCTCAACTTTTGAGTCTGACTCAAGGCTTAAGTCTATTCATGAAACAGGCCCCAGCAGTTTACAATCTAGAATCTTGACCAACTAGCATGTACTGGTTTCCTCTGCCCTTACAAAACTATCCGTCATAATATTATCCTATACAAGGTGTTGAAAGCGATGTTAAACCCAAATAAGGTAAATTTAACTGAAGCTTAACTTTTCTTTAGTTCAAAGCACCCTGTCCCCAAAGTTAAAGTGACAGGTGACTTAAAAAGAAAAAAAAAACATTAAGGTACAGACATTTGTGAACAACTAGATATGCACACATGAAATTGTTTGCACTGCACTGTTAGCCAGTTATACATAGAACAGAAATATATTAATTGTTTGATATTATATTGATTTTGCTTTGTGATAGCTAGAGATTGTTTCTATGTTAGAAAGATCACAGAAAACAACTGCATAGAACTGATATCATTCTGCCATGATATTACCCACTGTGCCACTGTTTCCCTGACAAATCTGTTGGCAAGACCAACAATAATGTAACATGAACAATGCTGTAAGCTTCTTTTGCATGATAGTCATCTTGGATGTTTGTTGAGCACTTCAGATCACCCTTATCGCAGAAGCAGTAGTAGGTAAAATTATTTTTAGCCTCTTCAATCATCTCCTAAAGAGTATTATACGATATCTGGAAACTAATAGTTAAACGTAAGGTCAAAAGAACTCATTTTACTGAGTTTATTTTCTAAAAATACGGTTCTTCTATGTATTGGAATTGGCCAGGACACATAATAATAGAACATGACTAATTTTTCAATTGCCAAAACACCTTGAACCTGTTCCAGACTAACTGAATTACTGTGACATGGAATGGATGACACATTGTGTCAACACCGTCATCTCTCCTCACTGGGTTACATACTGCAGACCATTCTAATACTCAATTATAATATCTTTGAGTGTCAAGGTCATCAGATCTACAGTCTCTAGAAAGTAACACAGAAACAATATTACAATGTCCATTATTCAGTACATTCTACAGTCTATACATGACCTGTGCCAATTATTAATAAGTAGTTTAAATTACTAAATGTTTGATCTGATGTAATTTAATCTGATAAGTTTTTGTAATGCATAATCTCGTTATGAACATACTAGATAAACAACGCAGACATATAAGACATACATGTGTAATTCATGGAGATTTAGGCAACCAACATGGAAGAGACCTGTTCAGTAGGTAAAACTGAGAGAGAGAGAGAGGAGAGAGAGGTTGGGGTGGGGGTGGTGTCCCTTGCTCAGTATGCTTGTGAGTTAAATACAACAACGTCGCAAAGAGATTTGGGAGTAGCATGTGAACATGAAAGGTTTTAGACTGTTGTGTAAACAATACTTTATACCATTGTGAAGGTATAATATGTTTGAAATCCCCTGGACATGGTTCTCATAAATATGAAAGTCAGACTAAAATACATGTTTACAATGTACATGAGTGGGCGATGTCTTCCGTCTAAATCTCCAACACAATGAACACATACAGAGATTGGAATGGAAAGAGGTGGTTATAATGGTGGATCATAATGCACTCATACATGAAGACTGAGGGCGAGATATAAGAGAACGGTATGACTGGATTCTCTCAAAACAAAACCAAATAAATTTAACAGTTTATTTTCTCTTTTTTGATGCGATACTTTCGTTCAAATTACTCTTATTAATCGCATTTTATCTGCTTAATTAACCTTTTACAATGGACAAACTGATTTTTTTTTTTTTTTAATTTATTTATTTATTTATTTTTTTTTTTTTTGTAATTTTTACGATGAAAGTGTATATTTAATTTTACAGAACAACCCTTACTAATCAACTAAGAAAACTGTTTATCTATCGAATAGTTTAACCATTTGCTTGAGTTTTGCCACACATTTGTATACTTACCAGTTTTAAAACTTGCTAGTATTAAGTTATTTATCAGAAATAGAAGTATCAAGACGTTGACTTCTTGTATTTACTGCAAGTCATTCATGTTCAAACATAAATGATAGCAATAATATAGTACTGGCAAAATATCTTTGTACAAGATATATTTATGGTACCTAAATGAACACATTTCAAAAGAATCTGCGGTCATTTCAGTTTTATTCTTCATGAAAAAGAAATACACTAAATGAGAGCATGTTAGACTTGATCAAAGTATTTCCACTATCATTTTCTCTTCACACAGCTTGTATACGGGGTATCACATGAAGATGACATAAACCCACATATACACAAATTTCTATATGTTTAAATATCCATGCTAAAGGACTCTATCAACTCCTCGGAGATTTGATCAATAGATCTGAAGATTGTTTATGGTGTGATGCTAATACAATAGAATACAATTTACAACAGTACTGTTAAAAGTACATTTACTGAATAAATACTCAAGTTTGAGATGAGACTCTTATCTCTTCGCTTGCCCTAATGTATCTTTGTTCTCAAATGGACCATTTCTTTCTTTGTCTTTGCGTCACAGGTTCTCCATTCAACTGGTATCCGGAGAGCTTACTAATGCATTTTGTGTTAGTGTATTATAAGACAAAAAACAAGTTGGTTTCTGAAAAAAAAAAAACATAAAAATACGAAGAATTCTATTTGAAGACAATTTCTTGTGAGAAAACAATGGCAGCACTTATTGTTTCCAATAGCAGTATGAAATTACAGTAACAAAATTTTAAAAGCATTTTTCTGAATTATAATGCACTAAAGAAACACTTAAAACCTTGTTTCTATTGGCATCGTATATTATAGCAGATTTTCAAACTGCTTCAGTATAATAGCTTTGCTTAAAGGCTCAAGTTTCTTTGTGAAGTGCGAAAGCTGATCTTTTTTCATCATAGTCCAAATATTAGCAATTTTGTGCAATCCTGCTAACAAACAGACAAATGATCAAACATAGAAACAGACAAAAGGTCATTAAAATAATACCTCCCAGGGGAGGTGAATTAGAAGTACAGTTTAGAATGTATGATTTTTTTAAAGGCTCACTACTAAGTAAATGGGAAAATCCGGATTTTGATCGTTTTGTATCCAGGTGGCGATCCGGATGAGTCTCGATATTTAATGGGATATATGTTCGACCAAGACCCATCTTCTGATTATTTTCTCAGGAAGATCCAAGCAGTAGTATTTGCCTAATCCTGCTAACAAAACAGAGGATTGGACAAATAGAGAAACATACGGTCATGAAAATAATACCTTCTAGGTGGAGGTAAAGATCCGTGAGTTACTTTCACAAAATAAATATAATGAGTTGGCATACTTTCTTTCAGGTTTGGGTCTTTTTGTCATTTTAATATTTTAAGTTTGTGTATCATATATTTAACATTTTACTGACATGTTAAAAATATTCACAATAAAAATAACATTCAAACTCACATCATATAAGCTCTTGACTTCAACTCCATAGTTGACTACTACCTTTTAATGGCATCCCCGAGGGTTCAAATCTGCATAAACTGTGTGTTGGAGGGCTCTGTTAGATGTTTAACTTAAACAGTTCAAATTTACCATACTTTCTCTTGGGACTATCATTTTCCTTTCGTATACTGGAAATGTTCCAAGCATATTGGTTGCCATACGTCACATAATCACCTAATAGACTCTATATCATTTTTATTGAATCTGATTTATTTTCTACTTTTATCTCTCGTTTTATTGACAATTCCTGCTCAAGAAGAACGAATGTCTCTTCATGGCTTGAAATAAAGACACATTTAGGTTTCTATTTCTTCTGCTATTGTTTTAAAACCTGCCTACCGACAAAACAAATATAATAGAAATTGTTGATTGTCATTCACATGACCTTTCTATACCACTTGTCAAAAACAAGACAAGACTTGGCAGGTCAGGTCAGGTCAGGTTTTGCTGTGAATATCTATCTTTTAAAAAACATCACCAGTATCAATTATTTACATAACTAAAAACATTGTAAGTATAACAGAAAATAGATTGTCATGAATTCGGTGTGAAAAGGAAATTGTACCATTTGAGCAGATTCAGTTACTTACCATTTCAATAGAAACTTAATTTCAAAGTCATGCTCATAAAACCAGACCATGCTTCTCATAATTACAGTCGTGATATACCTTAGATGTCAATTGCATCAGAAATCAACATAGATGCAGTGATTAACTGCATTATTAGTTCAAAAGGTATGCAGAGTTGTTTAAATGTAGATATGGTACAGTCCTTATATGTCTTAGAGTAGCCAAAAACTACGCTTGAAATTTGGATACGCTTAGCATAATTTTTTCTTTCAGATAATGCAACTGATACAATTGTAATTCTTTTTTTGTATTCAGCTTTTAACATAAACCAATAATTTTCCCATTTTATATTCTTTACATTGAACTTGTGGGAACATTCTTGTTTTTGGACGACCATGGTGAAATATTTATTGGTATTATATCCCTTTTCTACTGTCATAACTTTGGCTACCAATTGTCCCAATAAACTTATCCTGAACATAATGTTATTAGGTGCACAACTGATCTTTTAAGCTGAGCATGCCAGGAGTACATTCGCAATGATGATAGTTGATCATTAAAAATATTTTAAATGTTTAAAAATCATCTTTACGGAGCCTTTCTCTCACAAGCAATATTGTCAATGGAAAAGCAGTTTTAACCAGTCTTTGGGGGTGCTGCAAGTTATCTTCTGGGTGTTATGATCAATCGTTTTAGTGCTATGAATTATCTCATACTCTCTTGTCTTGTATAGATGAGGCCAAATGTTTTTATTCCAAGAGAAACGTGGTCACAAAAGTGACCCCAATACTGCATACAAGAGTAATCAGGGATCATTTTAAGGATATTTATGAATGGAAGCAAATGGGAGTGGATCAAAAGGCCAATCGTTTTCGCTCAAAATCATGGGACTTGTCCATTATCCCATCCTTTTAAGACAGCATCAGTGGTAGCAACATCCCAAGTTTTAAAATGCTCAGCTGTTACATTTAGTTGAGTCAGTGGAAAAGTGGAATAAATTATAAACCAAAATCCTAAAAACCTAGGTCCCACCTTTCTTTTTTTTTAATATTTCTTTAGCTTTATCTGCCACTGTGGTCTAATTGGTAACACATTTACCTAGGAAGTCAGAGGACGTGGGTTCAAACTCAGGTACAGGCAGGTACACAGTTGTTCGGATGACCACTTAATATGGCAGTCCTCTGCCATTGGGTCCTATCCCCAGTAGTAGTCTAAACCTCAACCACAAGGACGTTGATAAATGGTCATCCTTGAGCCCCTGTCTTTCAGCTAGGGGAATGTCAATAATTTGAGAACTTGGGCTACTTGTGCAAAGCCAGGTACATGCAGGTACATAAGGGCTCCAGTCACTATCTCCAGTGGCAGGTTAAACCTCAAGGACGTTGAAAAATGGTCATCCTTGAGCCTCTGTCTTTCTGTTAGGGGAATGCCAGTAACTTGAGAGCTTGAGCATCTGGGGTACTTGTGCAGTCCGGATGGTCAAATAGTGCTTTGAGTCCTGTAGTACATGGGAATATCACGTGGAGTGTAATTACATTATACAATACAATATCTCATGACCTTGCCCTTATGACCCCAAAGAGAGAAAATGCATCTGGCTAGTGGATGTTGAAGAACTAATTGTTGCTTATATCCATTCTCCCTCCCCTGCTCCCCTTTACCACCCCAGCCTGTAAAGTTTAATACAGCTCATCAGAGGACATAAAGGCCTTTTTCAAACATTGTGAAACAGACCATCCAGAATTGTGTTGTATCATTCGGAACACATCCTACCCAAATGAGACAAATGGGAATCTCACCAAATCACCTTGAACATATCTTACCAAATCCAAGGCAAAACTGAATGTGGTAAAACTACGATGAAAGGTAGTTGATCTCATTTGGTTTATATGTCATAACCCCGGCTTGGAAAGATGTGACCTAGGTATAATAGAAAACTAATATGATGACATATACCAAAAATTATAACAAATGGAGATGATACTGTTATACGAGTGTTATGATGCGAGGCTGTATATTTTAGTGTTCATTGTATGAAGGATGTATGCTTCCATATATGTCAAACGAGGGATGTTTTACTGAAAATTATTCACCATTTTGTAAAAATAATAAGTAAAGTAAACCTATATTTATAGAAAGGATGCAAAAAGTCTATCATATACAGACCCCAGTGAATATTTTAAAAGTTTATTTTTATCTCTGTTATCCAGGCATTTCTGCAAGGACTTTGTTACAACAAAATAAGAAAAAGTTTCTTAAATATATCTGTCTGATGATGTACTCATTTTCAGAAATATTAACGACAAAAATTGGCACTTGATGGATTTGTCACGTTACTTATACACTATACACGGTATGTGACATCAAGATTGCAAATATATTTATATATCCTGGTTTGTATGTAGCCCTAATTAAGACCAAACTACAGCTCGTGGTTGAAAGTAAAATATTTAGATTCCACATACACATTTTTTTTACAAATTTTGTTGCAGTTTCGTCAGGCGTTATAAGCTTCTAAACTAGTTATATATGAGGTGGAGCTTTTGGTTTAATCACTCATAGAAATATTCATGAAACCCGTAGAGAAAAAGAAAGAAAACAAAAGTAGCAGATACACAGGAAATTACCTCTTTTCAGGGCAGATTCCAGGATAATCTATTGGGGTGGAAATAACTGGCAGGAGCAACTTCTTTTCACAATCAGTCCATCCAGGGGACATCCCAGATTGGCTTTATGGCACGCTATTATGGCGGTGTCATCCGGCTAATCAGGAACACAGCAATCCAACTGCATCACAAACAGGAAAGACACAAAAGTCCCTGGAAATTCCCACTGGAGACTTAAACAAGCATCACCCTGCAAGGTGGCAAGTTGGGGTTTATGGCATCTTTTGTAGTTCCCCTACACCCCCAGCCCTGCATACAGAATAGCTTACAGTAAATAATAGAAATGTGCCACAGTGTTTTAAAAATGCCACTCAGGACATAGCCTTTAGATTAAAAGAAAAAGACCCTTAAAATTGGTGTAAGTTGCATCTGATACGATGAATGGTATCATTTTGTTAAAAACAACACACACATCACAACTTTGATTGGAATCGCCCATGTTAATTTAAGGAAAATAAAGGGAGTCAGTGGCAGATTTCGCTTCTTACTGTATAATGTCTCTAGCCTTATGGGGCTAGGTTTTGAAAGGGGTGGAACAAGGGTGGGAAATGAGATTGGTCAAAAGATAGAGATTTAGTACTACACAGGATACAGCTTATTCTGGGACATAAAAAACACAATTTGACACAAAAACTAATAATATTGTTTTATGGTAAGTTTTATTGATATTATACAGATCTTACCTTCGGCCCATTGTTCTTATGGAATAATAAATATCAACCAGCATCCTAGACTAAATAAAAATGAAGGTATGTATATGTTGTATTGAATGTGGGTAACCATTGAATGTATACATCCAATGGGTCAAACTATTGAATGTGTACATTCAATGGGCAAATCATTGAATGTATACATTCAATGCTTATCTACATTCAATGTAACATGCATATATACTTGTTTGATTTTGTTCATTATTTATGTAGTACACAATGAAGTATGCCTATAATTGATCCCATTGGTATAATAAAATGATAGAACAACCCCTACTGAATCTAAAAAGGCATTAAAACAAACTTTTCCTGGCCATAACAAACAGTGATCTTTCTGATTTAATCCGAGTGGGATGACACGCTCATATTTCCAAAGGCAGATTACTTTTTAAGGTCGTTTGCAACACATTTTATAGGTTATGTTACATTGGCTAGTCTTAAGTGCAGTGGAAACCAGTACATACTAGCCGGTCAAGCTTCTGTACTGTACACCACTGGGCAACGGTAAGCAATCACCAACATTCCCACATGGGGTTGGGTCCAGGGTTTGAACCCGCCAACCTCATAGATGGGAGGCTGATGTGTTAACCCCTACACCATCAAGCCCCCTTTTAGGTTAGTTTAATACCATTGTAGATATATAAATGTTTCAGTAAATTTATCAATATGCTGGAAGACCTGCCTATGAATACCTGGAACTAGTCATACTGTGTTTAACAAATCAAAGGGATCAGAACACACATTGGCAGAACAATGCTGCTGCAAATGTTTTCCAGTATTACATGGAATCATCTGGATGTGCAAGTGTCAACAGAAAAGCAGAAAACAAAGAAGTCTGGTCACATCTCACTGCTGGAAGTTGCTTTGCGTGCATGATGTAGTTAGTTTAGATGATAAAGCTCATTATCTCCCATGATTACATTACACCGAATTCCCTTTGATCATGAATTTAATCAGGCTTCTCTTGCAAGGGGGTGTTATATATGCTTGTAAACAACCCGGATAAGACTGTCTGAGGCAGACACTGAAAGGAAATTGCAAATATATATGTATTTATTTAGTCTTTTTTTGAATACTTATGATAGATAAGGAGCATGGTGTAAAAACATATTTCTGAAGGCCTCATCATCCTTCTAAAGGACAAATGGTTGCTTATTCATTTTGATCCAGTCAAAAGTGGATTAGATGGGATAGAAGGGCAAATATCCACTGGATACGCAGGGTTATTTTTCACCTCCATATAATTCAGTGACTGATCCTAGTCTGATTCTAATGGTGGAGTAAATATAGACGTACACCATATTTGGCACAAATTTGGGGTTAGAAAAATATTTAAGATTTCTTTCAGACGTGTTTACATAACTGTCTGGAACAAATTAGTCCCTATCTGCTCAAGAATGGCTTTGAATGTTATATATATAATGCTTTGAAGTTGGATGTATCATTTTCCTTCAACAATACATGATCAGAGAATGTCTGTTTGATTTCAGATCACACTAAAAACCCCTGAAGTTGTGAACAGTTCTTACAATCTGGGCGGCTATTTTGTGCAGATCCAGAAGTTAGTTGTAAAGATTCAGTGACACAATGACAACAAAGGATGAGACCAGTTTTAAGACCAGAATACATTGAGGTGCAGTGCCAGAATGTAGACATTTCACCCCCACTTGAATAGAACAGAATAGAAACATTTATATTACGCAAAATTGATGCAACATCCTCTATACGCTTGAGGTCGCAGAGGAAAAGTCCAGGGAGTTGTCAGGTAGAGATCCATTTTAGCGCCCACAGGGGAGATGTACTATGGTGGAGGATATGCTAGTCTAAACAAGTAGAGTTTTAATTGGCTTCGGAACCCTGTTATTGTGTGCAGTGATCGGACTGATTGGGGGAGTCTGTTCCATTCAGTGGGAGAAGCCATTGCAAAACCTCTCCTACCAATGGCCTTTTTCGGACAAATTGAGGAAAGAGTGAGGCTACAGGCTGAAGAACTTTTGCAACAATATATAATAATGATTTATAATTTTGTGCTTTTATTTTTATTATTTAATGCATCAAGATGGATTTTCGTAATACTCTTGTTTCCTATCAAGAAAAATGTATAACATATGGAGGAAATCAGTGCTGAGCTGTAATGTAAACCACTATTCTTCGCAAAAACAGTAGGGCAAGCAGTCAAATTTTGATAGTCCCAATGAGAACATTGTTACTACCATAGTGTGTGTCCCTCATTTGAACCACATCTGTAATATCTGGAAAAAATAAGTAAGTTGAAATAAATAAAAAAGATGAAATTTGGGTCATTTATCTTTGTAAAATTTTAAAAATATACCATTTTACGCAGCTTATAAAAAATATTTTGAACATGATAAATCCATTTATGACAAACTTAAATAAAATACAAAAGCCGCCAAATGTACTTTGCATATGATTCTTATTTAACATAAACTTTTAAATAAAAGAAAGATGTATATTGGAAATTAAAGCTCAGGCCTAAATGTTAGAGACATCAAACCTTGCTCAGAACATAATGGTCAGATGATGGGAACATCTTTGTACATTATTGACATGTCTCTTGTCATTTAAGAGACTGTATAATTCCACTAGTTTTTATGGGTTTTGTGACAAAATGACTTTTCACCAATCAGAAATTGGTGCTTGTAGATAGCATTTGACAATTCAGTGCAGGAAATTAGAAACTTCACCAACAATGAAAGAGCTAGCTGCAATGATACCTCAATGACAAGTGACTTGACTTTAGGATAATGTTATGAGGTAATAAGTGTTTCTGCTTAATAAGTTACATGGACGACAAATGAAAAGATATATTTATATATTGCCAATATTGTGTAAACAAGAGGAACATCCCTACAGGATCTGTTTCAAAATGTATCAAGATCATAAACCTGTGGGTGGCGATTACAACTATCTCACTGCTCCTTTGAAATCAAGACATCTAATGTGTTAATGTCATGTGCAGTTTTAGTATCTTCACTCATGTTTTTTTTTTCAGAATTGGGCATTGGAGTTTGCGAACTCATACATGCCAGAAATCAAAAACAACTTGTTATAGGGACTGGTCACACTGCAATTTTGGACAACAAGCAGGAAAACAGAAAAACATAAGTGTGGGGTATAATTTATCTATGAAACTCAGCTACAAACCTAGAGTCATAGTTTTTTTTTGCTACAGAAGATAATCAGAATTTGGGAGGACAATAACATAGAAAAGATATAGTTAAAACAATTTAAAAATACAGAGAAAACAAGGCTACTGCCCCAGCAGTTATCTCCCGCCTTAGGATCAGTAATAATGGAGAACTAAAGGAGACATACGGCCTTTGTAGTAAGGTAACCCAACTTGACATTGAAGAAGGGGTCAAAGGTAAAAGTCAGTAATTGGAAAAGAGTCTCATGCCATGACTTCCTATAAGTTGTTTTCACATTTGGAACCCCTAGTAGCAATGATAAGGGAGATATTTTTAATAGGATAATCCCATTTGGCATTAAACATGTGATATAACGGCCATTTTGTTTATTACTCTCAGGCTAACTTTCCTAGCCATATATCTTTTGTGCAAATTTGATGAGCCTAGTTAGAACCTAGCAATATTTCAGGTTTTAGAGTATCTTAATGATTTTGAAATAATTGGCTATTGCAGCAATTTTGTTTTTCAAAATAAGGCCAAAATTGTTCTCAGGCGAAACATTTGTAGGCCAGGACATTTTATGGTTTGTAATTACATTCTGAAGCCATAGCACCAATAATAAGGGAGAAATAAGAACGTTTCAGTGTGTTGACCCCATTTAACCTTGAAGCAGAGGTCGAAGGTTAATTTCAACATCTGGAAAAGATTCCCAGGCCATGACTTCCTACAAGTTGTTTTCATATTCCGAATCTCTAGGAGCAATATTAGGGGAGATATACATGCATAAGGCCTTTTTAATAGGATAACTCCTTTGACATTAAACATGTGATATGGCGGCCATTTTGTTTTTAGAACTAGGTCAAAATTACTATCAGACTAGCTTTGCTAGCCATATAACTTTTGTGTAAATTTGATGAAGCTAGCTGGAATATTTCAAGATTTAGAGCACCTTTTATGATTTTCAAACAATTGGCTTTTCAAACAATTGTTTCTCAAAATGAGGCCAAATTTTGCACAGACAGGTTTTTATAGCCATAAACATTCCCTGCAAATGGTGAAGATATCTTTAAAAGTGAATGAGATATTAAGGTTTACATAAAAACATGACAAACGGACACACAGACGAACGGACACACATACGGAAGGCATTTTATAATCTCCTGGCCACAGCCTTAGACCGCTAAGGGGAGATTAAAATGCATGATTTTTCAGTGGGGTGTGCTTGTTAACTACCCGTCGCAACATAATCAATACAAAAGTACTAGGCATGACATAAAACACTACTGCTTTTCGACCATAGCAAAAATTATGGATACCCAAATTACACCAATCCTTTAAATTTCAAAATGTTATTTAATATATTGTAGTGGTAGATCAATTTACACAACAATAGAAATTGAGTTTGATATAAACATTAAACTTCAGCGTTTTAAATTTAGAAATAAACTTTAAAACATATGGAGTGACCATAACTGGTGTACTGACCATAATTGTTTGGCAAGCAATAAATAATGAAATAAGTAAAACTATTATCAGTTAGATATAGTTACCCTAAACAATAGACATCAGGTGTTGATTTTAATTTATCAAGAATGTTCACACAGATGGAAAGATACTATTTTATGAATGACATCAGCTGATCATCATGTCCCTCCAGTATAGTTAATGTGACTTGGGACTGGAAAAAAAGAATCTGACCTGTTTTAAGAAACATGAACATATGTCATTTAAGTGTCTGAAAAGTAATTAATAAAGGTTTAACAGATAATTAAATGTCCCACTTCGAACAATAAACACATAAATAAACTATTTCTTTCAACAAGGCCGAAAGGGGATTTGGTCTACAAGCATGAGCAGCAAAGCCATCAGAAACATGAGTAGTGCACCGAAACAGTCAACCATCCCAGTACTAACTAAGCGTTCTCTAGCAGTGAGACCCTTGCTAGAGCTCACTCTTAAAAACTCCCAAGGATAAGCAGTATTTCTCTTCAAACAAATAGGAAGGAATTGTTGACTGGATGTTCATTATGAAAAAGTTTTTTTGTTGTCACAAAATAGAGTATTAATTATGCATCTTCACTGGACAACATACTTCAATGGCTGAATGGTATAGGGCAATCTTATATCACCAAGTATAGGATTTAGAGTTGCATGTTAACAATCTGTAGAACTATTGAAACCGTATATATCCAACAAAGTCAAGACATCAGGGAAATTTGGCAGTTAACCACCTGAATCTCACCTGTATCATCTGCCATATTACAGAAATATGTAGAATTTTACTGAGGATTTGGTCTGACATGACCTAAATTACTGAAAAGTAACTTTGGCTTGAAAAAGTCATTATATGTCAATTTGTAACTTCTTCAACTGCTCATATGATTAAAAGAAACTAAAAGAAAGACTTGTGCAAAACCGTAGAGACACTTTTTTCTTGGACCTAATGAATTACCATTGGTTACCCAAGGGACTTAATCCCTGATATTTCAGTAATCAAGTTATTTTACGTTTGATGCATCACTACTTAGAAGATAGCTTTGAACCCACATATCTGCCTTTTTATTGGCAGTATTACAAGAAACATGCATAACCAATAATTTAAATGATTACTTTTGGAGGTTTTGCATTCTTTTGAAGAACTGTCAGTCACATCTCCCATAATGCCATCAAAGGAACCCCATTTGCAAAACATAAATGGTCAAAATGTTCCTTGGACTTGTGGTTCTGAGATATTTCCCATACTGGATGGTTGAGGAATGTATATTTTAACTCAAAGTATATGATACACTTTCATCCACATTAGGTGGTTCTTTTTTGTAATCATGTATTGAAATTGAACTTGAGATGTTTTGTTGTATACGTAACAATAAAATCATAAGAATCTTACTTTTTAATGACTATGTGGTACAAAAAAATGCATCATGTATAACTCTCTGGACTTGCTATAAGAAGTATAAGCCTATCTGTTCATATCTTATCTCTTCTCTTGTTATCAAGTCTGCTTGTTTGCTTCCCTCTTTGTCTATCTCATGACTTAAAAACTGTACATAAGATGTGGATCATATTTTTTACACAAGGTGGGGGTCTAACTAGTCTAACTTAAATCCCAAACAATGGTCTGGATGTGCATCAGGATCGCGACTCCAGTGTTGTTCTGTACTTTTCTCAGCACTACCCAAATACCCCTTTTGCAGTACAGATGGGGGTCACCAGCGGTGACCCACATTTGGTGAAATGTCCCTGTCCTTGGATCATCATCTGATGTCTGTTTGCAAATTTGCGAGTCCAGTCATCTGAATTGGGTACCATGGGCATGCGCAGACGATTTCATGCATGTGCATATGAATTTCTGACTATGAAAACCGAAGGTGTGGTCCACGGTGTACATAAGGTTGTGATTCGACTGTCTTTCGGTGTAATAGGAGGTTACATGGACATTTTGCCACTGTGACACAAGGTCGCAGAGAAACCTCAAATGGTGGATGAAGGACAGGAACATTTAGTCAAATGCCTATAACAGCAAATCACACCACCTGTAGTGTGAACAACTGGGATGAAATGGGCAACCAGGGAGGCAGTTCCACCGCAGACCTGTAACCGTGGGACATACTGCCTGTAGTGTGAAAGGGGCAAAGGGTAAGAACTTGTGAGTTTTCATGCATTTCTAGTTACTTTTGTGTCAAAGATTATCCCTGCAAGCTGACTATCTTGACTAGAATTTCAGGTTGTTACTGTAATCCCAAATCAACAGCTGCTGCCCGTAGCAGTGTAAATGAATTATAATGACAATGTAGCTTTTTACTGAAAACCTCGTGTCCCTATGGGGATGTCAGGCTAGACAATATGTCAGGGAATGCAATCCTATAAGGCACCATCAGTGTCAGAGTAGGATGGAGGCAGAGAGAGATTGACTCTTGGAGTGGTGGATATAAGTGTGTGTTGTGTAAGATAGGCTAAAGGAAAGGAGTACAGACTATCTTTTGATAGAGGTGGCAGTCATTTTATTATATGAAAATGTTTGGCACTGTTTGCCTCATATTAATATATTTATGTGTGTGTTTTTATAAAGTACAAGTTTAACAGTGAGATGCAGGTATGTTTTAAAAACTGTCAATCAGAATTAGTGAAAAATATATTGAACAGAGTGAAGGTGATGTGAGCTTTATAATAGAGATTACTTGGAACACACACATTGTAATAACTAACTCATCAGAAGCAGCACTGATAAGAACAATAACACTTTTGAAATTATTAACAACTCAAATGTAAGTAGCCTTTCTTATGCTCTATATAAATAGAAAAAAAATCAGTATTTTCAGTGTGCATTCTTTTGGATAAGGAAATATAACTGTTGGTTGTATAGCTTATATCATAACAGGTGGTTAAGAGGATAGAGGAAGCCAGTGGATGCTAGGTGATAAATATTCTGCACCAAAACCCACAGGATACCAGCAAGCGATTTCATGGTATTAGTATGACCCAATTAAATTCAGTACATGTTAAGCCGCCCACACACTACACAACATTCTCAACAGATATCTTTATTACGCAGGACATGAGAGGTGGGACAGGGACATTTTACTCACTAGTCACCTACAATTATCCAGGCATCAAAAACTTATTACTGATAGCTCTCCTGGGGGGTTACTTTCAAATTAAGACAAGATGTATAGTTTTAGTATTTGCACAGAAATAACAAGATAATGGACAACCTCGTACCAATATGAATCATCTAAGAATGATCCTTTTCCATAACTGCTTTATCAACTAATGCATCTTGGTTTTACATATATAGATGTAGCAAACAAATGTAATAGCAATGAGAAAACAGGGACATCTAATGATGAAAGACTAGCAGGTCCATATCCTTTGGGTAATCTGACTTGGCACTCACAAACTAACTTTAAGGTTTCACATGTTGGCCTTATGGAAAAAACCATTTGACGTTAATAATAAAGACATTTCCTTTGTCATTTGAGAAAATATAAGATTCCACCAAGATTCCTCTAGCCACATGAAGCTATTCTCATCCACCACATTTGTTCGGTTCTTGATGTTTTTAAGCACGAGCCTCGAAAGAGCTCACGCTTCTACAGATCACTTTTTTTTTGTCTCTGGACTTTCATGAATTGTGGTGTAGCGTGATGAGTTTTTGTCTGCTCACTGAACTTAAGCGGCAATGGGTTACGTTAGTACTTGGATAGGTGACCATCTGAGTTCAAGACCAGCTGTGGGATGTGTCTGAGTTGGAATTTCTTTGTGTCCCCAGACTTTCGTAAATTCTAGTGTACTACTCGTGTCTCTGATGGCTTTGTGCTAGTGCTAGGGGACAAAAACACCTTTTGGCCTTGTTATAACAATATTATATCTTGTGAGTGTTGAATATGGAAATTAACTGCAGTAGCTAACAGTTGACTTTAGTTAAGTTGTTTTTTTAACAAAGTTTATTTTTAGAACAGTATTGATGAATAAAATATAATTACATGTAAAGTTATTTACTGTTTAGGAAAGATTTACAGCATTCATGTTGTTACTGGTTGCATTATGTTAGTGAGATGGGGTTGTTAGTTTACTTTAGTATTTGTTAGAAACTGTGCTGTATTTATATTACATATACTAACATATCTATAGTATTTAATCTATATTTATAATATATAAAATATTTATTATATAAAGTTAAATATTTTCAATAGCCTTGTATATGTTACCTAAATACAACAAAACTAGTTCTAAAAAACTTAAGTTCTGAAAAAAAAGATGGGAAGGAACTAAGAAGGGATCCAGTTGGGGATTGCCTGTATATATGTAAATGAAGGCCATAAACCTGATAGTGTCAGTAATAACGGTCGACAAACGCTCCCATATCAGATCTAGTAGTGCTCCATGTATATGTCAGCCCCACAACAATATACATTCGTTTAGGACTTGAAAATAAGTCACAACTGTGTCCTCCAATATCCATAGTCTCAATTTTTGAGGCAACAACGGAAAAAGTGGGGAAAATCTACACATATCTCCAAACATTAGTTCAACAGAAACAAAACAATATACATAAGTTTAAAATGACATCTAAGTAAATGGAACAAATTATATTTAAATAACTACATTGCCATATGCTACTTTTATCTAAAAGGACGTTCAGTGTTTACGTGTCTTGAATTTCATATCATATTGCTAATGTAATCGCAAAGAGGGCAGGTTTGAACCTACCAGAGTCCCTTCCCCCCACTGAAATGTCCATAAGCTTTTAACATATCATTAGTTTGGAAAGGACTCCACAAAGAACTGGAAAGTACTCCAAGAGTGCAGACCCCCACAAAGGCAGCCAACTATACAGAATGAAAACCAGATCTTTCCAGAAATATAACCATGTGCATGTCAAAAATTTCAAAACGATCCGGCAAATACTTTTATCTCAACAGTCAACCCTAAATCACTGGAAATGGGAAAATTCGGAATTTTTGTGTCCAGAGGAGGATACAGGTGTTTCATTATTTCATTTCCTCGGGTTCTATCCATGTAATAGATTTGATAAAGAAGGGTTTATGTGTTTCAGAGTAATTCTGAAACCCATCAGACGAAAAAATGAATACATCCAAAAACATAACCTCTTTGCCCAGAGGTAATTAACCATGACATAAAACTGACCTGTGCACTCTACCATAGAGACCTGAGAATATCACTGAGTCAAGCAGACCTTTGCACATTTGGTTATCCTCCAGACGATGTGTTTGACCCAAATACTGGGATCGAATAATAATATTTCTTATCCATATTTGACCAGTATAGGGTGATATAGGGGAGGGGGGGTATTTTTTTTTGTATGTGACGGCGCGCCCGTACCATGGATAATAAGCGTCAATAGCTTTCAGTTTTTTTACTTATATCTCGGAAATTCTGCAATCTACAAATGTGTATTATTTATCATTAGAAAGGCCTTTTCACACCACTTCTGCTCGTGTCTCTTGCTCAAAGCTCGATGCAGAAATGGCTGGGATATTACAAGTTAAAAATTGACGTTTTAATTTCCACTGTTGCACATGCTTTTTGAAAGCCTTTTTCACATTCTCTCATTAAATATTTATTTTATTTAACTCCTAAATCATAGAAAATGGTGGATGATAAAAGTAAAGCATCACTCATTAGACATATACAGAAAATATATCACTTAAGAAGATTAACAATATAATACTCGTGCTACATACATACTCATATATCATTGTTATCTTCATTCGTGATATATTTTTTCTGTACATGTAATGCGGGAAGTTTTCCTGTTATATATATTTTTTTGTATTTCCAGGTGCCCCTTGTCATATATAGTGACAAATGCATATTTAAGGGCTGATTTGTCGTAAATATATTAATTATTTAAGCTACAGGTATGTTTATGCACATCATTAGACAGACAGTAATTTTACAGAGCTTCTGATTGTTTGTAACATTAAAGTGTGTGCAGAAATGGTGGAGAAATCTCAAGTTAAAAATTGATGTTAACTACACAAGTACAGCCCAAGTTCTCTGGTGACTGACATTCCCCGAGGCTCTAGAATGACCATTTTCCAATGTCCCTAAGGTTCTTTAGCCTAGCACTGGAGAAAAGAACCCAAAGGCAGAGGAGTGCATTTTAACTGGTCATCCAAACCACTATCTGCCTGCCTGTACCGGGGTTCAAGTCCAGGTCTTTTGTGTTCCTGGGCCTCATCTGCCACAGTAACACAGAAAGGTCAAGAAAGCATGAGGTGAAGCTGTGTAAGTTGGACTGGCTATACTGTCTTGGGTTTCTGTTGAGTATGGTCCTCTGCTAACTGGTTTAATACCACAGTAAATAAATACACAAACACTATTTAGTTGAACTCCTAAAATTACAAATAATTCAGTATGTCTGCTGCCCTGAAGTTTGAAGAGTCCTGTCAACAACAGATTCAAAAGTAACCTTTTCAATAGAGGAAACTCGGGGAAGTATGACTTGGGTTTACAAAAGTAGAGTCAGAAAGGGAATTCCCAGTGACTAAGTGGAAATGCTGAACATTTAAAGTAGGTGCCAATCGACTGAAACAACGGAGACCCTTAGAACATGTGCTGTGCACTTTGCCTCAGTGGTGCTGTTCTGCTTCACATTTTAGTACATCTAATATAAAGTTACTGACTACTGCAAGAAAAGCTTAACTCAGACATTTTTTATGAAATACAAACTGTGTAAAAGTACCAAATTTTGAGGTTAAAATTATTTTGTTTATGTTTTTTAACATTCTATGTATAATTCAAACAAAGCTAGTCATAATATATCAATTTGTGAAGCAGAAACAGAGTGAAGCTGACAAGAATTAATATAAATGGAAAATCTGGAATAAATGACGTGCATGGTACAGAATTAAACAGGTTAGAACAACAGTTGTGATGTCATAAACTCATGTCTTGCATAAATCTATAAATGCAAATTTACTTCTTTCAATATGTTATTTGTAAGTTCATAATATCTTTCAACAAACAAGATAAGGAGTCTAATACATCACGCATCATCCTTTTGATGAGGTAAACATTGTTGAAAATATTGGATGAGGTAGCTCATTGCTATTTGAGGTTTGTTATCGTACATGTTAAGACGTATTTCTATTAATTATATGTTTACACTGAAATGCCCAGGGTTTAGTCAGAAAAGCCATACCATCTTCAACACAGGTGTGTCAGGGCAACGTCTTTTTAAGACAACTGTTAGTTACACATATTCTTTGCATTAAAATAATGAAATAGAAGTACTTAATTTTCATCACTTTCAAAGTTCAGTAATATATGCATCAATGAGAATTCCCAGTAGTTCTTTTTCAGATATATACCTTAACAATGGGAAGAGACCTATGCCTAAGATTAACCTACTTATTTTCGTCTACTTACTTTATATATTCATTATGCATATATTTTGGTTGGATGTCTTCCCTTTCTATTTTATTTGGGTGTATCATTATTTATTATGTACATCAACTCGCTGCGGGGGGGGGGGGGGGGGGGCACGTTGGGACTCAAGGAAAGTTTGTTTATGTTTCTCCAGTATTCGATTCCAGATCTCAGAGCGAGTGTTTGTGTTCCCTCAAGCACTTTTCATTTCCCATGTACCACTAACTGTGTACTGTTTTCCCACTGCCCATTGTTACTTCCCACTGGTACTTACCAAAATAGGGTTTGAGACAAACCCAAAAGCCAGTAACCCCATGCAGATTTTATGCAACAACAATTATGGTAACAATAGTTGGTATGAAATAATATACTTCTATATATTGTCCCTTACAATGTAATTTGCGATTGCTTATTTTCCTAGTTTATTTCACTATTAATTTATTGCCACAGAGTATAGTCCTTAATCTTTTATCTAGTCACTGAACCACCTTCAAGGACGCCTCATATTTTCTGAGATTTGGTATTTCTATCACCCTACTGGTAGTATAATTCGCGGTTATAGGTGTTGGGCAAAATGCCCCTGTCCTTCAACTACCGGGTGAGGTTCATACGCGAAGTTTTGAGGCAGTGGCGAAACCTCCATTTACATTCATTTATCCATTTATCTTAAGTTTCCATGATACGCTGAAAGAAGACCGAGTCAAAACCTTACATACATCGCAGACTACACCTTCAGTTACCGTAGCAAGAAATTCATCTGCCCATGCTCACATTTGTCCGCACATGCCCATGGTACCAAATTCAGAGGTGGAAATTTTAAACATTGTAAAGCTTCCATAGAACATGCAAGGTAATGGATGTTGCACCAATGTTGCACAAGGTCGCATAAGGACCTCGGACGGTAGTTGAAGGACAGGGGCATTTCGCCCATCGGCCTATAGCGTCGGGTTATGCTGCCTGTAGTGTGACCGGGGTTTTAGCAATGGTGGAGATGTTGGGCCTTTGCAAACGTAAGAGTTATATAAGTACTCTTTTTTATTTTTATTTTTGTTGTTGTTGTTTAATAATCAAAGACTCTGCTTCTTATGAATGTCTGTCCTTCCCCAATTGTATACTATCCAAATATCTTAAAAGACAGTGCTTTTTCAAAAAAATTTTAATTAAATAAAAAAAACATTTTTCCCTTTTGTGAATACAAAGACATATGATATTTGTAACGAGAACCTTTCTTCAGAATAAGTAATGGGGTATTCAGTTTGACAAAACGAGGGAATTTGTCTGTGTTCTGTGACATTCTGTTATGTATTTATGGTAGGAGTTACATACATGGTAAGAGTTATTTAATCATCATAAAATATCAAATTGTGTCATGAAATAATGCACATCTTTCAACATTTTCTGTAAATATAACAACTAGTTAAGGCCAAGCTTGGATATATCCATAGCCTACTTAAAACATCTGTAACATCTCAAAATATAACAAAGTCAGACAATTGATAAATTGAACAAAAAATTTTATCGATAATTAAACTGTGTTATTTGCATTTCCTATAATAGTTACAAATAACCTAAACCTTCAAGGTTAGCTAATGTTTCTACAGGACTAACCCGTAGAATCTACCACTAAAAAGCCATTGGGTTCTAAATATCACTTTAATTTGAAAATAAACATTTGTACAGTAATCGTGCAATAATCTTGGTGATATATATTACCCACTTTTAAATAATATTATTTATTAGATTCAGACTACAAAGATTCAGACTGTCCTTTTTAAGCATCAGAAATCAAGCCTAGTAAAAGAAAATGTGACCAAAACAAACACAAGGCCACCTCTAGAATTGGTTGTATATATGGAAATGAAGGTCCATTAATTTCATACTGTTAGTAATGAGAGTCAACCTATGCTCCTTGATCATATCCACTAATGATCCCACATCATGTATATTACACGCCCCATAGGAATAAGTCATGATAAACCACGTTATATATAGGATGTACATAAAAATCAAAGTTGTTGTTTTACGTCCTGTTCAACAGCCAGGGTCATATTGTCACTTGTGTCAAGGATGTACATAAAAATCAAAGTTGTTGTTTTACGTCCTGTTCAACAGCCAGGGTCATATTGTCACTTGTGTCATACATAAAAGTCACAACTTTTAACTCCCTGGAGCCAAAGACAAGAGCTTGTATCAACAATGATAGATCACATGTTTTAGAGTCGAATAAACCCGTGAGCCTTCATCATATTTATGTGCAGCCACGTGACCAGTTTGGAAACAAGATGAACCGCAAACCTTAGAAATGTTCCCAACACCTCTAATGTTGATTATGAGTGCATTAAAAATCCTTTAAGAAATTTCAGGATCCAGACAGTGAACAGATAAACAAACACATACTACTAAAATATAACCACACTTACGGAGGTAAGTAAGATCAAATGCCTCGACTTTTGAATTTAAGAGGGAAAGGGGCTTTAAACGAATCTACATGAATGCAACATTTTACATACCAACCCCAAAACATGGTTTAATTTACATTGCTTTAAGTGATGTTTAAAGTCAATGTGGTGTAAAGGATTTCATTTATTTGGGTTTTAACGTCACTTTCAACACTTTATAGGTCATATCGCAAAGGTAGGGGGCCACGGAGGCGGAGGGGTAACACTCTCACCTCCCACCTCTGAGGCCGGGGTTTGGTTCCCAGCACGGCCTCAAGTGGGAAAGCTGCTTGCCGTTGGTCGGCAGTTTACAGTACAGAACCTTGACCAACTATATGTCCTGGTTTCCTCTGCCCTTCCAACTACCTGTCGTGATATGACCTGTACAGTTTTGAAAGCGACGTAAAACCCCAAATAAATAAACATATCACAAAGGTAGTTTTATGGCCAGAGGAAACCAGAACATACAGTTGGTCAAGGTTCTGTACTGTAACCTGCCGACCAACTGTAAGAATCTACATGTACCATCTTTCCCATATTGGGTTCGGGGTTTTTACCTCCAACCTCAGAAGTGGGAGGCAAGTGTGTTAATTGTGTACCACAGTGGCCCCAGTGTAAAGGACATTTTAAACATAAATACACTTTTCTATATAGGATTTGTTACTATGATCCTAACTTCTATCAAATGAGTATATATTAAAATTTTATAAGACTTCGGTTCCAAAATTTGCTGTTTTTGAGGGTCTGGCAGCCAGTGGTGAAGAATAATACATTACAAAGAACAGGCTGGTTCATACCACATACATAATGTTATTAAAATAGGTCAGTACATCAGTTTATTTTGACATACAAGCGTGGCATGGCATCATGGCTTAGCAGTAACTTTAGCCTGTCTTTTTGTCACACTACCGCCCCCAGATGATTTCATCCAGTCTAATTCTCCACTGCAATGGGGTTACATATGAAAGGCTTTTGTTATTAGAAGCAGGGCACTTGTTTTGCATTATAAATGACCTTTACTAGATGAATATACAGGCTGCTTTAGTGAAACATGTTTACCTAACTTTTTCAGAAATGATAATATTAAAAAATACACAATAGAAGGTCGAAGGACAGATGATCTTTAAGTTAGAATAGGCTGGCTGACCTGACCTAACATAGATGTTTTAAATATTGATGAGAAAAATCAAATCAACAGTATACCATGATGATTTGGCCAAATATAAATACCTAACATATGAGTAAACTACCTTGTGGATTGTATGTTGTTAGTTTCCAGTGTAATTTAAAATTTTATAAGATTTTATATACGTTATTGTAAAAACTATACGGTAAATGTTATTGCAAATACGTCTCATGCAATGATGGCCTCTTGCAAATTCTGCTCAGAACAGAATTTATTACAAGAAGACTAGAGGTACCTGGAAAAAGATTTCCCAAGAGCTCAGATGTTATTCTTCCGTGTAACACATTCATTTGTAGAGTCACTGTTTCCTTCTGTGTGACATATTCATTATGGGGATAATTTGATGTCTGACATTAATTTTGTTCATCAAGTTTTAAGTACTTCCAGGGTTTAAAGTGAAACATAGCTCACATAGCTCCAGTGTATAATTGTCTTCCTTGTCTGGTTTTTAATAACATAAAAACTCAGGTCATTTATTGTCAGAAATATGTCAATATGTTTAATTATTTTAAAAAGGTTTTTTAAAAAGGTTATTTTGAAAAGGTTTTATTTTGGGGGATGGTTTGATATTCTATCTGTTTGTTTATTTGTCTTCATTCATGACAACTCAAAATAATGAACATAACATTCTGAATATTTTTTTTCGTTTTTACACTTGTATTTGGGATAACTCTACAGGTAATGAACGTGACATTCAGAAATTTTTATATATCTAGAGCCTGGCTAAAAAAAGTGACTACACTTTGGAAAATATCTTAATGGTATTCTGGATATAAAAAGTTACAAAACGTCCTGCTAGAGGTCAGCCCTCTGTGAATGTTTTTAGTTCTTTGTAAGATTAGTCAGTTAGCTGTCGTTAATATTTAAGACATTACGTAAGGACTTCGGTGTACCAAACACATGCACAATCCCAAAAAATCTCAATTGTTCTACTAGTTTCATTCAGGATAAACTAGGAACACTTTGCTCAGCATGGCCTGTATAGGGGCCTGCTGCCTCAGTTTCCTAACTACCTTAAGTTTGTCACACCTCTTATCCTGACTTATTTATGTGTCAGGGATTACTACCAATCAGGGCTCGTGTGGGGTTCAAATTCCTAGCCTCATTTCAAACTTGTTAGCCATTTTGAATTTATCATTGAAACAATAACAGTAGTGAAGGGATTTTATTTTTTTATTTCCCACCGTCCTTCCCTGGGGCACTGAATACTGCATTTTCTGCCTTCGGGCATTAGGCGGCCCCAGGTTAACCCTGGGTCACCCCCTCTCGAATTGACTGTAACTAGTTCACAAAGTTTGTGTATCAAGGTAGGGTCAGGCATTACCCTGGTAGCCCCCCTCTCTTAGTGTCTCACTTCTAACTTGTCACTAGGAAGCCAGATAGGTCCTGGCTCCCTCTAGAATTGGCTACACAGCCTGATCAGTTAATATATATTTGAAGTATGAGTTACTTAGTCAAATTTCTTAGTCTATTACTGTGATATTGTTGCACTAGTTGCTATATGAGTATGTGTGTAGTTCTTAATCCTTTTGTGATATTGTTGCACTAGTTGCTATATGAGTATGTGTGTAGTTCTTAATCCTTTTGTGATACTGTTGCACTCGTTGCTATATGAGTATTTGTGTTGGCACTAGTTGCCTTTTCTTTTATTGTGGTGCTTTTAAAATCTTTCAAAATTTTGAAAATTTTAAAGTTTTACCTTTGTACATACTTACTAACTTGTAAAATAAATTCCTCAAACATAATTCTACCTTTACGTCATCCCTCTGACCTCTGACCCTCACCTTGACCTTAATCACCTCATAGGGAAACTGTAATCGGTGATGCTTACTGTTGTTTTATTAGAGAAATAGAAGCCACTTAATGATGGTTTTCAACTTAATCAAAAGAGACAGCTACTTATCTTATGCCTTCTAGTTCACAAGTCTATAACTTATTTGACCTGCAATAAACAATCGATTTTGTATTTCTACCGAAGTTTGGAAGGATTAAAATGTAATTGTACATCTGAAATGATTAATATGCAATTTAGCAAATCACAATATTATATTTTCATGGATATTTATAAGATGTACTATAAACTCCATACATTTTATAAGTATCACCTAGAAATGTTTGTTTAGCATTGGAAGGTTTTTAATTAAGGATGTTCAATTTTAAACCTAATGATTCTCTCATGTAAGTTTTAGAGAAGGAATACCTATGAAACTCAATGCGACATCATACACTCAGATTGAGAAAAATATTTTTCCACTTGTAATCCATTCTGACAAAAAGATGTATAATTTTAGTAATGCATTTTAAAAGTTTAATAACATATGCAGTCACAGTGTCAGTATTTCTGCAATGGTTAAAGATATAATTAGCTTACAGTTACTATTTCAGGGATATCTGTAGAGACCACATACATAATTGACAGAGCCATGACAGAAGAATGGCATCTCCTGATGGAAATTGTCATGTCTCTACCCTTTACCTAATCTAACTTGGGAATTTATAAAAAAAGTATGTCTGGACATCTAGCTTTGTCAATGACATGATGGCCTAATGGAAAAACCTTCTGCCATTATTAATGAAGACATTTCCCTTGTCATTTGAGAGGCTGTAAGATACCACCAGCTGCACGAAGTCACTGGCACCAACAATTTATGCCCCTGTGAGTAAGTTTTAAAAACCAAGCTGTCTCTTCCTGCTGCTTAAAGTTGGAAGTTAACCATGATAATATTGTATACGGCGGTAGATAACTACTGGAGTTTAAGACAGTAGCAAACACAAAATACCAATTTGGGAAACTTAAAAGAAAAGAGACATTTTTTAATGTTTCCATTACACAAATATATATAGACATTGGGAAGTACATCATAATTCAGCATGGTACAACAGACTAAACAGGTATGAAAATAAATTGGTGATTAAGTGGCATCTAATTCTGTTGCTGGTTAGAAGTTATGGTTATACTTCCTCTTCAATAGCCAGGGTCATGCTTAGACAGGCCCTCCGCATTGCGTCTGGGATTTGAGGTCTTGACAAACAATAACTTCTGACTTGATCTTTAAAAAATAAACGAGACAAGAATAGCATAAGAAGATGGAATCTGAGAGTAAGTTAACAGTAGGTGCCTTACTGGAATGATGTAAACCAAGATTGCCACCAGGATAGTTTCAATATGTATTGATACATAGTGATAAAATTATTTAATTTTTGTTAATGTTTTATAAGTAACCGCCAGCATATTAAATGTTAAACAGGTACTATACCCACCTTTAACATTACCAATTTAATTTTAGAATTATTCATTTACTTAAACCATCAATAAATCCAACATACGAAATCTATTCTCTGCCTTCACAATGCACAGGTTATTAAATATCACACTGATTTCTAAACAACATCCGCAAAGGATTTGAGTTACCTTTCAGGACAATTCTTTCTATACAGTAAATATGTCAATATGACCTTTACAGCAATGAGGTGAGACGTCATGTTGTGAGATATTGGGTTACTACCTTGCCAATGAAAATACTTTGGTTTGTCACTTATTATTTAGTGCCACTTATATTTCATTTATTTTAATCAACTTTAATCAAGCATAAATAAAGAAATAAAAGTCTATATTGCTGGATCAACTTTACACAGTTGTAGAGTACTTAGTAATAATATTTAGCTTTTACACCTCCAAACATGTAGAGCCTGAAAAAAACACAAACTCTATCTGTGGGTATTGTTAAATTCTGTATTTTCGTTCCATATGATTTTAATCAAGTTTGGGCGGGAAAAGATACAGGTAGATCCTACTTTTGTGTAAAAACATCCAATGAAAAGGTTTTTTAACCTATGCATGTTGATATTGCAGAAAAACCACACAAAAAAAACGAAATTTACAATCCGGATGGCAATTATGACCATCTTTGAGGACAGTAGGTAGACCTCACCGTTTGTGGAACTATGAATTTGATCTGATGTATAGTTTGGGGGTTAGGGGTGCAGATAAGCTGACAGACAAACATACACAATAAACAATACCCTTCATTCCATTTCTAGGAGCGAGGGAAACACAACCTATTCTACTTTGTAGAAACAAGAAGTATTTTTACACAAACAAAACAAGCAATCAAAAGATACTCTCACAAACTGACTTTAAACTAATAACTTGTGGAAAAAAAACTTCATTACATTTTGTAGGTGAAAATCATTGCCAACAAAACCCAGAGTCTTTGTGACACACTAGTTGGCAAGGCACTTGTTATGCATTATGAAATCATGTCATTATGGGATCTACAGTGCTGAAAGGGAGATGGCTATGCAAGGATATGCAGGGTGGCTTATTTACTATCAACATACAAGTTCTTTTTGTAGGCTTTGTTTATATACATCCAACGAGATATGAAGGCATGATGCAAAGGGTCATTTTCATTGTGTATCATTCACTGAGTTAGTGGTTTATATAGTTTGAATTTAAAACATGGCATATTACAACACTACCTTTGGTCAAATGGATAGTGATGCTTGGGCAAAGATTTTTGTACTAGCCCACTTATTGCCAGTTAATAATAAAGTAATAGAGTTACAATATAAAATATTATTTCGCTTTGTGGTAACAAATAAATTACTCTATCAGATTCAAATTAAAACAACACCAAACTGTCCGATTTGTGAAATAGACACTCAGACGATTGAACATTTATATTTTGAGTGCAAAAAATTAAAACATTTTGGTTACAAATTATTGATCTTTGGAACAAGTATAATAACACCAGAGTAATTTTGTCTGTAAAGGACGTTATCCTGGGGTATAAATTCCAGGATTTGAAATCAAATAAAGCATTAAACACTATCATTCTGCTGTCAAAATATTATATATATACTAGTTACATTACTGAGAAAAATATCAGCTTGAAGAGTTTCTTTATAAAGTTAAAGCAATATGTTGATATTTTCAAGTCTCTCAAGACGAAGGATTCAGCTCATTCTGTTGTTGAAACTATAGAGTCTTTCATAAATTGGTCAGAAATTTAAACATCAGTTTGCATTCACATATATCCCAGCACACTGTTGTGTTGTATGTGTTGTCTGGTTGTGTCATTGTGTATTGTCTTTTTTGTAGTTAGAAAGGGTAGTAAAATATTTTGAGAAAAAAAAAGTATAAAAACAAAATATTGTAAAGTATTATCACTCATCACACATTGTGTAGTTTTAAACTTTGACATAAATGTATAATTGTAAGACACCGATGAGGGGTTCTTCCACTCTCGCCCTTCCGGTTGTCATTGGAAAAGAGTGAATAAAATATATTTTTTCTCAAAAAAATAATAATAATCGATAAAATATGGATCTGTGACTTACAGAAAGTACTTTCCAGAAAAAATTAGATTGATTAATTGGTGTGGATAATTTGTTGTGGTGAGTGTTTCATGTTGCTTTATTGATCTGTGCTTATTTTAAAACAGTAAGCTGTGTTTCAGGCATTGAAAGTACTAGAAACTGGAGAATTACATACTTGTTTTATTTTGTATTGAAGTTTTTGGATTTCTCAAGATTTTTATTTTGCATGCTTCTTTGTCTCTTAATTTTAAATCAAAGAAAATGCCTCCTGGAAAGATTGTCTCCTGGACAAAAGCCTTATAGAAAGAATGCCTACTCCACATTTTGTATTTCAACAATACCTCCTATGAAAATTAATCTACAACATTAAGAATAAAATTCATTTCAGCCACAAACAGTGTATCATTTTAGAAGTATATAAAAACTGTAATAAGGTAAATTAAAATCTTTGTTTTGAACTTAAAAACAAAGACAATTTAAATCAAACTTAAACCAAAAAGTAATGCATTTCAGTACTGCATTTTTGCAATACGTTTTTTCTCATTTTACTTGAGTAAATTTTGAACCACTAAAAACACTCCTTTTAACATAGTATGCTGGGTTAGATTTTAATGGTGAGTTTGTTTGAAAGGTAGCTGATCCTTTACGTTCACAGAAGATTATTGTAAAGTCAAATTGTAAAGAAAATGCACAGAATTAAAAAATATTCAACTTTATAAATTAAATTGCTTGTTTTGTATTTGTCAGGGGGCCACGGTGGCAGAGTGGTAACACTCTCGCCTCCCACCTCTGAGGCCGGGGTTCGGTTCCCGGCACTGCCTCAAGTGGGAAAGCTAGTAGTTGCTTGCCGTTGGTCAGCAGTTTACAGTACACATCCCTGACGAACTGTATGTACTGGTTTCCTCTGTCCTTCCAACTACCCGTTGTGATATGACCTGTAAAGTGTTGAAAGCGACGTAAAACCCAAAATAAATAAATAAGTTTTGTATTTGTCAGGAGGTATTTTGTCAAAGTAGCATTTTTCATGAGGTATTTTTCTATGAACTCTGAATGTCATTCAGAATTAAAAAGACTTTGTAAATGTACCCAATGAACTAATTAATATGAAAGAAGTTGTGAAAACATCTCAATATTGAATACATTGTGCTGAGGATGACTGGCAAATGCCCTTTTGTTCTTGGCAAACTGGCCATTGAACTAAACCGCAATCCACCGTTAGAAAATAAAATAGTGTTAACTCTCCATTATGCAAAAATAATTGAGAGTGGAGACAATGGAAGGGTCACCCATCTGGGTTTTATAAATAAATACACTACCAATGATATTTTTATAACTGACCATTCAGTTTGGTGATGTGTCACAATTTGGCTTGAAATCAGACATCAATGAATTTATAAAAAACATATTTAATATGACAAGTGATTTATTGGTGTGAAGATACATTAAGCAAGTTTTATGGTACATGAAGAATGTTTCAACGTGTGAATATATATGCTAGAAATAAACAAGGCCGAAAAGTGTTTTGGTCTACTTGCGCTAGCTGCAAAGCCGCCAGAGATGAGAAAAATGCACTGAAACAGTCACCCACCCAAGTACTAACGTTACCCCCTGCTGCTTAACTTCAGTAAAGACGTGTACTTATCCCTTTATGTCAGTTCTCATCGCTAGTTATTGTCAGAAGAACGAGCTCTAGTGAGGCTTGCCCTTAAAATCCATGTGAATGTTACCTAATAAAATTCAGTATTCACAGATTATCATAGCTTTTGCAGTAAATAACTAGTTCATTTTGGAAATCTATGTTAATGGAAGATCATATTTATTGCTCTTTTAGGTCAGTTGCGTCATATCTCTTAAATAGATTACTATTTAAGAGGACAATCTAGTGCAAAATGCAACACTAAAAAAATAATAATAAGGTCCACTTTGACGAGATAATCAATTTTTTCCTCACCAAGTTTGTGGTTTGATAGTGTTATTTTATGTCATAAAAATCTTTCCATTACTGTCACCAAAACTATTCATCAGTAAGAATGCCATGCCTTGCATTCAGGATCCAATCCTTATCAGCAATTATTTCTTCTGCTTTAGAAGAGCCTAATTAACCATACCAGTCTAATCCTTGTATTAAAGTAAGAACATAAATCTAATTCATGCTATGATACTGTAAAAAAATAATTGGATAAGATGAACATTCACCAGATCCGCCAAGTCACAAATACTTAAACTAGGTTAAGTCAGAACCATGCAGCAGATTGAGACATTGCAATACCTCATTGCTTGTGACTAGTTAACAAGCATTTAACATTCCCCAAGCCCCACTTAAGACAATACAAAATCGGCGTTATATATTTTATTATGACATACATAAGAATAAATGTGTCTACTAAAACATTAGGACATTTAAATTGAATCCATAATGCACATTTCTTTGTACAGAATTATAATATGAACATAAATAAGTCTTCAATGAAATATAGAAAATGATTTTTAAAAGTCCAAGTTAGGTCTTATATATATATACTTATATAGCAATAAATCTGTATAATACTAGAACTACCAAGCACTTGGTTCACAGTTTCAAAGGCCAAGTCCAAAGATGAAAATCAGAGAGAAAGTAAGGCAGAGGCGACGTCAAGCCAAGAGAGCCTAGGTGAACCAAGCCACCCAAAGTAAACCTGAGGTAGCAGAGGACAGGCCCCCAAAGACAAGGTCAGTGATGCTAAAGAGTGCAACCCCCTAGTTGTAAAATAGAACCCTTAGTAAACTGCTATTAATAGCTTTCCTCATCTCAGCATAGCTGAGGGTTCGAAAGGAGCTGATGGCTTTATGTTGGATGAACTGGGGACCTGTTCTGATGTGAGCTTAGCCAGGAATTAAAACCCAAACTTTATCCATTTTAGGCTGATACTGGGATCTCTCCTTTTATAAGCAATTTGGAATGGTCCTTAACACATATTAAAGCAATGGATGGAATTATTCGTATTTTATAAAATAGTTCGTATCATATTATTAGGCTGGCCTAGCTGGACAAGCACACACTTTTTAAATTAAAGCATTATCAAGGAATGGGGGTTTGATGTTGTTCTTTTTCTCGCAACTCGGGTACATTTAGCATTAAAACCTCTTATTTAACTGATGTAGAGCGCAGTTGAATGAGATGTTTTGCCCAACTGATTTACGCATTGATACGTAAAGTCACTATTGATTATGTCATTACAAGTCAACAGATACACCCGATAGGAATAAGTATATAGATACTACATTAAGCCCAATTTAACCTTGGACAATGTTTCAACAGAAAAGCAATGAACTCGAATTTATCATCAGAACTTGAGGTTGAATATTTCTTGATGACTAGAACCTATAAGTCAGTTATATATACATGTGTTTGTGGATATCATTCTTGATTTCGCATAAAAATAATGTAGATGTTTAATGTTAATATTATTAAACTTTTAATCATATATTTGTTGACTTTTTTGAGCTGAGGGCCTGAAACACCATGACAATTCTGTTAATGATAAAAGTTCAGGGGTTACAAGCTCCTTTGAATGGAAATAACATTTTCTGCCTGAACAAAAGGGTTTATAGAATCCACAGAATAAAGAACAGAAGTGGTGTTTTAGTCATCCATTGTAATTTTACAATTGATGCTTGCTTAGCATAGAATCCTATTCTTTTCAGTTTTCTAAAAAAAAGCCTATTGAAAAGTGTCTTATAAATGTTTCCTTTTCATCATTTGGATATTACATAGTAAAGATTAAGCTTTACAAGGTGAAACACCTGGTGTATACCCTTCAATATCATGGATACATTTAACATGATGTCATTTTGTGCAATACAGTATGCAGGCCAGGGATTTTGTGCTGAAGTTACATAAAAGAAAATAAAATGCAATACTATTATCAGTGACATTTCAACTGATGAAAATTATTGATCTGTTATTTACTGTCAAAATTTTATAAAACACTGTTTTTATTGTCTTTAATACTTTGGCAAAGGAATATTAAATGTATTCAATTCCTTTTAACCTGTAATGTACTTTATTGATCTGTTAGCATGTGCTTAGGATCTAGTAGTACTTAATACTTCCTCACAATGAATAGAGTAATTTCTGTGGCTAACATTTCAACAGTGTGACATCTAAGTTTTAGATCAAGAGTATTGCTGAAGTGTTTCAAAGCCAAGTTATGTTTGTCATGGGTACAGAAACAGCAGCACAGCTTTTGGATAAATATGAACCATTTATGTTAACCTCCTATCATTCCCGAAACTGCATAGGAGAGAGATACTAAAATACAAAGTTGCTAAACAACCTATTACCAACGATCTGGTAGGGCTATGGTAATTTTACACACAACTTTATTATTTCATCAATAAAACCAGACAGTTTCATGGGATTTAATGCTGTCTTAAGCAGCTGTGGTTTACAATGGGATCGAATGTACTTGCTGTATCTTTGAACACTTTGTTTATCCCTACTGTTTTTCATGCTAACAATCTGACAACTAGTTTACCAGACTATAAGGATACATTTTAAATGTGCCAAAGGTCACAATGAAGGTTTTTACTTCAACAGCCAGGGTTGTATTTGGACAGGCCCTCACCAGAGCTGTTTTCTGGGAGTCGACTCAAGTCACATTTTAAAGAATCCTATTTTAAATATGAAATAGAGTGCTAGAGTGTCTCTTTGGAAAAGTGCAAATGGTGAATGATGTAAAAAAAGTATATCAGTGTGTTCACCAAAGAAAAATGTCATGTAGTAACAAGGTTGGCTTGTGATTCTGACATAATTATGCTGACTTTCTGAATGTATAAGCCCTTTCTTCGTCGCTGCTGATTTTCATACCAACATTCTAACTGTGTTCACTACAGTTCAAAGCCCAAAATGGGATGTAAGTCTCTTTCAACAGCAAAGTTAAAATATCAGTTGATTCAGCTTGAAGTATATTGTTGTAAAATCCCATAGTCGTTTTGAGTGACAAAGTTATGATTGTTCCAAACGTATGAATACTCATTTTGCCTCTATGTCTTCATCCAAAACAATCTGACCAATCTTTTAAAAATTATACAGTTCCAAGATGTACCAGTCTAACTCTTTTACAGTTTCTTATTCTAGGTTTCGGTGTAATTAAATTAAACTGTCAAATACGGAAGAGCTTTGGTGTGTACCTCAAAAGTTGCATTCAAGCCAAGTATGAAAACTAAAGTAGCCTTAGACTGAGGTCTCAATTTACCCCTCTCAATTGGAGTTTGTATTCTTTTTTCTCTTACACGACAATTCAAGCTGATTAATTTTATTGGTGTGTTTTGGAACTCTTCTTCATAAACATGATCAAATCAGATGACTTTTATGTTTTCTTTTCTTTTTTTTTTTACAAAACTCTTTCCTGATTTCTTTTCATTCATAGAAATATTTAGAGCTTTTTTGGACTAGAGATGGAAAGTCGAAATGCTAATCAACACAAAGCCTCTGTTACTTCAACTGTACAAACAGAATGCATTTCAAAAATGCCAAGATCAAAAAGACTAATTAAACAGCAAATGTCCAAAGAAAATTTGATGATATTTAAAATATATCATTGCTTTTTATTACTTCTGATAATTTATTATCAATTGTCTTTGGTATAAAATCAAACATAACAGAGCCAGTTTTTCTGGTTTGGAAACACTGGTCTGGTCACATGTAATCTAACCGTTCAAATCTGGTCAGAGGTTTACTTTAATAAATTAGGGAAATTTGTCTCCAATATTTAAATGCCAATATTCCTTCCAAAACTAGAAAGTCAAAGTCAAGATGGGTTCTTCAGTGTACTAAATCGTATGAGCTTCCTGCTCAAGTGCAATAACACAAGATATTGCTGTTAAATAAAAATATATGAGAGAAAGCAGTGGCATGTGAGTCTAAAATAACCATAGTCATAAACTGTGCAACACATAATTAGCTTATTGAGGCACTCTATTTAATTAAATGTTAACTAGTTATGGCTCTATCATATTAGTTATGCTATAGCAGGTGTTATATGTCAAATGTAACATGACAATGTTTCAGCACATACAAATAGTACGAAGCAACAGGTTGAAAGAAATCCCTGGGCAGTGATGGGATGATCAATGATTTTTTTTCTGTCTGAAACTGAAGATTGTAATCTTGTCATTTTCGTGACAGAAAGATAATCCTTTTTACTGCTACAAAAATATTCATATGGAAGATGATCATGCCTTGTATTCAGAATGTATTCTAATAAGCAATTTCTTTCTTCTTTAAAGGAGTCCAGTTCACTATGCCACTATAATGCTAGTATTAAAGTGACAATACAAATCTTATTTATGACTGAGTGCTGAGCACATAATTATTAAAGATAAGCATCCACCATATCTAATATAAGCAAGAAACCTGTTCAAGTGTGAGAAATAAAAATGCCTCATTGGTCCAGTGTTTAAAAGCATTTAATCTCTTGGGTTTTCAATGCTGCAATCATGGGATTGGATAGAACCCATGATAGTGAGATGTACAGCAGGCCAGTCCTGGTATGAGCTGAGATGTTCTAAGGACTTTAAAACATACACTTTATCCTCTGTAGGTTGATAGTGAGTATTATATTTAAACAAGAGCACTTAGAGAGAGAATACCCTCGCCAAGTCTTGTAATATTAAGGAAATGGGAAAGTGACAGGTTACAGCAGGCACATGTTAACTTAAAATGCTCCCACCCTCCCTAGTCCCATGAGAATTGGTGGTGGGCCTCAAGGGGTTTTCTTTGTTCAGGTTGATTGACAATACCCTAAGTATTTATTTTAACTGTCAGATATTAGCATGCCCGACTTGTACAAAGCGTATGACAGTGAGTAACACTAGTGTGTAGCACTGAATTCCTCCACCTATGAGTGCAAAGTAGCATAATCAGGTTTACTCATATTGCTGTAGAGATTTGATTCTTAGGTATGGACGTTAGTGAAAATATTGGTATCCTGCAAGGTGGTTAACAGTTCAGTTGCTCATTTCACCTCCATCTCTCAGGAAATATGCCTGAAAACATATATTGTATTGACAGCTAATTGTGAACTGTATATGAACGTTTTTAACAGTATTTTCATGTATTTCATAGTGTTTTATATGATAGTAACTATATATGTTAATATTAACGTCTTATACAGTGTTACAGATAAAAGATATATTATACGAACAGGATTACTGTGACACCAGTGTGGCTTGATCTTAAGTATTAGTGAAATCATTTATGGTTAGTCAAGACACACTTTTATAACGTTAGGTAGGTCTAGTAAATGTTAGAGGTAGTAGTGTACTAAAATTACTAATGTACTAAAGAAGTTATTTTAAATAATAATAAAAAAAATTTTATCCGCAACAGCAGGTGTTTTTATTATATCAATGCTGAGATCTGACTTACTTCTTTGGGATTTCACCTTTGGGACTGTAGGAACACCGGGAATATGTTTTTAGTAACCAGACAGTGATCAAGATGACTCTGAAAATTTAATGGGGTCTAAGTAACACCAAGACCCATCCTCTGATTGTGTCCAGGAATATCACACCATAGTATTTCCGTAATCCTGCTAATAAAGGAACAAACGGACACAGTAATCCTTCCTTGACAGAGGTAACAAACGAGTTGGTTTGACTATGTCGATGCATGACAATAGATAATTTCAGAAAATATTTAATCTCATGAAACTGGGACAGTTCAACACATAAGATGCACAACTTTTGTTTGTAATAGTGGCAATTTGCTAAGAACAGGTTCTGTTTTGTCTTTTAAACTATTTGTGTCTATCTTGCCTTGGTAACCATTTGATTAACTTTGGTTTTATTATATTTATAAGAGATGTTTTACCCTGCTGATTTGCTCATCAATATTCAAGATACCTGTGTTGTTACAATTGAACAGATAAACCCAAAGCAATATTTACACATGGCAATGATACTACAATACAAATAGTTTGACCACAGACAATTTTTCAACATGTAAACTCCTATTGTCTTAATTAAAATCAGTGTTTACTATGTGTTCATTTTTATAACTATAATGTGTAATTTTATTTTAAGTTCATAGTTTAAGAGGG
Organism: Sabellastarte sp. h YS-2021; assembly: GCA_964017235.1. Classification (NCBI taxonomy): domain Eukaryota; kingdom Metazoa; phylum Annelida; class Polychaeta; order Sabellida; family Sabellidae; genus Sabellastarte; species Sabellastarte sp. h YS-2021. The sequence goes on from OZ024933.1 coordinate 52,603,787, forward strand.
AGATAATTACACTTTGATTAAATTTTGTTTGTTTTTTTATATATATATATATATATCACCTATTTGATTCGGTTTCTATTGGAGGGTTAAAAACATCATGAGAATTTTCTTACCACTAAAAGTCCATGGGGTTCAAACTGTTATGAATAAATATAATTTCTCTCAGGAGAACAGTACTTGTAAGAAAGCATAGTGAAAAGTAAACAGATGTTGTGTTTGAGTCAATCATTGTAATTTCGTAATTGGTAATAGCCAAAGAGAGAATCGTATTCATTTTCCCCTTTCTGGAAACAAATGCTTGTTGAATTAAATAATGTGATGAACTTTTTATTATTTGATTCCTGATTTAGACACACAGTACATATTACTGAACATTATCAGGTAAACATACAGAGTAAACTGCACCCTTCATTTTCATGCCTATCTTCCACTTCATTTAAGCGAAACCTGTGGAACCTAGATGTAAAACGGCATTTGTCCTGAAGGTACAATAAGGATATATAGATTGACCAGATTATTGGTAAATCTGTCAACTGATAGGCATTATAAACATGCTATTTACAGTAGAGACTCTATTTTTAATGCAGCTGTTCTACATTTAACGACCATCCCGGGAACAGCCCCAGATCTATTTTCTGTGGAGAACCCCTGCTGTGTCCGGAAGAACACCTGCTGTGGTATGCGAATGGTGTGGGAGGAGAGGTAATGCCTGATATTTCTTATAAAAATGACCCCGTGTTTCTTGGGGGCAAACCTGATGACATATATCTACATAAAAGGGCAGCCTTTTTAGGCTGAATCCATATAGTTGCCATTTTTATAGTATAAAATAAACCATCAGAACTTCTTGGACATAGATGTTGTACCAGATTGCCCGAAAAATAGCCCGGCTTACACAAAATGTTGAAGATAGGCCCTGGGCACTAACAGGGATGGCCTAGCACGGGGTGTTAGGGGTGTTATAGATCTTTCTTGGGTATGAAGCAGCTACTTAACCTGTTGCTGTCTTTATTGTTCACCAAGTAGGTTGATTTTGAGGGAGGTAAAACATTTACATTGTCGTATATCTTCGGGTCTTCTATATTGCTAAAGTTGTTACATTCCAACTTTTCCAGTATATGAAGTAAAACTTAAAATGTGATAACTATAAGCTCTTAATTCAAACTCCTTAACATTCCTAAAACTCCATAGGAGAGATGCTAAAACACAAGCAGGCAAAATAACCCATTACCAAGGTCTTGCATGGATAAGCTAATTTTATTATTTTATCAATAAAGCAAGACAATCTCGTGAGATTTTATAGTGTCTTCAGCAGCTGTGGTTCACTCTGGGATATTATGGACTTGAGTGAGCACTTTGTCCCTGTAGTAGGTTCATGTTAACAATCTCACAAATGTTTTGACAATGTACCTACAATAAGGACAATACACGTTTGTTGAGCATATAGCACATTGTCATAAAGTAGAATTGATTACGCTTCTGATATAGTTACATTAATTCCAATTCCAATTCAACTTTTATAGCGTTTAATCTCTGCCAAAGTGACAGACTCTAGGGCACAACATCATAAGCATAGTTACAAAAATCATTGTCCTTATCCATAGCTATGGTCGACATCACGGAGAACGCCATATGAGGTGGAAAATACTAAGGAGGATAAGCTTGGCAGAATAGGTATGCCTTAAGTTTCATTCTGAAGGAAGCAATAGAAGTGGCAGATCGAACATCATCAGGGAGTTCCTTCCATATTTTGGGAGCATCATATGCAAAGCTTAGACCAAACTGCTTTGTGGATTTGTAGATAGATGGTTGGTATTGAGGAACATGTAGAATTATACCATCAGATTGACTCAACCGAGTATTATAGGCACATTGTCTAACTTTGAGAAATGGGCTGAAATATTTTGGACAGTTAGTATGTAGGTATTTATATACCAACAAGGCAGTCTTGAAGATGCAACGGTGCCTTATGGGTAGCCAATGAAGGGCTTTTCTTAGTGGAGTGGTGTGAGAAAGACATGTGGTTCTGCAAACAATTCTGGCCAGACTGTTTTGAATGCATTGTAGCTTGCGTAGGTTAGCAACAGATAGACCCCTAAACAAGGAGTTACAGTAACTGTCTTATTGTAAGACATTTTGAAGATCTAGGAGATCACTGAAGTCCTAAAATGTCTTAATGTATCATTAACAAATCAATCAGGTTCACTGTTACACAGACAGGTCCCTGCAATATTTTAAGGCAAGTCTATCGTAGAAACGTTTTTAATTGTTTATGTCGATGAGAATAACTGCTGTGGTTGTGGCTTTCAATACACTTTCTCTGAACCAAAAAAAAAACTGACTATACCTGGATCATACTTGGGGTAGTATTACTTATGTTTGTAGACATCAAAATTCATGTAAACAGCCAGTGAACAACCCACAAATGCACACAATGAAGAGTTCAGAACTCCTCTATGGGTGGATCCGGAAAGTATTAAATGCCACAGTTTTCAAAGTTAGCTGACAGAAGTGCGGGTCTTAAGATAGGGTCTTAAATAATTTTAGAATATCCATTGTTAGTTTGTTAAGCTCGAGTTCTAGTGAAGCTCTCGCTTCTAGATATCACTTTTTCGGGTTTTTTTACTTGAACATGGGATCACAGCTCATTAAAACTGGGCTTTAAAAGTATTGCTGCTGTATGGTTTTAAATTTCTTTTTTTTTCTGGGTTGTTTTTTATTAAATCATTTTGTAAAAATGAGAAAAGTGATACATACCTAAAATCTCACATGCAAACAGTCACTACAGAAGTCATAAATTAAGCTTGTATGTTGCTGCCCTAAATTGGATTCTGGAGGGCGTTTTCCTGGCATGACAATTCAAGCTGATTAATTTTATTGGAGAGTTTTGGAACCCTTCTTCATAAACATGATGAAATCACCAAACTGAGAGGTTTTTTTATCAAAGTCTTCATTTCACTCATGTGAACATTGATAGTTTTGACTAAAATTGTAACTGATAAAACTAGATGATGCGAAGGATCTGTTACTTTCAGTGAGAGAGAACATACATTTTGGTTACCCAACATAAAAAATATATATATTAAGCACAGTTGGTAGGATGTAAAATGCTAATATTTGAAAAGAGTTTTTTATAACATTTTACATTTTTATCTTTAATCTGATATATTATTTTTACTTGGGTGGGGTGGGGGGAAGGCACGGTGGCAGAGTGGTAACACTCTTGCCTCCCACCTCTGAGGCCGGGTTTCGGTTCCCAGCATGGCCTCAAGTGGGAAAGCTGGTTGTTACTTGCTGTTGTTCGGCAGTTAACAGTACAGAACCTTGACCAACTGTATATACTGGGGCCGGATTCACGAAAGGTCTCAAGTCTCAAATCTGAGATTTTGGTCTCAAATCTAAGATTTTTCTTAGATTTTTCTCAGATTTGAGACCTTTTGCTCAGCTGGGATTCACAAAAGATCTCAGGCTAAGATTTTTCTCAGATTTGGTCTCAAATCTAAGACTGCGTAGGGGGTGACTTAAGTTTTCACAAAATAGAGTATTTGTAATAAAAAGTCATAAAACGAAATGAAAATAGTGAAGTATGACATATTATTTAACTTGTAACACAAAATATGAATATATATTAAGAGTTTGTACAAAAACAACAGTAAACATTTACATTACAAATTTACAATGAGTGGCTTGTTTTGCTGTTATAATCAGTTCTTTTGAATGTCAGTACAAATTATAGTAAAAAGACAACATTTTGCTTGATTTGAAAATATTCTAAAATGTGATTATATATGGTGGAGTGGTAAAATATAAATGTGTATACTTTCCACTAATCTCAACAAAATGTTACATCAGTTTTGATTGGTCCAGACTCAGAATTTGGCTGAGATTTTGGTCTCAGCTGAGATTCCTTTCGTGAATCTCAACTTAAGCACAAACTCAGCTGAGCCAAAAATCTCAGATTTGAGAAAAATCTCAGCTGAGATTTGGCTAAGACTTGAGACCTTTCATGAATCCGGCCCCTGGTTTCCTCTGCCCTTCCAACTACCCGTCATGATATGACCTGTACAGTGTTGAAAGCGACGTAAAACCCTAAATAAATAAATAAATAAAATTTACTTCGCCTGACCGGGTCTCTCATATGCGAGATTATGAATAGAATTAATTTGCAAGCCACTTGTCCCTGATCTATCCCTTCCTTTACTTTGTGTTATTACAAAATATACATCAAATAGACTTTTGTGATTATCTCATTTTAATTAGATATACTTGGTTTGACTGAGAGATTGGCTCTCTATCTGTATGTTTTGGTGCAAACTTTAAAAATCATCCTTATCAGTAATGATACAACATTTTTTGCAGTTTTTGTTAAACATCATGCAATTTTTGTAGAACCTTAATGACACATTTTGGACTTACTCAGTACAAAGAGATAGAATTCTGTGAAATGTCAATAACTGACCTGACTTAGAATAGCATTGTAAATTATGTACATATGTCTGCATCATACAGAAGAAAATAAACAAGAAAACCCACGAGCTAATTACCAATAGGAACATTGACCAACAGTATGTACTGGCTTCCTCTGCCCATAATAACGTGATATGACCAATACATATTGTTGAAAGCGACATTAAACCCAATTAAATAAGTAAATCAAATATGTTTGATACAACTGAACAGAATAACGTGAACAAGATTTTACCAGAGGCAGAGCCATTGTGGTTCAAACAGTGATATACATCTGTTGAATATTTTATTAAAGTCAATACTTTGACTTGGCTGAGACAATAGGAAACAGAAATCAGTCCAGAAAAGTAGACAAAAGTCTATTGTCCCATACCCCATGGGCGTTAAATCAGTGTATATGTGGACCACATGTAACTTGGCTGCATAAGACATGTAATGGCTCTGTCACCAGTCCAGCCCAAAGGTCAAAGGTGAGGTTAAGGTGAAGTCACAGTTTCACGAATATAAATTAGTGATGAGAGATGATGAAACAAGGGTTGGGATACGAGCCTTTTATTTTACAAGGACACAAATAAACACAGTTACAATAAAATTAGTGCTGTTAATCTACACATAAAAAGGACAATAAAAAGGCCCCACAAAAACTAAGATAGTATAGAGATACGTAAAATGAAAGAGTAAAAGTACAATAACTAAATGAACCTTTGGTTTGTCATGTATAATGGCAATCCAAACATGTTTTGATACACATATTATACAATACATGAACATGAGTTGCAGTTAAAACATGAGTTGCAATTAAAACCCTTCATCACGTAACTAATAGTACAATAGTGGAGAAGGAACCCCTGACCTGTAGGAAGGTGTAGGGTAGGATGATGGGGAGGAGGGGGGTGCTTTTGAACTCCTTCACTTCAAAATCCATAATGAGGGAACTTATGCAGAAGTGTGGGAGGCCAGATGTTTTGGCGGGAAGTGGAGAGTGTCAACCCTGGGGGTGACAGTGGTCATTAGTGTAAGTGGACCACATGTAACTTGGCTGCATAAGACATGTAATGGCTCTGTCACATTTCAGTGAACTGTTCAAATCTGGGCTTTGATAAATCTCAGACATTAATTGTAATAAACAGGGCCATTTCATCTCCACGAACTGGCAATGTTTATGCATAACTTCACTGAAATGTTCACAGAATCCTAACCAAAATCAAAAAGATCATTTATCCTTGGGGATATTTCTATTAAGTATGTTTCCAGAATATTTCAAGCATGTTTCAAGTAAAATTCCATTAGTTTTACCTAGTGCCAGTTTGTTGGCGTGTGTTCCAAAATAAATTGGGTACTTACCCAATTTGTTACATGTTTGCAGCTGTCGGTATATATTTTTAGCATTTAGTATTAATATTTTGAACAGTTCTAAACATCTGTCACAGTTTCAATTAAAGCAGCCCTGTGCAGCAAATCTACAATGCGGCAATTCTAAAAATCTTGAAAAATCACTTCATACCACCAACCAGATATCTGCTAGTAATGGCTATTTCTTCAAACAAGACCAGCGTATTAATAGTGAGAGAGGTGTATTAGTGTATGGTAAGCAGACATATAGATTGATTTATCAATATTGATTAGGATTATATTAACCCCTTGCAGTATTTTGTGCTGGGCATATCACATGGGCATAGTTGAGGAGATCGAGGATAACAGTACATACCAGGGGGTCAAGAATGTACACTGAAAACTATCAGGAATGTAATGGAGAGATTTACCGTTTCAGGTCAGAGTAAGGATTTGAACCCAATACCTCAAAGGATTGAAATGAATGTGTAATTTATTTTGTTATCGTGCTAAGATTGAAAGACAAGATGCATTAAACAGAATCTCAGTTATTTGTTTCATTTTTTTTCAATATACAATATACTAGATATTATCATTGGCATTTAAATGTGCTTTCATTTACTTTATTGGCAAAGTTTTCGAGAAAGATTATAATAACAGAATTACACAGGACTCCATTTGCTTGATTTAGACATGTAAATATCTGTACTTTCTTGTCATAAAATAAGACCCTAAATATTCACATAGCCTATCACTAAATATGACATATATTTATATAGCCAATTACTAAATATGGTTATGTACATGCCATTTTAACCCCATCCGCCGTTTAAATCGGGGTCCGCCGTTTTAAATGCCTTGTGGGTCAAAATGGCAGTGAACAGTTATAACTAAATATAACAATATGGAAGAATATCCAAGATATTTTTGTATTTTGTTTTTGAGCATTCACACATCACCGGTGAGGCACCCAATATAAAACCCAGCTCCCAGCTCAACAATTCCCCTTTATCCATGTTGTACCCGATTATTAAGACAGATCTGTGTGTAGTGATAACTTTGAGATCCTTTTTCCTATTGTTTTTAATATTTCAAAACTGTCGGGGCTGAATCCTGAACCAGGCTTATGGCTGTTAGGGCTTAATCACTTCGTAGTCTGGCAGACATAAGTTACAGATTTGTTTGTCCAGATAATTATGAACATATCTCATGGATACCCTGTCATGAATGTCACAATTTAATAATCAAAAACCATGAAATAATCAAATGCCTGTAGTAATAATACAGTCATCAATTTTAAGTGGCTACTCCTCATTTGGTCATTGCACAATATCCCTTTATCTTCAAATACTTTTAATGCAAACACATGAAACAAATGGTGCGACAGGAAGCACAAATCCTTGCAAAGGTCTGTGGAACAGGGTATTGTCCAAAAATCCCCAATACTTTTTAGAGATCCCAGTATGGATTCAGGTCATGTTTTAGTTAGGAGAGCCAAGCAAGGTTAAACCCCCAACTTTTCGGAAAATAAGACCCAGTGCAATTAATAGCTTTGAGTTCAAACTTGTCCAGAAAAATGTCTAAATACATTCTGGAGTTTCAATCCAAATTATCTTTCAGAAGAACTGAACCATGAGTAGATCCCAATTTGTGTGAAAATATGACCCTGATTCAATGTACAGTTATTTTTGTGATGTGCATGCTGAAAAAAAAAACAAATAGATAAACGGATGTGATAATCATATTACCTTTACCTTTGTCCTATAGGGGGAAGGGGGTAATAAAATATTTGGAAAGAATATCTTTTTTTCTTCATATTAAAGTATGTGTACGAATGTATCTGATTTCCTTTATCCGAGACATACACACATGGGGTACACCCCTGTTGTGTTGGGGTCATTTTTTTTTCACTCTACTAGGCGAAATCAAGGCTCTATTGCTCAGGCAAATTAAATAACTGTTTCATTGTCAGCTGGAGACTGGTTGTATTATGACAATATTTACCTCTGCCAGGGACGTAGTGACATGACAATTTATTTGTCTGTCTGTTTAGTTGTTGCTAACAGGATTACACAAATACTATACTACTGGTTTGATCTTTATGAAAAGGATATGAGGAGATGGATCTTGGTCCAAATTAAATCCCATTAAATTTTGAAAGTAATCCGGATCACCACCTGGATACTATACATGAAAGCTATGAAGATTTTCCATTTTACTTACTATTGAGCTGTTTTAAAGATCATACATGTCTTGGTGGAGGTATGCACTCTTCGAGTACTCTTGTTTAAAAGTTGATTATATAAACATGGAGTTTCTACTGTTCATACCATTGTACAGGAATGATCCATTTAGTATTATGAAATTCCTAAACAACTTAGGAAGGGCAAAAAAGTTTAGGAACCTGTCTGAAGTTCTGAACTAGGTCTGGGACAATTAAATTTTAGACATTTCATAACAATTTTATAATTTAGAAATATAATAAAATATATTGATGTATTGACCAACAGCCCCAGGGCCATTTATACATTTTTCCCACTGTCAAAAACCCTGGTGCGTCCTGTCCAACACACTGTATTGCATAAAATTTGGGTTCTTTGTCCCACAAAATGAAAGTACTTTATGATGCAACAATAGATGTAAAACAACACAAGGGCCTTGGAGAAGACTGCTGTTAAATACAATGCAATCTCCTCCTGCCTCCTCACAATGTAGTAGCAACAAGAGTGGGTGTGTTTTTTTTCTCAACACACCCAAATAAACATTTTACCCTGGACTTATTAGATGCTGAGAGTGGAGCCTAAATCAATTTGGTGCCCTCAGCTGCACTGGAGATCATCTGACAGACCAAGAAAATCATCCAGCAGACGAGATTTTACAAACGACTAAGACAGCTAGAAATGAAATGGAAAACACTTTAGAGGTGGATACAGGTCTAGCTGTATTGTTTATGTTTCCCTTTAAAAAATCTATAGCCGTCATCTTAGCCTCAAACTGATAGGTTTATGATGGAAAAGCAGCAGATATATAACGTTGGGTGTATTTCAAAAATGGTCTATGGATTGGCTGAAGAGTGTTGTGTTTATAGTTGATATAGTTTGGTCAGTGAGAGGATCAGATGTGGGAATTGTCACAGAAGGAAACGTGAATAAAACCAAAGTATTAATGTTGGTAATTGGCATAAAGAGGTTTACTGTGTAGAGAATTATTACCGGAAACTGGATTGTAAAATTGTAGAGAAGTGAAACTCTATTGTATGGATATCCAAAAGGAGATAAGGCGTTAAGAAAAGGATCTACAACTTCTAGATTAATTTGAACAGGTGATTATTTAGAAGGCAAAAACTATATTTATCAGAAAGAGTTAGAGATGAAACATACAAAAATACAGTATTTAGACAATAAGTGCAACCGGTTTTGTTGCAAATGAGAAAAACAGATATCACTGACATAAATGTGTAATGTTGCCAATACAGGTAAACATATATTACTGTGTCTACTGTATTAAGTACACAAATAGTATATTAGTCCAATTGCTCTAAACAAAGGTACAGTAGATTAGTATTTATCCACCGTAATAGTTTTGGCGATGTCAAATGTGCAAGACGGTGACAAGGACAAGAGTGGGCGATAATAAGATTAAAGCAAAAAATAATATAAAGCTTCAGATGACCTTGATAAACAATTGAAAATATCATATGGATAAAATGTCTCTTTAACTGTTGGCTTTTTTCTAGACTTGTAGGAGATATCTTGGGATTCTCCGACTAGATATTTAATGATTTACCACCATGCATTCAGGTAATAGGGAATGCACGGATAGAAATTATTCATCTAAACTGCTTTTTTGAAAAGCATCTTGAACTTTATAATATTATTGTACAGAGTGGAATTATTTTACATAACTACCAATGCTATGGCATATGAGAAGTAAATTATTACTGAAAAGAAAAACAACAAGTTTCACAACTGCAATTTCTGCAGCTGTTGCCAAAAATATAGTTTTTGAATTTGTTTATATTAAACTCCTATTGACAACAAAACATATGAAAATATAAAGACAATTAACTAAATATAACAAAAACAACGAAAACATCAGATAGTCATCTCTCACAAAAACAACAAATATTCCAGTAGTTTGAGTGCACCATGTCACAGGTGGTGCCCTATGAATCATTGTAACATGTTGTCACTGGATTGTAACAGTATTCTGTATTAGAGAGTGGAATATATTACTGATGAATACTATTTGGGACTGGAAGATAAAGACTGGATATATATCTTCATCACTAGAAAATCCTGTTACATCAACTTGGGCTCATTGAGGTATGTCAAAATGAATGTGTTAGTCTTTTCATTTCGAATTAATACCACTTAAGCTAGGCTCATCTGTCTTTGCTAAGTGTTAAAATCTGTATCCAAAAAATCAAGAGTTAAATCTGCCAAGAAGGTTATGTATTTGTTGGCGTGGGTTTGTTAATTAACAAGATAAATCAAAATGTTATTGACAGATTTTGATGAAATGTTAAAAAAAATGTCGACACACAAGGAAACGACAACTAAATTTGGATTGAGGAATTTGTAAAGGATGTCTTTATCATTGCAATTATAAGCAATATTGGAGGTTTTGGGCCTTGAAAGAGAAATGTGTCCTGAGAGTGTTCTTGTTATATGGCGTAAGTAAAGGCTCTAATATTGAAATTACTAGGTAATACAATTTTTAGTCATTCAGCCAATATAATATATATTACTGTATCTAAAGTGTTAAACTGTGGCTATTGCTATAGTGATCGATTGACTTACATAATTTAAAGAGCTTGTTATTTTTTAGGAGATTTGTCTTAAAATGTATCTTAAATATATTACTTGGCTTTCTTATCTATACTCTGCAATTATCGGGAAAATTTTTGTGCCAGCTTGTGTTAAAGATTCTGCTGAAGATGCTTTTATTTGATGTATATGATAAACCTTTACTGACTGGCAGACATATTTTATTGTATTCTGAACATTCTAATACTTTATCATACATTGAAATGTATGAAAGACTGAGATACATAGTAATTTAGACTGGTGGAAACTGGATTTCTCAATTGCCCATTGCTTTATGAGAGGGAAATGTTTCTTAATGAGATATTCAGATTATGGCCAAATTACTATTTTGCTATTGCTTCAATCATTTTTCTCATTCAACAGGGAAATCATTCAGGGTCCAGAATAGTTATGTATTGCCCTTGTTCCACCAAAGGATTAAGCCCCGATCCTGTCGGCGACCCTTAATCGTGGGTAGTCTTGGAAAAAATGGAAAAAAAATTGACCAATGGGGTGGAAGACAGAATCGGTATGAAGGTCTGGGATTAACTACAGATTGGCCTCAGGACGCCCCAGGAGGCCCCAGACAGTCCCTAACTGGTCTGGGACTAAGAACCGACTAAGCCATTTTTGTGGTCGGTTTGAACCACGATCCTGTCGTAGACAAACCGACTGGGTCCCAGGACGCCTCAGGCCTCCTGGGACTAAGAGCCGACTAACCCAGGATTAAGTCCCGACCCCACAAGGTGTCCTGAGGCGTCCCCAGACCGAGATAGCCGATTTTTGTTTTGCAATGGGACTAAGGGTCGCAGGAGGCCTGGGACTAAGAATAGAGGGTCTGGGACTAAGGGTCGGCGACTAAGGGTCGCAGGCGGCCTGGGACCACATAGGACTGTGTAAATTTGATCTGAGGAGGCCTGAGGACGCCTGGGACTGGACATTTTGTTTATGGCGGGAAAAAATAATCGGTTGGGGTCGTGTGAAATATCAAACATGTTTGATTTCTCACACGGCCCCAACCGACCACAACCGACCCTTACAGAAGGTCTGGGACTAAGCAAATATTTCAAACCGACCCTCAAAAACCCTTAATCGGGAGCCTTAGTCGTGTGGTGGAACACCCACATATGGTAACCAACCTTTCACACTGTATCTAGCCTTTCATAGTGGCTAGAGAAGGTGTATACATTCCCAGTAAGCTGCAAACAGTAACGAGGGGCCACAGTGGCAGAGTGGTAACACTCTCGCCTCCCACCTCTGAGGCCGGGGTTTGATCCCCGTCATGGCCTTAAGTAGGAAAGCTGGTAGTTGCTTGCTGTTGGTCGGCAGTTTACAGTACAGAACCCTAGCGAACTGTATGTACTGGTTTCCTCTGCCCTTCCAACTACCCGTTGTGATATGACCTGTACAGTGTTGAAAGTGACGTAAAACCCCAAATAAATAACAAACAGTAACGTAACAACACCCACAATATCTCAAGAAAATGTTTCTACCCTATGGAAAATAACAATTTTTGTTTTACAAAATTCAGTACCTTCAATAAGGTGATTTTGAGTTGGAGATACATATCATTCATTTTATTTCTATCGGGTTTCCCTACCAGGATCAATCATTTTCATGATCATTTTGATAATGCTTATTCAAGCTACTTGCCTTGTTTTAAAGTTTACTTGATGCTGTTTTTTCTATATTTTTAACTTGCTAACTGCAAGATATAGAGGTACCTTGCTTGTTTATAATCCACTGTCATAGCAGTTGCTATTCATCCCACAAACCTTAATCATTGTTGATATGTTTCAATCAATACTAAAATATATTCAGAAGTCTGTAACAACAATCATCACAAGGCAACATATAAGTCATCAATGTTTGAATGATTTTGCTAGCTCACAAAGTACAATTTGCAATGATTCAAATATCTTTGTGAATTTCTGCCAAATACATCAAACAACTCACTTTGAGTCTGAGGTCATTTTTAAGGCTATCCCCTAGCTACTCACACGCACAGCTAGATTGATCTGTCAATGTAAACAAGACAGATCGCCCTCTCATTGTTTTAAGTTAGATAAGACCCCCTGTCACAACAGGTCAACCCACAGATTACAAGGGAATTTGTCACAACCTGTTTGATGGGCCCAATTGTGACAGCTCTGAGGCTTTTACGGTAGAAATACCAATGCAATTCACAAGAGCAATTCAAAAGCTTGAGTATTTATTTTTTTTTCTTTTTTTTTTTGTCAAATGTCATTGTACAAACTAATTATTCGAGTGCTTCAATTATTTCTAGTTATTAATAAACTTGTAAAGTCTACATTTATACAGCCTGACATCCTGCTAGCTGAAAGACAGAGTCTGGGTGAGGACCATTTATCAATGCCCCTAGGGTTCTTTATCCTGCCACTGGGTATAGGGCCAAATGACAGAGGAATGTTCTCTTCCAAGCGACAATGTATTTGCCTTTAAGTTTGTTTATATATAAGAATGCAATGAATTACAATCTTTTCATTTTTATGATTTTTAAGTAGTTAACATAGCGCCAAATAGATGTAAAACATACTCGTACAACATACAAGTCATTTATTGTTCAAGAAGGGATGGTCCAAATACAAGAAATAGATCATCAATTAAAAATAGCTTGGAAAAATGCTGTGAGTGGCTAGTTTTCTTTATTTTGGTCAATATTTTTAAACCTTTCTTCAAAAGTAGATTGTTTTGAGGTTTATAAATGTTAAAATCATCTAACATGCATCTAGAATGTTTACATTACTTGTAATGTACTGTTAAACGTTCAAAGGAACTTGAAGTCAAAGATGAGGAATACATCATGAAATATACAAAGAGGGTGAAACTGAACCCCATAATGAATGAAGCCAAGTTTGGAACAGCTGAATAATTTATTGCCTCAGAAATAACAAATGCTAGGTATGATCTGCCTCTTTTTAAAAATGTTCTTGTTTGGGTTTGGTCAGTTGCCTTTGAATTCATTTGCACATAACAGATCAATAAATTATAAAGTCAAAGCAAGTTGTTCTTTGTCATGTTGCCTGTAGTTGTACTCTGCAGGCACTTCATTGTCATTACATAAAAACGTATTAGTTATCAATAATGTAGAGCTGCCTTCAGCATACTTATCTATTATACAATACATTTTCACAACAAATGGAAACAATGTAAAAGCTCTGTTAAAGAGATCTCCCGAAGGTGAAGATGGTCTTAATCGGTACTTTAGAAACAATCCGTTAAAAAAACTTCCTTAATACAGGCTCTTAAATTGTAAAGGAACATGCCTTGAGGTGGATACAAAGTTTGTTATGGCCATGTTTAGAACAGTTTTCCGGCTGTCTGTGAAACACTCTTCAGTTGAAATCCTTAGTTTGTACCCATTTCTTCAATTGAGTAAAGGTGGCTCCTTCATTCATTTCTTCGAGTAAAGAAGGCTGTTTAAAAAATCTTTATATAAAGTATTGAAAGGATTTTAAGAAAAGAGTTGATGTTATACAATATTTTAAAGAAACTTGTGCCCACATTATCTGCTTGCAAGATACTCAGTTGAATGAAAAGGACACACTGAAATTTTGCAATATCTGGCCTGGAAAATTTTATTTAAATGGCAAAACCACCAACTCAAGGGGTGTGGCAGTCTTATTTAGTAAGAATTTTGAATTCAAAGTAACGTCTGTAAAAAATGATAATAATGGAAATATGTTACACTTTGACATAGAAATTTCTGACAACAAGATAAAATTGGTGAATGTCTATGCACCTAACACAGATAGTCCAACCTTTTTTAGAAACATTAAAAAGCTCCTGTTGCAATCGCAAACTAGTTATGACTTTACTATAATTTTTGGGGATTTCAATTTTGCCCTCGAACTGAACTGAACTTGCCCAACTGAAAAAAGATTTACTTGGAGACGAAAAAATCCCATAAAACCGTCAGGCTATATTATTTTTTAATAACACGTGCAATGACAGATTTGGTCGAAAACTGTACTATTATGTCGGGCTATAGAAGTGACCACTCAATAGTCCAGTTAAAATTAATATTTACAAAATTTAATGTTGGTAAGGGAATTTGGAAGATAAATAATAGCTTACTATCAAACAAGGATTATCTCAACTTGATAAACAAAATTATTATAGAGGAAAAGTTAAATTATGCGGTTCCGGTCTATAGTATAGATTATATAAAAAATTCTGATATCAATGAAAATATACAATTTGTTGTTGATGATGATGACTTTTTGGAACTCTTATATTTACGAATAAGAGGAGAATCCTTAAAATTTGCATCAATTAAAAAAACAAACAGATATACAAGAAAAAAACCTAAAATTACATTGAGTCTCTGGAATCAAATCCCCTTCCAAATCAACAGCTTTTGGATGATAAAACAAGAACTTGAGAAGTTAAGAGACTACAAGATCAAAGGTCATTTAGTGAGGTCGGCTTGATGATGGGAAAAACCAACAAATTTCTTTTGTAATCTTGAAAAGCAAAATTTTACTGAAAAATCTATCAAGAAACTGAGGCTAAAAAACAGATCAATAACAAGTGACCAAAAGACTATACTTGAAGAAATTAGGCGTTTCTATGCACAACTTTTTGATGATAAGTCAACTAATGATAATGTTCAAGTAAGTGATTTAGATGATATTTTACATAGTGTAAAAAAATAAAGTGAAAAATGTTTCTATTGGCCAAAAACATCAGAGGTCACCCAAGCCTTAAAACTGATGAAAAATAATAAAACCCCAGGTATAGATGGTATATCAGTTAATTTCGAGGTGTTTTGGACTGAACTGAAATTTTTGGTCACTAGAGCTTTAAACTGTTGTTTTGAAAAAGGTAAATTATCGGGTAGTTTAAAACAATCTGATAAACAATATGTCTACCGAAAAGTAAAAGGGATAGACAACTCTTAAAGGATTGGAGGCTAATATCACCTTTATGTGTCACATACAAGCTTGCTTCCTCAGTTATACCAAATAGAATGAAGCCATATTTGGACAAAATTATAGAAAAATCCCAATCTGGATTTCTATCTGGTCGAAATATAGCTGAAAGTACCAGACTGATATATGATATTATGCATTTTACTGAAGTTAAAAATATAGATGGCATTTTGCTATTAATAGACTTCAAAAAAGTATTTGATTTTCTATCATGAAATTTCATGTATAAAGGTTTGTCATATTTTGGTTTTCATGAGCAACTAATCGATCGGATCAAATTATTTAATAAAAATATTGAAGCTAGAATTTGTCAATCAGGAATTCTCTCAGATCCAATTGTGATTAAGAGAGGATGTAGACAAGGAGACCCAATATCATGCTACCAGTTCATTTTGGCAGCTGAAATTCTAGCCTTATTGATATCAATAAATCCTAATATAACGGGCCTAAATATTGTAGGTATACATTATAAACTTGCACAATTTGCAGACGACACTACACATATTCTGGATGGAACAACTAATTCCTTGCAGGAGGCACTAAATACATTGGAGATTTATGGTACATTGTCAGGCTTGAAAGTAAATAATGAAAAAACCAAAGTAATATGGATTGGCAAGTGAAAAAATTCTTAAGAAAAATTAAAAGTATCTGTAAAACTAAATTGGGGTGAACACATTTTAGACTACTTGGCTTACAACTTTCAGTTAATTTGGAAACAATGCCTGATTTAAATTATAAAATCACAATTGAAAAAGTCAATTCTATTGTGTCCTACTGGAAAAAGAAAAACATTACACCAATTGGAAAAGTAACAGTAATAAAAACACTTCTATTACCTAGGTTTAACCATTTATTTACTTCCATTTTAGTACCGAAAAAAATGTTAAATCAATTAAACACAATATTTTTTTAATTTATATGGGATGAGAAAGTAGAAAAAGTAAGCAGAAATACATGATGCAAAGACTATAAGGCAGGGGGTTTGAAAATGGTAAATATATACCATTTTGAAAAATCACTTAAACTGGGCTGGATTAAAAAAATAATCAGTGAGACCACAAGTAATCCTCCACCTTGAGTCACACCATTGAACACATATATGGGTAACTTAGAGAATTTAACTGTGTTGGGACCAGAATGGTTGGATTTGAAATTAAGAAAAATGACCAACCCATTTTGGAATGCTATTTTTCAATCCTGGATTCACTTTTGGCAAAAAATACCCCTGAAAAAGTATCTGATGTGGTGTATTCTGCAATATGGTACAACAATCAAATTTTGAAAGAGCTTCTTTTTCTACCAAAATGGCATAAAAATGGTATACATGTTGTTGGTGACGTGTTGGACAAGATTGGTGAAATCGTTACCAAGGATCACTGACAAAAATTATTTAATATTGATTTGTTGGATTTTGAGTACTACAGGTAAAGTCTCTTATACAGAAGTTCAAAAATAAAGTAAAATTTGAAAAGTCTATCTATTTCCATAGACCATATATTTCAACACATGTTAGAATATTATTTAATCAAGTAAAAGGTAGCCGAGTCTTCTACCAACAATATATTAAGGATTTATATAAAACTGATCCTTTGAGTCAGGATAAATGGAATAAAAGTCTATCTGTATCTTTATGTAAAACACATTGGTTCAATATATACCAGGCTTGTTCCACATTGTAACTGATAATTATACTAAATGGTTCCAGTATAGAGTTATTTACCAGATACTAGGAACGAGACATTATCTTTGTAAAGTGGGATTATCTAATCAAGGGCTTTGTAGATTATCTAGCAATCATAATGAAACCATAATACACTTGATGGTGGACTGCCTCAAAACCAATGACCTATGGTTAAACATTTGTAATTGGATTAAAAATAAGCTGGGTATTGAATTAAAATTGGGGAATGTAGAAAAATACTGGGATATTACATATATGACAGAAATTTCACACCCTTGAATTTTGTCCTGTTGAATAAATCTGTAGTTACATCTTATTCCTTTGAAATATATATAACTAGTGCTTTGGTTTTAAAAAAAATAAAAAAGTATATAATTTTTTGTACAAGTCTGATATCGACACTATCACTGAAAGTTGTAAATTAAGTAAGCTGCTTTTTTTCTTTGAAAGGACTTTAATACTTCAATTGGTTACAAAGTGTAAAATGAGGATCCTATCTGCCAGGTAATCTTAATTTTATTTGGAAAAGGCAGATACCAAAAAGAAATAAAAAAGGAGGCTTTTCCAAAGGTAGGTTCACTTCAGTAAAGAAGCTTCTTTAAAAGCTTTGTGATACCAGGTACTGATAGTTATATTACCTAGATTCAGTTTGCAACACTTGAAAAAAATATACAAACTGTCATCTTTTACAATAGATGTGCCTACTAGGAATAAATATTTTCATTCAACTGGGTGTCATTGTAAATTGTTATAAATTGTTATTGGATATTTCTCTCTTTTTGTATTAGTTTTGGTATGATGTTCCATTGTATTTTTTTGCTGAGCAATATATCCTTACTGTTGGGCTCAAAGCATTATTTGACCAACTGTGACATCATCAGGTAAGGCCATGGAGACTAATATCCCTCTTACTTAAAGATAAATGCTTACAGATGACCATTTTATCAATGTCCCTGAGGTTCTTTAGCCTGCCAATAGGAAAAGCACCAATGACAGAGGATCGGCCAGTTCAAGCAATCATCCGAGTCATTATGCATTCACCTGGACCTGATATTGAACCCAGGTCCCCCTTGGTTACAGACAAGTGTCTTACCCACTAAGCCACAAAAGGATTGGACTCAGTGACAGAGGAATCAGTTCAGCATTTCACCTATTAACCTAAACTTTAACTTGACTTCTGAACTGTTATTTCCTAACTGAATATTGCGTAAATTACCTTCACTAAAATAACCTTTGACCTTGAATTTTTTTACTCGGGAATGTGTCCAAGTGGGAATGCCTTATTATTTTCATTATTATGATCTCATTGTAATTTAATATTTTCAAAGCAGTTTTTAATTTTTCAGACAGTATTCATTAATCTTGTATTCAGATTTTAAATTAAATGTATTGGAATAATCCATTATCAGCATTAAGTGAGGAAATATGCTTCCTTGGTTTCCAAATAATACTTCCTGTCAACAGTTTAAATCACTGGTATCTGTTTGTCAGTCATGGAAAATTCATTTTCATTGTTATTAAAAGCATGTCTTTCCTTGTGACATGTTGTGTCCTCAAAAAACTACTGGTGCCACATCCTAGCAGATATCAAGCCATATTTCATAGTGCTATTAGTGAGTATAATGTCCAATAAAATGGATGAACATGCCAGGACAAAACCGTTGTTGGCAGTTTTTATGCTAGGGCAAAGATCCATCCCGGTTAATGAGAAAAGTAACAAGGTTTCCACATAAATGCTGCTCCTTGGTCAAAAACACAGCCATTCTTAATGAAAAGGGACCATGGGATCCACTTTTCAAATCCAAAAGCTTTTTAGAAAAGTAGTGTTTTTCTGTCATATACAGAGTTTTCAGTGAGAATGTGTATTGTTACCTCCAGCAAGAAGGTGATGTTTTTGGGCGTGTTCATTTGTTTATCTGTTTTTTTATTCATGATTATTCCAATGCTAATGAATCCAACTTCACCACATGTTTTTATGTGAGTAGGGCCTGACCAAAGAAAGAAGTGATGAGAATTTTTGGAAAAGACCTGAGGCCGATTTCACTAAGGGACGTAAGTCCAGATTTAGACTTAAATTTAAGACTTTGGTCTTAAATTTTGTCAAAGAATGTTAAGTCAGTGGTCTTAGGCTTAGCGGATTTCACAAAGCAGCTAAGTCCATGAAATTGCTAAGCCAGTGGACTTGACTTTAAGTCTGGGAGGTAGTGGGCTTAAATTTTGTAAAGAGGACTTAAATATGGCTGCCATTAACTTTTCCCCACTTCAAAATTTAAAATGGCTGTAAATAAAGTATAATTATGCAGAACACCTTACTGAAGTAGTCTTTCGGAAGTTTATATGATGTAACAAGGTTTTCTATGTCAAAACAGCACTTATCCTTAGATAAAATGCATCAAATGAAGGATATAAAAGGTTACACGACACAGAAAACCACTGTGGTTATTTGATAAGCTTGGATTTTAGCTAAGTCACCCTTTTGTGAAGTCCATTTAAGTCCCAGACCTAGCTAAGGCCAAAGTCTTAGATTTAAGTCCCTGACTTAGCCAATAAAGGGACTTAGTTTAAGTCCTCTAGTGAAATCGGCCCCTGGACCATACTCTGGATACAGATAAATCCTAATTTTTAACAGCCCCATTTTTCAACAATTTTGGGACAGTGGTTGCAATTTTTCTACAAATAATGAATAGACCCAGCTGAAGTTTTCTATGTGTGCATACTGTTTACAACAAGATGTGGATGATATTGTGCACACCCGGCTGCCTCTGAACTATAGGTCTACTTTCTAGTTTCACATGTGCATTTTAAGGATCAAGTTCATATAAACTATAGCATTTATAATTTTAGTTTCTATTTTTATGCACCCTTGGCAGTTAAGTGACTGAATATTGCAGTACCGATAGAATCTCCCTCAATGGCCAGAGTGATTATCTAATTTCGTATATTATCATTTATCTTTACCCTCCGTGGATGGAGGATCTGAGACCTAGGCCATTATAACACATTGGACTGACTGAGGACCTTATTTCAACTGGCCTAAGAGATAAAACCCAAATTTGATTCTACATACTTAGCCAAGGACATTGCTTGCTGAAGCAGTTTGTTGAGTGGCATCATGAGAGTAGGAACTCATGCTTTTTCTTACCGTCAAACTTCTTGTGAACTACCTGTTGTGTAGGGGTTTTTTTTACAAACTGTATAAACTGTCTACCTCTTTTAACCACAGGCAGCCATTTTGCCACTGTCAGACACTTTTTCACTGGACATTTCTACATCTGTTTAGTTCACAAAAAGTTTAAGTAAATATTGCAAAGTTCAGAACTAGCTAGCCACAATTTCAAAAGAGTTGTCATGATAACAAGTCCGCTAATGACACAAATTAGATTTTCCGGATCAAAGGGATGTTACTTTATGTAATGTGAAGGAGTCTTTGATGTGGAGTTAACAGGTTTTCTATTGGGTATGGATAATTTGTGGGATAGAGACTCTGCAAGACAAACCACAAAAGATATAAAAGAGTGTATTATCCGTTTGAAAAGAAAATATTTTCAGTGTTTCATACGAGTCGTTTGGAGTACTTTTGTTGCCATTCTAATTCTTATTGGACTTAGCTCTTAATCTTCCCTTTACTAAGGGGACTCTAAGGCACACCATCATCAACCAATTTCAGTATCCAGGGAAAGAAAGGGGTCAATCACTACTGAGACCAACCAGGGGGTATATTAGATCTGAGGTGGCTATATCCTGGTGAAGAGGTAGGATTTAACCTTCTTTCTGAAAGGATGCACTAGAGGGGAATGCACGAATCTCACCAGAAAGAGCATTCAAACAATGGGGGCACCAAAAGCCAAATCTGTCATGGTTACCTCACTGATGGATGGACTTTTGATAGATTTGTTACAACACGGAAATTTCCATTGATTTTGTTTCAGTGTTGCTTTCAATGCATTGGTGTATGGGTATGGAGAAAGCATTACATATGAGTTGGTAAATATTTTGCATCCAAAAGCATTTGATACTGACAAATAGCTTTTCCCACTATATGTCAGGTTGACAACCAACTAAAGACCAGGGTGGTGTAAGTTGAGCTTTAACCCTACCCCCTCATTTTAGTCCATCCTTGTACAAATCAAAGAAGCAATTTGGTCATAGTTTCCCGTTTGATGCTTCTACAATCTGGAATGGTTTACCTGATGATGTTCATTTAGCTTCCTCTGTCACCTCTTTCAGGAAGAAACTCAGATTTATTGAGGCCTTTTCACTGTAGTTTTGTATCCAGCTGATGTCTCTGATGTGACGGCCATTACTATGTCCATAAAATTTGCAATACTGCTATGATTGTTGCATCTTAGAGTCTGCTGAAATGTAGAGATTAAGCACTATAAAAGTCCAGAATAGAATGGAATCTTATTAACTGCAAAAACAATGAATGTAGAACAGATCATATACAATAGTTCAGAAGGAGGATACAAGAAGCATGGATTCAAATTATCAGAATGTCTCTTTGTAACATTATTCTTGATAAAGAAAATTGTCGCTTCACACTTTAAAAAGCTTCTTGCATACTCAGTGAGGTTGAAAGAAACTTTGTTGTAATTAATACGGTATCAAAAGTAACATAAGGAGATCACTTGTCTTTTCAATCTCTTTGATATCAGTAAAGTAAAATCAAGTCTCATTTATAACTGACAGCATATCTTTGACATTTTAGAAGGTTACATTAGTTTATCTTTATGATATATTAGACACATCATGATAACTGGTGAGGACTGGGTATCAGATTGATGTCATATTGACAGATGAGGTAGCAAACAAATGTGTTGGAGCCATAATTTAGCTGTCACCTTAAACCGACACAAACAGGAAGTAAGCAATAACTTCAACCAGTCGAGAATAGTGATACTAAAATAAATGTTAGTCAACTCTACATTGATAAGTTGTTGAAAAATGGCATTGAGTTTATATATAAAAATAGTATGGCCGCCCCTTAAATCTTTTAATGGCGCCAATTTCATACAGAAATTGTATGACCGCCTCTGAAAAGCTCTTTTGGGGATTTTAAGATTACTTTTTTGTCGAAGTTTATTTGCAAAATCACATTTATATTTACAGATTTATTTGTATCAAGTGATTACAGTAAGAAATGATAAATTTAGAGTTATAATTTATACTGCAATGTGGCCATAATTTAAGGTATCATTGTACAAGTGTGAATTTTAAATTAATTACACTTAGCCTAATTCATAAACGTATGAATTGTATAGAATACAGTTGGCTCTAAGTCTAAAAATTATGTTTTGGGGAAAAAATATTTAAAGTTGAATTACCATCAAACAGACTTCCATTTACCATGTGTTTTAGATACTTAGATGACTGGCAAATTTTTGTTGAAAGTACAAAGTAATCTTGAATTTTTCAAAATGTGCTGTACAGCTTTTCTGGAAATGTCACAGACAATGTCAACTCTAGGCACTTAGACACTGTGTAAAAATATTCTGCTTTGTGAAAAAAAATGGTAATAGTGGTGGAAATTTGTTCCACTTAAGACTATGCAATGGTTGAATAACATTTAGAATACTGGAAACTATCCACAAGGCTTTTCTTTTGCAGCACACATGTGTCATTCAAGGCTTGGGGAAATTTGTTACCTGAGTATGAAAAATGGGAGCAGAACTGGAGTAGAATTCCAAGTGTTGACAATTAAATGTCTCCACAGAGGGAACGGGAGGCAAGACGAGAAAAAGTAAAGACTTAAGGTACATGGTACAATGTACAGATTCGTCAATGAAGAAATGTCACTAGTTCATTCTAAATATCAGAACACAAATGTGATCCAATAACAATAATCTGACATACACACTCTCTTCAAGCTGAAGACATTGGTGACAAAAAAGAATACAATATCAGATCAGGAATAAGGGAACTGGGGTCGTTTTATTTGAAAAATAAGTGTATATGCTGATGACACCAACTAATCTAATAAAAGCTGGAAAAATTAAAACATAAAATGGCATTGTCCCATTCTTAATGCACATAAAGAAAGTGCAGAATATGAAGTTGAACTTTTAGTCGGAAGAAATTTTAACTGACAATTTAAGAAATTCAGTCGAATTAATTTTCTCGGATGGTGGTTTTATACAGAAGTGAATTTTTACAAGGAACTAATTCAACGTCCAAGGTCATTTAATTATTTAAGTTAAAATAGCTAAAGTTAATACCTAGTGAAAATTTCAACTTATACAGTATGTCATAATAGTTCGAGTTTTTATTATGGGATTGTATTGTCTTGTGTTATATCATATTATTTTGATGCATACAAGCATTTTATCCACCATCACTCAGAAATAAAACACCTCAAATTCCCACCCCACTGAAGGGGAGAAGCAAGGCCAAATTGCTTCCGTTTTCTTTTTTGGATGGGCGAATAACTCTAATAAAACTATACATCAGATCAAATCAGGCTTTTACACCAAAAAAATGACCAAGATCTGAATACATTTTGTTTGTTTATTTAGATATTTACGTCATGCCTAGCACCTTATCCGTTATATTGTAATGGGTAGTTGGAAGGGCAGAGGAAACTACTATATTCAGTTGGCCAAGGTTTCCTACTGTACACTGTTGACCAATGACTAACAAATACCAGCTTTCCCACTTGAGGTCTGGCTGGCATTCCAACTCTGATCTCAGAGGTGGGCGGTGACTGTTTTACTGTACTACTGTGGCCGACAGATCTGGATCAAGACTCCACAGCTACTTTAGGGATTTCTAAGAGTATCTTCTCCATCGGTAACACTCTTGTAATCTCATTGTTTATTATTGTTTTTTGGACAGAATTTTCTCTGGCCTGGTACATAGTTGAATAGTATAGAGACAATACAGTTTCAACGAAAAGCAGAATGTATCTGTTGCCCATTTTCAACACATGTTAAAATTGAACATTCAACAAGCATATTTGTCTGCACTACAAGATACAGCTGGGCATAGCTGAATTAAAGAGCCTAAAATGCGAGAAACCTTGAAGAAAAATTACAGGGAGTTTCTACTGTACAATTTACAATATGTGATAAAAATTTGATGTTTAGACTGCATGGCTGATTATGTTATAAGATATACCCGGAACATAGCTGTAATAGAGAGACATATAGGTAATAGAGCTTCTAGAAAAAAATAGGGTGTCTTTCTTGTAAGGAAGGATCCATGTGCTATTTTAAAGGTTGCTTAGTTACTCACAGAGGCTGAAAGAAGCTTTGGCAAATAATAGAGTAACACTAGAGGTTTGTAAAGGGCGTTGGTTGGTTGATTTTTATATGTCTAAGAAAAGATATTTTTTTGCGTTTGTAAAGGTCACGTGACACCTTATGCATGTAAGATGTGTAAAGTTTAAACAAATTATGTATACTTCATTGATAAATTTCATTTTAACGCATTGTATAGGTCCATATCATGATGGGTAGTTGACAGGGTGAATAAAGAAAGGAAATACTGGTTGACAAACGAACAAAATTCTACATTGAAAATCGTCAGCTACCAGTTACCTACTTTCCAAATTCACATTATTTTCGTTTGGTTATATTCAAACTATTTTGATATTCATAGTTATAGTGGCGAATTCTGTGGCACCAACACAAAGTCAGCCATTTTATGCTTGAGGCATAAATCATGGATAGTTGGAAGTAATATAGAATATGTATATTTATCATTAATCATTTCCAAAGTATACTTACAATTCCTGTATATTATCAAACACCCTCACACTTCAACCAAGCTACATTTGTTCAGCTATATTTAGTAGAGATATATAAAACATGGTTACTTGACAAAGGGGTTGCTTTTGGCAAAAACCGATCTATAAACAGGTAACATCATAAAGCTGCCTGAACTTTCAAAATAAAGATAAGTTAAGTTATGTATTAGGAAAAAGTATCAGTGCCACTACAGTATCCTGAAAGATGGTTTTCTGAAAGGAAACTTTGTAAGGAAACCAACAATCAAGAGACAAATAACCTGGGGAGCAATCACCTTCAACCTCTGAAGAAAAATCTTACATCCTGTGCAAATGAACATGAATCAAAGTGATTTATCAAGAGAAATCCTTCTGGCGGAAATAAGGAAGAAGCTTTTCTCAGTTGTTTGTCCAAGGGATTTTGTCTGAGTCCACATTTTTTGCTCAATGTTTGTCTCTTCGCAGTGATTTATAATCTTCAAGTTTGACAAATGTAGGGGAACCTGTTGCATTGTAAAGAAGCATAAATTGAATATTATCAGAATAGTGATATCTATGTCATTTGAACGAAATAAAAAAAGACACTTTAACAGCTTAAAAACTATTAATTTTTATTTAAATATTGAGATAGATTGCATTTTTAGAATTTTATAGGTATAGGCACTTTGTACACAGACGCAGAACTTTATGTAATATTTCTGCCTAAATTTTTGCACTTACTGCAATAAAATATATCAGTAACAATAATATAAATAATGATATTAATGAAAAGTGGTACAAATAGTTCCTCTTTCACTCTTTTATTCCTGACAGTTTCTTCGGGGGTTTATTTTGTCTTTGAGAAAAAAAACACACTCGAGAAATAACTGAGGTTCCTACCAATTGACCACACACTCCTGTGAGGATTGGATCTAACTTGAGGTTTTCGCGAAATATTCAGCACACATCTCAAATCAGTACAAAGAGTAAGTACATATAAGGCAAACCTTAACCAATGAGGGTAACCGGTACAAATCTAACCCTGTATGTAAAATATATAGTTTATGAAACGATACCATTTGCCTATTTTACAGAGAAAATATATTATTATCCCCTTGCAAATCACCCTGAAATGTTAGTTGGTTGTTTTGCGAGTAAAATATATTTCTATTGTTGCACTTGTGTCCATGTGTAATTGGATCAAAAGAGACTCACACAAGCAGAAGCAAACTATTCAGATCAAGCCCCTGCTTGCCCCTAAACTGTGACGTCATATGGTAAGGGATTTGGATGGCAAGCTGAGTATGAAAAATGGCCTTTGAGTGTTGACTATCAAATGCTTTACAGCTTTATAGCTTGTGGTAAGGGGAAAAGATGAGAAAAGAAAGGTCAATTGCTAAGACTGGTGCTTACAAAGGAATAACGGCTTCATTGAAAAGGACAGATTCTTTGATTCAATTTTATTCCCTTGAGTAGGATAATGTGTACAACAATTTTTGTAGGGATTTTAATGTTGGGTAAACAGTTAAACAACGTAGACACAAATATAGCAAATAAGTCACCAGAATTGTATGGTTTTATAATTCTAAGCTGTTACTATCTGTGCAGGTCTTTGTTGTTGTTTTGTCACAGAAATGATCAATGATTGGTTCCCAGATAAATTAGGTAGGTCCTAGTCTAATTGCAAGATCTTGGGTATATTTGTATTTTCCTGTTTTGTTGCAAATTTAAGCCTTTTTGGTCCTGATTCAAAATGACCTTTCGGAAGAAGACCAATAACACAAATAAAAACATATATATGCATCCTACATGATTCTGGTTAAAGCCACGGGGAGTCAAAAATGCCTCAATATAATGACTAGATGTCATCCATTTGCACCGAGTTCCCTCATTGTGTGATGTCATTGTCCTTTGCAGCATCTCGTAAATCCTAGAAGCTGCCCCAATTTTCACATCACCCATTGGAGAACCAACACAAGCCAACCAATACTTTAGGTGTAAATATGGTTCTAATGTATTTGTAAAATTGCTGTGTAGTGTGCACATCTGCTTCTGGGAAGACATTTCCATCCATTTATTAATGTCCATACCAAAACTGCTCTGAAGTACTGCTCTCCCCCATAGGTTAGCACAATTTAAACCCAAACTGTTTATTTGCTCTTGTTCTACTCAATTTAGAAGTGAATCTGCCACTATGCAAATCTCAGAAAATAAGAACAAAAGGATAAATTCGAGGTACACAGGTGACCTAACCAAATTCCAAGATCAAATTAGATCGAACTTTAAAATTGTTAATGCCATATCACAGCAGGCCCTCAAGTGAATCCACATGTTGCCACGAGTTGGCCAGATTCAAACCCCCAATCACTAAGCTGAGAGCCAAGTGATTTATGGAATACTTCAAGCAGCCAAAAATTCCCCCATTTATGCTTTACATAGCACAAACTTATATCTGTAGCTTTAAAGGGTAAAAATGCATTTAAACAGTCAGTCTAGCTTGGGGCTTCAGGCCAAAGCACTGCAGTCAAAACACAGGATGTACTAATTGTTCTTACCAGAACACATCTTTCATAGTTTGTGGCTAATTCCCCTAGCCTTGTATCTTTCTGCCAGAGTAGCCCAACCTATTTGTATCTGTTCTGATTTTTTAGGTTCCTCAAACTGCAACACACACATCACTACTTAGATAGACTTTACATTATGTCAAAGTATAAAGCCATGTTTTGACTTAAGCTAAAACAGGTTCAGGTGATGCCATGCTAGGAAAAAAAACTATCTTTGGAACCTGATGTGGAGGGACAGAGGTACAAGAAAGTTAATCAGAAATTTCCATATGTATATATTTTTGTCACTTTGAGTGTGGCAATACCCTCTGGCCAATGATGAAGGCTTTTTTTCTTTAGAAACCAAAAAGCACAGAAAAACAGCACATGGACTGGGGCTAAGAGAGTTAAATGTAATCTGTCTCGTCACTTCCTATTTCACCCTCTGTCGGGCCTGTAATCTCATTGGTATTTGTCACCCGAGGGGGGAGGGTTCTTTTTTTACAAGCAGAGTCTTCGTCTTGGTGTTCTAACCACTGCTGGTATGTCTGTAGATATGTTGCAAAGGGAAACTAAGTGCAGAGAATATTGTGTATAAAACTGGACTAGACTATTTCATCAGATAACTGACTCAGCAAGCTTTAACGTAAGTTATGTTTTTGATTTAATATTTGTGTTTTAGCATAGTTCTATATTATTTACTGAACCCAAACATTGGTGTATTTAGGTACAAATTAATGCTGATAGTATATTAATGTTAAAATTTTACTCTCTTTCTGGTTATTTTAATTCTTGTCAGACATGTTTCTTTAAGTTATCATCTTTCCTGATTTCTGTAATAATGGATTCTAATTTCCATTCCATACGTTTCTTTATGGTTGTCTTTATGTTGTTTTAAGTATGTATATTATAATAATTCTCCCTCCGACAATGTCTGCACATACATTTTCTATTTTCCACATAAAGCAGGTAAAACTTTACTTGATTTACTTATTTAAGGTCTAAATGAATACATCACATGTATTTTAATCACAATAACCTACTCGTTTGAGGAAGACTATAGAATCATTTCTTACTGTCCTGTTGGAAATTATTCAGTCTCCCTTAGCCTCAGGAGAGCTAATTTAGTTTTCTTATACCAGTAGGGTATTAAATTAACCTAAATTTTTAGTGTCTTGTCTTGAATTTAAATGTATATTAATTTGAATAGATTGCAATCAATACCTTAACGTATATTTTAGTGTCTCAATGAGCTTCAGTGTATTTATATTTCAACCTTAACAAAAGCAGGAAGCCAGTGGTTCTTTGGGCTTAGTGTTCATCTGCTGATTATATAAATCACAATGAAATGTTGGCACCCTTTATCCATTGCAGATGAATCGACTGTCTTCATTAACTCAACATGCCTCCAAGTGTCGCGTTGGTACTATAGATTAAAAGCAAACCCAGGTTTTGTCTGGCTATGTGTTAATGTGCCCATAGATTCCCATATTTATTCCTCAAGGGAGATAATGATTACCCAAGTTGGTTTGAAAGGATGTGGTGGCTGTACATGTATCTGCTACATAGGTTGGAAACATACACCAGCTGTAAAGGATAAAATGGGATATTTGCTACAGTAAAGATGTGTGAAATTTTCCCACAAGGTGGCATTCTTTGAAAGTAAGACAAAGTCATCAAAGTTTTGCCAATTTGGGAGAGATCAGAAGCCTAATTGGGTCACATAAATCATAAATGTGTCACAAGTCAATAACACAAAACTGGCAGCTAATTCCTCAATAGCAAATTTAGAATATTTTGGCAAATTTCACTTTCCTACTCAATAATAATAATAATAATAAATACACCACCCTAAAATTATCTTTATTTTAATCATCATGCTGGTAATACTAGGATGTTTACAAAATCATAACTGATGGCTTCACTTTTTATTGCTTTGAATATATATTTAACATTTGTATATTTTTTCAATAAAATAGTCTAAGATTATTATACGTTTTAGTATTTTAACATGTATCACTATGCTTTTAGAAAGCTGTATATTTCAGTCAATGAGAGTTATGTTCATGAATAATATGTTCAGTGAAGTATATTTACTCAAATGGAATGATCTGGTTTAGAAAATGTGATAACATTTCATAAAGAAATGATTTCAATTATATCAGTTATTTGTTTAGTGTTTCACATCATTCCGGGTACTTTTGCATAAGTTGTATTCTGACGGGTGGTTAGAAGGGCGGAGGAAACCAGCACATACAGTTGGTCAAGGTTCTGTCCTGTAAACACCGACCAATTCGATTCAAACTCTGATCTAAGACGTGGAAGTTGGGTGTGTTATGACTGACCCACTTTGGCCCCTTCCAATTCTATCAAAAGAATTTAGTATATGCTTGGATGCAACAGTCAAAACTCTGAATATATAGCTGGATGCAGACTCTCAGATATGCAACATAGACTAGTCAGAAGGGGTCCAAAGCATAACCAGAGATCTGAGGGGTGCAGTCCTTTGTAATTAAGATGGAAGGTGGTGAAGTCAAGTGGATTAGGTGGCTAAATATAGTACAGTGCCAGACACAAGACTTGTTCACAAGAAACAGAACACAGAGGGGTATGCAGTTATTGTGCTCTGCTTTCTGTTGTGGTATTGTTAAAGCCCTAATTTCATCTAAAATGTGCCATATAAATTCAAGGAAATTATGTGTGTGTGTGCTTTGATAGAGAAATATGGTTAGTTTAGAAAAACACTCACTCTTGAAAATAATATATTTATTTAGTTTTAGTGCAGTCGTAATTTTTTTGGAAAATGACATTGCACAAAGCATAGCAAAGTTACCATTTACACATCAGATTTACAAAAAAAAGATGAAAAACATATTCCTTTCAGAGGAATCTGTTTTACATTACAGTATACTTTCCCTTTGTAAGGAGGTAAGGGATCAGATTGAGTATTTACAATGTCTATGTCTGGAGGAAGTATTGTGATTTTAGATCGGATAGTGAAAGCTGTTAGACAGATAGGTCTTAACAAATTTAATGTTTTACTCAATCACATAAATGTTTGTATATTCACAATGAGTATTAAAACTCAATTACTACAAGTAGAGTTGTCATAAATATATCTACAAGTAAAATATGAAATTAAAAACATTGATATAATTACATTTTAATTCTAATTAGACATTTATAGCATTAATCTCCCCTTCACAAGGGGACTTGGGCACTATGTAACCAAAACGGTAAATCAATATCACTATCCAAGGAACGGAAAGGGGTAAATCGCCATGGAGACAGCCAGGGGCATGTTAACACTAAGGTGGGTATACCTTGATTGTAGAGGTAGGATTTAAGCTTCCTTTCTGAAAGAGGCAATATAACATCAGGAACCATCTCATTTGAAAATATATCAAACGACATGACAATATATGATGTTTTGACGCATTTAAGTCACATAATATATGGGGCGAAGATTGCGGATCAAAGTTGTGCTGTGTGCATTTATCTCTTTCGACTAATTATACAGATGTTCTCATACAAGGAGGGGGATCCAGAGAAAAGGTATTATGAATAAACAAAAATATCAGAAGAAATGGTGGCAAGATTGCAATTACTACAAGATGGTATCAACAAGTGGATCTAATTCACACAGGCAAGCAGGGGTTTGACGGTTTAATTTCAAAACTAGAAAGCATTCCTAAACCACGGATTTTTTTTGTATGCAGAGTATGATCTTTCCCAAATTTAACCCCTTCTTCCCTCAGGCAAGCCCTAACTACTCATAAAAGATGTCTTCATTAGTTTCGGAGTAAGAACAAACACAAACAGACCACCAAACAGACAAATGAAACAATATACACACACATAAATTCTTTTTGTTGGTAAAAATTATATGCTTCTTAAATATAGGTAACTTGTTTCCAAATAAATTAACATACTTGTACTATTAGTCTTGAGAATAGGAGTACTACCTTAATGGACCACTTATGTATTTAATCTAGTTTAATCATACTTCCATTGTGCTTAATCTAGGTACTAGGTACTAGCATATTCTGAGGCACAAGAACAGAATCATAATTCAATGCGCGTGAGCGATAAACCAGAGATGCTGTTGAACCTAAGAAATAAGTAAGGTGAGGATGCCCAGCCAAATAAGTAAGTTTTTGTAGCCCTTTCTCAAAATACATTTTGGATGAAGAACTATGGATATCCAGTGTTTTGACGTGTCAGTGAGTTTTATTTAAATATGTCACATATCTCTCCAGACACATGGTGCCTACAATTACTACTAAGATCACTGGATTGTGAAACTAAATCTGTGATGTATTCTGAAGTTTTGAAGAAGAAGTATGACAAATTAGGCTATCTTGCACATATAATCTTCAATTACAGCCTCCAGGAGCCACCTGGGATATGAGAAAAGCCAGTTTAGATTAGAAAAAACTCTAGTCTGGGGAAATTTATTGGTACAGACAAATATCATATGGTCTCTCTATCTTAAATTTAGGATATTTTTTTAGGATAAACTGTGACAAGAAACACAAGACTCATTGATTGTCTGTGTACACTCGGGCGTGTGTCTCATATATTATGTATTCCAGAGAAGATTCTCGTTCATATTTTTCTGAGATATTTGACTTGAGTGAAAATTACTTTAGAGGTGTATTCTTTTTAAGTTTGTTCTTGCAAAGTGGGTGGTACTGGCTAATTTTTAAGAACATGCACAGTGTGGTCTCTCATATCAGGGGGGAAATTTAATTAACTAGCAAGACTGAAAGCAGAAAGTTTAGAAAAAAAAACATTATGGTATTTTACCTAATGCTGTTTGAATTATGCACATATGGTTCTTGCAGGTCTGTGGACTTAAACATAAGGCTTAGTGGAATCTAAGTGAAACTACATATTATTAGTCAGCAATCATTAATCAGCAATCCTATGGTGTCTAAAAATTATATAGTAAAACTTGCATTAGTAAACGGATCTTTGTAAACTGATCTTCCACATGAATAATTAAGCTTTAGCTTACATACATACAGCTTTTGTAAACAAAATTTGTAAACCGATCTTCCTCATGAATAATTAAGCTTTAGCTTACATACATACAGGATTTTAATAATTTTATTGTCTGTATCTTTAAGCTTTAGCTTGCATACGTACAAGATTTTAATTATTTTATTATGTTAGGGTGTATGAATGGCAGATGACTGACACACATTGTGCAGTATTTTGGAATAGCACATTGTTAGTTCATAGTATAGCATGAAAAGTGTACATAAATGCCAAATTTATTGGTTTAGGGGATTACATTCTGGATTTTTATAGCGACTAATCTCGACATTTAAACAGACTCTAAGACACAAAAACCATTAACAAAATATGGAATTATCCCATTAAGTATAAAAAGGTTTACTCAAACCTTTGCTACAGAAAAACTAAATAAACAAAAATTATACTTCTACCTAGATCACATTGTTCGCAATGCTGGCCTCATCAGCTTCATACTACCACAAAATATTAAAGTTTCCAAAGCAAATTAGTGGTTTTGAGAGTTTAATGTTTTAGTAGTATCCAGTATTCAGTTTTATAAGTATAAATAAGTCGGGATTAATATTTGGGTCAAAACTGAACGGAAACCTGTGTGCCACAATAATACATTGACGTTATATCAGTTATTAACCTTTGTGCCATATCTCTGCTTTGTTATCAACATTTACTATCCTAGTCATATTACTTGTTTACCAGTGGCATTGATTAGCCTTTGTGCCGCATCATTACTTTTTTTCAGTTACTTTAATTTACCTATGCGTCACAGTACTACTTTGACATTAGCATCCTTTATGCTATTTTGACTCTTTCCCAGTAGCATTTGTTAAACAATATGCCACATTGCTATTTTTCAGTGCAATTTTAGATCTTAGTGTTATTTACTATTTTGTTTGTAGCAGTTAACTTTTGTACCAAGGTACAATGTAAGTTTTATTGCTATAATATATGAAATATACCAATGATCTCCTTGCTGGTATAGTTACATGATTTCTGAATAGTATTTCTGTTCCATGCAACATATTAAACATCATAAATGTTGAAGTAGATGACATTAGATGTGTATGTTTATTTGAATTAAAAATTAAAGTAGTTATTTAGGTCCCACCTCTGAAATGTGCAGTTCAAACCCCAGACCCAATGTAGGAAAGTTGGTAGTTGCTTACCAATGGCTGGCGGTTTACAGTACACAACCTTGAGCAACTATATGTACTGGTTTTCTCTGCCCCTAAAATTACCCTTCGTGATATGACCTACAGAGTGTTGAAAGTGACATTAAAACCCCAAATAAATTAATAATGTAGTTTTTTTCTGAACTGAAACTTGCACACGAAATGACTCTGTAATAAAAGTTATTTTGGCAGTGTTTTGAGTCACATCCCAGTACAGATTTAAAAGGTCTAGAGAGAGGAATTACTGCAAGGGACACAGATTTCTACTAAAACTGAGATCAGAGAGTGAGAATTCTAAGCAATAAAATGGGATATAGTTGGCTAACTTTCCCATAAAGAAGTACTTATGGAAGATTTCTTGTTTTTATTTAGATTAATGCAAAAACAACAAAAGTCTTTTTCACGTGCAATTTAAGAACTTATAGTATTAAGATTATATCCCTTAAAAACAACAGATAACATGGCATCAGTGAGAAAAGAAGAAACAATTTTCTGGTCTTTGTATTGATAAAAATACGACAATTTCATATTTCAATTGAAATTTATTGTTATATTTTCAAATTTGCAAAAATGTCGGATCACAGTCGAGACATTCTGATCTACATGGAATATAAGAAAACTATGAAGGAAATAAGAAATTCTACAAGTTTTGTTTAAGCTGGTAGCCTTACAGGATAACCTAATTATAGCTCTAGGCTGAAAGCAGAACTAAAATCAGGACTGACATTTCACCAAGTATTCTTGTGAGACCACAAAAACAGAACATTCTGTTGATTGACAAACTTTTTACTGCAATTCTTAGTTGTTGTTTTGTTTGTTTGTTTTTTTTTAATGTTAAAGTGCATTTTGTACAAGTGATGACAATAATAGCTACTGGTTTTAAGCCTGTGTATTAATAAACCAAGACAAACTGGGTGACAGTATTTTGTATAATATAGTACGCCATATATGGGTGGTATTTAAGGGTACATAAAGCATAAGTTATCATCACTTCAAGACTACTAGAAGTGTCAGGAGTGGAAACTGCAGCCAATAATCCATTTACTCACATCCTCCCAGTCAGTGTTTGCAATGGACTGGAAAATGGGACCTGCTGTAACAGTTTGTTTATTCCCAGTCTCTGTTGGGGGAATTTTTGTGTCAGTGCTGATCAACCAGTCGAATACACTTTGGTGTGCGTGACTACATGGAATAGGAGAAAATGACTATGTTGTACAATAAGGGTTGCCTGAGCTGTGTTTCAGATTATTAATATATGTCATAAAGGCGAAGAATATTATTCTATTCTTGCTCGGGAGAACTGATACCCCATCTAGTTTTCATTTCTGGATTTTATCACTTGTGGTTATATGTCATAAGTGGTTACATATGCCATTACTATTTATAAATCATCAGTGGTTTTATAATAAATAACATGTCATTTTGTTTTACCATATACATACTTTTTCCTACGGATACATAAAGCATTTCTCAGATTGTAAACCTGTATACATTTTATCTGGACTATGCAACCACCAATGGTAATAACTGTCTCTTTTCAGGTAAGTCATTTACAATATATTTTTGCACCAAAAAAACTATGGTCAGTAAATATTTGTGGGTTTTTTCTTTCGAATAGTTACTTTATCAGCCATTTGTATAAACTATAAACCCAAAGAAAATTTTTACTTAGAATAACATAATGGTAACAATCATTTGCTCAAAACCTATCATAAGTGAAATCTGTCATTTACATTTATACTTTTGCTCTAAAACTATGGCAAGTAAGA
Organism: Sabellastarte sp. h YS-2021; assembly: GCA_964017235.1. Classification (NCBI taxonomy): domain Eukaryota; kingdom Metazoa; phylum Annelida; class Polychaeta; order Sabellida; family Sabellidae; genus Sabellastarte; species Sabellastarte sp. h YS-2021. Next base: position 52,639,256 of record OZ024933.1, read on the forward strand.
ATATGGTTTTACTTGTTAATAGTTACTTTATCAGTCATTTGTAGAAAAATATATGGAAATTAAAACCTGCTTTGCTTGGGGTAAGTTTATTGTAAAAGCCATTTGCTTAATACTTATCCCAAGTGAAATCTGTTGCAAATTTTGTGGAAGTTTATTTGCTATTCTCGCCAAATGCCTACACAAACTGACATTGCTTTCATCAGGCAAGGAGTTTCATCACCATTACCAAAAACACATATATTCACTTCAAAGGCTTTCGATGGAATTAGTTTTTAGCAGTTTAGTTTAAAAATCAGATGGAATTTTTTGCAGTCATCCATTTGCTTGACAATAGCAATAGATTAGTCATGATTAAATGTAATTAATTCCAAAGTTCTCTTTGTTATTTTAACATTTGGGGTTTGAGGAGATGCCCTAACCAATTCACCACAAAAGGATCATTTTTATTCTCATGATTATTCTTTTTGGCTTTTTCTCTAACTCCACTGATTGAATTATATCAAATTACATTTGATACATCAGATTTTGAAGAAAAAATCATGATATATTGGATTAGGGAGAAGTAAAAGGATATACAGGCCCCTTTTAAATCTAATCTAAAACGAGCAGTAATATATATTACACTTGATCAGTAGATACACGCGACTCAAAATCCTTTTCTACTTTTATAACTTCATTGAATATTAATAGATACATCTATATCTGATATATCTTATAATATTATTATCCTCTGTTAATACAAGGTAAATATTACAAATCTTACAAATATTTCCCTATAAGGAAAGCGCTACTCTATCTGATACTGCTGTGTTGTTTAAGTTTAAACATTACACTCTAGTTTCATGCAGAATAAATTGAAATAAGCCGAAATAACACACTAATGTAGGGCAGAATAAGCCAGCTATGGAACAATATTTTCTGTGCATACATACTTACAAACCCCACAGATTTCCGTGACCTCATATATATTCTGGTATCGTTAACATCTTAAACATCTCACGGAGTGAAGGAACTATCTAGCCAACCAGCCTATTTTTCGTCTGCAAACGTGATTAATTTAATTAACCAATGAAAAAAAATGTTACTGAAACCTCACTGGAGACAAATATTTTACTCTTACTGCAACCACTATTGAAGTTTTCTAGCAATATTTTGCAAATAGAATATCAGATGCTGGTACTTGCGCAGACAGACTTAAGGAAATATGAGGACATGATTGGGTTTCTAGTCATATTTTACAAATTTTAAAATGGGTGCGATTTGCGGGTGCGAGTTAGCGATTTGAAGTGGGTGCGATATGCACGTATCCCCAATACTAAAAGCAAAATATCTCTTAAATGGGCACTGCTAGGCTTGAAAAATGACACAAGTGATAAAAAGTGAAGACTTAACAGCACATGACAGAGTGAGGCCACGTCAGTAAGCAGATTTAATTAACACAAGCAAGCAGGCGATAAAGGGGAACAAGGGTTCATACTAAAACTTAGACTACTAGAAACAGGTCTAGGAATTACACCCCGGAGGGTAAACGGCAAACCCTGCTTCAGTGCAGATCAAATGTACAGTAAAAATAGGGAAAATCTGCCCAGTGAGATATAAAACTTGTCAATATAATATTGTTTACACGTATGTTAAGTGGGTAAAAAAGCTGCATACCGATGACTTAGTGTGTAAACTTTTAGAAATAGGTTTTTAAATGTTTCAAAATATAAGGTGTTTTCAGAGAATAAACCCATTTCAACTTGAACTAAATTCTTCAGGAGTGAAACAAAATAGGAGGGAGGGGGGATACCCGAGGAATTTGTGGTGTGTCCCTTAAGGGAATTAGTTCATCAACAGTCCACATGAGAGAACCAAGAACTGTGTGACAAGGTAATTTGGATACTCAAAGCCTGGGTAGTGACATGTAGAAAGGGGGGGGGAAGCATTGGACGAAGGATTGGTCGAAGGGGACATGTTCTTATTTTCTGAGTCAATGTTTGTCCCTTAGATGCAAGAATGAAAATTCCAAACTTGTAATGAGGCAGTGAAAGAGATATATTAAATAATTTACAAATAAAATGAAAAATTAAGTAAATATTTAAGTAACTTTACACAGGAAAAGAATTTTAGTTGGTTTTAGTTGAGTTCAGTATGTTTTGCTGCAATGTTGTATACTTATTCTGTCCAGTACAATTTATCCCAGAAAACATAATTGTACTGCCAAGGCCCCCATATGACATTAGCAGAGAAACTGATTAGCCATCACTAATGGTTATGTGGAACTGTTCATAATTTTGAAAGCACTCAAGGTATTAAGAATGTGATTTATGAAGAATGCACTGGCATTAGCATTGGATATTGCTGAAACTAGAGAAAATGAAATAAGTACACACCACCCAACCCCCAGCCTCATGTTGCTAATGTCTAGCAATATCCCTAGTATTCATGTCAGCAACCTCCTTTTACATTATTAAACTCATGAATCTTTACTCCATGGTCAAATGCCAACATTTTGCCAGGAAGAGGATTCAAAACGAAAGTGTTTTCTTTCGTTAAGACTAGCAATTAACCTTTGACCAAATAACCCTTACATGACTACTAATGTTGACTGTCAGGCGCAGATTAAGGTATGTATAATAGCTAGAGGTGATAAAATGTGTGAGCCCTGGAAACTAACATGTCAGAATCAAATTTGTTTTAGATTCTTCTAAAATCCATCCTGAAAAAGATGGGCGCAGTGATTGAAACAGTTTACGAAGCAGATTTATTCCAAACATTTTGGGAAAATGCTCCATAAAATAGAATTTATGCTAATACTTGCAGATAAATCTCTAGATTTTACATCAAGCCAGATTAATTCATTCAGTTGGTCTTTAAGGAACTAACTGTTGAGTGAGTTGTTTTTCCTACAGCAAACTAAAAGATTCAATTAAGATGTCTACTCACACAGACACAAAATGGGTACTATGCAACATTGCATCTGTCATAAAAGCTAGAGATTAAATGAATTTCATCCCCCAAAGGAAAGCCAACAACTCTTCACTCTAAAAACAACAATCTACTTTCTGCATACCCAGTTTTATCAAATCTTTATGTTGGACGAATTAATATTAATTCTTTGGTTTTTAAGGCTTGGTCATCACACATGGTGCATGAAGCTAATACAAACTGGTTTTACAATAACAAGAAGTTGTACACATCATCTTCATATGAGATGATACAGGATAAGTTTTTGCTTTTAAATATACTACAAGGTCTCTTTAAAAAATGCTTTACTTTGAGATAATATTAAAAAGTCATTTGATGCTTTTGAAATATCTGTTCTTTCCAACACTGGCTGATTTATTCGTAGGGGTTATTTAAGTAAAACAAAGAATATTATGTAATTTGCTACTAAAGAAAATCCAATTTTCATTGATGGTGCTATTTCATCTTTGAGATTAAAGCATAATACATAACCAAGCACAAGCAAACCTGAGTAAAAAAGGTGGGAACGTGTGACCTTCCGATTAGATAAATCTTGTGATTGAGAAGGTAAGTCTTGTTACTGTAAAGATACGTTTTCTGACTGAGGAGCTAAGTCTTGTTACTGAGAAGATAAGTCTTACAACCTGCACCCGGCCACCATCATTTAAGTCACCAAGTCACAATAAGTCTTGGAAGCAGGGAAGATTAATCAAGAGGCTCTTTAAGATTTATGTTCTCATCTGAGAGGATTACTTAGCTACAGCAAGATTAGTTCTGTCATAAAAGAGTGGACAGAGTCAGTCAGACAACCTAAAATGTAAGTTTTATAGCAGAAAAGAAGGGGTTTAATGCAATTATATTAGAGCTAGGACAGAGCGGCCCCTCACAAAGATTTTTAACACGTTAGGAAAAATGGGACGGAGGTCTATAATCCCTGTAATTACTCTCCTAGCCTTCCTGACTCAGAAGATTAGTCGCACAAATGACAACGCAGTCAGGGTATTCACTTGTGAGAGTAGAACACGAGTATAACACTTAAGACAGGCGATCAGATACTTTTGAGTGGTATATATCAAGGTTGTGAGGTATAAAATGAAATTCACCAGTGGAGAAACTACCCTTCTATTTCCTTGGGTTGTGGGTAATTCTTCACACATTACTGGGTTTTGTGACTAAATTGGGCCTATTATCTCAGTTGATGTAAAATTACCATATAGTTTATTATTATTTTGTCTTACTTTTCAATGGTGTCCTCACATTTCTGATTCTAGCTCCCAAAACAATTTTCCGCAGGTCATGCATGTTTGTGCCAAAGAGTTTCCAATTAATATTGTTCGCAGCAAAATATGATAATGGAGACAAATTGCCTGCCTATAATCGGTGTGTCCAAGATAGAGAAAGGCAACTGATTGCTTTGGGACCCACCAGCATCTTGACTTTACTACAACCAGTACTTCCCTGGAGTGTAAGAAGATTTCAGCTGTTGCATAACTGATAAATGGCCCAGGTAATGGTTGAAAACTCTCTGAGGATGGTAAAAAGGTCAGCCACGTTTTATTTCTACAGTCAGGGTTTATTTGGGGTTACAGTGGCAGTTCTAACTGGTGGTTTTATACAGGACTTAACCAAAAGGGAAAGAATCATTTGCTTCAACAGTTGGGAGTACCTCGTGTAAAGTATGCCAATGGGAATGTAACATTTTAAAGGATTTTTTTCAGTTCAGGATATATTCACAGGTTCTACAGTGAACTCAAGTTCTTGATGAGACCTTTACATTATTGTGATAATTGGTCTTGATTTTTCAACCAGATGTGGTCCATCTTTGAGTAGACTAAGCTATGGTAGACAACAGCATGCGTAAAAATATCACCAGATCAAATGCATAGTTTTGTTATGTGCACATACAAGCAGACAAATGCACCTGATTGCAATACCTTTTTCATAGTAAAAGGGCTACAGTATCAATTTGTGTTAGATTAACAATCAAGTAGTCAGGGGTATCTTTACTCTCCCTGGGAGTGTTGCATGGATTACTTCCACAAGCCAGAAAAAGTCTAAACTGTTCAGAGATTTTTATGTCTTGATAGAACATTTCTGAAATTTTTATTTGATGTATATTATGTGTTGGAAATTGTCATCACGATTGCTGACAACAATGAAATATATTTTTGGCTTCAAATCAATTGTTGGATTTAGCCACATCATGATTTACTCAGATTGTTTTAACACACTAAATCAATTTAGTTGAATCACATTCTATTTCTAATTGGACTTTAATAGCACTTAATTTTTCCTAAACAGAAGGGAACTCTAAGGCGCAACTGTTCTAGACAGTCAACTAAATTCAATATTCAGGGGCAGAACAGAGGTCGAGCATCACAGAGAATGCCAGGGAATGATTAAGACTAAGATCGGTATGCCGTGGTGTACGGTTTCTAATCTGCTTTCCGAAAGAGGCTAGGAAGGGGACACACGAATCTCATCAAGAAGAGCATTCCAAATAATGGGAGCATCAAAAGCAAAAGTATAACCAAACTGTTTGACAGACCTATGAGTAGAAGCATAGAACTTTGGAACAACAAGAAAATTTCCACCATTCTGACTGCCCCTAATGATGTAAGTACTACTGTTAGAAGAAAGATATGGAGCAAAATAATTGGGAAACCCAGTGTGAAAAAACGTATAAACAAGTGTGGCTGTTTTAAACAGTGAACAATGTTCAACAGGAAGCCAATGCAATTTCTTAAGTACAATAATTATACTGGTGTTTGATGCAATTCCAGCTGTACTACTTTGGATGCATTGTAATTTATGTAGATTGAACGTGAAGATACTTTCTGAAAAGAAGTTTCCAAAAATCCAACTGACTACTAACAAGAGCATTGGCAACAAGTATAGATGCATCATAAGTAAAAAAACTGTAAAGTCACGGAGTTGGAGGCACTCCAAAGATGTCAATTAGGAACCATGTTAACTTTTTCCCCTGCTTCTTTGAATCAAAGAGCATATACTTAGTCCAGTTCCCAAGAAGTAAAGAGGCAACATGGGATATATAACATTTATTTTCTACTTTACTACCCAATTTTTATCAGGCACAATATAACATTTAAAATAGATTCAAAACAATTAGAATTAAGTAATGGATTTGCCCCTAGCTGGCCAAATAAGCCTGCCTTGCAAGTGACCTAAGTAAAGGGAACTTGAACCGTAATGAACTCCAAGGTCATGCAGCTGACCTTCAAATATGGAAGGTCAAAACCCAACATGACGAACGGTGAAAGAAAAGCAAGCAGGCTGGGCAGCAAATATGAAATTATCTGTCTAAAGTCCATGGGTTTCTATGAAATTCTGCCCAACCCACTGGCCAGTCCAGCAACAATGAGGTCATGAAGACAGGTCCTGGAGCAATGACCTCCAAGGTCAAATCCGAGGTCAAGGTCAAACTGACAAACGAAGCAAGGCAAGGTAAAATGGCCAGAAATGCTAGTCAGTGTGTTTCCAGCTGAAAACCCATGAAAGAGGGTGAACTTAAAAAGTTAAAGTATTAGTATTTGCATTTGTATCATAGTAAAGGTACTGTGTATTCACAGTGTACAGGGTGAAAATAAGAAGCACCCAATCTAACTGGCAGTACAAATATCTGCATGCCAGTGTAAGGTTTAAAATGAGGTCAAAGGTTACTAGAAGTGCAATTCTATGCATTCAAGTGTAAAAAGATAAAACCAGATCCAGTAAAAGACAATAAAAGAAACACACTGCCAACTAAAATGTTGGAAAATGTGATCGTTGTGATCCCCTCACTAATAAAATAATAAACAACCCTAGTGACTGCACCATGCAGCCTCTGCTTAACAGTGATCCAACTCATGATCACAACAAGACTAGATGATCACATTGTCCAATTAATGTAATGTAATTGTAATATGTATGTATGCAGAAATAACAATAATACATAAAATACATATAAAAACATTTATAGCATTGGCAGGCAATTGAGTTCTGGTACATCTTTCCCTCAGGACATCACATGAACATTCAACACAGGTTCCACATCAAAACACAACCAAGTGTGAAGCAATACACCAATATTATGTCCATAGGAAATGTCCAGATTCAGTTTACTAGTTGACATCCACTCCTTTGCAGCATCAAGGCAGCTGTTTAACTGTTCAAAGGTAGCAGACATATTCTTCTGGGATAAGTGCACAATACACTTGGGTATCATCTGCATAAAAAACGAAACTTTTTACCTTCGTGCTAAACAATCACCAGACCCACAGGTTTTGTGTTCAATGAAAATAACAACGGACCAAAGTTATGTAGGGAAGGACGCATTTCAGAACAGTTCAGAACATGTCTGAAGACAACTGAGAAGAGTGAAATGATCAATGATAAGTGAACTTCATTTTTCGTGTGTTCTATCAGTTGCTTTGACACAACACATTCAACAAGATTTGATATGTAACTAAGACCAGATACAGGACGATAAGTTTTTAGGTCGTCAGCCAGAAGAGAAGCCTTCTTGATAAGAGAAGTGAAGACAGCAGTTTTGAAACCAACTGGGACACATTCCTCAATATGTAAGTTGTTTGGAAATACTGTAATGAACAAGCCCTGGAGAGGCAACTGTTATTAGTGAAATGCACTGAGGTCAAGCCAGTTGTTTGTGCGAAAACTCACCACATTATAAATGCATTAAAAAGCACTTAAACACAGAGATCCTACAAACCTCCAGATATCTGGAGCAGTTACTTTTGGGCAATGGCTTTGTAAAGACGTATCTCCTGTTTCTAACGTATTCACTATTTTGAATGTTAAATATATGTAACTTGAAAACAAGTTGACTAACTTTGTAATCGATGGCAGTAGTATGTCACTATATTCTTTGAGAAGGAATGTTGGTCATGGATCCAGCTGGAAGGATTTTGCTGGTAAGTTTCTAAATATTTTATCAACAGCTTCTTCTGATACTTGAGTAAAGTCAGTAGTTTTTGGTGGGTTAGAAGGAGGATGAACATCAGTTACAGCACCCAAGGGAACAAAAGTATCTCTAATTTTCCTAATGTTCTCTGAAAAAAGGATGCAAACTTGTCCACCAATGACTTATCACACTCATGGGATGGTAGTGTCACTTCAGAACACCTATTTAGGATTTCGTGCAGCTAATGTCATAACTTTCTAGAGTTGTGACCATTGTCTGAGATGTTCTTACTATAATAATCTGACTTATTCACAAACATATTGCACTGAGCAATTTGGCGATGAAGCCGACTTCTATTCGCTGGATACTTGGCACCTGAAGGACTTTACACGTCTATAAGAATTAGACAATGAATCCACACAGAAACTTTCCTTGTCAGTCTGGATGCAAGTGGTGAATGCCTATCAAGAACATCACCCAAATCGCGTAAATATTGTTAAAAAAAATCATCTACAGAATTGGTAGGAGATTTGAATATTTTTTTTCTCGGAGAGAAAAAAAACATGAAGTGTGAGCCTTGAAAGAGCTCGTGCTTAAACATGTATAACAATTAGTCTTTGTCATTCATACATGTAATAATGTTTTAATATATAGACAGAGGACAGATTACAGAGCCAGGCCATTGACCTTACAAACTAGATGTCCTAAGTCCCTACCTTTTTATGTTTCACTTTATTTATTTCATAACAATATTTTTGTAATGCATCACTAAATATTACTACACTTATCTACTTCTGGAAGTAGAATACTACGTTCCTTCCTATCAATTCCTTAATTCCAAAAAACGCAAAAAGGACAGCATTCCTTGTTGCTGTCAACTTGAGAACTGTCTTTAAAGGCCAAGTGATCAACTGTTATGAATGTCTCCCTTTCACGACCTGTCAACAGTCATTTGTTAGAGCCCCAGATATTGCAGGGTTCACTGTGTGGGATAAGCTATTTATAACTAGAGTAGACATGTAAAATAATCTTTGGTTGACACACAAATGGGTTAGTTTTTTGTTAATTTTCTTTTCAGATATTTTACAAATAACACTTAATCTTTACAAAATGTACATTTTATTCAACAATAAACATAAATGATTTCAACATGGCGTCTCAGATTCTTTTTAAGATGCAAACTTTCTGGGGAAAACAGAACATTATAAATTTAAGTCACTGAGTGACATGGATATTGCATGACAGAGTAATAGGAACAGTAGGTTTATCATTGATAAAATTGTTATTTATGATCCATATAAGCACACTAGAATACTTGATAATTTAGATACAAATCTACTCCCTTTTTTATCATTTATTTGGATCAGAATCTTACAGTATTCTTGAGTAAGAAAGTTGATAGTCTTCTCAGTGCTGGTTTACATGTCAGATGCTTTGTCAATTTATGTGTATTGCTTTTACCCATGTCCTCATAATAATATAAAAACCTACTAATTCCAAAATGGACCAAGTCAGAAACTAGAATCAAGTGTGGGGGATTGGGCCTTGTATTTGATTAGTGTTTTGTACAAGATATGGCACACCAGAACACAATGGATGGTAACCTCAATCTGCAGATGAAAGCATAGGATATACAACATCCTTATAGGAGGTTTGTAATCATTAAATTACTGTTACCACTTCAAGATCAATTCCCTTACATACAGGATCTGAAATGTGGTATACAGATTACAGCTATTCTCATTTTGCAATGAAAATGTAAGAGCTGTTCTTATGTTTGCATCTAACATTTACAGTGCTGATTCGGCATGTGCCAGTCATCAGAAAATGATTGTTAAATAACTGCATACACAGTGTATGAAATTAACAACTACCTCTCCCCCGAGACTGGTTACTATTCTCATTAACCTGTATCTTTGTACACGTATACCCCTTTTGTAATACAGGTGGTATACCTCGCGGCAAAAGGCATTAGACAAAATGCCATGTTTTTCAACTAGCGCCTCATGTCTGTATGCAATCTTGTGAGGCAGTGGTGCACCATCCCATTCCTTGAGCATCCCATAGAAGCTTTGAATTTTCGAAATTTCAGTTTCTGAAGGCCTAACCATCAGTCATCATCAATCATCGTCAATCACTGTCACTCGTCCACCCTACCATCGTCCCTCTGTCTGTGTATGTTTGTCCCTGTCCATCCATTTCAGTGACTTTCGGTATATGTGTTTTTCATACGGTAACTGAAGGTGAGATGAGGTTTGGCTCACACAGCCACTGATGGGACATGGTGTGTAACTGTCATTAACAGTACTATGATAGTAGTACAGATGTCTTTCATGAGAGACAACCTCCATTTACATTCAGTCACCTTTTATAGCCATAGGACAAACACCTGATACCGAAACAAGAACGAGTCACAACCTTCAAAGGTTGAGGCATCATCGCCCTTCACTGTTTATAAGCTGTAGACTCCACCGCAACACCACAGTAACCACACATTTTGAATGTATTTTCACTGACTTGGTTTTCTGCTTGACATTATTCCCAAAGTAATGACCAGATCTCTATAAATTTTTACGTGTGTCGCACCTTGCAAAAGGAAATGGTGATTTAATTTTTGGAAAGATCTGTATCATATTCTGGATACAAAAAAAAATCCTGCATTTCCTGGCGGAGGTTTGCGTTCTACAGTGTTTTCTAGTTTATTTCTGTCATAACTTCAGGTACAATCACCTCCATTTTATAGAGTGTTGAATTGTATTAGACCTTTTTTTACATTATGACAATGCGCAATTGTTTCAAAAACTATAAAATTATAATTATTTTACCATAATCAGTTCCCCTTTATCCGATCCAAGATTGCTTCACTATATTGGAGCTTTTTCCGAGGATAAGTGTAACAATTAGGTTTTGCAGTTCATACTCAGAGTAAAGCTTGAAGTTGCACTATACATTAGCAAAGCCTCTTTTTATCAGAATAAGACACACACAGTTATCTGGGGACCAACGTTAGTGGGTGTCTCCCATAGAGACCCTAGCCATGGGTAACCCAGGATTAATCCAAATGGCACCTCAATTCTCCAGCCCATCTCAGGCCTTACCTCTCTTTGATTTACATCTCCTCTGCTCCACGTGTAATTGGCTTATTTTCTGTGTCCCCACAGAGCCATAAAGAAACACATGGCAGCTTTTAGAATTAATAGATATGGCTGAGGCCCTTGAACATACACAGTTCCTTGTGCTTGCATATGTGCTGCAATGAGTCAATGTATATGTTATTGAGGTTAGAATATATCTATGTGACTACATATTTGGGGTGATAAAAATGAGTATCCTATCATTGCAAATATCTGCAATATTTTAGACAGACTACAGTACAGGTCTGTGCAAGTATAAACAATCTAAGGGGAAGCTAGGATTAAGTGGAAACACTTCTGAGGTCATACCATCAGAAAATAATATATTTTGAAATTATAAGTGCAAGGGAGCTATAAGTAGAGCCAAATTCTTTGATTAAGGTTATACTTATGCAGAGTTTACTGTATTTGTCATAACATTTTCTAGAGCCTACAAGTGAGTAATTTTATCACCGATCACAAATAGGCTTACAAAAAATATTATTATATTTTGGATGAAGACAATGATTATCTATGGGATACATGCTAATATTACGTGACATATTTACTTTTATAAATTCAGTATGGGATATCCACATATCCGAAATAATACTTATTGTAATGACAACTGAGTGCAGCTTGTGTGCTATTGTGTCCCAGCTAAATACAAATGCTGTTTTTAAGATATCTAAAACTGACTTATTTATATAAAAAAGAGACGTATCGTAAGGTACTTATGACGTGTATTACTTTTATATTTGGAAACAAAAACTAAATCTTTATGGATATGCATAATGTGTCAAAGTAGTAAATAATATAATAGAGATAATTTGAATTTGGAAACTATTCCACGGATAAATTATAATAAACAATACAACTGTAAATACTTTCAACAGCCTACTTTGTATTTCAGGATAACTCTTCGAGACTGTAAGGGAAGTAAGGAAAATACATTGGGAAAAATTTGACTTCACATGGATTACATTCCCAAGTATGTGCCTGACACTTCCACTATCACTTCAAGCCAATATACAAAGACAGTACGGTGGAAACAAAAGAAGCTGCAATCTGACTGGAGGAAAATCTTGGTGTGGAGATGTGATGTGGAAGTACTGACTGGCATGATACAAGTACTCCTCTTTCTCACACTTCTGAAAACCACTGGTACGTACACATGAAATTCTAGTACTTGAATGAATGTGAAAAATGAAAATACTGTTTAAATTTAAGGTTATGGTGGTGTAGTGATGTTCTATCCTGCTGTGAAACCTAATTTATTATTATTATTATTATTATAACTTCGACCAATGGACATGATCAAAAACATCTTCTGAAGGTCTACTGTGAAGATTATATCATTAAGTCAATATTTGACAAAGTCATTATCACAGTTAGGGCTTTAAGTCAAGGTCATGTCCTTCAACATAAAACCTGGATGAAAAGATGAAAAGCACGAAACCTGGATGAAACCTGCAGTTTAGTCCATTAACTTTACCAATAAAGAAGGTTTTGTCTATCTGTACTTCTGGTACGAATGTAGAGTACCAAAAATATCGTTTACTTTGATCTGTAAACACGAGTGCAGGTGAAGTGACCCATGATTGTATATCTAGATAAGCACAATAGTATGTTAATATATATAATACCGTTTATGTTGATTGAAAAGACTCAAAAATCACTTATGTTAGAAGTAATGCTTTTGGTGAATGCAAACTGTAACCTATCAGCAGCATTTATGCAAGCATTTTAAACTATAGCAACTGAAATTATGATACCGCATACCTTAAGGACTATAGATGTAGCAAATGATACAAGTAGCAAAAGTATCCTTATCAATTAATAACAAGGATAACACCAGATATATGTTGGCAGAAAGACAAATAATACATCACAATCATGCAATCCGGAGGTCAATCTATTGCCATATCTACTGATCATTTACATAGGAAGTCAGTTGCCATTGCTAAATCAATTATGTCTACCAGACATGTTTGACTAATGGTTTGAATGTTTCATTGATTTACTGTTATGTCTAGTCTAAAATTCACTTGCCAGTTCAACAGGGTTGAGGGCTCTGACACATTGAAAATCTAATGATGATAGCTGCTATTCTTACACCTGTTTAGTGATACTCCATAAGAAAGAAAGCATAAACTAGTCAAATCCTAAACATACCCAAACTGTCATTGCCTAAGAAGGCACAAATGGTAGTGAAAACAAACACTTCTGAATTTTCTCTACCTGCATCTAGATGGAGTTTGAGGGGGGATCAAGCAATGGATAAACCCTCACCTTGTGTGAAAATATAAGCTTTATCAGACGAATAGTTTGAGTCCTACATGCATATATTCGTGAAAATCGAAAGAAATTCTAGTTTCACAACTTGCATCCGAATCATCTTTGAGGAGGACTGGACTATGGTTACAATCCACCTTGTGTAAAAATATGACACCCCCCCCCCCCCCCCCCCCACTCCCCAAGTGGATGTATAGTTTCTGAGTTATGTGCACTGACAAACATACAGACAAGTGGATGCAAATACATATTTCTCACTGACAGCATAAACTGTGATAGAATTTTTTTGTTACTGATTATCATTAAAATTGATTCTTGGTTAATTAAAGCATTGAAATTAATACATTTTTAAATTGTTAGATTTTAAACAAATAAACAGAATATAACATATTTGAGAGAGGTGTAGTCAATTTATGGCTCATGGGCAGATCCCTGAATTGCTTTTGGGCCACGGGCCTCAAGTCATAAATAGATCTAATATATGAATGTAAATCCACATACAACTCTCTCAAGCATCTTTGTGGTCCCTTCTCACCTATACTGGCAAGGCAGCTGAACGTCCAGTTCCACGTTTCAAACATATTGGGCATATTGCCCTGACAACATATCCTTTCTTTCATGATGTCATTTTTCATTTGCGGTATGCTCAGAAATGTACCACAATGGTTCTATGATGATTAATTTATATTGTAAGAAGGATGGTACTACTTTATCAGAAGGATGGTACTACTTTGCCTCACATTAAGATCCATTAAGCACTTAAATATCCCTCTTTTTTCATCCAATACAACCACCCCAGACCTACAACCTGTTACTTACTGATAGGATGTACGTTTGACCTCCACAACCATGCTTCAGATAAAGAGTATGTTATATGTTTGTGATAAGCTTGGCTGCGTTGGCATATATTCTGCAAAATAATGCTGTGTATAGTTTAAAATAGCTATAAACTGGTATAAAGTGTGACCTTAGTATGATGTTGTATATGGAAAATGTACATTTGTTGCCATTACAGAGAAACAGACGCCTCCACCATGATTTCATTTTTGTCAAATATTTCAAAACAATCACAAGGGGTGACAAAACGTGTCTGGGAAACATGTGCAGGCAATTGCATTAAGTATCTCCACTTAAACCTAGTTTCAGATACTTTGAGCCACCTCTCAATTTGTGGGAGATTTATACTAGTGAAACGGAGAGGTTTGAACTTTGCATACTCTTTGTTCAAATATCTATGCACATGTAGGCTGTAATGTCAATTTGTGTAATGCCTTCAATGTGCTGTGTTCACTATTGCTTTGTTGTACAAGTTCTCCTGATCTTTTTGGTTACTTGTTAGTTAATCCACTCTAGGTATGCATGATGATGGGAGTACGACAACATACTTATTACATTTACTTATGTCATAATCGTTGTTGTTCCCAGGTCCTTGGCTATTTAATATATGTCATATCATTGTCAGATGTTACAATTTATTTCTAAGGATATTAAAAGGCTTTCTTGGCAAACATTTGTCAAGATTGCAGTGTCCAAAGGAGACATTAGGGTTGTCTGTTCTGTTTCAAGATACGCAGGCCAGATAAGTTAAGGATGTTGATCTGCTAAAACATATTATCTCCTGTAACACTGGCCAAAGATTAAATCTTTAGGAATATATTTTATTAGATATTTGTACCTCTGCCAAGGAGATGATGTAATTTGCAGCCTACACTTGTTTGTTTCTTTGCAAAATAACTCAAAAAGTTGTGGAGGGATTTTGATAATGTTTTCTGAAAATGTTGACAGTGGCACAAGGAGCAAATGATTAAATTTGCTGGTGATTTGGATCATTGTCTGGATTCAGGAATTTTTAACTAATTTATTATCATTGCACTCAAAGCAATACTAGAGATGTTGGGCCTTGGCAGGGGTCTGTGCTCTTGGAGTGATCTGGTTAAGAAAATCTTAAACATGTTTTGTTAGATATATTAATGCATGAATCTTAATGGATTTATTCATTGTGACTTTATTCATACGGCCATTTTTTTACCGAGTAGTATGTACTGGTTTGCTCCACCTCCTCAGTCAACCTCATAGATATCACCTAAACTATGTATTGAAAGTGACATTAAATCCCAATCAATAAATAGATGTCTATTTGAACCAAAATAACATTTGAAACTTTAGTCTTTAAACTTCATAAAATGTTTAAGTCATTTACTTTTTAAATCATTTGAGAAATATCTACCTGATAGGTTTATCTGATCTGCTCACTGTATAATGTTAAGCTTGTTGAGCTTATAATTGACTTGTTGCATGTGTTTTTTTTTCCTTGAAAAACATTGCTAACCAACCAAATACAATACAAAACCAAGCATCCTGTCAGACTTGTCAGTTACCATGGTAACCTTGATTAACTATAATGCAGTAATTTCGAGGGGATTTCCCATGGACAAAAAGAGGAAGCACACCCCTTTGATGAGTGGGTGAAGGAGACACAATTGATTAGATTACAAGAGATTTTGACAAAAATGTTATAATGTGATTTTGAGATTTTTGGAGTTGTTATTTTACTTCAAATGGGAATGCCCCTTAAGATGCGTAAGAACTAACATGGAAACGAGGTGGGTGGTGTTTTTGTATACCATTGTTTGGATCTTAGACAGCTTGTTTCTTTTTAAACAAGAGAAAAAAAGACATTGCTGTCCTTAACAATAAATGAAAGAAAATTTTAAAAGACAGGAAAACCTTTTCAACAACATGGGAATTTATAAATGTAACCACAATTACTTTTGCAACTTGTATGTTGTTAATTGTAATTTATAAAGGTATACTATGGTTACCTTTGCAGTTTGTACATTGTAACTTGAAACTCATAAAATTATGCCATAGTTATTTTCACAACTTGTATGTTGCCTTTCATATTTAACCATTATTATGACTCAGAAACTTTTACCACGTCTCAATTTTTATGTGCACAATGAGTAGAGAATGGTGAGTAGAGAATGATTTGGCAACCAAAGTGGTGTGTTGAAGATAAGCCAAAATATATGTATAGACTAGTGTTCTCAATAAACCCTTTTTAGTAGGACTGGGTAGGTGGTGGTTTCAACGGGCGGGTACCCGGGTATCCGCGCCGATGGGCGATAATAGCTGAAACTACAAAAATGTCCATATTTACAGACTTAAAACCTACAGAAATAATAGGATCCGACCATTTGCTTTATTTCTTGTCGGCCACGTTTTTGCATGGAAGAAAATAATATTACATGGAAGAAATGTTAAATAAAAAAGACTTCTGTACATTCAAAGCACGGTTGTTTATATAAAAATGGAGTCACATGACCTATCACAAAAGCATTAACTACTGCTCGAAGATAGTTTCGGAATTGAAACATTATCTTTATTTCAGGTTCATAAGTGAATTTTATTAACGTGAAATTATAAAATACTGTGTGAAAACATTGTACTCTTATTTATTTAAGGAATGCATGTCACTATATAGCCAATATACAGCGTTTTATGGACTCGGAATTAAGTAACTGTGTTAATATACTGACGATTTTCAAAGGATTCCGGTGTTTGATAATATATAAACAACCAAAGTAAAAGACAAGTAAAATACTTTACATGGTGTACAAGGGTGACAAAACAATATTCTTGTGCATTTTATTTGAATAGTTTTATTTTTAAATGAAATGATTAAGTTCAGATACGTCTGTACTCGGCTAGCCAACGTGAGCGATAATGACAGAAATATTATATTCGGGTACTCGGGTATGTCATTTCGGATTCGGGTAAGTATTCAGGGTTCGGGTACCCGGATATCCGGATACCCGTTGAGATCACTAGTATAGACTGCACCAGAAGTCTGAGTGCCATTGGTTTCATGGACTGAAGAGGGTTAATTCTTATTAATTGCAAAGAAAGCTTAAGACGTTCGAAAACAATGAAAAGTGCAAATAGATGGGTTAGTGTGTATTTGTTTCAAAATTAACACCACATGTTACACCCTTGTTGAAAAAAGCTGCTCTTGATAGAAATATTCTTAAGAATTATCGACCAGTGTCAAACCTCAGCTACATCTCCAAACTCATAGAGAAAGCTGTGGCTAGGCAGATAAATGAGCACATTGCTCACGAGGGTATATCCAATGAAAATCAGTCAGCATGTAGAGTTTTTCACTCAAATGAAACGGTATTGTTAAAAATACAAAATAACATTGCCACCTCAATGGACAAGGGTGCAGCTGTTGGATTAGTCCTTTTGGACTTATCTGCAGCCTTCGATACAATAGACCACTCAATCCTATTCAACTGCCTTCAGCACTGGTATGGAATTGATGGGGTAGTGCTTACATGGGTTCAGTCATACCTCAATTCAAGGAAACAGCGGATCAAAATAGATGGACATCTTTCAGATGCTTTTCAACTCCCTTATGGGATTCCCCAGGGCTCAGTCCTGGGGCCACTCCTTTTTACCCTATATACAACCCCTCTCAGTTCAGTCATATCTAAATTCAATGTGACCCATCACTTATATGCAGATGACACACAAATTTACTTGGAACTTGACTCTAGGAACTTCAATTCTAGTATCACTGAACTGACAAATTGACTTTGAGGCGGTCCAGACTTGGATGGGAAATAATAAACTTAAATTAAATCCCGACAAGACGAAATTCATAGTGATTGGTGATGATCAAATTAGAAGCTCCCTGAAGTCATCCTTCCCAGTGAGTTTGCTTGGCAACAGCATGGAACCAGCAGAATCGGTCAAAAACCTTGGTGTCATCCTGGATGCGGAAAATTCAATGCAAAGACATGTGGCTAATCTATGTCGCATAAGTTACTACCGTCTGCGGGAACTACGAAGGGTCCGCAGGTACTTAAATCATGAGACAGCTGTAAAGGTGACAAATGCCTGGATAGTAGTCGCCTGGATTACTGTAACTCACTGCTTTACAACATAAAAAAGGCATATACTATCAGACAACAGAGAGTTCAAAATGCCTTATGTCATACTGTATGCAAGCAAAATAAATATTGTCATGTCACACCCTTCCTGCACAAACTACACTGGCTCCCCATTCATTACCGTATATTGTTCAAATACAATTTCCTTACTTATAAAGCAATACATTTCAGCCAACCTCCATATCTTTCCTCTCTAATTAGGCGGAGTGATCTCACATGGGGCAATCGCCTATCAATTTCCTAATCTAAACCAAATAAATGCTCAGGACTGCACAGCTTCATAGTAGGGGCTCCTCAAGCCATTAGATCCATAGAAAGCATTTCTGGTTTCAGAAAACAGTTGAAAACATATCTTTTCAGATTAGCTTATCCTCCACCATAGCCTATCTCCCCTATCGGATGCTAGCATGGTAACGGACCTTGTTTTGGAACTGGACTATCCCTTTTTGCACATCAGCACCTTAGAGGATGTTTACAACAATTCGGCGCTTTATAAGTGTTTCTTACTTACTTGAATCTTGAGCATCTAAAATGACATATATTCAACATAGATGCCTAGTAATATCGAGTAAATGGGATATAGAGAGCCCAAGTTGCTGTGTGATTCTGGCTACGATATACCTCTAGCTGCACTGGGGGTATGGTGGGAAATATACTACTTGAGAAGCTAAAGACAATGGTACATAAGAACTTAAAGGCTCAGCTACCACAAATGGATCAAATATGGCTCAACACTCAAATCTGACGAGGGCCAAAAAAACAGCAGACCTTTTGGATTAATTCATCTGTCCTTTCTGAATGCTGATTTGAACCAATTCTCAATTGATCAAATTTGTCAAAAGTTAAGCTAATTTGTACTGAGTTTGATGCACCTTTGTTAATATGGCCAACAAACCTTGAGCTTTATTGGGGGTATAGTGGAAAGCTTACCACTTGATAAGCACATAAGAACTTGAAATCGGGAGCTGGACGAATCGGCCCTTTGCCAAATCGGCCCTTGGCAACTCATTGCTGTGCTCTACCTTGGACAGCCTTGTTTAGGTGGCCCATAAGCTGATGGAGAATGAGATCCATCCAAGTACTTTCAACACCAGCAGTCACATGGTATTTTGTATCTAAATTGTAGGTTGCAATGAAACTATGAGAATGTTTTGTAGGAGAGTAATGGCTGATTAATTCTGGCTGTGAGGAACACATGCAAACTGTCTGATGAGCATCTCTGATTAACTCCCCTGTGCACTGACCAATAGTCCCTCACCCCAGTCTCAGGTACCTTTACCAAGGATGTTGAAAAATTAACACTAGATTCTTGTCCCACTCTGTTACATTTGTTACTCTTCGGAAATGAATGTTTGACATTAAAGCTTACTCCTTTTAATCATTTTTTCTTCGGCATTCTGAAGAACTGGCTAAAGTTATAATTTCTAGTTTAATTTATAAAATCAATTTCAGTCTTTGATGAAGTGATAGAAAAGGCTTCACATATTGCGAACCACTGCGATTTTCCTGTGAACCCCCTAAGATCTGAGATGGAACTGCAAAACCTAGTCAGACAAAGCCACCCACCAAGTTTTGGCATAGGCACATTTGTTGAATAACTCAAGACATGTGATCAATCCAAAAAAAAGTTAAGGTTCAGTCACACTGGGCCAGCTAAAACTCTATGCTACTCCAAGAACTTGCTGTCTCAACATTTTTCCCCCAAATGTCATTACCATGTCTAAAAACTTGTTATATATTCAAACTTTTGTGCTATAACTTTTGATACTTATACATCATTCCCATGAAAGCCGTCCCATGGTATGACACCCAACACAGAGTAATTAGCCCAAAGCTACTGCATTAGATTTAGGCAAAAAATACCCATAAGGATTAAAGAAAGATATATCTCGGTGTTTTTCCATTAATTCAAGTTCTCCTGTTTCACGAACCTCTTTGTTATTCATAAATAACCATTACTTGTGGTGTCAGATTTTGCTCTAATGGGATTACACAGAATTTGTTCAAACACGTTTTCTGGTCCATGTTATGAACTTTCTTTATTTCTTTCTTTATTTCTCATAAATCTTGCAAACAGCTTTTCTTTATTGCTGATACTGGTACCATTTCATCAAAACCTTTTATACCTAAGGCTTAAAACACTCTCACCTCCCACCTCTGAGGCCGGGGTTCGATCCCTGTCACGGCCTTAAGTGGGAAAGCTGGCAGTTGCTTGCCGTTGGTCGGCAGTTTACAGTACACAACCCTAGCGAACTGTATGTACTGGTTTCCTCTGCCCTTCCAACTACCCGTCGTGATATGACCTGTACAATGTTGAAAGCAATGTAAAACCCCAAATAAACAAATAAAATAAAACATATGAGCAATTTTAATTAAACTGAGGAAGATATTACATCTTTGGCTAGAGAACTATGTACAATCTCCACCAAGTGAGTATGCCTAAACTTAGGTTTATAGTATTTATGCTTGAACAAACTCAATTTATTTGTAACATAAATAACTATACCTCATTGAGAAATTTTGTCAAGTTATTCGCCAAGAGCAGGCTATAACTGTAACAGGATCATATAGCAGTTGCCCTCTACAGTTCTCACTTGATAAATTTTGAAAATCTCTCTCACTTAAAGTGCATGTATGACATAGACAAATTGTGTCTCCTTTTAAATGCCTTAATTAGTAGAACCCAAAAGCGTAACTGTACACCACATAACTTAAATTCACAGGGTGTTAAATTTGAAGAAAAAAAATTTATGGTTACTTCTTATTACCATACTTACCATGCATTAGTTAATTACTATTTAGGACATTTAAACAATCATGTTTAAAATTTGAATTGAATCTGATACTTGGGTATAATAATGGTAACACCCCTTAAGGCATATATGCATATGCCCCAGGGCTGTAAATCCTCATACGGCCCTCTCAAATGTATTTTATGCAGAATATTTTCTCATCCACAACGTTCCTCCATTTGTAAGTATTAGCTGAATAATTCTACCTTAGTGTCCTTAGTGATTAGTCCTTAGGAGTTAGTCCCTAAGTTCCCTTCAGGGGGGATTCCATATTCATAGTTATGTGGCTGATTCAAATTAGTTGGGGGGAGGACCTCAACTCTGAGGATGGGTTTTTTCCACAGGTGATAACTCTTGGACAAATTTATCGTCCACCAATTGATAAATTCTGTTTAAGCTACTATGTAGACTCTCCTGATGAAACTTCCGTCAGCTACAATTGTTACTTTAACTTTACTTATCAGTAACATTAAGCAGTAGCCTTTTCCTTATACTTGATTTTACTGGAAAGTGTCCCCCCTCTCTTTTACGTACAAAAGTCTCTACTTAATTACATTTAATTTATTGGGTTTCTTTAAGTCACATAATTTTTCTTCAATAATTTTTTGTCACTAACCTCGTTGGATTCTAAAGCAAATAAGATTTCCATGGACAAAACAAAGTTTTTCTTTGGGGAAAAATTAATGTCAAGACATTTTTTTCTGATCAAAAGTAAATTCACTTAGTGGAGCTGATTTCAACAATGATTAATGGAATACTAAGTTACACTCGAACAAGGGCCTTAATGTCAAGTAAAATTTATTAAAGTTTTTAACACAATGGAACATTTATTGACAATGCTAGTAATTTAACTAAAAGACCGGCTATTCATTAACAAGATTAGAAATACTGTTATCACTGTTCAATATACAGTAATCTCCAATACCATGTTATCTGAAGTTTCACATAAAGTTAATATATTTATTTTGGTACAAGAAGAAAAAGAAAAAAAATGTCTGACAAATGTGAGAATAAACACAAAAATTGTTTTAGTAAATTTTCAGAACTGTCTTGATTCCAATTAATGTCTCAGCTTTTCAGCCAATCTCTGCAGGTAAATTACTGTAACATCGGAGACATCTCTTAATAAGAACGACATATATATAAAGATCTTGACTTTTGTGTAATTGCTGGACGATGAAGTACTTAATGTAAGAAACATATTTCCTTATGATAGAGTCCTTTGTTATCAATTGTTCCTCA
The DNA here is from genome assembly GCA_964017235.1 of Sabellastarte sp. h YS-2021. Classification (NCBI taxonomy): domain Eukaryota; kingdom Metazoa; phylum Annelida; class Polychaeta; order Sabellida; family Sabellidae; genus Sabellastarte; species Sabellastarte sp. h YS-2021. The sequence continues at coordinate 52,661,523 of OZ024933.1, forward strand.
TTTAATTGTGGCTGCCATGTATTGTAGAAATAAAGTCCAAGGGTGAGTACTTTATGACCTCTATAAAAGGACGGTACTTCCGGCAGATAACGGACGAGCACGAACCTGAGGACTTTATTTCTATTATAAAGACCAGTTTCTTTTATTAATCCATAAATATTATTGCAAATATGTTGTTATACACACCTATTTGTCGCACTATATTTTGTGTGTATCATTTGGTTCTCTATTATCGGCAATCGTCCATTCATGGCCTCAGATAAATGTACGCAAAAATATGTGCACTGCATTGTTTTGTGTGGTCTGCGCACTTCCAGTCTTTATAATTATCTGTAACATATGATTATATTCACGAAAGATTCTCTTCAAGTTCTGCCTTCCAATATTTAAGGATTTGAATTCGAAGCAAGCAATTTCATTTTCTGTCTGTATAAGTTCCATGACAACAGGTAGTCTGTTTCAAGTGTACATACATACAAAACAAGTTGGCAGTCAGAGTTTTGCAGTTGTTACATCATCCAAATGCCAAAGTTAGGGTTTTATGTCCTGTTCAACACCTGGGTAATTTTTGACAGGCCATCAGCATTGCCAGCTGTGGTCGTCAAACCCACAGAAGGGTGACAGCCTGTAATTAGATGCCAAACGTACTAACTACTTGGGGTCTGATCATAAACAATTTAAATTAAGCTAAAAACCTCATAGTTTCAATTTCCTTCCACCCACCATAACTCTGTCTTATAGATGCTGTTGGACTGTCCTTTCCTGGACAGTCAGCACTTTAGAGGTGGCTTACAGCAGTTTGCTGCTGTATGAATTATTCAAATCAAATCAACCAAGTCTTCTTTGAATTAATATTGGACACATATGCTTTCATAACATGACTTGTTCCTTTGATACCATTGCTAATTGATCTACCCAACTCATATACCAGTACAACAAAAAAGAATTCTGTTAGATTTGTCAGTTACCATGGTAACTTTGATGAACAGTAATGCAGTAATTTTGAGAGATATCACTGAAAATTGAAGTGCTCCTCTTTTGATGAGCAGAGGAAAGGGGTGATGGAGTTTATTAGATTACTGAGGATATTCTGTCAAAACTGTACTAATAAGTGTTTGAGTATGTAGCAAGACTTGTTTGGCTGATTGACGATTTGGCTTGCAAAAGCTTTAACAATATCAAGGAACATATATAGTGAAATTACTTTTATGTTTATTTTTTAGAAAGCTACAGGTTGTTATCTGTGAAGATGCAATTTAAAAAAATTTAAGCAAGAAATTGTTATGAATAACTTTTTTTGTAATTTTAACAAGAATTTTAACAAAAAATGTATACACCATTTCATCTCTTTACTTTGCCTCCAGGCCGCCAGGAAAAAATGTGATCTGAGCATAATCTGATTGGTTGAACTGCTTATCTTTTCAGTTAAAAAGATAAGGAATTTGAAATAGTGAAAGTATAGACTGTCATCCTATTTGTGAGCCTGTTTAATAGTTATTTTGCAAATGAATATTCTTTTTTCCAATTTGAGGCCGATTTTTCAGGGGGTCAGTCTTTAAGGGGACCCATTTTCCGGAGGCTGATTTTCCAGGGGCCGATTTGGCCTGCACCTGTGAGATCAAATTAGTTACCTCCGCCAAGGAGGTTATGTTTTTGCCTGGGTTTGTTTGTGTGTTTGTGGGTTTGTTTCGGATTTTGATGAAATTTTCAGGATATGTCTGAAAAGGTAAATGGAAGAAATGTTTCAATTTTGGGAGTGATCTGGATCACTATCTGGATCTCCTGGATCCATGAAATGTAATTTTTAAAGACAGATAACTCAAAAAGTTATGGATGGATTTTGATGAAATTTTCAGGATATGTGCTCCCTTGGCGGAGGTCGGCGCTCTCCGAGTGCCCTTGTTCACACATGATTTTTGGGTCCACGTTATGAACTTTTAGCCATCTCCATAAATTACACCACTGATTCCTCTTTACAGTAGAGTTGACTTTTTAATCACAAGTTTTCACATCAAGGGTTTAAACAAATGACCCCTTTTTGATTGACTACGGGAATATATTGACTGGCAACCCAGAAGTTCCATTACACTTTCAGTGATTAAGTGGGGTTACACGTACTCAGTTTGTGCATGGAGTCAGGAATTGCACAGTAATTGGAGAGATCACTGTGCCACAAATAAAGGATTGCTGACCTTGTGATAAAAGTTTGTATCTATTTGGACAAATATTATTTCACGCACTAAATGCATTTGGTCAATTTCTTTTGTAATCATTTTTGTGTCCATTCTCTAGCAAAGGCTGTAGTTTTGTTAATTTGTAGATTCCTTTTAATGTATACGTATACAATATATCATGTACAGTGGCCCAGATTCGAACCCAAGCCCACACAATTTCGTGAAGACAGAGAAACACAGGATAAGTACACTTCATTATACATGTTATTAGAATAATATCAACATTATTTCAGAGCGTGCTAAAATTGTTACAATTCTCAAGTTTTAAAAGCACTTAGCTCATCAAATCATATACAGGCATCTGATTATTTTCAATTGACAATCAATATTTTTTTATTTGTAGTTTCCCATTACCGTGCACATGCACAATAGACTATACACAGGCATCTGAATATTTCCCGCTGACATCAAATCTTTATGCATCTGTAGTTTTTTTTCATAATGCATAAATAGCTACTTATACCATCTAAGATCTGTAATATTTACTGCTAGCATTATTATGGTCGCTTATTGCATGAGCCAATAGACCAGCTGACCTAACAATGCACAACCACAACTAGTATGTCCTCTGCAAAACCTCGTGGATGCTTAGATTAAATATAATGTTCCAACTGACTGAAATACAAAGGGTGGGTAAAAACAGGGAGAAAAATATTAATAAGATAAATGGGAGTTTTATATACAAATATGTTACAACATAATTTTTGGTTGATTGTGAAAGATTGTTACAACATATGGGACCCAATAAAATAATGGATTGCAACAGGTTGTGTAAACATTTTTACAAAAAAAACCTTTTATAAAAACCTTTTAACAAAGAACATACGATGTTCGTTGTTGTTTCGGTAAAATTAAATGTGATGTTTAATATGTTTATAAAAGATGTGATCAGTAAATACTGAAATTTTTTTTTTAAAGGAAAATAATAATTGGCTTGAGTGGAAATCAGATAAAAGTTAAAGTTTGTGGGCCACTTTGTTGAGCATGATGATACTTACACTGAGTGAAGGGCTGTATAGCCTAGTGCTTATCAAACATTCAACATTAATACGTGAACCACTTCTCTGTGATTTGGTGTTAGAATTCAACCTAACCACCTCTAGGGTGTGCAATTCAAACCCCAGACCGTATTAGGAACGTTGGTAGTTACTCATTGATGGTTGGCAGTTTATAGTACAGAATCTTGACCAACTGTATGTACTCGTTTCCTCTGCCCATAACACTACCCGTCATGATATGACCTGTACAGTGTCGAAAGCGATGTTAAAACCCAAATAAATAGATAGAATTCAACCCATCGCCGCATATGTGACCCTGTCTGTTCAATGAACCCTAAGACTCAATTTTCCCATTTGGTCATTGGTTTCATTAACCTTAGCTCCCTGGAGGGGAGGAAATGAGAGTATTGCGATTGTGTCTGTTTGTTTGTGTGTTTGTCCACACGTATAACTCAGAAACAATGCATTGAGTTGGAGTCATATTTTTTGCATGAGATGGTCCAATCTAGGGTCTGTCCTACACGAGGATCAGCAGGATCAGGACTTGGACTCCAGAGTCTTTGAGAATATTTTGCTACTATCTAGTTCTGGATCCGTAGAGCGAGGGTTTGTGCTCCTTCTGGCACTTCCTGTTATCTTTGTGTTCAGATTCATCTGTTCATTTTTTGTTGAGGAAGTTTGCTTCAATGATTTTTTATGTAAACATCCCCGAGTATATTCCAAGTTTTATGTGAAAAGGTACTCACTAGTTACATTGCCAGCCAAATGCTGTAATAAACAGCAATGACATATACAGTGGAACCTCTATTATCCGACCTTTCTATTATCCGACATAATTGTTACTCTCCCAAGAGGGTCGGATAATGGAGGTTCTACTGTATTACTTACCTCCATCAAGACTGTTATATTGTGGAAGCATGCATTATGTCTGTTTGTATGCTTGCTTGCTTTCAAAGTAAATCAAAACTTAAAGTTATAAATGGATGTAGATTAAGTTTTAGGGAAATGTTGACGATGGCAAAAGAAACAGATAATTCAATTTTGGTGTTGATCTGGATCACCATCTGGATCCAGGATTTTTTTAAAGATTTTTTATCACTGTTCTCAAAAACAATATTTGAGGTCCTGAACCTTGTCGGAGGTCATTGCTCCCTGGGTGCTCTTGTTACTTGTGTTTTCAACTGGTCCTGATGACTTTTTATGCACATTTTGTTCAGTATTGTTTTACTTAAAACATTCGAAGTGTCAAAAAGTGTGTAAAATGTTCTCAGCATTCAAAACACCAGTTGAACAAATAGATATACATCAGACATATATTAGTGGTTTTATTTCAGCTGCTCCCTCAGAAATTCCAATTTATTATGATCTGAACCTTATGTGGCTCATTAGAAGCACAATGAATACCAGTATAGCATCCAAGGGATATATATATGGACCAAATATGGACCAAACTACCACATGCAAAGATGAATTAAGCAGAAAGAGGCTTTTTAACCAGTGATCTAATTTAGACATAATTATAGTTTGTCGGAGATTTTTAAATTTCACCAATGATATTTTTTTTAATTACAGTTGGTTTTTATCATTATTATTGCTTTTTAACCTTGAGTTATATAAAAGATCACATTCTGCTTAGTATTTAATTAGGTGTGTTATTATTATATGATCATTCATTGTCTATAATAGTTCAGTTACTTAATATAACTAACTAAATTGAGAAACAACTCCCAAAGTTAGTGTAAATGGTGAAAACGTATGGAAGCAGCCAGCACTACTATCTTGGAAAACTTTTGTTATGCACAAACATAAGCAAAGAAACCAGGATTATACTTTCACCACCACAGAATCCATTTCTATATTGTTTTGACTCGCCAAATCTATTAACCAATGGTCTTTGCTGGTTTATGTTGGCTTTTATTTTGGTGAGGTTTTTAGTAGATGAAATCATAAGAGCTATGTCTATGATTACAAGTCCTTGTATGGTTTGACAGATATGGACTATCTTGAACAACACATATATAACCTGCCTAGGTCATTTGGCATTTCTTTTGACTAAACTAGGCATTAACACAGGTGCCAGTTTATGCTATACTTTAAACAAAAGTAACAAACTGATAAATATTTCAAATGCTTTTTAAGAAGCAAAAATCTAATTTCTGCCTGAAATCAGCGCCAAGAACTGGCAGATGACCAACAAACATACAGCTTACTAATTACCATTTTTCTGTCACAAACCCTGATTGGCTAGACTTTTTTATTTGGCCTCTGTTGGACCATTGCTACACTGTATGGGGATGTCAGGTAAAAGTATCAACATTTTCAAGCAAACTCTCAACGATTGTCACAACGACATTCAAAATTGCATATGATCAATTAAACTAAAAATTGATTCTAACAAAACTGACCTTTTGATAGGTTCAAAAAAACATTGTAAACAACTCCTCCCTCTATTTCCAACTAGTATTCTTGGAAATCAGGTGACTCTCTCCTTAAATAGCAAGAATCTTGATCTGGTGTTCGACTTAAATATGGCTCTCTCTGATCATATATTCCAAGTCACAAAGTTAAGTAGAGTCCACACAAGAGATCTATACAGAATTTGTTGCCTCCTCTGGCAAATGCCCAAATCAGTGTTGGTTGGACTAATATAATTCCCTTTTTATGTTGCTCACAGATTTTGAGTACAGAAGACTGAGCATGTCCAAAAAGCTCACTCTGAAGGTTGTCGCTTGGTCCTTCTCACAAAACACATCTGTATGGAGTATTACTAATGTTTTTGTTTGAGTTTGGCAAAACATTCTTAAAATAAAAGCACAAATGTAGACAGTATTGTTTACGATTTCGTTTCACTTTGGCAAAACATTCTTGATTAAAAAGCTAATGATTATACAGTATTTGCTGAAAACCAAAAAAAGGTCCGAATTCTTCACATCTTACTTTTATTAAAGTTATAAACACTGGTTTGTTTAATCAAAAAAAAATTATTGATACTTTCATTAAAAAAGTATCTGACTAACTGAAACTAAAACCCCAGTCACACTACAGATGGTACGTCCTGTGGGCATAGGTATTGCACGAACTGCCCCTGTCCTTCAACTACCGAAGCTTGTATGTGATCTTGTGACACAGTGCTGAAAAATCCATTACCTTGCGTGTCCTACAGAAGTTTTAAAATGTTTAAAATTTCTGCCTCTGAATTTTGTTAAGTGGGCATGAGCAGCTATGGTAACTGAAGGTGTAGTCCACAGTGTATGTGACTTGGTCATCTTTTATTTTAACACGGCAACGAAAGGTATTGGATACTTCGCCTCTGTGACACTTCTTTGCTTGCAACCCTCACACAGTAGTTGGAAAGGACAGGGGCATTTCGCCCAACGCCTATAATCTTGGGTTAAATTGCCTATAGTGTGGTGGAAACACCAAATCTTGGAGGGTATAAGGCATCCTTTTAGGCAGTTCCACTGCCAAGTAAAACCTCTAACCGTGGGACGTAATAATAATAATAATAATACTGGGCTCTTATATAGCGCTTTTTCTATCATTAGCTCAAAGCACTTTACACAGTATTACCCGAGCAAGGATAACTAGCCTTGGTAACCTTACCTATTGCTGCCATGCAAGGCGCAGAAGCCAGTATCCCTTAAAGCTGGGTACCCATATTTCCCCTGGGTGGAGAGAGGCACAGACCAGGTTAACACCTTGCCCAAGGATGTTATTCCACATGAAACAGTTGGCATCACTGGGGATCGAACCCATGACCCTTGGATTATAAGTCCAACACCCTACCAACTGAGCTACATGAGACCACCTGTAGTGTAACTGGGGCATAGCTATGATTTGATTTATTTGCATTGAACATCGCGATAGGGGGCCATGTCAGCAGAGTGGCAACACTCTCACCTCCCACCTCTGAGGCCAGGTTTCGATTTCCGGCACAGCCTCAAGTGGGAAAGCTGGTAGTTGCTTGCCGTTGGTCGGCAGTTTACAGTACAGAACCCTGACGAACTGTATGTACTGGTTTCCTCTGCCCTTCCAACTACCCGTCGTGATATGACCTGTACAGTGTTGAAAGTGACATAAACCCCCAAATAAATAAATAAATGAACTTCGCGATATAACACCTATTGCATATGCAATGCTGGTAGAAAGAATTGTATCTGAGATTCTTTTCGGCAAACCAACGAACATCAACAAACAACTCACTTTGCCATTTAAGGTCACAGCAGAGAGTTGAAAGTATAATCAAAGTAGCATTGGTGAGTGCTTTACCACTGCATAAGTGGGCCCCACCCCGACAGAAAGACTAAATTGTAAGGTAATATGCAATAAAAACAACCTTACCAGTCTTCTATCTTGTATTATGGAATAGCACTTTAAAGAGACAACCATTGGCACTTAACAGGAATTTTTTTTACTTCAACGACTTTAAACAATTAAATTTTTAAAGACATCCCAAATGGGACAAAAAGGCTTCATTAGATTTCCAGTAAAACGCGGAGATGCATTGATCTTATCTTCTACAATTAATTCTGAATTGGGTAGGATTTAGTGACAGTTTTTTTAACTCCTGGGACAGTAATTCAGTTTTAGCATATGCAAAAAAAATTAAATACATTTCTGCAATAGGTTTATATGTGATTTCATCGTGATTCTACATGAATAAATAAAAGGCAGCCAAAAAGCATTTAAACCTTGTGTCAGCTTACACGTCACTTTAAATATGCATACACATTTGGGAAATGTTAAGTGACAGTAATAGCTAGAAAATTAAATTTTAAGACAATTTGTTTCTTCTATAGGTTTTATACCAAATGGGATGTTGTATGGTTTTTTATTATTTTATTTCTTCATTCAAAAGTACACAATTTGAAATTTATTCAAACTACAAAGAATATAACAAATGTGCAAGGTTTAAATAGTATATATATGACATGTAATAACATATAATCAATCCTTGAATGAGGTATAACTCCATTTATAATTTGAATAAAGATTGAATAAAAATTTAATAAATTCTACTGATCATCCTGTCATGACGTATAGTATTTGTACATGGACAAACAAAGAGACAGACAGACATGATTTCAATACTCCCCCCCCCCCCCTTTGGGAATGAGGGTAATTAAACCAGTAATAAGACAGCTGGGTATTCCTGTCGGTTGCATGATCACAGACTATGCCTCAAAAGAAGCTATTAGTTATATTGACGCCTTCTTCTTTGTAGTGGCTTTGTGCCCGTGTTATTGATAATGGGTTACAACAATTACACTGCAAAAGAAATTAAGATTTCCATCTTGTCGAGAAGGTGGGACATAATTTATGAAATGGATTATGCTGTATAGCAAATCATTTTCACGTCGTTTTATAATTTAAAGTTTTGCAAAAAAATATACATTTATGGATGCATTTACCCCTTATCAAATATTTATGGATAGATTTGTCACTTTACTTAGCTAAAGTGACAAAGTAAAGAGTAAAATTTTATATATTATTTTGTAATTGCAAGATAATTAGCTATTACCACAAGATAGTATTTTCTTCCCACTAGATAATATTTCATTCTCACGTGATAATAAGTCATTACAACAACATAGTAAGTAGTTATTAGAAGATAGTATCTTATTATCACATGATAGTAAGTCGTTGGAACAATATAGTAACTTTTTTAATAAAAGAGAGTAAGTGCTTAGCGCAACATTGTATATCTTTACCACATCATAGTAAGTCATTACCATAAAATCTGGAGGCAATGTGATAGTGTGTTGAGAGGACAAGACAGAATCTTGCGTTGACAAGATAATAAAAAACATTCCACCCTTTTTGTGTCTTTAAGGACCCAGTAGAAAGGGGACTGCAATGTGTTCTTCAGTTCATTATCAGTTAAAACACATGTGGGCAAACATGAGAATATATATAGTGATAAGGAAGGTCATGTGTACATCTGAGGAGTACATTCCCCCAACCCAGTGAAAGACTGGGATTATATAAACTTTATTCTTCAGAGTTCTTTGTAAAATTGCTTATATATGTACAGTTTTTACAGTAATTATACTACATGTATAGTTATAAAACTTCCTCCAGCAATATTTAACACCTTCTATACTCAACTGTAACGTACAGGAGTGCATTATAAATAGACACCAATACTGAATCAGCATGAATTCACATAATTAGCAAAGGCAGTAGTGACACAAAAATCTTGGTCAGTAGTTGCTTTTCAGTGCCGGATGTTATTTAAACTCAAAGTTGGGGTTCAACAGCCAGGGTAATATTGGGACAGGTCTCGACATTGCCATATGTGGGGATTGAACCCATACAAAAGGTGACTGCCTATTATTAGATGCCCAAACTGCTAACCAACGAGTCCACGGAGTACCCCACTCATGATATTCAGTGCAGTAACTTCACCAACTGGTATGCACCATTTTCCTCCAGCACTTGGCTACTTTGATAGCCTATACAGTGTGATGAATCTGAATCCATAAAAAACCTCTTTGAATATGATTTTGAGGTAAGATTAATGTATTAAAAATTTGTGAAAATATTGTAGCTTGTGGGCGTATAAAAAGTAAAATTTGAGCCAATATTTAAAGTAGCCATCTCAGTTAAAGAATTTCTAAATTCAGGTGGTCTTCATGTATTGTGTAATATAGCCCATGACAACATGTGGGGAATGCTGATTACCTGTCTCAGTATGGTACCTAGCTGGACAAGAAACCACAACTTTGAACTACCTTTGTGATTTTACAAAGTTGCAAAAGTTTACCATAAGTTCTTTTCCTTCCAGCCAGCTCCTGGTGTGACCTTGACACAAGTGACACCACCATCACAGACTGTCAGGGCTACCCACACAGTGTGTACATCAGTGTGACACGTGATGGCAGTGTGTGGATCAGGGTGGGTGTGGACTACATGTCTGACGACTGGGTCTATGTGGATGAAACCTCCAAGAGGCTCCAGGTGGGTAGCAGAAAGAATCCAATAGTAGTAACACACTCACCTTCCTCCTCTGAAATCAGAGTTCGAATCCCGGTCTGGCCTCATATGGCATAGCTGGTAGTTGCTTGCCACTAGTTGGCAGTTAACAGTACGGAACCTTGACCAACTGCACGTACTGGTTTCCTCTGCCCTTCTAACTGCACAATATAGCAAATAAGAAACTAGGGGTGACGTAAAACACTAAACAAATAAATAAAATGTAGGTTATATTGTGATGTCAAATAACAAGCCGAAGCTAAATCCTGACAAACCACAAATTATGGTGATCAGGCCAAAACAGTTAAAAGAAAAATTAACCAATTAACATTGTGGATTTACTTTAAGGCCAGGTAGCCATGTTAAGAAGGTTTGAGGTTGCTGGTTTACTCAGATGCCTGATCTCAGATATCAAAAGGGGACATACCACAAAACACTGGGGAATAATATGAGAAAGAATTATTTAAATATGGCTTTTATAGTGTGTGATATGGCTGGTAGATACAAAAAAGGGTAAGGTGTCAAAGTGTGCAAAAATATGTTCAGATCTTTTTAAAATAGATTCCTGAAGGGTTGGAATCGTAAGGATAGTTAGGATATCTGACATCTGTATCTCACTTGATACTATTGATATTTCCCCTGAACAGGCTTCTCCGTATATTTCCATGTATATATGTGATGTTTCTGTATGTTTTACATATTTATTGCTGAACTAAGGAAAACAAATTAGATGTTTTTAACATCCTTTTCAACTCATTGCAAAGGTTATAAGATGAGAGGAAGTCTCAGAAGTAGAGGAAAATAGAACACCCTAATTGGCCAAATTTTTTATGGGAAAGCCACCAACAAAATATCTGAAACCTGGTCTACAATAATAATAGTGGTAATAATGATTTTTAGTAATAATGTTTGCACTTCCTGTTTGCCTCTAACAATGTTAAGACTTGCATTGTAATTAATTATGATTACTGATGAGACTTATGTGTGAGTTTTGTTGACAAAAGAGTATGCTAGCTCCTTTTTATATATCAGTAGAGATAAATCAGTCATCTTTTTGTCAAATAGCAAAAACAAACTAATTACTAGTGCATTAGTAAGCACTAGTAATTAGTTTTCACAGTTGAAACCTGGGATAAGACTTGAAACCATTACTTCAGACCTAGAACTTCAGTGTTATTACCAAAACGTCACCGAACCTCAGTGTAATAAATCAAACTGTCCATGGTTAGTAATTTGTTGTTTTTCACTAAAATCCTTTAAGAGGATCAGTAATTTACTGCCTGCAATGTAACCTGTATCAGAGACCACATTGATGCAAAGACCTACCTCTATATAAAGACCGTGTCTTGATTCATAGGAATGCATTCCGTCTATATAAAACCAACCCCTTATAAAGATCATATTTGGGTGTTCAATATACAAATGTTTTACTATATTATCTCCCTATCTTCAATAGCTACACACGCTCCCCATTTCATACCACATCTTTTTAAAATATAATCTCATTACATTCAAAGCCATTAAACTCTCCGAAACTACATACCTATCATCCTTGATCAAAACCAGTAGCCTCACTCGTGGAAATCTGCTATCTCTTTCCTCAGCTTGCCCTAGAAAGCCCACTCGTAGGCAAGGTTTTGCAATGGCTTCCCCCACTGAATGGAATAGATTCCCACAATCGGTCTGATCACAGCACACAATAACAGGTTTCTGAAGCCAGTTAAAGACCCGCTTGTTTAGACTAGCATGTCCTCCACTATAGTATATCTCCCAAGGTGGCTGCTAATTTGAATCTTGATCTGACATGTCCCTAGACTTTCCCTTTTTGGCCTCAAGTGCATTAGAGGATGTTGTATCAATTTTGTGTCCAAAACAAATGCTTCTACTTGATTCTTTTCTATTATTTTCAGGTGAATATCCTATCATCAGAAAACGTTGCCATGTTGCCTTTATTTAATTACACTGACCAATGTGTTCAAACTGACATAGACCTTCAGGTGAAGATGATTGACTCCTGGCAACCTTCCTTTGTGAAGGTGTTTGAGCCTTCAACAAAACAGACACATATCCTGACATTTCTGAATGAAGGGAATTGTGATCAGAAGAGGAAGACCATATTATCACTCTCCAACAATAAACAGGTAGTAATAATATATCTAATAATAATTATAACTTTTAATTGGTACGAATATACTCTTAAGGTCACTGACAATATGATACAAGCCAAAGAGAACAATTCCAAGATAATATCATTTAATCAATTTAGAGATGATATGACATACATCAACGCTACAAAATGTATTTTATAATGATGAATTGTCCCACTTTCATTGAACTGGTAGGTATTAACGGCATGTACATAACAAAGAACTCCAACTATAATGACCAGAACTGTGTAATTTTACCAGTTTTTTGCTTCTGTAGCACAAGAAAAAAATATGTGAAATAATATGATTTTCTTTGTTTAAATATGTATTCAATGTGTATTCAAAATTGGAGGGGATTTGTGTTTTCTTATTTCTAAAATCACCATAAACTTTGTCTATTTTTTGCTGATGCATTAACAGTTACATTTCAGTTTTTCATTTAAGTTGAAACAGAGATTTAGGGACTGGACAAGTTAAAATCTCAGACTCGGTTTCAGACTTCAATAAAATCTCTATGATTTATCTCTATAATATTTTAGCTGAATAGAAACTCATATTTTTTATGAGTTTAATCTCATAAATTATATCACTGATAAACATCGGGAAGATAGTCACATCATTATACGTTTTGACTAACCTTGTTGAAGGCTCAAGTTTTTTTGCAGATAGAGAAAATTTTTAGTTCAGATAATGGAGATTCAGTTTATATAATGCACTCGTACATCTACTGACTTTTAGAGCAGCATACTGCTAAGAGAATGATAAGCTTCTATCTCATAACATGTATGAGTGCTTTATGAATACCAAATATCTGTGTGCATGTTTGAAAAAGATGTCATGCAAATTTGAGCCATAAGCAAGGATACATTTTGACTTGTATGCATGACAAATGATCGCCTGTATTTCATTCAAATGTGGCACACATGTATTAGGAATAGGAGAGGAGCCCTAGTATAGGCCACCTCAACCTCCTCAACCTCCAGTAATAGACTTCTGGGTCGTTTTATACTCCAAAGGCCCTCAAACTATGTTGCCTTTCTAGCTAAAATTTCACCTAAGAGCATATCAATATGTTATCCTGAGTTATGTCAAAATTAAGATTGTATGTTGAAATTTAAACTGTCTATGAAGCCCATAAAGATCCCACCCAAGAATTTCTCCTACATCTTTTGCATATTTTGTCTTGTTATTTGGAAATGATAAGTCTGACTCGAAGGCTCGAAGTACACCAGATATAACTTCTGTGTGATATATTTATTGGTGCGACGTTTGAGGTCTGCAATTTCGATTTTATGGTCACCTTAAGCCCCTCTGAAAATTTCAACACAGACTCATTTTATTCACTTTTTGCACAGCTCTAAAACTCATGTATCTCAAATTTTCCCTACATTTTTCACACATGTTTATCTTGTAATTCTTAAGTAATAAATCTGACTTGCTCAAACTGTCCTTGAGCATAATTTTTGCATGTGATCTTTGTCCGTGGAAAATTTAAATCTTGTATCTTCAATTTGAAAGACTCTAACTTAAAAGAAAGAATAACTTAAAAGACTCTAAAATGCCCTCAGTGACCCATTGCTACACCTTGTGAGCATTCAATGGGATTTTCAGATCAGCAGGTCATAAATGACTAATTGGAGAGTGATTACCTGTGAGTATTGAGAGTAGTTAAACTGTTCGTTCACCTGTGCTCCATAAGAAAACTTTTTTCTTTAATATCTCCCTTAATAATATTACTGTGCAAATGAAGTTTGTCATGTACATTCATTGGGTGTGAGGCAAGTTTGTTGAATTAAAGAACTTGATTTTTTTACCTTTTTTGAGGTTGTGTGAATGTCAAAGCTTTTTCTTTACATATTTGCTTGTGAAATATTTTAGATATATCTACCAAATTCGAGATGCATTGGCGAAATTAATATCCAAGTCAATTTTTTTAAATGAATGACACCATAACAAAGTGATTGTTGAGTATTTCATTTCCCCAAGTTTATATTATATTATATACATTTGGTATGATAATTGTGAACAGACAAAAAAGCAGGAACCTTCAATTCCCCAAGGTCCTCTCTTTTGTTCATGCTGTTATATACAATGTAGGTTCATGGGGAAAGGTATGTTATGTCACCACCTCTGCAATTTGAGGGGTATTTCTGTTTGTTTATCTTGCAAAGTGTTTCCATGTCACTGAAAATATTGATATGTGTATATAGTCATATTTAAATGTGTGCTAAATAAATACAAAAAAATTTTATATTGTAAAGTGATTTTCAGGTATTGTTTCTCCATATTTAAGGACAGAAATAAATATTTATTTAGAAATAAAAGACACCAAATTTCTAAAAAAACAATCAATCTCTTAAGAACTTATCACAGCATTTTATACTATTTCATCTCTCCAGTTACATATTACATATAGATAAGACAGATAAAACTATTTGGAGCTTGATATTTCAGAGTGTACAGTTAACCATTTAAAATGTGTTTAAAAAGATCAAACTGATCACTGCAACTAAAATAATGCAAAACATTTCATAATAGTATTGGCAAAGACAGAAAATGACCCACCAACCAGAAAATACCTAATCAACCCCTCTGGCATGAGAGATGGCCTGTCTAAAGATATCTTAGCATCGAGTCTGCACTATCTAGTTTGAATAGGAATTTACATGATATATTTTAAAAAATTCTTACCCAGCATAAAACTAAGATTCACTAACATTTTCAAATTCAAACTCGACCCAGTGTAAATGCAAACTCATATTCAGTATTATCAAGTAAAATCCTACCCAATGTAGGAGGAATTTTAATTTGCAACTCTTAAATATGGGGATTGTACTGTTTGAGAATTCTTATAAATACCTCTCCAGGCCCCCATAAAGGCCATAAAGAAATTTTTTAAAGTATTGAAATATTTGATAGACTTTTGAAGGAGACGATACTTATCTGCATGGACATGTCATCAGATGACTTCTGAAACCTGTTGATAATCCAGACTAAACATAATGTACACATATGGAATGGATGACCCACTGTTTTGCTGTTTTGTTGTTTTTATTTTGTTTTTGTTTTTTTCATGATTTTAAGAACTTCACAGATGGTCTTGAAATATACTGTCATTGAAAATTAAATATAAGTTATTCTCAATTAGTTTTAAGGTCTTATACAATACTTGACCATATAAATGTGATACAACAAAGATTATGTTATTTATTTCTGAAACACAACAGTTTGGTTTTTTTCAAAGGACACCTTTCAACTATCTCTGAAAAGCAGGCTTTTTGCAACTTAGCACAAGTAACAATGGCTTTTCCGTCTCAACACAATACTTAACGAACAGTCCAAAAGTCTATTGATTATTTACCTTTCAGACCTTCTGTTTCTTGTTCTTTGTCTTACAACACCTTTGCCCCCTCTTACAGTTGCACAGTTGATTCTGTTATACCCCCCTTTTCAATGATCAGAAGTTCTAACGGACCACCATCATTATGTTGTAGGGAGTAAACTATAGAGGTGCTAGAACCAATCTTTTAATTCTTGAAAAACTGGATCCCAATTTTGACAGTTTGGTTCATCTATTTAAAATATCTAACATGTTTAAAAATATCATGTAATTTGGCCATTGCTAAATTTGTACCTATTTTCATCTCTCTGTTGGCCCCTTTCAATAACTTGACATACTGCTCAGGTAGGCATAGATACTGAACACTGATACTGAATTAGAATACAATCCACAAACGGTTGTCATCGGCAATACCCATGCATATTCCGGGAGTTTAAAATACCAAATAAGCTGGAAACGATGGTAGGTGAAGTTATGGAGCTGAGCAGCAGGGGTCTTTGCCCTGTTGTATTTCACTGACTGACTGTCCAACATATGTGACTAATATTTTAAGCTTCTCTTACATCCCATCCAACGTGTATACACACGTAAGTGTGCTACAAATATTGTTGAAAAATATTAGCATGGCTTGGTAATTGGATAGCAGATTTGCAAGTGAAAACAAGGTGAATTCTTTCAACAAGAATGTCACTACTTGAATATCCAAGAATAGACTGCTGCTAGCTATAGGTCGTACAGTGGGTTTACATACATGCAAGGTACATGTGAGTGCATGATACGACACATGCAAACAATGTAAGTAAATGTGGAGAACCTACAACACTAGCAAGGAGAATGCACATGCCCAAGTCTCTCATATATTACCCTTTAGACATGGATGTGTTTGTGGCCATACTGCATGCACACAGAGAATAATGTGCATGCCAATTTTCATTGCAGGGTCTCTGAGACCTTGATATGCTGTAATAAAATCACATGTGTAGCTTTAGTGTCCCTTGCAAATTAGCCGATTTTCTCTGTAATGAGGACGTGCATGCATGTACAATGGGATGTAAGAGAGGCTCAACATAAATCTGCTTACAACAAACATGTCCATTGCTTTGTCAATCCATACAGGGTTTGGTGTGTACAGGTGGAGATATACACAGCTGTGGCCTTAGATACCTGCCAAGAAAAAATAGGGTGTCCAACACAACCTTTTTGAGGTATGGGTCATTTTATGTGTTACTTGTATGTCATAGCATAACCCAAACTGCAGACTGACCAATACTGATAAATATAAAACATCAACACAAACTTAAGATAATATAGAAACTGCACTGACTCAGTATTGGCTAGTCCTTGGTGTTTAATATAGTCTTATCCTTCCATGCACTAGATATCACACCCTTCATGGTAATCAACCATATCACAAAAATTACTGAAGATTTCATGCATTTTGCGAAGTGCCTGATTACACACAGTCTGTCTGTGACATGTATAGATTATTATCAGACATATTTAATAACTCCATTACAATCTTCCCAATTAAAACTATACTACTTTATGCAATATCATGCACATCCTCTCTGGTTCTGGTTATAAATCTATCTATGATATTTTGTTACTTACCCTGCCTTCCACAGGAACATGGTGTTCAATCCTGAAGGTCCAGACCACTACAGATGTCAGTCACCTAAAACCACTAGCACATACACTTTCCATGGTTCTTACTACTATGCCTATGTGAAGATAGCTTCTTGTCCACCTCCTACTGGTAAGAACGTGACCTCAAATCTAAGGGTCTAATGTTGTTATATTTCCATTGACATTGGGTAATGGTTGTGCATGCTTATTAAATTATATTCTTTGTAAGATATAAGAATGGGCATGTTTAAGTATGGAATCTTTGGAATGATAGACATTATATGGACCAAGAACCTGTATTGAAGTCATATTCAATATGTACAATTTGTAACCGTCCATTGTGCATAAACTAAGAGAGCTGACTAAAGAAAATTTTTTGAGGAAACGTCAAGAAAGAAAATAGTTTTAAGTAAGCTTTGGAAATATAACTTTGTTTGACTTAACATACGCTGTAACCAGTGTGTATAATAGATATAAAGGTTCAAGAGATTGTTATTAGATGGTAAATTAAGGATGATCATGTGGCTTATTTGTCCTAGTCCATATTTCTATTATGAGGCTATCTTAAAATGCCAAAGTAGTGGAGGTCAAAGAACATACAAAATCTCTCATTCTCTACCATATGTGATGCTGAAATAAACATTTTAACACATCCATGGCAACCCCCTGCCATATGTTATGCTGAAGTAAACACTCTAACACATTTATAACAATCCTCCTGCCATATGTGATTCTGAAATAAACACTGTAACACAGTCATGGCAGGTGCCACATAATTAATATACATGTGAATATTAGGGTTTTTTATGTTGCTATCAAATTGGCAGTTTGTTATATCTAAGCAATGATCTGAGGTTTTTTTTATAACACTTATATATGTATGCCTAACGTGAACTTTGATATTAGGGTTTTTATGTTACTGTCAAATGGGCAGTTTGTTATATCTAAGCAATGATCTGAGGTGTCTTTTAAACACTTATATATGTATGCCAAAAGTGAACTTTGATAGGATTTTCCAGCTAAATCCACAAATCAGTTTTTTACGTTACTGTCAAATGGGCAGTTTGTTTATCTAAGCAGTGGTCTGAGGGGTTTTTTGTCTGTTTGTCTGCCCTTCTGTCTGTCTGTGGCTAAAAATAAAATAACTATTCCAAAGCTAAATTTATATTTGTATTTTTTTTTTTTTTTTTGGTTTTTGGTTTCTCTTTGTAGAGCAGGGCCTGAGCCAAAAAAAGTTATTAAAGTTGAGGAAAAGATCCGGATTATACTCTGGATACAAAAATAATGACAAATTTTCAACAGTCCCAGTTTTAATGCTTTTCATAGTCATACTATCTAATTATGAGGGTTAAAATGTTAAAAACAGTATTTGGGTGAAATTACTACATGGGCAAATTAAGTGCTTTCACTATACTGAACATTTACTCATGATCAATCTCATGTCATTTTTTAGATTCCAGGATGTTCGGTCACCGTGTCAAGTTACGTTCTGAAAGTGACATTGAGGGCCACATGGTCATCATTCCAGATCCTTTACAAACTGCTTTAGCATCGGGCGTTGTGATTGGTTGGCAGGTCTATGCCAAGGTCATATCATTTCAACACGAGGTCTTTCTACAAGTGTGGCGTAAAAACCCAGTAGACACTCAACGGTATATCTTGGTATCACAGACTTGGTTCAAACCAGATACGCTACGACTAATGGAGTTAGTCTTTAGTAAGAAGACAGACTACATATACCTACACAAGGGGGACTTATTGGGATTGTACTTCACTCAGAAAAACCCCATTCCTTATTCAAAAGTGCCCTGTGCCTCAGAACAGCATAGATCTCTAGTTATGGAAGAGACACCGAAAACTATGGACACAGGGAGCTCATACAGGTTCAAACGTGTACCATACAGCCTTCATGCCTGCAGACAGTACTCATTTACAGCTATTCTAGGTATGAGTGCATTATGAATTTTACACATTTTATACCTCCTACTCAAAGAATATATTGTGGCTACAGTACTATACAACCATAATTACGTGCTTTTTATGCTAAATTAATCAACTATACACACTTGATGACTACAACAAAACTACCTCATAATATCTTAAGAATATAAATGGGCTGAAAACTCTGAATGAACATTTCTTTTGGTGTTGTGGCCAATCAGAAACAATAGATTTGAAAATTTATACCATACATAGTTTTAAAAAAAAGCTGTTTTATATGGTCAAAGCAATATCCTGTATATCCTATAAAACATAGGTTATCTATTCGAAAATCAGTTCAATATTTAAAGCATGGTACCACATGATTGTTACTGTTACCATTATTTTCTAACTAATAAAATTTATAGACTCCTCTCCCGGTAGGATAAAGCATTTGTTACCAAAAGAACAGCTTTATATTACAGGCCATGTCACATCATTTTAATTCCATGACAATTACGATTTTTTTTTTGTCAGCAAGAATCTTTTTAAATATTTTAAATAGTTGAGAACTGTTTTAATGTAAATCCTTAATGTAGCTGTTTTATCTGCGTTTTTATATGCGAGAGTCACATTCCTAGATTTTCCTGACTCACCTAAGGATTTGTTACTGTCAAACTTTGACATGTATTACAAACACAATCTTTATTGGAGGCTTTTTATGCTAATGGTCTATCAAAATCTGAACTAAAGATTAATAGCTTTGGTTATAGAGACTTGTACTTTTTTTCTTAATTTACATCAGTAATCTCCGTTTCCATTATAACATCCACCATATGTTTATTAGCATGAGATCATTTCATTTGCCCTGTTTAAACTATGTTGAAGCTATATTGGATACAATAAAACGGAGATGTGTGAATTTGTCATAATTTATGTCATCACATTATATTTTCAGCAAAGAAAGCTGAGTTTAGACTCCTGAGTTAAATCAGGCTATTTACATTTGTCTTTTGCACTTATTTTATTTCTAGCCAATAAAACTGGGACAAAACTAATAGAAGACTGGCAGTGTCCCCGTGAACCTTCACCCAATGGCCACATCTCAAAGGATTACCTGCTACTAGATAATTCCCAGGTCTCTTCAGACAACAAGAAGCCCACCGTCCCCGATAAACCCACTGAGACAAGGGACCCAGCAGACATGGTGCTACCCATAGAGTACATCCTGGCCATTATAGGAGGATTGCTCCTCTTCATGACATTTATTGGGGGCATTTCATACTATAGGGCAATCAAAAGCTGAGCTGTAGAGAGTGGTAACTTGGGCAATAGATGCTTGTGTGTTTATAGTTCTCAAGTTCGTTAATGTGTGTTGATCTGCAAGAATATTCACCAAAATTTAAAAAGTGTCTTTTAAATCTTTCTACAGATTGTACATGTTGTTTTGGAGGTATTTCATACTATAGGGACATAAAAGGGGGGCTCAGAGAATGGCAGAATGGGGACATTAAAGGATGACTTTTTTTATCATCGAGTCATGTTATTTTACAGGGTATCCACAAAATGCTGATACATTTTAGTTCATGTTGTTATTTTTTTATATTTTGATCCAGGTAGAATCGTGGCTAAGAGTGTGACCTGTTTCCCTTCATCCCTTCAAAAACCAGCCCTGATATCACCTAAGTGTATCAAAAGCGGCACTAAACCCAAATCAGTATAAGACATTTTCATATTTTTAAATGTAAAATGCATTTTTATGAATAAAAATGTATATACTTACCATATGAAAACACTTGGGTAGGCGTGGCTTGGCGTTCGGTGACCGCCACATACACCGTACATAGAATTTAAATATATGAGGGGAGACCCTCTTTAAACCTATATACTTGCTACCTTTGACCCCTGGTGACCTAATTCACTCTGCCATGTGCAGTAATACAGAAATAGTTCATTCTTTTTGTGAATAAACATAAATGCTGGAAAAAGGTCTTTAAAAGCGAGGCAGGCGGGAGGGTGATTTGCTGTTTTCATATGGTAAGTATAAACATTTTTATTCATAAAAATGCATTTTACATTTAAAAATATGAAATTTTATTTCATAAAAATGTAAATATACTATACCATATGAAAACACTTGGGTTGAATGCCCACATGGAAGGATGGTGGGAAAAAGACAGACTGAGGAAAACCACCCTAAGGTTAAATTGCTACAAAAGGATACTTCCTAGTGCAATGCAATTGAACCCAAAACCTCTGTGCTGAAGGAATAACTCGAGTGAGCTAAGTGAGTAGCATAAACCACTGCACTAACTTCAGCACTGCTGTCTACACCCAATTAGGTCAGCTCAAAGGAGAAGGCATAAGTATGCCCTGTGCTCAGAATAGGAACATGCCCAGAGGCACTAAGAAGCACGGTTCTGAAAATAGAGATGAGGAATAGATTCCCTAAAAGGGAAATGCCACCCCCCTTTTTCTGAAACTAAAAGTTTCAGATGGACTTAAATTGAGGAATTTAAGTAGAAGAGAGAGAAATGGCTGAGTGGAAAAGGATGTCCACTCCACTTAAGAAATCATAAGATATTCTTAAGAACAACATCTCTGAAGGAAATACATTCCTAAAATAGAAGGATGTAAAAGTGGAATGGCTCTTCCACGTGCAGGATCTCATGTTGACTAGGAGTGGGATTCCACCCCTAAAGGACCAGTAAGACCCCTGTGCCCTGACATGATGAGCCCTGACACCATGAAGAGATGCATTCTCTGTGGAACAGAGATTGAGGGAATAAAGGATAAAGTGCTATCCAAAAAGATATTGTCTGAGCAGCAATATCACCCTCTTGGACTTCAGAAGATAACTGGCTTAAGCCAGGAAAGTAAGATCTGACTTAAGGATGACTTAGGCCATCCCTAAAGAGTGAGAGAAAACCTTTAAATAAAGGAATCAAAATCACTCCTTCTCCTTCCCAAAGAAAGGGAGTAAGAAAGACTGTCTAAAATGTGAAAAACTTGGAACAGCAAATGAAAAGGGTTCAAGAGGAGCCTTGGTAAGAGCCTGCAGAACCAAGGATTAAGTACCAAACAGGTAGGTGACGACTACCCTAATTCTGGACTTAAAGAAGCTCTAAATGAGACTTCCTAGCTCCTATAAGAACCCAACTCCAAGTAGTACCTGGAGAGAGCTGACCTGTATCCCTATTGTCTGAAAAATAATTCCTTAAAAGGAACAAACAGTAATAAATGGGACAGTTGAAGCATAGCAGAGTGGCCATGTTTCTCACAAGTTTTTTGAAGCAGTTCCACATTGCTTCATAGACAGTTATGAAGGATAAAAATCCTCCAAGACCCCTCCTGTGAAAATTCTTCTTAAAGGAGACTTCAGCCAGAAAGCTTGAAGAAAGGAACTCCATAAAAATAAATAACAAAACTCTAGATGAGATTGTTATAGAAGAATAAGAGGAAGAGCCAATGGCTTTCTTAAAGGATATCTTGAGGCCAAACCTGGCAGTTACCAGGAAAGGCTACAAGAAGCATGATACAGCTCTGAAAGTTGATTAACTTCATGGCCATAGAGGACAAGGAGCTGAAGGAGGGAAGGAGTAAAATAAGTACTCCGGACCAAAACACTCCAGGGCATCTGTTGCCAGAGCCTAAGGATCTAGCACAGGAGGCACATGTAAGAGCAGCTTGTGATTGAATCACATGGCAAAAGAGATCTAAATAAGATGAGAAGTCTGAGACTACCATCTGAAGATCCAAGAATTGAAGGGCCACCTTATATGAAAGGTGAGAAAAGACCTCCAGAGATGGTCTGCCAAAGATTCATGCCCCTGGAACATGAGGTGGAAGAACAGACTTGTTCTTGTAAAAATAATGGCAAAAGATGCCAAAATACACATGTCCCCAGAGTGGAAGCTGTCTTGATAAAAAGAAAGCCCAGACAACAGTGTTACCTGGACTATCTGAAGAACCCCTTACAAATGAGGAACAAATGTCTTGAGAACAAGACATCTGAGTTGTTTGAGGCTGAAAGGATGATCCTTTGATGAAAGGATAAAAGAGGAACAAATGTCTGAGCAAAAAGGACAGCTATGAGCTCTAGAACTGATGCACAGACTGGACTGCTACATCAAAAATAGACCTTAGGTGGTCCACAGAGCACAAAGAACTCCCAAACCCTGCAGTGAAACATCCATGAAAGTAGATGTAAAAACTAGGGAATTAAAGGGAGGTATGCAAAGACATAGTTCCCAGGATAGTACCATCTTGAATGAACCTTCATAGAAGGATCAAGGAATGGAAAATCCAGAGCACCTTTGAGAAGGAAAATCAAGTGTCCTGAGATGACACAGAAGAAGTGTCATGTGTAGGGACCTTGAAGAAGCGGCTTCCAAGTGGAAGCCAAAAGAAATAAGGAGCCCAGTTAGAGAGGTAATTAAGAAACAGGTTAAGAACCTGACCCAGGAAGGAGACCTGTTAAAGAAACAGATGTAAATACTTCCTGCTAAGAACCACTCCAAGATGAAAGTCAACTCTAATAGAGTTGAAAAAAGAGCCTCTGACAACTATTGGCTCTAATGAGCCAATTTGTAGTCACATGTGCACTGAGATGCCCAACCTCAAAGCCAACTTTCCTTACTTCCTTGACTAAGGAAGTAAATCCTGAAAGGCTAGTGGCTAGACCATAAGGCATTGCCACAAAGTGGTACACCTTGCCCAAAAGCAAAACTATGAGCAAGAGTGAACCAAAGGAGCCAAAGGAGAGAAAGGAGGCAAATTGAGGAAGAGAAGTGGTCCACTGGCCAATTGAGAAAATGATCAACTGATAAGTTGCATCCTGATAGTCTGGAAAACCAGGAAAAGATATAAATCTAATTGTGGTTTCCAGTATATCTTTGTCAAGGATAATGCCCTGAAAAATCAGGAAAACAGGAGCTCAAGATACTTGAACTGCTCTGTCATGCTACTTGAATGACAAAGAACAGCATTCTTCTGTGGAGAAGAGCTGAAAGAATCAGGAAAGTGGAATATGAGAGACCACTGGAATCAGTTGACCTCCCACTGGCAAGTGGAGGGATCTGGAAGTAAGAGTGAAAATTTGAGTAAAACAACACTCTTATCTCCTGAAGGACACCATAATAGAGGTTGAGGCTGAGCCTCTACCTCTGGAAGGCATTCCACCATCAGAATGTTGGAACCTGGAAAGGAACCACATCCTAAAAGCACTAAGTTAGAGAGAAAACTCCCTGGATGGGAGGAAAAAAGGTCTTAATTGGTGTGCCTCAAGAGGCTAATGCAGATAGCTTAAAAGAGGCACCTTGAGTAAGGGCCACATGAAAACCTTCTGCTTATACTGTTATATGGGAGAAGAAATGGTCTCCCAAGAGAGACATCACAAGAAACAGCATAAGACCAAAAAAGGACCAATTAACCCTACCAAGTGACTAAGCACAAGTGAGGGAAATGGATAAAGAAATCTCTCAAAATAAAGTGCAAAGATGGCTGAAAAAAGGCCATAGATCAACCAGCTAAAATGTAGCTAGAAGACCCATTGAAACAGATGTCCAAAGAATGGTGGATGAAAAAGACCACTGAGAAAGTATTGCCTTGTCAATCAACTTGAATAAGTGATCAACAAAACAGGACTGAAGGAAAAAATCCCACAGAAATAAGGACCCTAAGGTCCATCTCAGATCTCCCCTAATAGCAGAGGAACTCTACCTAGGGAAGAGAAGGTCTTAAGAACCCCATCAGGCTAGATCCCAGGTCCGGAAACCTGAAGAAGTCAACCCAAAAAACCCTCTGAAGAGGATTTTGTACCTGGCAAAACTAAGTTTTAGAAGGAAAATTGGGTAATTACCCAACCTACAAAACTTAGAATAAGAAAATCCCAAAATGAATGAGTGACAGAAAGTAAGTATCTGGCCTCATGAAGGAACTTCTAAGCCTGGAAAAGTGGTTGACTTAGAGAAAAATAAGACTGATCAAAAGAAAAGAGCAGTCAAATTTATTTCCTAATTCTGTTAGACAGGAAGCTTGAAAATCTTCTGAGGAGAAGATTAAAGGATGAAGTCCTAAGCACCCATATAGTCCAACAGACTGGCACAAAAAAAAAATTGGAATAGGGTTCCTGAAGTCTGCCTAAAGGTTAACTGTAGACAGAGGAACCCCCAACATACCCAAAAGGGAGATGTGCCCATTGATCGTCAGATCTAAAAAATGGTGAAAACACAATAGAAAGCTGTTGAGTAACAGAAGATTTCCACCAAACCCCAAACAAAAATTTTCTAGATTTAGAAAATGAATGGAGTAGAGTTAAGGAAGTAGCAAAATCAGTTGGATTCAACTGATAAACTCTTCTAAGGGACCCTGAACATGAATGGTCTTGAGAAGGTAATCCCAGTCCAAAAAGCAGTCTGATTAGACTGACGCCTAGGCACAAAAGAGGCCAAAGGACTAAAAATGGACTGAGAAACCAAATGACCAATTGACATAAAATTGGAATGTAGGAAACCAGCAACAGTGAAATGGATCTCCAAAAGGTGGAAGACAAAGTCCTCCCCAGAAGCCGTAAACCCCCAACCTCCAAAATTGAAGGTGGAGAAAGGCTAAAATGGAGACCCTAGGCTCAGAATTGAACCCCAAAACACTGAAACCAGGATCCGAATTCCAGAAATGTCAAATGAAAGGGCCTGTACAAGTAAAGAACCGTGAATGGTAGGCAGTAGATACCGTAATGTTACGCTATGAAAAATGCGCTAACAATTGAAAATATTACACATTATGCTCTGAAATAATAATATTCAAAGAAATATGTAGAAGGAATGTATAAACAAACCTGGAAATGCTGTAATCACTATGAAAATGAATATTTTCTGACAACCGATCGGTTGACCTCCATTTTGGATGTGACGTCATCGTCACATGACCTGGTGAATGATTCGTAAAAAGCTCAAAAATATGGTCAATATACGCAGTGAAACGAAGAATTTCGTAAAAAGAATGAAGGAAAACCGTAAAAGGTGAATTATAATGCCTGTATAAGTGCATAAATGAATTAATTCACCGCGGAAATGATTATTTCCAAAGGAAGTCCAACATTCTGAGACCACGTGACCCGATGAGCGAAAATACCAAATAGGTAACTACGTGAAAAACAATGCACAGTCAATACGGTCAAAATACGTGGAGAAACGAAGAATTTCGTTGAAAGAATGAAGGAAAACCGTAAATTAAAATAAAAATGCCTGTAGAAGTGCATAAAAAGAATTAATTTACAAAGGAAATGAATATCTCCAAAGGCAATCCGACATTCTAACACCACGTGACCAGATGAGCGATAATACGAATTATGAAGAAATACGTAAATAATGCCCAAAGTATACAATAAATTCACCAGAAATTGAAGTAAAAGGTAAATAAAATGGAGGAAAAGTGAATAAAACAGCAAAGAAGTACTCACAGAGCTTCAAAAACGTGTAAATGCAGGTCTTTTAAGAGGTAGCAAAACGCCTGTTGATAGTTCAACCGCCACAAAAAGAATGAACTATTTCTGTATTACTGCGCATGGCAGAGTGAATTAGGTCACCAGGGGTCAAAGGTAGCAAGTATATAGGTTTAAAGAGGGTCTCCCCTCATATATTTAAATTCTATGTACGGTGTACGTGGCGGTCACCAAACGCCAAGCCACACCTACCCAAGTGTTTTCATATGGTATAGTATATTTACATTTTTATGAAATAAAACTACATATTTAGACTTTCATCAAGTCCTTTTATCTAAGGTATTATATGAGGACTGAATGACTTTTTTACCAGAATGTGGGGCTGTATTTCTCTAGACAGAACCCTTTTTTACTAATCAGGTGGGTTCAGAATGATTGCATGTATGTCAGATTTGCTGGAATGAGAAATACGAAGGCTTGGAGCAAGTCTACTACATATTATACATAACATTTGCAGGGGGATTTCACACTAAAGTGCCATCACAAGTTCATGTGGTACAATAGTGGTACAGTAGGGTACAAACTGTGTTTCTCCCATTTTATCAGAGTAAGTTATTTTAAAAGCATCTAAAGGAACACACACTTTTGTCGCTGTGTTGCGAAGGTCTACCACCATTTAAGATGTCTGTATAACATTTTGCTCTGATGTCACAGATTATAAACATGTGTTTCATAATGGGGGCACATCAGAGCGCTAGGGGAACATCACTAGGTAGATCGGTTGTGAATGGAGTTTACAACTCTCTCCAAAGACACAGAGTCGAGCAAACAGAAAATTTAGCTCCTTGAAAACTGACATCCTGTAAAGTTGGTCTCTTAAAACACTGACCTTGAACGGATTTAGGGGTGGACATTGACCTGTACTAAGTTTCATTTGGGAAAAAAACTGTTACACATACAAACATTTTTTTAATCCTGATAATTTCTAAAAAGGAAATAAAGCTTCAGTCTTGCAATTCTAAGTAGGCATTTGAATGGAACCTGAAAATACTTGCATCATATACTGCTTCCTCTAAAATTAAATGGTAAAAGTTTCATTACGAAAGTGTACCTCCGATTCATTTATTCTGACTGACTGGAGGAAGTGATAGCATCTGTCTTCTTATAATTAATCATTAACGTAAGCAATGTAAATACCTAGACTTTTTCCATAATCATTAAATATATAGGAAAAATCAAATTTTCACCCAATCATTATCTTCTCTTTTTTATTTTTTGGGAGCAGTTTTTTACGAGCTTAATTTGCCAAACAAAAACTTCATATAATAATGCCAGTGGCTTTATCTCAAAAGGGTAAAGGTATTCTATGTACTTTAAATATTGTCTATATATAATGTCTGCATAACTGTATCTGTGTCAAGATTATATGTTACTTACATGTCCACATGTTTTGTAAAAGATACTGTACGCAACAATAAATCTGTCATTTACAACTCCTCTCTTTCCCTTCTATAAAGTTGAGTGATTACCTCAAGGAGGTATCATTTTCATGACCATATATATGTCTGTCTGTTTGTTTGTCAGCAGGATTACACAAATACAACTGTTTGAACTTTATGAAAAAAAGCAGAAAGGTCTTGGTCCAGCTTAGATCCATTAAATTTTGAGACTGATCTAAATCTAACTGTCTGGATACAAGAGAAAAACGAATTTTCCCATTTACTTTGATTTGTCCAGTTCCCTTGCTGTACACTCTTCTATAAAATGGAGCTGACTGATCTTATCCATAGAGGGGATTTTTATATAATTGTACCCAGTACTGTATAAAAGTGGACAGGGGTTATTGTCATAAATTAATAATAATAATAATAAATAATAATAATAATAATAGAAGCATTGGTATAGCACAACATAATGAGGATCTTCGATTGCCTTGGAATCCAAAAACACACTCCTAACGTGGTGGGTATGCTAGTTTAAACAGATCAGCAAAAACATCCTCCCAAATTATGCATCAAGGTTTTATGTTGGATCTTAGGTGGTGTAGTGGGTAATACACTAGCCAACCACCTCTGAAGTCTATAGTTTTAACCATATACCCGGTCCTACTCGGGAAAGTTGCTTTCTGATACCTGGTAGTTTACAGTGCACAATCTTGACCTACTAGTATATACATGTACCTGTTGTTACATAGGAGGGCCCTCTGCCAGCATGTCTTTTACAATTGGACAATGTATTGTGTGCAGAGTTCTTTTACCATGTAAGGACATTGATTTATTGATTTTTCTGCATTTTATACTAATGGGATATGTATACACTCTGGAATTGTCTTGAAGCTTCTAGAACCTCTTGGTATATGTATTGTTTAAACTTCTCTCTAGAACCTTTTAGAAGCCAGAGCAGTGTGTAAAGGTTGGATAACCTGACTACAGTTTATTTTATGTGTAACTAGTGTTCTGTATGGAAAGTAATCTTTGAAGCTGCTATATTTTGGATTAATTTATCTGTGTCTGCAATGAACTGCTTATTGTACACATTTTATGTTGAACTTTCATTGGAGTGAACTTGATACAGTGTCTGGATCTACCAGAGTTAAAGTCCAAGTTGGGGTTTCACGTCCCGTTCAACAGCCAGGGTCATATTGGGACAGGTTCTCTGCATTGCCACTTGTGGGACTCGAACCACACAGAGGTGACAGCCAGTGATTATATGCCAAACTTGTTAACCACTAGGCCACTGAGGACCTTGGATCTATCACAGAGTTGATTTGCTGCATATTTTATATTGTTAACATCTTGCAGCAAACATCAAAGTGGTGAAATATACTGAACAGTTTGATACAGACATCATTCGATTTGCTGTTTATTGGATATTGGTCACATCTTCTAGCAAATAGCTGTAGTCAGGTCAGATTTGTTTCATTTTTATATTATTGTATGAGCTATGAGTACCTAAGTTGTCTGTAATTATTATTTTGATTGTTAAAATACATTTGTTAAGTAAAACTTTGTCTTTTCCTGTTACAACCTGAAAGCAACTGGTAATTGCTATAGTGCTTGCCCAAGTGATCATAACATGGTTTACTCTACCCATAAAAACTACCCGTTGTGGTATAACCTATACAATATGTTGAAAATGATGTTAAACCCAAATAAATCCAATAAAATTAACTTGTGTGTATTGCAAGAAAATCTGCTTGTTGGCGTTTGAAGAGGATCCCCTGAAACCTCATCCCAAACGATGTAGCTTTGATCAATGTAGTTTAGTGTTGTGTCTCAATTGATAGTGATAATTTCTAGTGCAGTATCTTTATGTACTGCTGTCCTTCATCCCTTTAATTATTTATCATGATATGACCTATACAATATCTTGTCAGTCAATACAACACCTCAACAATCTGTCATGATATGACTTATACAATTTGTTGGAAGAGATGTTAAACCCCAGTCAGTCAGTCAGTCAGTCTGTCTGTCTGTCTGTCTGTCTGTCCAACACACACAAGAAATATATTTATAATGCTCTCATGTAACTAATTATTTTGCGGTAATGCATCTTGGTGTTGTCATTGTGTGAGAATCATCAGGAGTTACAATGTACTAATGTAGGTTTAAAATATGGGCAACAATACCATGTCACTTCCATAAGATATGGACAGCACTGAGAAGTACTGATATAATGTTATACAGCTATGTCCTCACTTTATAAATATGTTAAATTTTTATTTTTCTCATCTATTTTCTTTAAAGGTTTCACATGTAATGAAAAACAGTTACTTGTTTAAACGTGCTTAAAAGCCTTTGCTTTAGTGGTTTTATTTTTGTGTCATTGAAGAGATGCATTTTATAATAGTCTAGTTATACCCTCTCTCTGAAGAAAATACGCTTAAAATACTGAGGAAGGATATTGCTCTACGGCTATTCTTTGGTAAACATCTCAACAAATTTGCTTTCTTATGCATAAAAGGCACAAATATTTTGAACAATTACTTCAAGCGTATAAAAAGTCATTATGCTGATGACACTTCTTGCCCTACTGCTTTATCCGTAGCATTTTTCTTTTGAAGGAATGGGCTTCCTGACACTGGGGTAACTGGTGCAGTGTGTGGACACTGGAGACTTTTACGCCATCTGGGATCTATGTCAATAAAGGTATTCCTCCTTGCGTGGGAATGCAGAGATGAGTTGTTAAACACCAACTGCCGAGTCCGTCTTTCAAAGGCAAGGTGTTCACTGGAACTAAACCTAAAGTTCTGGATATAGTGGTTTGAAGATCTAGTTGAATTTCTCATTGAGAATGTACTTCCCCTATGAATAAATGGGAGCTGTGGTGTATCCCCATTGCAATGTTGTGGGGCTAAACTATTGAAGCTTCGGTATATGGATGAATCCGCATTCGTCAAGCGACCATTACAAAGCAACCTTCTAAAACCAGTCTGAAAGGTCTTGGAATTGATGGTGTATATGAATGGATTAATAGCTGAGCTTATTATAGGAAGAAACTGCACCATAGTTGCAATGAAGATTCCATTTTCATGTACCTTCCCAAAACAGTAGACCCATAGAAAGAAGAAGAATGAAGGGCCCCAGCAGACTGCAAAAACAATGGACACGGACAGCATCATCTTTGCCAGTTTCCGCCGTGTCACCATCGCTTTGCCAGCTGCCCTGCCACTGGTATCTAACTCACAGGAACTGTGCAACAGAGTCTTGAAGATCTTGGTATAGCATACGGTGAGTAGTACCAAGGGTATAGCAAAATAAAATGCAAACATAACAGAGAAGTAGGCTTTGGCTTCTTTTGAGCGGGAGAAATGGCCACACAGTGAGAGAACTGTTCCATCTATCTTTATTGTGATCACCTGTTCAAAGTGCAAGGGCATCGGTAGGTGGAGGATAGATGAGGTCATCCAGATGGCAGCCAATAGTTTGATGGTATGTTTGTAGGTGCAGACCATCTTGGCTTTGAGGGGGAAGACAATCAGAAGCAGACGTTCTAGACTGATCAGCACCATGGTATGGAAGCCAACACCTGGAAATAAGCAGAAAACACGTTGGTAATACAAATAAGAAGAGCAGAGGAGCACTGTACAATAGCAAGTGACGTACTCATCTCCTCCTCAGTTCATGGGCTTGATACCCAGTCTGACCAAGGCGGGCATTGATTAAATTATCAAATTCAAATTTAGCATTCTCGAGTGAAATCCTATCAAACTTAAATTTAGCATTTTCGAGTGAAAGTAGTATATGCTCAAACTCAAAGGTAGCAACAAATTTTAAAAAAATTAATGCAGCCATAATCTCAAACATTTAAGAATTTTTCATGAAAATTTAATATAAATCTTAAATCTCGGAAGCATAAATTATTTTACTCCTGAGTTTAAGTATATACTTACTTGAGAAAAGGCATTATATTTGAGATTAAAAGTAAACTCCAGTTTCAGTTTGAGTTAAAACTCAAATTTGGGGTTTAAACCCTAAATTATAGGATTTATATTTGACTTTGCAAGTTGGACTTAGTTGGTAGTTTGCAAGTTGGTAGTTGCTTGCTGTTGAACAAGTGTTTACAGAAGACAATCCTTACCCACTACCTGTTTCACTGCTTTCTTCCATTACATTGACTGCAGATCGTGAAATGACTAATATGGTAAGTTGAAACTAAAATTAAATGCATGTCTGCAGTGGGTATACATACTGATACTAGATATTAGAAATAGACCTGCTAGGAATTATGAATCTAAGTGGGCATTCAGTTTTGACGATGGTATTAAGATATCTTATAAACTTGATCTTGTACAAAGACTTCCTTTTTAGTATTGGAGTGACGAAACGTAGAATATTTCTCTCACAATAAATACACATGACAAAAAGAGCATCTTTGAGTTTGGATCATTTCATGTTGGGTTTGTTATTATTAAGATGACAAATATTTCTTTATTTAATTTTTGCATTATAAGTAAAACAATGCAGCAACAATAAGCTCCATTGGAATGCAGCCTCTTTTCTACTTGTTCTAGATTAAGATGATATATTTCCCCGTTACATATTAGACAAAGTGTCTTTGTTGCCCTGTAAGTATTTTTGTGCGGTTTTTCACAGAAAAGCTTAAATTTATCATTTTATTTACAGTTCCACCAAATCAGGACAAAGTCACTCTATAAATATACAGACATGTTTATATCTGCTAAAGCTCAAAGGGTCTATCTGGTCCAGTACCATTTGGTATTCTGAAAGTGCTCTAAAGTTTATCTGTTTTATCTTGAACCTTATATCATTTGGCAAAAGCGCTCAGGAGTCTATTGACCCCCTCTTAGTCATAGTAATTTTTTTCTTGGAACAACCAAGTCCATGCCCCTTAATATTATTTATCTCACTTACTTCTAATGAAACCTTTGACAAAAATTGATTAATGCTTTAAATAATAATAAAAATAATAGCTTTGTGTGAATATATGTAGTATTTTTAGCCCTTGTAGACCACCTCTCCTTTATTGCTTTTTATATAACTTATGGCTTCAGAGTTTGCTGTGGGATTATATTTTTCTATTTTTCACTTCAGAAGTTTTCTATTTACAAATATATTTGAAACTTTCTTCAAACACAGATTCATTTATGGACTAACTTATGGATGATTTTTGTTGATACCACATCACAGCAATATACATACATACCGAATAGCTTTTGTCCATTGCGTATCACCAAATGTGTACCATTGCAACTCATACTAAGTACTACGTGATACCCATGTCCAACTGACAAATTTTACTGGTGACTGGTCATACAGCCTTCTCCAGGTAGATTGACCTTGATACCATTGTGTTTGCATTCTGAGTTTTTGACTCACAATTTGATATCCCACAATGGCCACCCACCACATGAAAAGGGCAACTAGAAATACTGGGGAAAAGACAAGCCATACGGCTCACAAAACAGTCCTCAAAGGACTGATAACAGAAATTTTACACTTTGCTGCATTGTGGGCAAAGTCACAACTTAGAGAAATTGCAAATAATCACTTTTTTCTTTTATTCTCGCCCTTTTTTGTTTTATAGTAGTCATATTAAATAAAAGTGATGGAATTATGTTGATCTCCTTATTTTTCAAGAAACTGCATATTATTCCCAAAGCCACTATTGTAAACATAATGATCACTTAAAAGAGACAAAATGATAATAATTTGAAGAAAATACACCCAAGATCTGCTAGCGATCTGCCTGGAGGATTACATGGATATACGAGAGGTTATATTCCTTCATAACAGGATTTTTCATGTTTATGACCAACCTTTTGAAGTGGTGGAATACAAAGGTGATCCTTCTGGTCATCAACCAAGGCGCAAAAATTTTAAACATGTTTAATATCTCCGTGACCCTGTTATCAAGGATGCGACAATCCATATATTACCCAATATGGGTGGTGGCTGGCTGCAATTGGATGGTTATGCGACTGGTTGCCACTAAAGTCAGCCAATGCAACATGTGTATAAGAGATTGTGATGTTTTAGAATTACATAGAATGTACTATGTGGGTAAGATTCCAACATACTAGGCACCAGTACATTTTGTTTTTCACTGCTGGAATGAAAAAAGTCCCTGTACCCAAATTGCTTGTGTCCTTGACATAGTTTTATTTTTGTCCTATATGATCTTCAGTATGAAGCATACAAGCAAGCAGTATTGACAACTTCTATAATAAAGCACCACCATTGTACAATCTATACTTGCACATAGCACTTCATATGACATACACAAGGACAAAGTAGGACACTAAGACTCTAGACACAGACTAACAGGATTTATACAAAGGTAAAAGTTGGGACAAGCAAGCCCACAGCATTCCCACTTTTTGGAGTCCAATCCAAACAGAGGTAACAGCCTGTGAGTATATGGCAAACTTAGAACCCACTGGGACACTGAACACCTGGCAGAATTATGCAGACGTCAGTCCATATATCCATGGACAAGTCAATGACCTGCATGAACATCGAATAATAAGGCTGAAAGGGGTTTCAGTCGACTAGCACAAACTGCAAAGCCATCAGAGACAAGAGTAGTGCACTGAAGTGGTCACCCATATCAGTACTAACATAGCCCATTGCTGCTTAACTTCAGTGAACAGACAGACACTCATCATGCTACGCCACAAGTCATGAAGGTATGGAGACAAAAGAAGAAAAAAATGTGATCTCTAGAAGCACGATTCTCACTACAGCTCGCGCTTAAAAGCACTATTTGAAGATATCCTGGGCATATGGAATCCAGAAAGGTTAAAACATGTGGTTCCAGTATCCCAACCTACCGACTCTAATTGGCTGGGATTCCCTTTGTGTGGGCTCGCATATTTCATCATTAATTTTCTCCATAAAACAATTACTAGGGGAGCAAGTGTAGAAACATTGATGCAGTATTCTACCTTACTTTTCTGCATGGAAAGAAACTTTTATTATTCTTCTTTCAGTGAACATTTATTTGATATATATTTTTGGCGCTAAATTGGTGTGTTGTGTAAAGAAATAAGTAGCTTATTTTAATATAATGTTTAAGTAAAGAGGAACATGGCCCTTATATTCACAAAATAGAAAATTTGTTTTTATGAACGAAAACCTGAACAAAGGAGAAGCGGTAAATTTTAACTTATGTTTTCTTTCGTTTGAGATTTTTTTGGACAAGTTTCAACTGTCCCAGCTCTAAGTCTCCTTCACTCTCAAACAATCCTTGCAATTTACTTGAAAACAAATTAAATTTACCAGTATGGGCAGGTTCGAACCAAAACAAAACAATAAAATTATCACTGAAGTAAATAATATGGTGAAACTCACTCAAGTAACTAAAATATCTAAAGTTCAGTGTGCGCTTAAACGCCTGACTATTTTTGGTGAACACTGGCCCAATTATTTTTTTAAAATAAATTTCTTTAAATGTGAACCTGATACCATGATCAGAATGATAAGATTAATACATTAAATACAAAGACCTGGCTACAAGGCCCATGGACTCTTATAAGTAAACATTGTCTTCCTTTCTTTCAGAGGTCAGTCTTTAAAAACCAGCCAAGGCTATTGCTACCCGTGAGCAAGAAAAGATAACACAAGAGGTTTGTTGACTGTGGAACCTTGGATTCAGTGTTCTGTCCTCTGCAATGGATTTAGCCTAAACTTTGAGTAACTGATCAGTATTTGCCAAGCTTTTATAACCCGTGGACAAACCACGTATACATTACAGTACACATTGTTAAAGCATCTGAACAGGCTTGACATTTTGTGATATTTTTATTCAGTGGGTATTTCAGATCATAATCAATATTTCTTTTGGCTCATGGGCAATATTTAAGTATGTTTACTGTAAATTCTCTAATGATGAAAGCAACACACTCAATGATCACAGAGTTACTTCATATTTATCATAGTATTGCTATGCTGGTTCAGCTGAATATTAAGCCATTTCTTTGTCAGATAAAGCAGTACATTTCTTTGATGGCTAATGATTCGGGTGGTGTGTTCTTTATTGTTGCTGGTATATACATGATGTCTAAAATATAGGTCATTCTATACTGTATAAATTTTAACTATAGAAATTTACTAAGATCAAGTTTACAAATGCCAATAGGAAAGCCATAAGATAACTTAGGTAAATTTAACGTCTGCAGATAATTTCCACTTATGCAGTATTAAATTATTGTCATCAATGTTAATATGTATGTCAACAATAGAGGTATGCCACTGTGTATCACATAAAGTCACCTTAAGTAGAGTCCTGCCTGAGTCTATTAGTATGTCATATTATTCATAAAACTGGGTTTAACATAGATATAAATTTGTCTGAATAAAGCAGTCTCCTACATAAAAGCAATGTTCCTCTCAATAAGAAATTTGGACAAAATGGTACCAAAACTATACACCGCCTTTCAAATCTTATCCAGGACTGAGACCCAGTGATAAACTATTGCTATTTACATCAATGTTTTAATTGGATTGTTTTCCATGGAGTCTTCACATCTCAAGGACTGGATTAGTACCCACGGCTACTAAGGTTAGAGGCAAGGTTAGAACATCTGCATAACATGAGACTTACTTGACCCTTAGATTACTGTTTCAATAGATTAAACAAATGCCCACTTGCCATGTCTTATTCTTGGTTTAAAATTTAACTAGATACAAGAGTACAAGCTGTTGATGGGAAAAATCCACTCTATTGACACAGAAAAACATCCAATTCATATTGCAATAGATAATGGAATCAGTGCAATGGTTGTCTGAAATAAAGATGCTTTATAACTGATTGTCATTACCCATTTGATTTGAAGCAGGTTTTGCATCTCATATTTATAATTTACAATGACAGAGACGGGCAATAAACTTGGGATAATTTGAAGAAAACACCCTAATGGGCTCTTATTGATTGTGCTAGTTGAATACCAAATACTGTTCTTTGTTATGTGTTATGTGTTTTTCAAAATGTAGAGGACTAATTTAGTTGTTTATTGTGACAAGATTATTGTAATCTAACACGGGGTTAGCATTAGTCACTCAACAAAGAAATGATTAACCTCAATAATAACCTTAATAAAAACGTTAACCTTAATAAAAATAATACTTCAAAAAGGTCTTCTGGCCTTGTTATTATGACATGAAGCATATAAGGGACTGTCTCAAGGGGCACTACGCCGTCTTGTTCCAGTGCTTATGTGAAGGGTTGCATGGCTTTGATAGATGCTTTCAGCCCTGTTTATATAGCAACATGAATACTAATGAGGACCTTTGGCTTACATATTTGCATGCATTTAGATCTGGTCATATTTACTCTCTCTATAGAGCAGGTAAAAACATAGACAGCTCCATTTTTTTCAGGAATTGCAAATGTTCCCTGTATGTGTAATGCCTGAGGCAAAACATTATACTATCAGACTTTATATGTAAAAGCAGCTGTCTTAAAAATGAAAGAAATGCTTGCTACTATTCATGAGATGCATAGCATTCTGCACTGATATAACTGTCAACATAAAAACAATGAGTTTATTTTAGGTTGCTCTGAATTCAAGATGACTACTTTATGACAATATGGGAGGCACAGTGGTAAAGCAGGCAACACATTTGGCCACTATTTCAGGTTATGGGTTTGTAGCCCAGCATGGAGTGGGAAAGTTGGTTAATGCCAAGCTTCCCTCAAAATAACCCAATACCTTTCGATACAGGAACTGTTTAAGCTGTACAGTTCACCTCTTTTGTCTCCAGACTTTTAGCAATTGCATACTACTGTGGTGCCCCTACTGGTGGCTTAGCAGCTTTGTAGATCAAAAGGTATTTTAGCATTGTCATGCGTGTAGTGACTTAGCAGTGTAGAAATGTGACCGGACTCTGAAAGGTAAAACTTTTTTAACCTTAGTACAACATATGGCTGCTGCTTATGTCTTGTTTCTGTGTCATGAAGCGACTTTGGCTATTTCTAGTGGCCTGAACCGGATGTTTGTCTGCTGCAGGTTTATCTTCCTAACTGAGGTTGGTGGACATTTTTTTTATATGTGCATATACATGGTTAAGGAAGAAGAAATTCTTTCTAGCACTAAGTCCCCATGACCTAGCTACCATGCATGCTACTCTAACATCCAACACCCTAAATACTTCAGAGACCCATTTACTTCAATTCAGCAATACATCAGCAATTATCAGCTGGGGATGTTTTCTCCAATAGAAATAGATACATGTACAATATGAGGCATTATAATCACCAATGGTAATGATAGGGACAGGAGTAATATTGAAAAATAATTATCACTGGAATATTATTTTTCTTAGTGTAGAGTCAAAGTTGGGTTTTTTCCTCCCCTACAACAGATAAGGTCATGTTAGGCCAGAATGTCAGTGAATTCCAGATGTTGTCAAGTGCTGGGGTCAAAACAAGAGAAGGAAGTTGTTATAAATGCGGACTCTAATTTAGACATTTCTGTTACCTTTAGATTAAAATATACCAACAAACAACTATTTGCATTTTTATATGTAATCACAGTTTGTAGTTAAAAGGACAGACCATTCTTGCGTCACATCTAAAGATGTGAATCTGCTTTTCATTATTATATTAGCTGTAATGAAACCACATTTCACTTATTCCTGAGTCAGTAACCTACTCTGAAATCAGGACTTCCTTATCTCTTGATTTGCTTTGACGTCATCTTAATGCCTATATTTACGCAATGGGGTCATTGTTCTTACTGTCAGGGTTTCCAAAGATCTGCACATAGCATTTCTGGTTAAACAGGGTGCACAAAACCATATAGAAAAGTGGCTGTAATATCACAATGGACAGGTTGCTCCACATACTTCCACAAAACTGAAAGTCATAAAAAGCATTACTATGCAGCTAAAATATAGAAAACATGGTAGTCATGTAGCACTTAAGTCACAGTAAAGTGATAAAGCATGAACCTCACTGAATCAAAAAATATATATATATTTTTTGCTAATTGCTGAATTGAATTAAAATTGTTTTTTTGCTAATTGTTGATATGGGTTAAATTCATATCTATTCAAAATGGCTTTCCATCCTTAGCGTGTACTCTATCTTTCATCTCCGTGGTCTTATACTTGGCAACGGAATGATCATTTTTTGTTAAATTAGATTCTGATGTTGCACCTTAGAGTCAGCCTGGAAGAGATTAAGTGCTATAAAAGTACAGAATATATTAGAATTGCCTCAACTGTACCAGCTCTGAAATCACATCACATCTTTCCATACTTTATACTCCAGTTCAAGTTCATACCTCCATATTTTTCTCAAATGGGAGGCTTTACTAGCACCCAAGCATAGAAATGAGACATCACTTCCATGTTATAATGTTGAGAACAATTATTAACTAACTTCCATCTCTGCCAAAGCTTATGATGCTTTTTAATGTAACATGTCATGTAACATTGATAATCCCGTTTTCAGTATTGGAGTAATTTTATAAATATACCTGACTTAATTTTCTTCGTCACACTTCATAACTTATTGCACAATCCTAGTATTTTTTGTGGAATCTGCACATCTATACATTTCATACAAGTAAAAAAATCTTACCAAGCACAAATCATGGCCACTCAATAATGCAACTTCAATTCTACAAGTTTTTTTAGATAAGTAATAACAATTCTGCTTATGGTAAAACTTTAAAAAGGCTATTTATATGTATTTGATCAACCAGTTACATTTAAATTGCATATTTGGCCTCAAACCGGTATGGTATACATATTTTTGTCTTCAATTCATTTTATTGTTTTTTGATGAATTATTTTTCCTTAAGGCCTATTCACCCAGTCCCATCCAGTAGTAAGAACTCGTATTTTAATTTTGCTTCTTCAAGACCTTGTCCTTATAGCTCCAAAAACAGACCTCATGTCTTGGTAGTGCGCTTTTAAAACTGACCTGTGCCAAAAAGTTCAGCTTGTGGCATGTTTTTTCAAACATTTAAAAAAAACTGCTACATGCTTAAAATGTTGTCTGCGTTACAGCAAATGACACTTATGAACCAAATGGATACTTCCAAAATAGGAAATGCATCAAGGATGAAACTGAAATAATACTTTTCTGCCTTTATGCCCCTGTTCCACCAAAGGATTAAGCCCCGATCCTGTCTGGGACCCTTAATCGTGGGTAGTCTTGGAAAAAATGGAAAAAAAATTGACCAATGGGGTGGAAGACAGAATCGGTATGAAGGTCTGGGATTAACTACAGATCGGCCTCAGGACGCCCCAGGAGGCCCCAGACTGTCCCCAACTGGTCTGGGACTAAGAACCGATTAAGCCATTTTTCTAGTCGTAGACAAACCGACTGGGTCCCAGGACACCTCAGGCCTCCTGGGACTAAGCCCCGACTAACCCAGGATTAAGTCCCGACCCCACAAGGTGTCCTGAGGCGTCCCCAGGCGTCCCCAGACCAGGATCGCCGATTTTTGTTTGGCAATGGGACTAAGGGTCGCAGGAAGCCTGGGACTAAGTGATAGAGGTCTGGGACTAAGGGTCGGGGACTAAGGGTCGCAGGCGGCCTGGGACAGCATAGGACTGTGTAATTTTGGTCTGAGGAGGCCTGAGGAAGCCTGGGACTGTACATTTTGTTTATGGCGGGAAAAAATAATCGGTTGGGGTCGGGAGAAATATCAAACATGTTTGATATTTCACACGGCCCCAACCGACCACAACCGACCCTTACAGGACGCCTGGGACTAAGCATATTTCTGAAACCGACCCTCAAAAACCCTTAATCGGGAGCCTTAGTCGTGTGGTGGAACACCCACATTAATCGCATAATTATTGCTGCTGCAAAAATACTTTCGTTACTTTAAGGCAAACAAAGTACAACTTACCAGCTAACAAACCTTGGAAGTAAGTTGCAGCTCTGCACTTATCTAGCTGGTCGTGAAACACTTTCCTGTTTGAAAGAAATGGAACAAACAGCTCCACCAATAGGAGAGGCCGATACACAACACAGGAAATGAGATCGCAAAATGCCAAGTTTAGGATCAATAAAATGGCGGGGTTTCTACGCAGTGAACGACGTTTATAAATAATCAATATTACAACCACATTTCCAAAAGTCGCTAAGGCTATCCCAATAAAGTACAGCACCAATATAACCACGCGCACTGGCTGAAAGGAAATGACGTCATAGTAAACACGTACTGTACTATCCTCTTGGATGTAGATTGATTCCTTTTTAATGTCTGTGTTAGAGTCATTACAGCAAATTTCTGTCAGATTTGCCGCCATATCAATGTTGCTCTATGAACTCAGATTTTAGGACATAATCATACATATAATAAAGAATATGTCAGTTTCAAGTTAAGCATTGTTGACAGTTCTTTTTAGAAATAAATTATTGTCCCCAAAGTGTATACTGACAATCAATTAAATTAACTAAGTGGTAGTCAAATGATATTGCTCTCCCAACAAAAACACATAACAAATAAACATCCCAATTATGTCATGATTCTTCCATACATCAAGGGTTTTGCTTTCAAAGTCCCTGTCATATTTTACAAGCATTACGAGCAGTAGTAGCAGATTGACAGCAGATAATAATAATAATATCTATCTCACTGTTTACACTATTACTATGCAATCCTTTTTTCTTCATTCTTCATCCTTTTGTTTGTTACTTTTTTCAGATAATTCATTACATACAAATAATATTCCAATCTCATGATACATGTTACATATAGTTCCAGCATGATATCATTTAACCAATCACGTTGTCCAATTAAATCTGCACTAGCTAACTATTTCACTCCAGATAAAAGACTCCCCACACCATGTTTCCTGGGACACTGGCAGATCTGATTTGAGGCCAAATTAATAACACTCAGAAGTAATAAAGCAACAGTCTGTGTATTGGTTAATCAGTATTTACACAAGGAGTGTAAACAGAGGGGGGGGGGGACAGTTCACAAGCTGAAAGGGTTGCTTTTTGGCAAAAAATGTAGGGAACAAAGATATCCTTAGTTATAGTTTGTGTGAGAAGAAGAGAAAAAGCTTTTAGACTTTTTTACTCATTGAACTCAATGTAGTATATGTGAGTAATTGTTTTGAAACCTAAGAGCAAGCAAGTGTTTGGGTTTTTTTGTATGTTGAGAAAGATGGTTATTCTAGTAACTTACGTGTTAAACTGAATTATTATCAGACATGTGATGCGTTGTTATCTGGAAATAAAGATTTATTATGAAAACAAGTGAATGAAGTGTCTCATGAATGTAGGTCTTGGTTTGTCGTGGGGGGGGGGGGGGGGGGGGGGAACTGTGAGGGTGGAATCATTGGAAATTGTGAGTGTTTATAGTTTTAAACCTTATTGGATCTTGAAGACAAATTCTTACAAACAACTCATTCCTTTAGCGGTAGTTATTTTATAATTTTAGGTATGTTGTATTTTATTCACAGTGAGTAAAATGATTCATCTTAAAATAGCATTAAGACTATTTTCCGTTATCATGATGGTCCTTGAGGAAGCTGAAGGCCGACTGAGATTGATGGATTTACTCCCTAGGAGATAAGAAAATTACCAGCAATTAGAAATGTATCTGTGGTTTAGTCCAATATAATGATGGTCTGGGTCTGTTTGATTGGCCTTTAAAACCTTCCACATGGAAAATGGCAAGATTTTATAAATATGCAACGCTTAACAGATAGCCATTAAAAGGTGGTGCTTGGAATGAAATGTAAACTCTAACTTGTCCAAGGAGAAGGTTTACAAAAGGGCTGAAGGCTCAAATCTAAGGGGAGGTATTCTTAAATTTGAGCTTTTTTCAATTGACATTCACTAAATGTCTCAGGCTTTGTTTTCTACATGAGTTGTTGACTTAAGCACTAAGAGTGGCTTTAAGAGTGACCTAAGATACTATTAATTTTGATACAGTTATCTGACCAGGGAGCTGGACGAATCGACCCTTTGCCAAATTGGCCCTCAGTAAATCGGCCCCCTAAAAAAGTCGGCCTGGGCAAACCGGCCCCCTTAAAATTCGGCCCTGGCCAAATCGTCCCCCAGTTGTAAAACCTTTGTAATTAGAACTTATCTATAGACCTACAGAAAGCAATCAACTAGGTAGATAAGGATATTTCTTCAGGATTAATAAAACAGATGAATAATGGGTCCTTTTCAACAGAGACTGCATGCCTTAATTAAAATTTTGTCAAATTAAAATCTGGTCCATGTAAATATTGACTAAAGAGGGGATACTTTTGTATAATTATGTACAATGGTGAGAACTTCTTAAGTTATATTAGACCTAGAGTGATTAACACACATCAAAGATAATTGGATGCTGTAATCAATCCCTTTTAACCTAGATCCTTTATATTCTTGTTTATGTCAGAATTGTTAAAATTGCAATTATAATAAATGCATAGCCTCTGCAGATGGGATATTAACCTCTGTGATGTTTTAAGAGCAATTAGCTTTTAATTTATACTACTGCATGGGGGCAGAGGGGATATTAACTTTTGTGATGTTTTAAGTGCAATTAGCTTTTAATGTATGCTACTGCTATCCATTAGTATCTGTGCTAATAATCCCTCTGCTTAGACATTAAACTGTTTTGATGATGAATTTCATTTATGAATTAAAATGTAAAAGAATATAATGAATATTTATTCAGTCTTTTGATAGTTTTAATACTAAGCTTGTGGTAATGTAATCAATAAATTTATGAACGACATTGTTATTCCTGAATATTTACTCAGATTTATACGCATTTAACATCTAGGGGCCGATTTGACCAGGTTAAAATTTCCAGGGGCAGATTTGACTATGGTGTTATTTCCAAGGGGGCCGATTTCACCAGAATACTTTTTTCTGGGATCCGAATTGACAGGGTATAAATTTGATATTAAACCCAAATAAAGCAAACCTAAATGGATCTCCAAACTTAATCCACACTGGTACATAAAATCACTTTATCTCACGCTTACCAAGCGAAAGTAGTGATTCCATATTCCCAGCTGTGGGCCTGACCCTT
Source organism: Sabellastarte sp. h YS-2021 (assembly GCA_964017235.1). Classification (NCBI taxonomy): domain Eukaryota; kingdom Metazoa; phylum Annelida; class Polychaeta; order Sabellida; family Sabellidae; genus Sabellastarte; species Sabellastarte sp. h YS-2021. Next base: position 52,705,677 of record OZ024933.1, read on the forward strand.
GCTAATTTGGAGGTTAGGACAATTTTTTTAGCCTGCTGGTCGTAACTGCCCAATAACTGTGACACTGCAGTGGAAATACTCGGTATGGATCTCAGAACATCCACCTTGGGAGCTACCGCGTCTCTGGTGTCACATGGAACTGCTGGAGGTTGTGGCTGTACCGTACCGAACGCATGCCTGCCCGTATTAACAGTCGTAGTTCCGTTGTGGATGGATTGTTGTGGCAGGTGTGGAGGAACTACGACCTGCTGAGCGCCACTTGCATGAGTAGGATTGACGGGAGGAATGGTTGGTGAAGTTAAGGGTGTGGAACTAACGCTGCCATTGCGTTCAAACCTATCCATCCTTCTGGTCAGCTCTTGGTTTGAAGCATCTAGTTTGTTTAGCATGTCGAGAATGACCTGGCCAGTTGACGCTGATATCTGAGGTTGAGCAGTAGAAGCAACAGTACTTACTGGCACCTGCTGTTGATCTGGTATTTGAAGATATGAACCATCATTTAATGATGCAGACTTGGATTTCTTGCTCTTTCTTGGGGAAGTTTTAGCTTTTTCTGATGCCCTAGTCTTCCTCTTCCCTTCAGTTGCAGGAGATTTCTTACGATATGTAGTCATGTCCAATAAAATAAGTGATAAAAGAACTTTATAAAACAACAAAAAAAATTGAACACTTGTTTATCCTTCAAAATCTGAATTCAAAATGGCCCCACAGTACTGGGGTAGTAAAAGTGAACCCTAATTGAAGGTGATTGGTTGCTAGGTAAAAGAGAGGAGGAATAGAAGGCCTATAAAGTTAAGGTATGCAGTAAACTGAAGTAGCAGGCCCCCTTCCAGGCCGTGCTATTCACACTACAGAGTTTAATCTGGATTGAGAAGTGTCAAAAACTGAGTATAGTAAAGTCTCCAAATTTAGCTTAATGTAATGCATGTGAATTGTTTAAATTGCAATTAGCTTTCCACATTGCTAAAACTATAAAAGATCCCAATTTTGATAAATACTTTTCTAAGTTTTTATAAAATTAATCAAAGAGAATGTTATATTTTAAAGATTTTGCCACTTTTCAGCAACAGACTAATTGCGATCCTTTGGGATAGTTCTGCTTATCAGATCATCCTACTACAATTATGTCTCAAACTTTCATCTCACTTTCCGCGACTTTTGTCCCTGACTCTATCCGAAATGTCGGAACAGCCATCCCAGCCTCCAAGTTCATTTACCATCCCAATAATTGATTAAATTCCCCACACCATTTACATAACACCATAACATTCAAAGACAATATACTCATACAAACACATAAAGAACTTAAAAAACCCATGGCACAAACCCCCCAAAATTGGTTAAAATGTTTGATAAAATAAAGTCCCCAGGATAGATATGTAACAGAATACTTTAACCCCATTTCAGTTTATGTAGAAAACGTTTTTAAGAAAGTGTTAACGGACTTTAGAATGTTTGACCCCTATTCCAAACTATATAGAAAATGTTGTTCAAAAATTGTTGAAGGATTGCAGAAAGAAAAAATAGGGAAAAGATGAAAAGAATACTTTGAAAAAAGGAAACTGTGGAATAAAAGACAATATTTGTCCAAATCTTTTAATAAAAACAAATTGCCTTTCTTGGTTAAAAATATTGCTTGCTCAATTTTTAATTTTCCTTTCAAAAACAAAGGGTTAAACAAAGGCTTTTTACCATCCCTTGATGATACAGTGCTTATCCATGAATACACCATAATTGACACAATGCTTTCGAACATATAAAAAGTTTACTGTTTTGGTTCACATCCACTTTGTGACGACATTCCAATGTGTAAGTCTAGCTTTTTATGAATGAGTATTTGGGTTTAAATCTAATCTGTCATGGCAACGTTTTTAAATTTTTAATGTATGGGCTTATACTTTGTTGAGTGGAAATGGGCTGATGTGTTTGGTGGGGTTTGGGTTTGTAGCTTTGATAAAAGTTCTTGGAATAGTTGGTGGTCCAGAAAAGAAGCTTTTGTTGGTGCTGAAAGGGATTGGTTTAAGGCAGAGGCCCATCTTTCCAGACACATTAGGCCATCCTGCCATGGCACCGCCCCCTCACTTACAAAGTAGTCCATGAGTAGATCTTGTTCATCCTTTGCTACTCTAGAGGGCATATCAATTCAATCTCTGCCTTTACAGCTAATAGCTGGTGTTCTGGTTCAGGTGGGTCATTTTCATGTTTAGGCTGTTCCACAGCCCCAAGACACCTCTTCAGGAAGTTATGCAGTTCCACACATGTGAGAACTGATGATGTTGCAATATGGTAAGAAGAACACTAAATCGATTGGATAAGGACCTGAATGTGTTTTCGACTCTCTTCTACACTGGGATATTTGGTAATTACAAGTGCATTTGTTTCTGCTGGGGGTTCTCCTGGAGAAAGGTTTCACCAGCCATTGCTTGAGGTGAAATGCATCATCCCTGAGAAGGACGTTGTTCATGTCTATCCCACCTTCAAAGATCGGCCCAGCTCTGGGTAGCCTTAGGGATCTGTCTTTCAAATTCTTCCTCAGTTCATATGGTTAAAAACTTGTATATCAGAGAAGGAGCCACTAAAGCCCATGCCGACCAAATGAATGGTCTCAATCCACCAGGGCCAGCAGCACAATGGAATGGCATGCTTTGTAATTGATGTATTCGCTCCATTGATGGTGTGGTTTCTTGATGACATCATGCCATCCATGACTTTCCCTCATTCCTGTAGATGTAACAGTAGCAAGAGACACGTCCCCAATTCAAAAGAAAAAGATAACACGCTCATTTTTCTAAAATAAAATGCTCCAATGCTTGCTGTCATTATGGATCCAAATAATCAGGATATAGTTATCTGGTGTTCATGCATGCTCAGGGAGGCAGTAAATGGTTTCAATAGCAGTCCCGATCTTAACTTTTTGTTTGAAATTCATGGTTACATCGCATCATTTTGAGATCGGGTTAAATCCCTACAGGTCAGGACAAAAAATTGTAAAAACAGCAAGATCTGAAATGAGTTGGGATGAATCAGGTAGTCCAGATGAAGGAAGGATTGTTCTGGACGCAGTTTCTTTTTCCTGCTCTTTTATTTTTGGTCATTTTCATCCCCATCCAACCTCACTGTGTAATCAGGGACTGTGTCCTGACTTTCCTTGAATGTGGAACCAAGCCTTAAGGTTTCTTATGTGACACTAAACATAGATGTTATTGCATAAAAACGACCGACAAAAATGGCTGCAGCAACTTTTGGAGTGTTTGACAGAATATCACTTTCCAGAGCCAATGATAAAACATTATCTCAAATATTTTGCTTTCCTTTTTCTACATTGCACTCAGTGATGTCATCGTTTCATTCTTTACTAAGCCTAGCTTCAAAAATGTAATATTTCTTTTGATTTGATCAATGGAACAGGTACCAGAGACTTGTATCAACTAACTGACTCATCATTATCTATCTCTCTTCATATCAAACTAGATTGCCTCAGGAATTGCATGAATTATGTATTGTTCTTTGTCAAAATAAGCTATGATTTTTCATTCAGTTCTTGCCAAAGAACATATTTTGTGTTAGTTCAAATAGTACAAAGATCTAGGTTTTTTTCTCATTACGATATAGAGCCATTACCTTTCTTGGAAACTTGGTAAAAAATAAAGACTCATCCTTCGCAATAGAACCGTATTTTAGTCAATAAAAGCTCCCATTATTCTATTAAAAAACTAACACTCCAGTTTAAGAATACAATTTACCCTGTCCTGTTTGTTCTTTCCAAATCCAATGAGTATGTTATCAATAAATAAATAAATATTTTATTAAATATGGCAATATTTTATGAAACAATTATCATTTTTTTATATACACTTTGTAATTATATTTGAATAAATTATACAGTGCTAAATGCGTGTTCTCAATATACCACTTTTGTGGGACCAGGTGGGTAGTGATTTTAACTAACAGGTACCCGGGTACTTGCACCGGTGGGCAACAATAGATAATTCTACAAAAATCTCCATATTTACCAACTGAAAACCCACAAAATCATGGGATACAAACATTTGCTTTATTTCTTATCTGCCACCATTTTTTATTTGACAAACAACACAATAATCCTGTATATTAGGATAATATTGTTTTTACCTCACTCATCGGTGCAGGGGGGCACGGTGGCAGAGTGATAACACTCTTGCCTCCCACCTCTGAGGTCGGTGTTCGGTTCCTGGTCCTACCTCAAGTGGGAAAGCTGGTAGTTGCTTGCCGTTGGTCGGCAGTTTACAGTACAGAACCTTGACCAACTGTACGTACTGGTTTCCTCTGCCCTTCCAACTACCCGTTGTGATATGACCTTTAGAGTGTTGAAAGCGATGTAAAACTCCAAATAAATAAATAAAACACTCATTGGTGCATTCAAAACACAAGGACACAGAAGAAATGTAAAATGAAAACAAATACTTTTGTATATTCAAAACACGGTTGTTTATTGCATTAAATATGGAGTTACATGATCTATCAGGAAAGCAATCAGCCATTGCACCAATGTTGTTTAGAAATTGAAATTTTATTTTTTAGGCCTGTAAGTCTATGTTATTGATGGAAAACTATTAAATACTGTGTAAAAACATTGCTCTTTTATTTATTTTAGGTGTACATGTCACTATTGAGCCAATATACAGCATTTTATGTTTGTTGGAATTAGATAACTATGTTAATACACTATTGATTTTCAAAGGGTTTCTGCTTTTGACAATGAATAAACAACCAAATAAAAAGACAAATATAATACTATAAATGGTGTATAAAGGCGAAAAAACACAATTTTGTTGTATATATTAATAAAATAGTTTAATTTAGAGGTGACTTTAGGTACGCAGTCAGCCTACGTGGGCGATATTAGACATAAATTTGCAGTGCCGAGTGACAGCACTACGGTAATGCTTAGATGGGGGTAATCAGATATGTGATTTCCGATTCAGATACATATTCAACAATCGGGTACCCGGATATTCAATATAAATTAAGATCACTATGCTAAATAGATATGGACACAGTCTTAGATATTGATTTTTAAAGAAGAGACAGTTCTATAGCTGCAATGCATGTGGCCATTGCCAAAAGGAAACCACCAGAGGAGAGTTACAGTGGCAGTGGGAAGCCAAGTAAGACAGCACAAGTTTTTAATTTGTCAAAAAGCCATGGTTATTTTGTGACCTGACTACAAGTTGTAATCTATTCCATTTGGATGGTGCCACAATTGTAAAATTTTGGCTGCCAACTTATTTCTTGGTATGAATACTGGACAATGACCATCTGTTGCACTGACTGCCTTTGTGGGAACTTATCAGTCTACAGACAAGTTAACAACTGCACAGACCTTTTGAACTAGGAAGATTGGTATGGACGCTTGAAATTTTTGGTTTTATGAAGAGAATAGGTCTGTCAGAAGCCATATATTTTAAAAGGTAGTGCCAGAAAATAGTAATGTATTTTGTAACCAAAAGTGCTGTATCATTCACTGTATTCACTTCTTTTTGATTTTGGTAAGTGATTTCAGTGATTACAAAGGTTAGATGTAGCAGGTCAGCATGATGAGAACCTTTGTTGAACTACTTATGCCCCATTCACACTACAGATGGTACATCCCGTGGTTAGAAGTTTTTCTCGGCAGTGGAACCGCCCCCAGGTCGCCCCATTTCATCTGAGTTGTTCACACTACAGGCAGACAGCCACTTATTGGACACGGTTTTCTTTAATTGTCAATAACAGTAGGATGACAGTACTAGAAGCTTTGGTCACCGAGAAGCAACCTCCATTAACCTCAGCTCACATTCGGTAGCCATCAGACGAACACGTGGCAAAGTAACCCATAGCTTAACTCACCTTATGTTGCCATATTTGTCGAAAACTGACCTAATCACAACCTTATATACACCGTGGACCACACCTTCAGTTACCGTAGCAAGAAATTCATCTGCGCATGCTCAGAATCGTCTGCACATGCTCACAGTACCAAATTCAGAGGCGAAAATTTTAAACATTTTAAAACTTCCATAGGACACGCAAGGTAATGGACAATTTGTCACTGACTCACAAGGTCATTTACAGATGTCAGACAATGCTCCAAGGACAGGGACATTTTACCAAATGCTGGTTACTGTGGGAGAGCAGGAAGTTTCTTGCCATGGATTGGCGCTTCACAGAACAGAACCTTAATCAACTGCATGTTTTGGTTTATCCGCCCCTTCCAACTACCCAAACTAGTACAAAAGTACCAAATAAATACATAAATAAATAATAAGACTGGACTACTACAACTGAGTTCCTCTTTGAAGCTTTATGGTAAAGAATTAGTGACTTGTGATGCTTGGAACAATGTAAATAGAGATGGTACCAGTGACAGTAGAGTACATTACCTTATTGAGCAAATACCAGACAAATGTTTGTAGGGTTAAAAAAATATGAACCTTAGTTGTCACAATGGCTCTACCATTAGACTGGGTAACTGTTTTAGGAAAACTAAGGCTTGGACATTTTGACATTTGCACACTCTTAAGAATTCTAATATATTAAGTTGAAAAAGATTTTCAAATTACACAGTTGAATTACACACACAATACCATAAGCTATAATAAACCAACAATGTCAATTTCATAATGTATGAATGAAACTGTCTGGAAATGTGACATTTGCAAAGCAAAATTATGACTCTATGGTCAATGCCTTCAAAACATTGCAATCAGATTTTAGCAATATGACATTTTCCTCCATTATTACCAATGGTAGGGTATTGCAATCACATCCGTCTATTTCATTCTCCACATGCACAATTAACTATTCATCAGACAGGGACCAAATTTTCACATAAGGTGGACTCTACCTGTGACTTGGGGATACTACCCATGGACAAAGGCTTTTTTGTTTTGTCAACCATTGTTTGTAATTGCTTTCTTTGATATGACCAGATGGAAATAGTTTCCCCTTTAAACTTTAACTATTTTTTGTAATATGCGTTATTATTTAGCAGTGTTGATTCTTTCAAAATCAAATTTTTATTGTATTGTAAAAGTTATCAGATCCACTTTGCTATAAAATAACACATTTTGTTCTTGTTTTACCAATGTTTTCACCAATCCATCAAATTACACAGATTATCCCTCTGTTGATAGGGCATGTCTTTGAACTCGGATGCAAAATGGAGAAAACTAACAAAAATATGAAGAACAATTTGCGGATACTACACACATTTTCTCATTGCATTTCTATTGTTTTGTATACTTTTCAGGGAAGTAAGTTTTCTATTTCATGTTAAAACTCTAGTCTTTGCTTATACTTTCCAAACCCACTACACAGAAATATTCTTAAATGTAAATACCAATATGTACCAATGTTTTCTTTTGGGTCTAATTTATTCCAACAGGAGGTTATGCTTTTCAGTGCATTCGTCTGCCTGCCTGCATTCCTGCCTGCCTGCCTGCCTGCCTCTGTCTGTCTGTCTGTCTGTCTATTTGTTTGTGTTTGCAATAACTACAAAAGTAATGAACACATCTGTCTGACAATTTTGTAATTAGGGCTTGACCAAAGGAAGAAGATATTAGAGATCATTATTTTACATACAGACAAATCCCAAATTTTAAATGGTTTCATTTTCAATGTGTTTTAATTACTCTGGCTTTCTGATTGGCATGACTCCAAAGGCTATGAATGGATCTATATAATTCTGTTCAACTTCTACTCGACTGTTTTGGTTTTGACTGGAAGTATCTTTATCTGAATCTACTTCCACTTCAGCTGAAGGGAGATCATTAATATGTGTATATCTTTGTGCCTTTAGCATCTTCAACAGAGTACGTCAATTTACAATTGAACAAAGAAGCTACACACATTTCTTCTTACGTCTCTTGACAGTTATATTGTCACTGTTTGTCAGGTATGTTACTGCCATCCATGACATATCGTTTAGTCTGGACAAATCGGCTCCGGTGACAAATGCCATGGTAATAAAACAACAGTCTTGTGTCATCAAGGTGGCTCAATTAATAAGAGACTATACTGTTTTTTTGCCAATTCTCCACAGTTTATCGTTGTTTCCCATTTTTGTAAATCATGTAAAGGGAAACTTTTAACATGCCTCAAGTCAAGTGTACAGCAATGGCCAATGCCTAGCGATTTAGCATGCTTGGCATCTAATCACAGGCTATTAGCTCCCACAAGTTGCACAGCTGAGCACCTGGCCTTGGCTGCTGAGCACTGACTTTGGAAATGGACAAGGACACTCACATATAATGTATATGTAACAATCTTACATGCATTTTAATGATGGATTACCTACGGCAATATATGTAAAACATGTAGCTTTACCACGTCAACAACTTACATTCTTCTTATTGAAAATATTACTAAATATTAGACCAAAGAATGGTTTAGCAGATTCATTATTTCAAAATGTTTCTATTGTTGTTGTTTTTTTTTTAAAAAATTATCATCTCCATTAAGTTTCAAAGTAAATAAACTTTTTTAAACATATGACCAACTCTGTCCCGTCGGTAGTTTTACTCTTCAAGCTAAGGAAATAGTTGTGATACAATATCTCATGAAAAGGTCTTTCTGGTACATATCCTTTATACTCTAAAACGTCTTGTCTTAAAAAAGCCTTATTAAGGGGGAAATCATATGTAAAATATGAACATTTCAGATGAAACCTCACTTTAGACTGAGTCAAACTAGTACACTCCTAACTTCCTGGATTATGACTTCTGATATGTATATCTCTTTGCTTTTTGTGATGTCTAGCAAAAGCCACATCAACTAAGAACCTGCTAGCATCATGGCCACATCCTCAATGGTTGTAGATTCTATCTCATCCTCATGGAACACAACAAATATACATATATCTAATATAACATCTCCCTTTTGTAAACATTCTACTCAGTCTATCATAAAAAATGCTTTGTTCCTCATATTGCAATCTAGTTTCACTCTCTCATGTGAGTTTATTTCTTGTGTAAGCATGAGGCTGGTTGTTAACTGTCCTGGCCTCTCCCCAAACACAGAGATAACAGTGAAATAAGTGGATATCACTAATTAACACCATATCACATGGAATTCTTTTTTTCTTTGTGTTTTCTAGCCTTTGTTCGGCTAATTATTTGGCTTTCTTTGAAAGTATCAGTTTCATAAATCTGTCCCATTAAGGCAATTGGCAGGAATGGTGTTTACCACGGCAGCACCTGTGGAAAGGGACAGGTTTGCAGTTAATGTCTGATCACTATCTTGGTGTTCAAGAACCAATGAACGCCCTACCGACCTCCATAGTCACCCCTTTTACTAGGTAACAACGTCTGCTTGGTTTAGGAGCCCCCCCCCCCCCCCCCCCCCCCCCCCCATTTTTGGACTTCAGCACATTAGAAACTTCACCACTTTCACTCTATATAAATACATCTATTCTGTCAAATAAATGTGATGCAATACTGATTTTGGGGGTATCACTAAACCCACCAGATCACACAGATACTTCTTTCCAAATATCAGTTTCTAACCTTACTGGGGGCATGGTAGCGTACTTGAGTCCTATCTGTCAGGTCTTTGGTTCAATTCCTAGCCAGCCCTGAATGAATAAGTTGGTAGTTGCTTCCTAGTACAACATAGATTCTTGACCATTTCGTGTGCACTTTTTCCCTCTATTTCAACTGCCAGTTTTGATATGGCCTATACAATGTTATGAAAGCAACGATAAACCAAAATAATGAATCAAATTTTTTAATGTTGTTTGGCTCAATGTGAGGCAATAATAACCTCCATTGTAGGGAAATCAATAACAAATACTAGATTCTATAGAGCACTACTTTCTTGTATGTACTTTTCTACCCTAGCTTTGTCTCAGTTGTAATAATATTCTGGTGTAATAATATTCACTTTGAGCAAATCTCCAATGTACAGCAGATAGCAGGGATTTTTATTTCTAGCCTTTCTTTGGATAGGTCAGTGTCTCCTTTAGAAAATTCTAACAAACATCTGATCAGACAGAAAACTTCCTCCTCATGTGTGCTTCTACCTTGGATAAATATTATGCTTAGAAAATTACATTAACACCAGAAAGCATACTTTTTCTTTTATTTTTGAAAACTTGTTTCGGCTCAGTGCGGTTTGGAAGCTTTGTGTCTTTTGTGATAAAGTTGAACTTTATTACAGGTATATTGTAAACCAAGTCAAGTAGGTATTAGTTGTAAAAATGAATAAATAAACTGATAGCCTTTTTGAAAGTTGGAGGGGCCATGATGGCTGAGTGGTAACATTCTTGCCTCCCACCTCTGAGATCGGGGTTCGGTTCCCGGCCTGACCCCAAGTGGGAAAGCTGGTAGTTGCTTGCCGTTGGTCAGCAGTTTACAGTACAGTACCGTGACCAACTGTATGTACTGGTTTCCTCTGCCCTCCCAACTCTACCCATCGTGATATGACCTGTACAGTGTTGAAAGTGACGTAAAACCCAAATAAATGAATTTTTGAAAGTTGGAAGTTATTACACTCAGAACGCCCCACCCCCATCCCTTTGAGAGCCGGTCTGTGTAACTTGTGTGAAAGACTGTTTTCACTTTCTATAAATGCTCCAGTTTTACGTCACTGGAGTCGCTGTTGTAGATTGTTGTGAAAGTGATAGGATTAAAATTGGCCGACAACATTCAACTTGGGTTTGATCCTTTCAATTACTGCTTAATTTAAACTAGCCTTGCTTATTAAGGCCCATATGTATATAATATGTTCAGAATAGGTGCAGAAACATTTGGCAATCATAAGGTACGCATTCAGAATTTTAAAGGAAGCTCTATGTATGTGTATGAGTACATTATAGAAAGTGAAACTCCATTATCTGAACTGGAAACATTCCCTAACTGCAAAGAAACTTGAGCCTTCAGCAAGGCTAAATTTAAACTAACCTCTAACACTGCTCCATATGTGCTTCATTCATTAACATACTCATTTGCTCAAGCCAGGGGTCCAAACGGGGTTGTTGAGAGTATAGACAGTGTGTCAAAGTACATCTGCCAGATTGAATAAAAAAGTGTCTGTAAGATTTTTTAAGAAAAAAATTCCCGGTTAGGATATGTTTTGGTATCTCTTCCATTGATCTTATTTCTAAAACATAGAGAATCGTTCTAGTGTGATGAAAGCTTAAATAGTACTCAAATAAGTGGACCTCCCATATTCATAGAGAGCCAAAGATGCATCTTTACTATCTTAAGTACAGAAGCACAGCAGGCAAGAGATGAAATCTTTTACTACAAGAGTCAAGGAGTAGCCTTGAATAAGGCCTTTAGAATTAGATTTGAATTGGGTTTAACATCACACTATTTATTTATTTATTTGGGGTTTTACATCGCTTTCAACACTGTACAGGTCATATCACGACGGGTAGTTGGAAGGGCAGAGGAAACCAGTACATAGAGTTCGTTAGGGTTCTGTACTGTAAACTGCCAACCAACGGCAAGCAACTACCAGCTTTCCCACTTGAGGCCCTGACGGGGATCGAACCCCGGCCTCAGAGGTGGGAGGCGAGAGTGTTACCACTCTGCCACCGTGGCCCCTTAACATCACACTAAAAACATTGCATAAGTCATATCATGTTGAGTATTTCATATTGTGAAGGAAAGTTGAACTTACTAGTTGGTCACAATTCTTTTCTGTAAACCAATTATAACTGAAAAGCAACTAATAATCTTCCCAGTATCGGTTGGCAGCAAAGGTTCAACCAGGTTCCCTCTGACATATGACAGGTGAGTGTATTAGCAAGTAAACTCATGTGTCCATGTTTTTAAAATGAGAGAATTCCTATCATGAAATTGTCACATAATTCATATATAACCCTACATTTTTATCATAGTATGGTCTACAGGCCAGGGGCTCCTAAGTCTGCATTGAACAGTATCATCATTGACTTAAACTGTACTGTACTACGTATTTGTACATAAGGGCATACATAAACATATAAATTAATTCATGGCAAACATGAGTCACACGCAAGGCTAATTGGAGATATGTTGCGCCTCTAGAACTTTGTAGTTTAGTGTTGACCCGGTGTTTTACTATTTCACTTTCTGACATTTAACAGAAATGTTTTACAGAAATACATTATTTTAGTTTCAAACTATACCAAGAAACAAAACGTTTTCCTCAAAAACATGTTTTAATAAACAATTTAAATTTGACATGTTTGGCCTTTTAAAGATGTTGTGGTCTAGTATCTCAGTTTCTGCTCATTTGCATTGATTTTGTATTCTACTGTAAACAGTATATTATAACCATTTAAATTTTAAGCTAATTAAACATTTCATTCTTGTGAATAATGGACTACAAATTTACGTACCTCACTAACATATATCTACAGACATATATTGTTATCTAAAGGCACTGATAATACTTCATTTTTTTCTATTAAAATTTCAAACAAAAAGAATTGCATTACAGTATACTATATTCATGTGTATCGCCATATCTCTAAAGCCTAGTGTGATATATTGTTGTTCCTATTTGGTCTACTTTTAACATACTAGATGTTCCTCTTTATGACCTTTCAGATAATATTTTCATTCTCTTTTCTTTACTCTTTTCTGATTGTCTGAAACCGTTGTTAAAATTCATGGAAACTGTATATGTGCCAAACCTTACACAGTTATCATAAAATGAAATACATAGTTGGGATAACTAAAACTTTTCACGATACCCTTCCCTGTTAAGACAGTACTTTCAGTATATATTGCGATAGATTTGTAAGTAGAGAAAAGCTCACTACCTGGTTATAATTCTTCATTGTAAAACTTTCTGGGTTTGATATTCAAATCCACAACGCCAGAGGTGCGTCACTGTCAGACCCTTAAATCAAGACCTGTCGACACGTACAAAACCAGGCCAAAGGTGAGAGTTTGGATCCCCCCCACACACACACTTCTGGCAGGAGGTAGAACCAAATAACTATTGGCAAAACTTGGTAGCCACTGATGTCCCCAGAATTATGTACAAGAAAATATACTTTATTTGAAGATGACTTTAATTTGATAACACCCAATACATACACTCCTATGGCAAAAGTGTAGCAAACTATACAAATACACACATGTTCTGACAAGAAACTGCTTTGTTTTCCGATCCCTTAACCTGGCAATGGAATTCGAGAGGCTGTAGACAAGTGACCACCACGAAGTGAAATAGATTAGCCTTGCAGCAGACCCAAAATGTGCTCTATTGCAAAGTTCTAGAATGTTTAAATAAAGCAATATTAGTCATTATGCTTGTTTTTGCACGCTAATTGAACTGAAGACTGATGGCTAATCCTCATTCACATGAATGTTACTTCTATTCATCTTTGCAATTTGAAATGATCTTTTCTTCAGCCAGCACCATCGAAGATGGACTCTTAAACTTGGCAATTTATAAATTTTTTATAATAACAAGGAACTGTCAATAAAATATTAAAATATAGAAAATACAGAAATCTACACGGTACTATAAAGTAAGACAAAATATTTTTGGTGTAATATTACTTGGCAGGTAGTGAGTCTCTATAAAACAGTGGTTCTACAATTGAGGCTTTCACTGAGCAATATCACTGAAGTCCTTCACTGAAATGTCTCTGCAAAAGTAAATATCCCTGAAGAACATGATACTGTTGTCACATTAATTTTATGATAATTCAAAGCCTGACATGCAAATATTTGGGGATAGATAACACCGAACATTAACAGACATTCTTACTGAGAATATATTTTATTTTCAGATTATCTGGTGACTCTAAATTGTGTGAGATTACAGTAAGCTTATAGGTTACAAAACCATCATTATTGTGTCAGAGATCCTGTTGGTTATTTCTGCTTGATTTAATAACTCCTTAATTTGTGAAATATTGATAAAATAAAAATGATTATCTTTATAACCCGGCAATTTGCTGTGACTAGTCACGTTGAAGAGGGGTTAGACAGGATTTGGCCCGAGTGAAAAGATAAGTCATATGACCAATAAGATCAGCCTTAAACCTTGCTCTGTAGTGTTAGCACTAATAAACAACATACATAACACCAACCCCTTGCAACTGGTGTGCATTAATCAGCAGACTCTCACAATTCATCTTCTCTTTTGATAAAAACACTAGGCTCCATTTCCACAGAACAGTGTACAAGATTATTCTTACAAACACAAAGATAAGTCATAGTATCATAAAGATAAGTCACAGCACCATAAATCATAACAGCCTCACGACCGAAAGTTGTGGTTATTTGGAACAGAAATCCTCACTCATGAAAGTTTCTGAGTATGTTTCTAAAATGGGATTACCATCTATGGTCAACTGGGATTGCATTCCCAACCTCTACGACTGAAGAGACTAGACGTACAACCAATAACATAACACATTATCAGATTAGTTGGGAGGCCAACTCTTGACAGTGAAACTGGGGTATCACTAACCTTCACTTAAGATGGTGACTTGAATTGGCCTAGTTCAGTGATAGCATTCTGTGTCCCCTGTAACAACTCCTTGAAAAAGATAAACATTGAGTTGCATGTCATTTTATAGATTAAGATAATGTATGTAGAGTATGTCATTGTATGTGCGTGTCCTACATATTAGTATTGGCGTGAGATGGACTTGAGTTTAAGATCACATAGATGAGGCCTTAGTAATTAAATGCCAAAAACTCTGCCAACGAGTCTTATACCATTTCATTGCTAAGTCTCTCCACCTTGCAAGGACAATTAATTTGATATATATGTTTTAGAATTTCTTATGGCACCACCAGTAAACAAGGGCACTCAGAAAGCACATACCTGGCATAATTTTCTCAATATGACTCCAAAATAATTCAATTGAAAAATCTGGATCTTTGATTTTCTTTGGTATCCACGTGTAATCTAGATCACCCTTAAAGTTAAATGGGATCTAAATTGGACCAAAACCCAGTTTCTCTCTTTAAGCGCAAGCTGTATTGAGGCTCGCGCTTCTGGGAATCACTTTTTTTTGTTTATTTTTTTTTTTTTTTTTTGACTCTGGACTTTCATCAATTGTGATGCAGTGTGACGAGTATCTGTCTCTTTAGTGAAGTTAAGCGGCAATGGGCTACGTTAGTACTGGGGTTGGTGACCGTCTAAGTTCTATACCAGCTGTGGGATGTGTCTGAGTTGGAATTTCTTCTTGTCACCAGAATTTTGATAAATTCTAGTGCACTACTCGTGTCTCTGATAGCTGTGAAGCTCGTGCATGTAAACCAAAAGCCTCTTCGGCCTTGTTTCATGAAGATCCAACCAGTAGAATTTGTCCGAACCTGCTAACAAGCAAACAGAAAAATAATGGTCATGAATTTGTTACCTCTTTGGTGGAGGTGAAATGATACATTTCTGGTAATATTAATTGCAATAGTTTCAGCTGATTGTCTCATTATTGGTACACATAAATAATATATTAACCCTCATAAACAAGTTATTTACCAGTCTCTTAGTTTGCACAAGTTAATACCAAAGACGTCAGTGTCTCACCTATTCCCTTACAAAGTTGCTGTTTACATGGGGAATCACCCTCTCTTTATACATTATAGACACTAAAACAAGCAACAAGTAAAAAGCCATTTCCCAAAGTGAAATTTTCCACGCCAGCAAATTTCAGGGTGTTTGTTATTACGTTTACAAACTCGAAAGCAATTACCAATTTCCGGTGTGCGTGAGTAGCTTAAAGTTTCTGTGGCTAAAAAGGGAAATAATTTGAGATGTCCTTTCAGCAAAAAAACGTAAATGGTCCACAGAACATACGTCTTATTAAAAAAATACTTTGCAGCATGCATCCGGTGTTTTGTCTAATCCCGACGTAAGGATCCGTTTTTTTCTGGTTTTATACGGAAAAATGTGTTTTTACAAAATAATATTGCTTTACTGACATATAAGAATAATTTTTGTTGCAAAGTATGAAATTTAAGGTGCGATGTAACTTAAATTTAGGGTTTATTCTATCCCCCCCCCCCCCCCCCCCATATACAAAAACGATTTGTGGTAAAATAAAAACACTTTATATTATTTCATCTCTCCAATGACAAATGATTTTGACATTCTGAAGGACATTACGAAAAGCGTGAGTTTTAGCATGCCACTATGACATATTCACTCCCAATGTTCCACAAAACCTCCCCGGGTCGATGAAAGTTAATTGCAATGTGGAAGTTCCCCTTTTCCCTGTCAATATTTGAATCCCCCCATGCTCCATTACTGAATGACCTGTTTTGATTTTTTTACCCCTGTTTCAACCCACTTTCCTTGAACACAATGTAGTCTTCTATTTACTGTACATCACTTGTTGGCAAGGTATATTTTTGCATAAGCAAGTTGAAGTATGAATTTAAAACTGATTTATATCAGACATACTGAAATACTTTGTCACGGCTATTTGATGTATTTTGATAAAATAACAGAATTTCCCTTATATAGTATGGTCCTTTGTTTGCCCTTTTAATTTTCATCGAGTGTTGTCAGTGAACATCTTTCTCATAGTTGAAGTTATCAAAGTCAAAGTTGTACATTTTTGTTAAAATAATATTTTTCGCACCAAATAATTTTAATTATTTTATCAAATTAATTTTTAGCTATTTTAGAGACCACTTTCCTTCGAGTGGTTTATTTATTTACCTACCTATTTTATTTATATATTTTTATTTATTGTACTTATTTATTTACCTACCCATTTTATTTGCATATTTTTTATTTATTATACTTTTGTTTTACCAAAGTCGAAGTTAGTAACAATATAACTCATTAATATAAATTAAATAGTATTTTGATAAAGTTATATGGTTTTGTACTCATTTTATTAAATTTCCTTATTATACACAACAGCAGTGATAGTAGACTAGAATGTAATTAGTTAACACTCTTTATTTTTGCGAAAGGGCGTTATTTCACATATATAAAATTTAACAAAAAATCCTGATAATCACCACTGATAACTGTTTCTGGCAAGGAAAACCAGGTGGGAGCAACTATTAAATGCTATCTTTGTATTGTGTAGTGTAATTGCATTACTGATATCCATATCGATAGCTGACTTATAAATATAAGGAACAAAATAGACTTGCTTTTCTTTTAGGAAATTTTTAATAGATGTGTTAGTCAAAATTGTAACAGAGCTATAATATTAGCCTTGATAAAGACTCAAATTTGTACAAAATCTTTCCAAAATCGTAGACAAATTTTTCGTATTCATAAAGCACTCAAACATGTTAGGAGATATTAGCATATTTAACAGAGCTCTGTCTCAGCAGTATGCTTATGAAAAGGCCAGTATAAGTAAGAGTACATTATATAAACTGTCACTTTATTATCCAAACTGATGGTTTGTCCCAGTTATAAAGTAAGTTAAACCTTTAGCAAGGTTACTGAGACACTTCAGTGAATGACATTCCTGAGTAACTTTGTAAGTGGAGAAAGTAGACTTTTTATGTATAAAATTCTGGCCTTTTTGTGACAGAGAGATTTTACAGATGATTCATCTGCGGAGTCATTGTTCGAATCGGAAGTGATGTCATTCTGGTAACAACTAAGTCATACATTTCCTTGCTGGGGTTACATACAACAAGCGAACAGGCTCGGCTACATTCGGTTGTGAGTCAGCCACATTCAATCCACTTCGTATTCAGCAGGATACATTCAGTTTGATTTGCCTTTAGGTAGGATGCCTCGGGGTGATTTCTCACAAGTCAGAACACATTTTGTGATTGAGAACGCTCTTCAAAAATGTTTAAAATAGCTATTACCACATCCCATAAGCTGTATTAAAATATACATTCTGGAGAGGTGGGGGAGGGGGGCA
This sequence comes from Sabellastarte sp. h YS-2021, assembly GCA_964017235.1. NCBI lineage: Eukaryota > Metazoa > Annelida > Polychaeta > Sabellida > Sabellidae > Sabellastarte > Sabellastarte sp. h YS-2021. The sequence goes on from OZ024933.1 coordinate 52,723,498, forward strand.
GATGGATATAAGGGGCTACTCATTCTTCAAAGTGTACTACCCACATACAATGTCTCCTTTTGGAACCAAAACAACAAGGTCGTGAAGGGGAAAGTAAATATCAGGTATCAAGTATCCTTGTGCTTAATCTCCGAACTGGAGGATTCTAAGGCACACCATCAAAATTGTAATGCACAAATCAGTAGGTAGTAAAACATAATAAGGTCATCACCAAGGTGACCATCGGTGTTCGGTAGGTAGAAAAGTAGAGAGGGAAAGACTTCTGAAACAGATAGGCTTTAAATCACCTTTTGAAACATGAAAGTGTAGGGGCAGTTCGATTTCCAAGAGGCAAATCATCCCAGAGTTTTGGAGCATCATATGAAAAGCGTTTATTGAAATGAACTTTAGATTTTTGAACTGAGGAGCTGTAAAAGGAACCTTGAGAAACATCTTTTCTGGATTGCTACCTCTTGTTTTAATAGCAGATGTGTACAAAGATAAGAACAGGGTAAAATACTTTGGCTTGCCAGTTGGCGAGGTACTTATTTACGAGTACTAGGGTTTTGAAGATGAGTCGTTGTTTAACAGTTAGCCAGTGAAGAGACTTTAAGGTTGGAGTGAGATGAGTAAATCTGGAAGCACCAGAAACAAAGAATGCCAAACAGTTTTTTTATATTCTGGAGCCTTGTGATATTCTTGGAAGACAAACTACGAAACAGAGAAGTGCAATAATCCAGACAACTATTGACCAAAGCAGTTGCCACCATGACAGAGACACCAAAGAAAATAAATATCAGATGTGATGCAAATCACATAGGTTAACAAACAGGATTTAATCAAAGAATTTACTTGATTGGTGAAACTAAATTTTGAATCAAACAGTACACCAAGATTGTGAACAACGTCAATTGGGGAGAGGCAGATATCCAAAAATGTTGACATGGAAAGAATCTTTAAGCCATTTGCACCTATCTGTTGAACCAAATACTATAACCTATGTAAGATTATTTTCAAACATCCGGGTATGGATATCATTCAGACAGGAAAGCTGGTGAAATGAGTTTGTACAATTTCCAGCAGATAGATAGGGAGTCATCCACATAAAAATGGTATTGGTTATCCATATATTTAGCAATCACCTGACTAAGGTGGTGGTGTAAAGGGAAAACCACCCAAAGAAAGGACCAAGAACAGAACCCTGAGGAACGCCAAAATTTAATTTAACAGTCAGATACAACCATCAGGAAAGGTGCGACCCAGCCATTATGTTCCTCTTGGTCTCCTGTGTCATTCGACATTGTAATGGAAGTTCATAGGAAATTCATAAGCTAATGCCTACTGATCATGTCATTGTAAGGCAGTCCTTTGTATTCCCTATCAGTTCTGTTGCCTTTCACAAAGATCTTTGATCTGCCTTAATGCCAAACAATACCCAATCATTAAAAAATATCACAGGATTGCTTTGGCATCACTTCCAGAGAAGATCATTTGTCATTATTCTCAGTTTATGTCAACCTTAAAAACTGATGATAAAGATGTTCTTTACTTACCTCCCTTACTTCCGGGTCGTTGGTTTGACTTTGGCCTGACTTGGTTAATTTCATTTCTGGCCTGGTACAGCTTATTATTGGGTTGGCAGGTAGATTGGACAGAGTAAATTATTAATAGTAAGGATGTTATTTTTTACTTGAGATATAGTTATAATTTGCCCTTGTGCCAATGCATATTTATAAATTGAATTTTAAAAACACAGGAATATATTTACAACAAGCTGTAACAAGCAATACCTTAATAATAATCGCCTGTGGGAAGTACTGAAACAAAGAATAGAATTGAATAGAAACATTTACTTTGCACAAATTGGACGCAACATTCTCTAATGTGATTGAGGAAGAAAAAGGAAAGTCGAGGGACATGCCAGGTCAAAATCCAACTTTAGCACCCGCAAGAGGAGATATACTATGGTGGAGTGTAGGCAAGTCTAAACAGATAGGTTTTAACTGCCTTTGAAACCCTATTATTGTGTTCTGTGATTGGACTGATTGTGGGAGTCTGTTCCATTCAATGAGAGAAGACATTGCAAAACCTCACCTACCAATGGCCTTTTTGGGACGAACTGAAGAAAGAGATAGCCGATTTCCATGAGTAAGGCTACTGGATTTGATTAAGGAAAATAAGTATGTGGGTTGGGAATTAGCGGGTAGCCTTGAATGTAATAAGATTATATTTAAACAAGATACTGTATGAAATGGGAAGCCAATGTAGTTTTTGCAGATAGGAAGTAACATGGCTTGTTTTAACAAATCTAAAAATAATTCTACAAAGGGCATTTTGAATTTTTTGGAGTTTAGTCACGTTATATTTATTCACACCATAGAGTAGGGAATTGCAGTAGTCAATTCAACTACTGATCATTGAGTTTGCCAACGGGGCTGCAGTCTCCACACTGAGGAATTTACGGATGCGTCTGAAATCTTTGAGATGATAGTAGCAGGCATGACAAACCTTGGTTTTATGAATGGCAAAGGTGTTACCACTGCACCACCATGGCCCCCCACAATAACAAAACAGTATGCTGTCTCTACAATCTCCCAAGTCTTTGTATTATGTAGCATTAGTGATGCCACCTACTGACCATAATAAGCGAGTAGGTGGCAGTTTATCCAGTTGTCAAACAGTTATCCACTTATTAATTATTCATAATTGGTAATATATTGCAATTGTTTTATAAGTAAAGTCTGAATATTTCATAACAGGTTTTTCAAGTTGGCATTGGTCAACATTAAATGTATAATTATCCAGATATGTCCTGTTTACAGCCAATTTATATATAAATGACTGTAGGTAATAGCTAAGCCAAAGGTCTGTTTCTGTTTGCAGTCCTATTGGTTTTCTTTTTTTACCAAGTGATATCTCTATGTAACTATTTCAGCATCATTTAGGGAATAAACATAAACATTCCATAGGTGACAGGCAGAGGTTATTAGGTGTTTTATTTTATTATAATTTATGTGGTCAAGAAATATCCTAGTGAATTTGCATGAAGACATCTATTTTCTGTATACATCACACTGGTATAAATGGGTGCTCTGTGGTATTCTTGCCTCCCATGTCTGAGGTTGGCAGTTCAAACCCCTAAAGCCGACCCTATTTGGGGATGTTGGTTGTTGCATCATCAGGTCTGGCAGTTTACAGTGCAGAACCCTGACCCTCTACCCATAAAGCTATCCATCGTGATATCACCTATACAATGTATTGAAAGCGATGTTAACCCAAATAAATCAAACTAAATACATTGGCAAATATAAAGAGCTCCACCCAAGGTGACCAACTTGAAGGAATTAACTTTTATCTTTGTTTTCAGGTAGCATTTTCTAGCTACACTTAAATATATGTCTGTTTGTTTTTTTTTAATTTTAGTAGTTTCATTGTTGATTACTTTAACCATGTAGAAGGAAGAAGGAAAAACAGAAAACTTTTGGGTGCATATGTCATGATTCACATGCAACTGGTGTCTGGCATTTTATGGTTGATTCTGTAATCAAGTGGAATTTTAGATACTTATTTACCACCTGGATTTGCACAGATCTGTTTATTCTTCTAGGGGTCACGGTGGCACAGTGGTAACACACTCACCTCCTACTTTTAAGGTTGGCAGTTCAAACCCCAGACCTTATGTGGGAAAGTTGGTAGTTGTTTACAGATGTTCGACAGTTAACTGTACAGAACCTTGACCAACTGTATGCACTGGTTTCCTCTGCCCACAAAGCTACCTCTGGGTCCTATACAGTGTTAGAAGTGATGTAAAACCCCAAATTAAATACATAAATTTTATGCTTCTGTAAGCTCCTACTTAAACTTGCAAGTCTACATTATGAAGATATTGAGTAAAGGAATATTGGTGAATAGCCATTGGTAAATCTATAAAGTGCTCATATAATTTATAAAATCCTTGTAATGCCTGATCAATCTACAGCCAGTATGTACTATATTTATAGACGTTTTATATAATACCTCATTCCTGCAGGTACTGCCACTTCCTTCACTTAACTTTGCATACTTTTGCCTTCCTTGCTTTCAGTGGCCACATGCATGTAGGTTTTAAATTCTTTTAAAATTGCCCACTCTTGGATAATCTAAGTAGGCAAGCAAGGGAAAGGTGTTCCACAGAAACTTAGAACACTCTGTAAGAAATAATCCCCTGTTATATGCTTAGGACACATCTTAAGACTCACTCTTTTAACTCCAGCTTCTCCACTTAGTTCTCTTCCCTCCACTACCCTCGATTACTGACCTAGTCTGTTTCCTTGAACACTACTTTTGTTAACCTAGTGCACCAAGATCGCCACAATGGGGAAGATAACAGTAGCTTAGATTAGAGCCCTGGGCATGGGCACACTCTGTCCAGTTTTGCATTTTGGCTCAGAATCAACTGAGGTATCTAATTTTGAACATCAAGTGGAGCTTGGGATGAAATATTGAATCTGTAACATATGTTGCTTGACTAAACAGAATAAACTAAAAGAACTCAACAGCTGTCTCTCACTTGAGCAAGTTATACAATCTGACCCTTTGGGGGAAAGCAATACTTAACTTTAACATATATTTTTTTACTTACTAATCAGGCTTACACGGTTTAGAAGTATGAGGTTGATATGCTTCAGTGGTCTATCTGTTGCTAATCTACACAAGCTACAATGCATACAAAACAGTCTGGCCAGAATTGTTTGTAGAGCCACATGTCTTTCTCACACCACTCCACTAAGAAAAGCCCTTCACTGGCTACCCATAAGGCACCGTTGCATCTCCAAGACTGCCTTGTTGGTATACAAATACCTACATACTAACTGTCCAAAATATTTCAGCCCATTCCTCAAAATTAGACAATGTGCTTATAATACTCGGTTGAGTCAATCTGATGGTATAATTCTACATGTTCCTCAATACCAACCATCTATTTACAAATCCACAAAACAGTTTGGTTTAAGCTTTGCATATGATGCTCCCAAAATATGGAATGAACTCCTTGATGATGTACGATCTGCCACTTCCATTGCTTCCTTCAGAAAAAACTCAAGGCATACCTATTCTGCCAAGCTTATCTTCCTTAGTAATTTTCCACCTGATATGGCGTTCTCCGTGATGTCAACCATTGCTACGGATAAGGACAATGATTTTTGTGACTATGCTTATGATGTTGCGCCCTAGAGTCTGTCACTTTGGCAGAGATTAAGCGCTATAAAAGTTGAATTGGAATTGGATGTCATATTTCTCAAATAACTACTTGCCTCTGACATCTATGTACTGTATTTCCACTCTTGACTAGTCTTGAGATCATACAACCAATATCATGAGCTGCAAAATGGGGATTATAAACTGGGCGATTGTACAATTAAAAAACTTTTCCAGTGAGCTTCCCAAAGCACACTTTCCAGTCTTCAGCTGGCATGTGATATTTTTAGTTAACCTGTCTAGCTGCCCTCCCCTCCCCTTCACCTTCGTAATATTTTCAAAAATTTTCTGGAACGGAAGCCTATAGCTTTTATGATCCATTCTGCTCTCTTTTCGTAAAAAACTCTAAAATTTTTATACAACTGTAAATTTATCTGTGACTTTTATTAACTGGACATTTATTAAACGTTTATAGCTTATTATTCCACAATGTACTTATATATTACTTTCAATGTGATATATTAAAAAAAGAGTACTTTAATTAAATAAACTATTCCAGGTTTATTTTCAACCTCTTCCGAGGAATGAAAGTTGTAACTGCCTAACCTTCATTATTTTGTCCCAGAAAAATATATAAGCTACATAAGTCTGTTAAAAGTAATGAGGGCTATACAGTATGAATTATCCTTATGACTGGTCTATCGCTATCAGAAGAGGATAATAAAACCTATCTCTTCAGTCACACAGCTTATATATTTGTTTATATTGAAATGCAAGTGACAAGTGTAAGCGGTGGTTCACATTTCCTTTGCCTTTTCATCATAGCTGGTCTTAACAAAACCCTGGGTTTGAAACTGACTAGGTCTTTTGACAGGTTGCACAAGTGGAATATGGCTGTTTCAGCCATCAGTTCATCCCAATCTCATGTCAGCACACATGTAAAGATATTACTAAAATCATTAAGCATGCATTTTTAGTTGACAAATTAAGGACGGCCACCCAGCATCATGGACATAAACCTATGGATCCCTTGTCCATTAATCCAAGGCAAGACTGTCCTAAATTCCTAAATAATTTTTTTTTTATATATATTTTATATAAATGAATTTGAAATTCATACCAAATAACACAAAAAGTCGAACTTTGATGGTTTCCTTTTGCATCCAGGGCTTTTTTTCAATTTTAGAAGAGAAAAAAGTACCTTGGCTAATATTATAATCAGGTTATTTTTTTCTTGAAACATAAGAAACTTCAGCAGCCAACTCATGGATTTATTTATCAACAATACGTTATAGTTAACACTCAAATGCAAAAATACAAATTTGCTGTAGTAGATTACATTCTATTCTATTGTCCATTGCCTCAATGCATGAAAGAATCCTAACTGGTTATCCTTGGACTCCTGCTACTCAATATTGACCAGAAAGCAGTATAAGCAGCATCCATTGGCAATTGACCTCTTTCTGCATGCCCTCTTGAACCAGGTATTTCCTGTTGTAAGAAACAGTGGTCATCATGATTACAAAACCTTCACTGTAGCAATATGTTACATACACACAGTTGTCAAACACATTCGCCTTCCACTTAAATTCCTGGGCTTGATTTCCAAACTCACCTGAAGTATGAAAGTTGGCAGTTGCTTGTCAGTGCTTGGACTTTGTCATGGTATCTTTATCATTTAGTCTGTACCTGCTTACTCCCCCCCCCCCCTCCCCCACTACATACATGATGTGATAACAATGGATCCGTATAGTGGCAAATATGTCAACATACATGCATAAAGCTAGAAACTATATCACCTTTTAAAGTCTCTTGTTTTAGGGCCATACTACAATTTTTACCTTTAATTTATGGAGCTAATCGGTGTACTGCTTACAATTTCTTTTTTGTATAAGTTTTCCTAATTGGTTGGAACTTCCAGTTATATGTTATATGCATATTTCTTCTTCTTAGTTCGAATTTACCAAGAGAGTTACTACACTTCTATTGTGTATTAATAGAATTGATTGCTTGCTGCTAACCTTTCTGCCAGAGCTGGAGGCACGTACAGTTGGAACATAATGTCTGTCTCCTCTTGTACCTTACTTTCACATCCTTACGGAACCTACTCTTATTCTTACAGACTCCTGCAAATTTGTAAGAATACATCAATAACATGCACTGGAAAATACAATAAAAAAAACATGTATATATTGATCTATATCTCAAATTGGTTAAATGTAGATAGTATCGTGTGTATTTGTATATTAGGTACTTATTTACCACCTAGATTTGCACAAAATCTTTTCTGGAGGCCATGGTGGTGCAGTGGTAACACACTCGCCTTCCACCTCTGGGGTCAGCAGTTCAAATCCTGGGCCTTATGTGGGAATGTTGGTAGTTGCTTACCGATGGTCGGCAGTTTACAGACAGAACCTTGACCAACTGTATGTATTGGTTTCCTCTGCCCACAAAACTACCCATCGGTCCTGTACAGTGTTGGAAGCGATGTGAAACACCAAATAAATAAATAAATTTTATTCATTTGTATTTCTAAGCTTCTATTTAAACTTGCACGGCTACGTTAAAGGAAATATTGGTGAATATAGCCATTGGTAAATCTATAAAGTCCTCATATAAATGATAAAATTATTGTAATGCCCGATCAGTCTACAGCCAGTATGAGCTATGTTTATAGACGTTTTACATAATACCTAGCATAAATTATTCATCTTTTCACAAAAATAATTAGTACTAGCTGATCACTGAAGTTAAGCAGCACTGGGTTTAGTTAGTGTTTGGCTAAGTGACCGTCTGAGTTCTGGACCAGATACAGAGTGACTCGAAAGATCCTTGAAATGGCAGTTCAGTTGCAATATAGCCAAAACAAGATACCAGGCACAACTTTCAATGAATCAGTACTGCACAGAACCTCAATTCTTTCACAAAAATACCTTTATATCTGTGTAGACAATTAAAATAATTTATCTTTACTCTTTTCATTTTGTGTACCAAACATCAATCGTATTAATTAATGGAAAATTTGATTACCTTTCACCAATCCTTTGCATAAAATCATAAAGATTTTTTGTAATGTACAAAATCCATATCCTTTGTCCAAGATGACTTACTTGTGCGGACACAGATCTTGTCACAGCCATCATCACAGCATTTTGTTCTATCAGCCAGCCCACAGTCCAGGTCAACTGCACAGTTGGTTTTGCTCTTTGTCCCACACTTTTTGCGTTTTTTGGGACAAATTCCTTCTTTCACTACCTCTTCTCTAGCTATGTGACAAAACATTATGTAAATTATTATAGTAAATGCATGTATAACGTTAAAAGCAAATATTTAATGTTTTTCTTAGTTTTAAGGCACTTACATACCAAAGAGTATCCAACCCAAAACTAAAGTGTCAACATGTGGACATTTCTTGTTGATCCAGAGTGGATTATAATACAGAATGTTGACCAACTGATTGTGGAAGTTATGCAGTATGTTCCTCCAGAAGTAAGAATGTATAGTGACTATTGAAATATAATTCCTTTACAGTCAAAGTTTAAGGTAGAGAAGTAGCCGTTTAATAAATTATAAACAAAAAAGGCAGTCGTGAATTGACATGGAGACAAGTTGGGTTGTTTGCTAGTTTGACATTCAGACAATTTGACTAGTTAACTGGTTGACATGTAGTGGAGTTAGCTAGTTGACTGATATGCAGACCGGTTTATTTGTTAACATATTGACATGATGGTGGTTGAGTGGTTGACTGGTCGATATGTAGATGGATTGGTTCACATCTGTACAAGTAATGGTTCATACTGTAAATTGTTTTAACAGTTTGCCAGGTTAATTTGCCAATCTGTCGATTTGTGTTTCTGTCAACCTCTGGGTATAATACAAACAGATAAACATGCTACAATAAATATGTCAAAGCAGGGATTTTTGCAAAAAAAAACCCTGAAAATATCAGCTGGTGGTTTGGCCAGAAATGTCGAGTAATTTGGCTAAATCCCTTTCAAATTGGCCTCAGGAATATGGCCAACTCACTGCAACAAAGATCCTGTGGTTTCCTAAACATTCCCATATTCCTAAAGCGTTAGCTCTCCATAGAGTATAATTTAATTTTGGAAGATTAAAATAAATGGGTGTAAGAACTGTATATAAGCAGTATATAAACAGAAAATGTGTCTATGGAAGTGACCACAGGGGCATATTAATTTAGGGCTGAGTCTGTGTTATATTTCCATTTTGGTAACCAGTGCATAACAAGAAGTGAAGTTCATGAAAACAAAACATGGCATTTTCTTCTCAAAGAAATATCTATATAAGTGTTGAAAATCTACAAACATATATGATAAAACTTTTTTAAATCTACAGATTTAGGGGGGTTTTGTCTAATATTTTACATTTTCCCATATTTACATGAGCTGACATTCAAGTTGCCTGTTGTAAAGTATCACCCTAGTGTTAAAGTCAAATGGCCTCCATATTGGGATACTGGTGTTACCAACCCTGCCACATTTTAAGAAAAAAATTGGTCATGAAAGGTTACTGTTGTATGAAATTTGTCAAGGTGGCCAACATCTATGTAATACCCTTTAAACTACCCCTTCGTCCTAATTCTAAAGGCTTTATAAAGGCTCACATGCAAAATTGTAATGAATAGAAGTGATATATATTTATCTTTGTGATTAGTAACCTGCGGTTTAAACTTTTATTCTGTGTTGAAACTGCCTCCTAGTGTGCCTCACATCTTCCTAGATTTATTGTGTCCATAAGGTGTCACACGCGTGGCCACTGATTGGACATGGTGTGTAACCGTGAATAACAGTACGGTGACAGTAGTACAAACATTGGTCAATGAGAGACAAGCTTCATCAACTTCAACTCACCTTTGGTAGCTATCAGACGAACACATGATATTGAAACACAACCGAATGACAACCTTACATAAACCGTGGACCACACCCTCCAGTTACCGTAGGAAAAAATTCGTCCGTGCATACTCACAGTTATAAAATTCAGACGCGGAAACTTTAAGCACTTTAAAACCTCCATAGCACGCACAAGGAATTGGTCGTTTTGCCGCGTGTCACAAGTTAGCATACAGGTGTCAGACGGTAGTTGAGGGATAGGGGCATTTTGCCCATTGCCCAGGTTATACCGCCTGTATTGTGAATGGGGTATAATATGCATCCATACATCTTTGACAGAACTACATTGACTACTTTTTTCATTGATGATGCTCCAGTTCTGCCTGGTTTTATGTATAGGTTAATGGCCAAGTAAGTGTCAAATATTGGAAAATAATGGACTGTTTACGAGGTCCCGAAAGATCATTACTTTTTATTTCTATTTTCCTGGTGTGTATTCTTTTTCGATTTTCATGATGATTTAAGTTTAAATAAATGTAAAAGGGTTTACTTGGTATTGTGCCAAAAAGACCTTTATATGTGGTTAAAATCACAAAGTGGCCAATAGTGAAATATATGCAACACTTTTAACAGAAGAAAAACCCTCAGGTGTAATTTTTAAAAAAATTTTTTTTGGAAAAGTTATATTACCTATGGGTGCAGCACACATCTTAGAGCATCCAGTGTCACAACAGACATGATCACCACTGCAAGAGCTGCTGTTGAAACATTCATCACTCTTCAAACAAAGACCATTATCCTCGCCAAGAAAGAATTTGCAGTACCTTTCAGGGCGTCCTAAAATCAGATTATCCCTACAAGTAAACCTCAGAGAACATCTCAGTGCATCAGACACATATATATTTTACAAAGAAAAAATGTAACAAATTGAGAAATTCTGAAGGATAAAAAATCCCAGAATTTGCATCCAAATAGTTTGTTCATGTTAATCAACTATAAAACTATTAATGCTATATGCCTTCTATTTGGACCTTTCACATAATCGGTTGTAAACTTACTATTTGCCTTTAGTTTTCTACCCACATCTAAAAGTAATTACTGCTCATTATGGCAGACAGAATATCTGAAGACAAAAGAGAAAAATACTAAATGTAAATGTACTCACTTTCTATATCTCCACTACAGACACTTACATAAGCCAGGAGAATTCCCGTGTATAGCAATATCTGTTTCACATCCATGTTTTCATATATGTAGTTACCCTTCTCTCATTTAATGTTCATCTGTAAAATCTCATGAAATATCTTAAAATCTGGGATGACTTTGAAGGTATATATATACTGGATTTGACATGCTCAATAAAAATTGATTATTAATAAGAATTTTATGTCACATCGATAACTGATCATGAGACGATATAATAAAAGAAAGTTTTTATTAATTCTTAAATGATTTTAAATTATTAATTATTGTTATCATTTACTATCATTTAAAGTTTTAAAAGTTAGATATAATAGAGAAAGGCAAAAAAAAAATTATGGCAGTTACAAGCTTCTCTATAAATTCTGAATTAATTTAAAACACTTCACTTTAACTGACATTATGTAAGATTTAATCATAAGGTCAATAAACTGCCTCCTCGCACCTCTCCACACTTAATCCAATGGCGGTTAGTAAGCATATTGAATGGTCACCATTGAAGATAATAAAACCATAAAATATCGCTACTCCTTTGAAGTGTAAAATAATTCTAAGTTGTAATTACATTTTTATTTTTGTGAATCAATGCCTAAACAAGAAATGAATGAGTTTATCAAGAGTTTATATCAGCTTCGGTATTATTGCATGCTTATAATGTTTGTTTCAAGATTATGATTAACTTTATAAAAAAAATTAACTGAAAATATAGACAAGAATTAAAATTACATGTCAAAGAGCCAGACACCATTATTTCACAAACATTCATAAAATGAAAAATTTCTACTGCTTGGGTAGATAATTTGGTACATTCTGTTTTGAGACAAAGGATGTCATGATAGCACAGTGGTAACACACTCGCCTCCCACCTCTGAAGTCGGCGGTTCTAACCCTGGACCTTATGTGGTAAAGTTGGTAGTTGCTTACCAATGGTAGGCCATTTACAGTGCAAAACCTTCAGCAACTGTATGTACTGCTCTCCTCTGCCCATAAAACTACCCATGACCTAGACAGTGTCGAAAGCGATAAATAAATAGATATTTTGACACATAATGAATAAACAATGAATGTAACCCCCAGCCAGTCAGGAACACCGAAACGAAAATTTCATTTATTAGCTGTACATTGATTAGTTAGGTGAGCCTATATGAAACAAAAACTGTATTATCGCCCCTTAAAAAGCTCTTGTTAATTAGTTGGAGGTTCTTGTGTGAAAGTAGCAAGTGTCCTTCGGGTTTTTAGGGAATCCGTTCCCGATACCATTCACTTCGTAACACCTCCGACGATCTGTACTGGTAACTATGTAGCCAGTTAAAAGCTTACATATATGGTTCAGGGCTACGTTTTGATCAGAGGCTAAGGTGTATGAACCCCAATCAAAGAGCCATTTGAAGGACACCAGAAGGCAAATGAAAGCTGTTTACACCCAACGTTACAGTAAAAGAATAACAAATTTTATTCATTTATTTGATTTTTATCAATTTGTTTAGTTTAAGAAATGGTTTACAGCAGGATGGCTGCTCGGCACAGTCAGAATTAAGCTTACCAGCTACTCTTACAATTTATGCAACACGGTTGAGATATCTATTGAACTGCAAGTAGAGGATGATGGTGTCATTTTAGGTTGATTTTAGTTACAGTCTAGATCAGGGCAGGTATTAGTTAGTTTTGATATTGGCTGTAATGCTGGCATTGATATTGACTGACTGTTATCAAGACTAAATAGTGAGTCTGGGGTGGAAACAAGTGTTACATGGCTGAATGTTTGAGAATCTGAAAGGGGGCGGTTGATGTATGCGTCAAAAACCACATCAAATAGTCTCATTAGAATATGAGGGTTATTGATCAGACTCTTACTTCAGATAAAGATATGATCTCAACTTGCTGCAATTGGTGGGCGTTTAAATGCCACTGAAAATGCTGCAGCTTCGGATGCCCTCTTCAAATGCAAGAAAACCTGCCCATAAAAGACACAATGCTAGTTCAAGTTCACTGAATCCTAAGTTAAGAATGACACTAATCAAGATTTAAATCATTATTTGCCAGATTTACCTTTGATTAGACGTGATCACTTGGTAGAGGAGCATATCAATCAATTATCAAGACTCGATGCTAACGGCATTGATTCTAAAATCAAAACAAGGGGGGGGGGGGGGTATGTATACTTCAAACAACGCATCAAATGGCCTCAAAAGTATGTCTGGTAAGCAGTGGCAAAGATATGGTTGCCTATACTTTGCCTAATAGAAAACATGCGACGGCTGGCTTTTCCAGTATTATGATAGAAGAAACTTAGCGAAATTATTTCAATGTTTTATTGGATGATGTCCTATTCTATTGTACAAAAAAGAGCAAGGTGAGATATCCAGCTACTCCAACTTCTCAAAATCCTAATGTTGACAGTGATAAGTATGCTTTGCCATTGAGAAAAAAAAAACATTTTGGTACTCAATTATTGGAAAGGGTTCATACTTGTGATCACTCCAAGGAATGCCAGAAACGAATGATGGTGGATTTGTAGGTCATTTCATCGACTCCTTGAAACTTTATAATGGTTAAAGTATTATCTATGAGAAGTGGTCTGCACCTTGGATCTTCCTTATTATTTGGGGTCTTTGATTTAAAATTCAAAATTTGATGGAATTGTTACAGGGCTATTGGGATAACCAGTTCCATATGATTTGCAGGTATTCGAATTTCTACTACATTTGGAGTGTGGGTAACAAGTTTAGTATTTAATCACTTCCTTCTAACCCCAGAGGTGGTGGGTTCAAATCCTGTTCCTGGCCACAAGTGAGAAACAATAAGGGCGTCCTGATACGATCTTAGGTGTTAAAAGGGAAATATAACCTTTGATGTTTGTCTATGAAATAAGAGAAACACTGACCTAACTAGACCTTTCACATTTTATTGTTAGGTCCCACCTTTAAACAGCAAAATCTACAGTAGACTACAGAGGTGTCCTTTAAGTCGGATAATCAGAAGGTGTGGATTGATGGGTAACAAAAAGGTTAAGATGAATTTTCTGATAGTTGGGGTTCGGATAATAAAATTGTAATTCCAATTCTAATTCAACTTTTATAGCGCTTAATCTCCACTGAATAGTGGACTCTGAGGCGCAACAAGACAATAGCAATATGCAAATTCAAAGTCCAGGGACAGAAATAGGTCAGCACCACAGAGAAGCCATAAGAGAAAATGAGCTAAGGAGGATATGCCTTTGCGTAGAGATAGGTTTTGAGCTTCTTTCTAAAAGAGGCAATAGTGGGTGATGCACGAATGTCTTCAGGAAGTGAATTCCAAACAATGAGAGCATCAAATGCAAAACTGAAGCCAAACTGCTTAGTGGACTTGTGAATTGTAGGTTGAAATTTTGGTACATTAAGGAAACTGGCAACACTCTGACTACCTCTAGTATTGTAAGTAGTGTGGTATGTGGATAGATATGGAGCAAAATATTTAGGGAAAACCAGTATGAATAAACTTGTACACCAGGGTAGTCAGTTTGAACTCTGAGCAAAACTGAACAGGGAGTCAATGGAGTTTTCTAAGTACCGAAGTTATCCGAGTATATTTACTTGAATTTGTAACAATTCTAGCTGCACTATTTTGGATAGATTGTAATCTATGAAGATTGAATTTGGAGAGACTCCTGAAAAGTGAGTTACAGTAGTCCAACCGACTACTAACAAAAGCATTGGCAACTGACACAGCTGCATCCTGAGTCAAGAACTGCCTAATATTTCTAAAATCCCTCAGTTGAATAAAGCAGCCTTTACAAACATTCTGGACATGTTTAGAGAAAGAAAAATCAGAGTCAAACCACACACCCAGGTTCCTGACTGACTCGGTGGGGTGAAGGGGGTTGCCCAAGATGTCCATTAGGAAACATACATTTAATCTTTCTCTCTGTTTCTTGGAACCAAAAAGTATGAACTCAGTTTTATCAGGATTAAGTTTAAGTTTGCTAGCTGACATCCATTCCTTAACATCTTGAAGGCATCTGTTCAACTTATCAAAAGCAGCTGAGGCATTCATGTGTGACAGATGGACATAAAGTTGTGAATCGTCGGCATATAAATGAAAGTTTATGCCTTTGTGTTTACCAATCAGTGTACTAAGGGGAGATGTGTAAAGAGAGAATAGCAGAGGACCCAGAACAGAACCCTCAGGCACACCGAACAGCAGTTTTTGTAAATCAGACAAAGTAGAACCAATCTTAACAGACTGAAAACGTTCAGTCAAATAAGAAGAGAACCATTTGAGAGTGGAACCACCAACACTGAACCAATCCAGAAGACAGCTGAAGAGAGTGGAATGATCAATAGTATCAAAGGCAGCCGAGAGATCCAGAAGTACCAAGGCAGTAGCTTCAACCGGAGAAAGTGACAAATGAAGCAGAGCTGTCTCTGTTAAGTGACCTGACTTATACCCTGACTGGTATGAGTTATCCAAGCCATGTCAATGAATATGATCAACCAGCTGTTTAGCAACTGCACATTCCACCAGTTTAGAAATAAAGCTAAGTCCAGATACTGGGCGGTAGTTTTTCAAATCCTCAACAGGAAGTGGAGTGACAAAAGCTTTTTTTGAACCCATCTGGAACTAGTCCTTCCCGGAGCGAACAATTAACCAATTTGGTTATAGATGGTAGAAGGATGTCAATGCATTCCTTAATAAGGAATGTGGGCAATGGATCCAACAGGTATGATTGGGTGGGTGATTTGCTGATTATTTTACTGATTTCATCTTGAGTGACTTGAGTAAAGACTGTTAAAAGGGGAATGTACCATGTTACAGGACTCAGATGAGGAGAAACTCTCACAAATTTTCATGATTTTATTTCAGAAAAATGTAGCAAAACGATCAGCCAATGACTTTGAGGATTCACAAGTGGGCAAAGTAGTGCTGTGGGATCTATGCAAAACTTTGTGTAACTCCCGCCATAGTTTCTTAGAATCATGGCTGTTTCCTGTAATAGACAGTTTCCTGTAATAGACAGTCTTGTCCCTGTTGGCGAGACGATTACACCAGGTGATTTGATGCCGAAGACGACTCCTGTTGTATTGACTTTTATCTTTTCGCCAAGCACGTACAAATTGATGTCTGATTGACTTTGCAAGGTGATAGCTCTCTGACAGCCAGTCAGCACGCTGTTTCATCTTCAAACTGGACACAAGAGGCGCATGCCTGTCAAGGATACAACTCAAGTCATGTACATACTGATCATAGAGCTGTGAGACAGAATTTGCTGGACATTTCACAAAAGGCATATCTTTAAGGTCAGACTGAAAGAGAGGAAGGAAAGTCAATAGCACGTTTAATGACTGCATGATCAGATATGAATTCACAGATGTCAACATGTGCGCACATATCTTGATCACTGTGGGAAAGAATGAGATCAAGGATATGACCGTGCAAGTGAGTGGTATTGTTAACTGACTGTGTTAGATTACATGATTCTAACAGGGATTCCAATTTGTAACTATCAGTACAAGGTACATCAACGTGTATATTGAAATCACTGCAGATGAAGTAATTGCAATCAACAGAAGATAGAAAACAGACAAAGGCCATAAATTCATCTAAAAAATTGAAAGAACACGGCCCAGGAGGACAATAAATAAAAGCTAGGAGCAAAGTTCGGCACGAAACTGAAATTGATATGACAATATTTTTAAAGGAACTAAAATTGGGGTATCCACCTTGTGATATATGTATGATTCATGAATGAAGAAACCAACACCACCACCAATACCTGATGAACATGGCCTATGTATCAATGAGAAGCCATCAGGAGTGAGGGAACAAAGGAAACTATCCGAATCAGTGGTACAAATATGTGTTTCTGTGAGACAGAGGAAATCAAAGGCGTGAGATGCTATTGTATCAGAGAGGAGAGGGCCCTTATTCCGGATTGACCTCGTATTTACTGAGTCAAGCATAACCGGTCCAGGATTCATGGCAACATCACCACACATAAGAATCAATAGCAATCAATAAGCCCACTCTGTTTTAGGGTAGGGGGAAAACATGGCAGGAGGAGCTATAAGAGTGATTTTTAGCAATCCTCAACACGGATGGAATGAGGAATCCACTTCCAGTGAAATTTTGTGAGACACTCCTGAGATGAGTGGCAGCCATCAACATGGTGCAGAAGAGTAAAATGTGCATGGCAATCATCTTGTTTGGGTTGGTAAAATGACAATGCCCTAGGATCAAAATCACCTGTGGGTGGCCTTACCTTTATGGCCTTAAGGACTAACCCTTGAAACTCCTGTGGGCAACTCACGGGCACCCTAGCAACCCACACTAAAGCAAACCTTATGAAACCAAAACCAACCACAAACCAAGGAGGATTTTAATGCTGAAATACAAGAGAAACTGACAAAAGAAGCTACAATGCAATAAAAACCATCTATGAGAGTAATGAACCAAATTAAAATTTCACACAATTAGCAAGAATAGACAATGGGCATGGTCAGATTGAAAACAGTTACTGGTAATTCCCGGCTAGGTGGGCGATAATACCTGAAATATTGTAAAATCACAATAAGAGTTATAGGAGAAAAAGATCAAATTAACGTCAGGTAGATAATAAAATAAACCTAAAATACTGGATAATAAAATTTAAAAATGAACTGTATCTTCACCGTGAGATGTTATTTTTACAACAGTTTTTGAAAGGGGATGTGTTCTCCCTGGTACGTACTAAACAAGTACTGTATATGATATTGATTTTTTTACTTTGCATCTCACCCTGCTTTAATCTATGTACATTTATAAATATATCTTTCCAGTGAGTTGTTTATTACTACTGGGATGGTTGGGTTCCAAGCAAGTTCAGGGCAATGTGAGGGATGGGGTGGGGGAGATTTCTCATACGACCTTATATAGGGACAGGACAACATCGTGCTACCTTGACCTTGGGCATTTTACTTACCAATTAAACAATATGAAGTTATTGGATGTGTACACTTTTCTGCAATCTACCTTGTTGTAAACTGTATATGTAAGTACATAATCGTACCTGTAGGAACGCATATCTGTGAATGGGCCCTAATGTCTTACATTTCTGATTACCTCACATGCAAGGGTAAAACGCTGAAAATAGTCCCTAGAAATTATTACCTTTAACACTTCCTTCAAGTTAAATTATGGGCCAGTCACTCGGTTTATATCATATTTATTGCTTTTGATTTCCTATCACTCTGTAGCAATAGTCGAAGGGAAAAATTAGACAATAAACCCTTAATGGGTGCTATACTGTCTGCTTAATGTTTAATGACTGTCTCATTATAGAAATGACGCTTTGTCATGTGTTACAAACTATTAAAGTGCATTTACTACAAGTGATTTAAAAGTACTGAAGGCTGGGTCTCACCTTTCCATGTGGCTATTTATCTTGTTTGATTGTGGCTTCACAACCTGCTCCTTGTGCTTCTAAAAAGAAATCTAGTATCCGACTAGCTTATCTACCACTCTGCCCAGCGGGCACACAGGATGTGGGTTCAAACCCAGGTACAGACAGACACATAGAGGCACGGATGTCCACTTAAAATTGCGGTTATCTGTCATTGGGTCTTACTCTTCCCAATGGCAGGCTAAAGAACCTCAAGGACGTTGATAACTGGTCATCCTTGAGCCTCTGTCTTTCAGTTAGGGGAATGTCCGTAACTAAAGACCTTGGGCTTTACTTGTGCAGTCAGATTGGTAAAATAGTACTTTCAGTCCTGCTGTATATGCAAATATTGTGTGAGTATAAACATACAATAACAAGTTTATGTTAAAGAATAAGACATTTCATATGTCCTTCCCACCTCACCCATCCAGCCTGTAGAGTTAAACACAGCTCGTGGGAGGTTGTATTAGATTTTTCAAACATGCGGCCTCACTAGCAAATCGTGTTCCACATTCTGTCGTACACACCCTACCCAAATGTGAGTCCCACTAAATTGCCCTGAAGATACACTATTGGTATACAAATCTGACTGAATCACAATGATCCACAACTCAAAGTGCATGAGTCTATTCATTTGTAGCTCATTATCCCTGCACTGACACGTGTACCCTGGGTATCACCAGCTATCTTGTGTTTCTTATGTAGCAAACCTCTTGGGGAAAAATTGCTTGTTCTGAAATAAGGACGGACTGTGAAGATACTGTAAGGTATAGAAAATGAAAGGGGGACTGAATTAGCTCGAATTTAAATCATGAAACGTTGTAGAAATTAATACTATAAGAAAACCTCCCAAATGACATGTACAAAACAATATGTCACAAATGGAGATAGCAATTTAATACGAATGTGTAGCAAGAATATTACATTCTACATTTTCATGAATGATGTAGTTTTTACAATATGTGTTGTCCACTCTTTTATTCAATGCTTTACAAGAAATATCCAAGCAAGGTGCAAGGTCCCTCCTGGTCACACCCACAATTCTGGATTTCCAACCCTAAACGCCCATCGACTCTCCTTATGATAATGATTTCGTTCAACTAGCACACTGAGTTCCCCTTTGTGGGGATTATATTGCGCCTGCAAAGCAATCAATTAGATTAGATTAATATATATCGGCTGTGTATTTCCCCCTATTTTGAGATACTACAGCCTTATGTTGATAATAAAATAGCTCTGGTTGACTACAAATGCACAATCGGGTGGATGAGGTAACATTTCAGAAAATGTGGGATTTTTATATATCCAAAATATGATCGAAATCTTTTTAAAACTGTAATAACGTCTTTACTATGCCAGACCATACCAACAAAGGCTATTTCATGACGATTCACTCATTACTTTTGAAATAATGTCAGCCAGGTATCCAAATTCATTGAAAATATATTGAAAATTGGACCTTTAAAAATTCGAGACTATTTTATGTATTCAGAATATGATATAGATCTTACCTAAAATATAAGCACTCCTTCCATTGGCCATGCCCTACCCACACAAAACAGCCACTAATTATTGTTAGAGTAATCGTGTACACAGACATACAAACAAATTCAAAAACATAACCTTTTTTGCAGGTTTAAAGTTCGAAGTTAGGGTTTCACATCCTCTTAAACAGCCAGTGGCATAATGGGGTAACCCTTTAGCATTGCCACTCGTGGTAGTCACACCCACACAGTGGTGGCAGTCTGGGGTTAAATGTCATAAGCTGATAATCACTAGGCCACTGGGGACCTTGGTATTGCTAATGGATACTGACCAGGAATCAAACTGTAAAGCCCTTCAGATCACCTATACAAGAGAGTTTGATATATTATTCCTAACTGGAGGGCACCTAATATGTTAAATGCTCGAGTAAAATGGCTTAACACAACTCAAAATTCAAAAAGGTATGGAAAGACTCTGATGAAATTTTCTAGCAAGGTCAACAATAGCACAAAGAAACAGGTGATTAGATTTTAGTGGTGATACAGATCACTGTCTGGATCCAGATTTTTTTAAAGAGGTCCTCTATAAGTGCTCTTGTTCTTCTGTCCTGTGGTTCCATAAATGCAAAATTGTTTTTACCAAATATGATATGTTTTATCTGTTGTTTCTTCACTTTTATGTCAAAAAGTATGTAATACTTTGTTGAGGTACTCTTAAATCTACTTATCACTTGCCATAAATCTATCAAGGCCCAGTAATATGTATATTGAAGTCAATGGAATAAATGCTTCTGTCTAAAAGTATTAATTGCTGGGTGATAAACTTCAGTGGGTGACAAAGACTGAACAGTGATAAATAGCTTTTTTATCCAAATAAAATCCAATGACCAAAATGTCAGTAATCTTTGGGCTTTTTGGTTCTGAATTACAAGTTCATTACAAATTATACAATTTTATCTTTGCAAAACAGAATCCTTTCCCTCTAATTCTTTAAAACAGTCAGTACAAGAAAAGTATGATAAATACTCAAAAATGGAAATGTCAACGCTCCATCTTGATGTTAGTGTCCACTGTATGAAAATTACAAAATAACATAAACAATCCTTTAGTTACAGCACCCAACCCCCTTCTGTAAATTCTAGTCACACGGTTCTCGATATCCCAGGTTGAAGTTCAGCTCACAAGTCTTGCAGCACTTCTTGGTAATATTCTCCACGTTCTCCTTGCAAAGCATCTCCAGAAATCCAGGTTTCTTGGCATCCAGGGCAGTGGCTTTTGCACAACCGCAGTTTGGACACTTCACCATCGTGCCCTTGACCTCTGCTCCAAGATCAGCCCTCCACTTTTTGCTATCTGTGCACATTTTTGCTAAAAATATGAGTTTTTTCAATGTATAGTAAGAATTATATAATTATCGGTCAATATTATTATAAGATTAGCATTTATTGGAATTTGGATTTCTGGCCAAAAGAAAATGATTGTTAAATTCAGCTTGCTGGACTATAGGTATAACCGTAATGAGGCCACAGAGCATGAAGAAATCACTCACTGCTTTGTCAAATCTGATGCTGAAGTAATTTATCTTAACATAAACATGACAGGTGTCACATAGTTAATGTACACACCAAAAGTAACAATGCTGTAAATAAGAAGGGTTTATATAGTGTGGAGTGCAAAAGGTTATCAGTTTCTCCAATTCACCCCAAAAAACCACATACATTGTAGCGTTGCAATGGCCGCACCAGTGGTTGGAACAGGCTGCCATTAAAGATCCTGACAGACCTTCTTGAGTTTGATAAGCCAACTCAAGACCTATCCGTTCAGAATGGCATATCCACGACCATAGCCATCTTTGTCTGCTGGGCACCAACTGGGTAATGACCTCTGTGTAGTTTTGGACTGTTCCCTTTTCATATCCCAGTGTATAAGAGGATCTTTATCAATTTTAAGCGATTTAAATGTTTCTATTATAATTATTACATAGAGAATCTCACTATCAAATAAATATGTATAATACTTCAGTAGTCAAATAGGTTTATTCATCCTTCTAGATAAGAGATATCAATGTGCCAAAAGTGAATTTAATTTTGGATTAAACTTCAACCAGAGGACAGTGTGACATTAAGTGATACTCCACTGTTGCTGGTCTTATTTGATACTTTCAGAATCCCTCTATACATACCAATATGGACATTATTTTGAAGGTCTTAATGAGGTCTTAATCTTTATGAGCCATATATTATAACTCTTATAACAAATCTGAAAAAGCTGATGTGTGGTTATGCTTCACTTACTTCTATTGATAAGTGCCTTATAAAAAAATGCAAATTTTTGGAAATGTAATGGGAAAATATAAAAAGTTGTTACCTAAAACAAGCTTTTGAAGACAAATAGAAGTAATTAAACTGCGAACATGGTATGCTAAGCAGAAATGTACTTGATAAAAATAGCCAGCCTCGGCAGGCAAGAACCCCAGCCCGCAGATACAACTATATGGGCAAGAACATTGAGATTTGGGGAAATCTTAAGAACAACTTCAGTTGTAAGAATTATACAGAATCCAAGAGATGTTTTCAGATGTAAGATTCACAGAATATGATTTTTTACAAGTTGTTTTCATATTTTGAATAAGGGAGATATAAGGACCTTTCAACATGATGACCCTACATGGCCTTGAAGCAGGGGTTCCCCCCTATTCGACACAAAAGATGTGATATGGCGGCCATTTTTTTTCAGAACAAGGCCAAAATTACTCTCAGGCGAGCTTTCCTAGCGATTTAAATTTTGTGGAAATCAGACACAGATAGTTGTAATATTTTAAATTTTAGAACATATCAATGATTTTCGAACAATAGGCTATGGCGGCCATGTTTTTCTCAAATGAGTACAAACTTTTTTACAGACATATTTTCATAGCCATAAACATTCTCTGCAAATTTGTTGAAAATATATCTTAATAACTAAATGAGATAAAAAGGTTGATGTAAAAATGTGACAAACATGCATGCATGCACGCACACATGCATGCACGCATGGAAGGCCTCTCATAATCTCACAACTTGGCCTTAGCAGGCAGGAGATAAAGATGCAATTGTAGTAGCATCCCCTTTATTGCACCCCTTTTTCAATAAAGAAGTTTAAGACCAAAAACTACTTAAAGTGTTCCCATGGCAACAGATTTTTCCAGATACCATCCAAAACTTGATCAGCTCTAGATCCTGTTTCGGTTAACATGTCCTGGTTTAGGCAATTGAAGACCCACACAAGTTAAAACCCAAAAATATTGCCATGTCTTGCCATGGCAACAGTTGTTGCCAGATACCGCCAAAACCTAATTAGCTCTAGATCATCTTTCGGTTAACATATCTTCTAGATCCTCTTTCAGTTAACATATCTAACATATAACAAATCAATGCATGTGTTTAGGCTATGGAACACCCACCAACTTTAAGACCCAAAACTCTTAAAAGTGTTGCTATGGCAACAGTTGTTACCAGATACCCTCCAAAACCTAATCAGCTCTAATCCTCTTGGGGTAAACATATCCTGAAAATGTGGTGAAAATCTATGCATGGGCTTTGGCTATAGAACACCCACGAATTTAAGAGCCAAAAATCTTAAAAGTGTCGCCATGTCAAAAGTTGTTCTGGATACCCTCCAAAACCTAATCAACTCTAGATCCTCTTGGTAAACATACACTGTAAATTTGGTGAAAATCTGTGCATGGGTTTAAGCTGTGGAACACCCACAAGCTTTATGCCTGCTGTCGCTGATGGCACTCAGATTGCTCAAGGCGACAATAACCTCAGCCTTTGTGGGCTGGGGTTGAAACAGTTGATTTAGTTATCTTATTTGTATTAGACACTGCATTCAACACATTGTATAGGTTATATCACAATGGCTGGGTAGTTCATAAAAGGCAGAGGAAACCAGTACATACTAGCTTATCAAGATTCTGCACTGTCAACTGCCAGACATCAGTAAACAACTACCAACTTTCCCACATAGGGTGCAGGCTTTGAACCACAGACCTCAGAGGTGGGGGGCGAGTTTGTTACCTGCCATACCACAGAACTCCCGATTAAAACAGCCAAAACAATAGAGTCCAAACTTAACTCACTTGGTCTCATGCAAGTGTTCTTGCATCCATCATGGCAACACTTCTTCACTGGCCCACAGAAGTAGTCGTGTACACAACCATCCTGCTCACTTCCATTACATTTCTTCTTGTTCTTTTTCTTTGCCTTTTTACTCAGGGTGGGGCAACAGCCGAAGTTTTCCTTGAACTCTGGAGTGGTGGCGCTAGTTGTACCTTCAACGGCACCAGAGTCTGGCCCAGTGCCCTGTGGAGGATTAGGTACGAGAAACATGCCACCTGGACGAAAGCCCACAAAACCTGTAAAGATACTGGAATATGTGTATTTTATATAAAAAACAGCAGTAGAGTATTTTTCTATAAATTTATTGAGGCTCTCTCATAAGCCAAAACTGACTGTCTGGGTCTGTGATATGTAATTAGTACAAACCTTATTTACTCTATTGTGGTACTATTACCAGGTGAGAGTATTATAAACAACCTAGCTATCTACATTGGTTGGCTTCATAACTTGGTACACCCTCCAAATTGGCACAGAACCTAATACAGAGTCACAATAAGCAGAATGTTAGCATTAGCAGCCCTCGTGCATTTCCAGAGATGTAACACGCCAAGGTGATGGTTATGATGCTTAAAGTACAGGGGGTGGGGCATAAAAACTGTGTTTTAGATTTTGCCTGTACAGATTCTAAACTTTGTGTTAGAGTGTGGTGTGGTTTACATGTAGAAATTGTATTATCGCCCCTTAAAACTGCAAAAGGTTGTATATTTTGTATCTTTTACTCAAACAGCGGATACACTACATTAAAACCTTGTACATTTTACTCAAACAGCGTATTAGTGAATCCAAACATCCACAAGGGACTTAATTACGTCTTTGTTGTACCAAGTTATGACATGGGGTACATGAAATATATATGAGTGATTCTAATCAATTATCAACAAAAAGAGTTTTATCTACACTAATGACCTTTAAATATGATAAGCTGGTCAATACAAAGTACATTTTTTGGTTTCTATAGTTTGTGTGATTTTAAGTGTGGACCTTCACTACACTGCTTTTTTGTGTGTTTGAGGCTTTCTATCCAACCATCCACCAGAAATTTAGTTGGGTAATTTCCTTTTTGCTACATAATTTCTTCAAATTTTACACCCTGATAGATCAGGGTTTTAATATATATGTTACAGTGAATTTGTGTAATCAGGGAATTCACAAATTCCCTGAATTCTTTTAGGGAATTTGCGAAATCCCTAAATGGACCAGGGAATTCGAGAATTCCCTAAAATTTCTAGGGAATTCATGAAATCCCTAAAATTTTATCTAGGGATTTCATGAAATCCCTGAATGTATTTTAATTTACCAAAATTTATTAAATAGAAAAAATTAATGTACATAATTTGTTATGCTTCTGTAGGACCATAGTTATAACACCATAAAATAATATGATAGGGGTTAGATTTGTTTACAGATAAAAACTTAGATCAATAATGAAGATTAGAAGATTACTTAGGAATGCTAAC
Organism: Sabellastarte sp. h YS-2021; assembly: GCA_964017235.1. Taxonomy (NCBI): domain Eukaryota; kingdom Metazoa; phylum Annelida; class Polychaeta; order Sabellida; family Sabellidae; genus Sabellastarte; species Sabellastarte sp. h YS-2021. Next base: position 52,749,205 of record OZ024933.1, read on the forward strand.
ATTATTAAATGGCTATTACTCATTGTCTCTTCAAAGGTCTGAACAAAACCTTTTAAACAGAAAAAGTTACTGCACATAATTCACTATTATGCTTCTGTGAGACCATACTTATAACACCATAAAATACTATGATATGGGCAAGATTTATTTACAGATAAAAACTTAGATTAAAAATGAAAGTTAATTATTTCTTGGATAGAAGATTACTAAAATTGCTAACATTTTTTGTATGACAATTACTCATTGTATCTTTAAAGGTCTGAACAAAACCTTTCATCTGTCTAAACCTTAAACTACTTGGAATTACATGCCCTTCCATTGGTACCTTTGATCCCCATTATCAGCTACCTCCTCAAATAAATAAATTAGTTACTTTTCAGTTTCCATTTATCAGTCTGATCTGAATTGACATGAAGTGCACCATTTTGAAGGTATCTATTCTCTGTACAGTTCCTGGTCATTGTAATTGAGATTGAATCTCTTTTAACCTATACATCAAAGACAAACATTATTCTTCCTCTCTCTATTGTGGATGAATGAAGATTGCACTTACTAAATTTTAGGACATGGAAGAACAGAAATAGCAATTAGAATGTTGCAAGTATTGATAGATTAAGTGTTTGTTCTATTTGTATAATATGTTTTGATACATTAATTCAAAATGTAAATCAGTAACTATATTAGTATAGAACTTAAGTGAAATAGAAATACTTATATCTTCAAGCAAGATATATTACTATTAAAAATGCTTTTAATTACCATTAAATTTTAAACACAAACAATTAAATGGGTTCAAATTTAGACGTGGATAAAAATCAATTATTTTTGTGGTATGAATTATTTTGTATACCATTTATATTTTGTATAAAAGGATCAGTTAGAAAATCATATTAGTCTATGGTCCATACGAAACCTAAACTAATTAAAACAAATGAAATACTTCCAAAAACATCACTTTATAAGTTCTTCAGATTAATCAGTTAAGAAGACAATCAGAATTACTGTGCATGACCACACAACATAATTTGTAAAAAAAATTTACTGAAGTTTTAGGGATTTCGCAAATTCCCAAGACATTTTAGAGAATTCACGAATTCCCTGGGCCATTTAGGGATTTCGCGAATTCCCTAAAAACATTCAGGGAATTCGCGAATTCCCTGATTACACAAATTCACTATAACATATCTATAGTCAGGATAATTACACATGTAGAAAGAGTTGACCTTAAGTCAAAGAGATAATAAGAGTTGCCTTAACTAGTGAACCTCATTTTCTTTTTTCTAGCAATGTTTTATTTTTATAATATCTTACCAAATGGGGGTTCATTGGTGCTACCTGGATCACCCGGATCAGTATCTGGATCAGGATTGGAACCAAATAAACCATCTGAAATATTTGAAAAGTTGGAAATTTGTATCTACAAGCAGAAAATTGCAAAATGTATAAGTATCATTAAACTATACATCTAGATTCTTTTTCAAGCAAGCTTCATATGTATTGATGCTAAGAACTTGAAAACATTTATACGGTAGCAACTAAGTCAGCAATGCCCCTACTATTTTTGCAAGCAGTGAAAATTTTAAAACATTAGCTACACTGTTGTTAACAGGTTATTTTGAGACAAATCATCAGCATTCTTCACATGTTGTAAGGAGTTGTTAGACTTGCTCCAAGTCTGGAATCAATATGAATCCACCTGATGAGTGGGGAGCCTACTGTCTGATGAAATACTAAAATAGTCACCCAGTCCTCATATAATACCTTAGACAAAGGACTTGAATATAGTCTATGAGTTGTACTCAAACCAAAACTCACAAAGGAGAGAGTAAAGGATTTGTGGGCTATAAATAATAGTCCAATATGTTAGGCCAATATTAATGCATTACGACAGTGACGACTGTGTAGGTGGGTTCCTGGGTATTGGACAAAACCCCAGCCTGCCTAAATTCGGTTACATCTCACAGTAGGAATGCCAGAGTTATAGCTTTTGTAACGTAGTCAGCTAAGGCTTACTACACCCATGTTATCCCTAAATAGGCAGCCACGTGTAAGAGATAGGTACAGTAAGATAAACGTTTGAGCAATCAACATTGTTCTATGAGTTTTAAAGAGATACTCCTTGGCAATGAAAATAATTTTCTTATTTTTCTCTTATTTGCAAAACTTGTTGGTGTAAAACTCTGATATGTTAAAAATACGTGCATGTTATTCCAACATCTTTATGCAGTTGTCTCCATTTGTGTGAACTGTGCTTCAATTTATTTTTCTCACCCAATAAATAGTAATCTATCAAACACTTGACATGAATCCATCTTAGTGAACTTTAAATGTACTGTGTATAACATTATTTCATTATTTACAGAACTTTGACATTTTGTCTCACAATGTGTATTTATTTAAGTATTTTACTGTATGACGTTATTTTCAGTTATACGATGACGTCCATGTATTTAGTATTTTACCAAAAAAAAACTGCCTTATCAAACACTGCAAATTGTTGGAAACGAAAAGGGAAAATACAAAACATCATGTGTAACAGGTACTTGGAAGGGTGGAGGAAACCAGTACATACAGTTGGTCAAGGCTCTGCACTGTAACTACCAGCAACTACCAGCTTTCCAACGTGAGGTCAGACCAGGATTTGAAATCTGCGTTACCATTGCATAACACAATTTCAAGTAAGGTGTCAGGCCAAAAGGTAAAAGCTGAAGGTTTCGGCTGACAGTTGGTTTGAGAAATTTTAGTTTACAGGTTAATACATAAAACACAAATGTTAAATAAATGTGAAGCAGTTACATAACATTTTAGAATGTCTCAGGCACAAAATATCTAGAGATTTAAAATTTGAAATTCGTTAAATTTAATAAAATACTTCATTGACTATTGTTTTTGTTTTTGGATTCACTGGGTCAAATGTAAAAAAAATATCACCAAAAATCTCATAGTGTAAATAATTTAGCAAATATTGAAAAGAAACATTACTTACTAAATTTTTACTGTTAACATATAACATACAACTATTAACATATATTTATTCCAATAATGTTAGTACCCTTGGATAATAAACACCCTAACAAAATAGAAGTTATGATAATATATAAGAATACTTTCTATATCATATTACCTGTAACTGATGGTGAAACTAACAAGACAAACACACAGGTCAGCCAAACACAATTCAGTTTAATCTCCATTGTGTAACCTTTATTTGTTGGAACACAAAATTGAAAAGGATTTCTGAAAGTTTTCTGTTTTAAGGACTTGTTTCAGAAGTTTTCTAATGGGGCTTTCATACTCCTTCGAATAAAGATATCCACTCTTAGAATGTCTATATTCAACTGGTCACACCAAATGTGATAACATAGTAATGGTTTACATGTTATCATTTTAAGATTTGATATTTTATTATTCAGTTATCTTTTAAATTTTTAATGATACCCAGCCCTGGAGGGCTTATTAGACACTATTAAACATATTAAAGTGGTAAGACAGACTTTTTATGGTCTTTTAGGCATTAAATGATTTAATTTAATTTATTATAAAAGATTAATTGGTATTTTAACTTATTCCAAGTCTGTGAGGTTTTCGTGTAGGTTAGAAAAGTGATGAAACTAAGCACTTGCTGTTCTGAAAATGATTGCATAATTTGTCCATAGTAGTCAGATCAGATATATGTTGATGATGAAATACATTTGATGTTACATTGTCAAAAATTTTCAATAGAAAGGATTAACTTGCTCTCAAAAGCTAATGAAATACAGGAAAATTTTCAGTCTCTTGATGATATTAGTAAACTTGAAGTACTTCTTAGTAACCCAGCTATTGTGAATATGACCGCAAAATATGTACTGCAGTGTAATTTGTAAGATAAATATTCTTACCAACAATTGTTTGAGTTTATTACTGTGTCTCATAAGCCTTTACAGGCTGGATGTTCTTACGTTCGCCTTTTGAAAACTGTATTTTTGTATTTGTATGAACATGTGACACAAAAATAAAATATCTCCCCCTCTATCTATCTATCTATCTATGCAAAGATTATCAATTAGAAATAACATTTCCTATATTGGACATGTCTTATTTACGAGAGTTTCTTCTCTGAGATGTCTATTCAAATTAATTAGGTAAATGTATATTCCAATGACTGATATTTTTTCACTTCTCCTGCATATTATGAATTGATGTCTGATGAACATAAGTTGTGTGTTACTTTGAAAAATTTTGGCAAATTATAATATTCACTCTGTTTGCTGTTTTTTGTTTGTTTGTTTATTTGTTTACAGCAGGGAGCATCAGAACTATTACGAGAGAGAAATGGTTCAAATTTGGGCATGATCGTGTCAATATCTCTGCTTCTGGTGCAATTTTTAGTTATGTTACCATAGAAATCAATGAGATCATTTATTAAATGCAGAATGAGTAATATACTTTTAAAAAAATATTGAAAAGTAGGTAATTAGCTTGCCTCCGAGTGCTCTTTTGTAGTTATTATTATTTTTATGACCGTCCGTCTGTCTGTTTGTTAGTTAGCAGAATTACACAAATACTACTGATTGGAACGTCATTAACAATCAGAGGATTGGTCCTGGTCCAACTTTCTATTAAATTTCCTATTATATTTTGAGAGTGATCTGAATCACCATCTGTACACAAAAAATATCCTTATTTCCCATTTAATTGTCATTATGTGCCTTGGTGAAGGTAGGTCCTCAGTGGCCTAGTGGTTAGCAAGTTTGGCATCTAATCATAGGCTGTCACCTCTGTGGGTTCGAGTCCCACAAGTGGCAATTCTGAGGACCTGTCCCAATATGACCCTGGCTGTTGAACGGGACTTAAAACCCCAACTTTGACCTTTGACCTTGGTGAAGGTCTGAGCTGGCTGAGTGCTGTTATTTTTTATGACTTAGGTTAATCAATCAATCAGTTGCCCAAGTGCTTAATCTCCATATCTATGGATTCTAAGGCACACCATCCAGTTCGTAAGGCATAAATCATCAAGACATTAGACATGTTCTAAGTCGTACTCAGTGAGGCGATCCGGTGTTTGGTAGTTAGAAGCTAAGGTGGAAATGATTTCTGAAATAAAGGTAGGTTTTTAGTCAACTTTTGAAACACAAGAGATGTGGAGCACTGCGGATAGCATGTGGAAGATCATTCCATAACTTCGGGACATCATATGAGAAGCTGTTGTTGAAATGGACCTTTGATTTATGGATGGAAGCACAATAATGAGGAACCTGGAGGAACAATTTTTGGGGGGCTGGAACGTCTTGTATTCAAGATATAGTGCAAAATACTAAGGCTGGCCAGTGGTGAGGTACTTATACACTAGAACTTAGATGTTAACGTAACTCGTGAAATTGAAACTTTGTAATGAAAAGATCAATTTCCCTTGCCTTAATTTTCTTAATATAATTGTGAGTGAAAAGCATACTACCCAAACTCCTTAGCGATGTCCTTTTTCCTAATGCCAGAGCGCTTGGGGGTGTACAGAGGAATCCAAACGGATAAATGTGACACATGTTTAACTAATTATTGAAGGTGTGGGCCACTTCTTCTATAACAAGTAGTGTTCTTGCCAAAATGACTCATTAACCCTCATAAAACATGGTTGGTTGAAAAAAAGGAGACCTTTAAAATATATATGTAATAAGCCATGGAAAGGTAAAAAAATCACATTCATTTCTAAGTTGTTGACATTTCAGTGAAATATCAACTGTCTCATTTATAATTTGTTCTGTTGTAGATATTTATTTGTTCCAAGGATGTGTTGCGCAAATACACTAGAGTTCGGTAATAACAGTTGGCCCCTTGTTTACATTAGATGCTCCAAAGTTTTATCACTCATTGGTTAACTTTTTGATAAAGGTACAGATAAAGAATGATCTATGACTAATACAAGTGCTGAGATGCCGGCGGAGGGGGCGGGGTGCAAGTTGCACCCAACTTTGAATAAATTTTCCATTTAGTTAGACATTTTTGTTGATAATAATTTGTAGTAATTTTTTTTTCTTTGACTTAAAAGGTTAAATGCCTTTAGGATCAAGTGCAGCCATACCAAAGTTCAAGAGTCCTTAGACTTTAATCCTGCTTTCTTAGTCCAACATGAACTGCTGGGTTTAACTGTTTAAAATGCAGAGCATCAAGTTGCATCTAACAAGTGATGGATTACGATAAAGCTTTCAATGAAGTGGGGTGACGATATTTGATCTCTGACCTCTAAGGTCAACTATCGTCTAAAAATCAAGGTGGCCATTTGCCTTTTGACTGTACAGGGTAAATGGCTGCCAGTTAAGATTTCTAGTTCTAAATATAATTGTCATTTGTAACCTTGTCACATGAAGTCCTCTTCTAAGATAAGATACAATCATGTTACAACAGGCATGGATAAGAGTGATTCCTACTTTATGCATTGGATCTTGTAATATTCAGATGACCTAAACAATGTTAAAGGTCAAATCAAAAATGGGTGAAGGATTCACAATAAATTGTCTGTCAGAATAGGGCACACGAAAAAGACTTGTGAATAATGATTTCATGGATATGGTTCATACCAGGGTAATCCCTGATACCCCTGTTCCACTGTCAGGAGAGTACATCCCAACCACCCCAACAATGTAGTCCCTAGTATAATCTTATTGGCCCTAAAACTGATTTTATCAGCCATAGAGGTTGTGAGCATAGTTGCATCAGTTTCACTCCTTCCATTATTTTAAACACTTGTAAAAAAACCTTTGCAGTGTGCAATTCTATCCCGAGTAGCATCTTTACCAGCTGCTAGCAAGTCTGACATGCAGTCATTTAGGTGTTACATCTATGTGACGTGGGATCATAGCTTGTACATTGGACTATATAGCATGCATGGACGGAGGACCTGGCCGCTAAAAGGAATATAAACACGCAATAGTGATTCTGACTCACAATGTGTACTGGGCAAATTTTAAAAAAAAAATCATTTCATATATTATGTTCATATTCATATCACAAGTCACACCTTATTTAACGCACTGAAACACACGCACGTAAAGCATCCAAGATGACTGTTTTATTGCATTTAAATAACTTTTCTTGTGTATCTTCAGACCATTTTTTTTTTCTTAATTGACAGTTTAGTGTCGAGAAAACAAAATTCAAAGATTTTGGCGGTGAAAATACAGGCTTAACTTTAAACACCCTATCATACTTTTAGTGCTCATGTCTAGATTTCCACAAAGTTATTATTCTAATTAAGAGAAGTTAGATTTTGTTTTAAACCATTATTTATTCTGCTGCATACAGGATAAGTTAAAACCAGTGTCAGACGAAAAGAATAAAAACTAGTCATGAAGTTTATTCAAAATCTAAGGTGAATACTGATGATTAAAACCCACAAATAAAGGAAATGCTAGAGGAAAAAATCTGTTATTGTTGTTTTACTTACAAGTGTTTTTAGTTATTTACAACAAATTCAGAACAAAAAAAAAACAGGTTAAAAGATTCTCCTGCTGACAATTAGTCAAACCATTTAAAATAATTATCATCATTAGTCATCATTACTAAAACATTCCACCAGAAGCAAGTGACACATCATTTCACGAAAAGTGACCATAGACGTGGAAACAGGCCAAAGTGTACAGGGGGTGTGGGGGGTGGTACTGGTAGCTTACAGCTCAGCATTTAAATCACCATCTATAAAAAATGAGCTGGTCTTGGTATGGTTTTATCATTACTTGGTTTACTTAAGCCTCGGCTTCACTTTCCTGTTCTTAAACATGGTGGTACATGAGTAAGCATTCTGGATTCAGGAATGTTTTGGATTGCCTGAATTGTTTTAAAATGTCCAAAGCAATTCCGAGACAAACCTGAATGTGTTGGTTTAATTCCAACCAGGCAATTGATGTGCTTAACCTGCGAAGAAGTCACACAAGACAATTTAGTCCTTCTCAACATGTTCCTGCTTTTTTCACCTGTTTCGACTAGAAGTTTTTTATTTGACTGGCCATAGGTTACACTAGCGGATCCAGGAGGGGGGGGGGGGGGTTCGGGGGGGTTCGACCCCCCCCCCCCCCCCCTCCCCTTGAAAAATAATGTAAAGGGGTTCAACCCAAAGTACAAAATTATTTCTTGACAGTGGTGTTAAATTTACAGGAAATGCACTCTATTTTTACCAAAAATTATTTTTTTTCCAGGGGGGGATACCCCCCGACCCCCTTAGTTATAATATGTCTGATGTGGACCCCCACCTTACTCAATGTGAACCCCCACCTTACTCGATGTGAACCCCCACCTTACATAAAAGCTGGATCCGCCCCTGGGTTATCAATGTTTATATGTAACATATGTAAAGAGGATAGACAAGAGTGTTCCGAAACCATTCCCCCATCTCCCTACTTCTGGTAGACTTGCTCCAAGTCTTTGTATTTGTATCCATCAGTAACCTGAATAGTTAAATTTAAATTTGAAACTTACAGGAGTTCATTATACCACTAACATTCTGGAGTTAGGGGGATAGTCTCTGAAAAAACAAACTTTTGTCAGGGCTGACTGTTTCTTCAAAAGTCATACAGTACTCATATATTTCACAAAAGACAAAAGGACTTGGTGAAAGTCTATACTTCTGGGAACAGTCTTCTGAATTGTTAGCAGGTTAACTGAATGGTTGGATGAAAAATAAGGTTTATATTGTTACTGTTGTTCATAGGTCTATTGCTAATTTTTAAATTGAAATAAGGTCAGGAATACTGCCTATTTGAGCCAGTCACATCCATAGTGCCTTGAAATCTGGTATGTATTAAGATACAAGTGTGGTCAACAAGATTGTTTTGTTTTGCAAGTTTGAACATCAACTTCGATCAGTGGCAAAGGTTTGCTTTTTCACGTTTAAACCTGGTAGGCTGGATCATCTTTCTGTGGTTACTATATATAGAAAATAAACATGGTCTCTACATATTTGCATAAACCTCTTCTTGGAGCCTTTCGTTTGACATTTACAGACCACCAAACGTCCCCACATTAGACCTGTTTCATGCTGTCTTTACATATTTATATATATTTGTTGTTCTAGAAGGACGCAACTGAAATCACTCAAATTCATTATGAAGGTGAAAGAAAGTAATTGTAGAATATAGAATTATGAATATTGTGTCAAACATGGCTAATCTGGGAGTATATCACATCAAGATGCACGTTATAGTACTTTCTCTCGTTCTTGTCCTATTCTGAGCTATGCCGCAGTTGAAGATTTGTGTGATAAGGCAAAACAAAAATTTGGTGTAACACATTCAGAGCCTTGAGGAGTGACTACAGGATTATTTTGTTTGAAGGAAAATAAAGTTTCAGGTGTTTCTGCAGTCTCCAGACTACCACAAAGTACTGAAACATATTAATGTATTGCACGGTTTTCATATTGACCCACCACTAAAAAGCACTGACCACTAAAAATTACAATGAATAGAACTTCAAAATTTAATGATTTAGTTTAATAATGAAAACGAATTTTTCATTCATTTAAAATCTAAACTAGCAAAAGGCTTTTGCAAACAAAAACGAAGTGGCCCTGACAAAGAAGTTAGTCGAAAATTATGAAAAAGTGCAGAGATTTATTCATTGGAATGTAAGCAGAATGCAAGCTTTATTGTATTCTGTACAGTAGAACATTTTACAAACTTAAGAACAAGTATTGTTTGGCAGAAGAGAAATTGTGGCTGTAAAATTTGTAAAATCTGTAAAATTCCTACAAAGACATAATACATTAATATTTCTTAACAAAGATACAAGTCAGTGTACAGGGCTAGAAAATATTGTACATAAGGCTATTTAATTGTATTCACGCTTTTTCAAAATTACAATATTATAGAGAGAGATGGGGACGTTTTTTTTTAAAAAAATATATTATAGAGACCACTTTCCCTTTTAGTGAAAATGTATACATTCTGAAAATTTACTGATTTTATCTTCTTTTTTTCCTGGTTACAAATCCCATTTCTTAGTTTTTTGTTAGTTCCAGGTAAATATGGGTATTATTACCCATCGGGAATAATCGATCCATGGGTTTTACTGTCCACTATTATTAATAGCTATATCTTATTGATTTGATATCCGTCATTGGTTCTACTTGTTTCCCCTTGTTGCTTAGACATTTTAAGCAATTTATTCTTAAACTGAGCATACTCCAGTTTGTTTGTTTTTTTCAGCTTGTATTTCCCCTTTACATGTTGCTTAGGGATTTGTGTTTTCAACTGGCTTAGTGGGGAGTGTAGGGTGGCCGTGAGTCGCCCATAGGATGAACAACTTAGGGGCTTGACAGCTTGATGCTTAGATGACCGAGCAGTAAGGTTTTCAGTTGGTCAGACTCCCCACAGTTCCTTTTCTTTTTCATAGCTTAAGGCCACTTGAGTATCTCTATTCCTTATGCTCAGTGATGTATGCCCCTTGTTTTCTTTTTTTTTTGCTTTCTTTGTGAATCAGAATCTTTCATGCAAAGGCACTCAGTTGTTTGCCTCAGGGTACTCCCAAGGCTCTAGCCTTCTCCCTAGATCCTTTAGACAGGCAAGCTGTAGCAGAAATGTACATCACTTACCAAGTATAACTGAGTTTAGGGGCTTATCAGTCCTGTTGCTACTGTGTGGTGACATTTCCCTAAACCCAGGCCCCATCTCTTTCGGCGTTGTCAACTAATGATCTGTCAGAAACAAGAGATCCAGTATTTCTGACATCATGTCCACACAGTCTCTCAGTGTACTTGCCATGACTGAGACAAACATTTATCCAACTGACATTTATATTTTTCTACACTCCATTTCTCCTGTGGGGTTTTAATTGTGTCATAGACTCTGTGATTACAGCCTCGGTGGTGGATTTGGTTTTTTTGTCAATGAAAATATCAAGTTCAAAATTTTTGATAGTCCTACCTATATATCCTTTGAAAACATTGTTATTGCCATTAGCTTTTCTGCTAGACCTTTTTGTGATAACATGGGTTTATCGACCTCCTAGCTCATGTTCTGATGCATTCCTTGACCAATTTTTTAATCTCTTTGAGTACCTGTCCTCTGTTTCTCATCTTTTATGTGTGGTGATTTCAATATTCAAATAAGTAAGACCAGGGACTCCTTTTCAAACACCGACTCCTTCACTCTTCCTGCTCTACCTGATGTACCCAAATTTGACCTCTTTAAATATGTTTCTGAGGATGAAGTTAGAAAAGTAATTACCAAATCACCAACAAAAACTTGCCTGCTAGATCCATGGTCTACTTTTCAATTGTTCCCTATCTGAAGGCGTTGTCCCGGGTGATTTAAAAAAAGCTAGTCTCTGAATAAAAAGGCCTCACTGCCACCGAATGAACTGTCGCTGGCTTCAGCTTCAACTCTAAACTCGTTGAGCATGTAGTGGCTTCTCAATTAAATGATCTTGAAAATGTTAGTCAGCTATAAGCACAGTCACTCAACCGAAACTACACTGTTGTCTATTAAAAATGAAGTCCATCTTGCTCTTGCTAGAGGTGAAGCTACTGATGTTGTTCTCTTTGACCAATCAGCAGCATTCGAGACCATTCATCGCAGTACGCTCTTGCAATATCCAAGTTCCCAGTTTGGCATTGGAAGTGTGGTTCTAGACTGGTTCAAGTTGTGCCTCTGTGACCACTATCAGTGCATCGAAATTGGTTCTGTTTTATTCTGTTTTATCTTTCTAAAATTGTGGCTGATACCACCAAGTACTCGCATGTAAGAGTCTTCACTGGTTGCCCATCATGCATCATTCTGTCTTCAAGATGGCCCTATTGGTGTGTAAGTTTCTACATTGTGGCTATCCAAAATACTTTGAACCTTCCTTAAACCCAGACACTGTGTACAGATAGCGTGGAAGTCAGTCTGGTGTGCTGCCCAAGGTACAACATTTTGCATCAATATGTAAGTCTAAAAAGCATTTTGGCCTCAGCTTTGCACATGATGCTCCAATGATTTGAAATGATCTGCCTGATGATGTACGCTCAGCCAAATCTCTCTCTTCATCCAGGATGAAGTTGAAAACTTGCGTCTTACCCAAGATTGCCCATCCTAGTTTTTTCTGGTCTTGTTTCCATCTTTCTCCATGGTGCTGACCCCTCATGTTTCTGATGATTACAATGTCTGATTTCTGGCATTATGCATCTTAGATTCTGTCAATAGACAGAGATTAAGCGCTATAAAAGTACTATTAGAAGTAGAATTTCGTTGGTTACCAAAAAAAAATAGCTTTAATCTTTTTAATTAGATTCCATTACGGTGTATGAAATATATGGGACAATTCCATAAAACTGAAAGCTTAAAATAGTTAAGCGAATGGTTTAGCATATATATTCTGATTGAATGAAGGGAAATTTTCCTGATAGGCAGTTTTCTGAAGGACAACTTACTTGAAGGGCAATTTTCCACATACCTCATTTTATATGACTTTTTCCAGCTAGCCTTATTATCTAGAGAAAAAAATAATAATCATAGAAAACACCAAAAATTATTTTGGTTGCCACTGAAAGAAAATCAGTTTTCCTCTCACATTTTATGTTAAATAACTTTCAAATGCTACAAAGCACATGATGATAGTGGGTTTGATGGCTTCAGGTTTTCTTTTTGATTGCCTGAAAAGGCAAAGGTCCTACTCATCGAACTACTGACCTGAATAAAGCAAGACTCTTACCTGTTACTTTTACTCTGATTAGATTTACCTCAAACAGAGGCCATAGTTGTCTTATAATGAACACAGGACGTTAATGTAGGCTGTGCAATCCAAATCCTCTCATCATGAGAAACTTTTGGGTTGGTTTCACACCCATGTAATTTGGAACGGTTGTGGAAGGACATCGTTTTTTTTTCTTTTAATGTGCAACTAAAATGCTTCTAACAAAACTTGCAATCGGTGTACTTTTGTTTTCTATGGCCACTAGACAGGAAATTTAGTACAATTCAGTCACCAAATTTCAGGCATAGTTATAACCACCGTCTTTCTCTGACAGCTTTATAAATAAAGCACTTGGCTTTAATTGAGCTACTGGGAGAGGATACTTTAATCACATTTTTTATTTAACAATTTAATTGCTTAAGAGAATTAGTAGTATGTAGATTGATAGACTGAACAGTGTCTGAACGACCCATTCAACAGCCTGGTGAATAGATCACAGAAATCTTTCTTTAGGTAAGTTTAATCAGTTAGTTTAGTTTATTTGGATTTTAACATCGTTTTCAACACTGTATAGGACATATCACGATGGGTAGTTTTATGGGTAGATGAAAGCAGTACATACAGTTGGTCAAGGTTTTGTATTCTAACCTACCGACCATCTGTAATCGATGCTAGTGGAAAAGAAAGTAAGTCAGTTGGGGGTCTAAACATGCATTTAAATTGTAAGATGGTCATAACTTCACTAGTATTGGAACTTCAATGTGACCAGAAAATAAGACCCCCCCCCCCCCCCCCCCCCCCCCGTTATCCCCCGTTATCCTTGGTGAGTGTGCAAAGTTTAAGTTAGGTAACTTGAATAAGAAGTTGGAGGCTCAATACCACATTATTTTACTTAAGATGGCCATAACTTTATTCATTTTGGGACCTTACACGCGCGTATGTATTCACGGTGTACATAAGGTTGTAAAAACGGTGGCCAGCAAAAAAAACTTGTTTAATCAGTGACCGTCCACCTGTAGTGTGGACAACTCGGACAAAGTGAGGTGACCTAAGGGCAATTCCGCCGCAGACTGGTGCCGAGAAAAACTTCTAACCACTGGCGTACTGCCTGTAATTTGAAAGGGGCATTAGATGACCAGAACATCGAGACCATTTAAAGCATAAGACAGTCAAGGTCCTCTTTTGGTCTACTTCAATAACAGTCTTGCTATAAATCAAAAATTGGAAAAATAAATGAGCCTGAGGGTTACTTTAAAGACACCATAGATCCATTAATATTTACAGTTTAAGGTCACCATAAATTCAGGATATTCCTTTGGCAAATCTTAATATATGTGCGAAGTTTGGTTGAAAAAAAGTGAAAAACAAAGGCTCTGTGAAAAACAAACGGGCTCTGTGTCAGCTGACTGTGTGTTTTGAGTTTCAGATTAGAAGTGACAGAAGGAAAGAACACAAAAGTTGTGCCCTGCAAATGGTATTCAGAAGTAAAGCAACATGTTAACTATTAAGGTGTGAAAAGTAGGTAGAAAATATATTTACAAAATACTGTAAACACAATAGTTTTCAAGTTACAACTGACTCAACGGTGAGAACCTGAAAGTACCAATTGCTCAGCTATGCTATGAGCTACAGGTCTACAATTTTACTATGTTATAGCAAACCCAAAAGTAGATGAACAAGACCACTGCCGCGGTGTGCATCTCCCGCCGAGCATTAAATGGGAAGAAATACTTTTTCCGAGATATTCACAATTTTTCATTTTCCGCTAAAATCTAAGATGGCCGCCAAAAGTGGGCAAAAATGAAATTTTTCCCCTAGGCACAGAATACTGTTGTACTACCCTGTGGGTGAAAAAGTTTGTTCCAAATCACTCTATCTTATACGGTTTTAAAGATATTCACACTTTTTCAGTTTCCGCTAAAATCAAAGATGGCCGCCAAAAGTGGCGAAATTTGAAATTTTTGCCCTTTGTATAGGTTACTCTTGTACTACCCTGCGGGTCAAATCGCTGTATCTCGTACGGCTTTCAAGATATTCACACTTTCTCATTTACTTTTAGAGATAATTCGCATTTACTCATTTTGAGTAGGTGGGTAATTAGCTATGGGTCTGAAACTTCACCATGCGAAAGCTCTCTCAAAAATAGATGAATGAGTTATTTGATAAAAATTGGGTCTCCACAATAGTTTTAGAGATAATTAGCATTTATCCATTTTGAGTAGGTGAATAATTAGCTACGGGTCTGAAACTTCAAGTGAAAGCTCTCCCAAAAGTAGATGAATGAGTTATTTGAGAAAAATTGGCTATCCGCAATACTTCTAGAGATAATTGGCATTTACTCATTTTGAGTAGGTGAGTAATTAGCTATGGCTCTGAAACTTCACCATGTGAAAGCTCTTCCAAAAGTAGGTGAATGAGTTATTTGAGAAAAATTGGCTATCTGCAATACTTTTAAGAGATAATTTGCATTTACTCATTTTGAGTAGGTGAGTAATTACCTACGGGTCTGGAACTTTACCATGTGAAAGCTCTCCCAAAAGTAGATGAGTTATTTGATAAAAAATTGGGTATCCGCAATACTTTTAGAGATAATTAGCATTTACTCATTTTGAGTAGGCGAGTAATTAGCTACGGGTCTGAAACTTCACCAAGTGAAAGCTCTCCCAAAAGTAGGTGAATGAGTTATTTGAGAAAAATTGGCTATCTGCAATACTTTTAGAGATAATTCGCATTTACTCATTTTGAGTAGGTGAGTAATTAGCTATGGGTCTGAAACTTCACCATCTGAAAGCTCTTCCAAAAGTAGGTGAACGAGTTATTTGAGAAAAATTGGCTATCTGCAATACTTTTAGAGATAATTCGCATGTACTCATTTTGAGCAGGTGAGTAATTAGCTATGGGTCTCAAACTTCACAATGTGAAAGCTGTTCCAAAAGTAGGTGAATGAGTTATTGAGAAAAATTGGCTATCTGCAGAGATAATTCGCATTTACTCATTTTGAGTCGGTGAATAATTAGGTACAGGTCTGAAACTTCACCAAGTGAAAGCTCTCGCAGAAGTAGGTGAATGAGTTATTTGACAAAAATTGGCCATCTGCAATACTTTTAGAGATAATTCGCATTTACTCATTTTGAGCAGGTGAGTAATTAGCTATGGGTCTGAAACTTCACCGTGTGAAAGCTCTTCCAAAAGTAGGTGAATGAGTTATTGAGAAAAATTGGCTATCTGCATTACTTTTAAGAGATAATTCGCATTTACTCATTTTGAGTAGGTGAGTAATTATCTACGGGTCTGAAACTTCACCATGTGAAAGCTCTCCCAAAAGTAGATGAATCAGTTATTTGATAAAAATTTGGTATCCGCAATACTTTCACAGATAACTAGACCTAGTGCATCGGAGAACCGATGCAAATTGTATCCACCGTAAAGACAATGCACCAAAACCTCTAGGACCAATAATAAGCGAGTTATAAGCACTTTTAAGTTTGGCTGTCCTCATTTGACCTTCAAGGAGGGGCCCAAGGTCAAATCCGACCACGCCAGAAGATTCCCAGCGCATGATTTCCTATATGTTGGTTTACCATCAGAAAACATCTAGGACCAATAATAAGCAAGTTATAACCACTTTTAAGTTTGGCTGTCCTCATTTGACCTTGAAGGAGGGGCCCAAGGTCAAATCCGACCACGCCAGAAGAGTCCCAGGCCATGATTTCCTATATGTTGGTTTACCATCCCAAACCTCTAGGACCAATAATAAGCGAGTTATAAGCACTTTTAAGTTTGGCTGTCCTCATTTGACCTTGAACGAGGGGCCCAAGGTCAAATCCCACCACACCAGAAGATTCCCAGCCCATGATTTCCTATAGGTTGGTTTACCATCCCAAACCTCTAGGACCAATAATAAGCGAGTTATAAGCACTTTTAAGTTTGGCTGTCCTCATTTGACCTTGAAGGAGGGACCCAAGGTCAAATCCGACCACACCAGAAGATTCCCAGCCCATGATTTCCTATATGTTGGTTTACCATCCCAAACCTCTAGGACCAATAATAAGCGAGTTATAAGCACTTTTACCTTTGGCTATCCTCATTTGACCTTGAAGGAGGGGCCCAAGGTCAAATCCGACCACACCAGAAGATTCCCAGCCCATGATTTTCTATATGCTGGTTTACCATCCCAAACCTCTAGGACCAATAATAAGCAAGTTATAAGCACTTTTAAGTTTGGCTCTCCTCGTTTGACCTTGAATGAGGGGCCCAAGGTCAAATCCGACCACACCAGAAGATTCCCAGCCCATGATTTTCTATATGTTGGTTTACCATCCCAAACCTCTAGGACCAATAATAAGCGAGTTATAGGCACTTTTACCTTTGGCTATCCTCGTTTGACCTTGAAGGAGGGGCCCAAGGTCAAATCCGACCACACCAGAAGATTCCCAGCCCATGATTTTCTATATGCTGGTTTACCATCCCAAACCTCTAGGACCAATAATAAGCAAGTTATAAGCACTTCTAAGTTTGGCTGTCCTCGTTTGACCTTGAAGGAGGGGCCCAAGGTCAAATCCGACCACGCCAGAAGATTCCCGGCCCATGATTTCCTATACGTTGGTTTACCATCCCAAACCTCTACAATCGATAATAAGCGAGTTATAAGCACTTTTAAGTTTGGCTATCCTCGTTTGACCTTGAAGGAGGGGTCCAAGGTCAAATCTGACCACATCAGAAGATTCACAGCACATGATTTCCTATAGGTTGGCTTCACATTGCAAACCTCTAGGACCAATAATAAGGGAGATATAGGCACTTTTAAAGTCCGCTATGTGGGTTACTTCGGCACTCCGTGGATGACCTTGAATTAGGAGCTTCAAGGTCAAATGTGTGCAAGGTTGTAGAGGACATGTATATGTGTCATACATATCACCTATGAAGAGATTCAACCTTCTACCTATGAGGAACAGCCAGTAGAAAAATGTGAATTATTTTCAAAGAAATGCCTGTGGCGGCCATCTTGTTTTCCTTCCCAGAGAAGCTTACCCCCCAATGAAGATATCCTGCAAATTTGGTGAACCTAGCTGCTGTTGTTTTCCTATTCCGGTGGATACAATTAGCATTTACTCATTTTGTTCTTATGGTTTGTGAGATATTTGTGATTTTTCGCATTTTCACTAAAAGTAGCAATAAAGTAGCCATTACTCACTTGTACATTGAGCAACAGTTGTGAAACTTCAATATGTTACAGTTCACAAAAAAGTACATGAACAACATATTTGAGAGAAATTATGTAGCTGCAATACTTTTGAAGATATAAGCCATTTACTCATTATGGCTATCATTAAAAATTGACAAAGTAGCTATTACTCACTTAGCTATGGAGATACACTTCCAAACTACTGACCATGTTGTAGCTGTGGAGAAAGTAGCTGAACAACATATTGCAACAAAATACTCTAAATGCAATAGTTTGACAGTTATAAGCCATATAATTACATTAGGTAAAAGTGCTATTACTCACTCAAAAGCAGGCCAAAGTTCACCAATCCCCTTAGCATAGGACATTGTTGTACCACCCGGTGGGTCAAAAATTCGCTCGAAATTGCTCTATCTCTTACGGTTTGCGAGATATTCGTGATTTTTCACATTTTCACTAAAAGTAGCAATAAAGTAGCCATTACTCACTTGTACATTGAGCAACAGTTGTGAAACTTCAATATGTTACAGTTCACAAAAAAGTAGATGAACAACATAATTGAGAGAAATTGTGTAGCTGCAATACTTTTGAAGATATAAGCCATTTACTCATTATGGTTATCATTAAAAATTGACAAAGTAGCTATTACTCACTTAGCTATGGAGATACACTTCCAAACTACTGACCATGTTGTAGCTGTGGAGAAAGTAGCTGAACAACATATTGCAACAAAATACTCTAAATGCAATAGTTTGAGAGTTATAAGCCATATAATTATATTAGGTAAAAGTGCTATTACTCACTCAAAAGTAGGCCAAAGTTCACCAAACCAAAAAAAATTTGAAGAGCGTAAAAATGCATTAGGACAAGTAATTTACCAAAAATGTGGAACTGTAGTAGTTTCAGAGAAAACTGCGTGACCCACGCACGCACGTACGTACGCACACACATGGTGCAAATTATAACATATTTAAACAAAATTCTCTAAATGCAATAGTTTTCAAGTTACAACTGATTTACTCAACAGTGATAATCTCAAAGTAGCTATTGCTCAGGTATGTAATGAGCTACAGGTCTGCAATTTCACTAGGTTATAGCTGACCCAAAAGTAGATGAATAACATATTTATACAAAATTCTCTAACTGCAATAGTTTTCAAGTTACAAGTGATTTTACTCATTGTGGAAGATACTGAAAAATCAGAAACTAGCTATTACGCACTTAGCTATAGAGATAGACTCCCAATGTACTCACCATGTTGTAGCTATAAAAAAGTAGCTAAATAACATATTTTAACAAAATGCTGTAAATGCAATACTTTTCAAGTTATAAGTGATTTAGTGCATGATTTCATGAATTTTAATGCATTAAAATTTATTTTAAAAATTCATAAAAAAAAATTAAGAAAGATCTAGGCCTGACAAGGGAATCTATTTGTGGCCTAGCACAAAAATGCAATATATGAGAGAAATCCCTGCAATAGTCAATGAGAAAATTGTGATAAAGTGTTGAAATTTTCACACTTTTGGTGGGGCTACCTCACTTGTAATGGCTCTAGCAAACAGACGAACAGACAGATTTGCATGCCTTGAACAATTTTTCATCCTCGATAGTTATGGTATTTTTAAAAAAATAGCCAGCCTCGGCAGGCAAGAACCCCAGCCCGCAGGTACAGCTAAATAGCCAACAACATTGAGATTTGGGAAAATCTTAGGAACAACTTCTACTGTAAGAAGTATAGAGAACCCACAAGATGTTCAAAAGATTCACAGGACATGATTTCTTACAAGTAGTTTTCATATTTTGAAGCAAAAGAAACTATTATAAGGGAGACATAAGGCCTTTTTGATATGATGACCCTCCTATTTGCCATTAATGATTGGCCATTTTGTTTCCAAAACAAGGACACAATTACTCTCAGGCAAGCTTTCCTATCCATTAACATGTGCAAATCTGATGTAGATGCAATATTTTAGGTTACAGAAAACATTAAAGATTTTAGAACTAACTTTAAGATAAGAAAATTTTAAAAGTGTTGCCATGGCAACAGTTGCCGCTGGATCCCCCCCAAAACCTAATCAGCTGTAGATCCTCTTGGGGTAAACATATCCTGAAAATTTGGTGAAAATCCATGCATGGGTTTAGGCTGTGGAACACCTACAAAGTTTAAGACCTGAAAATCTTAAAAGTGTTGCTGTGGCAACAGATATTACTGGATACCCCCCAAAACCTAATCAGCTCTAGATTCTCTTGGGGTAAACATATCCTGAAAATTTGGTGAAAATCCGTGCAGGGGTTTAGGCTGTGGAACACCCACAAAGTTTAAGACCCGAAAATCTTAAAAGTGTTGCCATGGCAACAGTTGTTACCGGATACCCCCGAAAAAGCTAATCAGCTCTAGATCCTGTTGGGGTAAACATCCCCTGAAAAGTTGGTGAAAATCCATGCAGGGGTTTAGTCTGTGGAACACCCACAAAGTTAAGACCCGAATATCTTAAAAGTGTTGCCATGGCAACAGTTGTTACCAGATAACCCCCAAAACCTAATCAGCTGTAGATCCTCTTGGGGTAAACATCTCCTGAAAATTTGGTGAAAATCTGTGCAGGGGTTTAGGCTGTGGAACACCCACAAGCTTTATGCCTGCTGCCGCCGCTTAAAAAACAGCATGTCCCTGGGCCTTGTAGTTTTGGAGAAGTTGTTCACGTGGACGTGGACGCCCACGCCGCAGATTGACGACATAATGTCAGCTGACTGACATAAAAAAAAACAGGAAAACTTCCAGGATTACACACACACACTGAAAGGAGTTTACTTTTCCAACATAAAACAATATAATAACAGTAATACAGGGAAGCAAAAAAGAAGTATTGACAGAAGCTGCTATTCAGGAATACAAAACTTGACCTAACAAAGAAAACAAATATCATCAGTGTTTGCTAAACAATTAGACCTTAAATTCATGCAGAGGCTAAAATAAAACTACAGTCTAACACATGCCGGTGATTTTTTAACAATAATGTTTTTAGTATTGCAAGATGCCGGTTTTAAATAAATGCCCAAGCCCATATCCAATAACATTCTTATTCTTAGAAAAAATTTTTTTAAGAATACAGGCATTTTCTTAGAAAACAATTCCAACAATAAGAAGAATTTCTAAGAATAAGAGTTTGTCAAAATTTACATTAAAAAGTGTATTTGGAATATATTTTTCCTACAAATAATTGCTTCATGTTAATAAACAATTAAAATACTAATGCTACCTCCTTTCTCACATCCACTTTGACATTTTCACCTTTAAAAATAAAAATAGTCTCATGAATATAAAATTCTTATTCTTAGAAGATTTTCTTAGTTGTTTTCTTACATACTTCTGAGAATAAGAATGTCGGTGAGTATGGGTTCGGGTCTGTGCATTCTTGAAAATGCCCGGTAACAATTTGGATAGCCAGATACAGTGGATCCTCTATTACCAAAACTTCAACTATTTAAACTTTTCAATTTTACAGTTTTATTTGCTTGCATAGTTCGAAACATAATAATAACATTACAAAAAACAGCTCCTCAAATAATTAAATTATGTTTCAACATTTTATAAAAATTTAGGGACTTTTTAAATTTTATGTACATACACATTTAACATTTAAAATGAGACTGTACAAGAAGTATCTAATTCTGTACACTTACAATCTTATTTCCTTCAAAATAAGACTTCTTATGTTGTTGAATCTATGGTAGAGTAAAAGGTTAACCAAACTGTGAGACCAATCAATAAGTAAAACGTTATTATAGTTTCAAAATGTTAACCAAACTTTCTGGTGTCAATCCTGTCAATTTAACTACATAATGATATATATGATGTTTTGTTAAATTTACATTCACAAATTACAGATACAATAGCATACTATTTATTCTGGAATATTTGGTTATGTTTGCTGCATTACATACAATATACTTTTCCATGGGCTAAATTAGACTGAGGGAAATAAAGCAATAATAATATTAACTGAAATTAGATTATGTGTTTTATTTCAGAATTTATTGCAAAATATTGCTTTACAGTTTACTTTTTGCGAGTTCTTTTATTTCTGCTTAAAAACTCTTGTTGCCAGGGACTTAGAATAACCATGCACATAATGTAGGGAGCCAATACACTAATATTCCATTTTGCCAATTATTATTAATATACTTTTATTACGTATTTATTTGTTTTCTACAGTTTAGCCTTGACCCCTGTTTGTCTGCATAACTTCTGACCTATACATTAAATCAGGGTCATACATTCACACAAGGTAGTCCAATAGTCATTCTATCCTTATCAAAAGTCATGTGGATCATAAATCCGGATTAACTTTTATGTGATTTTTCAGTATTTCCTGTAGACTAGGGCTTGTGAGTTTTCAAGCATTGCTTCTTAATATTAAAACACATCTCTCCTATACATGATATGACTTCTATTTTATGAACAAAACTGTTCTCTTTATATTTTTGGATAATAGAGGTTCCAGTGTATTTATAATAAGGAAAAAAATCAAGGAAAAAAATATATGCAGAAAATAAAAATGAACACAGCAAACTTTAACAAAAAAACTCCAACTATAAAAGTTGGAAAAAAGTACATCAAAACTAGATTTGCACAGGTAACTTCCTACTACAGATGATACACATGATAGTTAGACCACAAAAAAAGAACATTTTCATAATGATTCTACTACAGAGAAACTAAAAATATCTGTGTAAAATAGCATCAGAGATGCCCATAACCCACAACCTGGGGAAATAGTTTTCAACACCATGACATATAGAAGTAGTGAAACAGTACAAAGACCAGGATACTTTCAGCGCAGTGTCACTTATATAAAGGTCCAAATAATGTTTAAATAGAGAAAATAACATCTAAGAGAAAGAAAATATATGTAAAGATAAAGTACTAAAACAAGACAATTCAAGATTTTCAAATTCATGGTCACTATGGCAAGGTCAAAGGTCAAATCAAGGTCACACCTTGACGTTGCACACCTACACCCCCTAACCAATGTCCCTAAAAAGGATCAACTTCCTACACCTTACGGTTTCCAAGATACAGCGCAGACAAGATTTTATAGGTCAAGGTCACTACGGCAAGGTCAAAGGTCAAATCAAGGTCAGACCATGATGTTGCACACCTACACCCCTAACCAATGTCCCTACCAAGTATAAACTTCCTACACCTTACGGTTTCTGAGATATAGCCCCGACAAGATTTTATAGGTCACTATGGCAAGGTCAAATCAAGGTCAGACCATGACGATGCACACCTACACCCCCTAACCAATGCCCCTACCAAGTATCAACTTCCTACACCTTACAGTTTCTGAGATATAGCCCTGACAAGATTTTCAAACTCAAGGTCACTACGGCAAGGTCAGATCAAGGTCAGACCATGATGCTGCACACCTACACCTCCTAACCAACATCCCTACCAACTTCCTACACCTTACGGTTTCTGAGATACAGCCCAGACAAACTTTTTCCCGCCACCTATCAGGACACCATGGGTGAAAACAATACCCTGACAGTCCTTAAGGGCTGTGGGGTAATAAAACTAACCACATTGATTCTTAATCTATTCTCAGCTTTAAATAACAAAGTTTTCATTGATTTAAAGATAAAGTTCTTATTATAGAATCCGTCAACTGTTCACAAGCTTGCCAAAATTCATTCTAAATACACAACTGTTCTTTCTCTATTTTTCAGTTAAGGCATTTGTCCATTGACATAACAAAGACTATTATAAAGACATTTTTTCTGAGATGTGAAAAACAAAACATTCTTTAAAATAAAGAAAATTCTTTTTTAAAAAAACACATTCACCATTTAAAGCATAGAATGGACAACAAATATTTATGAAGATAAACCAGATCCAAAATAAAACAAAATAAAGTCATAAGTGTAAGGTTTCTGCTTGGTTTTGTAGTCAAATGGTTTATTAGAAAACTTAATATATCAATTTTCTCTGTTGGTGTACCACATTGTGTCAAAAATTTGCCATAGGCAAAATTCCCATGCCTCACTTTTAATCCTGGTCCAATTTTGAGCTCAATTTGAGCTTGATCCCCTTTTGTGATTACCTGCCCTGTGTTACTACACCATTAAAAAATAGCATCTGAGATGCCCATACCCAACACCCTGGGGAAATGGTTTTAAACGCCATGAGATATAGAAGTAGTGAAACAGTACAAAAGTCAGGATACTTTCAGAGCAATGTCAGTTATATAAAGGTCCAAATAATGTTTAAGTAGATCAAATAACTTCTAAAAGAAAGAAAATGCACTTCAAGATAAAATATTGAAACAAGACAATTCAATAACAAGATGATGGCATTCATCTGCATACTAAAAATTATGAAGCTGCAACTGGAGAATACCTGTTAATGTAAATAGCACAATTATGTAAAAGTAGATATAATAATCAGTTGCAGCAATCCCTACGTCTTGGTCATAAGAGAAACATGTCTCAAATATGGCAGGTGAACACACTTTGGCAGAGCCAAAGTAATGGGTCATACATTGATGCACAGCTAAACCCCTTAACCAATGTCGCTACCAAGGGTCAACATTCTACACCTTATAGAATCAAAGAAATAGCCTGGCCAAGATTTTTAAACTCATGGCCAATGTGACAAGTTCAAAAGTTAAATCAAGATCACACCATGATATTGCACAGCTACAAACCCCAACTAATGTCCCTACCAAGTATCAACTTCCTACTCCTTACGGTTTCTGAGATATAGCCTGGACCAAATTTTATAGGTCAAGGTCACTAAGGCAAGGTCAAAGCGAGGTCACACCATGACATTGCACACCTACAACCCTGAACCAATGTCCGTACCAATTATCAACTTCCTACATCTTAATAGTTTCCGAGATCTAGCCCAGGCAAGATGTTATAGGTCAAGGTCATTACAGCAAGGTCAAAGGTCAAATCAAGGTCACACTATGGCGTACAACCCACAACCAATGTCCCTACCAAGTATCAAATTCCTACACCTTACAGTTTCCGAGGTATAGCCCAGACAAGATGTTGTAGGTCAAGGTCACTGCAGCAAGATCAAAGGTCAAATCAAGGTCACACCATGACGTTACACACCTACACCCCTAACCAAGGTCCCTACTAAGTATCAATTCCTGCACCTTAAGGTTTCTGAGATATAGCCCAGACAAGCTTTTCAAACTCAAGGTCACTACAGCAAGGTCAAATCAATGTCACACCATGATGTTGCACACCTACACAATCTAACCAATGTTCCTACCAAGTATCAAATACCCCTACCAAGTATCAAATACCTACTCCTTAGAGTTTCCGGGATACAGCCCAGACAAACTTTTTCCTGTCATATGCCCGCCCGCCCACCCATCCGGACACCATGGATGAAAGCAATACTCCGACAACCCTCAAGGGCTATGGGGTAAAAACCAGAATATTCAAATTTCATAAAAACTTATTGTGGGTTTTATTAAGTCATTTGAAAAACTAAATTCTCTCTCATCTTTCAATGACATTTTATTGTTCAAAACAAGCTATTCCTCTCAAAAATCATTGAGGGAGACAGACATCTGCATAACACAGGTGACACTACACAATATTCCATTGGACATAACATCTTCTATTACATAATTCACAGACCTCATCAGAAATTGTTGCACATTATCACACAAGGGACACACTGATATTACAGCTTAAATTTCATTTATATTGCAGCTGAAACATATTACACACACAATAAAACCTTGTCAACAAGTTTATGTCTGTCACAGACAATAGATACCGTTCTAAAATTATTGTAGTTTTCTCTTTTAAACATTCCAACTGACTGGGCTACTGTTGTCAGTACAGCGAACTTCCATTGTGTGCAACCAACCATGGATCAGTCATACATCAAGTACCTACAATTCAGTTACCACTTATGACATCACACAATGACATTGCACACCTACAACCCTCAACCAATGTCCGTACCAATTATCAACTTCCTACACCTTACAGTTTCCGAGATATAGCCCAGGCAAGATGTTATAGGTCAAGGTTACATAAACTTGCAGGGTATTTGTTTCATTAATAGAACACGAAAATGTACATTGACATGATTCAAAATGTTAAATTTTACTCAGGGAGAAATACAGCATCTTAATTGAAAATCCTTGCAATATAAAACAACTGGAATTGCATTGTGTAATTCATCAGTATACCTTGCAAGCCCAATTGTTAATTTAGGGGGATATCACTACCCATCTACTTTGGATAGTTGTTTATCAGTCACAGATAGGATGTGAATTAATTTGAAGATTTTGCCACTTCGACTCAGGTGGTACAACAGTAACATGAATAAACTTGAGAGAAAAACATGAATGAGGACATTTTTATTTCCACCGTGCTTGGTGTGCACGTAACACATACATACATACATAGTCAATCACTATAAAATAATCAATAGTGGCCCTTACATAAGCGCGCCAACAAGGTTCATTATAGCGGTGTTTTATTCCAAACTAATGTGCTACCAAAGTCAGTTTCACAGACACAGCGTTAAACATCAAGGGATTGGTGGTATGTCTGACAAAACTGACATGGACAGAAAATAATTCAGGTTTTGTCTGGTAACAACCATTTTCAAAGGCACTTGAATAGGACATAAACCTGTTCAAATCACAACCTGAGTGACTTACGTTGTAGTGCTTTCTCCACTTCCCAATCATTGATATTTAGGTTAAAATTAAAAATGAAACCAAAATGCTACTGTCAATCGTGATGGATTCCTTTCTATTCATGAAACAAGTCACATGTACACACAATTTTTTTGACAAATGGTGCTGTAGTGGCAATACTGCGTCCCTTCCCCCTCTGATGCAGTGACTCTGATTGTGGGCCCGTTTTCCATCATATTCCATCATAACCTAATAAACTGATATGTCCTAAGACTAAGAAATTGTTTAATTCCTAAATTTTTTTTTTACAATTCCGAAGAACAGTGTAACAAACTCGATACATTTTTGAAGGTGGCAGTACTTTTAGTTAATCGCTGATTAAAATGAGGTGTTCGCCTCCTAAAAACTTACTGAAAGCACACATTTATAAGCACTTTTGAAAATTATTATTCATTAAAATTTTCAAGCTCTAAGAATTTCAAGAGAAAAATTCTCATATAAGAGTATTCTAACAATATGAAAGTAGGTGAATATGGCTTCTGCTTACCTCAACATTCATCATTAACATGGTCTCATGAATGCCAAACAGAAAAATTTTCTTTCATTAGTAAGACATGCATGGTCGATGTTTTTCAAATTAATCTGCTCCATTAATATGTAATCATGATTCCTGATGCATAATTTTAAGAGTAACTTTCATTTATTTTGGTCCCACAAGATTAAGGAGGAAACCGCAATTACATAACAATTTCTTCTATTTGGGTACACTTGTTTTTCTCTCGATACACAAGTCGCACACTACATCCTAAACAATATTACTTTATTTTAACCATGTTCAATGACCTACAAATGTCTGGGGAACAGGTGGTCCCATTAGATGAGATAAAGTTAGGTTTTTCACAATCTTTTTTTCAATAACTAAGGTCATAACTGCGTGGGTCCCTCTGTGTATCAGACATCTTTTCACTTGAGGTGCAGTCTGAATCAACTGTAAAGTTTTACAGAATTTGGCTCACATAAACCTCCAATATAATTCTACATGCTTCTTCCTTTATATTTTTAAAGGCATCTTACGCAAACAAAATTCATATTTAGCCAAAACTTTCCATATTTAAAGCTTTTTTTTAAAAAAAAAAATAAGTTAAATTGAACATAAAGTAACATTGAACATTAAGCATAAAAAAATCCTCAAAAGCTGTTTGTTCCATTGGCTGAGACAGTTAACAGTTACATTAAACAGAAAATGATAACACAATTTTACAAAGACAATAATATATTATTAACAGTATTCCAAAGGCAAAGCATCCACATGTAAACTTGTTAAAGTGGACAAGTTAACAAAAATTAGGATGAGCATGTTTCAGGTAAAGCAATACATTAATAAAGATTTATTACTAATAATGAACTCATTCGTGTTAATTGTAAATCGATTATTTAGCGAGTACAAACACTTAACTTTCAGTCTGGTCAATCTGGAAGTCATTTTCTGAGGGTGTTTAAGTGTTACCCAGTAGATGAATCAAAAATATGAATCCAAGGTCATGATGATGTTATTTTACACAGGAAAGAAATCTACAGAAGATCACAGTTCAAGAGTAATGCTTTACTATGACTGATATATCACAAATATTTTTTGCATGTATTTCGATCATCATTTTAAGAACAACCACACCCAACATTTTTTCAAGTCAGGAAAGAATACTTTGTTTTCACACCGGGTTAAATGCTTTGATAATGCACCTCTAAAAATAGCTCAAAAAAAATTTACTCACAATGAAGCAATCTTTAATACTGATCATGTGACGAGTTAGTCTGGAGAAAACAACTGTGAATAAAACTCCACTAATTTATGTTCATTGTAAAAAAAGAATGATATTATTTTAATATGTGTTGAGAAAACTTTGGCCAAATAACAAGATGGATGCTTATTAGACGTCATACTTTTTAATTTTACATTTGTTTATATCATGAATTTTTTTTCCAAGGTTATACCAATTCACTTTTCCATTTCAAACTTTAAAATTTCACTTTTTTATTCAAACATGTCTCAATTTTTTATATAAATAGTAAAAACTCAGCACTGCTCAGATTAATTGCTCATTAATGCAAACATTGTCTGAAACACATTTGAGAAAGCTTATTAACAGATTTGTAACAGCTAAATTTAATAGTGAATTAAGGTTGGTGAAGGTAAAGTCTTTTTGCCGCATTTAACCTTTACAAAAGAAAAGCTGACATTTTATTCCATTCACACAATGCACTTAGAAAAATGATAGGACATTCAATCCAAAAAACATTTGAGGAGTTAAAGTAATTGATATTTTATGACACAACAGCATTTGTTAGCAATTTGTTATAAAACACTATTTAATCAATATAACATTAAGTTAGAAATATGACCATATTTGACCTCAACAAAAGTACAGAAACAGATTTTGCAATAACAAACAACTGCACAAATGCTTCCACAGAGCTAAAACAGGACATAACCACAATACTGAACCTAATACATTAGATGTAAGTCACATCACACTATGCCAGAATTTGGTAGTCAAGTGCCACAGCACTATTGTTACCATCACAACCTCTATTATCTAAACTTGTTGGGGTGGAGGGGAAAATGTGCTCAAATAATAGGTTTGTTTAATAGAAAGTTCATTAAATAGAAGAGGTACTTCCAAGAGAAACGGTGGCAAGTGTCAGTGTAGGAGAATGGAAATAAATGCAGAAAGTAGAATACTTGGATAATGGAGAATACTTCATATTAAACATTAATTGAGTGTTTAACCCCCAAAAATCAACTGAAAATCTGTTTGGTAGGCACATCTGTGAAGGCTATGGGGTACACATGTACTAACTTTCAAAATCATCATTTTAAGTATGCAACCTTTTTGGGGAAGTGCCTTTATCCCATAGGTGTACCAAGGGTACGACCCCATTTTCAAAAAATTCATGTCGCAATATTCTAACAAAAACTGTGAATCAGCATCAAATCAAATCAAAATTCTAGTAAAGGACAGGAAGTCTGATTATATGATTAAATGATGGGCTACGTTTGTTATATCACAAATTGGTTTTCACTTTCACTTTCAAAGATTTATCAAAATACAATGAATAACAATAAAACATGTACAGAGTATATACCTCCAGTTTAAATGCAATAACCATTACACAAAATTCATTGCTGAGATTACAATCATAGATATTAATCCTCACAAAAATACTGCTAGTTTTTCAGTTTTTAATATTTAGCTTTATTGTTTTAACACACAATGTTACTGTTTTCTGTGGAGATTAACACATTATCAAGTAAGAAAATTAGTCAAATACACAGGACTGTTTTTTATGAATTTTACTCTGTATATAAATATATATTAGTGGTGGGAACAGCGAACTGGTATTCCACTTTTTGTTTCACTGCAGTAGAAATGACAACATCCGTAAAGAATACTTTAGAACCGGTTATTAAAACCATTGTTATATTAGGCTTGCTAATGGCCGATATGTCATTAAATATATATTGCTGGTAATAGATCATAATTTCACTTTGGTAAAAATGAAGTTTAGTAACTTTAACATATCTCACAAACATGTTTTAAGTTTCACCATATCAGTAACAACCATATGAAATACCAGAATTTGTTCGGTTTCAAAGCCACCAAAACCGATTCAAAGTTTCAAAAACACTCCGACAACTAATATATATTTGTTATCAAATCCCCATTCGTGAATAACATTCATAGCTTCTAAAGATCATACTTCTGTCTAGTACTTTCCCTGGTACATATAACAGTCTCATGGAAACTAAGTATATTCTGAGGAAGTGTTAGGCTGAGTACCCGAAACTAGATGAATTTCAGTAGACACAGAGCAGAAAATTCCAAATATGGTATTGAAATTTAATTTACATATATAAATAAGACAGGTGAAACCTGATATTTATTTACATTTATTTTCCAAATTTTGATATTATTTTCCTAATCTCCATATATTTTTGAACTGATATTTTGATTACATCAGCCATGTTTTTTACCCTTTACTAGTACTTTGAGATAATTACCTCTAAAGCAATAGTTATGTCTTTGTCACAAACCCTTGCTATCTTCATCATCAGGACATATTATATCTTACACTTACATCTTCAATGAGAGACACACATAAACACAACCCATTTAAACATTCTCACAAAGAATACAATGATAGGGTTTTCATTTACAAATAATGGTCTTTTCTCTCCTTAAGATTCCAGTAAATATAAACATTTTTGAGCCAAACACAAACATCCCAGTTTTTTATATTTGTGCTTTTTTTTGTTTCTTTTGTTGCCTTCAAGAAATATATTTGTTGCTTTATTTTTCATGCAAAGCAAATCTCCTCCAATCATGAGGATTCCCCTGAGCTATCACATGACATAAACAGATCATTAGCCGAGCCGTTCATGAGTTGGCCATTGTCCTGCCTGCCTTCCAGTAGAGATACATTATTTGACTGCATGCTCTGGAACCTTTTCTGGTGACCTGGGCCTTTGCCACCCTTGAGGTTCGCCCCAATACTTTCTCCTTCAGAGTAGGATCGCATTCGATTCTGGGAGGGAGATGCAGGCTTCTTGGACAGATTGAACATGGAAAAGGAAGAGTCGTCGGTGATTTCATGGTCGATTTCCAAAAAGTCAGGCAACTGCAGCTCATCACCTTTCAGGGTGGTATAAGTTTCCAGGATGATGAGACCCCGGCAGCTGGAAAAGTGGTTCAAATGAAATATTAACTCCTTTTTACAACCAAGTCAATTATATTCAACCAGGGTAGGGTCTCAGTATCGAGACCATTTCATGGAAATACTGTGACAACACTTTACAACTGACATCTTGACTGTCAATACGTATTACTGTGGGAAAACGTTCCATGCTGGAAACAAACCCTAAATCTGGAGATATTACAAGGTTTTATCATATATGCTTGTGCATTTAGCAACTTTTATAGAGACTTCATTTGAGTAGAACTGCCATGTTTTGTTTGTATGAAGAATGTACTAAAGTGAAACTTTTTTGGACTCCCTGAATTGGAATGGTTTTGTATTGATGAGATATCAAAATGGACCTGTTACTGAACCTGCCCTATATTCAACTCTATTAAGAGGAAATAGCTTATGTAAAGTTAATCCAGCTAGGTACAATATCTTTGACCTGAAAGAATTTCACAAGTTTTTCAAAACCAGTTCTTGCTATTGGACAGGTGTGTATATCTAAAAACATTACAAACAAACCTTAAAATACTTCAATGCCATTTTGTTTAAAGTAAGTAACTCTTTGATAAAACACACTAGATAGCATCAGTACTAACATTTATCCACCAACTGAAGAAGCTATATTATATATAACTTTACTTTATGAAAAAATTGTACTGAATTTTCAAAACTGGTTCAGAACCACATATTGGTTATTCTTGCAAACCACTAACTGTTCCTTGAAAATCAAAACTGCATTTTTACTAGCGATGGGCGAGTAGCCACAATATTTTGGGGCAAACTTTTTTTCCTACTGTTCTGCCCCTAAGAGCAAACTTTTTTTCTACTGTTCTGCCCCTAAGAGCAAGAGGGTGTCTAAGAGACTCTCAAGCAAGCTTTCCTATCCATTAACATTTTGTGCAAATCTGATGAAGATAGATGCAATATTTTAGGTTACAGAAAACATTTAAGATTTTAGAACTAACTTTAAGACCCAAAAATTTTAAAAGTGTTGCCGTGGCAACAGTTGCTGCTGGATACCACCCAAAACCTAATCAGCTGTAGACCCTCTTGGGGTAAACATATCCTGAAAATTTGGTGAAAATCCATGCATGGGTTTAGGCTGTGGAACACCCACAAAGTTTAAGACCCGAAAATTTTAAAAGTGTTGCCAAGGCAACAGTTGCCACTGGATACCCCCCAAAACCTAATCAGCTCTAGATTCTCTTGGGGTAAACATAGGTAAACATACCCTGAACATTTGGTGAAAATTCGTGCAGGGGTTTAGTCTGTGGAACACCCTCAAACTTTATGCCAGCTGCTGCCGCCCGGACAGTTCAGGGGACGACTATAACCCCAGCCTTTATTGGCTGGGTTTAATAAAACGGCTGATATGGAGTACTCCAATTTTATTCTTAAACTTCACCACAAGACAATTAAGTCAAACAGCTGCCCTCAAGTTTCACTAAAATAAGAATTTTGCGACTAAACCAGTTCAGACCCTGCTTACCTCTAATAGTCTATTCGTCTCCTCACAACTTAGAATTGGGTGAATAACATTTCTTAAGAGTCACATGCATAGCTCAAGTTTTAGAAAGTCCACTTACGCATCAGGACACGGCTCCTCATAGATGTCCATCTGAAAGTACTGGTTGTTCCACAGGAAGCACCTGCGCTTCTTATAGATACTGTAATGGCTTATGTCTTTCTGTGCCAGTAGCAGCTCATATTCACGTGTCGTGATCTGCATCTTCATCTCTGGCGCCTCCTCATTGATCTTTGGGCGACGAATGGTATGGGTGTATGTCCAGTTACCTGTAAAATGGAGAATTGGGTAGAAAAGCAAAAACTAAGTCCAGGGTTTTTTTACATACCTTTCAAACAGTTAAGGTAATATCAGTGCATTCAGCATGCTGCCCTGAGCTTGATTCAAACCAACCATAAAGGTGATTTAATGCCAAACTTGTTAACCACTCAGTGAAGTTTCTAAACCACAGAAGGCCTGAACATACCCTATCACTTGAAATTTTCACTAGATATTAACCTTAGCTATTTCAGCTAATGAGCCAGAATAATGAAAATTAATTCCTAGTGAAATTTTACATCTGTATTGTATTTGTGTGTGTAATAATTAAACTTTTCCCATCATTTTATTTTGAGGGGTATTTCAGTAAAGTGGTCTCAAATACCACAATTCCAAGCTTACCATGTCATCCCTAACCAGAGTTTATAAAATTAACCATAGTATGTAAAATCTGTATGTAATATTTGCCACAATATGTAAAATTTGAATGTGAATTCTGAAACAGATATACGGGATATTTATGTGGCCATGAAATGTGTCACACAAATTTCAATGTGTCTTACAATTCTAAGTACGGTAAGAGGGTATTTCTGAGTGGTGAATTTCCCATACCATTACAGTAAAATTCACAATTCTTACTCTAGGCTCAGTTACCTGTTGACCGATCACAACTAAACCGTTCAATATTTGTTAGGTGAATTAGTGTTTGAGGTACAGGACTGCTGAACCCACATGACAAGGTTTATACCTGGTAGCACTCTATTTATTACCACAAGCTAATATTAATTACTGAGAAGTGTAAATATGTTTGGCCCAATTCAGAAAATTTTCCAGAATCACACAAGAGGGACAGACTAAGGTAGATACAATGACAACAGAAAAAATAGAAAAGTAGAGAAAAAGTTTCAGATAAAAAATAGTTATCAGAAAGAGTGGTCTTCTGTAAAATGATCACAAATATATCAAATCCAAGCCACAATGAGATTTTATTAACTTTGTGACATTATTTACACTTGCAACAATATGCTGTTTTTTTGAGTGTGTGCAAACATAAACATCTATTCACTTTCAAATATCAAGTATTCAGGTTCCATTCAACGAATTTGCAAGGAGGTTTTGATTGCCTGGTGATAATCAAAAATACTTGTGAATCCTGCTTTTGTCAGACTCAATAGTTATTTATAAAGGGCTAGAGGTATGCGTATAATTTATTCATTAACTCAAGCAATAATGCTGGTTTCAGATTAGAATCAGGCTATATGTGACTTGAGGTATTGAAAACAATCTTTTGAGGGTGTCAAGATAATACCATTGAAGCTTGAGACACATAAAATTAACAGCACCCAACAAGCTTGAAATTACCAAATGGTATTAGTTTTACTGGAGTAACTCTTTCTTTAAGGGCTACCATATTTGGTCACTTTTGAACTCCAGTACTCTTTCTCCACCGCCAAGTACTTCTGTTAATATGAAAGCTATAAAATGTGTCATTCCTGACTGAATTTGTAACAAAAAAACCCTTACTATTTTACCTTAACTTTGGCATGAATATTTTTGAAAATTTAGCAGAAAAAGAGCACTATATTTCTTAGTTCTCTATACTCCAAATAGCCCATTACTCTTTACTAAGTATTTATGTATTTCATAACAGCCCCAGTGTTTTTTCATCTTTTAACAGATTTTCCAAATTTTATCACACGAGGCAAACTCCGTGAATCAGATGTTATTGTATCAAACTGGATTTACTATACAGTTGGCATATTTTTAAGAAAAACATCTCCTTTCAAATTTTTGATGATTGTATGAAAGCATATATTTGCTTTACAAGCATGTACAAATTATGCTTTTGGCATGGCAAATTAAACTCAAAGATTTAGTTTAAAGGTGTATAATGTTTAATGTCAATCCTTTTAAATCTCCGATCCATAATCTTCTCCTGATGGGGTAACTGAACTTTTATATGTTGAATTTTTTAGAGTTCTATTTCAAAATATTATAGACTCAAAATTGTCATTTACATTTACATGTGAAAACAGAAAAATTATCAGAGAAAGGAGGAAAGGAAATCTTCAAACAAACTGAAATAAAAGAAAAACATAACTTTTAACCTCCATGGAATGTCAGGTTTATGAATGGATTCAAATTTGAAGTAAATAAACTTGTGTTCATGAACTTTTATTCAACAAATAAATTCTAAAGACATGCCAACAAGATACTGAGTCACACTGGAGAAAAAACGTCTGCACTTTGTTCAGTGACCATCATCATTTGTTTATGGCTGCGGTTAAGGGTAATAACTTCTATATTAAATTAGAGTTTTGGAGACTTTGCAGAAAAATAAGCTTTCAGGTTAAACTTGATGAAAAAACCTCTGTGTGATCTTATTTCAATTCAAAGGCTTATTATGTTAATAAGAATATGTTTATCAGGTGATTAAGACATTATTAACTATTAATTCACCTCTTTCAGGTTCTTTGTATACAAGTTCCTAGGGGCACTATATAAATTTCTATTTCACCATTTTGTAACAGAAAAGGTACATCTATGAAACATTATAAGGTTGATTTAAGAAGTAACTTGAAGAAGTATAATAAAGCTGGCTGTAAGTAGGAACAAATCTTACACTTGATATTCTTTTACCAGAACTCTATTCTGTAGAGAGTGTTCTTTTCACCATGAAAACTACAAGAATTTACATAAATTTCATTTTAAAGTTTCAAAACATGGCTAACTCAGAGTAAGTTTTATAATAGCTTTGCATAACAGATGATATCAAAACAGAAAGCAGCAAGTACTCTAGTCATAATTTTGCAATAGTATAATTTACTGTTTAATTCTTTAACATATACTCGATTATTTAAATACACTTCTTATAATAAACACTATTCAAAACTAATCAAAATATTAAATAAACTGCTCTTACTGATTTAGCACCTGCTCATTCAACCTTTCCAAATATGTCTAAATTTTCTTGGGCTATAAAAAGTTTTCTTTTCCAAATAACCTATAAATCATACTAAAAAATCAAATCAGATATATCAGAAATGACAATTTACACCGATTTTCTGCAGACACTAGTTTTGAACCACTATATATACAAGAGCATAAAATGATGTGTCCCAAAGAGTTTTTCCAGAGATAGTACATTAAACAAAATGAAACCAATATCAACATAAACTGACAGCTAGCCTAAACAAGAATAAAAAGCACATTATCCAGACATAAACAGAACATCATAAACTCAAACAGAACCAGTGAGAGATTTCGTTCTCTACACCAACCAGATATATGAGACAAAAGATCTTCTGTGCACACAGTAAAATTTCCTTAGCGTTAAGTAGACATACAACTCTAAAAATAAAGATTAAATCAAGGTGCAAGGGAGGGAGAAAATAATAATAAAATCATGGTATGAAACTGATTTCCCAGTGAGTGAAGGAATCATGTTATCAGTATTTACCTCCACAAAGGAGGTTATATTTTTGGCTCGATGCTTTAGTCTGTTTGCAAAAAAATAACTTGATGCAACTTTTAGGAAACATTCACAATAGCACAAGAAACAGATGATTCCATTTTGATAGTGATATGGATCTGATTTACTGTCTGGATCCAAGAATATTGAGG
This sequence comes from Sabellastarte sp. h YS-2021, assembly GCA_964017235.1. Classification (NCBI taxonomy): domain Eukaryota; kingdom Metazoa; phylum Annelida; class Polychaeta; order Sabellida; family Sabellidae; genus Sabellastarte; species Sabellastarte sp. h YS-2021. Next base: position 52,785,860 of record OZ024933.1, read on the forward strand.
CATTTTTAATTGCATTCATAAACAATATTGAAGGTCTTGGTCCAGGCAGAGGCTCTCTGAATGTTCTTATTCAATACAAATCGATATCGCACCCTATATTTCAATATTGATACAACAAATGTCTAGTTCCATATAATTTCTAAAAATTCTCTCAAATAGTCTGAGCTATCATCATGATCTTGTCTAAAATCAATAATAAATTTAAAACCTTCAAGGCATGTTCGAAGATGTGTACAGGTAAACATAAACCAATTTGGGTATTTGAAGATGGCAAACAAAACCAACTCATGCTGAGGTTATCACACAGCCAAACAAAAACCACCTGTTCTAAACCACCGTAAACCAACAAGACAAATGCCACAGCAGTTATCACTAGTTGTATTGGAACTGAAATATTCAGCAATCAACAACAGGCATGACAGAAACATAATAACGAGCGCTTAGACTTAATTAGTGAAAATATCGAACATCCAAACAACTTTGACGCTGAAGCTCCATTTTTTCCCATAAATAAAACTTAAACATCACATTCTCCAAGCAATTGTCCTTTCTCATATGTCACCATAAGCGAAAAAAATCATGCAGAAAGTTAGAGCTATGTATTCATTTGTCCAACCCTGATGATACCAGGTGATAAGGCCTTGGGCAGGTTCCAAGACTAGGATAGTGATCAAGGTTTCCAAGTATGTTAAACATTATATGATTCATATTTTTAAGTTATCCATCATATAATCAAAAGGATTTAAATGCAAGGAATTCAAAATCTATTCTGTATTAAAACTTCTTTATACTAGTGGTGTAAATAATAGGGCAGGGTCAGTAACACCAGTATCGCAGTATCAAGACCAATTCACTTCAACACCGTGGTGACACTTTACAGACGATATTTCGAATGTCAGTGTATAATATTGTGAGAAAATGTAGAGTATTAGAAACAAACTTCAAATCTGGAGAAATTACAAATTTTTATCCTATATTTTTTATATATTATTTGAACACTTTTATAGTGATTTCTTTCAGAAGAACTGCAATGTTTTCCTTTTCGCAAATCTTACTTCTGGTTGGTGGGCCTATGTGATTAGGGATATCCTAGAATGCAATTTCTTTTGGTATACCAGAATCGGTACAGTTTCACCCTGACAGGATACTGAAATGGAAAGACTGCTACCGACCATGCCCTACTAAATTATGGTTAATACTTTATACTTGGACCTGATCACCACCAATGCCAGGGGAATATGTCATAAAATTTCTTAGAAGCACACACCAAATATAAGAATACATTTTTATAATTCCCTCTGGTTGTGGCATGCCAGCAGAACTTCATCAGCAGACAATTTAGTAATGCAACTTTATGCGGTGGGGGATTTGAGATAGGTGGTTTAAAAATAAAAGTGAAACCAGGTATCGTACTGAGATCCTTATCGACTCCGAACATGAAGCACTTGCCACTAGGGATGATGGCTGCCTTGCTGGTGAGTCGCCTGTGCGTCTTGGGCTCCTTACTGAGCAGCACACAACTACTCAGGTACGGAGGAACATGGCGGTTGTCCGTGAAACCAGCTGCCAAGTGTGTTAAGCAGAAGGTCAAGGTCTTTTCTTCACCTTTTTATTATTTTACTACTCAAGTCTAGTACACCGATATTTCATTTTTTTGATAAATATAGCTTTGTATAAATTTTATGGTAAATACAATTTTATGGATCTCAAGATTTATTTCAATATCCTTTCAAATAACTTTAGCACTGATATTTTAAATAATGCTCTTCACAACTTCAAACCTTTGCCAACTATATTTATTACCAGTTGTGAAATGAGTCATTACATGAAATCAAGTCATATTTACATACTGATCACTACTGTAACAAGATATAAGTGTTCATTTTCAATTTTGTAATTGCATTTTTTTTGTATCCCTTCAATACTGGTAAAGTATGATGTAATGTGACAAATAAGGGATGTTACAGTGACATAACAGCCTTCTCCCATATTCTCATTCCATTACATCAGACTTTGGTAAACAGAAGACTCTTTAATGAGATCAAAGACTGTATTTTATGTCCCTTTCCAAGATCTAAGGTCATGTGAACCCAGGCTCTCATTGACTGGCACAACTAGAACCATCAATATCAGCAGGATATGGTTGTAATTATGGTTAACTTCTACCTATATCTTTGAAAAATACAGCATTTTCTAATGTTGGGGTTAGAAAGAATACTTAATGAAAAGTAGACAAGGTTATATTGTATACTTCTCTGAAAAGCCATTATTAAACATGTAAAGGCTTTTCTTGTAATTGTGTTTCACGAGTCACTGTGTCACAGAAACAGGATTATCACAGGTAAATTTTGTGCTAAAACTAAATTTCAACACTCATGATAAGTATTGATTTATTGTTTCCTTGGAAACAAAAAAATTATTTTCAGTTTTACAATAGATAATAACTGTCAATTCCTTGACATAGTTTTTTCTTATAATTATTTTTTGTACTTTTTCTCAATTCCTGTTTAACTAACCATGATATTCTAGGCAAAGTTTGAAACATTCCTGAAACATCCATTTCTGAATTTATCAAATTTATCACAGATTTACTTAAAAATAAATAAATAAATACTCAATTTCTTATCACAACAGAATGATTATTTTTTTTCATGAAAAACATTTTCACCTTGCATTTAAAATAATGTATTTTTTATGTTACTCAATGAATCACAATGTATACCTACAAAAATACTGCAAAACTGGTTAAATTTCACACTTTCACTGGTTTTATATATACTAACAGGGATTTTGCTGAATAATCCCGTTTTTTTTTTCACTCAGAGACATATCTCTTGATAGCCTAGCCTAATATCCTCTTCTTATCCTCTTTTGAAGATTTCATGACGGCCAAATAGTTTACTCCACTTGAGATTTGGCTATATTCCCGAATTTGAGACTATACAACTGTTTCTATTGCTACAATTACTTTCGCTACATTCATCATTTTGCAACATTGAAAACTTAAATGAAAGAGCAAAAAATATTAATTTTTCTTTTCTATTATTAATAAAACATATAAATATCATCATTTCTTCTGACACAGTGTAAAGATATTTAAATGGAAGATTTAACTTACCTGATTCAAGGTTCCAATGACCATTTTTATGTTTGTTAACTGAAAATAAATACACAAAAACTGAATATGAACACATAAACTTGTAAAATTTATTTATAATAGGCATGCACAAAACGCTTAACTCTGGAGATTATTCAAAGAGTAAAATATATCATGTGAATTCATCATAATAGAGTGCAACTATTAATTTATATTATAAAGCGGTATACAGTAGACTATGATGCAAATTCAACAGGGTTACAATTAAACTACACACCAAATTACAAATCACTTTTGAGTTTTCCACTACAATAGGATAACTTCCTGAATGATATATACAGGAAAAACATATCACAAATGAAGATAATATCATAAGAGTGCAAAATATGAGTATTATATTGTTAATCTTCATGATTGATACATTCTTTCCATATATGTCTGATGAGTGATGTTTTACCTTTATTATCAACCAATTTGTATGTTTCATGACTTAAATAACTTCATATTTAAAGAGAGAATGTGAAAATGGCCGACATATATACAGGGGTACTAGTGAATAGAAACACTTTAACATTTAACTTGTGATTTCTCAGCCATTTCTGTATTGATTTTTATGCAATAAAAATGAGCAGAAGCGCTCTTAAAAGTAAGGCTGTGATATGTTACCCGGTTACCCGAAACCAGTCCGAATTCTTTAGGAAACCGAGTACAAACTGGCGAAGTGGAAAATATTAAATATAGCGTAAATCAATGATATAATTGGACAAACCTTAGTATTCTGTCAGATTTCTTCAACTAACGTTAGTTTTTCACATAATTTTCCTTATTTATACTGATATTTAACATTATTTTTCGTAACAGTTTGTTTACATCATCCGTCATGTTTCCTTCTCTGCTACTTCCACTGGGTGACCACTAAAACATGGTTACCAGAATTTGGATTGGTTCTTTTGAGGCGAATACCTGGTGTCGTTTTTCTAACGAAGTCACAGCCTTACTTAAAAGGCCTTTCTAATGATATACATATTTGTAGGTTACATAGCTTCTGAGATATTAGTGAAAAAACTGGAAGTTATTGGCACTAATTATCCATGGTACGGAGGCGCCGTTGTATACAAATAAAACATATCCCACTCCATATGTCTCCCTCTATGTGTCAAATATGGCATGGTGAATAATAAAATGGAATGCACTTGAAATTTAGGGCAACAAATTCATCTCTAAATTTGAATTTTCGACCAGTAAAACAGTTAAACTTGTGGGAATCACACATAAAATTCAACTGAATAGAAGTGGCTTAAATTTAACAGCAGTGTAAAAGGTGTGACATAAAAAATACTTGAACAGTTAAAAATACAAAAGAAAACGTCTCACCATTCTGGCCGCGTCTCCTGATGCGAGCCTGCATCTCACTTGTTGGAGTCACAAGGTAATCATGTGCCACAATAAAGTCTTGAAACTTAGGATAGGCCTGAAATATGTTCAAAAAAAGATTTCTTATTATTTGGCAAATCAGATACGAGTGGGGCAAGGTCAGTTATAACGTTATCTCGGTATCAAGACTATTTCACTTAAATACTGTGTGACAACACTTAACTACTAGCATCTCAACCGTCAGTATATTTAACTGTTGGAAGACTTAAAATGTCAGAAACATTTGTATATCCCCACAATTTAGAACAATTATGACACATGGCAGATATTAAAATGTTTATTTGCTGTGGTAAATGACTGTACAGGCAGTGGACATCCAGAAATGAGTATCGGAACGGAAATGTCCAATTCCCCCCTTCAGATTTTGGTCAGGGAAGCCCATCATTGTCAGTTTTATTCCAACTCGACAAACCTATTATCTTGTACAACGATGAAGCATACACACATACACTCACATCTGTGTCAGGCAGGTGCTTGATGAGAAACTTCCTCTTCCTGCTGTCCAGAGCCAGTCTGTCCCCAGCATCCACGCCAAGACGATTGCACACCGCCTACAGAAACACAAACACCAAACCAAATCAGTCAGAAGATTGTAGTTTACCCATTTCTAAGTAGTACAATTGTAAATGGGAAAATTGGTTTATTCAGTTTACAGTGTTTTAGTTACAGAAACAAATACCCAACATTAACTCCCCAACATGTAAGTACTAGTGAGGATAAGGTAAGGGTATTTTACGCAATAAAAATAGCATCAGAGATGCCCGTACCCCACAGCCTTGGGAAATATTTTCAACACCATGAGATATAGAAGTACTGTACCAGTACAAACTTCAGGATACTTTCAGAGCACTGTCAGTTATATAAAGGTCCAAACAATGCTTAAATGGAGAAAAAATGTTTAAAAGAAAGATAATGCGTATAAAGATGAAGTATTAAAACAAGATAATTCAATGACAAGATGACAGCATTAATCAGTAAACTAAAATTCAACACTCTTTATATACATCTGCATTTCCGAATTATGGTTTAGATGGTTTGAATATTACCATGCATACAGAAGTGGTAATACATTTAATGAATGCTTATGTGTGGTGTTGGAGTAAAATCTGCGGCTCACTTGATGAAATTCTATCTCTTACAATGAGAAGTTATGAAAGTAAAATTCTTAATAAATTCTAATATGACTTTTGCTTAATCTGCATCAAAAGACAGACCCAAAGGTGCAACAAGATTTTAAAGGTCAAGGTCACTACGGCAAGGTAAAAGGTCAAATTAAGGTCACACCATGATAATACAAACCTATAGCCAATAACCAATGTCCCTACCAAGTATCAACTTCCTACACCTTACGGTTTCTGAGATACAGCCCTGACGATTTTATAGGTCAAGGTCACTATGGCAAGGTCAAAGGTCAAATCAAGGTCACACCATGATGATGCACACCTACACCCCCTAGTCAATGTCTCTACCAAATATCAACTTCCTGCACCTAACAGTTTCCGAGATAAAGCCCGGACAATATTTTATAGGTCAAGGTCACTACAGCAAGGTTAAAGGTCAAATCAAGGTGAGACCATGACGTTGCACACCTACACCCCTTAATCAATATCCCTACCAAGTATCAACTTCCTACACCTTACGGTTTCTGAGATATAGCCCAGACAACATTTTATAGGTCAAGGTCACTACGGCAAGGTCAAAGATCAAATCAAGGTCAGACCATGACGATGCACACCTACACCCCCTAAGCAATATCCCTACCAAGTATCAACTTCCTACACCTTACGGTTTCCGAGATATAGCCTGGACAAGATTTTATAGGTCAAGGCCACTACGGCAAGGTCACACCATGACGTTGCACACCTACACCCCCTAACCAATATCCGTACCACGTATCAACTTCCTACACCTTACAGTTTCTGAGATATAGCCCGGACAACATTTTATAGGTCAAGGTCACTACGGCAAGGTCAAATCAAGGTCACACTATGACGTTGCACACCTACACCCCCTGACCAATGTCCCTACCAAATATCAACTTCCCAAGCCTTACAGTTTCCGAGATATAGCCCGGACAACATTTTATAGGTCAAGGTCACTACGGTAAGGTCAAAGGTCAAATCAAGGTCAGACCATGACGTTACACACCTACACCCCCTAATTAATATCCCCACCAAGTATCAACTTCCTACACCTTACAGTTTCCGAGATATAGCCCGGATAAGATTTTATAGGTCAAGGTCACTACGGCAAGGTCAAAGGTCAAATCAAGGTCAGACTATGATGTTGCACAACTACACCCCCTAACCAATGTCCCTACCAAGTATCAACTTCCTACACCTTACAGTTTCCGAGATATAGCCCGGATAAGATTTTATAGGTCAAGGTCACTACGGCAAGGTCAAAGGTCAAATCAAGGTCAGACTATGATGTTGCACAACTACACCCCTAACCAATGTCCCTACCAAGTATCAACTTCCTACACCTTACAGTTTCCGAGATATAGCCCGGACAAGATTTTCAAACTCAAGGTCACTACGGCAACGTCAAAGGTCAAATCAAGGTCAGACCATGACGCTGCACAGCTACACCCCCTAACCAATGTCCCTACCAAGTATCAACTTCCTACACCTTACAGTTTCTGAGATACAGCACGGACAAACTATTTGAATTTCAATAATTTTTGTACATTTACAAAACTTATTTTGAAAATGATACATTAACTGTGCATTTTATGTGACAAAACAATGCTTATATATCAACCAATATGCAGAGCCATATTAAAGACTGACATCAATCTTGTATTTCAATCCCTTCACTTTTCCCACTAAAACAAGGACTCAAAAATAAAATACACATGCATAAAATGAAACACCATAATATTGCATTAATCATTAATCATCCCAGGGCGATGCATTTTGTGAAAAAAGAGGCGGGGAGAGGCATTCAGAACAACAAAAATACTAGAAATAGGATGCCCTGTTATGAGTAGATGCAACATATGAAAAGAAACAGGATAGCATAGAAGGACACACATTATCATGTGTAATGTCCCCCCATGAAGATTTTGCAACAATTGTACAGTAGTCTTACAAGACCCTGTTTCATTTGTAAAATCTATCAACGATGCTTAAATATTTATTAGTATATATGTAAATTATTTCAGCTTCATGCCTTTTTGCATTGGTTCAAAATTTACTCAAAATCACTGTGTCTCTAAAGATTTTTGAGATAACCAACATTTTCGATTTTCCGATAAAGTTGAAGATGATGGGCGAAATTTGAGAAATTTGACATTTTTCAAAGGCAATATACCAAAGATCTCTAGTATCCAAATGGGGCCACGGTGGCAGAGTGGTAACACTCGCGCCTCCCACCTCTGAGGCCGGGTTCGATTCCCGGCACGGCCTCAAGTGGGAAAGCTGGTAGTTGCTTGCCGTTGGTCGGCAGTTTACAGTACAGAACCCTAACGAACTGTATGTACTGGTTTCCTCTGCCCTTCCAACTACCCGTCGTGATATGACCTGTACAGTGTTGAAAGCGACGTAAAACCCCAAATAAAAAAAAACCACAGCTTAGGATTCTAGTATCCAAATGGTCAAAAATTAGCTTGAAATTGCTCTATCCCTTACGGTTTTCGATATAAACGACATTTTCAATTTCCGCCAAAATTCAAGATGGCAGACAAAATTCTGGAAATTCAACTTTTTTCACAGGCACTATATCTAAGGTCTTTAGTACCCAAAGTGTCAATACATTGCTCGAAATCACTTTATCTCTAAGGGTTTTTGAGATAAACGACATTTTCAATTTCCGCCAAAATTCGAGATGGTGGCCAAAATCCGGGAAATTCAACATTTTTCAGAGGCACTACAAGTAACTTCTCTAGTACCCACAGGGTTCAAAATTTGCTTGTGGCGGGAAAATGATTATTGGGAAAAGTTGCCAGTAGATGAATATGTTTTTTGGTTTTTTTTTTCATTTTTACACAGAAATTCACGATCTCGCACCGTTCCTGAGATAAATGCGTTTTTGCATTTTATGCAGAAATTCAACATGGCCGCCAAAAATGGATTTCCCTGAAATGTCGTCAGTACACTATGCAGATACCCTGTGGGTTAAAAAAAATCACTCTATCTCGCACCGTTTCCAATATCATTGTGTTTTTACATTTTACGCAGAAATTCAAGATGGCCGCCAAAAATGTTGGGAAAACGATTTTTGGGAAAAGTCGCCAGTAGTTGCAAAGAGTAGTTTGCCAAGTTACCCTAGGGATTGAAAATTTCGATGAAATCGCTCTATCCCACACAGTTAAGAAGATAAAAGCAAATTTGTGTTTTTGCATTTTTGGCAAAAAGGGAAGGAAATTTTTTGAAAATTGCAAAGAGTAGTTTGCTAAAATACCCTGTGGGTCGAAAATTCCAACGAAATCGCTGTATCTCGCATGGTTAAGGAGATAGAAGCAAATTAGTGTTTTTGTATTTTTGGCAAAAATGCGAAAATTCATTATTTTTAAGGGGAGGAAAAATTTTTGAAAATTACCAATAGTAGTTTGCTGAGATACCCTGTGGGTCGAAAAGTCTGACGAAATCGCTCTATCCTGCATGTTTAAGGAGATAGAAGCAAATTTGTGTTTTTACATTTTTGGCAAAGTAGCTAAGTAGCTATTACTCAGTTACAAAAGAAGTACACAAAAGTAGCTAAGTAGCTATTACTCAGTTAGCTATACAGCGATCTTCACCAAAAGCAATCCCATGGAAGCTATTAACCCAGTAAACACCCATACCAAATTTGGTAAAGATAGGATAAATACTTTTCCTTGAAATGACCGGAAACCGGACGCCGGAAAAAGCAAAAATAATATGTCCACCCACCCCCACCCACCCACCCCCGTGGGGTGGACATGATGACAGTTCTAGCCTTGTACCAGCAAATATGCCATTATCTGGAATTTTTCCATTAGATTAAAAGTACAACTCTGGTTGTTAAGATTTTCCTCAACATATATCGAGGGTGTTCTTTTCACAAATCATGCCAAACTTCAAGGTTCTCAAAAGCCACAGAAGTCAACAAAAGAATACATGAAAATGAAGTACTTACCGCAATCATGCGTACCACTTTTCTCTCAAAGTCAGTTGTATTATCAATGACGTCGTAATATGGATGACCGACCCATGCCTTCAAAAGAATTATATAACGTATAACAATATAAGCAGTTGAGTAGGTCAGTTTCCAAACAAAACGTGAAACTTGCCATGCAAGAAACCCCTTCTTGGAATATTCATACATTATTCTCTATGTCTGGACCGAGCTATCCTCCACTCTATGATGAATCCTTATTTTTCAACATAAAAGTAGCCAAAATTTGTATACTTTGAGGTCAGTTTTAAAGAAATATTTGCAAAACTGTTTATTATTTATCAAAGCTGTCACAGAAACTTCAATGGCTTCTGCTTCTTGCTACTTAAGGTTGTAGTTCAAGCAATTCATACGCCAACCTTTGTTTTCAGAGATTTTGAAAATTTTCCCACCATCTTGTTTATTTTAATGAAGCATCCAAGCTTTTGGGGTCATTTCAGATTAATTCAGTATACAGGTCTTTACGGGGCCTTTTTCTGTTAATAGTTCACTCTGTTTTAGAGATTTTAATATTATCAATAATCCAGTACCTTCAGATTCAACTTAAGGTGGCTCATCTGCAGTTTAATCCTTATAGGTACAAGTCTTACTCCTGGAGAGTCAGAGATTTGTATGTCTAATTTGTCAAACAAAATATGTCTTTCTAATCTCTATATTGTTGAAGTTAGTCACAATGTGAAACACATTCTGTCAATTATGGGTGTTCTAGATGTTCAAAGCTTACTCTATTAATATTATTATACAAGATGAATGCTCTTCAGCCATTTCGGCTATTGGATTATTTTTATTAAACACGACACATTCAATTATTTTTAGGAGAATTATTAGAGTTGGCCAATACTGGACACTTCAGATACACTGAATAATGAAAGCATACTTTATTATCCATATTTTAGTAACATTCCTCACCTTAACAAAAAGGACATCCAAACTAATATATATTTTTATATATTCATTGACACCGTTTACAATAGATAATAATTATATGTTTCACAAACTTGATATATTAACTTTCAATCTCTTCACAGCTACTTGGTGGATTGTCGTACATGACAAAAATATCTTCCTAGTATAAAACAGAAATTCAAATGTTATCCGAATATAAAATAAATATAATTTAACTAGATTGGGCCAACTCGGCGCCAACATATCCCCAGACAGGTCATCACTCACGCCACAGGTTTTGATCGTGAATTTTTTAAAACATAATTACCCATTATTATATGAACTTCAGCACATCAATCTACTCTGTTTATATCTCCCCAAGGAAGATGGTGTATCCCCAGACGCCGAATACATACCTCAAATTATATTTTCAATCTTCCTGCAATGATAACTCTAAACCTATTTTCAAAGTATTTAAATGATTGATGATTGAATGTCCATTCTAAAATAATAATCCCAAAAGAGCATATCTGTTTCTATATTTGTTGACAAATAAAATATTATTTTTAACTCAACTCATCATATTTTTCAATCTTCCTTCAAAGTATTTAAATGATTGATGATTCAATGTCCATTCTAAAATTCATAATCCCAAAAGCGCATATCTGTTTCTATATTTGTTCAGAAATAAAATATTATTTAAAAAAAAATTATTTATATTATTATTTTATTATATTATTTTTAGAATTTGCAAATTGTTTTCAGTTATTCATTTCCTCTATACCTATATATGTGGTCCATATATATGCAACCTAAATATGTGACACAATCTCAGTTCTGACTCCCCTTTGTGTTATATGTAATGAAGCCCACCACCTCCCACCCCCACCCCTCTCCCCTTCTCCACACCTCTCTCACTATTACACAAGATCTGCAACCCCATTGAGTTCTTTGTTTCTCATCTGATATCACTAAATACCTTTGTTTATTTAGTGTCACTCAATATAGCTGGAGGTCCCAGAGGTGGGTGGGGGGAATCCGGGTGGGGGATGTGGGTTGAGCATAAATGGTAAACAAACAATCTATATAAAAGGGGTACTCAAATACAAAAAGAATTGAGAATTTTAAGTATGTGATTATCAACTGAAATGAGTTCATAACTGTAGGAGCTGTGCCAAAATTAACTGAGGCAAGTATAAAATAAGTTCTTAAAAGACTAAGATAGCCATAACATTATTAATATTCAAAATTTAAATAGACAGGCATTTCCTTTTAAAAATTCAAAGATTTCAGCTCTATAACCCACATAGTTTGACAGTTACTGGGCTTTAAAGTGGCATAATATCCATAAATTGGGTTTCTGTGGGCATTTTACAATTGTTAAAGAGACCTTAGCAATTAAACTACAGATCTGAAACTTTTTGGGGGACATACATAACAAACAAAAATTATATATAATACAGTTTAAGACTTGTCACACTAAGCATTTCCAAATAACAGGGCAAAATACGGAAAAAATGTCAAAAAAGGCACTTGGGCGAGTGTCTATGGCCCTCATACACAGGTTAAATGTCTACTAAAAACCTTGATTTTCGGCATATGTAAAAAGGACATAATAAAGCATTCCCAGATGGGATTTCAGCTCCATCAATCACATAGTTTAACAGTTACAGGGCTTAAAGGTGGTAAAAAGTCCAAATATTGGGTCATTGTGGGCCTTTTAGAGATCTCGATGTGGCTTTCAAATTAAAGCTTCAGACTTAAAATTTGTTACATACTAAGATTACACATAGAATATGTATCTAATAAAGTTTGAAACTTCTCAGACTTACCATTTCCAAGTTACAGAGCAAAATATGTGAAAAATGTCTTAAAAGGGTCACTCAGGTGGGTGTTTAAGGTCCTCATACACAGGTTAAATGTCTACTTGAAGCCTTGATTTTTGGCACATGTAAAAAAAAACATAATAATGTATTCCCAGATGAGATTTCAGCTCTATCAGTCACATAGTTTAACAGTCACAGGCCTTAAAACTGGCAAAAAGTCCAAATACTGGGTCTTTATGGGGCCTTCTAGAGACCTAAATGTGGCCTTCAAATTAAAGCTTCAGACTTAAAATTTGTCACATACTAAGATTACACATAGAATATGCATCTAATACAGTTTGAAACTTCTTAGACTTACCATTTCCAAGTTACAGGGAAAAATATGTGAAAAATGTCTAAAAATGGTCACTCGGGTGGGGATTTATGGTCCTCATACACAGGTTAAATGTCTTCTTAAAGCCTTAATTTTTGGCACATATAAAAATAACATACTAATATCTTCTCAGATAGGATTTGAGCTCTATCAGTCACATAGTTTGACAGTTACAGGGCTTAAAAGTAGCAAAAAGTCCAAATATTGGGTCTTTGGGAGCCTTTTAGAGACCTCAATTTGACCTTCAAAATTAAAGCTTCAGACTTAAAATCTGTTACATACTAAGATTACACACAGAATATATATCTAATACAGTTTGAAACTTCTCAGACTTACCATTTCCAAGTTACAGGGAAAAAGATGTGAAAAATGTCTTATAAGGGTCACTCGGGTGGGTGTTTATGGTCCTGATACACAGGTTAACTGTCTATTAAAGGCCTAAATGTTGGGGCACATATAGGAAAACACATAGATATATTCCCAGATGATATTTAACTTAGATGAGAGACATAGTTTGAAAGCTACAGTGCTTGAAAGTGGCAAAAAGTGCATAAATTGGGTCTCTGTGGGCACTTTTGAGACCTTAAGTTGACCCCTTTGGGTAAACCTACAGCCCTAAAATTTTCTACAGACAAGGATTACATATCAAAGTTATACCTAGCGCAGTTTGAGACTCATCAGAATTATCACTTCCAAATTATAGGGCAAAATATGTGTAAAGTATAGCAAAAAATCCCTAAGTGGGGGTATTTATGGGCCTCAAACACAATTTTCTCCTCAACTTAAAGTCATGATTTTCGGCACATGTACTAAGAACATATTAATGTGTTGTCAGGTAAAATTTCAGCCAGCTGAGCATCATAGTTTGTGACCTACAGGGCTCTAAGTGGCCAAAAGTGCAATTTCTGACCTTAAGGTGGCCATAAGTTCTTTTTTACTGGGAGTTTAAGGTCACCTTAAAATAGGGATCTTCCTTTGGGCACCCTTAACATGTGTACCAAGTTTGAAAAAAAAATATTAATTTGTTTTTGAGTTATCGCGTCCACAAGGAAATTTCTACGGCGGCGGCGGCGCGACGGACCTGAATCCAATATATCCCCGACTTTCGTCTGGGGATATAATAATGTAGTCTCCATGCCTAAGCACTAGTGAGGATAAGGTAAGGGTATTTTACGCAATAAAAAAGTGGATCTCCTTGAAACAGGACTTTTTTAAGTGAGCTTCCCTTTCAAAAAAAAGGGAAAAAGCCATTTATAGTGAAATTTACCCTATACTTTTCTCTATTTACTTGTAATTCAAAATAGCAGTGTTCAATTTTTATGTAAGGAAAATAAACTGTTTATTGTCCACCATACTCCATATATGACCTATTTAGGGGGGATACACCGAGTGAGAAACATTTCTTGGTACACAATGGAGCCTCCTTACCATGGATAATTAGTGTCAAATAGTGCCAGTTTTTCATTAATATCTTGGAAACTATATAACCTACAAATATATATCATTAGAAAGGTCATTTTACAGTTTTTCTGCTCATTTTCTTGCATAAAAATCCATGCAGAAATGGCTGAGAAATCGTACATTACAGATTGAGGTTTTATATTCACTCCTGTATCTATGACAGCCCTTTTCACATTCTCCCTTTAAATATGGATTTACGTAAGTAATAGATCATGCAAAATGATGGCTAATGAAAGTAAAACATCTCTCATGAATATCACTCATGAAGATAAACAATACTAGAGGATCGCTCGCAAAAAAAAAAGATAATGTTTTTGCATAGCAAAAACAAAGCGTCCCGAAAAGGATATAAAGGTGAGTGCTAAAGTATTAAGAAAATGCTTCGTTTCTAGCCTTATACTGTTGTGGCAACCAAAGTCAGCGCAGTCTGCTCTATCTAGCACGGTTTTCAAGATATAAGCATTTTTATGTTTTGCAAAAAATAAAAAAATTAAAAATGTCCGCTATATTTGGCGAGACAAAAATATTTTGAAAATTGGCATGGCTACTCTGCAGAGATACCCAGCAGGTCCAAAATTTTGTTGAGTTCACTCCATATAGCACGGTTTTCGAGATATAAGCATTTTTGTGTTTTGCAAAAACTTTGAAAATTCAAAATGGCCACCATTTTGGGGGAGACAAAAATTTTTGTCAAGACCACTGCCGTGGTGTGTATCTCCCGCCGAGCATTAAAGCAGAAGAAATAGCTTTTCCGAGATATTCACAATTTTTCATTTTCGTGTGTGAAAGGTCTTCCAAAAGTAGGTGAATGAGTTATTTGAGAAAAATTGGCTATCTCCAATACTATTAAGAGATAATTCACATTTACTCATTTTGAGTAGGTGAATAATTATCTATGGGTCTGAAACTTCACCAAGTGAAAGCTCTCCCAAAAGTAGGTGAATGAGTTATTTGAGAAAAATTGGCTATCTGCAATACTTTTAGAGATAATTCGCATTTACTCATTTTGAGTAGGTGAGTAATTAGCTATGGGTCTGAAACTTCACCATGTGAAAGCTCTCCCACAAGTAGATGAATGAGTATTTGATAAAAATTGGGTATCCGCAATACTTTTACAGATAATTAGCATTTACTCATTTTGAGTAGGTGAATAAATAGCTATGGGTCTGAAACTTCACAGAGTGAAAGCTCTCCCAAAAGTGGGTGAATGAGTTATTTGAGAAAAATTGGCTATCTGCAATACTTTGAGATAATTCACATTTACTCATTTTGAGTAGGTGAATAATTAGCTATGGGTCTGAAACTTCACCAAGTGAAAGCTCTGCCAAAAGTAGGTGAATGAGTTATTTGAGAAAAATTGGCTATCTGCAATACTTTTAGAGATAATTCACATTTACTCATTTTGAGTAGACGAGTAATTTGCTATGGGTCTGAAACTTCACCAAGTGAAAGCTCTCCCAAAAGTAGGTGAATGAGTTATTTGAGAAAAATTGGCTATCTGCAATACTTTTAGAGATAATTCACATTTACTCATTTTGAGTAGACGAGTAATTAGCTATGGGTCTGAAACTTCACCAAGTGAAAGCTCTCCCAAAAGTAGGTGAATGAGTTATTTGAGAAAAATTGGCTATCTGCAATACTTTTACAGATAATTCGCATTTACTCATTTTGAGTAGGTGAGTAATTAGCTATGGGTCTGAAACTTCACCATGTGAAAGCTCTCCCACAAGTAGATGAATGAGTATTTGATAAAAATTGGGTATCCGCAATACTTTTACAGATTTGGTTAATTTTATTGTAATTGGAATTTTTATAAATAAAAATACTTACATAATCCCAACAAATGCTTACGTGACCTACCGTTCGGTCAAGGACACAGACAATGTGTCTCGCCATGTTTTTTCTACTGAAAGTACACACGTAAACCCCAGGGGGCACCTGCTGGAGGTTATCTCCACTATAAGTTGCCATTCTTAAAATTTTGACCCTAACCCTCAGAAGATGGTAGAGGGGAGGAGGGTGGGACTCTCCTTGTTGGGATTATGTAAGTATTTTTATTTATAAAAATTCCAATTACAATAAAATTAACCAATTTTATTGCATAAAAACGTACTTACATAATCCCAACAAATGCTTGAATACAGCCCTGAGGTCCATGGTGGGTAGACTTCTGAGGACTGTCAAGTGCTATAGGAGAGTTCTTGAGGTTATACAGATACAAAAAATGCATAGACACCATATGTTATACTACAAACAACTGTAACATAGTACATATAGTTAAAACTGTAATTATATTATTGTTATTACAAGTACTGATAAAGTGAAAAAGTAGTTGTAATAAAGTAACTGCAAAGTACTCACCCACTTTTGAAAGCAGCATGTTGTACTATACATAGTATGATATTTATGAATACCGTCACCGTATCTGTACAGATGTGCAGGGGTCAAAGGTCAGCTGTGCCCAGTTGAATAAAACTCCAGCAGTCAGAGTGCAGCTGTCCTTCAAGCCAAGCAGTCATAACATGAAATCTTATCCATAGTCGTGTTCAAAAATCAAAGTCCTACTACATTCCAGTCCAATTCCATATATCCTGAAAAAATAAAGACTGATTAAACTATTAAGTCTCAATTGTTCACTATATGCTGTGCAGACACAATGGGACCTAACTTAAAGATATCATCATTTTCCCAGCAAATATCCTTCAAATAAAAGTTTGTAAAGGTATTGTGGGATTTCCAGTAACAGGAGCTCAAGACCTGCTCTAAGGAGATACCTCCTTTAAATGCAAGTGATGCAGCCATAGCTCTAACATCATGAGCTCTAACCTGAGTGACCTGTTGATCAGCCGTATCTGAAGACTGATAGCAAGTTTGAATGGTGTGTTTGATCCACTGGGAAATGGTTATTCCTGTGATATCCTTAGAATAACCCTCCCTAAGGGATACAAAGAGCAGGGCCTTGCCCTTTCTCATGGATTTGGTCTTCTCTAAATAGACCTTGAGGGCCCTAACTGGACAAAGTGACTTGTCCTCCACCAGTGAGCTGTCCAACATGGTAGTAAGGGCTGGTATCACTACTGGCTTAATGGAATCAGGGCCATCCGAAGCCAATTGGTTTTTAGCCAGGAAGGCTGGAGAAGGAGAGACAGTAACTTCTGACCAATGTCTCCTTGAAGAGACAGAAGAGTGAGTCCATGCATGTATCTCACTCCTTCTTTTACCTGAGGCTAAAGCCAACAGGAACACTGTCTTGTAAGTTAGCCACTTCAAAGGAGCCTCTGACAAAGGCTCAAAGGGAGGTTTTGTCAAACCTAAGAGGACCAATGAGAGGTCCCATGTAGGTATGGACCTATTTGGTTTAGGTCTATCCCTGGTGAAGCTGGCAATAAGTCTATTCAGTTCTAGACTTTTTGAAATGAATTCACCCTGTGAACCCAAAGCATCAGCAATTGCTGTTCTGTAACCAGTGATTGTAGCTGGTTTGAGATTTTTGACTGTGAACAGGTAGTTTAAAAATTCTGCTACCTGGGGAACAGCTGTTGAGGTGATGTCCACCTTATTCTCTGTGCACCATTGCCCATAAATGGTCCACCTTGATTGATAGACTTTTCTTGAGGATTCCCTCTGAGGTGCCTTAATTCTTTCTGCCACCTCAGATGAGAATCTTCCAGAATTGGATTCCTGGAATCCAGAAGCCACACATGTAGATTCAGGTACTCCACGTTGTTGTGGAACCTGTTGGAATGTGGCTGTTTCAGAAGTGTCTTCCAGTGGGGGAGCTGTAGGGGTACCCTGGTCGAGAGATCCACCAGATCCCAAAACCATGGCATCCCTGGCCACCCTGGAGCCAGTACTATCATCCTGCATGGGTATATTATTTTTTGAATTACTTGTGGCAGGATGGCTACTGGACAGAAGACATAGCCGTCTAGGCCTTCCCAACAGATATTCAATGCATCTATTTTCCAAGCCTTTTTGTCTGGGACAGGAGATACATAAATTGGAAGTTTGTAATTTAGATGAGTTGCAAATAGATCTACCATTGGTGTGTGCCAAACTTTGCAAATTTGGTTGAATATCTGTTGGTGAAGTGACCACTCCGTCTGTATGACCTTGTCCCTTCATGATAGAGAGTCTGCTATGACATTTAGGGATCCAGGTACGTGTCTTGCCCTTATCTGGATTCTTCTGGAATTTGTGAATGCAAGAATTCTCCAGATAAGAGCACACATTTCTATGGAATGTGTGCCTCCTTCTTTGTTCAGATAAGATACTACTGTACTGTTGTCTGAACAGATGAGCACGCTTTGACCTTGCAAGTGCTCCTGAAACCCCTTTAGGGCCAGAAGAACAGCTTTCAGCTCCAATACGTTGATGTGAAGCTGAGCCTCCTTGTTTGACCAGAGGCCACTGAGGACTATTTCGTTCAAGTGAGCTCCCCAGCCTTTTTGGGAGGCATCTGTGAACACCAAAGTGTTGTGAACATGAGGATGGAGGGGAGAACCTGCCATAAGATTTTGTAGATCCTCCCACCATTTGAGATAATTGAGGAAATCCCTTGTTACTGGAATGTTTTTGTCCAGTGACTGGGGAAACTTCCAGTTTGACCTTAGGTACCACTGAAAAGGTCTCATGTGCAACCTTCCTAGAGGTACTGTTTTTTCTAAGGAAGCTAATGTCCCTATGAGTGACATGAGCTTTC
This sequence comes from Sabellastarte sp. h YS-2021, assembly GCA_964017235.1. NCBI lineage: Eukaryota > Metazoa > Annelida > Polychaeta > Sabellida > Sabellidae > Sabellastarte > Sabellastarte sp. h YS-2021. The sequence goes on from OZ024933.1 coordinate 52,804,777, forward strand.
TTGGAGTCAAGACTAATGACTTTCTGATGGAAACAGTCTGAACTTTCAACCGATCGAGTTTCTTTTGGGTTGGAAAAACCAGACCCCTGTGAAGATCGAAGTGATAACCCAGAAAATCTAGATTTTGTGTGGGAACCAATTCCGATTTTTGGAAATTGATGAGCCAGCCTAGTTCTTGGACCAATTTCACTAATTTTTCCGAATCTTTGAGACATTGATCTTTTGTTGGTGACCGAAGAAGCCAGTCGTCCAGATACTGATGGATTCTGAGGTTCCTGGCTTGAGCTATGAGTTTTACCTCTTTCACAATGCGAGTAAACTCTAGGGGAGCTGTTGCGACACCAAAAGGGAGAGCCTGAAATTGGAAAACCCCTTTTTTCGTTTGAAATCTCAGATATTTTTGAGATTGTGGGTGAATTGGAACATGAAAATAAGCGTCTGTGAGGTCTATCGAGGTGACCCACTCCCCCTGTCAAATCGACTTCCTGATAGATTCGGCTGGTTCCATTTTGAATGTCGGTACATGTAAATGGTTGTTTAACATACTTAAATCTATCACTGGTCTCCACCTTTTCATGGGTTTGGGTACCAGAAACAGTCTGCTGTAATATCCCAGAGTAGAAGGTTTCCTGACATGAGTTATTGCCTTTTTTGCAAGCATGGCCTAAACTGCTTCGTGTAGAGCGCCATCTTTGTTTTTGTTGTGATATTTGCTCAAAATGAGCGGAATTTTCGATAATTTGGGTAGAATTTTGAAGTCTAGGCGATAACCATGTTGTGGTAAACTTACTACTCTGGGATGTGCTTGATTTTTTGCCCATACCTGCCAAAAATCCTGCAATCTTGTCCCTGGAAAGTCACTTCCTCTTTCCGCCTCTGCCTCCTCGCGATGCGCACGCAGAGAAGTGGTTATAGGTGTTTGGCTGCGTTCGTTTGTCACGAAACGACCTGTTACCTTCCTGTGAGGGCTTTGGATGTGACGACCTCCCGAAATCGAAATTCTTCACAGAGTCTCTGTATGACTTGGAATCAGATTCCTTCATTATTGACAATCTTTTGATCATGTTATCCTCAACCTGGGATAAAATATCCGAGTTGAAGACCTCCTGTTGGTCAAAATGGTCTGTACGCAAGCTTGCCAAGTCTTTTGGACCTAATTTTGAGCTGCAGTCCTTCAATAAGCTATCCCTCCTTTGAAGGAGCATATTGCATGCCAGAGTCATGTTTTGTTTGAGGACCGTATCCAGGGCTATCTCCAGAGAGGAGGTAACTGAAGCCTGTAGCTGAGAATATTTTATCATGAGGTCTGCTGACTCCTTGACTGTATCCAGATCTTCAGACCCTCTAATTTCAGTAGCCAACTCCTGGATTCTGTTGTTGAGCTCCTCTATAGCCATTTTAAACCACACTACATGGCCTAAAATTTGAACATTTTCCCTGCAAACTGTCTCTTGAACAATATGTTGTTTGGAAGGTACAGAGATGGAATTTGACAATGATTTCACTCTAGCTATGTTGAAGTAGGAGTCAGGTAGTTTAGGAGCTTTCAAAGGCGTATTTTGTGGAGAGGTAGTGTAGTAGATCATGTCGGGCCTCTCAAAGGCCAAAAACTGTCCCTGGGACAATGATTCAGAGCTGGATTTGTCTTTGACTGAGGTTCCAGAGGCCTTCCTAAACCTGTAGTCCCACATGGACTGAATATCTTGGACAGGAGGTAAAGCCAAATTTTGTTTCCTCACCACCTGCTTGGAGGGTTTCTTGGAAAAAGCAGAAGGGGCCACAAGGCACTCCACTTGTGGTACCTCCAGATCCAGTAGACCTCTGATGGCATTGAGCATCTCAACATAAGAGGGATCTAACTCCTGTGAATGAGAGTCTGCATCCCCTTGAGGAGACTTAGATCTGTGTCTCTTGCTGGCAGGCAAAGAGGAGTCCTCATCAGAAAGCTCTCCTTCTGAAGGCTGAGTTCTCGTCTGGGAGACAGGGGCACTCATACCCTGCTCCTGACAGAGAGGAAGACTGTTCTTAGAGGCTGAAGGTTTGTCACTGCGTTTGAACTCTTCAAACTGGGAAGCCAAGGAAGCCAACTGATTATTCATAGCTTTAATCATGTCTTGAAGCGAGGAATCAGGTTTGGAAGTAGAAGGCTGTGAAGATTTTGAAGGTGTTGGTTCATCCAAGAGAGAGTCATCAAACTTCTCAGAACTTTTGGACTTGGAAGCTTTTCTTTTGTGTGGAATTTTTAAGGCCCCAGCACAAATAGAGCAATCAGATTCTTTACTCACAACACACTTGTCTTTTCCCTTCTTGTCGTTTCTGCATTTTAAACAAGCTTGGTGATTATCCCATGGAAGCATATCACCCAAGCAAACTGAACATTTCCTTTGTTTTTCGGACATCTTGAATCGTACAAAAGAACGCGTGTGCACTTCACGGCGGTCAAAATTAGAATGGCAACTTATAATGGAGATAACCTCCAGCAGGTGCCCCCTGGGGTTTACGTGTGTACTTTCAGTAGAAAAAACATGGCGAGACACATTGTCTGTGTCCTTGACCGAATGGTAGGTCACGTAAGCATTTGTTGGGATTATGTAAGTACGTTTTTATGCAATAAAAAATTAGCATTTACTCATTTTGAGTAGACGAGTAATTAGCTATGGGTCTGAAACTTCACCAAGTGAAAGCTCTCCCAAAAGTAGGTGAATGAGTTATTTGAGAAAAATTGGCTATCTGCAATACTTTTAGAGATAATTCGCATTTACTCATTTTGAGTAGACGAGTAATTTGCTATGGGTCTGAAACTTCACCAAGTGAAAGCTCTCCCAAAAGTAGGTGAATGACTTATTTGAGAAAAATTGGCTATCTGCAATACTTTTAGAGATAATTCGCATTTACTCATTTTGAGTAGACGAGTAATTAGCTATGGGTCTGAAACTTCACCAAGTGAAAGCTCTCCCAAAAGTAGGTGAATGAGTTATTTGAGAAAAATTGGCTATCTGCAATACTTTTACAGATAATTCGCATTTACTCATTTTGAGTAGGTGAGTAATTAGCTATGGGTCTGAAACTTCACCAAGTGAAAGCTCTCCCAAAAGTAGGTGAATGAGTTATTTGAGAAAAATTGGCTATCTGCAATACTTTTAGAGATAATTCGCATTTACTCATTTTGAGTAGGTGAGTAATTAGCTATGGGTCTGAAACTTCACAGAGTGAAAGCTCTCCCAAAAGTAGGTGAATGAGTTATTTGAGAAAAATTGGCTATCTGCAATACTTTTAGAGATAATTCGCATTTACTCATTTTGAGTAGGTGAGTAATTAGCTATGGGTCTGAAACTTCACCAAGTGAAAGCTCTCCCAAAAGTAGGTGAATGAGTTATTTGAGAAAAATTGGCTATCTGCAATACTTTTAGAGATAATTCGCATTTACTATTTTCAGTAGGTGAGTAATTAGCTATGGGTCTGAAACTTCACCAAGTGAAAGCTCTGCCAAAAGTAGGTGAATGAGTTATTTGAGAAAAATTGGCTATCTGCAATACTTTTAGAGATAATTCGCATTTACTCATTTTGAGTAGGTGAGTAATTAGCTATGGGTCTGAAACTTCACAGAGTGAAAGCTCTCCCAAAAGTAGGTGAATGAGTTATTTGAGAAAAATTGGCTATCTGCAATCCTATTAGAGATAATTCGCATTTACTCATTTTGAGTAGGTGAGTAATTTGCTATGGGTCTGGAACTTCACCATGTGAAAGCTCTCCCACAAGTAGATGAATGAGTTATTTGATAAAAATTGGGTATCCGCAATACTTTTACAGATAATTAGCATTTACTCATTTTGAGTAGGTAAATAATTAGCTATGGGTCTGAAACTTCACCATGTGAAAGCTCTCCCAAAAGTAGGTGAATGATTAATTTGATAAAAATTGGCTATCTGCAATACTTTTAGAGATAATTCGCATTTACTCATTTTGAGTAGGTGAGTAATTAGCTATGGGTCTGAAACTTCACAGAGTGAAAGCTCTGCCAAAAGTAGGTGAATGATTAATTTGAGAAAAATTGACAAAATGCGGAGCCGGCGGAGCCGCCGGAGCCAGAAGCTCTCCCATACACAAACAAGCGTCCCTTGCGGGACGCTTAATAATACTCATGCTATGCATTTGTATAATATTGTCATCTCCAGTTTGATATATGTTTTTCTGTATGTGTCAGAAAAAATGTGTCAGGAAAGTTTTCCTATTGTCTTTTGGCTGTGTCAGGGAAGTTTTCCTATTGTCTTTTGGCTAGGCTAATAGCCTGAGATGAGAGAAAAAAAAATACTTGGCACATTTTTCATCTTCAATCTCTCACTTAGTCCTTGGTAGATTTTATAGTTAGAAAAGCAAGAAAAAAAAACACTGTAAATTTACCTTTTAAAAACACAATCTTTTTATTATAATAAGAGCAGACTGATAAGAGTAAAACTACCATTTTGATGTTTATTTTTCAATGGTGTCACTGCAGAAGGAAAAACACACACACCTCTCAAAATTTCAACATACATTTTTTTCCATATTACACACTCACCTGTGACGTGATATCATCCAGTTTCCTAGCTAAGTCAACACCCTCCAGTCGTGTGACGTTATTGGCTAACTGATAGAAGGCCTCGGCACCCTTGGCCGCAGAAACCATGTGGATGACCTGGTTGTAGCGATTATCACGCAGGTCCACATTGTTCCAGCCGTATTCCCGCTTCATGCGTTCCCATTGTTCCGGTTTGAGATCTGGGATAGAGTAGATAAAGACATATCGACCGTAGCCTTTGGCTTTGCATTTTATGTTCTTGTGGGATTTCAATCTTATCTATACAGATACATGATAAGAAAATAAATGTGTGCATTTCCTTACAGGTATGTGGTCTTCAGGACCTTGTGGTTTGGCTGTTACAATTTCAAGTCTATAGTCTGGGGCTTGTACCCCAGGAAAAGGTACTCTACACTCCTCCCCCACCGGACAAAAATGGATACCATTAATAGCTGTGCAGGTAAATCTGTGATGAACTGGCATCCTGCTTTGGGGCCATATTCACAGAAGGGATCAAGTTCAAGGTGAGCCAAAAATCAGAACAAAGTTTCATATAAACAGCTGTAAATTTGAGCTGATCTTTGGCTGAACCTGAGCTTGATCCTTTTGGTGAATACAGGCCAAGGGGAGCAGCACTTCTTTGCAATACAGAAACCATCAGCAAGGCCACCAGCCAAATCAACCATTGGGCCAATTTACCTGAACTATTTCCCTGGCATTAATACTTGACTTGTGTATGAAAATATGTAAAGCCTCCAAACACTCCTGCATATAATACTTGTAATTTGAACATGTGTATGTATGAGTGATATCAAATAGGTATATATGAATGCTGTGTCACAATTTTACAACAATAATCCAACTATCCTGTGTCTAGACTCACTCACTAGATTAGTCATCAAAACATTATTTTTCATTTTTGCTTCTTTTGTGCATTTTTTTCTCATTTTGGGGGGTAAAAATAATAAGTCTGCCAAACCTGAGAGGTATATATCCATAGTAAAACTGCAGCGGTTGAGACTGGTTTTGACATGTTGGAACTTGTTTTTTTAGGTTAATGTCGAGTTGGTTTTCTGGGAGGCCATGTTCTGGTTATGTGATATTGTGAGTAGTGAAAAAGGCAGGAAATACGGCATCCTAGTCTTTCACATTTATCTAGAACAAATATTATGTGAACTGATTGAATCACGGTCTTTGTGTCCTGCTGAAATGTCAACATTAAGCCAAACCAAAGAGTTATATGCATGGATAACTGCAGTGGACCAGTTGAGACTAGTTTAAACTGGCTGGAGCAGGTTTTTGTTTTGTTGTCTTTTGTAGCAAATAATCCATTTGACAGCAAGCACACATCTGGAAATCCCTGTTAATCTTCTTACCTCTTTTCTGCCTTCATAGCACAGTATTTGCTCTCCCCTGAAAGAAGAATTGGTGGAAAATATCCTTAACTACTGTAACCAGTTTTTGATTGTGTGTATGTGCAGTGGAGAAAACAAAGCAGGACAAACAGGGTCAGGGGGGTCAAAGGTGAAGCAACAACATTGGAAAATAAATACCACATAAATTTAATCAGACATATATTTATTATAAATTTATTATGCTTAGGTTATTTCTTACACAGAATTTGATGACCAAAACAAGTCTTACAGAGATGGTGTACTTATCCAAGAGTAGTATTGGATGGTTTGAGTTCTCATTCACCAGAAGAATCTGCAACTGGTCGTAAAATGCATAAAAAGCAAAGCAACATTGAAATATAGCACAAAAGAAATCAATATTGTAAATATGTTTGTGAGGACTCAATGCTATGTTACTTTAGATCTTGGGCACCATTCACAAAGCCTCTATTTATGAATGGGGCTGAAAATAATTAAATATTTCTTTCTGTTCAATCCCTGTTATCATCAATATTAATAGATATTTAAAGTAATTGATCATTAAACCAAATGTATTACCATGTGCAAATATACCACTCTGCCGCTTCAAACTTGCTATTTTGACAACCATTTGGCTTCCCATACATAATAAGCTCATATGGTTAGTGTAACATGGAGTCCTCATCATACATACACAACATAAATCTATTTTATACTCAAATGTGGACACTGAAATAAAATATGGACAATCATCATATGAAACAAGTCTGACATTTTATAAGGTATATTCCGATGTTATATCATTATATTTGCCCTTAAAAAGCCACCCCAAAAATCAAGAAAATGTCAGAAACTAAAGTGAATTGTCCTGTCAGTGAGAAATATGGACGCTGCTGCAGAAAGTGAATTTTGGGGTCACAAATACTGTATTTGTTTTTTACAAATACAGTAAACATTTGTATAAACACCCAGAGTGGTGATACATTTTTTCAAAGAGGAGGGGGTTCTACTATTGTGAACAAAAAAATAGCATTGGAGATGCCAGTACCCCACAGCCCAGGGAAATGGTTTTCAACATCACGAAGAAATGAAACGGTACAAAGATCAGGAGATTTTCACAGCAAATGATGTCAGTTATGTAAAGGTCCAAATAATGTTAGTAGGGAAAATAATGTTTAAAAGAGAGATTATCTGCAAATTATGAAGCTGTAGAATTTATTAATTGAAGTATAACTACCAATAAAAATAGCACAATTAAGTAAAAGTATATATAATAAACAGTTACAGCAATACGTCTCAATTATGACAGGTGAACACTCTTTTGCAGAGCTAAGGTTAAAGATCACTACAGCAAGGTATAAGGTTAAATCAAGGTCACACCATGATGTTGCACACTTACACCTTACCTTACACTGGACAAGATTTTAAAGGTCAAGGTTACTCAGGTCAAGATTTTAAAGGTCATGGCTACTACAGCAAGGTCAAAGGTTAAACCATGATGCTGCGCACCTACACCCTTCCAACTAATGTCCCTGCCAAGTTTCAACATCCTACACCTTACGGTTTCTGAGATATAGCCCGGACAAGATTTTAAAGGTCTAGGTCACTACAGCAAGGTCAAATCAAGGTCACACCATGATGCTGCAAACCTACATCCCTCCAACCAATGATCCTACCAGGTTTCAACTTCTTATACTTCATGGTTTCTGAGATACAGCCCAGACAAACTTATTCCCTCTGAGCCCATCCGGACTCCATGGGTGAAAACAATACCCGCACAGTCCTTAAAGGCTGTGGGGTAAAAAAACAATGCAAGTGTCTTGTGTCAATGGGAGATAATTGGATACTTTATAGACTACATTTCAACTGACGGCCCATATAATTTTTGGAGAACTTAAAATATTTAAATCTGATGAAATTAGACACTTTTATCCCATATTTTTGTAGATTTTAGGGATGGGTCATTAGGCCTGATCTCTCAGTATCGAGAACATTTTACTGAAACTCCTTGATGAGATTTTACAACCGTGACTTCACTTTTGAATACGTATGATGGAAGGACGAGTTAAAATATTAGAAACATACGGAAATCTAAAGAAATTATAAGCTTTTATCACATATTTTCATACGCTTTTACAGCGTTAAAGTGGAGCAGAATTGCCATGTTTTGGTTAAGACACTTTACAACCTTAATCTCGTTTGTCAACTCGGATACTTGAAGGAAAACTTTAAATATCTGGAACAGACAAGAAATCTGCAGAAATTGCTTTTATCTCATATTTTGTGCATTTGGGCACTTTTATTGTGATGTTGTTAAAAGGAAACATCCATGTTTGTTTGGGGTGTACTAAAACGCCGAGTCCCGGAATCAGTATAGTTTTGCACTGGTGACCTAATTTACACAATTTTTAGTAGATTTTAAGGTGTTCTTGACCAAAACTGGTATAATTCAATGGATTTCATTTCCTGTCAGCGGTTACTTGATTGGGGACATACTAAAACACATCTTTTTTTCAGAATCACAAAGTGGAGAGGTGGCTGCAGCATATAATAGCGACTTGGTGTTTATACAGTGAAGTTTGCTGCACTAATGAAACTACATTCATTAAAATTCTGCAATATATAAGATAAACATTAAAAATAGTATAAAGCTGTCACAAAAAAAAATATCAGAAAACTTGCCTGAATACCCACAATTCAGAGCGAAAATAAGGAGGGTTCCTTTAGTGGTAAGTTAAATATACAGTACACTGTGATGATTTACAAATGTTTCTCGACTCTAACTGTATGCAGATCCGACTTACATGCTGAGGCGTCCATAGCTCCGCGGTCACAGATCACGAGACAGTCTTGGTTTGCAGCCTCAGCCAGGTCAAAGAATGTGGTCTCCATCTGCATCATAGTTTTGATTAGGTTCAGCTGGAAATGGTAAGCTGAAATAAATACATGCTACACATAGGTTATTTTATACACCAACAAGAAAGCATTCATACAGCGCAGACTTTCACCGAAAGGCATTTCCAAAAATTAGCGATTTTTTGGTATCCAGAATATGATCGGAATCTCTCCCAAAATGTCACTTCCTCCTTTGGCCAGACCCTACCAAAATATCATGTGTAGTGTAATAGAGCTCCGAACTATATACCATCTTGTAGGCAAGAAGAAAAGAGATGAACAACATATTTTAACAAAAGACCCTAAATGCAATAGTTTTTTTAGGGTTACAAACCATTTACTCATTTTAGCTAAAAGCACTATTACTCACTTAGCCTTCATTTGCTGCATATAATTTACGTTTTATTTTACCTAGGGATGGGACGGTAGTTCCGGTATTTCGGTATCGAGAACATTTTACTGAAATACCGTGATGAGATTTTACAACCGCCACTTCGCTTGTCAGCACATATAATGGAATGAAGAGTTAAAATATTAGAAACATACCCAAAATCTGAAGAAATTATAAGTATTTATCCCATATTTTCGTCCATTTGCAGACTTTACTGTATATAGTAACACAGTAGCGATTACGTTGAGTTACCATGTTTTGGTTACGACAATTTATAACCTCAATCTTGCTTGTCAACACATATAATTGAAGGAAAACTTAAAATATTGGGAACAAACAAGAAATCTGAAGATGTTTTAACTTTTTATCTCATATTTCGTGCATTTGGCCACTTTTATTGCGATGTCGTGAAGAGGAAACATCCATGTTTCTTTGGGGTGTACTAAAACGCGGAATTCCGGAATCGGTACGGTTTTGCATTGGCGACCTACCGATGTACATATTTTTATACCGTCCCATCCCTAATTTTACCGTGAGTTGTTTGTTTACATTTGTACGTGAAGGGATGATGTACGTAGAATTAAACAGTGTTACTTTATTTACCGTTCTATATTCGCGATTTCTGAATTGCGCAAAAGACGTGTCCAAGGTCACTGCGCAGCCTACCATTTTAGAATAACTGTTTAAGGTCACCATAAAGTCAGGATAATCCTTTGGTAAATCTTAATATATATGCCAAGTTTGGTTGAAAAAAGTGAAAAACTAAGTGAACTGGAGGACTAAAAACCCCTTTTTGACATTAAGGTGACCTTAAGATTGCAGATACAGGGCTAAAACTTTGGCATGTGAAAGATTATCAAAAAGTAGCTGAATAAGTTACTCCAACACAATGCCAAAATCCTGACCGTTTTTGAGATACAGACCAAGTAACCATTTTAAAAAAAATTATGAAAATAAAACGCCTCCCATTCAGGCATCCATATTCTGATTGATCAGAAAATCCTTTCCAACCTGCGGATATAGGTCTAGAATGTACCCGATAAATTTTATAGCACAGGTGTGTGTGGTTTTTTTCGGAAACGCGATGACGGGGTGTTTTGAAAAATGCTTAATGTTACCTTAAAGCTTAAGGTCTCCGCAAAGTATCCCAAAAATTTTTCCCGCCCCTATAATTTTAAAAAAAGATAAGAAGGAAAGAAAAATTTGAAAGCCTGAGAAGTCATTCAAAGGAGACCATAATCCTGAGGCGGCGGCGGTGATCAGTCGAACTTACGTGAAAACAAATAAGCGCCCCCGACGGGCCGCTAAATTACAATATATCAGGAAATGTTAACAATGGATCAAGGAACAAATGAATAAATTTTGGTGGTGATCTGAATCACACTGTCTGGATCTAGGAATTTTTAACCAATTTATCATCCCACTCATAAGTATTGCATGCATGGAGGCGTTAGGCTTTAGCAGAAGTTCTTGTTCGAGAGAAAACTACGATAATATAGGCTCTCTGAGTGCACTTGTTTTCTTCTGTGACCAAATTTTATTTATAAAGTCTTTTAAACTACTTGTACGACTGTACATAAATAGAATGTACCATTTTCTTCTTCCTATCAAATGATATTCGGAAAGTATTACTTGCAAAAGAGTAACAAACATCTGTGCTTGTTGGGATTGCAATAATTCTTTTTGTGTTTCATAAACAGATATTGTCATAGATATTTGGACCCAGCTGTTGCTGATACTAAAATAATATATTCGTAATTTTAACTAGAGGATCGCTCGCAAAAAAAAAAAGATAATGTTTTTGCATAGCAAAAACAAAGCGTCCCGAAAAGGATATAAAGGTGAGTGCTAAAGTATTAAGAAAATGCTTCGTTTCTAGCCTTATACTGTTGTGGCAACCAAAGTCAGCGCAGTCTGCTCTATCTAGCACGGTTTTCAAGATATAAGCATTTTTGTGTTTTGCAAAAAATAAAAAAATTAAAAATGTCCGCTATATTTGGCGAGACAAAAATATTTTGAAAATTGGCATGGCTACTCTGCAGAGATACCCAGCAGGTCCAAAATTTTGTTGAGTTCGCTCCATATAGCACGGTTTTCGAGATATAAGCATTTTTGTGTTTTGCAAAAACTTTGAAAATTCAAAATGGCCACCATTTTTGGGGAGACAAAAATTTTTGTCAAGACCACTGCCGTGGTGTGTATCTCCCGCCGAGCATTAAAGCAGAAGAAATAGCTTTTCCGAGATATTCACAATTTTTCATTTTCGTGTGTGAAAGGTCTTCCAAAAGTAGGTGAATGAGTTATTTGAGAAAAATTGGCTATCTGCAATACTATTAAGAGATAATTCACATTTACTCATTTTGAGTAGGTGAATAATTATCTATGGGTTTGAAACTTCACCAAGTGAAAGCTCTCCCACAAGTAGGTGAATGAGTTATTTGAGAAAAATTGGCTATCTGCAATACTTTTAGAGATAATTCGCATTTACTCATTTTGAGTAGGTGAGTAATTAGCTATGGGTCTGAAACTTCACCATGTGAAAGCTCTCCCAAAAGTAGGTGAATGAGTTATTTGAGAAAAATTGGCTATCTGCAATACTTTTAGAGATAATTCACATTTACTCATTTTGAGTAGGTGAATAATTAGCTATGGGTCTGAAACTTCACCAAGTGAAAGCTCTGCCAAAAGTAGGTGAATGATTTATTTGAGAAAAATTGGCTATCTGCAATACTTTTAGAGATAATTTGCATTTACTCATTTTGAGTAGGTGAGTAATTAGCTATGGGTCTGAAACTTCACCAAGTGAAAGCTCTCCCAAAAGTAGGTGAATGAGTTATTTGAGAAAAATTGGCTATCTGCAATACTTTTAGAGATAATTCGCATTTACTCATTTTGAGTAGACGAGTAATTAGCTATGGGTCTGAAACTTCACCAAGTGAAAGCTCTCCCAAAAGTAGGTGAATGATTAATTTGAGAAAAATTGGCTATCTGCAATGCTTTTAGAGATAATTCGCATTTACTCATTTTGAGTAGGTGAGTAATTAGCTATGGGTCTGAAACTTCACCAAGTGAAAGCTCTCCCAAAAGTAGGTGAATGAGTTATTTGAGAAAAATTGGCTATCTGCAATACTTTTACAGATAATTCGCATTTACTCATTTTGAGTAGGTGAGTAATTAGCTATGGGTCTGAAACTTCACCAAGTGAAAGCTCTCCCAAAAGTAGGTGAATGATTAATTTGAGAAAAATTGGCTATCTGCAATACTTTTAGAGATAATTCGCATTTACTCATTTTGAGTAGGTGAGTAATTAGCTATGGGTCTGAAACTTCACAGAGTGAAAGCTCTCCCAAAAGTAGGTGAATGAGTTATTTGAGAAAAATTGGCTATCTGCAATACTTTTAGAGATAATTCGCATTTACTCATTTTGAGTAGGTGAGTAATTAGCTATGGGTCTGAAACTTCACCAAGTGAAAGCTCTCCCAAAAGTAGGTGAATGAGTTATTTGAGAAAAATTGGCTATCTGCAATACTTTTAGAGATAATTCACATTTACTCATTTTGAGTAGGTGAGTAATTAGCTATGGGTCTGAAACTTCACAGAGTGAAAGCTCTGCCAAAAGTAGGTGAATGAGTTATTTGAGAAAAATTGGCTATCTGCAATACTTTTACAGATAATTCGCATTTACTCATTTTGAGTAGGTGAGTAATTAGCTATGGGTCTGAAACTTCACAGAGTGAAAGCTCTCCCAAAAGTAGGTGAATGAGTTATTTGAGAAAAATTGGCTATCTGCAATACTTTTACAGATAATTCGCATTTACTCATTTTGAGTAGGTGAGTAATTAGCTATGGGTCTGAAACTTCACCAAGTGAAAGCTCTCCCAAAAGTAGGTGAATGAGTTATTTGAGAAAAATTGGCTATCTGCAATACTTTTACAGATAATTCGCATTTACTCATTTTGAGTAGGTGAGTAATTAGCTATGGGTCTGAAACTTCACCAAGTGAAAGCTCTCCCAAAAGTAGGTGAATGATTAATTTGATAAAAATTGGCTATCTGCAATACTTTTAGAGATAATTCACATTTACTCATTTTGAGTAGGTGAGTAGAAAAATTGGCTATCTGCAATACTTTTAGAGATAATTCACATTTACTCATTTTGAGTAGGTGAGTAATTAGCTATGGGTCTGAAACTTCACCATGTGAAAGCTCTCCCACAAGTAGATGAATGAGTTATTTGATAAAAATTGGGTATCCGCAATACTTTTACAGATAATTAGCATTTACTCATTTTGAGTAGGTAAATAATTAGCTATGGGTCTGAAACTTCACCATGTGAAAGCTCTCCCAAAAGTAGGTGAATGAGTTATTTGAGAAAAATTGGCTATCTGCAATACTTTTAGAGATAATTCGCATTTACTCATTTTGAGTAGGTGAGTAATTGGCTATGGGTCTGAAACTTCACCATGTGAAAGCTCTTCCAAAAGTAGGTGAATGAGTTATTTGAGAAAAATTGGCCATCTGCAATACTTTTAGAGGTAATTCGCATTTACTCTTTTTGAGTAGGTGAGCAATTAGCTATGGGTCTGAAACTTCACCAAGTGAAAGCTCTTTGGGATAGCTGCTCTGCAGAGATACCCTGAAGATAAAAAATTTCGTTGAAATCGCTCTATGTAGCACGGTTTTCGAAATATTAGCATTTTTGTGTTTTGCAATTTTTGCGCAAAAATTCGAAAATTTAAAATGGCCGCCATTTTTGGCAAGACAAAATTTTTTTGAAAATTGGCATGGCTACTCTGCATAGATACCCTGCGGGTCAAAAATTTCGTCGAAATCGCTCTATCTAGCACGGTTTTCGAGATATAAGCATTTTTGTGTTTTGCAATTTTGCGAAAAATTCGAAAATTCAAAATGGCCGCCATTTTTTGCGAGAAATTTTTTGTTTGAAAATTGGCAGCTACTCTGCAGAGATACCCTGCGGGTCAAAAATTTCGTCGAAATCGCTCTATCTAGCAGGGTTTTCGAGATATAAGCATTTTTATGTTTTGCAATTTTTGCGAAAAATTCGAAAATTCAAAATGGCCGCCATTTTTGGCAAGACAAAAATTTTTTCAAAATTGGGATAACTACTCTGCAGAGATACCCTGCGGGTCAAAAATTTCGTCGAAATCGCTCTATCTAGCACGGTTTCCGAGATATAAGCATTTTTGTGTTTTGCAATTTTTGCGAAAATTTCGAAAATTCAAAATGGCCGCCATTTTTGGCGAGACAAAAATTTTTTGAAAATTGGGAAAAGTACTCCGCAGAGATATCCTGCGGGTCAAAAATTTTGTCGAAATTGCTCTATCTAGCACGGTTTTTGAGATATAAGCATTTTTGTGTTTTGCAATTTTTGCGAAAAATTCGAAAATTCAAAATGGCCGCCATTTTTGGAGAGACAAAATTTTTTTCAAAATTGGGATAACTACTCTGCAGAGATACCCTGTGGGTCAAAAATTTCGTCGAAATCGCTCTATCTAGCACGGTTTTCGAGATATAAGCATTTTTGTGTTTTGCAATTTTTGCGAAAATTTAAAATGGCCGCCATTTTTGGCGAGAAAAAATTTTTTTGAAAATTGGGAAAAGTACTCCGCAGAGATATCCTGCAGGTCAAAAATTTTGTCGAAATTGCTCTATCTAGCACGGTTTTTGAGATATAAGCATTTTTGTGTTTTGCAATTTTTGCGAAAATTTCGAAAATTCAAAATGGCCGCCATTTTGGGCGAGATAAAAATTTTTTGAAAATTGGGAAAACTACTCCGCAGAGATACCCAGCGGGTCAAAAATTTCGTCGAAATCGCTCTATCTGTTGTAGAGCAGTTTATCAGTAAATTGTTATTTTTCTCTATAAATACAAAATTGTGAGTAGTTGTGACTTATGAACAATGTTGCTAAGTTCAGAAGTTAGTGAAACGTTCTTGTTTACAGTTAAGGAAAGGTCAGAAGTTTAGTGAAACGTTCAATAGGCAACTAACATCTAACTAATCTGTTTTTGTTTATTAGTAAACATATAGAATTGATGAAAACAATATAGGTCAAGCAGATAAGGTCAAGCAGATAAGCTCAAACCAACATTGTTGCATAGGATCAGTTTAACATGCATGAGCTTGCTATCTTTATCTATCGTGCCTCTATAGCCTTAGTTATGGCTTTGAATATCATATAAACATACACAAATTTCAAACTAGTTATTGCTTCTCATTTGTATTTCAATTATTGTATTAGGAAACATCAGTGAGTATGTCATAAGAATAATTGGTATAGAGTACAATGTCACATACATACATAGGAAAACATAATGAATTCAGCTGTTTATAGATAAATGTCCAAATACAATTATTTATGATTATAAA
Organism: Sabellastarte sp. h YS-2021; assembly: GCA_964017235.1. Lineage (NCBI taxonomy): Eukaryota > Metazoa > Annelida > Polychaeta > Sabellida > Sabellidae > Sabellastarte > Sabellastarte sp. h YS-2021. Next base: position 52,820,382 of record OZ024933.1, read on the forward strand.
AGTAAGCCTTAACCTAGGCTACTCAGAGTACAATTGTTTTGGTATTTTTAAGGCCTCGTTTTCATATAGTAGAAGAGTAGTGTGTATTGTGTTTACTGTATATAAGCTCCTACACTTTTGTTGGGAGACAGTGGAGGAAAGGTACAAATCAGATCAGAGGAGTCTGTCAGTCAGTCAGTTCAGTTAGTCTGAAAAGTAAGAGAAGAGTCTACAACTTATGACAGTCAATGTTCTCAGACTAGTGTTGAAATGGTCACATATACTTATGATGTTCTGAATGACTACAGGTATTAAGATGAAATAAATCAAGTTCTCAACACTCTGCTGATTGTCACTGCCAGTAGTAAAATGGCTTAACTTGCTACACTACCCCCACAGAAGCCCTTTACTACATATCTAGCACGGTTTTCGAGATATAAGCATTTTTGTGTTTTCCTTATTTGGAAAATTCGTAATGATTAATTAATCATTAATTACTCGGCCATTTCTTGACCAATCAATGCCAAAATCTAATGATTTCCAGATTTTAATAGAATGAATGTATTTGCCAAGTTTCAGGTGAATTGATAAAATTCCTTTCAAGTTATCATCCGGACAAGCTTCCCCATCGAAAAAAGACATTTTTGGTCATGTGACCTCTCTGATTGGTTGAAATGTCACTGCAGCATATTCAAAAAAATTCCCCAAGGCTACTGCCTAAACCTGCCAAATTTGAAAAGAATCCGCCTAACGGTTACAGAGTTATAAGGAAAACAAAATGCGGAGCCTGCGGAGCCGGCAGAGCCGGCGGAGCCAGAAGCTCTCCCATAAACAAACAAGCGTCCCTTGCGGGACGCTTAATAATATTATCATAATATACGCTAGTGATGGGACGATTAGACCAACGTTCAATTAATCGTCGGCGTTATGGTACAATCGCGTTCGGTCACTGACAACTTCTACAAATCGATTAAATCTTACCCTTCCTTATGTGTCTCAATATCCACATGTTTTTTATATTTTAAGCTATTTCCTTAACTTTCCTTTGATAAATAATGAGATTTGTCACGAATTTGGGTTTGTTTATATCTACCGCCATATTTACCGGAAGTGGGTGCTTTTGGTAGGTTCTAAATGTCGGAAACACCGTTATTCTTACCGGATGGACAAATACTTCACAGTGTTCATTTTACTATGCGTTTCCGCGTCTTTTGTCGCTATACTGGGGCGAAAAGACGCGTACACGTTATGGTCCCGAGTCGCGGTGACGCATATATCTTGCATTATCGCCCGCGTTTTCGCTGTAAATATTGGGAAAGTTAGACGAATTTTGTTTCAAAATCAAAGAAAAGGACACATATATTGTCTTTTTAACCCAATTCCTCCATGTTTCCTTGCTTCTAAATGCCTTAATTTGATTGGTCAAGCGGAAACGGCACTGTCCAATCATACTTCGTTTAACAAAAATTCAGTATTTATCAATAGAAAACACGTTTATAGTAAGTGATGTAAACTCACCAGTGGCTGTAAATTTCCACTTTTTTTCATAGTTTTGTTAAATATATATAGAAATAAATATCTATTGCACAATAAGATTTTATTATCCAGTTTTTAATATTTTCACTTTTTAAAGTATAGTTTTGCATAATGCACTCTTACAAGTGACTTCAAAGACAATTGTTAACGAGTAACAACAAACATTTTAAACTACTGTGGGACAAACTTTTAAAAAAATTGCATCTATGTTAATAACAAATTTTCGACTGGAAAAAAGTTAAATAATAATTTAACTTAAACTTTATATGGTATGTTATTGCTTTAAAACCAGTTTTTTTTCAAAAAGTGGCAAATTTATATCCATTTACATAAATAAATGTCTGGAGTTTTTTTGTATGAAATAAAAACAACTCCCTGAGTGAACCTATGTCAAGGTGAGTTAATTCTTTTTTTTTTTCTAGTTTTAGATAGTGCAGGGTTGAACCATATTTATTGAAACAAAAAAAAAATGAAAAAAAAAATCAGTAAAAAATACTTTAATTATTGCAAATCATGTACATCATAGGAAATCTTGTACATCATGCTGACTAAAAATATGTCTTGAATTGAAATAAATTTTTTTCACAGTGAGTAGACTTGAATTTGATTTAGTATTGCAAATTCATTTAGAAGATAGACTAATAGTACTTTTTTCTCCTATTTAAGTCAATTTGCTCAACTGTAAGGTTAATTTTGGTCATTTGACTCATCACATTTAGCAAATGTCTCACCAAAATTTAGTAAAGGAGTCATTTGACTCAAGTAGCTCCAACTCTAGAATGAACACTGACTTCATCCCGGAAAGTGTTTCATGATATATTTTCTTACAGTGGAGTAAAAAAGTCGATTAAGGGTCGATCATCAGTCGGAAAATTGGACGAATAATCGACCGTGAAAATTGAGGCAATTCCACTCACTAATATACGCACAGTTAATCAATGACCTAATGGTGATACAAAAAACTTTATATTTCTTTTTCTGCTATAAATAATGCAATTAAGTACTGAAATTTTAAAATTAAAATTGCTACACAAGAATGAACATTATATATACGCAGGCAAAGAAGAAAGAAGGAATTATGAGTAAAGATTTGATGAGTACATAAATCTTTTTTATGATTGTAATTGTTATTTAATATTTCACATGTTACTGCTTAGCTATATTCTTTCACCCGTTTCTTTATTTTTGTTATGAATATGATATATATACTACAGCAAAGTTGTGTACACATGAACTACACACATGAACTTGTATAACTAAATTGTATAATGTAAATGCCAAATAATAAATATAATATAGCATGTTGACTGTACAATATAGGCAACAGAAAGAAAGGACAAAAAGAATATTATTACTGCAAGATTATCCCAGATTTCAACCAACTAAATCCACTAACTTCTAAGACCTTATTACCAGCTATACAGACTACACAACATTTATATATACCACACAGCTACTGTATTTTATGCTCTGCATAAATATAATGTAGTCACTATCACAAGACTTGGATACAGCTGACACACAGCAATATAAATATCACTCCCAGTCTCCCACTGTTCACCCATACTCCCTGAGTTTACTCATACTGTACACAAGCTCAAGTCACTGGTTGGGACTTAAAACTTTAAATCACCACAGCTTGTTTCTTAAAATTACCAAACTTTTCAGAACCTTGTGAACTAATTATCAAATAAATTAAATGATTGCTATGTGATTTTAGACCTCCCTTTAGCAGATACAGAACCTTAGAGCTCTGTAATATGTTTTACTATGAGAGACAAGAATTATTCACAATCATAAGTCACACTGTGCTACTGTATTTTACACTGGCATAAGCACTGACTTACTAAAACTGGAAAGGTGTAACATATTTTCAGCATAGGTGTAGTGAGACTAAGTGTAAATCTACAAAACATTAGAACCTCAATCGATCAGTCGGCATTTAAGTGAGTAACAATGTAGTTCTATCAGCTTCCTAAAGTGAGTAACAATGTTTTACTTTATTATTTTGTATGTAGTCCAGTAGCAGTAATTTTGCTGATAACAGTTATCTTTATAGTTGACTGATGATGCTTTTTTCAAGATTAGAGTGTGGGGTTTTTATTTCTTGGGTAACTCCTGTTATAAGTAAAATATAAAATAACATGGCCAATTTTTCTGGTGTATAGGACAGAAAACCGGAAACCTATTAACCGACCGTAAGATTATGATCTGGGGCCGATTTCACTAAAGGACTTAAACTAAGTCCCTTTTGTGGCTAAGTCTTGGACTTAAATCTAAGACTTTGGTCTTAGCTAGAAAAATGGATTTCACAAAGGTGACTTAGCTAAGTCCAGGCTTATCATATAACCACAGGGTGGTTTTCTGTGTCATGTGACCTTTTGTATCTATTCAAAATATAATATTGATGCCACATATTCTTCATTTAATGTATTTTATCTAAGGATAAGTGCTGTTTTGAAATTGAAAACCTTGTTAGCACATATAAACTTTCCAAACACTACTTTAGTGAGGTGTTCTGCATAATTATAATTTATTTACAGCCATTTCAAATTTTGAAGTGGAGAAAAGTTTATGGCGGCCATATTTAAGTCCTCTTTACAAAATTTAAGCCCACTACCTCCCAGACTTAAAAGTTAAGTCCACTGACTTAGCAATTTCATGGACTTAGCTGCTTTGTGAAATCCGCTAAGTCTAAGACCACAGACTTAGCAGTTTTTTGACAAAATTTAAGATCAAAGTCTTAGATTTAAGCCTAAATCTGGACTTAAGTCCCTTTGTGAAATCGGCCCCTGGTAACATTCTATCTACATGTAACCACTAGTAACCACAACTAGTTTCTTTACATATACACCATTTTAACACATTTTTACCAAAATATTAAACATTGAACTGCAAAAAAATATTTAACAGCATTTCATTTATTCTATCAATATATTATTAGCCAATTGGTTACAAAAACTTTTCAAAAAGCCCACCTATTTAAAGCAGGGATTCTTGTATTTGCTCTGAGAGCTCTTGAACTGTCCCATTAGTCAGTTGTTGTTTTTTAATGCTTCAGTATTTAGTTTTTTTAGAAAGAGGAAATAGGAACCCAAATAATTATCTATATTAAGAGAAACATCTTTCACCTTAAATATTAATAAATAACCCTTACGTATTTTGCCATTATATATTTTATGGACAGAGTAAAGTACTTTTCATCTAAACAGGAAATCCTAAATTAATCATGTTGTTCATACAATAAAATCACAACACCATAATTATTCATACATTTTTTAAGCCAAAGTGAAGCATGTTCAACAAAAAATATAAAACACAGTCACTTGTAAAGTAGGCAAATACCATCCATCCAGCAATACAGAATTCAATCACAAGATTAATCACAGAACCCAATTTCTGATAATTATAGAAGCAAACCCATAAATGGATTCTGCTAGTCTTCCTGGGGTCTACTCTCTACAGGTTTACATACTGTATCATCCTGATAAGCTGAAGATAGGACATGTAATATTCTCCACTGTATTTTGGTCCACATCTAGGAGATTTGCAAACCAGTGAAAAGAGATAACCACCTCTAAAATCTGTAATTTGTGACACCATAACATTTACACCCGGACATTTCTCATGAAGTGTACATTTTCAAATACACAATCCAAGATAAGCAACCTGCAACCACTATATTGTCATGTCTTTCTGAGATGACCATGTCCATTCAGTGAATGTGATTTACAAATAGACCTAGCAAATCTTTTGTGACCACAATTCATTCACTACAGCGACAATGACTTTATTATGTCTTACAACTTATGATTTATGCATTACAATTTGGATGGTGTGTCTTAGAATCCGCGAGATCGGAGATTAAGCACTTGGATACCTAATACTTGAATACCCGATACAGGGCTATGAAAATATCACTTGAGATTAGAGAATTTCTCGTATTTTTCTAAAAATTTCAAAACTTTATATTTTAAATAGAAGTTTTTTTTCATTTACTGTGTATTTTTATCTCCCACCAGCAGCTAAAGGCTGTGGTCGGGAGAGTATTAAATGCCTTCCGTATGTGAGTGCATCGGTCACATTTTTACATTTATTTATACAGATATCTTCACCAAATTTGCAGGGAATGTTTATGGCTATAAAAACATGTCTGTGCAAAATTTTGGCCTCATTTTGAAAAACACAATGGCAACCATAGGCGATTGTTTAAAAACCATTAACATGCTCTAAAATTTGAAATATTGCTGCTAACTTTATCGAATTCACACAGAAGATATATGGCTATTATATCTTCTTTACCATTGAAATGCTTTTTGTTGTGCGTGCATGTGTCCATCCGTGTGTCCATCCGTCCGTCCGTCCGTCCGTCCATTCATCATGTCTTGACATAAACCTTTATATCTCATTCATTTATGAAGATATCTTCACCAAATTTACACAGCATGCCTTAGCTATGAAAACATGTCTATCAAAAATTTAGGAGTGATTTTGAAAAACAAAATGGCCACCATAACCCATAGTTCTAAAATCAATAACATCTTCTAAAATTTTTAAAAAAATTGCAGTTACCTTCATCAGATTTGCACAAGAAAAAAAATGTATATGGCTCATAAAGCTTGCCTGAGTGTAATTTTAGCCTGGTTTTGAAAACAAAATGGCTGCCATGACACAAGTTTAAGGTGAAATAGGGGTCGTCATATTATAGAGGCCTAATATCTCCCTTCTTGTTGGTCCTAGGGGTTCAGAATTTGAAAACAGTTTATAGGAAAATATGACCTGTGAATCTTTTGCAAGTGTCAAATCTGACCTTTGACCCCTGCTTCAAGGTCAAGAGGGGTCTCCATACTAAAAAGGCCTTATATCTCCCTTATTATTAGTCCAAGGGCTTGGAAATATGAAAACAGCCTATATAAGGCCATGGCCTATAAATCATTAGCCTGAGTTTGAAAACAAAATGGACACCATGTCACATGTTTAAGGTCAGCTTAATAGGGGTCGTTGTATTTAAGAGGCCTAATATTTCCCTTATCATTGGTCCTGGGGGTTCAGGATGGGAAAACAAGTAATAGGAAATTATGGCCTGTGACTCATTTGTAAGTGTCAAATTTGATCTTTGACCCCTGCTTCAGGGTCAAGTGGAGTCATCATACTAAATACTAGTAAATAGGCCTTATATCTCCCTTGTTATTTGTCCTAGGGCTTGGAAATATGAAAACAACCTATATGAAGTCATGGCCTGAAAATCTGTGCAAGTGTCACATTTGATATTTGGGCTTTGAAGCCTATTTCAATGTCAAACTGCCACCACTTTTTCTTAATATCCAGGCAGGAGAACACCGCGGCAGTGGTCTTGTTTATTATTGCACTCGTGAGCAATATTAGAGGTGTTGGCACTGTTGGACCTTGGTATATATATATATATAGTTTTAAGTTGTCCAAGTCCTCTTGTTTCAATGGAAATGCTTATAACCTAAGAATCTTCCATTTAATTCCATTCAAACTATCTATCAGCTACACTGTATATCTTAATAGTTAATACCATCATTGTCAGGGTTGCAGTTTTGTTATCATTTCTCCAAAACACCAATGGGGCCACGGTGGCAGAGTGGTAACACTCTCGCCTCCCACCTCTGCGGTCGGGGTTCGATCCCCGTCATGGCCGTAAGTGGGAAAGCTGGTAGTTGCTTGCCGTTGGTCGGCAGTTTACAGTACAGAACCCTAGCGAACTGTATGTACTGGTTTCCTCTGCCCTTCCAACTACCCGTCGTGATATGACCTGTACAGTGTTGAAAGCGACGTAAAACCCCAAATAAACAAAATCCAAAACACCAATTGTTGGTTTCCTAAAAGGACGGAAATTTGGTTCTAAACTGTTTCCAAAAATTTATAAAAATGTCTTAAAAACAGACAAATAATTGTCAAAGATCATCCAGTTTGTCGCTTGATATCATAATTTTGGCTGTAACAAAACCAACAAAAATACGTAGAAAACAATGTAGGATTTTATCATGTACCCAAAGGTTTTAATTGGCTTTGAGCATACTTCATTGAAATTTGAAAAAAAAAAAACTTTGCATTAATTAAACAGTGAAATAGCAACTATTTTTAAAACTTTTACACACTGGTTGCTCTTAATGACAAAATCCATTTCATATTTTAGTATGATTTTACACCACATTAACAATAAGTAGCAAAAACTACTATTATTTTACAATGTGTTACAAGTTTTACATGCTCTGACTATTTCTGTTGGCATGTCTTACACTGTCATTCAGGGCAATATTACAACATTGTGTGGTTGAGTGTAAAGTGTAAACAAGATCACACCTGACAGACCATCAAACAACTAGCTGACAACCAAATGATTGAGGACAATGACCTCAATAATCTGGGTTATGTAAAACACACAAAAAAGTAAACTATTTTTAACATTTCCTCTCCTCTATTTTTGGGCCACAGGAAATACTAACTAGCATGTTGATAAGACACGTTCTTCATTACATTTCCCTGACGCTTAATCATGGCAGCACAAAAGTGTTGTTTTTGACTAGAATAATTAGTTTTCGATGGCGAGATTTACGAGGTAATAGAACAGTTTTGTCACTTCCAATAATCCCACTACTAAGCCATAAACTAGAAGATATTGATTCTGTACTAAAAATAATGTTGATAAATGAATATGGAACAAATATTTGTCCTGTCAAAGATAGGATTTTACTTACTATTCAATAGCAAAGGTCATAATTGGGAGAGTCCCTCGTTTTTTGCCACTTGTGGGAGTCAAACCCACACAGAGGTATACATATTGTTTCAAAAAACAGTTTAGCTTGTGACAACAGTGCTTTAAAAGCTGATACGTATAAAAAAGTACTTAGCAATGAATTTCTAAAACATGCATAATGCTTTGGTTATAGTGATTTGTGTTTACCATTTATTTTAAGACATTGATAAAGTATAGCTCAGTGAAGTATTTGAAACAATACTGCAACTGAAATTTTCAGATAATAAATACCAGAGTGCAAGGATGTTCACTCATTTAGTAGTAAAAAACATAAGCAGTATCAAAATCTCCTTCCCAGAAATGCAATGTTCACAAGAACACTTTCCCCTGTTGTAAATAAACATTTTTCTTTACTTTTTTTCTTTGTTGCTGCTGTAAAATTCATGCATATACTTCCCATGAAACTCCCAATACAGTTATTATAATACAAGAAATTACTTTAAGAATTGCTTGAACCTAACAAACTCAAATCTCAAAGGATCAAAAAACTGCTTCCAATAAACTAAGCTGTATATGCATGATAATGATATATATATATGACCTATTTGATTTTAATGGAAAAGATCACCTGAATATGTAAACTGGAGAGATATTTGCTTTTGTTTAAATGGGAATATAGCCTTGCTAAAGGCTCAAGTTCCTTTGCAGTTCGGGAAAGTTTTCAGTTCAGATAATGGAGTTTCAGTTTCTATAATGTACTCATACATGTACTGACTTTCAAAGAAACAAACAGCTAAGAGAAGCCTTCCTCTGGAGAGCTTGCCTTCTTGCTTTAAAATTCTGAATGTATACCTTATGACTGCCAAATATTTCTGCACCTATTCTGAACATATTATACACATATAGGCCTTAAGCAAGGCTAATGGGAATATGGCTCTAGATAAAGAGCCTTGACAGTGGTGGTTAAAATCTTCATATGGTTAAGTAAATATCAATGGTAAAAAAATCTTTCAGACATATAACAAAATAACAAATCTGAAATATTTTTCTATATTAATGATAAGAAACCAATGCCAGAATTTTCAGCTATGTTTCCACTTAATTACTCATGCAATTACTGTATATGTATGTTCGCATTCCCAATATCAGATGACCTAATCAAGGCAATTTTTCCCCAAGAGAAATATTGATTACACATTTAAGTTACTAAAACATACTTAATTTCACTTTCAATTTAAAAACTGCTCAGGAAATAAAGCGCACATATTTAAAGTAATGACTAAATTTTATTGTCAAACTACAGTTTGAGATCAGCAGGTCTGTAAATAAAACTTCTTTAATTACAAATTTATCCAAGGCATGACAAATTAAACCTTGAAACTTAAAACATTTTGCGGGCTATAAGCAAAAATCTTTTGACTTATTTCAACACCGATGACACCTGTAACATCAATAAAACATGGGAAAAAACATATTTACATTACGATGCAACATTGTCACGAAAAATGGATCCTCCACAAATAAGCAACATCATCCCTGAAGTGATCCTAAACACTATTGTACATATAAACCTAAATATTCTATAGCTTTATTTGAGGCAGGACTTAACCTTCAAATTTACCTACAAATACTTATTTCTTCTCAAGTCAATTCATAAATTTTAAATATACCTTCAGAATGACCAGAATTAAATATAAATTTTATGCATACAAGCAGTATTTCCACTATTTCTGTTTATGTGACAAAAAGGAGAGTAATATTGTAATATAGTGAGATAAGCTGATATTCATCAAAAATCTGATGCCTGTGAGAGCAACTTCTGGCAACTGGACAAATATACCTGCTCACGGCAGCCTTAGACCAGTCAAGCAAGCAACATATTGATGATGGGTCACACTAGCACTGCTTCCAGCAATAAGGACATATATACTCCCTGTATTTCTCAGCATTTTATGTCCTTACTGATTTGCAGTGCAATGCTGCACCTGCTCTAAATACAGAGTGAATGTAAGAGTGGATGTAACAAACAACCACTGGTTAACTTAATTCTATATACAGTATTTCCTCTACCTCAAGGTTTCACTCAAATTTATGATGAACGAACAGAATATAAAACTTAAACCTTTTCCCTGCATTGTCTCAGGAAAAATGTGTAAAATAGGCCCTTTCCATAGAGTTATGACAAGGATCTTCAAAAAAAATGTCATGGAAATGCATTTAGATAAATTTGTTTTTATCAGTAAAATAAATGCCCAAAGAAATGACATGCTAAATCAGCTTCAGTTTCTTCAAAATCTAAGAAAAAATAAACAAATGACTTCCACAACATGGCTTCCCTCAGTTCATCCAAACTAAGCAGCTATTAAAGAATTAGACATTAAGGTAAACTACTGCAGTCTCAAATGTTGGTTTTATTGAATTTACTCCATGTAAAGAACCAAGCATTGATAATCTCACTTGTACAGCTGCCTGTCTGATTTGACACCAGAAGCTTCAGCACCTGCTTAATCAAATACTGCAGGTATCAGGTGACTTGTATTTTGTTACTAAAACTAGGTCATATCATGTGTATTATTCAATATCATTGCTACCAGAAGACCTCAATTTCAAGCTCATTAGGTTGATGATATTTTTGGTAGCCCAGTTCCATTAGACCCTACTCTCCTCTGTGACTAGTTTTCTGAGAACAAATGGCTCAACATCTATTCATTTACATCAAAAATTGACTTATTTCACACGATCTGCATGAGATTATCTACAAAAATGTTAAAACCTAGAAAATTTATTTGGGTTTTATGTCGCTTTCAACACTGTACAGGTCGTATCACGACGGGTAGTTGGAAGGGCAGAGGAAACCAGTACACAGAGTTCGTCAGGGAGGTGTACTGTAAATTAACAACCATCGGCAAGCAACTACCAGCTTTCCCACTTGAGGCCGTGCCAGGAACCGAACCCCGGCCTCAGAGGTGGAAGTAAAACCTAGAAAAGAATATACTCTTATTTCTGCTTGGTACTCTGGGAGCCTCGTTACTCATTATTTTCACAAGTACCAGAGTATTTTGGGCAGTTGTAATCTATCTTCAGACTACACAGTTACAACCCCTATTATCAGATTTTGATGGAAGTTTATGATTGTGAATTTTTTTTTTTTTTAATAAAGTAATAAGGATATCGAAATTTAACAGAGTGCAAATTAATGTATAACACTTAATAAATAGAAAAGGGCAGATCACATAATTGAACTTCTGCTTCACTTAATAATCGTATTGTACAATTTTATAAGGAACAATTAAATCACAACTGAATATCTACTTAATTCCGCAAGCATCTATTTACTGAAGATTTACTGTTTTTTTTTTGGGGGGGGGGGGGTTTTTTTTGGTTTTTTGTTTTTTTTTGTGATATCCCTGCATTACCAAGACAAACTCTTTTGATTTGTACATTAGAAATAACACTTGAACAAAACAAAAATTTATTTCAAAGCATTCAAGAATTTTTACAGGAATCTAATCTGATCTTACAGGTTTGTAATATTTTCCACACAGGGTCCTCACAGTCATAATTATTATCCACCAGTTCACACTACTTCTCTAACTATTCTCCTTTGTACAATTTCTTTTCTAAAATACTTTTCTGGCAAGAAGATCTTATGTAATCTTTTGGATTTTGTCTTATTGCTAAATATTGTTTGAAAAAAGAAATTCAATGCCAAAATCAGTATCATTGATAAACGTTTATTTGAAACTTTTACTCTGTGAAACACTTTGCATCAGATGTTACTGTTATTTCATCATCACATGTTGCAGTTGAAGGAACCAAAAAAATCAATACATAAAAATTGTACAACTTTTAACTCAACTTTTGGAAGGTCTCAAAGATAGGGGTGAACATTTTATTGAGTTCCATGGGGTATACCAAGGTTAACAAGCAAAAATCAGATCAGCTACATATGTCTTACAAATTAGCTTGATGAATAACCATCTTATCACTGAAGTTAAGCAGCAATTGGCTACGTTAATACTTTTATAGGTGAACATCTGAGTTCTAGTTCAGGAATAGGATATATCCCACTCAGAATTTGCTTTTTGTCATCACACTTTCATAAATTCTAGTGCACTACTCATGTCTCTGATGGCTTTGCAGCTTGCACATGTAGGCTGAAACACCTCTTGGCCTTGTTTGTGAATAATCTTGCTGCCAACTACTAAGGCTGCAATGATCCTTCAGTTACTTGCTGAGGAAGCAATTACGTTAAAATTTTGAATCAAACAAAGTACCGTATTTTTTGTAATAAACGCCCCGGGGCGATGCATTTTTCCAAAGGGGGGGCGACTATTACAGATAAATAAAATCATATCTCGAGTCCAGTGGCAATGGGCGATAATGAACACTTGCTGCCTTGATCTCGCTTGCTGGCATGTATAATGGCGAGACAGCTTAAAATATTTAAAACAAACCTTAAATCTGAAGAAATTATGTAGTTTTATCTCCTATTATTGCAGATTTCAATGCGTCTGTGACCAAAACTACCATGTTTTGTTTTTATTTTCTTTATTTCTCGTAAGCGATATTCGCTTGGGAAGTACTAAAATGCACCATTTTTCGGAATCCCGGAATCGCAAAAGTGTCGGCTGTTGAGAGGGATGTAAAACCCCGAAATATGAACTTTGCAAAGGTAGAGAAGAGGGGGGGGGGCGATTAATAGGGAGGGGGCGTTTATTACAAAAAATACGGTATAATCCAATTCTACAAATACAACTACAAACAAAAACCAATGCAGATATTTCCTATCTGGTCAATCCACAATATATACACAGATTCAAATTAAATATTAAACTGAATCAAGTAAAATTTATACAAATCTAATCAACTAAATCAAAAGCAATATAACCAAACGTTTACCCCTTCTACTAGGGATGGATCGGTATCAAAAATGTGTAGATCAGGAGGTCGCCAATGCAAAACCTACCGATTTTGAGACTCTGCCTTTTATTACCCCAACCAAACATGGACGACAATTGGACGTTTCCTCTTACGGCATCACAATAAAAGTCCCCCATAAACACGAAATATGAGTTAACAGTGTGTAATTTCTTCAAATTTCTGGTTTGTTTCCAAAATGTGCTTCCTTTATATGTGCTGACAAGTGAGAATAAGGTGATAAAGTGTCATAACCAAAACATTCTGCTCATTTCTGCTCAGCGTAATCGCCACTGAACATAAAAGTCTGCCAATACAGGAAAATATGGGACAAAAGCTTATGATTTCTTCAGATTTTGGGTATGTTTCTAATATTTTAACCCTTCCTTTCATTATATGTTTTGACAAAATATCTCAAACGATCTCGGTGGGGGCGGTGTCGGGGTGATGTAATATTGTCTACTAAAGCATCCAAATCTGAGATACCAAAAATGTTTTGTTCTAGCATATCTCCAACTACTAAAGGGAAGTAAAGTTTACCAAAACTAAATATGTCATTTCTGATCAAAAATATTTGTAGTGTAAGTTTATAGATATACATAATATTGTGATACTGTATTAGTCTTTGGCTCTTTGCACATCAATATCAGCAACCCTGTCCTAAAGCCATAAATATCGCCAATATCGATTACCGATATACCCATTATTGGAGTATCAAGTCAACTCTGTCTGCCAGGAGGCAACACAAAATAGTCACAATTTGGGGGGCTTTTAAGTTTAATCTATAAGTTATGAATAGCAATCTTGAAAATATCACACAGTGGCAAACTTACCATCTTCTTCTCCCAAATCGGAAAACCTCACTCCTCCCCTATAAAAAACAACAAAAAAACAAAGGTATAGGCACTATCAGGGCATGACGAGTACAATTAATGCCACTCAGTTCCTGAAAATTTTAGCTCAACATCAAGCTCCCACAATTTTAGGTATATATATCAAAGTGGAACAGCAAATTGTAAGGACTAAAATTTTGATCTGAATCTCCTCTGATAGAGACTGAAATTGGGATCTTGTGGAGTTTCAAATATCCCTAAATTAGCATTTCAACTGTGATGGAAAAATTAACAGGAAATCAACATCCAATATGATGGCTACAGTATAATAATTACAATGAAAGCCTTGATTCTTTGAAATTATCTGGTACAACCATATAAAATTATGAAAATCACAGCCACTACACCTAGGTTACACAGATCTGTCATGGCTCCCAAAGCGACACATGAGCCGAAAATATTTAACTCTTTTGGGTTCGTTTGTGGGCTTGAGACTCGTTGCACTTCATATCTTAGTAGTACAGATTAGTATTGCGAAGTGTAAACAGGTCGAAATTCATATTTTAGATAGACTGCATTCACCACAAAACGGACAGCATTTACAGTACAGAGCTAATTGTCACAACATTTGAAAAACCTGCCACAATTTCTCAGGGTCTGGATTAAACTCTACATACAGGAGATGTGAAGGGGGATACAGAATAGCTATATGGGGTGGCACATTTTTTAACATGTATACAAGGTCCATCAATGGTGCAATAAGAACAAGGTCGTGAAGCAAAATTTAAATAAAAGTTTTTTGAACACAATCAACAGACCTAGCCTGATCAGCTATGTCCTCAAAAATAACCAAAAAACTAACACATGTTTTTCATACAAACATATAAAATATCCTAAATTCAGTCAGAAATTATGAATTTTTTTTTTCGATCACTACATTTCTGTACTGATACCAAATATCAAAGCACTCATTTCTACTTTCAAATTTTTCCTACTTTCCTGTGGGGTTACAAAGGAGATTTCACTTTTGTTACAGAAATCCACAATATAGAATAACTTTTTATCCACTCACATCGAAAAGTAGACTAAGAAATCTAAAATTCGCCACATATCTGAAATTCGCCACATGTAAAAATACTAATAAAATAAATGAATTGTGGTGAGATTTGTTGACTGTATAGTAAATTAAGGCTTTTTGAACTGAAAAATACCAATTTTTGGACAAAAACATCATTTTCTTCATAAAATTAACTAAGCTTTTAGAGGTGGTGAATTTTAGATTCCTGGCGAATTTTACATTTCTTACTCTATATGAAATCAACTTACCCTAATAGCACAGTAGATGCTTCTGGAACTCTGTAAACCTACAACAGAACTTAAACTAAGTTATCCAGTTACAAACACTACAACCATGTGAGAAAAACCACGGAACACACTATGATGTATAAACAAAATGCAAAAAAAAAATCATGTTGGCTTGTTCCAAAATTTCACGGATATGAAACAAACAAAAATGTAGTTTTGCAACACAGACAGTAAAATAGCAAAAATACTTCAAAACTTGTTGATGTTGAAAATATATGTATGTTTAAAACAATGTTGCTTTGTTCAACTTTGTCACATCATATTGGATTGATAAAACTGATAGTAAATTGGGTGCAATACTTTAACACTAATTTTTGTGATCTCACACTGCACACTGCAGTGTGCAATGATATTAAATACAACAAATACAAAGCCAGAAATTTTAATCATTTTTTATTATTTATCTGTACCTTCCATCCCAAATTTTCAAAGAATGTACAGAGTCTGGCCTGTCCTGTAGTCTTTCCTCCACAAGGACCTAATTGAACAAAATACAAACTCATTATAAAAGACAACAATGGAAAACAGTGGGGTTCTTTCTAGTTTCTACCAACATGAACAAATTACAGATTAGAGATTTGCAGTACCAATCTCTGAAAGCAGGTACATACCCTTATACATAAACAAATTTTCACTGAAATCTGAATATTTTACTGCCAGAGCCAGGCATGACTTCACTGACTTTTGAGTTTGAAGCCTCCTCACCAATGAGACAAACATCTAACCAATCAGATAGGCACACTAACAGGAAGTGAAGTTCATGAAAACAAAGCAATTTGGTTCCATTTTTTATAAATCGCCAGACTTAAAGACTTAAAATGTACAAAAATATGGGTTAAAATAGTGCAGTTTCTTCAGATTTGGGTTTGTTTCCTATATTGTAAGCTTTCCTTCAATAACACTTATTGACATTAGAGATGGCAGTTGTAAAAGTGGGCACAATATTTCAGTAAAGTACAATGCCAAGATACCAGAACCACCAACCCACTCCTACTGTATAGCAACAGTGACTGTATAGTCTGACATGAAAGTGTATTATCACCACAAAACAAGACTGTCAGCTGTGATTTCACACCATAAATCCACAAATATAACTAGGGATTAGCGATTTTCTTTCAAATAAAAAGATCGACTTCACTCCCAGCTGAGCAATATGAATACAAAATTAGTATCTCAACTGAGAGCCTGAGACTAAACCCTCAAAGCTATAACTATTTGTCTCAGAATTTACGAATATGGGCCTCATGGGGATGTTTTTGACAGGATTCCACTGGACTTGTCACCGGTATTTGATTGAGCCTGAATCACATATAGAACTGTAGATGTGCACTGAATCCTTTTTTTGTTAAATTAATCTTTAAAAAAAACGACTTAATATGGTTTAATGTATAAAAAATGTGTACATCGGGAGACCATCAATCCAGAACCGTTCCGATTTTAAAATTATGAAAAAAGATATGTTTTGGTACATTCCCATACAAATAGCACACTGAAAGGAAGTGAAAATACCGAAACCAAAACATGGCAGTTTCCTCTCAACAAAATCATAATAAAAGTCCCCCAATTTACAAAAATGTGGGTTTGTTTCCCATGTTTTAAGCTTCCCCTGAGTTATATGTGTTGACAACTGAGATGGTTGTAGCAAAATACTGTGACGGTGTTTGACTAAACTGCCCTTGATACAGATACTGGTGTTAGTGCTACCAACCCATCCCAGCTTTAATTTAGCTCAAAACAATTTAAACTAGACCTACGCATCGGAGAACCTATGCAAATTTGTATCCACCGAAAAGACAACTCACCATAGCCAGTGAACCATTGTTTGACCTTGAAGGAGGGGCCCCAAGGTCAAATCTGAAAACATCAGAAGATTCCCAGCCCATGACCTCCTATAAGGTGGTTTACCATCCCAAACCTCTAGGACCAATAATAAGCGAGTTATAAGCACTTTTAAGTTTGGCTATGCTCGCTTAACCTTGAAGGAGGGGTACAAGGTCAAATCCAACCACACCAAAAGATTCTCAGCCCATGATTTCCTATAGGTTGGTTTACCGTCCCAAACTTCTAGGACCAATAATAAGCGAGTTATAAGCACTTTTAAGTTTGGCTATCCTCACTTGACCTTGAAGGAGGGGTCCAAGGTCAAATCTGACCACACCAAAAGATTCCCAGCCCATGATTTTCTATAGGTTGGTTTACCATCCCAAAACTCTAGGACCAATAATAAGGGAGATATAAGCACTTTTTATGACTGACAAAGAAACGCTTGTGGTGGCCATCTTGTTTTTTCAAAATGAGGCCAAAAATATTCCCAGTCAAGATTTTGTATTGAGGAACATACCCTGCGAATTTGAGATCTCTACCTATAATACCCTTTGCTCTAGATGGCCAACAAAAGTCCTTGCTGAAAGTCGAAAAAACGCCCACAGCGGCCATCTTGTTGTTCAAAATGAGGCCAAAAATATACCCAGGCAAGATTTTATGGTTATGAATATATCCTGCAAATTTGAGAAGGCTAGCTATAATATTTTTTCGTTAGAGCGGTAACGGTGAAATCTCTCTACACACTGCGGCGGCGGCATAGGCGTAAAGAAGCGAAATCCATAGTATCCACCGGATGCTATCCGGTGGATACAATTAGACCAAGGATGCATCTGTGCCCAGATGCAAGATGTATCCACCGGAAAAGGCCAACTAACATAGTTTAGAAGATAAACAGCATTTTTCAATAATAAGCAAGTTGAATGCACTTTTAAGTCTGGCCACCCTTATTTGACCTTGAAGTAGGGGCCCAAGGTCAAATCTGACAACATCAGAAGATTCGCAGCCCATGACTTCCTATAGGTTGGTTTCACATTGCAAACCTCTAGGACCAATAATAAGCGAGTTATAAGCACTTTTAAGATTGGCTGTCTTCCTTTGACCTTGAAGGAGGGGTCCAAGGTCAAATCTGACCACACCAAAAGATTCCCAGCCCATGATTTCCTATAGGTTGGTTTACCATCCCAAACCTTTAGGACCAATAATAAGGGAGATATAAGCACTTTTCATGACTGACAAAGAAACACCCTTGGCGGCCATATTGTTTTTCAAAATGAGGCCAAAAATATTCCCAGTCAAGATTTTATGGTTATGAATATATCCTGCAAATTTGAGAAGGCTAGCTATAATATTTTTTTCGTTAGAGCGTTAACAGTGAAATCTCTCTACACACAGGCCAAAATTGGCCTCAGTGAGGTACTTTGGCGCACTGTGGATGACCTTCAATGAAGAGTTTAAAGGTCAAATTTCAGCATGCTTACAGAGGACATATATATGTATTACATATACCAGCCATAGGATGATCTAAAATTCTGTATATGAGAACTGGGCAAAAATTTGAAAAAATGGCCAAAATCTGACTTTTAAGAGGCCACCAGTGACCTTGAAATTGAAGGTCAAGGTCACAAAACAATAGCGTTCGTGGCATGGCCCATATATACCCACATAGCAATTTGAAAGGTCTAAGTAAAATCTTTTTTAAGTCATCGCGTCCGAAAGGAAATGGCAGGTGGCAGCGGCGTGACCGTACTGAATCCCAAGTATCCCCGACTTTCGTCCAGGGATACAAATAGCGTTAGAGATGTCTGTACCCCACACCATGACACATAGAAGTAGTGAAACAGTACAAACACAGGAATACTCTCGGAGTGTCACTTATATAAAAGTCCAAATAATGCTTAAGTACAGAAAATAACATCTAAGTGAAAGAAAATGTATGTAAAATACTAAAACAAGACAATTCAATAGCAAGATGACAACAATAATCAGTAAACTAAAAAAGATGAAGCTGTAAAATTTATTAATTCCTTTGAAAATCGCTGTCAATGGAAATAGCATAATTATGTAAAAGTGCATATAATAGTTGCAGCAATCCATATATAATTGTCATAAGAGAAAGCGGTCTCAAATATGGCAGCTGAGCACACTTTGGCAGAGCAAAAAGGTCACACCATGATGCACACATACATTTACATACACCCCCTAACCAATGTCCCTACCAAGTGTCAACCTTCTACACCTTATGGAATCAAAAAAATAGCCCAGACAAGATTTTATAGGTCAAGGTCACTACGGCAAGGTCAAAGGTCAATGACACCATGACAATGCACGTCTACACCTCCTAACCAGTGTTCCTATCAAGTATCAACTTCCTACACCTTACCGTTTCCAAGATATAGCCCGGACAAGATTTTAAAGGTCAAGGTCACTACAGCAAGGTCAAAGGTCAAATCAAGGTCAGACCATGATGTCGCACACCTACACCCCCTAATCATGTCCCTACCAAGTATCAACTTCATACACCTTACGGTTTCTAAGATATAGCCTGGACAAGATTTTATAGGTCAAGGTCACTACAGCAAGGTCAAATCAAGGTCAGACCATGATGTTGCACACCTACACATCCTAACCAATGTCCCTACCACGTATCAACTTCCTCAACACCTTACGGTTTTTGAGATACAGCCCAGACAAACTTTTTCCCCCCGACCGCCCATCCTAACACCATGGGTGAAAACAATACCCCAACAGCCCTTAAGGGCCATGGGGTAAAAACATGTCTCCTGTAGGAGCAAAAGGTACAGGAGTCACAACAAGACTTGTGGATGCAGGCCTCTCTAGAGGACTGACTTTGTGTACCTGTCTGGATTTTCGCCTCAGAGGACCCAAATGCAGAATCAGACCTTTTGATAGATTTGAACCTTGTTTGTGATAACATTGCCACATTGTTGGAACTTTTGCTATTGAGACAGCACTTGTCTTTACAGGAGAAGGAGTACAGACACTGAGTAACTGAGACTGTGAACAAAGTTTACATCTTCTGTTGAAACATTTGTCAGGTTTACAGGAGGACTTACTCCTTTCTTTTGCGGAGGCCTCGGGTTGCTTGAAACAAAATTTACAGATTGAACAGAAAGTCCTGGCTGGGAACAAAGCCCACATTTGGCTCCTTCACTGAATTTGGAGCAGTATGAACACTTAAATAGTAATTGTCATTTAAACTTATTAACACCACGGGAGGGCTCGAGGAGCCACAGAAGCCACCCTTCCCTCTACCTCTTGAAGGTCGAGCGGGTTCCGCACTACAGCCATAAGATCTCCATGCCGGTTGGTCACCACTGGGAGCACAGGACTTGGTACCCTCCTGTTTCCATGTGCCTGAAACCACTGAGGGGTAAGGATGGAAACAATTAGCCTTCTTCTGTAGAAAACCCCCTGAACTGGGTTGAGAGGTTCTCCTAGATGATTCAAATTTTGTGATATCCTCCTCTGCCTTACATAAGGCGTCATCTAGTTAAGGCCATATGAGTGGAGTGGAGCATTCCTCAAGGTGGTCAAGGTATGCATCCCTTCGCCTCAGAGTGAAGTTAGACATGGTGATAAACAGTGAATCTGTCATGTGCTGCATTGACTTCCCCAAACATACGGAAACATTCTGGTTAAATGTGCACAAGTCCTTAAGGTCATCCACTGCCTTCTTGGCTGCCTGTGAACCTTTGCCTTTGGACAGTTCCTTCTTAAGGATCCTAACGTTCTCCTGAATTTTGCCCTGCAATTTTGTGACACAACCATTGAATCCTGCCCCCTGATTGCAGATATAGGTTTCCCAGGCGGCTTTCTCCCATTTTCTGACCGTCTCCTGGGGAAGTGGCCCACAGGGTGGGTGAACCGAACCGGTAACCGATGCCTTGGCGACCCTGCTGTACAGACTGTTTAACTTGGATGCATCACTGGAACAGTAGTGAACAGAACGTCCAGGTCTGACAGTAGCTGAATCTGGCAAATTATGAATGCTGTACCAGCGTAACTGACTTTTAGGGGGCTTCAAGAACTGGTCAGATTGAAAACCTCCAGCTTCCATTGACTTTGAATGATATCCAGATAGAGTGGTACGGTTCAAATCTTCAAATTTTTTACAAAGCCATTCTTCAGCAGGGAAAGCAACAGAAACCTTGCCCATTGGTTGAGGGCAACCTCCAGCTCAGGGGTTGTCAGAAGAACTTGTAGCAGAAGACTCAAGGTCTAGGATAAAGTCTCACCCCATGTAAGATCTAATACCTCTTACTGTCTCTCTATAAGACTGGTCTTCAGTTAGAATATTGTCCTGATCTGCTGGCAGTTCTGTATCAGAACCAGTAACCAATTCTCCCTCACTGATATCTTCCGTCATCTACTTCCAGTCCGGCTGCCAAACCGAATGGGGGGCCGGAAGTGGTAGAAAATAAAGGTTCATGTTCCAAACTGGATTCCCCATACAAGTTTTCAAGAGGAGATTTCATTTTAAAGTCCTATCTATCTTCCGGGACCTGATCCGGACCAGACCAGTCAGAAACGGAAGGATAAAAAATGGCGTCTTAGAAACAGAAGCAACCGAGGATCTAGTCTTGTGAACCGGTGCTTTAACTGGAGAGAAGACGGCATCCATTTTTGTTTCAATAGTGAGTAAAGCTTCAATCCTTGCAAAGTGAATTGCCCATTCATCTTGCAGGTTGTCTAAACATTTGTCAAGGTCACTAGAAGGACTTGAAACCATAGCAGAACTAACAGAAGCACTCACCAGTGCAGAAGAGGGACAATTTTTCAACGGTAACAGAGCTTTAATGACAGAAACGTCCTGTGGATCTATAAGATCAGTATCTTTACAAGCTTCTGCCTTCTTTTCCTTTCTAATTTTATATTTTGGAATTGAAAGTTTAAGTATTTGTTCCGGTGTAAGAACAACACAGAACTTACAAGGTTCCTAACCACGTACACAAGTGTTCGACCCTATTACCTACTCCCAACATCTTGCATGCCAGTTGTGCGGATCAAAAGATGTCATTGCATGGCCACAAACTCCTCTTTTCTGGCCGGAAGTAGACATCATCATGATCTATGAACTTAAAGTCGCACTTTTGCAAAGAAATAAAATACCAATAGGTAAAATACCGTAGAAAACACAATATTTGTACACTGTAAAATTCAATTCGACTTGAAGAATTTGCGCCAAATAAAAAGATGACGTCACACGGGAGGACACTTGCCGAGTGAGGGAGGCATTAGCCACTAGTGGTGTGAACGGTAAACCACATTTCGTTTTGTTTAGGTACAAATGACGAAATCCACAAAGAATATTTAAGTACCAGTTATTGAAAACGTCATTATATTAGGCTGTCTACTGGTTAATATTTTATCAAAACAATAAAGAACATGTATACTTGGGGTAATAACTTACATTTTTACTTTATATTCATGGTAAATGAAGTTTACAAACTTCAAAATATCTCACGAATGCATATTGATAATATAGCTCATGTACACTTGCATAAAACTTTTTATCAAATCTCTGTAATCTTTCGGAATCCCAGATTTTGTTTGGTTTCAAAGCCCCAAAAACTGGTTTTTATTTTCAGAACCGGTCTGACCACTATTATCCAAATGTAAATGGAAGACAATACCAGTCCCGACCAGGAGTACTATTTAAAACGTCTTTTTCTACAAACCAATTCTGCTCACAAATGGTAAACACCATCCCATGACACACCAATGAATGCAGCAATAGCCGTGGAACAAGAAACAAGAGGAGAGTGCCCTGTGTCAGCTGACTGAGTGTTTTTGATTTGTGAAGGTGAAGGTGTAATCTTTCGGAATCCCAGATTTTGTTTGGTTTCAAAGCCCCAAAAACTGGTTTTTATTTTCAGAACCGGTCTGACCACTATTATCCAAATGTAAATGGAAGACAATACCAGTCCCGACCAGGAGTACTATTTAAAACGTCTTTTTCTACAAACCAATTCTGCTCACAAATGGTAAACACCATCCCATGACACACCAATGAATGCAGCAATAGCCGTGGAACAAGAAACAAGAGGAGAGTGCCCTGTGTCAGCTGACTGAGTGTTTTTGATTTGTGAAGGTGATAATGAGAGGAAAGCAGAATTATCAGGGAAAGTGCTGTACAGAAATACAGTAAATGGTAATTGAACAGCATGTTCGAAAGAAATTCTGAAGCTGACTGAAGAAAAGGACAAAAAAGTTGTGCCCTGCAAATGGTATTATGAAGGAAAGTAAGAAAGTAATTGTTTAAGTGTAAAAACTAGGTCAAAACATATTTAAAGAAATACTGCAAATGCAATATCCTTGTTCGACCTTGAAGAAGGGGTCCAAGGTCAAATCCAACCACACAAAAACATTCCCAGCCCATGATTTCCTATAGGTTGGTTTACCATCCCAAACCTCTAGGACCAATAATAAGTGATTTATAAGCACTCTTAAGTTTGGCTGTCCTCATTTGACCTTGAAGGAGGGGTCCAAAGGTCAAATCTGACCACACCAAAAGATTCACAGCCCATGATTTCCTATAGGATAGTTTACATCCCAAACCTCTAGGACCACTAATAAACGAGTTATAGGCACTTTTAAGTTTATATAAGATACAAAGTATGTCCTGAGTGTGAGGGACACGGAAATGTACCAATAATTAAATAAATTGGTTAATGGAAATAGGGTGGATTGCCCCAATATTCCACATCCACCATTTCTCTCTCATCTTTCTGTGATTGGAATCTGGTTTATGGTATTTAAGGGAACACCACTCAAGCACTGAGAATTGGATGTCTCTTACTGAATGCCCCTTCTCTGTAAAATGTTTAGAGACAGGGGTGATTCTGCTCTCCCTGGGTTGGCTCACTGAAAGTCTATGTTCATACATTCGTTTCCTGAATGGGCGACTGGTTTCACCCACATAATATTTATTGCACTTTTTGCAAGTAATAAGGTATATGATGTCACCTAATTCACAGGTGGTGAATTTTGGGATTTTGCTCCTTGGGTGCCTCCTTTGAAAGCTTGCTGCTGGCTGCTATGAGGAGGTTAATAGTTTCATCTGAGGTGTTATCCTGAGGGAGTGGAGTGTCTGATCTCGTGCTCTCCTTATGGTTGTGATCAATACCAAGTCTGGAGACTGCACTTACCAAGGTGCTATTACTAACACTTTCTGAGGCAACACTCATTGCCTTATACTGTTCAGATTTTATAGATCCAACTGTAGCCTCTGATGAGAAATCACATGTTTGATTTCGAAATACAGTTGGATCTATAAAATCTGAACAGTATAAGGCAAATTCACACTAACAGCTATTAGTGAACATTCCTGTTACTATTAACACAATCTGTTTTAAATTTCTGTTTTTCACAATGGGCACTTTTAAGTTTGGCTATCCTCACTTGACCTTGAAGGAGGGGTCAAAGGTCAAATCTGACCACATCAAAAGATTCACAGCCCATGATTTCCTACAGGTTGGTTTACCATCCCAAACCTCTAGGACCAATAATAAGGGAGATATAAGCACTTTTCATGAGTGACAAAGAAACACTTGTGGCGGCCATCTTGTATTTCAAAATGAGGCCAAAAATATTCCCAGTCAAGATTTTATAATGAGGAACATATCCTGCGAATTTGAGATCTCCACCTATAATACCCTTTGCTCTAGGGGGCCAACAAAAGTCCTTGTTTAAAGTCGAATAAACGTCCCTGGCGGCCATCTTGTTTTTCAAAATGAGGACAAAAATATTCCCAGGCAACATTTCATGGTTATTAATATATCCTGCAAACTTAAGAAGGCTAGCTATAATATTTTTTTCGTTAGAGCGGTAATGGTGAAATCTCTCTACACACTGCGGCTATCCAGTGGATACAATGATTTACTCAACAGTGAGAACCTGAAGGTAGCTATTGCTCAGCTATGCCATGACATAGAGGTCTGCAATTTCACTATGTTATAGCTGAACAAAAATTATGTGAATAACATATTGAAACAAAATACTCTAAATGTAATAGTTTTCAAGTTACGACTGATTTACTCAACAGTGATAACCTCAAAGTAGCTATTACTCAGCTGTGCAATGAGCTACATGTCTGAATTTTTACTATGTTATAGCTGACCCAAAAGTAGGTGAACAACATATTTAAGCAAATTACTGTAAATGCAATAGTTTTCAAGTTACATCTCATTTACTCAATAGTGAGAACCTGAAAATAACTATTGCTCAGCTATGCCATGAGCTATAGGTTTGTAATTTCACCATGTTATAGCTGACCCAAAAGTAGCTGAATAACATATTTACACAAATTTCTATAAATGCAATAGCTTTCCAATTACAACTGATTTACTCAACAGTGAGAACTTCAAAGTAGCTATTACTCAGCTATGCAATGAGCCACAGGTCTGGAACTTCACTATGTTATAGCTGACCCCAAAATAGGTGAATAACATATTGAAACAAAATACTCTAAATGCAATATTTAGTTTTCAAGTTATACGTGATTTACTCAACAGTGATAACCTAAAAGTAGCTATTACTCAGCTATGCCATGAGCTACAGGTCTGAAATTTTACTATGTTATAGCTGACCCCAAAGTAGCTGAATAACATATTTATATGAAATTCTCTAAATGCAATAGTTTTCCAATTACAACTGATTTACTCAACAGTGAGAACTTCAAAGTAGCTATTACTCAGCTATGCAAGGAGCCACAGGTCTGGAACTTCACTATGTTATAGCTGACCCAAAAATAGGTGAATAACATACTGAAACAAAATACTCTAAATGCAATAGTTTTCAAGTTATAAATGATTTACTCAACAGTGATAACCTAAAAGTAGCTATTACTCAGCTATGCCATGAGCTACAGGTCTGAAATTTTACTATGTTATAGCTGACCCCAAAGTAGCTGAATAACATATTTATACAAAATTCTCTAAATGCAATAGTTTTTAAGTTAAAAGTGATTTTACTCACGATGGAAGTTACTGAAAAGCCCAAAAGTAGCTATTACTCACTTAGCTATTGAGACAGACATCCAAGTTACTCACCATGTTGTAGCTATGAAAAAAGTAGCTGAATAACATATTTTAACAAAATGCTCTAAATCCAATACTTTTCAAGTTATAAGTGATTTAGTGCATGATTTCATGAACTTTAATGCATTAAAAATTATTAAAAAAATTTATTTAAAAAAAAACTAGAAATAGGCCGCCCTGTTGATAGTAGATGCGAATAGAAACAGGATAGCATAGAAGAACACACATTATCATGTGTAATGTCCACCCATGAACCTTTTGCCCAAATTGTACAGTAGTCTTACAAGACCCTGTTTCATTTATAAAATATATCAATGATGCTTAAATATTTGTTAGTGTAGATGTAAATTATTTCAGCTTCATGCCTTTTTGCATTGGTTGGGTTGAAAATTTTGACGAAATCACTCTATCTTGCACGGTTAAGAAGATAGAAGCAAATTCCTGTTTTTCTATTTTTGGCAAAAATTTGAAAATTCAAAATGGCCGCCATTTTGGGAAAAGGAAATTTTTTTGAAAATTGCCAAGAGTACATTTCTTAGATACCCTATGGGTCGAAAATTTCAACAAAATAACTCTATTTTGCACGGTTAAGGCCAGTTTGTGTTTTTCCATTTTGGGCAAAAATTCGAAAATTCAAAATGGCTGCCATTTTTGGGGAGGGGAAAATTTTTTGAAATTTGCAAAGATTACATTCCTTAGATACCCTGTGGGTTGAAAAATTTCGACGAAATCGCTCTATCTCGCATGGTTAAGGAGATAGAAGCAAATTTGTGTTTTGCCATTTTTGGCAAAAATTTGAAAATTCAAAATGGCCGCCATTTTAGGGGAGGGGAAATTTTTTTTTAAATTGCCAAGAATACAATGCTCAAATACCTGTGGGTGTCGAAAATTTTGACGAAATCGCTCTATCTCGCATGGTTAAGGAGATAGAAGGAAATTTGTGTTTTGCCATTTTTGGCAAAACTTCGAAAATTCAAAATGGCCGCCATTTTTGGGGAGGGGAAAATTTTTTGAAAATTGCAAAGATTGCATTGCTTAGATACCCTGTGCGTCGAAAATTTTGACGA
The DNA here is from genome assembly GCA_964017235.1 of Sabellastarte sp. h YS-2021. Classification (NCBI taxonomy): domain Eukaryota; kingdom Metazoa; phylum Annelida; class Polychaeta; order Sabellida; family Sabellidae; genus Sabellastarte; species Sabellastarte sp. h YS-2021. Next base: position 52,847,689 of record OZ024933.1, read on the forward strand.
AATCGCTCTATCTCGCACGGTTAAGGAGATAGAAGCAAATTAGTGTTTTGCCATTTTTGGCAAAAATTCGAAAATTCAAAATGGCCGCCATTTTTGCGGAGGGGAAAATTTTTTTTAAATTACCAAGAGTACAATGCTCAGATACCCTGTGGGTCGAAAATTTTGACGAAATCGCTCTATCTCGCACGGTTAAGGAGATAGAAGCAAATTTGTGTTTTGCCATTTTTGGCAAAAATTCTAAAATTCAAAATGGCCGCCATTTTTGGGGAGGGGAAAATTTTTGGAAAATTGCAAAGAGTACACTCCTTAGATACCCTGTGGGTCGAAAATTTCGACGAAATCGCTCTATCTCACACGGTTAAGGAGATAGAAGCAAATTAGTGTTTTGCCATTTTTGGCAAAAATTCGAAAATTCAAAATGGCCGCCATTTTTGGGGAGGGGAAAATTTTTTGAAAATTGCAAAGATTGCATTCCTTAGATACCCTGTGCGTCGAAAATTTTGACGAAATCGCTCTATCTCGCACGGTTAAGGAGATAGAAGCAAATTTGTGTTTTGCCATTTTTGGCCAAAATTCGAAAATTTAAAATGGCCGCCATTTTTGGGGAGGGGAAAATTTTTTGAAAATTGCAAATATTACATTCCGTAGATACCCTGTGGGTCGAAAATTTCCACGAAATCGCTCTATCTCGCACGGTTAAGGAGATAGAAGCAAATTTGTGTTTTGCCATTTTTGGCAAAAATTCTAAAATTCAAAATGGCCGCCATTTTTGGGGAGGGGAAAATTTTTTGAAAATTGCAAAGAGTACACTCCTTAGATACCCTGTGGATCGAAAATTTTGCCGAAATCGCTCTATCTCGCACGGTTAAGGAGATAGAAGCAAATTAGTGTTTTGCCATTTTTGGCAAAAATTCGAAAATTCAAAATGGCCGCCATTTTTGGGGAGGGGAAAATTTTTTGAAAATTGCAAAGAGTACACTTTTCAGATACCCTGTGGGTCGAAAATTTTGACGAAATCGCTCTATCTCGCATGGTTAAGGAGATAGAAGGAAATTTGTGTTTTGCCATTTTTGGCAAAAATTCGAAAATTCAAAATGACCGCCATTTTTGGGGAGGAGAAAATTTTTTGAAAATTGCAAAGAGTACACTCCTTAGATACCCTGTGGGTCGAAAATTTCGACGAAATCGCTCTATCTCGCACGATTAAGGAGATAGAAGCAAATTAGTGTTTTGCCATTTTTGGCAAAAATTCGAAAATTCAAAATGGCCGCCATTTTTGGGGAGGGGAAAACTTTTTGGAAATTGCAAAGAGTACACTCCTCAGATACCCTGTGGGTCGAAAATTTTGCCGAAATCGCTCTATCTCGCACGGTTAAGGAGATAGAAGCAAATTACTCAAAAGTAGTACTGAAAATACACAATGAAGTACCTAAATGGCTATTACTCATGTACTGACAAAGCTATCAGTCCCAAATGCAATACCAAGCGAGCTATGGACATAACAATCTTGTATTCAAAATTGTAGTAAAATATCTTTAATTATTTTGGCTTAAATGCACGGAAACCAATGGGTACTGAAAATAGCTGTACTTAAGTATTACTCAGTAAGCAAAAGAGGTACAACAGCCAAAAGCAATCCCAAGCAAGCTACTGACCCAATAAGCCTGCATACCAAATTTGGTGACAATAGCTCTAATACTTTTCCTTTAAATGAGCGGAAACCATGCGTGACGCCGGACATCGGACGCCGGACATCGGACGGCGAAAAAAGCAAAAATAATATATCCACCCCCCAGGGGGGTGGACATAATTAAGACAGATCCAGGTCTCATACTCACACAAGAGAATCTACCTCTGGCCTAGTACATATATGCAAGATATGAGAGAAATCCCTGAAATAGTCACTGAGAAAATTATGATAAAGTGTTGAAATTTTCACACTTCTGGTGGGGGTACCCCCCCTTGTAATGTCTCTAGCAAACAAACGAACAGACAGATTTGCATGCCTTGAACAATTTTTCATCCTCAATGGATAAGGTATCTTTTAAAAAAATAGCATGTCTCTAGGCCTTGTAGTTTTGGAGAAGTTGTTCATGCGGACGCCCACGCCGCAGAGTGACGACATAATGTCAGCTGACATAAAAATGAACGGTAGGTGAGGTTCCTATATATGCACTTGTTTAGGTAGACCGAGTTTCTGTCCCATCGCGCATTGCTGTTGATATTTCTGACGGTACACAATGGCGAGGGACAGAGCTCACATGTACCTGTTTTATGTGCAAATTATGAACGACACATTTGTACACATATTACCACAAGTATAAAGTGTTATTTGGTTTCTTTAAGGTATGTATGTGTGCCGTTCACTTATATTTTATGCCAATCAAACTGGCATGTATATATTTCAACCAATTTTCAAAATGTAAGCAAACCTTCAACATTACATAGTTATCTACAAAATAAATTCCTGGCTTCTAAAAGTAGTTTAATTTAATAGCATATGTATTGTAAACTGGATACAGCTGTAATAGAAATAACAAGGAGTTTTGAAAGTGAATATAATAATTCCCCACAGTTGAGATTTACACAGAAAACAGGTACATGGGAACTCTGTCCCTCGCCATTGCGTCCATCAGTATATTAATAGCAATTGGCGATGGGACAGACAAATTAAGCACCAAATATCTTCACAAGCTTTGTTTAAGTGTATTCTACAACTTAGTTTGTCCAATTTTGTTATTTATACCACTCATATTTGAAAAATTCTGAAGACTGTTTATCTTTGTGTCCCCCTTTGTAAAGTACAGTAACATATACATTTGTTTGTGGATTTCTTGTTTGTGGTCAAGATTATATTTAAGATATTTATATATATAGTATACATGTCTTTTGTCAAATGTTTGTTTACATATAATTGTACAATATAAACGTTCCGTTGAAATAAATATCTATCTACAGTACCCCCACTTAAACAATGATTTGAAACACGTGGGATTTTTCACTTGAAAAGCATGTTCCTGAAAAAAACATCTACACGGGTGGTCACTAAGATAAACGGTCACGAAGATAAACGGTCTTCAAAGTTTTCAAATTTAAATAGTGTAAATAGCAAAATCGCAGAAACTAAACAACAAAATAGACTTAAACAATGCTTTTCATGATTTTGGTTTGTGTTATATTGTTGTTTAAACCTTTTAACTGTTTTTGTGTGAGCATTTCTGAGGACCGTTTATCTCCGTGACCGTTTATCTTCGTGACCACCCGTGTAGTGTTATTTTCATTTAATAAATATCTATCTAGAGTACCCCCACTTAAACAATGATTTGAAACACGTGGGATTTTTCACTTGAAAAGCAGTACCGTTTACTTAAGAATGAAAAATTAAATTAATTAAAATTAACAAACCTCCAGTTAAGACCAACTTGTAAATACGTTTTTTATTTTTCCAAAAGTTTTGAGACATTGTAAAATTCTATTTGTACTGTTAAATCCCACTGGTGTCAACTATAACATCCTTTTATATGTTTCTTATGAAATGTCAAGTTTCTTGCGGAGACGTTGATAAATAAATATTGGAAATGTGTCAAATCATTTTATTGGCTAGAAAAGCTACGTCAACTTTAAATATCTTGTCGGTATATACGTACTGTGGGCCTGGAATGGAACCGGCCTTGGAGATGCCGCTGTTCCATCTCACTTGTGTTTTCTGACTACATTTATTGTCAGTTTGGTTATCACATGTCAAAGGATTGCATACATAAGAAAATACATCCCACAGGTTTGGAATTCGTCAAAAACCCAGGTCAGACGATAAAAGGAGTGAATGTGACACCTGCAACATATTTGTGGGCAATAGATGTTTCACCTTAGTGATAATAAGCTTTCATGGAAAATATTTCTAGTGGTCTGCCAAAATTTGATAGACCATCTTGGAAAAGAGAAATTCTGAAAGAAAGTGGAGACATTGGAAACTTGAAATTGACAGGTAGCTTTACAAACTGGCTAAAAATAATTGTGGAAGACTTATATTGAAAAGAATAAACAGTCTTACTGTGATGATCAAATACAGTAGTGCAATGGAGATCAAAAAATATTTCAGTTTATTCAGTCCCTTCAGCAGGACAAATCCAAATCTAAACTTCCTGCTGGCAACTTTGGCTCAGACCTGCCTCAAATTTTCAACAACTTCTTTGTCAACAAAATAAGTTTCATAAGCCTTTATGAAAAAAATTGTCTATCTTTACATACAGTTGGCTCAATTTCCCTCAATCCTCAAAGGTTAAAGGTCAAGGTTGGGGTTCTACATTTCGTTCAACAGCCAGGGTCATATATAGACAGATCCTAAGCATTGTCACTTGTAGGGTTTGAACCCACACAGGGGTAACTACCTATAGATGCCAAACTCATTCGTCAAACATAGATTAGTGAAACTCCTTCTGAAAAAGACAAGTTTTGATCACCATGTTTTGAAAAAAAAACTACAGACCTGTGAGAAATTTGCCATTTCTGTCGAGGACATAGAAGACTGTGCATGTGTAACAGGCTCATTTGGCATATCAAAGGCATTAACCTATAAGAACCCCACTCGTCCAATCTGCCTATCGAAAGGGATACAACACTGAGACAGCCCTGGTAAAGGTTCATAATGACATATTAATGACGCTAGACTATAGGAGGTGTTGTTCTTATGCTTCTGGATTTAAATGCAGCATTTGACATGATTGATCATTCTCTCAGGGAATGGAGAATTGAATATTGAATAGCCAAAATACTTTGCCCCATATTTGTCTTTATATATACATCTGCTGTTAAGACAAGATGGAGTAATCCAGAAAAGATGTTCCTTAAAGTCCCCTTCTATAGTTCCTCGGTTCATAAATCTAAAATTCATTTCAACAAGTCCTTCTCATATGATGCTCCAAAACTCTGGAATGATTTGCCACTGGAAATTCAAACTGCTCCTACATTATCATGTTTCAAAACATGGCTTAAAACCTATCTGTTTCAGAAGTCTTTTCCTCCTTAGTTTTTCTTGCTACCGAACACCGATGATCCCCCTTGTGACGACCCTGTTATGGTTTACAACTTATGATTTATGCATTATGATTTAGATGGTGTGCCTTTGAATCCACAAGTTCAGAAATTAAGCACATGTATGGATACCTATACCTGATACCTGAATAGCTATCAAAGCTACAGCCTATGAATAGTTAATATCTTATTTGCAGGGCCATTCTCAAGTACATACATGGTTATACTTTAGAAATTATATCACTTTTTAGGTGTGCCTCATGGTTTCTATGATTGGGCTTGTTGAATATTCAATTTATATTTTCCTGTGGGTGAAATAATCAGAAAACATCATCTCCAGTATCATATGTATGCAGATGCTTATGATACATAGCTGTATGTAGCTTTTGACCTTTCTAGTGAAAATTCTTGCTTATGTCAAGATATCAGAAGTGCCAGGAATATTGAAGTTACCTTTAGTGAAACCATGTCAATGGCTGATCAACATCTATGTTTTGCAAATCCGCAAACATCCAGCTCAGAAGCATAATCAGAATCAAGAAATACATCACCAAAGAGATTCTTGTTATATATGAATGTATTCACTCATTACTTAGTTTCCAGACTGGATTATGCAAATGCTATAAACTTTTTGGATTCCACAGTTGCCAGTTGAACAGACTCCAAAGGATTTTGAACAATTAATGCTGCTAGGCTATTCAAACTTAATTCAACAGACTATAATTCTAATATTTCTGATATTACCTACAACTGTCACCGGTTATCAACCAAACAAAGAAACAAATTTCAAAAGTTTCAAAACTCTGAATGACAGTGCTCTTAATTACTCTATACAAGAACATTAAGATCCTCTGATGGCTTGCTTCTCATTGTTCCTTAGTCAATTAACAGCACCACAAGTGACAGATCGATCCCTTTCTTACAGTGCACTTAAACTTTGGAACAATCTGCCAATTGATTAAGAAAAATTTAAAAAGTCTCCAGTTTTAAGGTGCAATTAAAGGATTATTGTTCAATGAAGCATAATCACCTTTTCTAAATTCCTAGATGTCGCTGATTATACTTGATAGATTTTTACACTTTAAAGATCTATTTTATTGTATTGTATATGTATTGTACAATGGGCCATTTCTAACACATAAATTGATATGTGTAAAACAGTGTAATGATGATAATGACATCTGTCAATCTATATGGGCTACATCTAACAATTAAGGCATGATTTATGGAATATCCCACCGTTAACAGAATATGACCCGAAATTCTAAGTTTGTATCAATGAAATTTTGCTAGCTACATTGTCTTCTCTCATAGGTTTGCTATAATAAATGGAAATTTTTTTTTACTGCAAAATAAATAAATTTATCCATCACTAGAGGTCATTGTATTAGGATAAAGCAACATAAATATGAATTCTATGTTTAAAAATATGGTCAACATGACTGTTGCATGAAAGTTGCACTTATCATTGTACAGTCCAAATATAAATTTGCAGATGGAAGCCTTTCACTTTTGGAGTCAGGAAACTTTACTTTTGCATAATTATTGATGAAGCATTTGGCTTATATACTATTTGCTGAAAATCAAGAAAAATTCAAAATGACATTTTTATTTTATCTTTGGTCTTTTAAGTGAGCTGAGTGCATGGGTAATAATCCTTATCCATGGTAGTTATGGATAATATTAATATTCTTTTTCCGGGTTCTAGAAAATACTAAATATCACATACCATAATCCATATATAATAATAATGATAATAATACATAATGAAAATATTTATGTAGTGCAAAATTGATGAGAATGCGCTGAAATTTGAAAACTGACTAACAACTAAGGTATAGTGAAAGATGTAAACCGCTTTGTCCTTTTTCGCAATCTGTATTATTTATTTTCAATCAGTTATATATCATTTCAGAATACATCAAAACTTTCTACATTCATTTGAATTTGAATATTAGTAGAGTATATATGTACATGGTAATGCTAGCTCTACTTATACTTGACTAAGATTTATAAAATGTAATTCATTCAACAGCATTACTTTTATTTCATCTTCAATTCCCTGACCCTATATGTGCGAAAGTTGGTATAGTTGCTTACTGATGCTCAGCAGTTTACAGTGCAGAGTCTTGACCAACTATGCACTGGTTCCCTCTGTCTTTAAAGCTACCTATCCTGATATAACCTGTACAATGTGTTAAAAGCAGCCTTTAATTTAATAAATAAATTCAACATACTTTGTCACTGATAGGAAGGGTATTAATGTATTCATATTTCTTGGTCAGTTAAGTATTATGTCAAGCTTCAGGATTTTGTTTATACAAGTTCCTCATGATTTTTGGCACCTCAAGAGAGTATCATGATACATCAACAAGTATAAAATTACGGAACCCATTGCATGTCAGGGAATGAAACATGCATAAAACTTTCACCAAATGAGCTGAACAATTAGCATGCCACTTAAACATATAAAACCTGCAACTACAACAAACATATAACTAAAATTATAGTCAACCAAGGGTTAGATAATTGTTCATTTGTCTTGAAATTGAATATTAGTGTTTAGTTTTTGAATAAACTTGCATCTACATTGAGAGAATTAATTTATGGTGAAGTGTTTGAATTTTTTTCCAATGTGATCAATTGACTTGTTGCATGCTTTTGCTTTATTATAAAATAACATGTCTATAATTACCATATTTGATGCAGTACATCTCAGTAGTTAAAAGTGTATGCATTGTAACTTATGGCGTTTAACATCCAAATAATTTATTTTATGTTTCTGAGGTCAAAGTAACACAGGAATAAAACAATATTTATATATAGATTGCCGAACTGATACATAAATGATAGCAAAGATAACACTGTAACTACATGTTAATGTGTTATATAATTATTAACAAAATAAATTTGTGTAATGCTAAGCTATATATATTAATAACTGAATATATATGTACCCACTGATAAAAATATTACACAAATGCAAGCTGTGGTATAAACATGAAATATACAACATTCGAAATATACAACAGATACATGTCATTAAAGCACCTCATGTCACACTGTGTGCAGGCCAAAAAAGTTCGGTCAGTTACATCATTCCTGAATAAATTACAATGGCTTCCCATTGAGTATCACATACTGTTTAAATACAACCTCCTTACATATTATAAGGCATTAAATTTCTACTAACCCCCATACCTCTCATCTCTAATTAAGTGTAGGTGACCACAAATGTGGCAGTCACTTCTAAATTTCCTATATTAGACACAACAAATATGTGGATGCAAAGTCTTTCAGTTGCTGCTCCTACTGAATAGAACAATCTCAATCAAGATATCAGAATCTAAGATAGTATGACTGGATTGAAGGGACAGTTGAAGACATTCCGATTAGCTTATTCTCCACCAGAGCCTATCAGATGCTAACAGGGATATGAACTTTTCCTGGCAATTGGACAAACGCTTTTAAATATCAGTTCCTAACTGGGTGTTTACTCTGAATATCCAAATGTAGGTAAACTTTCCGGAGTATAAGTCTTTATTTCAGTAACACTCCAATATCCCGTATAATAATCTAATAAGAGATTTAGTTTTGGTCATTTAAATGACTAACCAATAGAATTGCCCGTGACAACCATCAACAGTTTTCCTTGTCAGTCAGAACTTGCTTTTCTCAGAAAATATATCATATTTATTTTATTTTAGTACAGTTTTAGAAAATAACAATGGCGAGTAGTGGAGGATCCAAAGATAGGCGCCAAGATGAAAATACCGTGGAGGTTAATTATTTTATTAAAGTTATTCAGCCTTTCTGTCAGATGCAGTCATCTGTCTTTTTGGGGATCAAGAAGTGAAGAGAGGGGCGCATTCAGTCAAAACGCCACTAAAACATGGGTCGAGGGGGTATCAAGATGTTTCGACCCACCGGACGTTTCGACCGTGTTTTTTTTTCAGACGTTTCGACCTACGTTTATGGACCTACTTTTATCCCTGGTATTTCCTTGCAATATTTTATAAAAGGTACTGCCTGGCCACCAATTATGGTCATGTCTGTGTAGGAAAATTAATTCCTGTGCTTCAATAAATGAAAAAAACACTACAGATATTAATTAGTGTGTGTTTATTTTACTAATCCAAAGTTTTGCCTTCGTTTCAGCACAATCAGTTTCCTCTGTACATGTACATTGCACCAAAAATGCCCTATTATCACCCAAACAACTGGAATTTCTTCATACCAATTATGGTCGCCCCATTATTTTAGCCACTGATATAACAGAAAATAATGTTTGATCTGTGGTGCTCTGCAAATATAACTTAATGTTTAGCCTTTAAAAATATATTTTAATAATCTTTTGTTATTTAGAATAGGATTACTCTAGCTGTTTACAATTACTTCATGTTTTCCTCACCATGGCATTTACTTTTATTTGACCGGCTGGGGGTGGCCATAATTGGTACACTGACCATAATTGGTGGCAAAGCAGTAGAGGATATTTACCCAACGGCTGTGTACGCTAGATCAGTTTTACTGCTTGTGTACCCAACGATTGTGTACGCAAGATCTATTTCACTGCTAGCATACCCAATGGTTGTGTACGCTAGCAGTGACACTGGTCTAGTGTACCCAACGGTTGTGTACACAAGATTTATATATCACTGCTAGCCTACCCAACGGCTGTGTACATACACTACTGGCACACCCAGCTACCCTGCACTTAAGGCAGTGAACCCTATGTTCCCAATGGTTGTGCACCCTAGATCAATAGCATTCTTAGCGTACCCAACGGTTGTGTATGCAAGTTCTGTTTCACTGCTAGCATACCCAATGGTTGTGTATGCTAGCAGTGATATCGGTCTAGCATACCCAACGGCAGTGTACGTACACTAATGGTATACCCAGCTATCCTGCACTCAAAGCAGTGAACTTATGTTCCCATTAGTTGTGGACCCTAGATCAATAGCATTGTTAGTGTACCCAAGGGGTGTGTACGCAAGATGTATTCCACTGCTAGTGTACCGAACAGTTGTGTACACTAGCAGTAATATCACTGCTAGCATACCAATGGCTGTGTATGTACACTAACGGTATACCCAACTATCTTGTATCCAATTAAAGCACTAAGTTCTATTTTCTCAATGGTTATATACCCTAGATTTATGTCATTGTTTTTTGTTAGTGTACCAAAAGCTGTATAAGGTACTGGCATACCCAGCTACCCTGTACCCAAGGCAGTAAACCCTATTTTCCCAATGGTTATGCACCCATCATCAATATCATTGCTGGCATACCCAGTGGCTGTGTACACAAGATCCATGTCGCTACTAGCGTATGCAGTGGTTGTGTCCACTGGCAGTGATATTGGTCATTTATACACAGTGGTTGTGCACACAAGATCTGTATCGCTGCTAGTGTAGCCAACAACTCCAAATTTTTTCAGCCTACTCAATTTCTCATTACCCAAGGTAGTATGCACTCAATGGTTGTGCACTTGATATAAGTACCTTTTACGGTGTACTCAACAGGTCTGCATCTAAGGCATTGAGAAGCAATTAGCTTTTAAGGAACCTTTTTTGAATAGTCAGAAATGGGCTAACGATCATTCTCTGAATTAAAATTTTTCAGCTTAGCATGGGTATGCACTGTGAAACAGCAGAATAATTTGGTTATTGTTACATTTTGACAAAGTTTAAAGGACATGTCAGAAATGAGCTAACTAAAGGAAGAAGTGATTAAAATTTCAGAACACTAACAGCGATCTTGTGTACATAGCCACTGGGTATGCTAGTGATGATATAGATCTTGCATACAGCTGTTGGGTACGCTAGACCAATATCTCAGCTAGCGTACACAGCCATTGGGTAAATAACCACTCCGTTTATAAAATGGAAGCATGGAAGAAGGTCAGTACTTCAAACTCAAGAACTCACGGCTATAGCACCCAAGTCATTGATATTCATGAGAAGATACGAGGACACAGATTTCCCCTGGGCTTTCCTTATGTAGCGTGCCAAGGTGGTGTTACCCAATGATTCTCAAATGGTAGTGGGCCCTTAAGTTTGGGATTTGGACCTGCTGCAGTACAAGTATAAGCGAAACACTTATCGTATCAAAACATGAATTTTATTCATATAAAACAACAAGTTCTAAAGCAATACTTATAATACAAGAACACCAGCCTAGGCTGGGGTTGAGTTGACAGAGTCCAGTTACAAATTATACAAATGTGCAATCAACTCATCAAAATCCCTAAAATCTAAACATAATACTCTAGCATAGAAATAGTAAATCTGAGACATCAAAAGCCTCTAATCAATCTTACAGCTTTGTCCTTCACACAAGGCTTGGATATCGAAACATGCACTGCCAAATGGCTAGGCTTCAATCTTAAAACAAACCCTAGGTTTCAGACTATGCAGAAGGAAAAGACTGATTCTGACATCTCTAACTACAGATCTATGTCATTTCAATAGCAAAAACATAAGCATGATATTCCAAACCAAAAAACCTCAAAGTAAATTACATACTAGTGAAACACAAGCATGTTATTCTAAATCAACAACCCCAAAGTAAATTAAATATTAATGAAACACAAGCAGATTATTCTAAATCAACAACCCCAAAGTAAATTAAATATTAATGAAACACAAGAGATTATTCTAAATCAACAACCTCAAAGTAAATTAAATATTAATGAACATAGTATTATGAAATCACAACTTTAGGTTTCACCCTGAAATTAAGAAAGTTTCAATATTAATTCATTTGAACTCTCCCAACTTTTCAGGTTTGACCCAGAAATCAAGAAAACTATGTATTATTAAACGTAGGTTCTATCTTTCAGCATTAAAATTTATACAGCATCCTCAAGCAGGACTTTAGGTTTGACCCCAACTCCTCCAAACCTAAATCATAAAAGAAACTTCCAATTACAGATGTGATATCAAGAGTTTGGGTTTGACCCCAATTCCTCCAAACCTAAATCACAAAAGAAACTTTTAATTACTTATGGCATCTAAAGTTTGGGTTTGACCCCCAACTCCTTCAAACCTAAATCACATCAGTAAAATTCAAATTCTAAAACTAAACTTTGGGTTTTACCCCAAAGTAAAACAAGATGCACTCAGAGAGAGCAAAACACTCGACTCCATGTGACCAGTCTCTAAAGTGATATAAAGTATTGTAAGGAAGACAATAAAATAAAACCAAACATGTAAATTAATTTTCGAAGAAATATCAAGTAGAAAGCCAAATTCATTAAAAATACATTGAAATGGGACCTTTCTTGATTTTTTGTATCCAAAATAAGATCCAGATCTTTATTTTAGTAACTTCTTCCTTTGGCCAGGTCCTACCCACAAAAAATTTTTTAATAAAGATCTGTTCATTAATTCTTGAGTAATCTAAACACCAAAAAACAGACAGACAGACAAATAGACAAACAATTTGCACCTAAAAACATAAACTGCTGGTGGAGGTAAAATATAGCTTAAAAGTCACTTCTTGGTGAAAATCACTCATGGTAAATTTTTGTGATGGACTGTCAAGGAATTGAAAGAAAAAAAGAGAAAATAGAAATAATAATTAATAAAAATTATGAATATACCACCTCCCTCTTTATTATCTTTGTGTCAATTTCAAGACATAAAATGAGAAGAAATATTTTACTTAAAGACAGCAAGTATCACAAGCTAGGTTTGTGACCTCACAATGAGAATTGCATTGTGATATCATTAAGTATAATGTCATCAGAAAGCAAAATATTGATTTATTACTTATGTGATGAAGAGAAGCAGTTTCACTTTGTATTCCCAATTAAAAATAAGAAAAACTCTCTCCTGACTTTAATTTTTAAACAAATTACACCAAATTTGGAAGAATCTGTCTGTACCCCATGAAATACCTGCCCACCAAATTTGAGAGAGATTGATGTCATAGTTTTGGAGCTATAATGGCAAAACGGTGCACAGACAGAAAGACAGACAGACAGAAACAAACTGATTACAATAACCCTCTCCTATCGTCGAGTGTTAATAATAATACTGGGCTCTTATATAGCACTTTTTCTATCATTAGCTCAAAGCGCTTTACACAGTATTACCCCAGCAAGGATAGCTAGCCTTGGTAACCTTACCTATTGCTGCCATGCAACGCGCAGAAGCCAGTATCCCTTAAAGCTGGGTACCCATATTTCTCCTGGGTGGAGAGAGGCACAGACCAGGTTAACATCTTGCCCAAGGATATTATCCCACATGAAACAGTTGGTATCACTGGGGATCGAATCACCACTTAACTATCAGGTTTTACCCTGAAATCACTAATACCTTGCCATCTTCCTTCTGGTGCAGCACCTGGCTCTGTCAAAATCAACCCACAACTGAGAGGTTGTTTCCCCCTTATATACACAAATCCCAGACAGACCCCAGAGAGACCAGAATTAATCAGGGTACCAGTCTAATGATTGGCTGTCAACTTCAGTTGCTGACACACTTTCACAGAGAAAACTTCCTGTGCTACAATATTGCCAAAACCAATGTGAACAATGTAACCATTTACCATAAAATACTCATCAAAGAGCTACAAAAGACATTTAAAGGTAAATAGTTTGGTATTCTTCACTGCATATGAATATTTACAAAATGAATGACAAATAATGTAAACAAATGGTCACTTGCTGTTCAATTCAATATATTTACGAAACAGACGATAAATAACATAAACAAACGAACGGTCACTTGCCGTCCGCTTCACTTGCAATATTTTATAAAATGGAAGCATAGAAGAAGATCAAATACTTCAAACTCGAGAAGTCACGGCCGTATCACCCAAGTTCATTAATATTCATGAGAAGATATGACACAAATATCCCCTGACATTTCCTTGCAATATTTTATAAAATAGAAGCATGAACGATAATCAAATACTTTAAAGTACAGAACTCACGGCCATAGCACCCAAGTCATTAATATTCATGAGAAGATACAAGGACACAGATTTATCCTGGGATTTCCTTGCAATATTATTTTAAATGGAAGCATCCACACAGACTTGGGTGCTATTGCCATGAGTTCTCGAGTTTGAAGTATTTGACCTTCATCTGTGCTTCCAAATTGGGTCGAATCGTCCGGCAAAAGTAGGTCAAAACGTCTGGGAAAAGCGGGTTTAAACGTCTGGAGGGTCGAAACATCTGGTAATCTGCTATTTTACTTCCAAATTATCGCAAAATACATTAACTAGTACACTGCTACTCATTATGAAAGCTTTAATGCAGTTAAAATGAGAAAATCAGACTCTAAGTTGATTACATTTGGACCAAGTTTCCTTGTGCCAATTGAGTTGTGATTGCTACACATTAAGACGATTACAAGAGGTTTCGCGGTATGGAGGTTTCAATTTAATACTCACTCGAGGTAAACTTTTATTATTTCTTTGAATATTTAGATGGACATAAAATCGTTATTTTTGGATGGATGTGTACATTCAATGACCCAAGCCATGGAATGTATAAATAATTAAATATGAAAAGCTGATACTGATTGAAAAGACTTAGCATAATAATAAGTGGTTAAATTAATTGCAATAGAAGTGTTACATTTCAGGAAGTGATATAAAGAAGGATCAATCTAGAACATTAAAATGAATAAACATATATGTAATGACATAAATCTCATATATTTCATTGGATTATTTATGATTCGTCAAGCCTTTCTGATCAAAGTCATTACAAAAATTCTATTATAAGCTTTACTTTAATCCACATATATTGAAATATTTGGCCTCCCAGTGAAAGGATGAAAGAAAAATAGTTCAAGCCTGAGTAGTTACTTTATGGTCTTTCAGTGTATGATTCTAATATGTGATGGCAAGTAATTCATCTAATTAAGTGTGACCATCTGGGTATTTAATTGTAATTAGCCCCATGGTTGCACCCCTGTATTGTTAGAGAGGTTCAGTGGGACAATATAATTAGGAAACAGATTAAGATAAACATTAGAAAACAATACAGTTTTTGTTATAATGCATAACTATGTAACTGACCACTGATAATCAACTAATGCAAAAGTGTATTTTAAGTCAATATCAACAGATGTGATTTGTTAAGAAAATGACAAAAATAAGTTCTATTTCACACACTATCAGTTACTTATTTCAATTTCTGCAGTTCATATACACATTCAATGACTATGATTTTTGAATGTACACATTCCACAGTTAAACTATTGAATGTACACATTCAATGGCTGCTTGCTATTGAATGTGTAGATTCAGTGGCCAAGCCGTTGAATGTATACATTCAATAACTAACCCATTGAATCTATTCATTCAATGGTTATCTACGTTCAGTACAACATATATACTGATTGCAATTCTTTTGACTAGCTAGGATTGGGTTCTGTTGTGTGGTAGTAATTACATAATGGCACCATCAGGGCTTAATCCTTATAATTGACTTCAAAGAAGTTAGGGTTTTTGCGTTTATCAATTTGTTTTGGATATTAGGTAGATATGGCCCACATTAAAATAAATGGCATCTTAGGATCTAAGAAATTCACGCAAAACGTCTCCCGTTTTTACCGCAAAACTTCCAAATTAACAGCGAAACCTCTCGACCGCGAAACCTCTCGACACCATTAAGACTACACAAGAAGAGTCCAACAAGAATAAGACAAATTTCCCCCTAATTTTGGCTACAGTGGATGCACACACTGCTTGTCAAGTAATTATGGTCAGTACCCCAATTGTGATCACCCCACATGTTTTGTAAGTTTATTTCTAAATCTAAAACTCTGAAGTGTAATGTCCATGTCAAAGTTTATTTCTATTTTTGTGTAAATTGATCTACAACTGCAAAACAGCATCTGCATTTGAAAACTTAGACCATTTGTGTAAGATAAATTGGGGTGTCCATAATTTTTGCTATGACCGTAATTGCTTGGCAAGCAGTATTCGTTTTATTATTTCTCAGGTTAAGACAAGCATCCTTATGGTCCACAATATTAACATTTTCGATGTATCATGCAGATTCGCAGTTGGGGAAATCTATGTATACCATAAAAGTTTTGCAATAAATTGAATTACTTTCACCTCCACATGGTCCTGGCTGAGGTAATACTTCATATCCAGCATATGACAACATCTTGGATTCACTTAAAAAAGTGACATGCATGCCCAGTTAGTATAGTTTCAAGTCTTCCATTACAATAATTTGTCATTACAAAAATAACTGTCAGATATATTGATATATGCTTCAGAGCTTGGCAGAAGTCTTCCGCTGTTTCATTTGCATGGAAAAACTACGAGATGCTCGGTTATGTCCACACTGTTCAAAGTTGTGTTGTTTCATGTGTATACGTGTAAGTATAATGTCATAAAGTATAGTGTTTTTGTAGAAAATAAACACATTTTGGAATCATTAAATCTGCACAAAATACTATAAATAAAATATGAAATGTCATCTGCCATCATGGCAAGTATGCATCCAATATTTCTGATGTTTACTATCCGAGTACTATTATTTATTGACCTCATTTTAACTTAAACTATTTAACTAAAAAATTAAACTATTCAATTAAAATGTGCAGTAATATTTCTTACCTTGTACATTTTTTGTTATCCTAGTTTTGATTTTGGTTGTTTATACATTGTCATACGCAGGAACCCCTTTGAAAGTTATCCTATCTTTATATATGTTACAGGCAATCTGTGTAAACGTTTTATTCATTTTGCGAAATGACTGAAATGTAGGGTGTCACATAGATTGCCTAAAGAAGTATTTGAGATTTCAGGCCATATGTGTAATCATCTTTTAAATGTGTCTTATTGATATATTGTGATTATTGTTTTTTATTTGTTGTTTTGGCCATAGGGCAATTAATAAAGATATATTTAGAGACATCTCATACTTTTTTGCACAAGTGAGTAAATTAGAAGTTTTACTATGTGACAGTTGCTATGTGATCATTCATAGTGATATATGCCATACTCGTTTTATTTTTAGTTGTAATAAGGGTATTATGTTCAAATAAATTTTTCTTAGCATGTCCTCTGATGTTGGTTGTGGGGACAGGAGATGTTTATCCTTTAATCATATCGAATACTTGGAACTATGACTTGAGCTTTGTGATTATTATCTTTTTAAAAATTTTATTGATGGGATGTGGTAATACTAGTATATCTTACTGACCAAAGCAACTCAAGTTGCAGTTTTAACTATATGAAAATTGATAAATGTATGCTTTGATATATCTGATACTTTTTTGCGTAAATGAGTAAATAAATAAGCAGTTTCACAATGTGAACAATAACAGTGGTATATTGGAAGCCTCTTTTCATTTAGTTTTTATTTTTATTGCGTTAATACATCCTATCCAATGGACAATATGCTAAACCGGTCGGCGCAGACCGGCCCGCCAAACGCCAGAAAAAGACGTCCTGTGTTTCCACTGGCTGGCCGGTCCGTAGTACTGTGCACTCCCCAGATGGCGCCTCGTACTTCCTTCCTGTCTAGACAACCTGACGTCATAGCATCTTTTTCGTTTGGCGCGTGTACTGTGCAGACGTATTTTCTACAATCTCCAGATTTTTAAAGGAAAGTGTGCATTATGGCGGATTTTCAACCTTATACGTGAATAGTTTAGGGTAGAAGTGTTATCTACTTATCAAGCACGGATATTCATTTAGAAATCTGCTGGAAACGCTCCCTAGTTGACTCAATTTAATTTTGATGATAGGGCAGTAATCGACGAGAAATATGAAGGCAGCCATTTTGCTAGTTTCCTCCCATTTAACCTTTGTGTTGTTAGGGGCAGATCGACAATATTGAGGAATTATGGATATATTTCTTACAGGTATTTTTATCCGTGTCTTTAGTTTGAATGAATCCTTCTGTAACCTTCCAGCTACAGTCACCATAGAAACGTCTTTTCTAGTACTACAAATGCAAATCACGGGAAAATTCAGTCTACGTAGTTTTGAACACTGTATATAGAGGGAATCCCCATATGGAAGGTGCATTCTTCATCAGAGCGCACTGGTACAGACTTCCGTGCTGTAAAGCATCAGTCACACCAGCCTAGCTCGAGTATTTTGTCATCAGAAGCATGAGATGAATTCTTCAGAGCTACATAGAAGGAACACTCTCAGTCCCACCCTTGTGGACCCGGCACTTGTGTCGGTAGTAAGGGCAGTGGATGGTCAGGAAACTGGTTTGAGTGTACAGCCGGCTGAGAAGAATCGACTTCAGACCGGCCAGGACTTCATCTACAGAGTGCACTGGTCCAGGCTTCTCTGCTTTTAAAGCATCAGCCGACCGGCCAGCACAAAAGAACGCGACCTCTGACGTCATATCCAGTCAGCCAATCACGTGTCCTTAATTCCAAACCACAAAGCTGGTCACGTGATGCACCGGCTAGGTCACGAAGTTAATCACGTGATTCACCGAACAAGAAGGTCGGAAGTGCATTCTTTGCACTCACGTCTACTGTGACTCCAGTTTTTAGTTCCTGAAATTCACCTCCAGCACACTGGTACAGACTTCTCTGCTACAGGCATCAGTCGACCAGTCAGCTCACGTTTACTGTGATATTAAGAAAGAACGCGTCCAGTGAGGGCATTTCCCCAAAGTTGGTCACGTGATTCACCGACCAGGTCACGAAGCTGATATCATCTCCAATCAGCCAATCACGTTGTCCCTCCAACCAGCAAACTGGTCATGTGACACACCGACCAACAATTGTTTCTAAATATAGATTATAAGGGCTTTCCCAGCAACTGTCAAATCTACAATAAGACGTGCGTTCAAAAGAAATACTTTTATTAATGGCGGAAACCTACAGCCAGCTGATTTCAACACTGGTTACAGAATGTACCGACCGACTACCGGCTAAACAGCCTTGTACAGTTACTTCAACAACTGGTTACAGTGCACCGACCGCCTACACAGCCTTATACAGTAGCTTTAACAACTGGTTACAGTGTACCGGCAGGGTACCGGCTACACAGCCCTGTACACTTGCTTCAACAACTGGTTTCAGAGTGTACCGGCTGGTACTGGCTACACAGCCTTGTCCACTTGCTTCAACCTACCGGTTACAAGTCTACGAACAGGGTGCTGGCTACACAGTCCTTACTGTACAGGGCTTCACCCCAACTGGTTACATAGAAAAAGCTGGCTAAATATAGACCAGTAACTGTCTAAATTCATTGGTGACCCCAGCCTGCCAGTTTTTTGTGCCAGTTACAGAGACTTAACTGTTTACAGTAAATTACCGGTTATGGAGTCTTGGTACCGGACAGAATTGCCTTGGTAGATTTGGTTACAGAAAATTCTTAGACCAATCAGTGGCCTTAGTGATATGACAGTGTCCCTAGCTACTGCCAGGCAACCTTCCCTTATCACACCTCTCAACAGCCTGTTATCGGTGCTGGACTTGACTGGAGAGATAATAGATTTCACCTTGACAAACACAGACCTGAATAACCAGCATGAATGGAAATAGGCCATAATAAAAAAAAACAAAAAAAGTGGTCGATAGTCAAACAAGTTCTTCATGTCCGCCCAAGGGTCAGCCATCTCAATTTCTTGTAAATGCTGCACCTTGCAGGATGCTGGCCTGGGGCAAGAGTCTTTTAAATGTGAAAAGTTGTGTCAGCCCCACCGGACCGGACCACAGCAAGAACAGAGAGACTGTTTTCTCGGATCATTGTCACCAGACCGGACCAGTGTCTGGAGGCCGGAGGGATAGAAATGTTTGTCAGACTAGCAAATGTCCCGAATGTGGCACACATCTGCCTGTAGGGTCCAGACTAACCCCGTTTCGGGACTTAGGAAGCCTTGGGGTGCTGGACCCTAGATAGTACAATGTTGAAGGAGGGCTACACTCTCCCTTTCCAGTCACCCAAATTATCAAATGCTATGCACATCTTCACAGGAACCTATATTGGTTAGAAGCATTACATCAGCTTATGGACAAGGAATGGTACAGTCGAGCCAGTTCCAAATCTCTGGGCTTTTTCAACCTTGCTTGGTTCCAAAACCACACAACCATTGGAGACCTATTCTAGGTCTGAACAAACCAAACCATCAGGACCACCCTCCAACAATGGGAGTGGGTTACCTCAATAGATTTCAAGGACGCCTACTTCCATATATCTATACAGGAACAGTCTAGGACATATCAAATGTCATGTCCAGGGTCGGACATACCAGTTCAAAGCACGATCTTTCGGTCTGTCCACTGCACCCATGGAGCTCACTGTAGTAGCAAAGGAGTTGAAACTGATGGCCATACACAAGGGTATAATAATCCATCAGTACTTAGACGACTAGTTGGTGAAAGCCACATCCCACCAGGGTTGTCTCCGGCATACACTAGATCTAGTGAAAATATGCCAAAGTTTAGGTTACCAGTTCGACCTCATGGCCGGTCGGGTCCGGCCTATACCGGACCATTGGCAGAACCTTCAGGACAAATACTAGAAATACTGTCACTACCGGTTTGTCCGGTCCAGCAGTTCATGTCTGATAGGTTTACTAACAGCCGCAGGAAAGCAATTTCACCTAGGCCGACTTCATAGGAGACCCATACAGTGGCATCTCAAAAACAACTGGAGGGTACCAGAGTCACTAGAAAAGGTGATTCCAATTCCAAGGTGTTGCACCCACATTTACAAGGGTGGTTGCAAGAGGACAATGTCCTTACAGGCCAACCATTGCACCCAAATAAAACATGATCTGCAAATTTTACAGATTCATCAAAAGCAGGGTGGGGTGCTCACTTAAACGAACACACTGCAGGAGGCACCTAGTCCCTCCTGGAAAGCAAGTTGCATATCAATTACCTAGAACTCAAGGCAGTCTTTCTAGCCTTACCAGAGTTCCAAGACCTCTGTATGCACAAGATAGTACTTGTAGAAACAGACAACACCACAGTGGTGTCATACATAAACAGGGAAGGAGGCATGAGGTCGGGCCCACTTTGTGCTTTACCTTGGAGAATCTTGACCTGCTGCGCCAGAAATCAAGTAACTCTAAAAGCCCGACACAGGCTGGCTGAGTGTGGTCGCAGACAAGCTATCCAGGCTAGACCAGACCACCCAAGCAGAGTGGTCTCTCCTTCAGGAGGTCTTCCAAGCAATATGCAACAGGTGGCACCGGCCTCAACTAGACCTATTTGCCACGAGGTTTAACAACAAGTTGCCCTTGTTTGTGTCACCGGTACCGGATCCCCTGGTTACAGCAGTGAATGCGCTCAGTTTGCCATGGTAGGATCAGGAAGCATACACCTTCCCACTGTCAGCCATATTGGGCAAAGCGGTGATGTTGCTGGACTCCCCATACAAGAGAATCATTCTGATTGCTCCGGGGTGGCCCATCATGCCTTGGTTTTGGGATCCAGTGGCCATGTCCAGCCAAATCCCACTGAGCCTGCCCAATCTGCCCAACCTGTTGACACAACCATTCAATCAGATCCCTCACAGAAATCTGACATCTTAATCTCGATGCTCGGCTCCTGGAGCCTCAGCATTTGAGGAGCAGGGCTTCGCTGAGGCGGTGGCAGCAAGAATTGAGGCTCCTCAAAAGGGATCAACCAGATCAGTCTATGAGGCAAAGTGGACCATTGTTACAAGTGGTGCATCACTAATCAGGTGGACCTCAGGGTACCCCTGTAAAGTCAGTTGCTGACTTCCTTATGTACCTTATGAGGACGGGAAGATACAGCCCAGCACCATTGATGGTTACAGTTCAGCCATTGCTGATAAACTGGGAAATTCACCCTTCAACATCAGCAAAGACAAAAATCTCGCTCGTCTCCTGGATAGTTTCCACAGAGACAGACCCAAAGGCAGGAGGGGCATACCCTCCTGGAACTTCTCACTGGCCGTGCACCAGCTAAGACTCCATTTGATCCAATCAAGGAGGCCTCCTTGAAGCATTTGACCTTCAAGACGGTATTCCTCTTGGCCCTTGGGTCGGGCAAGCGCAGAAGTGAGATTCATGCTTGGCAGAAACTGATTTATTGGACACCAATCCGATTGGTCAAAGGTGTCCCTGTATCCATCACACAGCTTTCTATTCTAGAATCAGCTGGCCATAGAGGGTCCAGACAGTGTGTCCCCTGGGGTTATAACAGCCCTGGCCCCAACTCTGGATAGATCCCTCAAGTCTGACAGGTCCCTCTGTCCGGTCAGAGCATTGTGCTACTATTTGGACAGGACATCAGGCAGAATAAGGAGGTGGTTTTTGTCTCCTTTAAGAAAGATTTCAACAAAGACATCTCACCTGCCACTATCTCCTCTTGGATCGAGCAGACTGTGATCCTATGTTATGAGCTCTCTGACCAGGAGGCCCACACTTGACAGGTTAAAGCCCATGATGTCAGGGCCTTTGCTGCTTCTAAGGTCTTCCAGTCGGGAGTCTCCTTAGATCCAAACTTGTCAGCCTGCCACTGAAGTCACAATACCTTCACACAGTTCTATATGAAGGGCGGGGCTTGGGCTGATTCAGAGCTTTACCAATTGGGCTCGGCAGTGGCTGCTCAGCAGATCCACAAGTGGCCCTTAGATTGAGGAGATTGGTATATGCACATAACAGTTCTTCATGTACATTAGAATTAAGTGTGGCGTGCTTCCTTCGGGAGGTTTATTTGCATTCTGGGACTGAACTCATCCCGCTCTTCCCCTACCTCAGAGCAGGTCTGCAAAAAAAGGGGGGGGCGACGGCGGTATAGCCCCGGGTAACCGGCTGCTGGCAACCGACCATGGCCTTACAGGGTTTCCGGACCTTAAAGTCAACCCAGGCCTGGGCATATAGGTCTCCTGACGAAGTCAGCCTAGACCGTAGGTTAAAATTTGCTATTACTTGTGAGTTCACACAAGTCCCTAGTAACTTACCCGCCGACCAAGCGGTAGTTATTCAGCATATTGTCCATTGGATAGGATGTATTAACACAATAAAATTGCAAATTTAATAAGTAAATTAAATTTTTATAAGTTAATACCCTATCCAATGGACACACAAGACCCTCCCACCAACCCCGCTATCAGCTTACTAGGGGTCTAAGAGGTTTAGACAACGAAAAAGATGCTATGACGTCAGGTTGTCTAGACAGGAAGGAAGTACGAGGCGCCATCTGGGGAGTGCACAGTACTACGGACCGGCCAGCCAGTGGAAACACAGGACGTCTTTTTTTGGCGTTTGGCAGGCCGGTCTGCGCTGACCGGTTTAGCATATTGTCCATTGGATAGGGTATTAACTTATAAAAATTTAATTTACTTAAATTTGCAAGTTAATCCTGTTTGCTGAAACAAGTTTAACTGCAATTGGGACACCTGAATTTTTTTATGAGCCTTAGATGATACAGTGCAAATGTGCAGGAGAGTAAGAAATGAGCCTTGCCATATTAACTACAAATTCTTTATGAGCCTTAGCTTCAGTTAAGTGATTGTTCTGCACAAAGGTCCCCCAAATAAAAGGTACTAGCAGCTTTGGCATATGACTGACAAAATATTTTATGTAAAAAAATCAAAGGTGGAAGAACCTGAGAAAGGATTTCATCAAGTTACAACTTGCCCCTGAGCAATATTTTGCCTTTAAATATATATTTCTTGACAAGACATATAACCTTATAAGGCTGTAACGATTAGTAAAATCTGCTAGCCAGGTAGTCATTTGCATTAACCGTCCACATACAGATTAACTGTTTCCAAGGTTTAGCATGTTTCAGAAAATACAAAAAACAGAGGCATCCGGTGGATACTTTGGTTTAGAGTTTGCTACACCGCCGCTGCGCATAGAGAGATTTTCGACGTTAACGATCTCAGAGCAAAACTACACCAGCTAGGTTCACAAAATTTGCAGGATATCTTCATTGGGGGGTAAGCTTCTCTGGGACTGAAATTAGCCTCATTCTGAAAAAACAAGATGTCCGCCACGGGCATTTCTTTGAAAATTATCTACATTTTTCTACTGGCTGTTTCTCATGGGTAGATGGACGAATCTCTTCATAGGTGGTATGTATAACAGATATACACGTCCTCTACAACCTTGCAGACATTTGACCTTGAAGCTCTTAATTCAAGATCATCCACGGAGTGCCAAAGTAACCCACATAGCAGACTTTAAAAGTACCTATATCTCCCTTATTATTGGTCCTAGAGGTTTGCAATGTGAAACCAACGTATAGGAAATCATGTGCTACGAATCCTCTGATGTGGTCAGATTTGACCTTGGACCCCACCTTCAAGGTCAAATGAGGATAGCCAGACTTAAAAGTGCTTATAACTTGCTTATTATTGGTCCTAAAGGTTTGGGATGGTAAACAAACTATAGGAAATTATGGGCTGGGTATCTTCTGGTGTGGTCAGATTTGACCTTGGGCCCCTTCTTCAAGGTCAAACGAGGATAGCCAAACTTAAAAGTGCTTATAACTCGCTTATTATTGGTCCTAGATATTTGCGATGGTAAACCAACCTATAGGAAATCATGGGCTGGGAATCCTTTAGTGTGGTCAGATTTGACCTTGGACCCCACCTTCAAGGTCAAATGAGGATAGCCAAACTTAAAAGTGCTTATAACTCGCTTATTATTGGTCCTAGAGGTTTGGGATAGTAAACCAACATATAGGAAATCATGGACTGGGAATCTTCTTGTGTGGACGGATTTCACCTTGGGCCAATCCTTCAAGGTCAAACGAGGATAGCCAAACTTAAACGTGCTTATAACTCGCTTGTTATTGGTCCTAGATATTTGCGATGGTAAACCAACCTATAGGAAATCATGGGCTGGGAATCTTTTGGTGTGGTCTGATTTGAACTTGGGCGCCTCCTTCAAGGTCAAACGAGGATAGCCAAACTTAAAAGTGCTTATAACTTGCTTATTATTGGTCCTATAGGTTTGCGATGTGAAACCAACTTATAGGAAATCATCATCATAGGCTGGGAATCTTTTGATGTTGTCAGATTTGACCTTGAGCCCCCCCTTCAACATCAAATGAGGACAGCCAAACCTAAAAGTGCTTATAACTCACTTATTATTGATCCTAGATGTTTGCAATGTGAAACGAACTCATAGGAAATCATGGGCTGGCAATATTCTGATGTTGTTAGATTTGACCTATGGCCCCTCCTTCAAGGTCAAACGATAGTTCACTGGCTTTGGTGAGTTGTCTTTCCCGTGGATACAAATTTGCATCGGTTCTCCAATACGTAGGTATAGTTTTAGTTGAAATAAATGTAAAAGGGTTTCTTTTGCAATGTGCTGAAAATACTTCTATATATGGTCAAAATCACAAAGTGGCCAATAGTGAAAGATATTGGACACCTTTAACAAAAGAAAAACTCTCAGGTGTAATTTAAATACAGATAAAAAGCTTTAATTTGATAAGGTTTGAACTCAAAATATTTATAGTTTCAGCTATCATGTAAAATCCCCTATGTGGGGATATACATTAGAAAACAGTTATTAACTGATTTGGCAATATGAAAATATAATTGCCTGGTTACACAGATTGCCGGTAAAATATAAATAAATAAAATGGTTATTATGTTTTAACAAAATAAACAAATGCATTGCAACCATCAATTTTTTAATTGAAAGAATTTGTATGAATTATGATGTTTCATTTGAAAAAAAAAAAATGTATCAGGTTGTCGCTAAAATCACACTGGGCAAACAATTTTAGTTTATTCACCATTGATTGAATACTACACAGTGTTTGATATCTAAATGATACTGTAGTGGTTGTTCAGATTTTATAACTGTCAGGCTATGTACCATATAACATTAGAAATAGACATCATGTGGACCAAACAATTGTATATTTATCCCATTTTTTCGAGGTTTTAAACGGTGGAATTGATGCCTGCTACCCACCCCCCACCCCCATATAGTGTGGGAAATTCCCACTGGGAATTAAAATGATATTTAATATCAAAATGAAATTCTTATTTAACTTTGCATATCAGAATTGAAATATTGTTTCACAAGTTGTAAAATTCATTGTTTAAAAGGTTTTTAATAAAAGCTCTCCATTTTTCATAGATTAACTCGTTTACGTCGTCCCCGAGTTGTTAAGGACGCGTGATTGTAGATGCGGACGAAAGAAAACAAGGGCGACTACGTCCCGGGGACGAAACGACGAATATTCCTGACTTTTATATAATTAAGCGTCCCTGAAAGGGCGCTTATTTGTTTTCGCCTCAGTTTCCTCACCACCGCCGCCGCATTATGGTCTCCCTTGAATATCTCCCTTATTATTAGAAGGTTTCAAACCATATTTGGCAGTTATATACCTTAGGCGTGGGAAAATTTTTCTGCATGCTTAAATTTGACCTTTGACCTTTATGAAGGTCACATGATCAAAAACTATTTTTTGAAGTACCCCCCCCCCCCCCACCCCCCACCCCCCACCCCCGTCATCACAGTTCAGGAAAAACTACTTGCTACAGAGCCTTATAATTTGACACACCTGTTCATAATATCGAAAACGCGAGCTGATTAGATTTTGGGAGCAATCCCTTGAAAAATGTCTCATTTATGAGTGATTTTCTGACACCTTCCAATCTGAAAGCCTTAAATTTAGGCCGACCCCCCTATTATCTTCTTAAGTATTGCATTTAGAGCTATAAAATGTACTGGGAGGTAATAGGAAACCATATGTGGAGAGTCTAAATAGCCGGTCAGTTTTACCCCACAGCCCCCCCTTATGGGTCAAACTGGGGTCATAAAATAGCTGATTTTGAGTTTTTGCCTTATACCTCCTTTATTGACACATATGCTTTCCCTATACCTCTTAATATATTCTGAATTAATATATTCAAGAGGTATTGGGAAAGCATATATGGAGAGTCTAAATACCCCCCGACCCCCCCTTATGGGTCAAACTGGGGTCATAAAATAGCCAATTTTGAGTTTTTGCCTTATATCTCCTTTATTGTTACTTTTATAGCTTCAGAATGTATTAAGAGGTATTGGGAAAGCATATATGGAGAGTCTAAATAGCCGGTCAGTTTTACCCTCCGACCCCCCCCTTATGGGTCAAACTGGGGTCATAAAATAGCCGATTTTGAGTTTTTGCCTTATATCTCCTTTATTGTTGCTTTCATAGCTTCAGAATATATTAAGAGGTATTGGGAAAGCATATGTGGAGAGTCTAAATAGCCGGTCAGTTTTATCCCCCGACCCCCCTTTATGGGTCAAACTGGGGTCATAAAATAGTTGCTTTGGAGTTTTGCCTTATATCTCCTTTATTGTTGCTTTAGACCTTCAGAATGTATTAAGAGGTATTGGGAAAGCATATGTGGAGAATCTATATAGCCGCTCAGTTTTACCCTCCGACCCTCCCTTATGGACCAAACTGGGGTCATAAATAGCTGCTTTGGAGTTTTTGCCTTATATCTCCTTTATTGTTGCTTTTATAGCTTCAGAATGTATTAAGAGGTATTGGGAAAGCATACGGTGCAGCTTTGTGCATTCTTAGCTTTACAGCATGCTTATTAAAACCACAAAGCATTTTAAACTTTAAGGGACGCTCCGCTTTTGTTAGCAAAAGCATTCCTCTAGTTAAAATCAGAAAACTTGCGGATTTCGTCCAATTTGCAAATTCCTTTAATATCGCCCACTGCTAATCGCGAGTAAAAAGCTCGCGAGAACTAACCGCGAGATCTCGTTCAATCGCGAGATCTCATTCCTCTCTGTTTTACCGCGATTTTATGCTAGTTTGACATAGTGATATACGTGAATCATACATTTGTCTGCGTGAACCATACATTTTACCTCGTTAATCATACATTTTCCAGTGTAAAACATACATTTTTCTCTGCAGTCTGCTGCAATACTGTAATTATGTCAGAATCACCAGCTCTCAAGAAAAAAAAATTAGACCTTATAACCCATCTTGGTTGAATGATTCAACTTTTAAATCCTGGTTATTTGTTGGAAATCAATCACAGGGTGGAGCTTAGGCCAGTGCTTCTGCTTGTAGTTCAGATCAAAAAATGTTTTGTTCTGTATGTCAAAAAGCAGGGAAAAGCAACATTTTTACCCAGGGTTGCCAAGATTATCAAAGGAGTGCACTGCTTCGTCATATAGCCTCCTCAAGCCACCAAGATAGCCTTAAAATTCTTAAAGGAAGGGAGGAATTTCAAAAGGCCAAAGCTAGTCAGGTGCTTAAAACCTCAGATGCACTAGAAAGCCAGCTGAAAACTGCTTATTTCATTGCACAAAATCATTTGCCCCTGACAATTTTTCCTGAACTAATTGGTCTAGTTGTTGTTTTTGCAGAGCTAGCTTTGGTAGTGCCTCTGAACTCTGCATCTTGTGAGCGGGGGTTCTCTGCCCAAAACAAAATCAAGTCCAAAAGCAGAAATAGGTTGAGAGATGAACAAGTGGACAGGCTAATGAAAGTAACAATAAATGGCCCACACTATGCAGAGTACGATTACACTGCAGCCAAGAACAATTTTCGGGCCATGAAAGACAGGATTCAGTGAACTTAAATTGTTTTAGCCAGTTTTAGCTAGTTACAAAGTGTTGAAATTGGCATTTAACATTGAAATTGGTTTAAGTAATTTACGTGAAATTGGTTTAAGTAATTTATGTTCAAGGAATTGAATAAAATATTGGGACTCCAAAAATGAAACATAGGACTCATTTTTTTCAAGTCTATTGAGTCCCAGGGACTTAACTTTACCACTTCCGAGTGAGCACGCTGTATATACATCAGTTTGCTATTAAAGCTATTAATTTTCATAAAATACGAAGGACTAAATTTGCAATGTACACATTGATGATAAAAGTATCAAGTAGAAAATACTGTGAGATATTGAAGTATATTGAAATGCTGCCTGGTTAAGGAGTGGCTTTGTGAGATTGTGGAAGTGGTATTAAAACTTTTAATTTAAAGCCCAAAGTAGAGGAGTCAAAGAGCATTTGAGAACCTTCATTCCTCTGTCAAGAATGGTGCTAAAATAAATAAACTAATGTTGCATGCCAACTTGCCAAGTGCATTGTAATGTACACCTATTAGTGGTGGGACCGTTTACAGAAATCAAAACCTTTTACTGGCCGGCTTTGAAATGAACAAAATCCGGTATTTTGTATGCTTGTTAGTGTGCATTAAAAAGTATTTGCACGGCATACATGAAGCAGAACTTGAAACTGGAAATGGCTTTCGCGAGATATTATTAAGTACATAAACATAATTTTTGCAAAATATAAAGTAAAAATGTAACATATTTAACAAAATATGTATGTTTTTTGTCGTTTTGATGAAGTATCAGCCATTATATGGCCAGAAATGATGACGTTTTCACTAACCGGTTCCCAAATATTCTTTACGAATTTTGTTATTTATGCCAGAAACGAACGAAAAACCGTATACCAGTTTACCGCTCCCACCTATCTCAGATAATTAACAACTACTTTGTACAGAGGGGATAATTTGTGTACTTTAAAACAATAAAAAACTGGATCAAGTAATAAAATACCTTGAAGACTAATGCCTTTTTAATCTGGAAGGAAGAGTTAATCAGTGCTGTCAAAAGGTGATATATCCCAGTAAGCTGTGGTGTTTGTTGATATTTGTATATAAGGACTCCAAATATATGATCTTTGTAATTTGAGATTTTCATCCCTGGGCGAAAACTTTCCCCTTTACAAAGGACACTTTTGTGTCAATATTGAAACTTAGAAAGCTGCACATCAAATTATCAATATATATTGAAATATTGATGTACGGTCACTTCCCTGTAACTCACTGACTCTCATCTCTGTTTGTATGTATATGTTCATTCTTTTCATGTGCTGAATTTGACCAACTTGTATGTTATGATGTTACCTACATAGGTATGCATCCCAGAGGAGCAACTTAGTAACAACGGAGTGTTACCACTGTTAATCACTTGATATTACCTATAAACCCCATTTATTGTAATACCTAAAGGCCATATACTAAATCATGGCAAACATCCCACAATGTTTTTATATCAACATTATATGCATTGAGAACATTGATTTTCCTGTGTTTTTATATTGTCATGACAATCTGAGCAAATCATTGTTTCTTTTAATAAATAATACCCTATTTTCTTGTGTAACAGAGATGGTTAACTGAGCAAAGATCACAGTGTCCACATTGCAGGTATGTCTGTCCTTTCTATGTTTTTGTTTGAAACCCTTGGCTAAATTGCGTTTGTATGGCGGAGTACCAAAATGTTGAGTACAAGAATTATGGTGGATTATTTACTTGAAGTTTGTATTGAAGATTTTTATATTGAGACAAGTTGAAATCTTAGTAATTTTGTGTAGTTTCATTTAATTTGAAATATACTACATATAACCTGATACCCTAGTGTATGTAAACTACAATTAAACTGTGTAGAATAAGTAATCCATTTTCAAGTCACTATAGCTATGTTTGGCTATCATAAAGCATGTGCATTCAAACTAAGAATGATATTATTCAGACATGGCTTTTAATATATGTATAGCAGGTCCTCAGTGGCCTAGTGGTTAGCAAGTTTGGCATCTAATCATAGGCTGTCACCTCTGTGGGTTCGAGTCCCACAAGTGGCAATTCTGAGGACCTGTCCCAATATGACCCTGGCTGTTGAACGGGACGTAAAACCCCAACTTTGACCTTTGACCTTTAATATATGTATAAAATATTGAGAAAATGAATGTAATGTATTTCTAGCTGGAATGAATAGTGAGTCTTGTACATGAATATTCTTGTTTTTTAATTACTCTGTTTTGTAAAACGGCCAAAATTTTGTGTAGACATAGGAAAAAATGTTAATATCAAGCAGGGTAATCATACTCTTTTTACCCAGCATCTTTTAAGGGTTGTGCAGGTATTGTGTTCACCCATGGTATCCTGATAGGCTGGTGGTCAGGTGGGCGGCTGGAAAAAGTTTGTCTGGGCTGTATCTCAGAAACCGTGAGGTGTAGGAGATTGGTACTTGGTAGGGACACAAAATTGGTCAGGAGGTGTAGGTGTGCAGCGTGATGGTGTAACCTTGATATGACCTTTGACCTTGTGGTAGTGACCTTGATTTTGAAAATCTTTTCGGGGTTGTATCTCATAAACTGTAAATTGTAGAAAGTTGATACTTGGTTGGGACATTGGTTGGGGGTGTAGGTGTGCAAGGTCATGCTTGGACCTTGATTTGACCTATGACCTTGCTGTAGTGACCTTTGTCTTTAAAATCTTGTCTGGGCCATATCTCAGAAACTGTAAGGTGTAGGAAGTTGATTCTCGGATGGGTCATTGGTTGGGGAGTGTAGGTATGCTAAATCATGGTATGACTTTTATCCTTCACTCTGCAAAAGTGTGTTCACCTGCCATATTGTAGAAATATTTCTCTTATCAGATATATGGCTTGCTTCAACTGATTATTATGTGTACTTTTACTTATGTGTGCTATTTCCATTGACAGCTGTACTTTAAGTAATACGTTGTACTGCTTTGTAATTTCTAGTTTACTGATTAATCTTGCATTTTATTGTCTTGCTTTAAAACTTTATCTTTACATACATTTTATTACTCTTAAACATTATTTTCTCAATTTAAACATTATTTAGACCTTTACATAACTGACTCTGTTTGCTCTAAAAGCATCCTGATCCTTTTACTGTTTCACTTCTTCTGTATCTCATGGTGTTGAAAACTATTTCCCTGGGCTATGTGGTACAGGTATTTCAGAGGCCATTTTTTTTAAAATTTTAGTTCATTACTCTGTTCTTTTACAATTACTCTAGTGTTCTTTATATCCCTGGAAGTTAATCTGAATATTTGGCAATGCTTTCTATGTCAGAGCTTCCCTTCACCTCCATGAGTTGGTGAACTGTCGGTGGGCCGAGGAAGTCACCATGCAATTGGACACACTGCAATTGTCTGTCCCATCGCCGAGATCTGATGGCTCTGGGGAGATAAAGAAAGATCTGTAAGTATGGGATTTGGGTACCTGGAACACCAGGAGTTTCTAAAACCCAGGTGTGGCCAAAGCATTCATAAAAGTAGCGCAGTAGTATCTGTGTCATTAGCACCTCAAATTTCCAGATTACATTTTATTTGGTTCTGTTTAGGGCCGTCACGACTAGCCGACTAATTGACAGCGGTTAGAATAGTGCTATATACTGGTTTCATATTTTAAGGTATGAATCATCGCTGAATGTAGTAAAAAATGGCAGAAGGTCTGAATCCGTCAAATATGTCCATATGGTCACAGAAAGTAAGGTGAAATCAAACAGCACCCACGTTTTCTGTTCTGTTTATAAACTCATGTAAAACTGGAAATACCATACACCTTTTATATCACCCACATAATGTATGAGAAAAATGCATTAGAAATCAAGGAACTGGCAAATTTAATGAATTTTACAGATTATAGACATACATTTTCAATTTATTTCACATATTTATCGTTTTCATTACCTTTTAGAATAAACTTAAGACTTTTGGTTTTATAAATTTGACGGTTATTCTGTGTTGACATGAATAGTACTTGGCGATTAGCCAACATGAGATATTTGGAGTTGTGACGTCCCTACTTCTGTTTATGGCCAATTTCAGTTGTAGCCACAAAATTACATATTTTGCATGGAAATATCATTGAAATTATTTCATTGTTGCCTCAATTTTTACAGTGTTCTGCCACAACCAAACAAATTGTGGAAAACATATATATCATTAATGCTAACATAAAATAAAATATTAATATACAATATGCGTCCTCCACATAGGTAATAGTACTGGTAACCAGTGTAAACACCATGTATAATTGTATATTTATAGCTGTGAGATTCACCAGGAGAAAATGAGTGTGTACTGCAGTCTGTGTAAAGCCTGCATCTGCCACCAGTGTGCCTTGTGGGGAGGAGATGTAGGTTACTTAGTGCATTCATTTTAGTTTTTTTACCCCACAGCCCTTAAGGGCTGTCAGGGTATTGTTTTCACACAATCATCATGCTGTCCGGATGGGTGGCGGGAAAAAGCTCGTCCGGGCTGTATCTCAGAAACCCCGTAAGGTGAAGGAAGTTGATACTTAGTAGGGACATTGGTGAGGGGTTGTAGGTGTGAATGTCATTGTGTGAACTTGATTTGACCTTTGACCGTGCCATAGTGACCTTGACCTATAATGTCTTGTCCAGGCTATATCTCAGAAACCGTAAGGTGTAGAAAGTTGATAATTGGTAGGGACATTGGTTAGGGGCCGTAGGTGTGCAACATCATGGTGTGACCTTGATTTGACATTTGACCTTGCTGTAGTGACGACCTATAAAATCTTGTCCAGGCTATATCTCGGAAACCGTAACTTTAATGTCTAGGAAGTCGATACTTGGTAGGGACATTGGTTAGGGGTGTAGGAGTGCAACATTATAGTGTGACCTTGATTTAACCTTGCCGTAGTGACCTTGACCTACAAAATTTTGTCCGGGCTATATCTTGGAAACCGTAAGGTGTAGGAAGTTGATTCTTGGTAGGGACATTGCATAGGAGGTGTATGGTTTAACATCATGGTGTGACCTTGATTTGACCTTTGACCTTGCCATAGTGACCTTCACCTATAAAATCTTTGACCTTGCCATAGTGACCTTGAGTTTGAAAATCTTGTCCGGGCTATATCTTAGAAACCATAAGGTGTAGGAAGTTGATACTTGGTAGGGACATTGGTTAGGGGTTGAAAGTGTTCAGCGTCATGGTGTGACCTTGATTTCACCTTTGACCTTGCCGTAGTGACCTTGACCTTTAAAATCATTGTCCGGGCTATATCTCGGAAACCGTAAGTTGTAGGAAGTTGCTACTTGGTAGAGACATTGGTTGGAGGTGTAGGTGTGCAACGTCATGGTGTTACCTTGATTTGACCTTTGACCTTGTTGTAGTGACCTTGACTTATAAAATCTTGTCTCGGCTATATCTTGGAAACTGTAAGGTGTAACAAGTTGATACTTGATAGGGATATTGGTTAGGGGTTGTAGATGTACAACATCATGGTGTGACCTTAATTAAGCGTCCCTGAAAGGGCGCTTATTTGGTTTCGCGTCAGTTTCCTCGCCGCCGCCGCATTATGGTCTCCCTTGAATATCTCCCTTATTATTGCAAGCTTTTTAACCATATTTGGCAGTTACATACCTTAGGCGTGGGAAATTTTTCCACTTGCTTAAATTTAACCTTTGATCTTTATCAAGGTCACATGATCAAAAAATAGTTTTTTCGGGTACACCCGCCCGTCATCGCAGTTCAGGAAAATCTACTGACCGCAGAGCCTTGTAAATTCATACACATGTTTATACTATCAAAAACGTGAGCTGATTAGATTTTGGGAGCAATCCGAAGAAAATTGACTGATTTATGAGTGATTTTCTCACAGGTACCAATCAGAAAGCTTAAAATTCATGTGAACCCCCCTATTATCTTCTTAAGTATTGCATTTAGAGCCGTAAAATGTATTGGGAGGTAGTAGGAAACCATATGTGGAGAGTCTAGAAAGCAAGTCAAATTTCCCCCCGACCCCCCTGTAGGGGTCAAACTGGGGTCATAAAATAGCCAATTTCATCTTTTCCCCTTATATCTCCTTTATTCTTGCTTTTAGAGTTTTAGAATGTATTAAGAGGTATTGGGAAACCTTATGTGAAGAGTCTAGATAGCTGGTCAGATTTACCCCCGGACCCTCCCTTATGGGTCAAACTGGGGTCATAAAATAGCCGATTTTGTTTTTTTGCCTTTTATCTCCTTTATTCTTGCTTTTACAGTTTTAGAATGTATTAAGAGGTATTAGGAAACCTTATGTGATGAGTCTAGGTAGCTGGTCAGATTTACCCCCGGATCCCCCCTTATGGGTCAAACTGGGGTCATAAAATAGTCGATTTTGTGTTTTTGCCTTATATCTCCTTTATTCTTGCTTTTAGAGTTTACAATGTATTAAGAGGTATTGGGAAACCTTGTGTGAAGAGTCTAGGTAGCTGGTCAGATTTACCCCCGGATCCCCCCTTATGGGTCAAACTGGGGTTATAAAATAGCCGATTATGTGTTTTTATTGCGTTAATACATCTTATCCAATGGACAATAGCTTATCCGGTCGGCGCAGACCGGCCCGCCAAACGTCAGAAAAAGACGTCCTGTGTTTCCACCGGCCAGGCCGGTCCAGTGCTGTGCACTCGCCAGATGGCGTGTGGTACTTCCTTCCTGTCTAGACAGCGTGACGTCATAGCATCTTTTTCGTTTGGCGCATGCTTGTGTACACGGAATATTTTCAACAGAACTTTAACTTCAGATTTTCATTGTTATTGGTGAGAATTGTTTTATAAACTTGTATTAACATTGTTCTGGGAGTATATAGAACGTTTTGGACTTATTATTTTACTGCCATCAGATCATTATGTCTTCTCCGGGCCAGAAACATGGTAGCTGTGGCCACATCATGGCAAGTTTTGACAGCCATTGTTTCTGCGCACGCTGCAGAGAGAAGGGTAAAGGCACGGACCCTTGCATTACCAATAATGATTGCCAGGCTTGTAATTCCTTGACTGAGGAACAACGTGTTCAGTTGTCTACCCCCAGTTATCGTTTAAAGAAAGAGAAACGTGATTTAAAGAAAGCTTCAGATACTCCCACCAAGGACTCAGACAGTTCCACCCTCATTCACCCGTCCTCTGTGACGGTAGTGGGGGCTGTGGACGGCCAGGGGATGGTACAGTCCCCTGGTTCGAGTTCCTCTGCCAAGAAGAAGAAATCATCATCTTCTGACAAGAAAACTGCTTCTAAATCTTCTACGTCTTCAGAGAAGCCGGTTAAGTCGCCTACTACTCACAGATCCTCAGCTGACGCAAGGATTGACGAGCTCGACCAGAAATGGTCGGATAGGTTTAATAGACTGGAGGCTATCTTGCTTGCAAAGACTATGGATAAGGAACCGACTTTCTCCACAGTTAAAGTTACTCCTACTGCTACAGCTCCGGCTGGCATTGCCAAGTCCACTGAACCGTTCATCAGACCGGCAGCTGCTCAGACTTCAGATTTGGCTGGTGGCCGTTATTCCCCACATAGTCAGGCTACCGACAAGTCGCGCTCTTCATCTTCTGATAGTAAGCACCCATCTTCAGATTTGCATGGTGTATCTCAGACTGCTCCTAGAGCTCAGTCGACCAGCAAGTCACACAGGGAGAAATCGACCACCGACCGACGTTCAGATCTGCCTGGTACCGACCCACCCTCTTCTCAGCAGGTCACCAGCAGGTCATCTCCTACACCGGCCGGCCTACAGAGCCCACCGGCTATGGATACCGATTCTGACTCAGATTTCTCCGACCAACCTCCAGTAGACATTTTTGTCGAAGAAGGTGAGTTGTCCGACCAGGACCCAGATGCTACCCCTACTGATCCCGACCAAACCCTCTCGGAAGATCAGAATTATAGAGAGACCATGAGAGGGATCAGGTCTTATATGGGCTGGTCCCATATTCCTGATATGGACGCAACGGCCACTGCATCTGACGACAACCCCTTCGCTGGACCTCAGTCTCAGCCCGCAGGAAAGGTCTCAGTTAAAATGCCAACCGATGAATGGTTGTGCAAGAAGATGGGCAAACTTAATCTGAGACTGGTGGAGGGCTACCCTTCACGCAGTTCTGAGGCAGGGGGGCTGCTAAAAGATCAATTTATTAAGCCGGCCCGTTCCCAAGCAAAATGGTACGGCTTTGTATCCGGCCAGCAGAAGAGTGACACTGGGGCTGAGAAGGCTGTTACTTCCTGGAATACCGACGCCTCAAAGATCAACAGCACATACAGCCGTATTGCTAAGGCAGCAGGTATCTCTTCAACACCCCCAGCTTCCCGACAGATCTCTCCGGACAACCTCAGGCGTTGGGAGAAATCGGCCAGGGAAGCCTCTACTATATGTAATCAGGCGGCTGGATTCAATAGGTGTTTGTACAGAGTCCAGGAGAATATGAAGGGACAGTTGAAAACTATCAAAGCAGAAATGGCCAAAGGGAAGTCTGCTTCCAAAACAGCTGATGCAGCCGACGAACTTCAATTTCTATTGAACTTTAACGCCAGCATCACTCAGGCCATGGCAAAGACCCTAGAACATTTGAGTGACTTTGTATTTGTGTCGGTGGCCAATACGACCTTGACCCGTAGAGATTCGTATCTGTCACATCTTAAAGCGGGCATCAAGCCGGACACATTGACTTCCCTGAGGACTGCACCTCTCCACACTCCAATGCTCTTCCCTGATGAAGCCCTCAGACAAGCTGAACAAGATATTGCCGCTTTTGAAAGCAAAGGTCAGCTTCAGTCGGGAAAGAAGGGTCGTTTCCACCCTTATGAGCGTCCTGAAAAGCGTGGAGATAATAGGAAACAGGAACGACCAGCATGGAAGAACATTGGTCAGCGTGGACAGGGTAAGAAGCATAAGGGCAAGGCCTCCTTCTACTCCTAGAGACCGGCCAAGGGCCAGCAGTCTTACAAATGACAGTTATTATGTAAACAGTTTGACAACAGGACTGCTGGCCGGGAGCACCTTACAGAGACAAAAAGACACTTTTGCAAACTTAAGTGTTGTACCTTGTGTTCCTTCTGCGCCCGGGCATTCGCAAAAGAAAGAAATAAATCCCGGGGCAGCAGTTTGTCTTTCTCAGAAAAGTTACAAAATAAAATCTGTGAAACTTGCTTCTTGTGTCACTCCATCGTCTTATGTCAAACCTATGGTAAATGTCAAAAATGCTGTAACAAACCCACCTGTAGGGGCCAGACTTCAGAGTTTCTGGCAGGTTTGGTTGGACCTAGGGGCCAGTCACAAAATTGTCCGGGTTTTAAGGTCGGGTTACATCCTCCCCTTCCAGAACAGGCCCCTTCTATCAAGGCACCCAACGGTCATAAGCCGTTATGTGAACCACCACAGGAACAGCTACCTGTCGGAGGTTTGCATCAGCTTATTTCCAAAACTGCAGTGGAGCCGGTACAAAACCCAAAATCTCTGGGATTTTTCAACTGGCTTTTCTTGGTACCCAAACCCAACAATAAGTGGAGGCCCATCCTAGATTTGAGCAATCTGAATCCCTTTCTAAAAGTGGAGAAGTTCAAGATGGAAACACCAGAAACCATCAGAACTTCCCTTCAGCGAGGGGAATGGGTCACCTCAATAGACTTCACGGACGCCTACTTCCAAGTACCGATACAGGAACAATCCAGGAAATACCTGAGATTTCACGTCCAGGGGCAGACATACCAATTCAAGGCCATGCCTTTTGGTCTGTCCACAGCTCCTCTGGAATTCACGGTCATAGCCAAGGAAGTGAAGTTAATGGCCATGCACAGGGGTATAAGAATCCACCAGTACCTAGACGACTGGTTGGTGAGGGCCAAGTCCCACACAGCCTGTCTCCAGCATACCAGAGATCTACTGAAAATATGCCAGGACCTAGGTTGGTTAGTCAACAGGGAGAAATCAGAGCTGGAACCAAAACAAGTCTTCGACTTTGTAGGTTACCAATTCGACCTCGAATCCGGCCGGGTCAGACCCACACCAGACCGTTGGCAGGCTCTCACAGCAAAGATTCAAGCTATCTTAGCCCGGCCGACCTGTCCGGTCCGGCAGTTCATGTCCTTGATAGGTCTCTTAACGGCCACAGAAAAGCAAGTCTATCTAGGCCGTCTGCACATGAGGCCCGTTCAATGGCACCTCAAGAACAACTGGAGGGTACCGGAATCATTAGAAAAGGTCATTCCCATACCCGCTTCTCTACATCCACATCTAAAATGGTGGTTGGAGGAAAACAATGTGTTGCAAGGACAACCTTTACACCCACTAAACCATGCTCTGCAGATCTTTACAGACGCATCAAAAGAAGGGTGGGGCGCTCACTTAGAAGAACACACAGCCAGAGGCGTGTGGTCTCTACCGGAAAGCAAACTGCACATCAATTACCTCGAGTTGAAAGCAGTCTTTCTGGCACTAAGAGAGTTTCAAAACCTCTGTTCCAGCAAGCTAGTACTGGTGGCCACAGACAACACTACAGTAGTGTCTTACATAAACAAGGAAGGTGGCATGAGGTCGGGCCCTCTGTGTGCCCTTCTGTGGAGAATTTTGACTTGGTGTACGACCAACCAAGTAACCCTCAAAGCCCGTCACATCCCGGGCCGGCTAAATGTGGTAGCGGACAAGCTATCCAGACTAGGCCAGATTATTCAGACGGAATGGTCTCTCCACACAGAAACCTTTCAGGCTATATGCTTCAGGTGGCACCGACCTCTGGTGGACCTCTTCGCCACGAGGTTCAACAACAAACTGCCTCAGTTTGTGTCTGCGGTGCCGGACCCCTTAGCGATTGCAGTCGATGCACTCAGCATACCCTGGGAGAACCTGGATGCTTACGCTTTCCCACCGGTGGCCATCTTGGGCAAAGTGGTGGAAAAGTTACTGAACTCCCCAGGCAACAGGATAATTCTGATTGCTCCGGGGTGGCCCAACATGCCTTGGTTTTGGGACCTGGTGGACATGTCCAGCCAAATCCCATGGAGTCTTCCCAACGTGCCACACCTTCTGACACAGCCCTTCAATCAGATCCCTCACAGAAATCTGACAAATCTAAATCTCCACGCATGGCTCCTAGAGCCACAGCAATCAAGGACCTCTTCGAGGTCAAAAACTTACAGCCAAGCACC
Organism: Sabellastarte sp. h YS-2021; assembly: GCA_964017235.1. Lineage (NCBI taxonomy): Eukaryota > Metazoa > Annelida > Polychaeta > Sabellida > Sabellidae > Sabellastarte > Sabellastarte sp. h YS-2021. The sequence continues at coordinate 52,887,387 of OZ024933.1, forward strand.
ATAGATGGTTACAGATCTGCCATAGCCGATAAACTGGGTAAGGTAACCCTCAATATCAGCAAGGATGACAATCTCACCCGTCTCTTGGACAGCTTCCACAGAGACAGGCCCAAAGGGCGGAGGGGTATACCCTCCTGGAACCTCTCTCTGGTACTACACCAGCTAACGAAGGCTCCTTTCGAACCTCTTAGAGAAGCATCTCTGAAGCATCTTACCTTCAAGACTGTCTTCCTCTTGGCCCTGGGTTCCGGCAAAAGAAGGAGTGAGATTCATGCATGGCAAAACAAGAACATCAGGCACCAGTCAGACTGGTCTAAGGTGTCTCTGTTTCCATCCCCCAGCTTTCTCTCCAAGAACCAGCTGGCAAAGGAGGGCCCAGAGAGTGTAGCCCCAGTGGTCATACCAGCCCTGGCTCCTACTCTGGATAGATCCCTCAAGTCTGACAGATCCCTTTGTCCGGTTAGAGCCCTACGCTACTATTTGGACAGGACTTCAGACATCAGGCAGGGCAAGGAATTAGTTTTTGTCTCCTTCAAGAAGAGTTTCGACAAGGACATCTCCCCTGCCACTATCTCCTCATGGATCAAGCAAACTGTGATCCTATGCTATGAGCTCTCTGATCACCAGGCCCACACCTTACATCAAGTTAAAGCTCATGATGTCAGGGCTTTTGCTGCTTCTAAGGCATTCCAGTCGGGAGTCTCCTTAGAACAGATCCTATCAGCCTGCCACTGGAAATCTCATAATATCTTCACGCAATTTTACCTGAAGGATATGGCTTGGGCTGATTCTGAGCTCTACCATCTGGGTCCTGTTGTGGCTGCTCAGCAGATCCACCAACAGGCAAATACCTAGAGGAGATTTGTACATAGCTTGTTAGTTGTACATTTTTGTATATATGCACACATAGTTAAGCAAAAAAAAAAAAAAAAAAAAAAAAAAAAAAAAAAAAAAAAAAAAAAATCTGGACGTACTTCCTCCGGGGGTTTTTACTTCAATGGGACTGAACTCATCCCTCTCTTTCTTCCCCTACCTCAGAGCAGGTCTGTTTAAAAAGGGGCGGGGGGGGGGGGCAAGGTCGACTCTGACGGCTTGTCTCCGGATAGCCGGATGATGATATTCGACCATAGCCTTAAGGGTTAGCGACTTCAAGGTCTACCCAGGCTAAGAAAGGAATTTTGCATGGGTTCACTAGAGTTTTTAGTCCCTAGTAGCTTACCCGCCGACCAAGCGGTAGTTATTCAGCTATTGTCCATTGGATAGGATGTATTAACGCAATAAAATTGCAAATTTAATGGGTAAATTAAATTTTTATAAGTTAATACCCTATCCAATGGACACACAAGACCCTCCCACCGACCCCGCTATCAGCTTATTAGGGGTCTAATAGGTTTAGACAACGAAAAAGATGCTATGACGTCACGCTGTCTAGACAGGAAGGAAGTACCACACGCCATCTGGCGAGAGCACAGCACTGGACCGGCCTGGCCGGTGGAAACACAGGACGTCTTTTTCTGACGTTTGGCGGGCCGGTCTGCGCCGACCGGATAAGCTATTGTCCATTGGATAGGGTATTAACTTATAAAAATTTAATTTACCTATTAAATTTGCAAATTTGCCTTTTATCTGCTTTATTCTTGCTTTTAGAGCTTTAGAATGTATTAAGAGGCATTGGGAAACCATATGTGAAGAGTTTAGATAGCTGGTCCGATTTACCCCCGGACTCCCCCTTATGGGTCAAAGTGGGGTCATAAAATAACCGGTTTTGTGTTTTTGCCTCTTATCTCCTTTATTCTTGCTTTTAGAGTTTTAGAATGTATTCAGAGGTATTGGGAAACCTTATGTGAAGAGTCTAGATAGCTGGTCAGATTTACCCCGGATCCCCCCTTATGGGTCAAACTGGGGTCATAAAATAGCCGATTATGTGTTTTTGCCTTTTATTCTTTTAGAGTTTTAGAATGTATTGAGAGGTATTGGGGAAACCTTATGTGAAGAGTCTAGATAGCTGGTCAGATTTACCCCCTGCCCCCCACCCCCCCCACCCCCACCCCTTTTATGGATCAAACTGGATTCATCAAATAGCGGATTTTGTGTTTTTGCCTTATATCTAGTTTATTTTTGCTTTTAGAGATTTACAATGTATTCAGAGGTATTGGGAAACCTTATGTGAAGAGTCTAGATAGCTGGTCAGATTTACCAGATAGATGTGTTCAAAGCATTGTGTCATAAACTTCTTGCCTTTCTAAAGGCTCACATTTTACTATGCCTTTTTCTAAAATGTAAATAGATATATGGCATTTATAAAGCACTGTTACTCTTTAATTAAGTAGTTTTATGTCGGCCAGGGAAGCCTCTACTATATGTAATCAGGCGGCTGGATTCAATAGGTGTTTGTACAGAGTCCAGGAGAATATGAAGGGACAGTTGAAAACTATCAAAGCAGAAATGGCCAAAGGGAAGTCTGCTTCCAAAACAGCTGATGCAGCCGACGAACTTCAATTTCTATTGAACTTTAATGCCAGCATCACTCAGGCCATGGCAAAGACCCTAGAACATTTGAGTGACTTTGTATTTGTGTCGGTGGCCAATACGACCTTGACCCGTAGAGATTCGTATCTGTCACATCTTAAAGCGGGCATCAAGCCGGACACATTGACTTCCCTGAGGACTGCACCTCTCCACACTCCAATGCTCTTCCCTGATGAAGCCCTCAGACAAGCTGAACAAGATATTGCCGCTTTTGAAAGCAAAGGTCAGCTTCAGTCGGGAAAGAAGGGTCGTTTCCACCCTTATGAGCGTCCTAAAAAGCGTGGAGATAATAGGAAACAGGAACGACCAGCATGGAAGAACATTGGTCAGCGTGGACAGGGTAAGAAGCATAAGGGCAAGTCCTCCTTCTACTCCTAGAGACCGGCCAAGGGCCAGCAGTCTTACAAATGACAGTTATTATGTAAACAGTTTGACAACAGGACTGCTGGCCGGGAGCACCTTACAGAGACAAAAAGACACTTTTGCAAACTTAAGTGTTGTACCTTGTGTTCCTTCTGCGCCCGGGCATTCGCAAAAGAAAGAAATAAATCCCGGGGCAGCAGTTTGTCTTTCTCAGAAAAGTTACAAAATAAAATCTGTGAAACTTGCTTCTTGTGTCACTCCATCGTCTTATGTCAAACCTGTGGTAAATGTCAAAAATGCTGTAACAAACCCACCTGTAGGGGCCAGACTTCAGAGTTTCTGGCAGGTTTGGTTGGACCTAGGGGCCAGTCACAAAATTGTCCGGGTTTTAAGGTCGGGTTACATCCTCCCCTTCCAGAACAGGCCCCTTCTATCAAGGCACCCAACGGTCATAAGCCGTTATGTGAACCACCACAGGAACAGCTACCTGTCGGAGGCTTTGCATCAGCTTATTTCCAAAACTGCAGTGGAGCCGGTACAAAACCCAAAATCTCTGGGATTTTTCAACTGGCTTTTCTTGGTACCCAAACCCAACAATAAGTGGAGGCCCATCCTAGATTTGAGCAATCTGAATCCCTTTCTAAAAGTGGAGAAGTTCAAGATGGAAACACCAGAAACCATCAGAACTTCCCTTCAGCGAGGGGAATGGGTCACCTCAATAGACTTCACGGACGCCTACTTCCAAGTACCGATACAGGAACAATCCAGGAAATACCTGAGATTTCACGTCCAGGGGCAGACATACCAATTCAAGGCCATGCCTTTTGGTCTGTCCACAGCTCCTCTGGAATTCACGGTCATAGCCAAGGAAGTGAAGTTAATGGCCATGCACAGGGGTATAAGAATCCACCAGTACCTAGACGACTGGTTGGTGAGGGCCAAGTCCCACACAGCCTGTCTCCAGCATACCAGAGATCTACTGAAAATATGCCAGGACCTAGGTTGGTTAGTCAACAGGGAGAAATCAGAGCTGGAACCAAAACAAGTCTTCGACTTTGTAGGTTACCAATTCGACCTCGAATCCGGCCGGGTCAGACCCACACCAGACCGTTGGCAGGCTCTCACAGCAAAGATTCAAGCTATCTTAGCCCGGCCGACCTGTCCGGTCCGGCAGTTCATGTCCTTGATAGGTCTCTTAACGGCCACAGAAAAGCAAGTCTATCTAGGCCGTCTGCACATGAGGCCCGTTCAATGGCACCTCAAGAACAACTGGAGGGTACCGGAATCATTAGAAAAGGTCATTCCCATACCCGCTTCTCTACATCCACATCTAAAATGGTGGTTGGAGGAAAACAATGTGTTGCAAGGACAACCTTTACACCCACTAAACCATGCTCTGCAGATCTTTACAGACGCATCAAAAGAAGGGTGGGGCGCTCACTTAGAAGAACACACAGCCAGAGGCGTGTGGTCTCTACCGGAAAGCAAACTGCACATCAATTACCTCGAGTTGAAAGCAGTCTTTCTGGCACTAAGAGAGTTTCAAAACCTCTGTTCCAGCAAGCTAGTACTGGTGGCCACAGACAACACTACAGTAGTGTCTTACATAAACAAGGAAGGTGGCATGAGGTCGGGCCCTCTGTGTGCCCTTCTGTGGAGAATTTTGACTTGGTGTACGACCAACCAAGTAACCCTCAAAGCCCGTCACATCCCGGGCCGGCTAAATGTGGTAGCGGACAAGCTATCCAGACTAGGCCAGATTATTCAGACGGAATGGTCTCTCCACACAGAAACCTTTCAGGCTATATGCTTCAGGTGGCACCGACCTCTGGTGGACCTCTTCGCCACGAGGTTCAACAACAAACTGCCTCAGTTTGTGTCTGCGGTGCCGGACCCCTTAGCGATTGCAGTCGATGCACTCAGCATACCCTGGGAGAACCTGGATGCTTACGCTTTCCCACCGGTGGCCATCTTGGGCAAAGTGGTGGAAAAGTTACTGAACTCCCCAGGCAACAGGATAATTCTGATTGCTCCGGGGTGGCCCAACATGCCTTGGTTTTGGGACCTGGTGGACATGTCCAGCCAAATCCCATGGAGTCTTCCCAACGTGCCACACCTTCTGACACAGCCCTTCAATCAGATCCCTCACAGAAATCTGACAAATCTAAATCTCCACGCATGGCTCCTAGAGCCACAGCAATCAAGGACCTCTTCGAGGTCAAAAACTTACAGCCAAGCACCATAGATGGTTACAGATCTGCCATAGCCGATAAACTGGGTAAGGTAACCCTCAATATCAGCAAGGATGACAATCTCACCCGTCTCTTGGACAGCTTCCACAGAGACAGGCCCAAAGGGCGGAGGGGTATACCCTCCTGGAACCTCTCTCTGGTACTACACCAGCTAACGAAGGCTCCTTTCGAACCTCTTAGAGAAGCATCTCTGAAGCATCTTACCTTCAAGACTGTCTTCCTCTTGGCCCTGGGTTCCGGCAAAAGAAGGAGTGAGATTCATGCATGGCAAAACAAGAACATCAGGCACCAGTCAGACTGGTCTAAGGTGTCTCTGTTTCCATCCCCCAGCTTTCTCTCCAAGAACCAGCTGGCAAAGGAGGGCCCAGAGAGTGTAGCCCCAGTGGTCATACCAGCCCTGGCTCCTACTCTGGATAGATCCCTCAAGTCTGACAGATCCCTTTGTCCGGTTAGAGCCCTACGCTACTATTTGGACAGGACTTCAGACATCAGGCAGGGCAAGGAATTAGTTTTTGTCTCCTTCAAGAAGAGTTTCGACAAGGACATCTCCCCTGCCACTATCTCCTCATGGATCAAGCAAACTGTGATCCTATGCTATGAGCTCTCTGATCACCAGGCCCACACCTTACATCAAGTTAAAGCTCATGATGTCAGGGCTTTTGCTGCTTCTAAGGCATTCCAGTCGGGAGTCTCCTTAGAACAGATCCTATCAGCCTGCCACTGGAAATCTCATAATATCTTCACGCAAAGCAGCAAAAATCTGGACGTACTTCCTCCGGGGGGTTTACTTCAATGGGACTGAACTCATCCCTCTCTTTCTTCCCCTACCTCAGAGCAGGTCTGTTTAAAAAGGGGCGGGGGGGGGGGGGGGGCAAGGTCGATTCTGACGGCTTGTCTCCGGATAGCCGGATGATGATATTCGACCATAGCCTTAAGGGTTAGCGACTTCAAGGTCTACCCAGGCTAAGAAAGGAATTTTGCATGGGTTCACTAGAGTTTTTAGTCCCTAATAGCTTACCCGCCGACCAAGCGGTAGTTATTCAGCTATTGTCCATTAGATAGGATGTATTAACGCAATAAATTTGCAAATTTAATAGGTAAATTAAATTTTTATAAGTTAATACCCTATCCAATGGACACACAAGACCCTCCCACCGACCCCGCTATCAGCTTATTAGGGGTCTAATAGGTTTAGACAACGAAAAAGATGCTATGACGTCACGCTGTCTAGACAGGAAGGAAGTACCACACGCCATCTGGCGAGTGCACAGCACTGGACCGGCCTGGCCGGTGGAAACACAGGACGTCTTTTTCTGACGTTTGGCGGGCCGGTCTGCGCCGACCGGATAAGCTATTGTCCATTGGATAGGGTATTAACTTATAAAAATTTAATTTACCTATTAAATTTGCAAATTTGCCTTTTATCTGCTTTATTCTTGCTTTTAGAGCTTTAGAATGTATTAAGAGGCATTGGGAAACCATATGTGAAGAGTTTAGATAGCTGGTCCGATTTACCCCCGGACTCCCCCTTATGGGTCAAAGTGGGGTCATAAAATAGCCGGTTTTGTGTTTTTGCCTCTTATCTCCTTTATTCTTGCTTTTAGAGTTTTAGAATGTATTCAGAGGTATTGGGAAACCTTATGTGAAGAGTCTAGATAGCTGGTCAGATTTACCCCGGATCCCCCCTTATGGGTCAAACTGGGGTCATAAAATAGCCGATTATGTGTTTTTGCCTTTTATTCTTTTAGAGTTTTAGAATGTATTGAGAGGTATTGGGGAAACCTTATGTGAAGAGTCTAGATAGCTGGTCAGATTTACCCCCTGCCCCCCCCCCCCCACCCCCCCCCCACCCCCCACCCCCACCCCCACCCCTTTTATGGATCAAACTGGATTCATCAAATAGCGGATTTTGTGTTTTTGCCTTATATCTAGTTTATTTTTGCTTTTAGAGATTTACAATGTATTCAGAGGTATTGGGAAACCTTATGTGAAGAGTCTAGATAGCTGGTCAGATTTACCAGATAGATTACCAAAGCATTGTGTCATAAACTTCTTGCCTTTCTAAAGGCTCACATTTTACTATGCCTTTTTCTAAAATGTAAATAGATATATGGCATTTATAAAGCACTGTTACTCTTTAATTAAGTAGTTTTATGTTGTAACTTTCAACCTATTATAAGTGTTGATGCTTTATGCATTCTTAGCCAGATCATTTGTTCAATTAACTTTTCGCAATTTATGACCATAGAAAACAAAATAAAGCTTAAATTTTTCTTTCGTGTTAATGCATGAACTTCCACACTGTCTGCTTAACTTTCACTTCTTCTCTCAGCACTGCATGTTTTTATTTTCAAAAACCTTTTTCTACTGTATATTATATTGCAGTGAACCTTTTTGGGACGCTTAGTTTTTGTTAGCAAAAACATTTTTCTAGTTTGACCTTTGACCTTGTCATAATGATTAGTGACCATGAGTTTTAAAATCTTGTCTGGGCTATTTCTTGGATTCCATAAGGTGTAGAAGGTCAACACTTGGTAGGGACATTGTTTAGGGGGTGTAGGTGTACCTCAGGGTGTGACCTTTTTGCTCTGCTAAAGTGTGTTCACCTGCCATATTTGAGACATCTTTTTCTTATGAAAAATGGATTGCTGCAACTGATTATTATTTGTACTGTTTCACTACTTCTGTATCTCATGGTGTTGAAAACTATTTCCCCAGGCTGTGGGGTACAGGCATCTCTGATGCAATTTTTTGCCTGTTGTCTGTCCGTGAACATTTTCGTTTCCGGACTTTAACTCGAAAATGCTTTGTTCAGTTGAATTCAAAATTGGTGTAATTTTGTCTGTTCATTTGTCTGTCCATCAACATTTCTGTTTCTGGACTCGAAAGTCGAAAACGCTTTGTCCAATAGAATTCAAACTTCACAGGTAGATAGTTCACCCATCATAGTTAAGTTGCTTTTGAAATTGTTCTAATTCCGTCTGTTCGTTTGTCAGTTTATAGCATAGATACAATTATGTAACCTAGATTTCAAGTTTTACATTTCTTAGTACGCCTAACACATTTACCGTAACTGGGTGGCCTAACATTTCTTTCCTTGTTTCTAAATTTAATTACAGCAGTCGTTAACCTTATTGCTACCTGCGCAACCCGACTTTTGGAGCATCTCTGACCCTCTTGTCTCCAAGTTTAAATGATATTGAAATGTTGAAAGCATGGGTAATCTCCATGATTTGACGATTGATTAAAAGAAGTGTTTTTGAATGTTGCAAATGAGAGTATCCAGTGAGGAATGACAAGATGTTAGTGTTGTGAATGATAAACCGGCATACCACATTTCGTTTTGTTTAGGTAGAAATGACGAAATCTGCAAAGAATATAAAGTACTGGTTATTGAAAATGTCATTATATTAAGCCTCCTACGGGTTAATATTTTGTCAAGTCTATCAAAAACATATAAATTTGAGGAAACATCTCACATTTTCACTTTATATTCTTGGTAAATGCATGTTATAAACTTCAAAATATCTCGCGAATCATATGTCCTCTTGACAACATAGGTCATGTGCGCATGCATAAAAGTTTCACCACATCAGTGCTAACTTTCGAAATCCCGGATTTCATTCTGTTTGAAAGCCCCGAAAATCGGTTTTTATTTTTAGAACCGGTCTCACCACTACAAGATGTGCATTACTTAATCATAGTGAAACAATTGTTTAAATTTTTCTGGAAACTGTTAAATCACTCATTCATCATTTTGTTGTGTGGGGTTAGATGACAGATGGTGTGTAATATTATCTAACAAGGTAACAGAGAATCCAAAAAAATTATATGCCCTTCATTTCAAGATGTTTAGAAAGAGAGCAAAAGTAAATATATGTACTTTATTACAGTGCCACCTGCATTAGTGGTCGGACCGGGTCTGAAAATCATATCTGATTTCCAAGGTTTTCAAACCGAACGAAATCTGGGATTTCAAATGCTTGCACTGATGTGGTGAAAATTAACTGTGAATGTACATCAGCCATAATGTAAACAGGAAATATGGGTTGCAGAGATATTTTGAAGTTGTATAAACTTCATTTACTATGATTGTAAAGGAAAAATGTAAGATTATTTCCATTGATTTAATGTTCTTAATTGTTTTGATGAAGTATTAACCAGTAGTAGTGCTACTAATATGCCTTTTTCAAAAACCGGTACTTAAATATTTGTTGCTGATTTCGTCATTTCTACCTAATTGAAATGAAAAGAGGTATATCAGTTGACCCCTCACACCACTAACCTGCAAAAGGTAACTTCATAAAACAAGAGTAATTTAATGCAACACACTGACAAATATTGTAATACTATGTACAGCAACCAACCCACACTGGGGCATGCAACCACGATATCCTAGATAATACTTTAAATTGACAAATAACAGAGAGACATACAGATAAAAATAATGTTTTAGTATTAACAAAAAAATCTTAAAGACTATAACTAAAAATTAATACATTTTATTTCCATGTACAAATGAAGTGTACATATCTGTGTGTATATTGCAGCACTCTGGCCACACTTTCAAGCCTTTGGATGAGGTGTATGAGGAACACTTGTCTGGCATCAACAATGAAGTGACCTCCCTAAAAAGAAGACATGTGGAGCTCATCAGCTTAGTGCATGATGTGGTGTGTGGCTTGATAGCTATTGTTATTAGTTCATTTTGAACTTTATTTCAGTGGTATATAGGACAGAGTCCTCAAGAAGATTATACCTTTATTTGTAGCAGATTATTCAAATTTTACCTTGTTGGGGGAAACAGTCTTCCTTATTTATGTAAAATTATGACACACTAGTACACTTGCTCTCCAGTCTATCCGAGGTTATGGGTTTGAATCTTGGTGGAAAAGTAAGAAGACCTTCCATCTCTTCCATCAGTAGTAAATGCCCATCACTCAGACAAATTCTATGTTGTGCTTTGATCGATGGCCTTTAATCTTTAAAGCTCTCATTTTATTGCGAAAAATACACTTACCATTTCCTGACCATTGCTATATGTTGGTGCCATCCAACTCACTGGCCAACGTTGAGAAACGTTTTAAGAAACCTTAAGAGGCCAGTGAGTGAGTGTGAACTAGCATGTCCCCCTAGTGGTCATGTGACCACGCTAGTAAACAACCTTCATTATTTTTGTTGGCCATCCTAGAGTGTGGATGTGTTATTTTAATTTGGATTTTTATAAAGTTTTTGGAGTTTTTGTGGGAATTTTAGTTCTGTGGTAAGGCATCTGTGTTGACAGTGTCTTCTCAGGACGAATTTAAGAGAAAAGGACAGAGGAAAAGACTTTTGTGGCCATTTTTTGGTGGATGTATGACCACTATTTTAAGATGGCGGCATGGATGTTTCGTCGTTGGATGAAGACTTTCTTCTTCTCAGAATTCTTCAAAAGGCTCGTGTTTCTTCAGATGACACAAGTTATTTTATTTTTCACTTGATTGAAGATTTACAACTTTTAACACTGAAACTGTTGGCAGTCATTCTAACTCCGACAGGGACAGTTTACATGTTGCTAGGCGACGAATGGAGGCAACCTGAAGAGAGGAGACAATTCGATTGTCATAAGCTATTCTCACGTCGGGTTCTAAAAGCCAGGCGTTTGTGGTAGTCAACATCTCACCGCGACAATCTCACTCGAATGGGTGTCCGGTGGGATTCCCCGGTGAGAGCAGACATCTTAGTTTTTCATTGGTTGCTGCATCGTGGACAAGTTCCGGATGCAAAAGCGATCATCCTCAGCTTCTAATTCTTCCGTCAGGTTCAGTCGGAGCCTTTCACGGAGGAAAATACCTGCATGACGTCATTCTAACACAATCGAGTTTCCATACCTCCTCAAAGGTCCGGAATCGGTTTTCAGATTCCCGGAGCTGTGTTTCATCTCACAGATTAGCTTTTCTTTCTGTGGGTTATGCAGGTTTTTTCTGCTGGAAACCGGCACCGGTGCATAAGATCTATATGTACCCATTGTCAGATTTTGTTCAAGAATACAGGTTCTCTGTGTTTCTTGCAGCTTAATCATGTCAATCTTGGAATTTAATAATGTGGAGTTATCTAGCAGTACCTCTGTCAGGAAGTCTTCAAGTATTTAAGGATTAACAGGAAGCTCATAGAATATCCAGTACTTCCTTGGACTGTGTGCAGTATTTTCTATTACAGTCTTCAGTGATCCTGGATGTTTTTTGGGCAGTGCATTGACCAGTTCTTCAACTTGTTACTCATCAGAAGTGTTACAAGTCTTATTTTTCTCTATCTTATCTCTTAGATGATTTTGGTAGAATTAAAAGTGCATTTTTCACTCTTAATGAGGTTTTCTCCTGCTGAACTTTTGGTCAGATGTCCAGGAAATCTTCATTTTCCATCTCGGGTGTATAGTGTTTCTTCTGTTCTGGAAAGGAGCAAACTCCTACACATGGCTAGGAAGGGGATTAGTGCCCAGGGCACTTTTCTTCCCTTTATGATTCTTAATCCTCCAACTCTGTTACAAACTCTCCTCTGAAGATTTAGAGGGGTTAGGAGTAATCTTTAGGAGTAGTGTTTGTCCACTAGTGCAGATATACTACACCTTACATCTCAACATAGTAAGAGGATAATCTTCAACCATACTTTACCTTTCACAGAGGCAACAGTACCATGAGGGATTGCTTATTCATGTTCCTAAAGCAGTTGTGGACATGTGGGTTAAGAATAAATGAATAAAATGCGGGAGACATCAGTTTGCATAAGGCTGTGTATGGAATGATCGACAAAAGGGCGATAACACCAGTGAGATGGTGATATCGCTACATTTTGACACTTTATCGGTTGTGATAAGCTGGGAAGAGTTGGCTACCACTAACAGTTGAGGTCAGGTAATAAACCTTTTCATGTACCTTAATTTCGCATAGTTGGGATTTTCGCAATTAATGTTGTTACTAGTAACTGAATGGGTGTGTCCACTCGTTTCCTTACAGTTGCATTCTTTCGTAGCCGGATTCACGCAATTCTTATCTTCACTTCCCTGTTGATGACAATTCACACCGGTTCACTGCCTGTTTGCTAGTCCTTGGTGAGAATGTGGGATCTATAAGAACGCATCATTCTTTACCAGTATAGACCATTTCATTGCTTGCTCTTGAAGATGGTTTATTTTCGACTTTACTATGGCATCAACGGATACTGAACCTGATGGCTGCAGTAGAAGGCATTGGGTGTCACCAGCTTATAAAAAAAAAAAAAACTTCTTGGCTAATGCACCAGGATTTTTGGTTTGGATTGCAGATTCCACCTTAGGGTACTTCTTCACTCATAGCAAAGCATCTTCTACGGCTAATGGTTTCTAAGGAAGCCATTTCTTTGGTGGTGGTATGGCTTCATAGGAGAAAACAGTCCCATTGGGTCATTTGTTTATCAGATAACCCCAAGGCTATCTGCTAATGTACCACAGATACCACACATTATGCACAGATAATGTACCAGTTGTTCTGTTCTCAGGTTCTTAGGGATCTTCAGTGGTGGAACGACTTTTCAATTTTGCAGGAGCTCCCTTTACTTCATCTGAAGGAGCACAATCTCCTTCTGTTATTAGATGCTTTCTTTAAGGGTTGGGATGCACAATTATGGCATCAAACAGCCAGTGGTCTGTTGTATCATGAGGGGTCAAGACTCCACATTAACAGGGCTACTACCTTTAGAATCATTTGGAGGTCTGATTCGGATTCTGAATCTGTTGATTTCCCCAGATATTTCTTCAGTGGTTTCCTATCTGAACAGGTAGGGAGGTACCCAATTTCAGGAATGTGTTTCCTTATCTGAAGAATCATTCCTTGGACGAATGCCCTGGGTTCAGATTCAGGCATATCACTTCCCAGGGTATACAAATATTCCAACAAATTCTTTGTTCATGAGAGTCAAGATGATTCAAATTGAATGTGTTTTTGGATGACTTTTGAATCTTCTATTCTGATTCAGGTGTTCAATCAAATCTGTCTTTGATTACAATCACCAATGATGGATTTGTTTTACAACTAGTTTGAACCACAAGCTCGTCTTTTTCAACTTTTCTTGGGATGGACTGGACAGTTTGTTTGGTCCTGTGACCTTGATTCTTCAGGTGATGCAGGTGAATCATTTGGCTTTTAAGGCTCCTTTGATTTTCAACCTGTAATCATTCCTGCTTTGAAACCTTCTTTAGATCATGCTTTGATGCAAGATAGGTTTCTTTGTCCAGTGAGAGCCTTGAGAGGTTATCTTGATAAGACAAAGATCTCAGGAAAGGCAAGAAAATTCTTTTGTAGCTATTAAGAAGGGCTACTCCAAGATTTAGGTGCAGAATCATCTTGATTGCATCAGAGTGGCTAGGGATGTCTTATTTTTGGGATCTGGTGGATCTGTTCCACAAAGGTTCCTTTTAGGGCTTCCCTTGCAGGTGAGTTCAATCATTCTGCCATTGGTATCCAACAACCTGAATCTTAAGCTTCCAGTGTATGTGTTTCCTTTCTTAGACTGTGGGGCTTGGGGAACAGATGCATTACTCATTTCTTGGGAGGATCTGGACAGCTTTGTGTTTGTTCCAGTGGCTCTCATTCCTCAGGTGATTCAAGATGAGCACCTACAGGTGCAGAATCATCATGGTTGCACCAGGATAGCCAAGGATTCTTCAGGTGATTTAGAAGATGCCCACCTTCAGGTGCAGATTCATCATGATTGAATCATGATGGTCATGGTGGATGTTCTTGGTTGTGGGACCTGGTAGATTTATGCACAAACCTCCATCTGAGGCTTCTTTGTGGTGAACTTCTCAGATACTACTTTTGTAGATGTAGCAAATTTCCTTAATTATTTCTTTAAGGAAAAGAATCTTAAGCCATCTACTATTGCTGGTTACAGAATAACAATGGTAGATTGCTTTCCTTGAAGGGGAATAAGTCTCTAGAACTCTTCAGCTGTATAGATTGTTGACATATTTCTATAGAGACAATCCAGTAGCCAATAGGTTAAGCCTTCTTTACCTTTTGTCTCTGGTCTTGTTTGGTCTCACCAGACAGTCTTTTGAGCCTTTGGGGAAGATTTCTTGGAGGTTATTAACTTTCAAGATGGTCTTTCTTTTGACTTTGGCATTAGGCAAAGGAAGAAGGGTAATTCTCGTTAGCATTGTCTTCCCGTACTTTAAATGAGTATTGCTCACAAGTGGCTCTGGCCATTTATTAGCCAAGAATCAGTTGGCTTCGGATGGGCCTACTTCAGTTAAGCCGGTCGATATGCCAGCTCTCAATCACTGGGACAGCAGTTTTACTCAAGATAGATCTCTTTGTCTTGTGAGGTTTTGAAATACTTTTACTTGGGACAAAGGATTCAATGAGGAATTATTATGTCTTGTCTGTGCCTAGTTAGGAAGGCTTTACAGCAGATATTTTCAGGTCAACTATCTTATCTTGCTGTAGGCAGACTATCATTTTGACTGAGGAGAAGTCAAATTCTGACTCTCAACAGCACCGAGTCAAAGCAAGAATCTTTAGGTTTTAGGATAGTGTTTCTGTATATGAATTTTTAGATGCATGTTACTGGAAACCATAACTTTTTTACCAATTTTCAGTCTCACCTGCTTGGTTTGCTTGTGGTCAGACTTTGATATTGTGTCCTACAGTTGGTTATCTTATAAGTATATGCGTGATACTTATATTGATACTTTAGTATGCATTTGCAGCTGTATGTCTGTCATACTATCTGTATTTATATTAGGCAGAATTGTTGACTTCATTCAGACTTGGAATTACTCAATATGCTGATGACACTTCCAATATTTGTGTCACCTGTGTGGCTGTTGGATGTTTGTCTAGATACAGCATTCAACTGTGGCAATAACGGGCAATTTGTGAGAACTTCAACTACATACTATGATTTAGGGGATCTGTATGGTATGTGGTGACTGTTGGAAGTTTATATGTTGTTGTATGCATGTAAATTTCAATGTAAACTTCTCATAATGTTTTAGTTGTAGCCTAGGTAGTGAGTCTCTGTAATGATGACTTCCTTCCTACAACAACAACAACAACAACAAGGCTGTGTTGTTTTGTAGTGCTCAACAGTTCCACTGCCTCATCTGGGAGGTGAGTTTGGATCTGAATGCCTATAGGATTGTGCTGTGTATGATAGCTGTGCAGAGTGGTGTACTGGGTCTTTATATTCTAGTACTGCCCTCCTTCCATGAAGGCTGCATTCAGCAATGGTCAGGAAATGGTAAGTGTATTTTTCGCAATAAAATTGAAAAATTTTGTTGTAATTTTAATTTTTATTAGATAAATACTTACCATTTCCTGACCAGGATAGTCCCCCCCTACCTCCCCGCAGATTCAGTACTAGGGGAGTTTTTTCTGCAACAAAAATAATGAAGGTTGTTTACTAGCGTGGTCACATGACCACTAGGGGGACATGCTAGTTCACACTCACTCACTGGCCTCTTAAGGTTTCTTAAAACGTTTCTCAACGTTGGCCAGTGAGTTGGATGGCACCAACATATAGCAAGGGTCAGGAAATGGTAAGTATTTATCTAATAAAAATTAAAATTACAACAAAATTTTTCAATTTTCAACATTTTGTCAGAAACCAGTGAGGACTTTGCAAAATTCTGATAAAGAAATTTTTTTTTTTTTTTAGTCTTTTAGATTTGATTTTATTGAGGTATTTTTTTTTCTGTTATTTAGGAAAAGAATATAGAGAGTGTGAAGAATGCCAAGGATGAGAGAGTGAGAGAAATCAGAAATGCAGTAGAATTGATGATTGCACGCCTGGAATCACAGCTGAAAAACAAACTCATCACACTCATGGGTAGGTGTCAGTGTCAGTGTACCTGCTTGAACTCAAGGGCTAGTTTTTACTTTACTGGTACGATAAAGTATCAGGCAATAATTTAATTCCACGTTTTTAGCAATTCCATCCTTTTATTTTTATTGTAATACAAAAGAATACTATCTATGGAGTTGAGGGCTTGCCCCCATTTATAACCCTGTTAATATAATTTCATATTTCCATGACAATTTCCTGTAATTATCAAATGTGGTGGATCCCGTACCGGTAAAGTAAAATTGCCCCAACTCAAGTTATAAAATGGAAGGGAAATAGTTTCAGGATCATTAAACCAGTAACTGATAGTCACATTCCAAAGAATCTTGTCTGCTGTAAATTAGACCAGTCCTATACAGTAAAAGGAGTAATAATAATTCTCTAAAGTAGTATAATGAATAACAGAAGTGATGCTACATGTCTGGGGAGATCTTCCCACATATTGAAAAGTGTCTTTTTTTTTTTTTGAAAAAGTATGTAGAAGATGAAAAATGCATCTTAAGTCTAAAAAAATACCTTAGACTGATGGGTAGGGGTACAATGTAAAACCTGCTTAAAATATTTACATTCCTTGTGTAGTACATTGTCTATTAGTAGAATTAAGTCATGAGTTTGCATGTCTGTATGAATTTAACTTAATATTTTTCTTTACATGTATGTATACTTCAACATACCAAGCAGCTATTTGCTTTTAAATGAAGTTTCCTTTGATGTAAATGTCACTTTACTTTAGTAACCATTAACTTAAGGCATAACCAGTTTTTGAAGTTCAAGCTTAAGAAACTGCTGTATTTTTGTTGGCACACGTGGAAGTTCGATATAAAGAGATTTCTAGCTACACTTTAATTACTGTATATTTTCAAAATATGGCCCGGGCATTAATTATTGTATCCCCGACGCGAAGCGGGGATACTATGGATTCATCATCGTCCGCGCCCTCGTCCGCGTCCGCAGAGATTTCTTGTTAGTGACCTACAGTCCACATTTCTTTCCGGATTTCTTTCATATTTGGCAGGTGGCTTGATATGGTAGAGGACTCGCCACCCTATCTTTTTGGTAGGCTTTATGTCTAAATTAGGCCTGTGGTAGACAAAAATGTCTAAAATGTGGAATATTGCTTGTTAGCGACCTACAGTCCACATTTCTTTCCAGATTTCTTTCATATTTGGCAGGTGGCTTGGTATGCTAGAGGACTCGCCACCCTATCTTTTTGGTAGGCTTTATGTCTAAATTAGGCCTCTGGTAGACAAAAATGTCTAAAATGCATTAAAATTAATGAAATCATGCACTAAATCGCTTGTAACTTGAAAAGTGTTGCATTTAGAGCATTTTGTTAAAATATGTTATTCAGATACTTTTTCCATAGCTACAACATGGTGAGTAACTTGGGTGTCTGTCTCAATAGCTAAGTGAGTAATAGCTACTTTTGGACTTTTCAGTAACTTCCATCGTGAGTAAAATCACTTGTAACTTGAAAACTATTGCATTTAGAGTATTTTGTTTCAATATGTTATTCAGCTATTTTGGGGTCAGCTATAACATAGTAAAATTTCAGACCTGTAGCTCATGGCATAGCTGAGTAATAGCTACTTTTAGGTTATCACTGTTGAGTAAATTGCTTATAACTTCAAAAGTATTACATTTAGAGTATTTTGTTTCAATATGTTATTCACCTATTTCGGAGTCAGCTATAACATAGTGAAGTTCCAGACCTGTGGCTCATTGCATAGCTGAGTAATAGCTACTTTGAAGTTCACACTGTTGAGTAAATCAGTTGTAATTGGAAAACTATTGCATTTACAGAAATTTGTGTAAATATGTTATTCAGCTACTTTTGGGTCAGCTATAACATAGTGAAATTACAGACCTGTAGCTCATGGCACAACTGAGCAATAGCTATTTTCAGGTACTGACTGTTGAGTAAATGACTTGTAACTTGAAAAATATTGCATTTGGAGTATTTTGTTAAAATATGTTGTTCACCTACTTTTGGGTCAGCTATAACGTCGTGAAATTACAGACTTATAGCTCATGGCATAGCTGAGCAATAGCTATTTTCAGGTTCTCACTATTGAGTAAATCAGTTGTAACTTGAAAACTATTGCATTTACAGTATTTTGCTTAAATATGTTGTTCACCTAATTTTGGGTCAGCTATAACATAGAAAAAATTCAGACATGTAGCTCATTGCACAGCTGAGTAATAGCTACTTTGAGGTTATCACTGTTGAGTAAATCAGTTATAACGTGAAAACTATTACATTTACAGTATTTTGTTTAAATATGTTATTCACATAATTTTTGGTCAGCTATAACAGAGTGAAATTGCAGACCTCTATGTCATGGCATAGCTTACCAATATCTACTTTCAGGTTCTCACTGTTGAGTAAATCATTGTATCCACTGGATAGCCGCAGTGTGTAGAGAGATTTCACCATTACCGCTCTAACGAAAAAAATATTATAGCTAGCCTTCTCAAGTTTGCAAGGTATATTAGAGGGTGCACCACAGTATTCTATTGGTAGGCATTATGTCTAAATTAGGCCTGTGGCTAAATTACTTGCCTACTAAAAATGAGTAATTCTGCATTTTCTCTAAAAGTATTGCAGATAGCAAATTTTTCTTTAATAACTCATTCACCTACTTTTGGGAGAGCTTTCACATGCTGAAGTTCCAGACCTGTAGCTAATTACTCACCTACTCAAAATGAGTAAATGCGAATTATCTCTAAAAGTATTGCAGATAGCCAATTTTTCTCATTAAATAACTCATTCACCTACTTTTGGGAGAGCTTTCACTTGGTGAAGTTTCAGACCCGTAGGTAATTACTCACCTACTGAAAATGAGTAAATGCAAATTATCTCTAAAAGTATTCCAGATAGCCAATTTTTGTCAAATAACTCCTTCACCTACTTTTGGGAGACCTTTCACTTGGTGAAGTTTCAGACCTGTAGCTAATTATTCACCTACTCAAAATGAGTAAATACTAATTATCTCTAAAAGTATTGCAGATATCCAATTTTTATCAAATAACTCATTCATCTACTTTTGGGACAGCTTTCACATGGTGAAGTTCCAGACCCGTAGGTAATTACTCACCTACTGAAAATGAGTAAATTCCAATTATCTCTAAAAGTATTGTAGGTAGCCAATTTTTCTCAAATAACTCATTCGCCGACTTTTGAGAGAGCTTTCACTTGGTGAAGTTTCAGACCCGTAGGTAATTATTCACCTACTCAAAATGAGTAGATGCGAATTATCTCTAGAAGTATTGCAGATAGCCAGTATTTCTCAAATAACTCATTAATATAAAAACAACTTATAGGAAGTCATGGGCTGCAAATCTTTTCATGTGGTCAGATTTGACCTTGGGCCCCTCCTGCTTATTATTGGTCCTAGAGGTTTGCAATGTGAAAACGACTTATACGAAATCATGGGCTGCCAATCTTTTGATCAGGTCAGACTTCACCTTGGGCCCCTGCTACAGGGTCAAATAAGGGTAACCAAACTTAAAAGTGCTTTCAGCTTGCTTATTAACGAAAAATGCTGTTTATCTTCTAAACTATGTTAGTTGGCCTTTGTCGGTGGATACATCCAGCATCTGGCCACAGATGCGTCCTTAGTCTAGTTTTCAAATGGCATCAGACCAGGCATTAAATTGAACCAGTCGTTCTTTGGAAATACAAAAAACAGTGTAAAAATTGTAAACAGTGTGCTTGGTACCAGGCGTTATTTGGAAATTTACGGTATATGTAGTTGTTTGTACTTGTGGATATTAGAGATTCCAGTTATGGAGATTCTCCTGTACCTTAACCCTCAGCCTCAGTGTTATGGCAATATGAACTTTGAATGACAGAAAATAAAATGTTAAATTTGCCATTAGGGACCATCCCTTGATTTGGCCTTGAACCCAAGCATTAAGAAACAGATTTGTGGAAAATTCTACTCAGAATAGGAACAATTATCAGAGAACTCAACAGTTCAAATAAAACATGCCTTAGTTATAACTAAGGCTGCGAACGGTTACTCGAGCCTCGATAGACGAGTTGATCTTGGCTAGTACTCGAGTCCATTTTAAGTACTTGGTTACTCATGAGGTATTGTATTATCGCCCGCGTAATGAAACGTTTGTGTAAATATGCTACATTTCAGCATTTCCGTCACATAATATCAATTAAAGTAGTGGTTTTCGCATAAAAACATATAATATACTCCATATTCTATACTATCTTGTTAAATAGAAGATGTTTTTCTTCAAAAGTTTCGTTTCTGGAACCGAATATATTTGTTTACAGAAGACTTCTAATGGTTGGTACTAAATATCGCGGTTACTCGAATTTGGGCCGGTTGTCAGAGGGCGAGTACTCGGGGGGGCATTTTTAGCACCCATCCCAGCCCTAGTTCTAACTAATATAATGATAGTTTTTTTTCGGTAATAAATGTTGCATACACTGTCAGATTTAATACTACTAAAACTCGATTATGACCAAATGCATGCTCATGTCTGGGGTTGCTCAAACATTTGTATAGGTGGAGTAAGGAATCTAAAATTCGCCAGAAATCTAAAATTCGCCACCTCTAAAACCTTACTTAATTCTATGAAAATAAAATGATATTTTGTCCTAAACTTGGTATTTTTTTTGTTCAAAAAGCCTTAATCTACTAAACATTCAAATTTTATTACTATTTCAACTTGCGTCGAATTTCAGATACGTGGGTAATTTTAGATTTCTTACTCTAATAAATATCTGAAAAATAAGTATTCGGAAATGAAAAAGGCTAGCTGGAGTTGGGGCTGTACCTGTACAGTCGGATTGGTTAAATAGCGCTTTGAGTCCTGTAGTATATGGAGATATTGCGCTGAGTATAAATACATAATAATAATAATAATAATAGCTTTTTTTTTTTGCATTAGTTTATTTTTATTGCAAGCAAAGTCTCGTATGCTCAGTTGGGTCAATACAAATACTTTTGACCATCATTGTCTTTCCAGGACAGAAGAACCTGTTGTCACAGGAGACGGAATTACTGGAGACAGTATTACAGGAGGTGGAGTTACAGAAGAGAAACTGTGAGAAACAGGAACTCATAAGTAAGAGTGGCGACCTGCTGAACATGTTCCACCAAGTGCACAGAAAGCCCATGACTTCATTTGTTACCTCCACAGTGCCTGCAGATTTCACCAGGTAATGTTCAGTGCTGCGACGATTTCAGTAGAAATTTGGTAATTAGCTCGATAATAGTCTTGAACATGAAAGTTTGGTTCAGAACTATTTATAATGTTTAGAAATCACCAACCAAACACAAAAGATGCTGTTTTTATCCAACTCTAAAACATATGTTCTATTTTGAATATGGTGAAATTTATCATAAAATATCTGTGGATAATAATGATTTTATCATATTTTTAACATAGTGACAAGATATTATGGAAGGTTTCTCTACTTTTGTGCAGTTTTTAAAGAATTAGTCAGATGAATGAACTAGATTGAACACTTTGCTAATCTGTTGAGGTGCCAGACATTGAAACCAAAAATTTGAACAATTTCACAACCCTAGTAACATTTTACAGCCGGTACCAATGATCACGATTTACACCTAATGTTCAGTCTGAGATAGGCTAAATATGTTTGCAGAAGAAATAACTGTAAAATTAAAAGCTTTCCTAACTGATCAGGTCATAGGTATTTTCTTCAGATAACATCTGAAAACAGACCTTTTTAGGCTTACCTGTAAACCATTTATATCTATTGCTTTTAATGGGCTGGCCTAGATTGTAAATGTCCGATCATCAGCACATAAAGGCTGAAGTTATAGTCATCCCCTGAACCATCTGTATGGCAGCAGGCATAGAGATTGTGGGTAGTCTACAGTCCACACCCCTGCACAGATTTTTACCATATTTCCTGGATATGTCTGTCTTGATAGATATTGAATCTGATTAATTTAACAAATGTCTCTGGTGCGCTCCCAATTATACCTGTGGCCTGTCATTCCCGCCTTCTGAGACTGGTTAGTTGTTAAAAATAATTGTAGAATTGTGATAAATTATAACAGTAAATATCAAAAAGATTTTTTTTTCATTACGTAAAATATCCTTACTTATTCCTCACAAGTGCTTATTTTAGTTTTGTGGAGCCAGAATGTGTCGACTGACAAGAATTTTGTGAAAAATATTCTTGTCGATGAAGTGACCCCGTTTATTTATTCCAAAGACATACCTGGTTCAAATTAACATGTGGTCAACTATATTTTGGTAATACCCATGCCATATTTGGAAACAAATATAGTAAATGTATATCCATTTGGGTGCAGACACAGTATATAAGAATGTCACAATAGGCATTATTACATAAATTTTGTTGTTGCTTGCCATTGGTCGGCAGTTTACAGTACAGAACCCTAGCGAACTGTATGTACTGGTTTCCTCTGCCCTTCCAACTACCCATCGTGATATGACCTGTACACTGTTGAAAGCGACGTAAAACCCCAAATACACTGAAGGCAAAAAAAAATCATGTTTCATTGATTTCTTTTCATAATGAAAACTGGAGTCATACCATGTTTACCATTATCAGTGATATTTTTTTCCCTTTTGTACAGTGAGATAGTGCCAAGCTATGAGTCGAGTACGTTTGTGATGAATAACTTCAGTGTGTTACAACAGAGAGCTGACCCAGTCTACAGCCCCCCACTTCACATGTCCGGTCTCAACTGGAGGCTTAAAGTTTATCCGGTAAGAGGAAATTCCCTGTATGTTTTACAGTAAATTATCGGACGTTCTTTGAAAATTTATGATTTTTTTTTGACAATTATACATTATTTATCTGATTAGTTGCGCAGTTTAAATGCCCACTGTGGATTTCCAAATTCACAGTGCTATGTGTTGGGCGTCACTAACATATGCAGCTTAGGAAATGCCCTGATTTGTACTGAATTGTGGGTAGAAATATTCTCAAAATGCAACATGTCGTCACTGAATCACCAAAGGTTAAAATATTAAAGAGTTTATGGCTGTGTAGTATTTATGCATTTCCATTTTAACAACAGAATAGACAAATATTGAGGAAAATTAAATAAGAATGGTGTTATAATATCCACAATGATGTGAACTCAGTTTTTAATTTTCTTTTTTATTATGTCAGCTGACTTGTCAGTCAGCTGACATTATGTCATCACTCTGCGGCGTGGGCGTCCGCGTCCGCATGAACAACTTCTTCTCCAAAACTACAAGGCCTAGAGACATGCTGTTTTTTTTAAAAGATACCTTATCTATCGAGGATGAAAAATTGTTCAAGGCATGCAAATCTGTCTGTTCGTCTGTTTGCTAGAGACATTACAAGGGGGGTACCCCCACCAAAAGTGTGAAAATTTCAACACTTAATCACAATTTTCTCAGTGACTATTGCAGGGATTTCTCTCATATCTTGCATATATGTACTAGGCCACAGGTAGATTCTCTTGTGTGAGTATGAGACCTGGATCTGTCTTACTTTTTTTTTAATAAATTTTTTTAATAATTTTTAATGCATTAAAATTCATGAAATCATGCACAAAATCATTTATAACTTGAAAAGTGTTGCATTTAGAGCATTTTGTTAAAATATGTTATTCAGCTACTTTTTTCATAGCTACAATATGGTGAGTAAGTTGGGTGTCTGTCTCAATAGCTAAGTGAGTAATAGCTACTTTTGGGCTTTTCAGTAACTTCCATCATGAGTAAAATCACTTGTAACTTAAAAACTATTGCATTTAGAGAATTTCGTATAAATATGTTATTCAGCTACTTTTGGGCCAGCTATAACATAGTAAAATTTCAGACCTGTAGCTCATGGCATAGCTGAGTAATAGCTACTTTTAGGTTATCACTGTTGAGTAAATCACTTATAACTTGAAAACTATTGCATTTAGAGTATTTTGTTTCATATGTTATTCACCTATTTTGGGGTCAGCTATAACATAGTGAACTTTCAGACCTGTGGCTCATTTCATAGCTGAGTAATAGCTACTTTGAAGTTCTCACTGTTGAGTAAATCAGTTATAATTGGAAAACTATTGCATTTACAGAAATTTGTGCAAATATGTTATTCAGCTACTTTTGGGTCAGCTATAACATAGTGAAATTATAGACCTATAGCTCATGGCACAACTGAGCAATAGCTATTCTCAGGTACTGACTGTTGAGTAAATCAGCTATAACTTGAAAAATAGTGCATTTGGAGTATTTTGTTAAAATATATTGTTCACCTACTTTTGGGTCAGCTATAACATAGTGAAATTACAGACCTATAGCTCATGGCATAGCGGAGCAATAGCTATTTTCAGGTTCTCACTATTGAGTAAATCAGTTGTAGCTTGAAAACTATTGCATTTACAGTAGTTTGCTTAAATATGTTGTTCACCTACTTTTGGGTTAGCTATAACATAGTAAAATTTCAGACATGTAGCTCATTGCATAGCTGAGTAATAGTTCCTTTGAGGTTCTCACTGTTGAGTAAATCAGTTGTAACTTGAAAACTATTACATTTAGAGTAATTTGTTAAATATGTTATTCACAGAATTTTTGGTCAGCTATAACATAGTGAAATTGCAGACCTCTATGTCATGGCATAGCTGAGCAATAGCTACTTTCAGGTTCTCACTGTTGAGTAAATCATTGTATCCACTGGATAGCCGCAGTGTGTAGAGAGAGATTTCACCATTACTGCTCTGATGAAAACAAATATTATAGCTAGCTTTCTTAAGTTTGCAGTATGTATTAATAACCATAAAATGTTGTCTTGGAATATTTAAGCGTCCCGCAAGGGACGCTTGTTTGTGTATGGGAGAGCTTCTGGCTCCGCCGGCTCCGCCGGCTCCGGCGGCTCCGCCGGCTCCGCCGGCTCCGCCGGCTCCGCATTTTGTTTTCCTTATAACTCTGTAACCGTTAGGCGGATTCTTTTCAAATTTGGCAGGTTTAGGCAGTAGCCTTGGGGAATTTTTTTGAATATGCTGCAGTGACATTTCAACCAATCAGAGAGGTCACATGACCAAAAATGTCTTTTTTCGATGGGGAAGCTTGTCCGGATGATAACTTGAAAGGAATTTTATCAATTCACCTGAAACTTGGCAAATACATTCATTCTATTAAAATCTGGAAATCATTAGATTTTGGCATTGATTGGTCAAGAAATGGCCGAGTAATTAATGATTAATTAATCATTACGAATTTTCCAAATAAGGAAAACACAAAAATGCTTATATCTCGAAAACCGTGCTAGATAGAGCGATTTCGACGAAATTTTTGACCCGCAGGGTATCTCTGCGGAGTAGTTTTCCCAATTTTCAAAAAATTTTTGTCTCGCCCAAAATGGCGGCCATTTTGAATTTTCGAAATTTTCGCAAAAATTGCAAAACACAAAAATGCTTATATCTCAAAAACCGTGCTAGATAGAGCAATTTCGACAAAATTTTTGACCCGCAGGATATCTCTGCAGAGTACTTTTCCCAATTTTCAAAAACTTTTTGTCTCGCCAAAAATGGCGGCCATTTTGAATTTTCGAAATTTTCGCAAAAATTGCAAAACACAAAAATGCTTATATCTCGAAAACCCTGCTAGATAGAGCGATTTCGACGAAATTTTTGACCCACAGGGTATCTCTGCAGAGTAGTTGTCCCAATTTTGAAAAAATTTTTGTCTCGCCAAAAATGGCGGCCATTTTGAATTTTCGAATTTTTCGCAAAAATTACAAAACACAAAAATGCTTATATCTCAAAAACCGTGCTAGATAGAGCAATTTCGACAAAATTTTTGACCCGCAGGATAACTCTGCGGAGTAATTTTCCCAATTTTCAAAAAATTTTTGTCTCGCCAAAAATGGCAGCCATTTTGAATTTTCGAAATTTTCGCAAAAATTGCAAAACACAAAAATGCTTATATCTCGAAAACCGTGCTAGATAGAGCGATTTCGACGAAATTTTTGACCCGCAGGGTATCTCTGCAGAGTAGTTATCCCAATTTTGAAAAAATTTTTGTCTCGCCAAAAATGGCGGCCATTTTGGATTTTCGAATTTTTCGCAAAAATTGCAAAACATAAAAATGCTTATATCTCGAAAACCCTGCTAGATAGAGCGATTTCGACGAAATTTTTGACCTGCAGGGTATCTCTGCAGAGTAGCTGCCAATTTTCAAACAAAAAATTTCTCGCCAAAAATGGCGGCCATTTTGAATTTTCGAATTTTTCGCAAAATTGCAAAACACAAAAATACTTATATCTCGAAAACCGTGCTAGATAGAGCGATTTCGACGAAATTTTTGACCCGCAGGGTATCTATGCAGAGTAGGCATGCCAATTTTCAAAAAAATTTTGTCTTGCCAAAAATGGCGGCCATTTTGAATTTTCGAATTTTGGCGCAAAAATTGCAAAACACAAAAATGCTAATATTTCGAAAACCGTGCTACATAGAGCGATTTCAACGAAATTTTTTATCTTCAGGGTATCTCTGCAGAGCAGCTATCCCAAAGAGCTTTCACTTGGTGAAGTTTCAGACCCATAGCTAATTGCTCACCTACTCAAAAAGAGTAAATGTGAATTACCTCTAAAAGTATTGCAGATAGCCAATTTTTCTCAAATAACTCATTCACCTACTTTTGGGAGAGCTTTCACTTGGTGAAGTTTCAGACCCATAGCTAATTACTCACCTACTCAAAATGAGTAAATGCGAATTATCTCTAAAAGTATTGCAGATGGCCAATTTTTCTCAAATAACTCATTCACCTACTTTTGGAAGAGCTTTCACATGGTGAAGTTTCAGACCCATAGCCAATTACTCACCTACTCAAAATGAGTAAATGCGAATTATCTCTAAAAGTATTGCAGATAGCCAATTTTTCTCAAATAACTCATTCACCTACTTTTGGGAGAGCTTTCACATGGTGAAGTTTCAGACCCATAGCTAATTATTTACCTACTCAAAATGAGTAAATGCTAATTATCTGTAAAAGTATTGCGGATACCCAATTTTTATCAAATAACTCATTCATCTACTTGTGGGAGAGCTTTCACATGGTGAAGTTTCAGACCCATAGCTAATTACTCACCTACTCAAAATGAGTAAATGCGAATTATCTGTAAAAGTATTGCAGATAGCCAATTTTTCTCAAATAACTCATTCACCTACTTTTGGGAGAGCTTTCACTTGGTGAAGTTTCAGACCCATAGCTAATTACTCACCTACTCAAAATGAGTAAATGTGAATTATCTCTAAAAGTATTGCAGATAGCCAATTTTTCTCAAATAACTCATTCACCTACTTTTGGGAGAGCTTTCACTTGGTGAAGTTTCAGACCCATAGCTAATTACTCACCTACTCAAAATGAGTAAATGCGAATTATCTCTAAAAGTATTGCAGAGAGCCAATTTTTGTCAAATTAATCATTCACCTACTTTTGGGAGAGCTTTCACTTGGTGAAGTTTCAGACCCATAGCTAATTACTCACCTACTCAAAATGAGTAAATGCGAATTATCTCTAAAAGTATTGCAGATAGCCAATTTTTCTCAAATAACTCATTCACCTACTTTTGGGAGAGCTTTCACTCTGTGAAGTTTCAGACCCATAGCTAATTACTCACCTACTCAAAATGAGTAAATGCGAATTATCTCTAAAACTATTGCAGATAGCCAATTTTTCTCAAATAACTCATTCACCTACTTTTGGCAGAGCTTTCACTCTGTGAAGTTTCAGACCCATAGCTAATTACTCACCTACTGAAAATGAGTAAATGTGAATTATCTCTAAAAGTATTGCAGATAGCCAATTTTTCTCAAATAACTCATTCACCTACTTTTGGGAGAGCTTTCACTTGGTGAAGTTTCAGACCCATAGCTAATTACTCACCTACTCAAAATGAGTAAATGCGAATTATCTCTAAAAGTATTGCAGATAGCCAATTTTTCTCAAATAACTCATTCACCTACTTTTGGGAGAGCTTTCACTCTGTGAAGTTTCAGACCCATAGCTAATTACTCACCTACTCAAAATGAGTAAATGCAAATTATCTCTAAAAGTATTGCAGATAGCCAATTTTTCTCAAATTAATCATTCACCTACTTTTGGCAGAGCTTTCACTCTGTGAAGTTTCAGACCCATAGCTAATTACTCACCTACTCAAAATGAGTAAATGCGAATTATCTCTAAAAGTATTGCAGATAGCCAATTTTTCTCAAATTAATCATTCACCTACTTTTGGGAGAGCTTTCACTTGGTGAAGTTTCAGACCCATAGCTAATTACTCGTCTACTCAAAATGAGTAAATGCGAATTATCTCTAAAAGTATTGCAGATAGCCAATTTTTCTCAAATAACTCATTCACCTACTTTTGGGAGAGCTTTCACTTGGTGAAGTTTCAGACCCATAGCTAATTACTCACCTACTCAAAATGAGTAAATGCGAATTATCTCTAAAAGTATTGCAGATAGCCAAGTTTTCTTAAATAAATCATTCACCTACTTTTGGGAGAGCTTTCACTTGGTGAAGTTTCAGACCCATAGCTAATTATTCACCTACTCAAAATGAGTAAATGTGAATTATCTCTAAAAGTATTGCAGATTGCCAATTTTTCTCAAATAACTCATTCACCTACTTTTGGGAGAGCTTTCACTTGGTGAAGTTTCAGACCCATAGCTATTTATTCACCTACTCAAAATGAGTAAATGCTAATTATCTGTAAAAGTATTGCGGATACCCAATTTTTATCAAATACTCATTCATCTACTTGTGGGAGAGCTTTCACATGGTGAAGTTTCAGACCCATAGCTAATTACTCACCTACTCAAAATGAGTAAATGCGAATTATCTCTAAAAGTATTGCAGATAGCCAATTTTTCTCAAATAACTCATTCACCTACTTGTGGGAGAGCTTTCACTTGGTGAAGTTTTAGACCCATAGATAATTATTCACCTACTCAAAATGAGTAAATGTGAATTATCTCTTAATAGTATTGCAGATAGCCAATTTTTCTCAAATAACTCATTCACCTACTTTTGGAAGACCTTTCACACACGAAAATGAAAAATTGTGAATATCTCGGAAAAGCTATTTCTTCTGCTTTAATGCTCGGCGGGAGATACACACCACGGCAGTGGTCTTGACAAAAATTTTTGTCTCCCCAAAAATGGTGGCCATTTTGAATTTTCAAAGTTTTTGCAAAACACAAAAATGCTTATATCTCGAAAACCGTGCTATATGGAGCGAACTCAACAAAATTTTGGACCTGCTCGGTATCTCTGCAGAGTAGCCATGCCAATTTTCAAAATATTTTTGTCTCGCCAAATATAGCGGACATTTTTAAGTTTTTTATTTTTTGCAAAACACAAAAATGCTTATATCTTGAAAACCGTGCTAGATAGAGCAGACTGCGCTGACTTTGGTTGCCACAACAGTATAAGGCTAGAAACGAAGCATTTTCTTAATACTTTAGCACTCACCTCTATATCCTTTTCGGGACGCTTTGTTTTTGCTATGCAAAAACATTATCTTTTTTTTTTGCGAGCGATCCTCTAGTTTTGGCCTCATTTTGAGAAACAAGATGGCCGCCACAGGTGTTTTTTGTCAGTCATGAAAAGTGCCTATATCTCCCTTATTATTAATCCTAGAGGTTTGGGATGATAAACCAACCTGTAGGAAATCATGGGGTGGGAATCTTTTGGTGTGGTCAGATTTGACCTTCAATGACCCCTCCTTCAAGGTCAAACAAGGATAGCCAACCTTAAAAGTGCTTATAACTCGCTTATTATTGGTCCCAGAGGTTTGGGATGGTAAACAGACAGGAAATCATGGGCTGTGAATCTGTTGATATGGTCCGATTTGACCTTGGAACCCTCCTTCAAGGTCAAATGAGGATAGCGAAAATTGAAAGTGCCTACAACTCGCTTATTATTGGTGACAGAGATTTGGGATGGTAAACCATCCCATAGGAAATCATTGGCTCGGAATCTTTTGGTATGGTCAGATTTGACCTTTGGACCCCTCCTTCAAGGTCAAATGAGAACAGCCAAGCTTAAAAGTGCTTATAACTCATTTATAATTGGTCCTAGAGGTTTGGAATGGTAAACCATAGGAAATCATAGGCTGGGAATGTATTTGTGTGGTTAGATTTGACCTTGGACCCCTTCTTCAAGGTCGAACGAGGATATTGCATTTGTAGTATTTCTTTAAATATGTTTTAACCTATTTTTTACACTTAAACAATTACCTTGTTATTTTCCTTCATAATACCATTTACAGGGCACAACTTTTTTATCCTTTTCTTCTGTCAGCTTCGGAATTTCTTTCGAACTTGCTGTTCAGTTACCATTTACTGTATTTCTGTACAGCCCTTTTCCTGATAATTATTCTGTCCTCTAATCACCTTCACAAATCAAAAACACTCAGTCAGCTGACACAGTGCCGGTTCACGGGCACTCTCCTCTTGTTTAGAGATGGGGTCAGTGTAATAGATGCAACAAAAAGTAATAGAAAAGTAATAGATTGAAATGTAATAGTAATAGATGTGAATGTAAAAGTAATGGTAATAGATTGAAATGCAATAGATTCTGTCTATAACTTTCTATTACATTAAAATTTCTTTTCAAATATGATCATAACTATGTGCAATAAAACATTGATTTTTGTAAGGATTGACATAAAATGAGCTTTCATTTAGTCTAAAGCTAAGTTAACACCATGTGTAGTGTTATTAAGAATTAAAAAAACATATCCTGGAAATGTTCCAATTTTGTATAATAATGTTGGGATGGAGGTTAGGTTTGAAAGTGGAAAATTTATTTCTGTATTTTAAATTGTGATCCGATTACATATCTACTGTCATTTGTTTGAAAGCTATTTAATACTTGACCTCTTTATCATACCCTTGTTGAATAATTGAAATGCGTGTTTGTCTCATGAATATTTATAAGGTGTAATGTTTTCTATATGTAGGATGGCAATGGTGTTGTGAGAGGAAACTACCTGTCTGTATTCTTAGAACTTTCTGCTGGATTACCGGAAACTTCTAAGTAAGTGTTCTCATTTAGTCTGCTAATTTGTTTTTTGGCATACAGTTGAACATCCAATTATACTACAACTCTATTCAGTGAAATTTTCTTTTGAGTAAAAGCCAATTTTTCATTGAAATTTACTGTATTAAATCCTGACTCATTGTAAGGTCATATACATCACACCTGTACAGTACTGCTTACCTACCCAGTGTTTCTGTACTAGGGCTGTAATAAGTTACCTGGTGACCCAAAAACGGTCCAAATTTCCTGAGAAACCAAATATAAAGTAGCAAACTGAGTACTCAGTATATATAAATATTGTTGAATCTATAAATTACTTGAGTAAACCTTCATTTTCTGTCATTCATCTACCTCTTATGTTTTTTCTTTTTCATGCAACTTTCTATATTCTCAGATCTTTAATATATACTATCTGCTGTATTTTATGCTTCTAGTGGGCTGCCACCAAAATACAGTTATCCACATTTAGGTTGTTTTTTGAAACTTTATACTGAGACTCATTTTTCTGCCCAAGTAAGAGCCTTATTCTGTAGTAGTTACATTTTTTACATTTTTTTTATTATTATTATTTTTAAGAAGATCCAACCAGTAGTATTTGCATAATCCAGCTAACAAACAGGCAAACAGTCGTAAAACTAATACCACCTTTGCGGAGGTAATAATACAATGCTATGGTTACAATACTCTTTACTTTGTGTTGTTTCAGATATGAATACCGTGTGGAGATGGTACATCAGGCGTCCAGAGACCCGAGTAAGAACATAGTGCGGGAGTTTGCCTCCGACTTTGAAGTGGGCGAGTGTTGGGGATACAACAGGTACAGTTATGGAAGTATTCTGCACTATGGATCCTGAGATTATTTTTTTTGGTATACTCTAACAGATAAGGCATGAATTTGGAACTAAATTTTAGATCCAGAATTTAAATTTCTTGATTTTCAGAACAAGAAACATAATTGTAGACTTCTATAACATATACTTCTATCAAGGACAAAGTTCCCCCTCAGTTGTAAAATGCCAGTTATTTGCTACAACAGCTTATAGTAGAACTTTAGTTGACAATTAAACTTGTATTATTGGTATATATTTATCCTAGCAGCAATTTCTCCTTTTCTATAGGACTCATAGTACCAATCAATGCGTTGAAAGGGACGTTAAAACTAAAAGTCAATATACTGGTCAGTCAGAAAATTTTGTCACCTGCGATAAAAACCCCCAAGGACAGGCAATTTTCATGTTTAAATAAATGGAATAGGCGCTTTGAGCAGCAAGGTATTCATGTATGCCAAAAGGTCTCAGAAAAAACTCTTCAATGTTGTCATAAAATGCAGGTGACAAACTTCACTGGGGTGACAAATTTCACTGGCTGATAGTGGTGGGACTGTTTACAGAAATCAAAACCGGTTACTGGGGCTTTGAAATGAACAAAATCCAGTATTTCATATGCTTTTTAATGTGCAGTAAAATTATTCGCACAGCGTACATGAAGCAGAACTTGCCACTGGAAATGGCGTTTACGAGAAATTATTAAGTACGTAAACATGATTTTTACTCAATATAAAGTAAAAATGTGACATATTTCACAAAATACGTATAATTTTTGTCGTTTTGATGAAGTATCAGCCATTAGGTGGTCTAAAATGATGACGTTTTCAACTACAGGTTCCCAAATATTCTTTGCGAATTTTGTTATTTTTGCCAGAAACGAACGAAAAACTAGTAACCGGTTTATCGTTCACACCACTACTGGCTGAGCAGTCAAAGTTCAAATAAACCCATCCAGACTGCACAAGTACAAAACATGTTATTTTCCGTTTTAACCTGGCTTACAGAATTTTTTATGTAATTAATCTTCTAATACCTGAACAAACACTTGGCCTTCCAGGATGATGGTACAGAAGAGTCTCTGTTGTACTCGTAGTACAGGTACAAGAAATAAAAAAAATAAATAAGTTGAAATTTGTGTTACATTATTGTTACTTTTAGATTTTTCCGTCTGGATCTGCTTGGCAGTGAGGGTTACTTGAGCACGGACACAGATACACTAAAACTCAGGTTCCAAGTCAGATCTCCCACCTTCTACCAGAAGTGCAGGGACCAGCAATGGTAAGTGGTGAGAAGAGGTCTGGACAACTGTTGAGTGGTCTATCTTAATATGGAATCACAGAGTAATACAAAAATAATCGCTATTTCTGTCAGTTTTGTATCAGAAGAGATAAGTGGACTTATAGTTATAAAATTAAGTAATATGTAAATTTTCCACAGATCTAGGAAATAGAAGGTTATTTCCTTCCTGATGTAATTTCACTTTTCAAGCGCCGTGGCCATTTAAATTGTTTTTGTGTTTGTTAATCAGTTGAGTTGAATTAACATGGTCTTGTATTTGTAGGTACATCAACCAGTTAGAGCAGTCACAAACACAATACATGGCACAAGTGAATGATCTCAAACAAGTAAGATTACCCTTATTTGTGTATTTAGCTTTTGTCTCCCTTTTTGTCTTCTGAAGCAAGCGTAAAAAGTTTATTAGTTTGTTTCTCATAAACCCTTGTGTCATTACTGTGAATATCACACCTTATGTTTATTAAACTTAACATGATGCATAAAATAATATAATTTATATTTAATTATAAATTCAAACCAGACTGTGTGTAAAAACATATCAGTTTCTTAAAATATCTTGGGGCAAGTCTTATAATTTGTGTATATTGTGAAAACTGACTTGGTAAGTTTACTAGAAATGATTTTCAAATTGACACCTTTCTGTAGTTATTGTGATCTCAGAGAACTACATTGATTGGTGTTTTGCTATGTGCAAGCTGTTCATCTGCATTAAAGACTCACGAAGACTGACTGGTGTAATAATGAACAAATTCAAATTGGAGCTTTAGAATCACCTAGAAGCTCTGCATATCCAACAAAAGGATATGTGAAATAAAATGAATAACTTACCATGCTGTATACTCAATTACAGTCTCAATTGTACAGAAAATCATATTTCACACAATGTCGTACCAATCCCTGATATTTACTTTTAGTCTGGCCTGAGAACAAATTAAAATAGTCCATTTTTCAGTCAAAGCTGATTTTTTTATTTCAAAACAAACTTCTGTATTTTGATGGGAAACTCACAACTCGGGTGATATAATTCCTTGCCTTGTAACATGAGTGTCCAATTTGAAATTTCACATTGCTGATTGTTACTATTACTAACTAAAGCTGTCACTTGCCATAACAAATACAGTAGAACCTCTATTATCCGACCCTTTTGGGAGAATAAAAATTAGGTCGGATACTAGAAAGGTCGGATAATAGGAAGGCTAAAATAACAGGCTTAAATGGAGTTGGGAGAGTGGGTCTGAGGTTGGATAATTGTAGAGGGTCGGATAATAGAGGTTCTACTGTATCAATCACTGTCTCCTGTTTTGACTGACCAAGAACTAACAGTCCTGAACTTTATTTACTCTTCTGGAATATGTACAGTGTATTGTTTAACTTTCCCTTTTGATAAAATTTAAACCTTTTTCTGTGTTTTCACAGAGACTTGCTATAGAACTCTCTCGGCGTGGCAAGAAGGGTGCTGGAGCGAGCTCTGCTCTCCATTTGATGGATATGGACTCAGCAGCTCTGGCCAGGCACTTGACACCAGAGAAGGGGGACATGAGAGTCACTGCAGGTGAATACTGTTGAAGAGGTGATGTGAATAAATGTGTGGATGCTGTGTGATACCGGGGCTCTATATGGATTTTTTAGATTGATTATACTGTTAGTGAAGTAGTTAAAGAAAACCTGTGGCCAGTTATTATTATATTTACAGTGAGAAAAGAGGCCAGGTATTCATATTACAGTAACTGTTCTGAATCTGTGTACCTACGTTTCAGAAAGAACCAACTGGAAGTATCAGTAATACCCCGATCACACTACAGGTGTTACGTCCTGTGGTTAAAGGTATTACTTGGTGGCAAAACCGCCTCCCAGGACGCCTTGTATCTTTCGAGGTTTGGTTTAATCCATCACATTGCAACCGGTTTAACCCACAGTTATATGCATTGGGCAAAACGCCCCTGTCCTTCAACTACCGTCTGAGGTTCGTATATGTAAACTTGTGACACAGTGGTGAAACCTCCCATACCTCACTCACCTTATGTCGCAACCGAGTCACAACCTTATATACACCATGGACCACGCCTTCTGTCACTGTAGCAGAAAATTCATCTGCTTATGCTCACAGTGAGGCAATCAGAGATGGAAATTTTAAACATTGTAAAATTTCTGTAGGATCTGCAAGATATTAGACGCTTTGCAACTTTGTCACAAGTTCACATGCGAACCTTGTACAGGCATTTCCCTGCCAACACTATAACCATGGGTCATACTGTCTTTAGTCTGATTGGGGTAAAAAGCAAATACAGCAACCCGTGTGTCAGTATCAGGGTACCGTGGTAATTAATTATGTCCACCCCACTGGGGGGTGGACATATTATTTTTGCTTTTTCCGCCGTCCGGCGTCCCACTTGGTTTCCAGACATTTTAGGCAACAGTTCTTATCCTATCTTTACCAAATTTGGCATGCAGGTTTATTGGGTTAATAGCTTGTATGGGATTGCTTTTGGTGATGATAGCTCTATAGCTAACTGAGTAATAGCTACTTTGCTACTTTTGAGTAGCTCTTTGGTTTCCAGACATTTTAAGGAATGCTATTAAGCCTAGCTTTCTGAAATTTGGTATGGAGGTTCATTGGGTTAATAGGTTGTATGGGATTGCTTTTGGGGGGAATTGCTTCATAGATGAGTGAGTAATTAATTAAATAAATGAGTAATTGGCTATTTTGAATACTGAAAAAGGCAAATGTGCTCATATCTCCTAAACCGTGCGAGATAGAGCGATTTCGTCAAAATTTTCGACCCACAGGGTATCTAAGGAATGTAATATTTGCAATTTTCAAAAAATTTTCCCCTCCCCAAAAATGGCGGCCATTTTGAATTTTCGAATTTTTGCCAAAAATGGCAAAACACAAATTTGCTTCTATCTCCTTAACCGTGCGAGATAGAGCGATTTCGTCAAAGTTTCGACCCACAGGGTATCTGAGCATTGTACTCTTGGCAATTTTGAAAAAATTTTCCCCTCCCCAAAAATGGCGGCCATTTTGAATTTTCGAATTTTTGCCAAAAATGGCAAAACAAAAAATTTGCTTCTATCTCCTTAACCGTGCGAGATAAAGCGATTTCGTCAAAATTTTCGACCCACAGGGTATCTAAGAAATGTACTCTTTGCAATTTTCAAAAAATTTTCCCCTCCCCACATATGGCGGCCATTTTGAATTTTCAAATTTTTGCCGAATATGGAAAAACACAAATTGGCCTTAACCGTGCAAAATAGAGTTATTTTGTTGAAATTTTCGACCCATAGGGTATCTAAGAAATGTACTCTTGGCAATTTTCAAAAAATTTTCCTTTTCCCAAAAATGGCGGCCATTTTGAATTTTCAAATTTTTGCCAAAAATAGAAAAACAGGAATTTGCTTCTATCTTCTTAACCGTGCAAGATAGAGTGATTTCGTCAAAATTTTCGACCCAACCAATGCAAAAAGGCATGAAGCTGAAATAATTTACATCTACACTAACAAATATTTAAGCATCATTGATATATTTTACAAATGAAACAGGGTCTTGTGAGACTACTGTACAATTTTGGCAAAAGGTTCATGGGTGGATATTACACATGATAATGTGTGTTCTTCAATGCTATCCTGTTTCTATTTGCACCTACTATCAACAGGGCGTCCTATTTCTAGTTACTGTAATCCATTAGCAAGTCATCTACAATAAGTTCTTGATGCTACAGTTGACGTAGAACAGATATGAAAAATGCTAGAAATTAATCAGAGGTTACAAATAAATAGTATTAACTTCAAAGGAATGTAAGGTATTAATTTTTTTTTTTTTTCACTGAAAAAGGGAGAATTCTCCTCATCAGCATTGCACTTAATATTCTTAGTGCTAACTTTACAACTGAATATATCAGTAGTCAGAACTCAGTTAAAACAACCCAAAAAATGTTTTGATCTACATGTGTATGTTTTAAAGCCAGAAGAAACTGATAGTCTGTTTCCACGTGTCAGACTACTAGACTTGCTCAGTGATCATGATGATTCTGTTCCTGACCTCTTTGACTATTTCAGTTTATTGTTTGTTAATATTATAGCCACACCAGCTAGTACTGGCCTGGAGTTGGAAGTGGAAAGAGGAGAGGAAAATACGGGACGTGAAAATGACAACGGAGACACAGATAGTTCTTCTGATGATTCAAACAGTGAGGTTAGTACTGCCTTAAAACTGGGATGTCCTTGTGTTTATTGGGGCTCTAACTAGTTGGGGGTTTTTTCCCGTTAAATTCCCTGCAGCGGACTGTCAGAACCTGAAAATACACGTCAAGCATCTGGCCAGTGATGACAGAGCATTTTGAGACTAGTCTCAAGCAATATCAGAAGTCCATCATTTCATATCTGTTACTTTGTTATCCTGCAGTATTTTTTTTTCAAAAAGGTGATAAAAAGAGAAGTTCCTAGGCCTATGACTTCTCATTTCAGCTATTCATCTGACAGGCAGTGCTGAACTAGGGAGTAGTAGCCACTGTGGGTTATCATGTTTTGGGCAATATCTAAAATCCTTGTGGCCTAATGGTTGGCAAGTTTGGCATCTGATTACCCACCTGTATGTGGGTTCAACTCTTGCAAGTGGTAATGCTGAGGGACTATCCTTGTATGACCCCAGCTGTTGAATAAGACATAAAAAACCCTGACTGTGACCTTTGACAACAACTGTTGCAATTGCAATACTTTCTGTCTTTCATCTTCTACACTTATGGGTGCTTGACAGTTCAAACCCATGCACAAATTTTATATGATTATATCCAGAAAAACTCAAGCTATTCAGTTTTGGACCAACTTCTGGTAAAAATGCCAGCCATTTTTATTTTAGAAATTTCACTTTGTGGTCTTTCTGCAGACCAGACTGCTTCACAGATTTTCTTAGAGTAAAAAAATCTAAAATTTTCCAGCTGTAAGATCTTTGTAAATTGTAAGAATATGTAGTTTAGTGTTAAAATTGACATTTTCTGGTTCAAAAAGCCTCTGTCTACTAGACTTGGTACAAATTTTACCTCACTGTATTTATTTTGTTAGTAATTACATGTGGCGAATTTCAGACATGTGGTGAATTTTATATTCCTTGCTCTACTTATATTTCATTTATTTTAATGCTACAGGTATTCAAAATATTTTACTAAAGAGAGTTTTGGATATGGGCATGTCCCACTTTAAGTATATTGTGTGTATGATCTATTCTAGAACCCAGGAAGAAATATTTAACATGTTTCTTCAGTGCTTCAAAGAACACAAGACTGTTTCTTACTGCTTTTACTTTGTTTCTTAACTTAACTTTGTTTCTCATTCAGATTATCAAACAATCTCATAACCCAAGATTGTTGGTTACTATTCCTTTTACTCTGACACCAGGATTTAAGTATTTCTCTATTTATTGTATTAGGGCTGTTAAAGAATACTCATTAAAGATTAGATTACTAAATTATTTGGAGTACAAAATGAACAAAAGAGTACTCTTTTACACTCAAATAGTGGCCTTTTATAAACCATTCTTCATAAAAGTGACATAAACTGGGTAAATTTTTGTTAATTTTCAGAGGAAAATGGCACATTTTGTTGTATTTGTCGCTAAAAAGAGTACTCGTTTTAGAGTAGAGTAATGGTGAGAGAGTACTCGAGTGCAAAATTTGCTACTCATGGCCCTATATTGTATGCATTGATGGTAGGAGTATATGTACTTTTCTGAGCCACCTTTTTATGTTGAAATAAATTTAAACCAATACAAACATGAAAATAGGTGAAGTGATTAATAATCTCTTTAGAGAAATGGAATAGCATTGTCCCATTGTGTCTCCATATGAACAGGAACTGAGTGAAGGGGAAGATGATTTGACTCAAGACCTGGAAACCAGTCAGTTTGACTCACGACTCGATAACAGCAATGATGAAAATGATGTAGATGAGGAGACCATGTGAGTTTGATAGTTTTGTCACCATTTTACCTAAGTCAGATTTGTGCTTCTTTTATATTCTCACATACCACATACCTCACATAAACAGCTCATACCCATGGTCTCCTTTTGTAATCCATCTTTAATCCACATTTGTCAATTGGAAAATAATTTTGAAATGGTTGGATAACTTATTATGTAAGGAAAACACATTCAGTATGAAGAAATTACAACTGTCCTTTAAAAATCGTTTGATCTGTGGATTGTTTAATTTTCATAGGGACTTTTGTAAGCGTGTTTGGATTTCTTTAACTGCGTTTCTGACCCTTTGTCAGTACAAATTTGCTATTAAAAGTGTTTTGGGCCATAATAAGTGAGGGGTGTTTTATTACAGGAATTAAGGTATGTATTTAACCCAAATGATACATTTTTATATGTGAGTTTAAGTCTTTGGTTTGCATTTTTATTATCTAGCTTTGGATATATTTGTCGCTACTTTAAAGGAAATTCCCCTTAATAGAGTTTTATTCAATATCTGGACTTTGTTATAATAACATTCATATAACTTGCTTTACAATATCTTGCAGGTCGGGAGAGAATGACATAGATCAGGCTTGGGGAGAGGCATCGGGAGAAGATGCAGTGGGAGGATTGTGCAGTACTACCAATTCACTCAATAGTAGCAGCAATCTGGGCTCTTACCAGCCAGATGATGAGGCCTTGTTAATGCAACTACTGGATATGCAAGAGCGATCCCTCAATGAAGAGTGGCCCTTCCAACCTAGACCACCCACTATGTTAAACCACGCAGGTAATTGCCATGGTTTTTATAGGTTTAAACCCTATGAATGTAGACTATATGAATATCCAGTGGGAGATAAATGCCATGGCAGTGGTGTTGTCAGTCTTCTTTTTTTATATTGGCTGTCCATTAAGGGTTCTTTCTTGGCTTCAGTTAAATCAGACAAATGATTCGAGCTGTTTTAAAGAAATGTCAGTAGAACAGTAGGGTGCAGATATTAAGATATTGTGACAGATTTATTAAAGTACTAGTGTTTACAACATTTCCCCACAAACTTGACATATTAAATCAGAATTCCGTTTTGAAAGTAATCTTGGTATAGTTTGAATGAAAATAGCTGCAATTACCACAAGGTAAACAAGAATTGCAAAGTTACTGGAAGATTTGACTATTTATTTTGATATTGTGTATATCAGTGCTAGTCAACGTGGACTTCTGTGAATTTCTCCAATTTCTCTGGGCTTCCAATGTATTTTGTATAGTGAGTGGAATCGCCTCAATTTTCATGGTCGATTATTCGTCCATTTTTCCGACCGATGATCGACCCATAATCGACTTTTTTTACTCCACTGTTGGCCATTATATCATGAACACTTTCCGGGATGAATCATATTTCATTCCGGTAAGAATAACGGTGTTTCCGACATTTAGTACCCACAAAAAACACTCACTTCCGGTAAATATGGCGGTAGTTATAAACAAACACAAAATTCATGACAATCTCTTGATTTATTAAAAAAAAGTTAGGAAACTACCTAAAATATAAAAAATATGTGGATATTGAGACACATAAAGAAGGGTAAGATTTAATCGATTTCCAGAAGTTATCAGTGACCGAACGCGATTGTACCATGACACCGACAATTAATCGAACGTTCGTCTAATCGTCCACCCACTAATTTTGTACCAATGCGAAAGGTCCGTCCATTGCATCCCAACTGTTCCTGCTTTCTTTGTCTGCTACTTATTTTATAACATGCTTCTTATGGTATGGCATGCTGTTTACAGCTTGACATGTAGCTTATGGCATGGTATTCTGCTTATGGTACAACATACTGATTATGGTATGGCATTCTACTTATGGTATGGCATGCTGCTTATGGTATGGCACAATGCGTTATGCTGCTGATGTTATGGCATATTGCCTATAACGTTATTTGCTGCTTATTTTATGGCATGCATCTTTTGGTATAACATGCTGTTAACACCATGGCATGCTGCTTATGATATGGCATGCTGATTATGGCATGGCCTACTGCTTATGGCATCCTGCTAATGGTATGTCATGTGTCTTATGGTATGGCATCTGTCTTATGGTATGGCATGCGATCCTAGAGTAAGCGAATTCAGTAAAACCTGCACCCCTCTGAAAATTATAAGCTGTGAAGAGTTTTTGTTTATTTTTTCTTTGAGCAATATTTGCTGTAATGTAGACTGAAGAATGTGAACCTAGGATAAGAACAAAATGAATTACAAGGAAATATTGTTTAGTTAGACAGGAAATGTGGATAAAAGCCAACCATGTTGTCACACAATTGAAACAAAATATACAAAAAAAAAAATTTAAGGACCGGAGAAATTATTTGAAACTACCAGTTTTTCACTGACAAGCAAATGCTATTTCTTTTCACAGGAAATGTGCGTAAAAGCAAACCATCCAAGGACAAGAGCAGTCGGCTAAAGACACCTCTGTCTACAGATGAAGTTTTAGAGCGTATACAGCAGCAAATGGCCGAGGTGATGGCTAGTGCTCAGGAAGCTGCAAATAATGCTGTCACAAATGAAAGTGAGGCTAGGGCAGCCGCTGCGACCACCTCTTCAAACACCCCAGCTACCTCAGCAGTGGCGACATCTGGTGGCAGTGAGGGTGAAATTGGCACTTCTCATGCTGTGAAACCAAGTAAGTAATTGTTAAGTTTCAAAAGTAGATGACTGAGTGAATTGTTGCTTGAAGTGCATTTTTTAAAGATATTTGTGTAAAAGCGCAAAAAGCTTGTATGTATGTTGTTAGAGAGTTACTATAGCAACCACCTGCAACCAGCAACCACCTTTTTTATGTTCCAAGAGTTCCCTGAAACTGCGAAGAGCAACCACCCTTTCCTTTCAAAAAATCCCAATGTAAGTTCCTGATATATTTTACTAACTAACAGTAGCTCATTACACCTAGATACAGTATTCATACTACCTTCATTAAGTACCTTGTTTGTATTTAAGGGAGAGTAGGTCTGCTGGCTCCTGCATTTTGTATTGCTTATAGCTCGGCAACCACTGGGTGGATTCTCTTCAAAGTTAGCACATGTGTGCAGTAGCCCTAGGAAAAAATTTCTGGATATGGTGTCCTGACATTTCAACCAATCAAAGAAGTCACATGACCCAAAACATTTTTTTCAAAGGAGTGTGCTTGTCCGTATGATAACTTAAAAAGTGCTTCACCTATGCACATGAAATTTGGCAAGTAGGTTTGTTATATAGGTGTCTGGAAATCATTAACTTTTGGAAGTGATCCAATACAAAATGGCTGATTAAACAGCATATTTTATTGCGTTAATACATCCTATCCAATGGACAATTGCTATACCGGTCGGCGCAACCAGTCCCGCCAAACGCCAGAAAAAGACGTCCTGTATATAATACCGGCAGGACCGGTCAGTAGTGTGCATTCGCTAGGTGGCGCATCATACTTGCTTCCTGTCCAGACAGAGTGACGTCAGTTCATCTTTTTTGTTTGGCGCGTGTAGTGTGCAGACACGTTTTGAAATTCTCTCCAAATTTGAAGAAAACGCGGTTTATTCTACGAATTTAAAGCTTATTTTCATCTGAAAATATATATATTGTGTTACATATATATCAGGGCCTCTCCAGGACTTTAACGAGGCATTATCCAGTTTTTATTACCCAGTTTGAAGAATTTCTGTGTTCTTGTCGTCGAGACGAGTCGTGGGTGAGAGCTCGTGTGTCGTCCCTGCAGCATTCCTTCTGTTGTTTAGAAGCGTGTAGTTTCCACGATTCACCCTCCTTTTATTTCTACCTGGTCGAGTAACACTGAGTGTATGTCGACGAGAAGATATTAGAGGGGAAGAAGAATGCATCGTCTGACGTCA
The DNA here is from genome assembly GCA_964017235.1 of Sabellastarte sp. h YS-2021. Taxonomy (NCBI): domain Eukaryota; kingdom Metazoa; phylum Annelida; class Polychaeta; order Sabellida; family Sabellidae; genus Sabellastarte; species Sabellastarte sp. h YS-2021. Next base: position 52,930,386 of record OZ024933.1, read on the forward strand.
TCACTTCCAGCTTATGCTTATCACGTGACAGGGACCTGGTCACGTGATACGCATTCAACAATGGAGGAATCGTGTTTTCAACAGAAGTTTTAGAAGAAAAGACGAGCTTTTACTACTGAACACCCACTTTTTAACTGTCAAGAATAAATCCAGCAACCCGTCTGTTGGCCTGAAGAAGTGAGATGACAAATGGTCATAGAACTCTGCGAATTTTTGCCGGTGCCGGTCATGTGACTTCACAGATCTCAACACAACTACCGGCAAGCAAATCCCCAAGCGTGACTGGTTCAGCTGACAAGAAGTGATGAGTTTTACCGGTACCAGTTCTGGTCAGACTACCGGTGGGGAGCACTAGTGATGAGTTTTACCGGTTCCAGTCTGTACAGACTACCGGTGGATGCTGTTCCTGTGAAGAAACCCCTTCAGTGGTTGCCAGTGATCAGCCCTGTTGATCCTGGAACCTCCACCAGAGGCCTTTCCACTGGTGGGACTGTTGGGGTACCTTTTCCAGTCATGTTCCTGAGAAGCTGTCAAGAAACCCCCCTTCAGTGGTTCCAGTGATCAGCCCTGTGTTGATACTGGAACCTTCACCAGAGGCCTTTCCACTGGTGGGACTGTTGGGGGTACCGGTTCCGGTCTGTACAGACTACTGGTGGGTGCTGTTCCTGTAAAGAAACCCCTTCAGTGGTTGCCAGTGATCATCCCTTTTTGATCCTGGAACCTCCACCAGAGGCCTCCCCACTGGTGGGACTGTTTGGGTACCGGTTCCAGTCATGTTCCTGTGAAGCTGTCAAGGAACCCCCCTTCAGTGGTTACCAGTGATCAGCCCTGTGTTGATACTGGAACCTCCACCAGAGGCCTTTCCACTGGTGTGACTGTTGGGGGTACCGGTTCCAGTCTTGTTCAGACCACCGGTGCGGCTGCTCAGAGGGTTCACCTACCAGAAGTCGCGGTGACCATTGAGACCCTTATCTTCCCTGTGCAGAATTTTGGACTGGTACCGGTCCTGTTCAGGCTACCGGTAGGGTCACTCGCCAGCCAGTGATGAGGGATACCGGCACAAGTTCTGTTCAGACTGCCGGTTGTGGTCACAGAAATCCAGCAAGGGCTACCGGTTAAATAGGATTACCGGTTACACAGAGTTGCTGGTGACATACAGCAGGGCTACTGGTTCAGAGAATTACCGGCTCCTGAGTGTTGCCGGTTCCGGAGTGTTGCCAGTCACAGAGGAATCTGTACCCATCCTTAAGGGCAAGAAACCAGCTCCAAATCCAGTGCTGACAACAGGTTTACCGGTTACAGAGAATTGCCGGTTCCGGAGTGTTGCTGGTTCCGGAACCGTAGTGCTGCTGGTTACAAGAAATCTGCTTTTCCCATCCTTACTGGCAAGGAACCAGCTTCAAATTCAGTGCTGACAACAGGTTCAACAGTTAGCCTTCTCTCAGAGCCTACCGGTTTGACCGGTTACAGAGCTTGTTTGATTGCAGAGAAAAGCTGCTGAACCACCACTGTGGACAGGAAGAAGGCAACTTCATATGAGCCTATCCTTGCTAAGAAGTAGTTCACCCAGTTCTGCCAACTCCGGTGAGTTTATGCAGAACTGTGGAGCCACCAGGAACTGGTTACAGAGCATTGCCTCACGTATAACCGTTTAAGGCCTGGTAGTGGGCAGGTCTCCAGGACTGACTGACAGACCGGCAGAAGTTCCTTAAAGGCCAAAACAGCTGTTTAGGCCAACCAGTGGCAGCCTAAGGAATTGGTTACAGAGGAATTCTTTGACCAGTCACTGGTCCCGGTGAAATGCCTGTCAAGCTACCTGACCAGTCAGCCAGCCTACCCTTTTGGGTCCCAGCTGGTCAGACAGTGGCTAGAGATTGAGGGAGGGTTACACTCTCCCCTTCCGGTTCAGACCCCACTTGACGAGGTCACCGACTGTAATAAGCAACTACCACAATCCAACCAAACAGTCCTTCCTTTTAGAGGCACTGTATCAGCTGATAAACAAGAATGCAGTCGAACCGGTGGAAAATTAAAACTCTCTGGGGTTTTACAACCGGCTTTTTGGTACCCAAACCCAACAACCGGTGGAGACCGATCCTAGACCTGAGCACCTTGAACACCTTTTTAAACACAGGGACGTTCAAGATGGAAACCCCAGAGACAATAAGAGCCTCCCTCCAAGCAGGGGAGTGGGTCACATCCATAGATTTCAAAGAAGCATACTTCCACATACCAATTCACAGTCAGTCCAGGAAGTACATGCGCTTTCACCTCCAGGGTCGGTCCTACCAGTTCAAAGCCCTTCCCTTTGGCCTGTCCACAGCTCCCATGGAGTTCACAGTGGTGGCCAAAGAGGTCAAAGTCGTGGCTTTTCAGAAGGGTATAAGGATCCACCAGTACCTAGACGACTGGCTGGTGAGAGCCCCTACCCACCACACCTGTCTCCAGCATACTCAAACCCTAGTCACACTTTGTCAGGAATTAGGGTGGCTGGTGAACAAGGAAAAGTCAGAGCTGGTTCCCAAACAGGTCTTCAACTTCGTAGGTTACCAGTTCGACCTGAAAGAGGGCAAGGTCAGACCAACAGACGAACGTTGGCAGGCCTTGACACACAAGATCAGATCAATATTGTCGGATCCGCTTTGCCCGGTCCGACAATTCATGTCCCTCATAGGTCTACTCACATCAACAGAAAAGCAAGTCCACTTAGGGGGACTAACATGAGACCCATAGAGTGGCACTTGAAAAACAACTGGAGGGTCCCAGAGTCACTGGAAAAGGTGATCCTGGTCCCCAAATCCCTCCACCCCCATCTAAGGTGGTGGCTGGAGGAAAGCAATGTGCTTCTAGGTCAACCATTACACCCTCTAAAACATGCTCTGCAAATCTTTACAGACGCATCAAAAGAAGGGTGAGGCGCTCACTTTAGACGAGCACACTGCAAGGGGACAGTGGTCCCTACCAGAGAGCAAGTTACACATAAACCACTTGGAGCTGAAAACAGTATTTCTAGCTCTAAAAGAGTTTCAAACCCTAGTCTTCAACAAGACAGTGTTGGTAGCTACAGACAACACAACAGTGGTTGCCTATATCAACAAAGAAGGGGGGATGAAATCGGGCTCTCTGTGTGCCCTACTGTGGAGAATTCTGTCCTGGCAGCAAGTAACCCTAAGGGCACGTCACATCCCTGGCCGGCTGAACGTGATAGCAGACAAGCTATCCAGGCTTGGCCAGACCATTCAAACAGAGTGGCCACTTCATCCAGAAGTGTTCTAAGCTGTATGTTCAAGGTGGCATCAGCCACAAGTGGACCTGTTTGCCACCAGGTTCAACAACAAACTACCACAGTTTGTATCACCGGTACCAGACCCCCAGGCTTGGCCAGTGGATGCACTCAGCCTCTCCTGGGAGGACCTGGACCCATACGCCTTCCCACCGGCAGCCATCTTGGGCCAGTGGTGGAGAAGCTCCAGGACTACCCCTGCAACAGAATAATTCTGATTGCTCCAGGGTGGCCCAACATGCCCTGGTTTTGGGACCTGGTAGCAATGTCAAGCCAGATCCCACTGTGTCTGCCCAGCATACCCAACCTAGTGTCTCAGCCATTCAACCAGGTCCTTCACAGGAACCTGTCGAATCTGAACCTACAGGCCTGGCTCCTAGAGTCTCAGCAATCAAGGAGCAAGGCTTTTCTGAGGCAGTGGCAGCACGAATTGAGGCTCCTCAAAGAAGATCAACCAGATCTGTCTATGAGGCAAAGTGGACCATTTTTACAAAGTGGTGCCTCAGTAATCAGGTGGACTTCAGGGCACCACCTCTGAAAGCCATTGCTGACTTCCTCCTGCACTTGTTTCCGGAGAAGAAGTTACAACCAAGCACTATTGATGGCTACACATCCGCCATTGCTGACAAACTGGGCAATTCCACCATTAATGTCAGCAAAGATGAGAATCTCACTCGTCTCCTGGATAGTTTCCATAGAGACAGACCTAAGGGCAGGAGGGGCATCCCCTCCTGGAACCTTTCACTGGTTTTACATCAGCTCACAAAGGCTCTCTTTGATTCCCTGAAAGAGGCCTCCTTGAAACATCTAACTTTCAAGACTGTTTTCTTGCTGGCTTTGGGTTCAAGTAAACGCAGGAGTGAGATCCATGCTTGGTTACATAAGAACATCAGACACCAGTCGGACTGGTCTAAGGTGTCTTTGTACCCCTCACCCAGCTTCCTATCCAAGAACCTGCTGGCTAAGGAAGGTTCAGATAATGTGGCACCAGTGGTCATCCCAGCCCTGGCACCATCTCTGGATAGGTCACTCAAGGGTGACAGGTCCCTATGTCCAGTTAGAGCCCTGCGCTACTACTTGGACAGGACTGCAGACCTCAGACAGAATAAGGAGTTAGTCTTTGTCTCCTTCAAGAAGGGTTTTGATAAAGACATCTCACCTGCCACCATCTCCTCATGGATCAAACAGACTGTGGTTCTGTGCTATGAGCTCTCTGACCAGGAGGCCCTCACCTTACATCAGGTTAAAGCCCATGATGTTAGGGCCTTTGCTGCCTCTAAGGCTTTCCAATCAGGGATTTCCTTAGATCAGTTCTTGTCAGCCTGCCACTGGAAATCTCACAACACCTTCACCCAATTCTATTTCAAGGATGTTGCCTGGGCTGACTCGGAGCTTTTCCACCTGGGACCTGTAGTGGCTGCCCAGCAGGTGCACCACCAGGCCCAGAAGTGAGGGGATGTTGTATATATGTAAATATGTACATATTGTAAAAAAAAAAAAAAAAAAAAAAAAACTGTGACTTGCTTCCCTTGGGAAGTTTATTTCTTCTGGGACTGAACTCAGCCCCTCTCTGTCTATCTTTCCCTTCTCAAACCGACTCTGGAAGGAAAGAAAAAAGGGGGGGGCAACGTCGGTAGACTCCCGGTTAACCGGTGAGTTGGTGGCCGACCTTGACCTGTCAGGGTTCTCTGACTCTAGGTCAAATGGGCCTGTACTATTTTGTTTTGTTATGAGTTCACAGAAGTCCCTAGCTGCTTACCCGCCTACCAAGCGGTAGTTATTCAGCAATTGTTCATTGGATAGGATGTATTAACGCAATAAAATTGCAAATTTAATAAGTAAATTAAATTTTTATCAGTTAATACCCTATCCGATGGACAGGCAAGGCCCTCCCAACCGACCCCGCTACCAGCTTACTAGGGGTCTAAATCTGTTTAGACAACGAAAAAGATGAACTGACGTCACTGTGTCTGGACAGGAAGCCAGTATGATGCGCCACCTAGCGAATGCACACTACTGACCGGTCCTGCCGGTATTATATACAGGACGTCTTTTTCTGGCGTTTGGCGGGACCGGTCGCGCCGACCGGTATAGCAATTGTCCATTGGATAGGGTATTAACTTATAAAAATTTAATTTACTTATTAAATTTGCAAATTTGTCTTTACACTAAAAATGAAAAATCATTATTATCTCAGAAACGGTGTCAGATAGAGGAATTTCGACAAAATTTTTTGACCTGTCAGATATCTCCAGAGTGTCCTGGCGACTTTTCGGAAAAAATAGTTTTCCCGCCATTTTTGGTGGCCATCTTAAATTTCTGTGTAAAATGCAAAAACGCAGTTATCTCAGAAACGGTGTGAGATAGAGCGATTTTGAAGAAAGTTTTAACCCACAGGGTATCTGTGTATTATTTTCTGTTGGGTAATCAGTTGATCAGTTATCTGAAGTAATAAATTTGTTTTTATAGAAAAGAAGAAAAAGCCAGTTATAGAAGTGCCAAATGGATCTATCAGTTTCCTAAGCAGCCTCCAACCTCGACCTCCCACAACTCAAAGACCAGATCGAGAAAATCATCCAAAAGGTTAGGATTAATATACATCATAGTTTGATGTTTGATATTGAGACACTGCCGTAAAAATATAAGGAAATATATGTCAGAAATAAAGGATTTAGTTTTCACACAGACACCTATAAACATTTCGTATTTGAAACTAGACCTAGTGCATCAGAGAACCAATTGTATCCACTGGTAAGGCAACTCACTGAAGCCAGTGAACCATCAATTGACTTTGAAGGAGGGGCCCAAGGCCATATCTGACCACATCTGATGATTCCCAGCCCATGATTTAATAAAGGTTGGTTTCAAATTCCAAACTTCTAGGAGCAATAATAAGTGAGTTCTAAGCACTTTCAAGTTTGGCTACCCTCACTGGACCTTGAAGGAGAGACCCAAGGTCAAATCTGACCACATCAAAAAATTTCAAATCCATGATTTCCAATAGGCTGGTTTCACAGCCCAAACCTCTAGGACCAGTAATAAGTGAGTTATAAACACTTTTAAATTTGGCTACCCTTGTTTGACCTTGAAGGAGGGGCTCAAGGTCAAATCTGACAATATCAGAAGATTTGAAATCCATGATTTTCTATAGGTTAGTTTCACATCCCAAATCTGTAGGACCAATAATAAGTGAGTTATAAGCACTTTTAAGTTTGGCTATCCTCGTTTGACCTTGAAGGAGACAACCAGGGTCAAATCTGACCAAATCAAGCGATTCCCAGCCCATGATTACCTATAGGTTGGCTTCACATGCCAAACCTCGGTTAATAATGGCAACATAGACACTTTAAGGTCAGCAATATAGACACTTTAAGGTCGGCTGTGTGGGGTACTTTGGCACTCCGTGGATGACCTTTAATATAGAACTTAAAAGTGAAATGTCTGCATGCTTGTAGAGGACATGTGTATCTGTTATACATATCACTTATGAAGAGATTCAGCCTTCTAGTTAAGAGAAGCAGCCAGTAGAAAAAGGTAGATAATTTTCAAAGAAAGGCCCAGGGCAGCCATCTAGTTTTTCAGAATGAGCCTAATTTTAGTCGCAGAGAAGCTTACCACCCAACGAAGGTATCCTGCAAATTTGGTGAAGCTAGCTGGTCTTGTTTTCTGTTGAGAGTGTTAACGATGAAAATCTCTCTATGTGCTGTAGCAGCAGCATAGCAAACACTAAACCAAAATATCCAGCGGATACATCCGATGAATAAAATTGCATATTGCTCACTCTAACAAACTGGTGTTGTTTTTTTTCAGAACCAGGCTTACCAGATCTCAGTGCAACACATGAGGCAGATTTTGAGTTAGAGCAGTTCCCACTGGACATGTCTGGCATCACGTCTTCAGCGGAAGTCGCCTGTATACCTGCCAGTAATACTGCCCGACTTGTGGCCAAAATGAGGTGAGAGACTTGTAAAACACAAGCACTCATTTAAAAGTCTAATTTCTCAAGATTGAGCAAGAAATATAAAAAATTGGACAAAAGTATGTGAAATTTTGCGAGTGAGGAAACTGAGAAGATGAGGCATCAAAGAGGTCTCAGAACTGATGACTATTACTGGTAGTCATGCCAAATTTACTTCGTCCATTAATTGTTACCCAAGTCGGCTTTGATATTGTATTTGTCTTTGATACAAATTGTGATAATATCCCCCCTCCCCTCCAAAAAAAAAACTAAAACTGCTAACATTGCAGAGTTCACTTGTGTTTGATATTGCCGAAGGTAAGTGAACAAAACGTTTGCTGCAACTTTGTAAAAATGTGAAGTTCAGTTTTGAATTGTAATCTTAAACATTCATTCACAGTCAACTGTGGGAAGAAGCTAGTCGGATGGAGCAGAAACAAAAAGGAGAGTTGTCGACCAGTCCAGCATCTTGTGCTGACCTCTCCATGAGTCCTACATCTGCCACTTCAGTTTCAGAAGATGATACACAGGATCCCATCACCATAGTAACAACATCTTCTGAGAGAAAACCAGGTGAGTATGTTTTGTGTATTGAACAAAAAACAGTGTAATGAAAGAACAGAGAATTATTTTTCTTTAAAAAGGGAGGGATTTAACATTTCATCAGGTACACTTAAGACTCTGTTGTATGACTGTTTAAAGAGCAACATTTTTGGTAAAAGAAAACAGTAGAGTGTATAAATAGAACCAGTATTAAGTCAAATTTATAACCAGTTGTGATGTAAGTTATAGGCATGATTGGAAGTTATTCATGACTAGAAACAAATCATATGGCTATTAGAGTATCTAGCTGTACAGTACTACTGTAGTCGTGAAATAGTAGACGTGGTCTAGTATCAAACAATAGGGAATGCATATCTAGTAGACTGGAAATGAGCTCCTGAATGCCTGTACCAAATTGATTTGCAGACAAGTTTGGAGCAAATAGGAAGGACCTTCTGATTACTAAACATTACAAAAAGGAGGGTGAACAGTGGATGAAAACATTTCTGTACATTTTGTGGGCATACTTTAAGCAGGAATGTTGTAGGTTTTTAACATTTTCTGAATATATTTTCAAAAAAAAAAAAAAAGTCAAAACAGAAAACATTTCTTGTACTGTATCACTTCAACCTTTCTTTGAGATTATGATGCAAGTTATTCGCTGCATAAGTCCGCACAGTGGCAGTTTATTTCTAGAGCCAATAAGAAATAAGACTCTCTGGCCAATGAAGCCTTTAATAAACAAAACCTTTGTTTTTTTTGACTCTAAAATACAGTAAAAGTTGAAACTTTCACCACTGTCCAGGCATTAATTTTTGGTATTTTAGCTGATGAGGTTTTATAATGGAAATCATTTCCTAGTGAAATTTTAAATCTGTCTTAATATCTAAAGCAGAAACTAGCCATCTGTGAAATTCAATTATAACTAAAATTTCTACTAATACAATATGTAGAGTGACAAATTTCATATTTGTTGCTGTGCAGATTTCACATTTCCTGATTCATATTAGCTTGTTCTGTATAGTTTCAGTGAGAAGTGTGACATCTCTCAGAATTCCTGCTGTAACATCATCCATATCATCATTAACACATTCTGTTCCATCTGCTGTCTCCACAAACTCCTCCACCAACACCTCAAAAACAAGCCTGCAGCTCAGCAAGCACAAACGCGATGTCTCACCCAGCAACATTCCTGTGGGAACCAGTCTCACTTTATCATCCATATCCAGTAGCAGGTCACTAGCTATGGCAGCGAAGAGTAGTAATAGTAGCAGCAATGTAGACAGAATACATTGTGGACAAAGTTTGAAGCCAGAGGCTGAAGCCAGTGCTGTGAGTGATGGAGCCATAGCTGGAAAGAAACGATCTCAGAATGGAGGGATAACCAAGTCTGGTGCCAAGAGTAAATCAGGTTCTGCACAAGGCGTGGCTCCAGTGATAGAAATCAAGGACAAACAAGCAGGGGGTGATAAAAGGTAAGATATGTTGCTTGTTAATTTACCCTATTTTAGGTGGGTTGCATGTAACCAACCTGCCTATTAGATTGATGTGTCTGACGTCCGTCTGTCTGTCAACATTTTGATTTCTGGGCTGTAACTCAAACACACTTCCACCGATTGATTTGAAACCAGGGTTGTAGGACACCTCTTTGGTTAAGTTGTTTTTGAAATTGGTGTTTGTCTGGTCATGTGCAGTGCACATCCATCAGTCTGGTCATGTGGCGTGTCTGTCAATATTTTTGTTTCTGGACTCTAACTCAGATACTCTTCCACTGATCGATTTCAAACTTGACAGAGTTGAAGGACAGCACACAGCAATATTTTAAAATTTCCAGCACAGCTATCATGGTGTATACATCTGGCACCCTGTCCCTAAAACCGATTGCGCAACCCACCTGTTGGGATCTATGACCCCAGTTTCTTATTTTTCTCTAAAATATGGCAGAAACAAGTACCAGTATGTAGTTGCAGTGAACTTTAGGGAAAATATTAGATAAGTGTATTGTAGCGATAAACACACCTTCCATCTCTCCACTCACAGTTCAAATCCCTCCACTAAGTGTTATTATATAACCTAACTAATATATTCAAAGTAGTGTTGGTATCAAATAAAAACATGTATATTGATATCAAACAATATTTTTACCTTCCGTATCAATCGATATTGAAATATCAGGGCATGCAATGCTTTCCTGGGGGAGACCTTCCAAACTGTTTCGTGAGGATTAGTAGTGTCCCGAAACGTAAATAAATATGGCAGTTTCCGTTTTGGCGGTAAGTAAAGTTACCGAAAATGATATGAAAATCAATATAATTTTCAAATTTTGAACTTTATATTAATGAAACACAGCAGGGGTGCATCTATTGTCTAGTATGTTGCGATATTGATATTGTACCCTACATTATCGATGTCAGTATATTTAGCTAGAATTGATACATATTTCAATATCGATAAACAATACCAGCACTAATTCAAAGCCTATTAAGTACAAGTGCAATTGACTGACAGGCTGTAGAAACTGACAAGAGGCTATTAAAATAAGTCCAATTCTGCTATAGGGGACACTAGTTCTGAGGGTCTCCCATCAAAATATGCAGTAGTTTTGTAGTCATAACTGGTACCATATACTTTAAATATTTTAGTTTCAACCTTTACAGAGGTTATTGAGCATGAGCTCTAGCAAGGCTCATGCTTCTAGAGATCTTTTTTTTTTTCGTCTCTGGACTTTCATGAATTGGGGCACAGCTTGATGAGTAATCTTCTCATGACTGAAATTAGGCAGTAATGGGCTATGTTAGTCCTTGGATGGGTGACTGTGAGAGTTCTAGGCCAGGTATGGGATGTATTTGACTCTGGTCTGTACCCCTTGAAATACCTTCCCACCAAATTTGAGATTGATTGAAGTTATAGTTTTTGAGTTATAAGGGCAAAATAGTGCACAGACAGAGAAGCAGATTTTTTTTGTTTGTTGAATCTGACATAAGAACAATTTGATGAAAGGCAATACTTTGACGTCCAAAATATCTCTGTTGACTATGTTTTGTTGTGGGGTTTTTTTCAGACCAGATGATTCTGACTCTTCTCTAGCCTGAAGCATGATGTGATACAACTTGCTCCGCAGTTGCTTTTCCTTAAGTAGTGAAAAAATCCAGACAAAAAGTCATGTGATTAAACTTTTTTAGCATGCCTAGTTTGGAGTAAATTATCTCTGAGTAGTTGAAGTGTCTCACTTTGCAAAATACAGTGAGAAAGGTAATTTGTGACTGACTGACACCTTGTGTCACTAGACTTTTGAAGCATTCATAATTAAAGTAGACTAATTTTATATATTTAGGTATTTTGTAATTGATATACAATATAGCGATAAAGAAGTACTCTTGGTGGTGAAAAGACTTGGAAAGGATTTGATAACTGCAACTAATTAACTGGATATCATTTTACTGCTAGCTTTTCCCTTTCCTTCATTCTGTTGACAGTAGCTGATCTGGTCACATATCTACTAACATTGTAATTGTTAGAGAAAGCATTTCTCAGAATATTGGCATTTTCTCAGAATAAAAATTTACAAGAATAAGAATTTTTTAAGAATAATAAGAATAATAAAGTGTATTGTCAATACAATTTTTTTTTTTTTTTTTTTGGTAATTCAACAGCTACAAGACAGCTACTGCATTCAATATGTTATCATTACCTGTCAAAGTCTAAAAATTTAAATGAATGTAACAATTCCTTTTATAATACATTTTTCTTATTTTAAGAAATTATCTTTAGAAAATTATTGTTTTCTTGGAAAATTCTAAGAATAAGAATAATTCTATGAATGTTAGTGAATATTGTCACTGTTTACATTTTACAATCTTATTGTGAAACTATTACAAGATATGTTAATATATATGAAGTATGCAACATTTCTGTAAAGCATTACGTATGTGGTGATTTGGAAGAAACAATGGAAGGATTGCAGAATTCCCCTCCTGGAAGTAGAAAGGCGTAGGAATATCTCTGCATTACTTAAATTCAATAATATAGTTCCTAACCGAGTTGAAAGTAGAGAGGTGGACAGGTAGGCAGACAGGTTGACAGGCAGGTGGGCGTTTAGACAGGTCGGCGGGTCGGTAGATTAGTCTAGTACACTCTCAGTTATGACTTGCCGACCTGTCTACCTGCCTGCCTGTCCACCTGCGTATCTGTCTATTTTTATGTATATGATAATATATAAATATATTTCTTATATATATTTCCCTATTGACGGAACTACTTTCATCTATTTCCGGGAGGGGGAATTCTGCAATTTAGCCCAAACAATTGACTTTGAAGTCACAGACTTTTGACTAAATATCATTTTACTGCAAGCTTATCGAACACTGGTGGTCATTGACATTTGTGTAGTGCATATGTCAGTGATTAGGCTATTGAGAATGTCTCAGGCAAAAGGTGATTCAGTGTGCTTTCTTTCTGTAGTGCTAGATTGGCAAAAAAAAAAGTGCTTTTTGAGTGAAGTTTTCACAAAGGGTGGTAGAATATAATTTTCTTGCTTTGGAAGTTGTAAATCAATTTTGATGCTGTACAATCAGTGTCACAACTATTGGAGTAATTGATAGAGTCAGCCTGTTGTTTTTGACAGTTACCTGACCACTCTAGTTTTGATGTACTTGTGTTGAAAGATGGATTCTGGTTGAAAATTTGTATTAAAATTGGAGCCAGTTTGATGTCCAAACATCAGAAACTGCTCTGTCTTTACAGGTATACTGGTAGCTTGGTACAACAGGAATCCATTCAATACTTTAAGAACATTCAACTTCTTTTGGTTTTCAATGCAAATAACACCGTCTGGTATTATCACATGTAGTTACATATCACCACAAAGCGTGCGACTTTTTTTAAAAATTATTCTCGCATACAAAAAAAAACTTTTTTCTTCTCTTAGGATCAGATTTTTGAACAAAATCAAACTGTTGAAAAGTTAAAAATTTGTTAATTCACAATTTTTTTACTTGATGGGAGTAACGGAGGTATAAAGCGGTTATCATGGATCTCGTGTGTTAATTGGTGGAACTGTCACAATTCAACATTAATAACAAGCAGCATTGTTGCATTTTAAATCTCAATTACATTTATATTGATGATGTACTGGTGCAGTTTAGTACATTTCAGTGAATAATAATAACCTTTACAAAAGTTTGCGTTTCAGGTTGACCATATAGATGTATCCAAAAATGATCTTAAAATGATTTCATACCGATACTGAATTGAGAATATTCCATACATCATTGACGTCATTTTTCAAGGCATTTGAATACTCTGTGTTTTAAACTAGTTATTTGGTCAAACGAATACATTAAATCTGACAGTCCATATATAACACAGTGTTAATGTTATTGTGTCAGTAGGAATTAATTAAAAAGTATCATATTTTGAAGACTTGAGTATGTTGTGTACTGTATGATATATAGGGGGTCATGGTGGCAAGAGTGGCAGCATTCTCACCTCCCACCTCTGAGGCTGGGGTTCGGTTCACGGCTCTACCTCATGTGGGAAAGCTGGTAGTTTCTTACCATTGGTCGGCAGTTTACAGTACAGAACCTTGACCAACTGTATTTACTGGTTTCCTGTGCCCTTCCAACTACCCGTTGTGATATGACCTGTACATTGTTGAAAGCGACATAAAACCCCAAATAAATAAATACTGTATGAGATATGTTTTAGTTAAAATTACTGCCTCATTTGGTGATATTTTTTGCCTATTTTAAAACAGTTCATTAAAGACACCACTTTGTGTGTACCTTTACTGGTTCAAGAAACAGAGTTGACGCCGGGTACTCATAAAACTGTTTATAATATTTAATACAGTAGAAACTCTATTGTCGGAGCATTTATTGTCTGAATTTTCAATTATCCGACCTCAAAGCAACTCTCCCAATTCCTTTTAAACCCATTATTTCAACCTTTCGATTATCCAACCTTTCTATTGTCCAACCAAATTGTTGAGGGTGGGATAATAGAGGTTCTACTGTATTATTTGTTTCATTACTAGGATGGGCAAAATGTGTAATCATGGTCTTATATATCCACCTAATATTAGTTTTACAAATAACCTTATTATCACAGATGTCATTTGATTTTTTGGCAAATTTGATTACATCAACTGCTATAATTAGGTCACTGGTACTTGAGTAGCTTCACACAAAATTCTGAGTAGCAGATTTTCAGGTCCTAGGCTCTTGCAATATGGATAACCAGACCAGATTATCAGCCGAGTGAAATGTCAAATTATAAAGAAAATTTTAAAAATCATTACTGTATATGAAGAATTGTAAACATGTGTACAAATTAAAAATTTGTTTTTCTGATTGGTTGTTCAAAACCAGTGTCAGACTATACAAAAAGAGCAAGCCATATTAAGTTGTATGACCTCAATTGATGTATTGTTCATGTCCAGTCATAAAACACAGAACATTATCTTTTCATTCCCAACTAGTATACAGAAGAAATGATAAAGAATTCCTTATACTATAGGTAAATAAAACTGATACAGTATTATGTAGATGTAACAAATGAAGTCAAAATATAAGATGCATTAATAATTAATACGACTCTCATAGTTTTTGTCATTATTTTTGTATGTTTCAGTGTTGTTTTTGTAATAAAATTGTTCTTTTATATATCAAAATATATTTCTTTCTTTTTGTATTGTTAAGTTTTCTTGGCACAATATCTCCTTTCCTACATTACTGAAGGCACATCTGTACTGTACAAATACAGCCCAATCTCTATACTGACTAATTTCCCCTGGCTGAAAGGCAGAGTCTCAGGAATGTCTATTTGTCAATGTGCTTGGGATTCTTTTACTTGCCAATGGGGAACGGACTGAATGATAGGGGACCGCTGTTTGAAGTGGTCCCCCAAAGCTGATATGTATCTGCCTGGGATTGAAACCAGATCCCTCTGTGTTTGTTAGCGAGTGTGTTACCCAGTAGATCACAGTAGCAGATACCATCAGTTTCATTAAACACCAAAGTTGGCATTCATGAAAATCTCAAACTCTTTCGCAATCCTAATCTTTACTCAATGCTACCCAAGTATAAACTAAAAGCTTGGGTTTTATGTTCTGTTCAACAGCCAGGGTCATATTGGGACTGGTGCTCAATGTTGTCACTTGTGGGAGGCAAACCCAGGCAGAAGTGACAACCTGTAGCTGGATGCCACACATGCTAACCACTGGGCTACTCGGGACTTCTCATAGTGTGTGATAATATTGCTGATGCAAATGGAGCAGTATAAGTTTTAGAACATAGATGAGATTTTCTGCTATATAACAGCAGGGAAATTTTGTGAGATAGGAAAATAGGAGTCCATAAACTTGAATATTCAAGCAGCAGAAGCCTCACTGAACTTTTTGAGACAGCTGAATACTGTAACACTAGAAATGTGTTAATTTTACCTTTTCAAATGAAGTTCAAATAATTTATTAAGGAAGTGTGTTCACAAGTGGCTGACACATAAGGTGTTGTTCATATGGTTAAATATTCCACTGTAAGAAATGGCCTGTTGATAATGATTTTGGACAAGTGTCAAAATTTAACCTTAAGGTTATTAGTCACCATGGGCATGATACTCCATCCTTACACTGTTAGACTGACAGTCTTCAGATGGTCATAATTAGAGTAAGAAATTTAAAATTTTCCACATATCTGAAATTCGCCGCAAGTGGAAATACAAATAAAATAAATGAATTGAGGCGAGATTTGTTGAATGTTTAGTAGATTAAGGCTTTTTGAACTGAAAAATGCCAAGTTTAAGACATAACATCATTTTTTCCATAGTATTAAGTAAAGTATTAGAGGTGGCGAATTTTAGATTTCTGGCAAATTTTAAATTTCTTACTCTATACCATCAGGTAAAAGTGTATGGAACAAAAACATTCATAATATTTAGAAATTAATATCTATTTCACTCTACTTCACGTTGACACTAACAAAATCAACAAGGTATGAACTGTTTGTGTTTTTTTTCCCATTTTGAGTTATCATAAAGGTGATAATAACAATACACACATATAAGTTTATATATTTTATATATAATAGAATCATCATCCACTACCGTTAAATGACAAAAATATCAATAATATTTACCTGAGGAACATCTATATTTAGATCTTAATCTTTTCTTTTTTCCCTTAAAGAAAATATAACGTGCACACAAAAACCACTGCAAAAAAAAATTATAACACAAATGCTACCTCAATACAACAACATCATGAAAAGGTTTGTCCATTTGATAATCCTCCTCTTGATACAACAATTTTGATTTCATTTTCTGGCTAAGAATTTTGGTTTAAATCAAATGTTATATGCTATTACTACAACTAAAATACACAGTCTTATATAATTAGAGAGTTCAAAAGTAGTGAATAAGATAATTCAAACGTTAAACTAGCTACATTACTGTTACAGTATCAATTTATACATATACACCAAGCCTGAAGTCAGTACTATTTCTGTGTCACCTCACCAGTAAATTATGTAACGATTGGTTACATTCTATGTACACTACTTGGCTTGGGAATTGGAGACAATTAAAATAGAATACTTTTGTTTAATATGCTAGTTTGGTGAAATCAGGGTGGATTTTGATTAGAATGTGCATGGACATCAGCACAAGTTCTAAATATACTTTACATGAAAAAAAAACTAAACTAGTTCTCCTTCTAGAAGACTTTACATATACAGTTGAACTTTTCACAAGACATTAATTTTAGCTATTTGTGCCGATGAGCAGGGCCTTGAAAATAAATTCCTAGAGAAATTTCAAATCTGTATTAAAACTATTAATATCTCCAAGTAGCCAATAGCAAAAATTAATTTTAGTGAATTTCTTAAAAATAAAGAATCAGTAAAATTTTCTTTTAGATAAAATTTTTACTTACAGTAAATAATTGCTACTTGAAATTGATTCTCTTAATCGCTACATAACCTATCAACATACTGTTTTCAAAACTTGATATATTTGTATCATTTACGCTGATGGTCAATTAAAGTCATGTGTCAAATTAAGAAGCTAGGTTCTAGCCAAACTGAATCCTATGATAGAACATTTATTATAACTAACTTTGCTATTACTTTGTTATAATAACACTAGTTGGAATACACTGTATCCCTTTTAAATAGAACCATAACAAGTAGAATTTTCTCTAAAACATAAACATAAATATCAGGAGTACAGTCCTCCCCAGTGAACGTTCCTGTTTCATCTGGGAATTTGGGTTGGGTAGAAGTACTGAACAGTAGATATTTTGAAAAGGTATTAATTTTAGCTAATGAGCTTGGAGAGTGACCATTCTTCCTTAGTGAAATTTAAAATTTGTATATATCTCTTCAGTAGAAACCAACTACTGGTGAACATTAATTCTAAGGAATTTGCTAAAAATTAAGAACTGCGTGAATTTCTTCTATCTATAATTTCTGCTTCTAGATTATATATCTGGCACCTCAGGTTCACTTTAACAGGGCTGAATTGTATTAACAATACTGTACAAGTTTCATTAAATGAGATTTTATGTAAATTTTAATGATATTACAGTAATCATTTACACTGCTATGTTATGTGTAACAATTTTCACATACATGATTTCAGATATATACATTCAACAATATGACACTAAAGCCTAAACTTCAACAAAGCCCAAAGCATTCTTTATATTGTATTAAAAAAAATCAGAACACCAAATAAACGAGCACTACATTGTCTGTGCAACTGAGAAAGAACTGTGACACTCCCTATAGTATGAAAAATTCACTACTGAGGAAAAATTGCTTTTATTTACAAATATAGGACATTTATCACAAATGTTTACATAGGATAGCATGAAGTGGCTCCATTCATGTAGTGGGTCGATTTTTCAAGAAATACCACCCAAATAAAACAATAATGTATTCTTGAATGATACAATTTTGGAAATACTTCAAAATTCATAGATACATTACAACATACCAGATTCGGTTGTTTTGATGCTTAATTCTAAAGTTTAAATATTTAATTTGAACTTTTTCACCCTAGTGAAGGAAAATAGCCTGGCAATAACAGCATCATGATACATTCACAAAGCAAATTTAGTGTTCATTATCTAATGGCTATTTTTTTTCTGCTAAATGTTTTTCATAAACTTTCAAATACAGTAAATCTCTAACTATGACATATGTTACTAGTAACTTAATACCATTACTTTCTTCTATATGTCTAACATATATAATGGTCTTTGTAATTGACCTTTTTCATAGCACTTAAAAAATATAAAAAATCAATCCACATCATGCTAATTACTGTGACACTTTCCACTCATTTATCTTACATAGTAATCGCATAATTTACATGAATATTACTTCTTATTGCTCAAGTTTAGAGGGAGGAAGAGAAGGCTATTCATATATTCATATTTTTTTGTAAATAGCTCTTCCTTATGAGAAGGCCCATTGAAACCTTTGTTGATTGGGCCTAATTTCTTCAATAAAATATTGTTTATGTCAGAAAAAAAGAGGAGCAGGGAGGGCTAAGTGCTATTACTTAACTCTCACATCTGTGGTCGCTGGTTCAAACCCAATTTATGGCAACATGTGTGATGTAATGAAGGCTAGTACTGACATGACCTCAAACATTGACCTTTAACCTTAACTTTTAAGGGTGTCCCCAGCAGCAAATGTCACATACTTTAGTAAATGTTCACATTTCAATCTTGTACGTATAGGTTAATGGCCAAGTAAGTGTTCAATATTAGAAAATAACAGATTGTTTATGAGGTCCTGAAGGGACAGAGTCAACAATCCATTATTTTCTAATATTGAACACTTACTTGGCCATTAACCTATTTAAATTACACCTCAACCCTACTTTGTAATTCTTAAGATGTTCAACATTATGACTCTTCATTTTTACAACCTAGCTGATTTTTAATTAAGTGTGGATGCACAGGCTCATTCTCATGAAAACTGGTGGGGAAGAAAAACTAACAAACACGTGAATTTGTTTCAAATGAAAATATTGGTTGAACAACTGAAGAACTATTACAACCTACAACGCTACGTGTGAATTAATGCAATAAAAATACAATTATTATTATAGGAATAAAAGACATATTCGAGTGCTTTATGATGGTTTTAAACTATCGAGCGGCTAAATATTAAAGCCACGAAGCCCGAAGGGCTGAGTGCTTTAATACAGCCGATCGATAGTTTAAAACCATCATAAAGCACGAGAATTTGTCTTTTATTCCTATTCTAAAATGGTTATATTAATAATTTGGTCAAAATAAGTGGTAAATCTTACGGAAAAAAATCAAAACAAATCCAACGCCATGTTGGCTGTTCCATCAATACCACATACATAGTGATATCTATTGTAAAAATATAGGATATTTGTTACTCTATTTTCACAGAATCTGTAAAGAAATATTGGGAGATTGTCACTGTAGATACTTTCACCTTGTTGTAAGCTTTAAAACGATATGCTATTTATTAAAATCAAGCAAAAAATAACAATTTTATGAATATTTTAACCGCGAGTCGTTTGTTTACATTTGTACGCGAAGGGACGATGTACGAGATTTCAACAGCGTGCTTTATTTACCGTTCTATATTCGCCGTTCAAGCATTGTGCAAAAGACGTGTCCAAGGTCACTGCGCAGCGTACCATTTTAGAATATAATACACTGTCATCTTGAAGATAAAGAAATCAATTTACACCACTAAGTACAACTGATGTGATTTCAATTATATGGGTTTAATACAACTGCTGATACAACTGACAGGGTTATTATTCACAATGGCTATGTTAAGGGACTTGTAAAAATATAACCAATGTAATAGAAATATAAGAAATTGATCACAATTTTCAAGCAATCATCATTGTAATAGTAACTATTTATTACATCTACATGTATTACTATTTTTGTTGATTGCAATGGTTCCGTCTTGCTTTCAAAGTGCGGTATATTTGATTTGACAGTCTCAGATTATTTGCCAGTTTAAAATATATATTTATGTTGTGACATCTCAGTTCAAATATGTAGCCATATTAAATTATTATAATGATTCTAATATCATTAAGAAAATGGAATATTTTAGTGGTGAAGAGTACAATCAAAATATTCTAAAACTAGATGAATGCTTTTGCTAACAAAAGCGAAGCGTCCCTGAGAGTTTAAAATGCCTTGTGGTTTTAATAAGCATGCTGTAAAGCTAAGAATGCACAAAGCTGTACCGTACTGTTACATAAAGCAACCCCCTTAGTGATATCATGACAGGGAAAATCCTACAAAGGTCTTCTTTAATTAACATAAACAAGCGTTGTAGACATAGACAAGCTGGAGAAAGTGTTGTACATTGGATGTACAACATTGGATGTAACTTTAGTAAATTTTGTGTAAATGCTACAAAGCATTTCAGTAACGAGTATTGATAACTTCATATATAATCATGTGTGCAAGTATGTATTGCTATTTAGATTGTCCACAAGGTTTTGCAATAGGTTTTAATACATTGTGAAAGCATAAAAGCAACAATAAAGGCAAAAGCTATTTCATGACCCCAGTTTGACCCATACATGGGGGTCAGGAGGTAAAACTAACCGGCTATTTAGACTGTCCACATATGGTTTCCCAAGACCTCTTAATACATTCCGAAGCTGTAATAGCAACAATGAAGGAGATATCAGGTAAAAACTCCAAAACAGCTATTTATGACCCCAGTTTAGCCTATAAGGGGGGGGGGTAAAACTGACTGGCTATTTAGACTCTCCACATAAGCTTTCCCAATACCTCTTAATACATTCTGAAGCTATAAAAGCAACAATAAAGGAGATATAAGGCAAAAACTCCAAATCAGCTATTTTATGACCCCAGTTTAACCCATAAGGAGGGGTCGGGGGGTAAAACTGACCGGCTATTTAGACTCTCCACATATGGTTTCCCAATACCTCTTAATACATTCTGAAGCTATAAAAGCAACAATAAAGGAGATATAAGGCAAAAACTCAAAATCAGCTATTTTATGACCCCAGTTTGACCCATAAAGGGGGGGCCGTGGGGTAAAACTGACCGGCTATTTAGACTCTCCACATATGCTTTCCCAATACCTCTTAATACATTCTGAAGCTATAAAAGCAACAATAAAGGAGATATAAGGCAAAAACTCAAAATCAGCTATTTTATGACCCCAGTTTGACCCATAAGGGGGGGCCGTGGGGTAAAACTGACCGGCTATTTAGACTCTCCACATATGGTTTCCTATTACCTCCCAATACATTTTATGGCTCTAAATGCAATACTTAAGAAGATAATAGGGGGGTTGACCTAAATTTAAGGCTCTCAGATTGGAAGGTGTGAGGAAATCACCCATAAATGAGACATTTTTCAAGGGATTGCTCTCAAAATCTAATCAGCTCGCGTTTTCGATAGTATGAACAGGTGTGTCAAATTATAAGGCTGTGTAGCAAGTAGTTTTTCCTGAACTGTGATGACGGGGGGGTGTACTGAAAAAAATTGTTTTTGATCATGTGACCTTCATAAAGGTCAAAGGTCAAATTTAAGCATGCAGAAAAATTTTCCCACGCCTAAGGTATATAAGTGCCAAATATGGTTTGAAACCTTCTAATAATAAGGGAGATATTCAAGGGAGACCATAATGCGGCGGCGGCGGTGGCGGCGAGGAAACTGAGGCGAAAACAAATAAGCGCCCTTTCAGGGACGCTTAATTAAAAGCCAAGATACATAGTTTTAAAATTTTATGCTATTTTCTTGTCATCCATCAAATTTTATGATATGTGTCACAAATAGAAATTTGGCTTTCTACAAAAATCACAACATAAAAATCCCCGCTTTTAAATTCATTGTTGATTTATCATTCATATTTAATTTACTTACTACTCAGTGTACCACTTAGGACCTTTACAGTACACAATTTTCATATTGTCTTAAAGCACCTCAAAATTAAATACGTATATGAATAACAACAGTAAATATTAAATAAAGCAAACATAGTATCTACAACACAACATAAAGCCAATTTTTTAATCCAAGGAGATACAACAACCAATATAGACATAAATGACAAACTCTATTCTACCAAGCACGTTAAAAAAAAATTGAAAAACATCAGATTTTTTTTAACATTTGTACAGAATAAGTAATATGTATAACATAGTATCATTCTTCAGTAACTGCCCTGGTGCAACAATTTTTTTTTTTTTCCAAAATGTAATTGTCATAACAATAAATACAGTTTCTATAATCCGAAGTTACACAACAAATTTAGTAGTGTAAGAGTAGTATAACAGGTAACAAAACAAGGCTGAGTAAAAATTAGTATTATTACAAGGTATCTTACTGTGTACTCTAGTGGGTAAATTGTATGGCTGTGTGAACATCGATATTGAATGTAAAAATATTTCAATATCGGGTGATATCGGGGGATAATATTGTCTACTAACCAGTCCGAATCCGGGAGACTGAAAACGTTTTATTTTTAGTATATCCCCATTTGAATGGAAACCAGAACAGGAAGTAAAATTAACCAAAACAAAGCAGTTCCAATTCAAAAACGTTTGAAAATCTAAAAAATATGAGGTAAAAGTTTATAATTTCTTGAGATTTAGGGTTTATTTCAAATATTTTAAGTGTAAGTTTTACTTTATGCATCAGTTGGCGATATTGATATAGTATATTACGCACTTATACATTGATATCGGCAACCCACTCTCAAAACAATAAATATCTGCATTGTTGATAAACAATTTACCCACTAGTGTACTCATAATTGTGTACAGCCACTGCAAAAATGTAAATGATAATATTTCTTTATGTTTTTTTATAAATTTTTAAGATTTTACTACATTTGTACCATATATAAGATCCCAATTGGAAAAAATCTCAAATATTCATCAGTACTGTTTGCATTAATTTATGATCCCTTGATCTATTGAAAAGGGAGGGGGATAGTTGCAGAGGGGCATTTATTACAGAAATAATACCATTAAGAAAATGGAATTCTACCCATATTAAGGTATTACAATTACAGTTATTGTATTCTTCACATATATGGACTACGTTTTGCATTAAAAATGTTCCCTCTTATGTTCTACATATTTCACTTACTGAAGTCAAGACACCTCGTAACTATTTGATAATTGTTACACATTCATACATTTCTAAATGAATAAATGCTTATGTCTGTCCGTCTGAAGCCTGTAGCCAACCAAATCATCGCATGTAGACCAACACACACCAATTGAATTGAAAAATAACTTAAAGTTTGGTGAATTATTGAATTAAAATTTTTTTATCTGTGCCTATTCTCAACAAGCTCTAATCTGTACTTTCCAATCATATACATTTAATTAAAACCTAAACAACGGTTGTGAAAAAAAAAATGATCATATATTAATTCAGAATTATCAATAGTTCAATAACCCTGAAAAATAACCATGTTCTATATCAATTTGTTTACATATGACACAAAGGAAGATATCTACATACTTTAGTCTCTTGTAGATTTTTTCTTACACTTTACGCAAACTTTCAATGTGAACTTCAGGATGACTTTGAGTAAGTACTTTATTTGATTCATTAACATAAAGCCTGCTGAGTGGTCACTTTATTCCATTTACAAAAATATAACATTACTTGTTGCAATAATTGAAGCTAGTGTACGTACACATGTATGCAGCTTACGACACCTGATGGCCGATTTGCGACAGCGATTTTTTCCCCTTCTTCCCATTTATGTTTGGTTGTTTACATGTATCCGACTCCAATTTGCAACATCTGACGCCTGATTTTTCCACTCTGGGAGGGAAAAAGTCTGATCAAAAGTGAATTTAGATGTAGGTTTACAAAATATTGAGAAGGTCGGGAAAAAATTCGCCATCGCAAATTGGCCGTGGGATGTAGTAAACCGCATACATGTGTATGTACATTAAGGTTACATGAACCCTCTTCAGTTGTTAGTTTAAAATACCTACATACAGAGTCTTGTGTTTTTTAAACCAGTGTACGATATACAGGTAGAGGTGGAAATAATGTCTAGGTACAAACTTAAGCTCTTTTAGCTAAAGATCTGTATACTTCCAATTAATTCCCAGTGAAATTTACAATCTGATTAATCTCTACTCTAGAAACTGATCACTGGTGAAAATTACTACCTATGTAAATTTCTTAAAAGTTGAAACTTGGTTGACATTTTGTTCTAGTCAGAAATTGTACTTAATATACAGTACTTTACACAAACGTGTGAACTAAAAAAGCTTCAGTGTCAAAATCTCGACTCAAACAAAACTTACTGGCTGCAAAATTCTTCAGGAATGAGCCAGAAGAAAAACCTTGATTATATTTCACTGATTTGGTTGATCTTACACACAATACTAATGTTTTTCCTTCCTTTTGTTGCTAAAATATGTAGCAATCGGGCCAAGTGAAGAACTTCACCTACTGAATTGAACTGTCTCACATTCCAGCTACATTTGTGATTTTGTGAACATTTCAAAAATATGTATCAATTGCAACAGCTGCTATAGAGTAAGAAATCTAAAATTCGCCAAATATCTGAATTTTGCCACATGTGGAAATGCTAAGAAAATAAATGAATTGTGAGATTTGTTGAATGTATAGTAAATCAAGGCTTTTCGAACTGAAATATACCAAGGTTAAGACAAAGCATGATTTTCTTCATAGAATTACTGGTAACTAAGGTCTTAGAGGTGGTGAATTTTCGATTTCTTACTCTAAATTTCCGGTGGTCATTGTTATCTGCTTTGATGAATGTTACAATTCTTTGTCCTTACTATGTACTTTTCCATTATTACAATATGTGTACTTAAAATGCAAGGCAAATGTGATTGAAAAATTTCTTAGACAACAACCCTGTGGCTAACTGTCGTAAAGTATATTATGTTTAAAAGAAAGACGACTTAAACGTGTTAATATCAGGCATATATTTTAGGTAATATGTTGTGAGGTGCAAAAAATAAAAAGTGCAGACATTACAAAGAAGCATATATTCAGTGGATGATATAGTGCTGTAGAGCAAGTAAAATCAAACTGGTTTGATAAATAAATAGATTATGGTACATCATTTATACAACAGGGGTTTTAATTTGAAGCACTATATTCAATCCATTATATTTAGTTTCAGATTGTATAGGGTTAATTTAAACTTGAAAAATATGTACAGGCTAAATAAAAGCAGGTTATTTTATATATATATAATAATATGGCACATGATTGTTTTGACAAGGTATTTGTTGATATTTAAGAGTATATTTTGCTGAAGACAAACTGCTAGGGGTTAAACTAAATATTTTCCAGTGTATTTTGAGGTTTTCTTTGTGTTGTAGGCAAAATAAGCAAGAAACAAAAACTAGCATGACAACACAAAACTATGTCACCAGAGAAAACAAATATTGAAAAGTGCTCAACAGAAAAAGTATGCTTCGAGGATACACGTCTGAAAATATAATGAAGCACACCAAGAATAAAAACATGGGAACTTCCCCCCCCCCCCCCCCCCCTCCCCCTGGAAAGATACTGGCCTTGCTAAAGTTTGTTCAGGCCAAAGTTCTACGTTTACAGTTTTATTTTCCATTCAACAGTTATGGTCCGAGTGGAACAGGTCCTCCGCATTGCCACTTGCGTGGGTCAAACCCACACAGAAGTGACAGCCGGTGATTAAATACTACACATGTTAATGAGTAGGTCACTGAGGACTCTTACTTTAGTATGGAGTTTCCTTATAAATCTATAATGGCACAGTGAACTGATTCATATAATGGTATTTGCATTAAGACACTGCCAAGACAGAAAATCTAGTAACCTTTGCTCAAAATCACACTCTCAGCCATACCTCTCCAGGTATATGTTATAGGCCAAATTAAAATCCAGGCACATTTTAAATCCACCTGGAATTGGTCCACTTGGTCCAGCTGAATTTTAAACCTGCCTAGATAGATTTTAAATTCACCTAGGCGAAATCAAAACTTTAATTTGGCACAGACAGATTTTAAATTTTCCTAGGTGAGACCACCAATTTGATTTCACAGAGGTATGATTGTAATTTTAATTAATTTGACTTCCTGATGTATTCACTGCATGCATTCTCTTTTCTTTATATCCAAGACTAAGAGGATCTAATATTTCAACCCAGGTACTGATTCAATAAAGATTATGGATTCTGTCACTCTACACAACAAGGTAACAACTCTCTATCTGGAAAGTGAGCATCACCTAACATAGTGACTTAACGTGGTAATTTGACACATACACCTCAATGGTCCAAAAAGGAGGGACATACCAATCACATAATGGTTACAGAATCAACAGTAGGGCATCATCTGACACTATTCAATACCATACAAGGTGAAGGTGATGTAGCCAAGTCAATTACTGAAACGTATCAATTTAAAACTTTTTCAGTAATTTCAGAATAAAGTTTTGGCCATGTTTGTTCATATGTCTTTAGCTGTTAGTTTTGTAAAATTGATTTGACTTTGTTGGCAAAGTTCATTTATAGCTTGCATTTGTATCAAAGCATATTTCAATGAAAACAAATCCTTTTACCAGTAATTATCTGTAAACATGCAAAAATAAGGATTTTCTGTTCAAGTTTTGCCAAGTTATGACAGGGAGCAGAATATAAGTGTTTTATGAATTACAAAGCCTTTGTGTCCATGTTTAAAAAGGCTTTTATTGTAAATCTAAGCCTTATATAAGACTAGATATAGATTAATTTTTGTGCAATATCAGCTGAGAATTTCTCAAAAATGCTGCACTAAACATAGGACCTGTGTGCTGGTATCATATGTTAATATTTCACTTATATTTTTATAACTGTACATGTAAATACATTTCAAAGAAATTTATGAGTAATTTATAATCAGTTAACATGAAAATCCACAATTTTAGCTTGCATGATTGTTTTTATATGTTATTTACTTCCTTTATAGGAGCCTGATAATATCAGATTACTACTTACAGCATATTTACAGTGCAATATTGAGTACATAACTTGGCATTTGTCTTTCACTAGACAAATAACAAAACTATAACAAAACTGTGAGAGTAAATATAAACAGCACCACCAATTTATGACTGCAAGAGCAAACATGACAGGGAAAAAAACCTCAAAAATATTTTTAAAAAGCTTGTGCCTGTCGAGGAAAAAAAAAACGGTTTAATTTTTAGGACTTCTGGTTTATACATGTACTTCAAACTGAGGTTAAACCGAGCAAAAAAATATTAATGCACATATAAAAACAGGACATGCAAAATCAGACAGTACATAAAGCCACATGTGCAAACATAAGTGAGTATTATTGGCTTGTGTTAAGTGATCCAAGTCATGCAGTGCTTTAGTTTTGTTTTTTATACTCTATTCTGCTCAATTCAGTTTGGAACGTTACTCTAGTAAAGATTGATTACTTCTATATTTCTACAATTGTTTTTAATCAATCTTTTTTTTCAATTTTTGTAGTACACCTGCCTCTGAAACCTTTATACTATTCCACTTTCAGACACTAAAATACTCTACACTTATTTGGAGTATATAACAGTTGACATAAATTAATTCCAATCATTTATGAGAAGGGAGAAATGAACTTGAATTGAAAATACTTTAATATTAATAAGTTTAATATTTTCAGTGATGTTTGATATGTCATCCACTGTAACCTTATTACCACATCTGTAAATTTAACTGGTTGAAATTAAATCACATCGTCCATAAGTAGACATATGGGCCAGTTCAGAGGGCTATATGACTTTTGATGGCCCTGCGCTCAAAAGACGAGCTGCCACCATTGCTCTTACTTGAATACCCTTCCACTTTCAACAATAAGTTATATAAACGTTTCAGGTATAAAAAAAATTTTTGATTGAGCAAAACATCCACCACTCTGGCAAAATAGCCTTTGTTTTATACATTTTGGACTATAGAGGTTCTAAGATCTTAATATTTTTCAAAACTGCCCATATTTATTCACCAAACATTGCAGCAGCATTTTCAATTTCTCTAGCCACAGTCCATTTTGAAGCACCACTAGTAGGCGATAAGTCCAAACTCCCAAAACTTGACATCATTCCCGTTAACAGTTCTCCTTCCCACTTCCTGTTTATGCCCCTTCCCACATTTCCCTCAAGGGTAATCCCACTCCCTCCAACTACATTTTTCATTTTTGATGAGGCTACTTGTTTTTCCAAAGCACTTGTTCTGGCCTTAACCCCACTGGGTCCTTGTATGGCTGATGAAGCCGCTGCCTTGGTAGATTTGGGAGTCAGAAACTTCTTTCTCAAAAACTGATGATGTAAAGATCGCGGAGAGGATCCACTGCTATTACTTGAACGTGCTCTCTCTGCTATTCCTAATGATAACCGATCACGACTTAATCGACGTAAGTCCCGGTGAAGATTCCTTTTCTTGCCGTTTTTGCCCTTCTTGTTGACCTTCCTGGCAGAGGAGATGCTTTTTGTGCTAGAATCTAAGATAATATGCGTGCTACTTGTATCGCTGCGTTTATCTGAGAGGCACAGGTACTTTGTTGCCTGTGTAGAAATGTTTACTCGCTCATTTGATAATTTCAGTGAAGCATTTGCATCAGCTTTTATTAAGACTTCAGGTACGTTACTTGCTTTTGGCTGTTGCATCGTTGCGTCAACCTTTTCTTCAGGTACACCTGAAGACCCAGTTGGTCTCTCCACTGTTTGAGACTTGTACTTTGAGTGATGGTGCTGATGCTTCAGTAATACTTTATACACATTGTATGGCACAGGTTTCTTAAATAAAATTGGCACTTGACTCTGTAAACCAACCGTTCCAAGTGGTTTCAAACAAGAAGAATTTGAGCCAGTCATCTTGTTTGTCATGCCATGTTCTAACTCTGCTGGAGCATTCTGGGTTTCACTTCCTTCTGGATGAGTATGCTTTTCACTGATGTTTTCCTTTTCTTCATCTTTATCAATTTCTTTCTCCTCCTCTTTTGCATCTGAGGAATCATCCCCTCCTTCTGAAACATTCTCTTTCTTCTTCTCTTCTGGCTTTTCCATTGGTTTTGGCTTGGCAGGTTTATCCTTCAAGAACACCACAATAACAGAGATGTTGTCTCCAGATCCTTTCTCCTTTGCCCTCTGTGAAAGCATTCTTGCCACATCAGCCTTGTCGTCTGTTTTTTCCAGAAATTTATAAATGTCATTGGCAACATCGTCAAAACTCATGGTGTCCCATAATCCATCACAGGCCAAAACAATGTAATCTTCCTCACCTGACAGATTGATAGTATTGATATCTGGCTGTGCACATACAAAAGGTTTAAATTCTGGATCACCTGCAAAAAAATAATTTTGTATGGATTAGATTTTATAACTATACTTATAGGTTAGCAACTGGCATTTGTTTGCATAAACAAACTAGAGGAATGCTTTTGCTAACAAAAGCGAAGCATCCCTGAAAGTTTAAAATGCTTTGTGGGTTTAATAAGCATGCTGTAAAGCTAAGAATGCACAAAGCTGCGCCGTATGCTTTCCCAATACCTCTTAATACATTCTGAAGGTATAAAAGCAACGATAAAACCCCAGTTTGGCCCATGGGGGGGGGGGGATAAAACTGACTGGCTATTTAGATTCTCCACATATGCTTTCCCAATACCTCTTAATACATTTTGAAGGTATAAAGGCAACAATAAGGGAGATATAAGGCAAAACTCCAAAGCAACTATTTTATGACCCCAGTTTGACCCATAAGGGGGCGTCAGGGGATAAAACTGACCGGCTATTTAGACTCTCCACATATGCTTTCCCAATACCTCTTAATACATTCTTAAGCTATAAAAGCAACGATAAAGGAGATATAAGGCAAAAACTCCAAAGCAGCTATTTATGACCCCAGTTTGGCCCATAAGGGGGGGTCGGGGGGTAAAACTGACCAGCTATTTACACTCTCCACATATGCTTTCCCAATACCTCTTAATACATTCTGAAGCTATAAAAGCAACAACTAGACTAAGGACGCATCTGTGGCCAGATGCTGGATCTATCCACCGACAAAGGCCAACTAACATAGTTTAGAAGATAAAAAGCCTTTTTTCGTTAATAAGCAAGCTAAAAGCACTTTTAAATTTGGCTACTCTTATTTGACCTGTAGCAGGGGCCCAAGGTGAAGTCTGACCACATCAAAAGATTCGCAGCCCATGATTTCCTATAAGTCGTTTTCACATTGCAAACCTCTAGGACCAATAAGATGCAGGAGGGGCCCAAGGTCAAATCTGACCACATGAAAAGATTTGCAGCCCATGACTTCCTATAAGTTGTTTTCATATTAATGAGTTATTTGAGAAATACTGGCTATCTGCAATACTTCTAGAGATAATTCGCATTTACTCATTTTGAGTAGGTGAATAATTAGCTACGGGTCTGAAACTTCACCAAGTGAAAGGTCTCTCAAAAGTAGGCGAATGAGTTATTTGAGAAAAATTGGCTATCTACAATACTTTTAGAGATAATTCGAATTTACTTATTTTCAGTAGGTGAGTAATTACCTACGGGTCTGGAACTTCACCATGTAAAAGCTCTCCCAAAAGTAGATGAATGAGTTATTTGATAAAAATTGGATATCTGCAATACTTTTATAGATAATTAGCATTTACTCATTTTGAGTAGGTGAATAATTAGCTGCAGGTCTGAAACTTCACCAAGTGAAAGGTCTCCCAAAAGTAGGTGAAGGAGTTATTTGACAAAAATTGGCTATCCGCAATACTATTCAGAGATAATTCACATTTACTCATTTTCAGTAGGTGAGTAATTACCTACGGGTCTGGAACTTCACCATGTGAAAGCTCTCCCAAAAGTAGATGAATGAGTTATTCGATAAAAATTGGATATCTGCAATACTTTTATAGATAATTAGCATTTACTTATTTTGAGTAGGTGAATAATTAGCTATGGGTCTGAAACTTCACCAAGTGAAAGCTCTCCCAAAAGTAGGTGAATGATTTATTTGACAAAAATTGGCTATCTGCAATACTTTTAGAGATAATTCTCATTTACTCATTTTCAGTAGGTGAGTAATTACCTACGGGTCTGGAACTTCACCATGTGAAAGCTCTCCCAAAAGTAGATGAATGAGTTATTCGATAAAAATTGGATATCTGCAATACTTTTATAGATAATTAGCATTTACTCATTTTGAGTAGGTGAATAATTAGCTACAGGTCTGAAACTTCATCAAGTGAAGGGTTTCCCAAAAGTAGGTGAAGGAGTTATTTGACAAAAATTGGCTATCTGGAATACTTTTAGAGATAATTTGCATTTACTCATTTTGAGTAGGTGAGTAATTACCTACGGGTCTGAAACTTCACCAAGTGAAAGCTCTCCCAAAAGTAGGAGAATGAGTTATTTTACAAAAATTGGCCATCTGCAATACTTTTAGAGATAATTTCCATTTACTCATTTTGAGTAGGTGAGTAGTTACCTACGGGTCTGAAACTTTACCAAGTGAAAGCTCTCCCAAAAGTAGGTGAAGGAGTTATTTGAGAAAAATTGGTTATCTGCAATACTTTTAGAGATAATTCGCATTTACTCATTTTGAGTAGGTGAGTAATTACCTACAGGACTGGAACTTCGGCATGTGAAAGCTCTCCCAAAAGTAGGTGAATGAGTTATTTAAGAAAGATTTGCTATCTGCAATACTTTTAGAGAAAATGCAGAATTACTCATTTTTAGTAGGCAAGTAATTTAGCCACAGGCCTAATTTAGACATAAAGCCTACCAATAGAATACTGTGGTGCACCCTGTAATATACCTTGCAAACTTGAGAAGGCTAGCTATAATATTTTTTTTCGTTAGAGCGGTAATGGTGAAATCTCTCTACACACTACAGCTATCCAGTGGATACAATGATTTACTCAACAGTGAGAACCTGAAAGTAGATATTGGTAAGTTATGCCATGACATAGAGCCTAGAGGTCTGCAATTTCACTCTGTTATAGCTGACCAAAAATTATGTGAATAACATATTTAAACAAAATACTGTAAATTTAATAGTTTTCACGTTATAACTGATTTACTCAACAGCGATAACCTCAAAGTAGCTATTACTCAGCTATGCAATGAGCTACATGTCTGAATTTTTTCTATGTTATAGCTGACCCAAAATTAGGTGAACAACATATTTAAGCAAAATACTGTAAATGCAATAGTTTTCAAGTTACAACTGATTTACTCAATAGTGAGAACCTGAAAATAGCTATTGCTCAGCTATGCCATGAGCTATAAGTCTGTAATTTCACGACGTTATAGCTGACCCTAAAGTAGGTGAACAACATATTTTAACAAAATACTCCAAATGCACTATTTTTCAAGTTACAAGTCATTTACTCAACAGTCAGTACCTGAAAATAGCTATTGTTCAGTTGTGCCATGAGCTACAGGTCTGTAATTTCACTATGTTATAGCTGACCCAAAAGTAGCTGAATAACATATTTATACTAAATTCTCTAAATGCAATAGTTTTCCAATTACAACTGATTTACTCAATAGTGTGAACTTCAAAGTAGCTATTACTCAGCTATGCAATGAGCCACAGGTCTGGAACTTCACTATGTTATAGCTGACTCCGAAATAGGTGAATAACATATTGAAACAAAATACTCTAAATGTAATACTTTTCAAGTTATAAGTAATTTACTCAACAGTGATAACCTAAAAGTAGCTATTACACAGCTATGCCATGAGCTACAGGTCTGAAATTTTACCATGTTATAGCTGACATAAAAGTAGCTGAATAACATATTTATACAAAATTGTGTAAATGCAATAGTTTTCAAGTTACAAGTGATTTTACTCATGATGGAAGTTACTGAAAAGCCCAAAAGTAGCTATTACTCACTTAGCTATTGAGACAGACACCCAAGTTACTCACCATGTTGTAGCTATGAAAAAAGTATGTATTTTAACAAAATGCTCTAAATGCAACACTTTTCAAGTTATAAGTGATTTAGTGCATGATTTCATGAATTTTAATGCATTTTAGACATTTTTGTCTACCACAGGCCTAATTTAGACATAAATCCTACCAAAAAGATAGGGTGGCGAGTTCTCTAGCATACCAAGCCACCTGCCAAATATGAAAGAAATCTGGAAAGAAATGTGGACTGTAGGTCGCTAACAAGCAATATTCCACATTTTAGACATTTTTGTCTACCACAGGCCTAATTTAGACATAAAGCCTACCAAAAAGATAGGGTGGCGAGTCCTGTACCATATCAAGCCACCTGCCAAATATGAAAGAAATCCGGAAAGAAATGTGGACTGTAGGTCGCTAACAAGAAATCTCTGCGGACGTGGACGAGGGCGCGGACGACAACGATGATAAATCCATAGTATCCCCGCTTCGCGTCGGGGATACAATAAAGGAGATATATGGCAAAAACTCAAAATCAGCTATTTTATGACCCCAGTTTGACCCATAAGGGGGGCCGTGGGGTAAAACTGACCGGCTATTTAGACTCTCCACATATGGTTTCCTATTACCTCCCAGTACATTTTATGGCTCTAAATGCAATACTTAAGAAGATAATAGGGGGGTTGACTTAAATTTAAGGCTTTCAGACTGGAAGGTGTCAGAAAATCACTCATAAATGAGACATTTTTCAAGGGATTGCTCCCAAAATCTAATCAGCTCACGTTTTCGATAGTATGAACAGGTGTGTCAAGTTATAAGGCTGTGTAGCAAGTAGTTTTTCCTGAACTGCGATGACAGGGGGTGTACTTCAAAAAAATTGTTTTTGATCGTGTGACCTTCATGAAGGTCAAATTTAAGCAGGCAGAAAAAATTTCCCACGCCTAAGGTATATAACTGCCAAATATGGTTTAAAACCTTCTAATAATAAGGGAGATATTCAAGGGAGACCATAATGCGACGGCGGCGGTGGCAGCGGCAAGGAAACTGAGAAAACAAATAAGCGCCCTTTCAGGGACGCTTAATTACTCAGGGATTCTTGCAGAAGCTTAAGGCACTCAATCATTATAATAGCTACATTTTATCTTAGATGGATTTTGTAGAAATTGTGTAATCATCTGTTTACATAATCAAACCAAGAAAGGGTCACAAAACTAAGCTTAAATCGCTGTATCTTGTAACTGAAGTTACATGTACCGAGTCCTTTTACCATATAATGATACTGGATCATTAATTGTCTCTGTAATCTGCAGTGGTGATCTGTTCATATATTGGGGAAAGTTTCTGAAAGCTTCTTACTCCCAAGCTAATATTAAAAGGGTATGAGGACACAGGTCTTAGGTCTTGCTACATTCAAGATGACTTACTTCATATGTTTGTCAAAAAGTGGATATAGACTGCTTGTAAATCACATCCTGAATTGGATGTAATGTTAGTAGATATTGTTCAAATCCTGGAACAAACACTGTGGAATTATTTGGATATACTGAATAAATTTTGTTCATGTCAGGGAATAACACTATAGTGTTATTCGAATAAACTGAACATATATTGTTCAGATCATGAAGCAAATGTCCGGAGTTATTTGAACATACTGTACATTTGGATAGAAATGTGTTGTGCTGGTGAGCACTGGATGGATCTTCAGATAGATTACTGAACAGAGTGGACAAACAGGTTTTTAACCGTTAGGTAGATTAAGTACTGTGATCAGGTCAGATTGGTTTCACTACTGTATTTAATCTTATTTTATTAACCATCAGAGTATCTCCGTTGACTGTAATTACTTTGATTGTTGAATAAATTTGTCAAGTAAAACTTTCTGTCTTTTTTACAATTTGAAAGCAACTGGTAATTACTACTACGCTTGCCCCATGATAACAATGGTAACTAATTTTTCACTTTTAACAGACTTTAACTAAATTTGATACTTAGCTTACTTATTTTAAGTAAAACACACTAGGGCACTTATGAACAAAGAGAGCATAACTTTAATGTTTAGACCACACTGAATAGAATTAAGGATGGGGCAGTGGTATGTTTTCCTTTTTAGTATCCCACCAATGCAAAACCAGTCCGATTCTGGGATACTGAAAAACACTACGCTTTAGTGTTGTCCCACTCGAATCAGCTTGTTACAGGAAGTGAAGTTAATGAAAACCAAACATGCTATTCAAAATCGCAATTAAACCTGAAAAATGAGCAAAATATTGGATAAACGGTGAGAATTTCTTCAAGTTTACTGTACCTTTGTGGTATTTGATGTTTTCCAAGCATTTTATCCACCAACAATTGACATGCCAGTAATAATATTTGTTTCAGGATTTTAACGAAATGGTCTTGATTCTGTGGCACCAGTTATACCATCACATCCCTACATATAATATAAGTATACAGTCTCTCACCTATAGCCCGTGATACAGACAGAGTGGCATTGACCCTCCACTGACCAAACCACATGACAAAGCCACCTTGAGACTCTATCCTCTTCCTCTCATCCTATAATATTGACAGACATTCCCACAGTTTACATCAGTGTTGGAATCGTACTTTCAGTGCACAAAGTTTAAAAGAAAAAATTTCTAGGTCACTGGATAAGCACATAAATTTGATTAAACTTTTTTTATGGTAACGCCTGACTTTATATCATTCACAAAATTGAGCTCAATAGGTATAATAGCTATAATACCCCATAGTTTGCCCCAATAAAAGCCCAGCTCTGATATTACCAGTACCAAACTTTTTCCATGCAAAGTTTCAACATAAAAAAAATAAAAACAAATTCTTGGTCTATGGACCATAGAACTAAATGTCACAACTGAAAGATATGTACCACTGGAATATTAAGTAGAATGTGATAACGAGCAAAATCCACGACAAACAATGAGACAACATTGGCTTTTATGCCTTAGGAAGATTATATTTTTATTGGAGAGAGTTGGCATTTTTTAAACAGATAACTAAGCTGATAGTTACTGAATATACTCACCTCTCGTTCTGGTTTATGGGGATCCATGACTTGAAGAGGCTGACCATTTCTTACCAGCATAACCTGAGAGTCTCCCAACCAAGACACATAGAGTTTGTCTCCCCGTAACAAGGCACTCACACAGGTACTACCACTGCGCAGGTGCTGCAAGTTGCACAGAAAACATGTTAATAAAAGCAATAGAACAGTCCTCACCTTACCTGGCTAACATATACAATCTTGTCAAATACAACTGTTGAGATATTGCTATAAGCTGAAGAGCTCGCACTTCTAGAGATCACTACTTTTTTTTTTGTCTCCAGACTTTCATGAATTGTGGAGCAGCGTGATGAGTATTTGTCTGCTCACTGAAGTTAAGCGGCAATGGGCTACATTAGTACTTGGATGGGTGACCGTCTGAGTTCTAGACCAGCTTTGGGATGTGTCTGATTTAGAATTTCTTTGTGTCCCCAGACTTTCGTAAATTCTAGTGCACTACTCGTGTCTCTGATGGCTTTGTGCTAGTGCTAGGGGACCAAAACACCTTTTGGCCTTGTTTTTCTTTAATTATTATTATTATTATTATTTTTAATATTCCGGTCAGTTGACTTGTTTACCTACTTGTGAGGATAAGCTATGTCTATTTAATGTACAAAATATAGGCTATGGCTTACACCTAGCAACTACCAGTAGTTACTAAGCAGATTGCCTCTGAACCACAACTGATAATGGGCATTTTAGATGTCTTTTTATTTCAATTGTAAATCTTAGTTTAAACATCTACAGTGTTTTTATTTCACAAGTTTTTCACCATCTTATTATGTTCAAGAAGAGAGACTTCACACGCACTTTATTGTATTACTTGTGGATTTGCAAACAGTCACAAATGATGCATTGATCAAGCACAATGAATAGATAAATCATGTCCCAATCTTCAAGATTTCTATTTCTGTGAGGATACAAGATTCGCAATGTAGCTTATATAGACCTAAATCTCACTTAATGATCAAACAAAAATCAATAAAACCTACATTTAATTAACTGGAAAGATAGACTGTCCATTCTTTTAAATTGCATACAAATATATATAATGTTCCCCTAGAAATAAACTATATTTGGTTTATATGCAATTACCTAGTACATTATTTGCTTTTTTCATTATTATTAATGTTAATGTGACCATTAATGAGAAGCATGCAGCCTGTTTACCTCTCGCTTAGCTTTGGCCACAAACTGTTCATCAGTATGAGTGAAGGAGTCGTTAATGGCAGAGATGGGGTCATCAGTGAAGGCCGGGTGTCTGACCATGTGGTAGTGTAAATGAGCTGCTGAGTAGATGGCTGCTTCTGTACCCCCGTGTCCATCAAACACAGTGAACAGAGCCTGAGTAGGGTCCTGTGAAAAAATACAAGCAGAATG
Organism: Sabellastarte sp. h YS-2021; assembly: GCA_964017235.1. Lineage (NCBI taxonomy): Eukaryota > Metazoa > Annelida > Polychaeta > Sabellida > Sabellidae > Sabellastarte > Sabellastarte sp. h YS-2021. The sequence goes on from OZ024933.1 coordinate 52,967,543, forward strand.
AAGAAGAAACACGAAATCTATAAAGGTGAAAATTTTTCATTTCACACAAAACTCTAACTACATAAGTCGTCCACGAGAGTGCCTATATTTGCCTCATTACCCACCCCCAAAACATGTCAAATACATGTAACACCCACTCTATTCAACAACATGAAAAATCCAGAATCTTTAAACACATTTTACTTAATTTTCTCTTGCTCAATTTAACCATAACTGTATGATCTTAGCCATGCTGCATATATTTCAAACCACAGAATCAAACTGGGATTATCCCCCGCTATCACTAGTGCTATAAGTCGTCAAGAAGTACTAGAGTCGACGCGTCGGAACTAATAGACGAGGGTGAACCGACGATAGTCGCACTAGTGTTGGTCCAGGACTTCAGAAGAAATACATTTTATTAATTAGCCAGTTTTAAACCAAAAAAACACAAATTTTTGTAGTTTGATCTTTGACCCAATCCGATAAAATACTGAATCTCGTGACAATTTATATTTGCGGTAAAAAAATTGAGGGAAGCAGCCATTGTTGTTTCCACTTGAAAGCTGTGACAACTTAAAAATGTGATTATTTTTTTTTAAAACACTAATTATCATAAGATTTTATTAGGTAAGTAATATTTTGTTGTATTATAAAAGTTTTGATGAAAAATCGATCTTTATATTGCATCAACCAACGAGTCATAATTTCAACATTCACGAACAACTATGACCAAGTGGAGTCGCATCGTTATTGCACTAGTTATGACTCATGCTAATGCAAATGCCCACATCCTTCTTTATAATTTTCTCTACTTATCACCCAGAGGGGAGCTACTTTTGGTAAATTACACTGTTGATACATTTAGAGCTCTTATCTGGAAGTATCAACAAACACTACGGCTAGCTGAGGCTCAACTTATCAGCCACTTATTACAAGAGACAATTTGGTCTTAGTGGAAGTTTAGAAATGTCAACCATCTACTTCTACTTTTATGGCAGCTTTTAGTTATACATGTAGCCCACTGTCAAAAATATTAAGATCTGTAGACACCATGAAATTTAACTCTCATGCCATAATTAATACTTGTGTAATCACTCTATAAGGTAATCTATTTGACTGTTTCGTGTCCAGATTTAACAACACAACAATGTATTAAAACATGCCATTGTTACATAAGGCAGGCAAGGTAAAATTATAATGGTGCTATTTTGTCACATCTTTTGAGGACTTTGACACATCTGTGCCCTGAAGAATTTATGGTTCAACTATACTTTATCATCACAGAAAAGTAACACTTTGTGCATTATAGCTATCCTTGTACTGTGCACTAATAATACTTAGGAGTGACAGGGAAGCATACTCTATGCACACATGTTTGCATTTTATGACATTTGATTTATGATTTTCGGAGTCAGACTCAGACATACATAAACAACCAAACCTAAATAAGGAGGTGGGTAAAACAGCTGTCATCAATCATACGTCGGATGTCACAAGCCGCATACATGTGTACAATAGGAAAACGTCCCGAATGACATATACAGAAAAAATATATCACGAATGAAGATAACAATATTATACGAGTGCGAAGCACGAGTATTATATTGTTAATCTTCATGAGTGATATATTTTTTCTGTATATGTCTGATGAGGGATGTTTTACTTTTATTATCCACCATTTTGTGCGATTTATGGGTCAAATAATATGAATATTTAATGAGAAAACGTGAAACAGACTGTCAAAAAGAATGAGCAACACTGAATATAAAACTTCAATCTTTACCTTGCAATATCTCAGTCATTTCTGCATGGATATTTATGCAACATACATGAGCAGAAGCGCTAGAATAACACCTTTCTAATGATATATTATACATATTTTAAAGTTACATACTTTCCGAGATATTGTTGAAAAACCGGAAGTTAATCACACTCAATATCCATAGTACCGGGGCGCCGGTGTATACAAAAAAAATACATCCCGGTCTGTATTTTCCCGTATTTAGGGCAAATACGTCGCGTGGTGGATAATAAATAGCAGTTCTAGTTAAACCAAATGTACTGTATATTTGTATTTCAAGGGAATACCAGATTCAAGTTAGCATCTGCTATACTTCCATTTGAATGTAATTACAGGTTTGTTTACCTTGAGTTCAAATTGTTGGCTAAGGTATGGCATGACAAGATGTCTGTCCTCCATCTTCCTGCGGGTGTTTCTGATGGCATGGACTGAGATTGCTACTATTGGACTCTTGTCCTGAGGTAGACCGGTGACAGATTCAGGTAGCTCTTCCGCCCACTCTCTGCAGATCTCATGAACTTTGTTAAATACATCTCGAGCAAGTTTGCTTACTTCTATTTCTGAAAGTACATTATAACATTGGTGAAGATAAAAAAAAATATGTACATGGGTTCAAGGTCGGTTTGACTACTACTATCAGTAAAAAAAATATTACATACAAAACTAATCTTACAGCCCTATTTAGTATATTAATAACAGTGGTATAACTCAATTTCACATAAAGGCTGTGTATATTACCCGAGCTCAAACAAACACCTAGGGGTCAAATAAACAGTAATGGTAAGACAGGATTTGGAAATTAAAACTGTTTGTAGCGCAAGACCCAATACAAGGGTCTAGTATATCACTCCCTGGCTAGTGGCTTGTGAGTGCTGATCTAATGAACATATAACATGTAAATGTAAAAGTTATAATTCAAAGCAGAAAAAAACACTGTAACAATATGTATTATAGTTTAAAAATCTTAAATCTATTTTGACCCATATAATGTCATTATGTGCAATATCTGACAAAAATTTATAAGTCATTTACTGTTTTTCAGATATATCAGTCATAAAATGGGTAATAAATTGAAGTTTTCATTTATCAGCTTTCAAAAAAATTGATTGTAGATTTAACACTGACTCCCAGTGCACAAGTAATAACTAGAGATTGCGTCTCAACGCAGTGTATCCCCGGACGGGACATAGTTAAGGCGTGAATATGTCGGTCTTGAGCCTGTTTCCTGGAGCACCAGGTCAGGATTCTCCATAGTACCAGATTACTCCCAAAAGCTAATCACTAGTTCTTTCACTTATATCTGTCTTTAAAAATTACATTTCATGGATCCAGAAGATCCATATAGTGATCCGGATCACTTCCAAAATTCACTCATTTCATCCTTTTACCTTTTCAGACATATCCTGAAAATTTCATCAAAATCCATCCATAAGTTTTTGATTTATCTTGTACACAAACACATCTGGCAGCCTGGATCCATACGATCCAGACAGTGATCCAGATCACTCCCAAAATCTAATCACTTGTTCCTTGTCCCATCTAGGACATTTCCTGAAAATTTCATCAAAATCCACCCATGACTTTTTGAGCTATTTGTCTTTAAAAATTATATTTCATGGATCCAGAAGATCCAGACAGTGGTCCAGATCACTCGCAAAATTGAACCATTTCTTCCTTTTACCATTTGTAACATATCCTAAAAATATCATCAAAATTCATCCTAAAATTCTGTTGCAGCCTGGGTCCAGATGATCCAGATCACTCCAAAATGTAATCACTTGTTCCTTGTACCATTTAGGTCATTTGCTGAAATTGTCATCACAATCCATCCATAACTTTTTGAGGTATCTGTCTTTAAAAATTACATTTCATGGTTCCAGGAGATCAATATAGTGATCTGGATCACTTCCAAAATTCAATCATTTCATCCTGTTACCTTTTCAGACATATCCTGAAAATTTCATCAAAATCCGTCCATAAGTTTTTCAGATACATTGTACACAAACACATCTGGCAGCCTGGATCCAGATGATCCAGACAGTGATCCAGATCACTCTCAAAATGTAATCACTTGTTCCTCGCACCATTTAGGTCATTTGCTGAAAATGTCATCACAATCCATCCATAACTTTTTGAGGTATCTGTCTTTAAAAATTACATTTCATGGATCCAGAAGATCCATATAGTGATCCGGATCACTTCCAAAATTCAATCATTTCATCCTTTTCAGACATATCCTGTAAATATCATCAAAATCCGTCCATAAGTTTTTGATTTATCTTGTACACAAAACATCTGGCAGCCTGGACCAGATGATCCAAACAGTGATCCAGATCACTCTCAAAATGTAATCACTTGTTCCTCGCACCATTTAGGTCATTTGCTGAAAATGTCATCACAATCCATCCATAACTTTTTGAGGTATCTGTCTTTAAAAATTACATTTCATGGATCCAGAAGATCCATATAGTGATCCGGATCACTTCCAAAATTCAATCATTTCATCCTTTTACCTTTTCAGACATATCCTGTAAATTTCATCAAAATCCGTCCATAAGTTTTTTATTTATCTTGTACACAAAACATCTGGCAGCCTGGATCCAGATGATCCAGATCACTCCCAAAATCTAATCACTTGTTCCTTGTCCCATTTAGGACATTTCCTGAAAATTTCATCAAAATCCTCCTATGACTTTTTGAGCTATACTGTACACAAACACATCTGGCAGCCTGGATCCAGATGATCCAGACAGTGATCCAGATCACTCCAAAAATGTAATCACTCGTTCCTTGTACCATTTAGGTCATTTGCTGAAAACGTCATCACAATCCATCCATAACTTTTGAGGTATCTATCTTTAAAAATTACATTTCATGGATCCAGAAGATCCATATAGTGATCCGGATCACTTCCAAAATTCACTCATTTCATCCTTTTACCTTTTCAGACATATCCTGAAAATTCCATCAAAATCCATCCATAACTTTTTGAGCTATACTGTACACAAACACATCTGGCAGCCTGGATCCAGATGATCCAGACAGTGATCCAGATCACTCCCAAAATCTAATCACTTGTTCCTCGTCTCATTAAGGACATTACCTCAAAATTTTATCAAAATGCACCCATAAGTTTTTGAGTTATCGGTCTTTAAAAATTAAATTTCATGGATCCAGAAGATCCAGAGAGTGATCCGGATCACTCCCAAAATTTAATAATATCTTCCATTTACCATTTTGGACATATCCTGAAAATTTCATCAAAATTCATTTGTCAGTTTTTGAGTTATCTTGTTCACAAACAAACACATAGAGGGCCAAAAATGACCCCCGGTCAGGTACTTTGGCGGTCAGTGGATAACCTTAAATGAAGATCTGTAACCGGTAAGCCTGCATGCGGGTACTCCATCATGTACTCAACCTCCAAAGCCATTTTCAATAGTTTCCATGCAATGTAGTCAGCATTAAGTGTGAAAATATCTCCAAATATGCCAAAAATGACCCTCGGTCAGGTACTTTGGCGGTCAGTGGATGACGTTTAATGAAGAGCTTCAAGGTCAAATTTCTGCATGCTTACAGAGGACATATATATGTATTATATATACCAGTCATAGGATGATCTGACTTTCTGTATATGAGTTAAGTGTGAAAATATCTCCAAAAAGGCCAAAAATGACCCTCGGTCAGGTACTTTGGCGGTCAGTGGATGACCTTCAATGAAGAGCTTCAAGGTCAAATTTCTGCATGCTTACAGAGGACATATATATGTATTACATATACCAGTCATAGGATGATCTGACTTTCTGTATATGAGAACTGGGCCAAAAAGTGAAAAAATGGCCAAAATCTGACCTTTAAGTGACCACCAGTGACCTTGAGATTGAAGGTCAAGGTCACAAAACAATAGCGTTCGTGGTATTGCCCATATCTACCCACATACCAAATTTGAAAGTTCTAACTAAATTATTTTTTAAGTTATCGCGTCCAAAAGGAAATCTCTGCGGCGGCGGCGTGACCGTACTGAATCCTAAGTATCCCCGACTTTCATCCGGGGATACAACTAGCTCCGTACTAACTACTCTCTATTTTAAACTCATGCAAGGAACACACATGCTGTAGTGGGTACCACACTCCCCTAAAACTTCTCAGGTCCTGGGGTCAATTCCTGACCTCAACTGAAGTGGGAAAATTGGTGTCCAACTTGTTTGTACTGCTTTCTCCCAATCCTGAATCAACTACGATCATATACGCTATACCGTTTGTTGAAAGCAACTTTAAATCCAAATCAATTAAGGTTACATTTAAGTATGTTGAAAAATTTTCCCACACCTAAGGTATATAACTGCCAAGTGTAGTTAGAAAGCGTCCAATAATAAGGGAGATATTCAAGGGAGACCATAATGCGGAGGCGGCAGTGGTGGTGAGGAAAGTGAAGTGAAAACAAATAAGCACCCTTTCAGGGATGCTTAATTAATAATTTAAACTGATGCCTGATTCAAATTCAAACCAGAAAAAAAATTACATGCATTTGTGAAGGAAATTACCAGAATGGCCATATTTAGGCAATTCACACAATCTACTTGACTGATGATCTTACTTGGAGTTCCATCTGTTTCCACATCTTCCAGTATATCTGTATCACTGTCTCCGTTATTGGACTCTGATTTATCATCCTCACACCTCTGACTACTTGGCAGGGGTTCCAGGTAAGAAGTTAGTTCCCACTTCACTACCTCTTTAACAGCTTCCCTAGCTACCAGACTACACAGCAGATTTGGGGCTTTTCTGAAAACAGTCACGTGTCATTGTAATTTCAACACAAACTTGATTCAGAGGTGGTTACTCAGGGTAAATTTATTAAATTGCAACAGGACGTATTTTAGTGAGATACACTATGACTAGTGCAGTAGTCAACATCCCCAAAACTTACACATCCTGAAAAACACATTGCACAGAAAGTCAACATCACAAGCAAACAGACTACAAAAAAGGTTTGCGATTTTTCTAAAAGAACAGGTATGCATCCAGACATTTTTGGGGTTGTATTCACAAACAATACTTAGACCATTACTAACTTAGATATAAATATTATTGGATTTTCAAATAAAAAATTGTGACATTGTATGGTGACCTTAGAGCTTGTACTGAAATCAGTACAGAACCTTTGAAATCTAAGATATTGAAATCTAAGGTTTGAAATCTAAGATATTTAAAGTTTCAGTTAGGAATGGTTCAAGTGTCGTTTGCAAATAGAGCCCCAGATCTCAAGGACACTTCATGAGATTTACATGATTTTAATATTGTTTACCCTGACACAAATTTTACAGAAACAAATTTACCTTTAAAAACCTACTAGCTAGCCTGTGGAATTCTGGAAAATATTCATTATATTACAAATATCAGTAAAAGAATTATATAAAATTTCTTCTCATGACCAGGGTTATTCTCTAACTTAATAGAAATTTACTCAGGAGTCCTACTTAAAGAGGTCTGTGTGTGTAAGCTTATCACTTTTTATACAAGATAAAAGCAAGGGACTGTGTCAGTGAGCTGTGGTTCAGATACACACAAAAACTATAAATTGGTGAACAAAAACTGTCATTTTTTTTCAATACTAGGACAAAACTAGATTGGGCCAACTCGGCGCCAACATATCCCCAGACAGGTCATCACTCACGCCACAGGTTTTGATCGGGAATTTTTAAAAACATAATTACCCATTATTATATGAACTTCAGCACATCAATCTACTCTGTTTATATCTTCCAAGGAAGATGGTGTATCCCCAGACGCCGAATACATAACTCAAATTATATTTTCAATCTTCCTGCAATGATAACTCTAAACCTATTTTCAAAGTATTTAAATGATTGATGATTGAATGTCCATTCTAAAATAATAATCCCAAAAGAGCATATCTGTTTCTATATTTGTTGACAAATAAAATATTATTTTTAACTCAACTCATCATACTTTTCAATCTTCCTTCAAAGTATTTAAATGATTGATGATTCAATGTCCATTCTAAAATTCATAATCCCAAAAGCGCATATCTGTTTCTATATTTGTTCACAAATAAAATATTATTTAAAAAAAATTATTTATATTATTATTTTATTATATTATTTTTAGAATTTGCAAATTGTTTTCAGTTATTCATTTCCTCTATACCTATATATGTGGTCCATATATATGCAACCTAAATATGTGACACAATCTCAGTTCTGACTCCCCTTTGTGTTATATGTAATGAAGCCCACCACCTCCCACCCCTCTCCCCTTCTCCACACCTCTCTCACTATTACACAAGATCTGCAACCCCATTGAGGTCTTTGTTTCTCATCTGATATCATTAAATACCTTTGTTTATTTAGTGTCACTCAATATAGCTGGAGGTCCCAGAGGTGGGTGGGGGGAATCCGGGTGGGGGATGTGGGTTGGGACTTAGTTTAGTTTATTAGTTTATTATAGTGACATGTATTATGTTGACAAGGATTATACAAAAACTATTGAAGTAATACCCAGCCCTATATGGGCTTATAAGTCACTTTAAATAGAGAGTTAATAACAAACAGAGCAAACATATTTTGAGGTAAGATACAGTAAATAAAGACAGCAATTCAATACATAAAAATTAACAATATAATTTACTTTTTCTTTCTTGCCACAAATCAAAAATAAAATTAATAACCATATTGACATTCATATGAGTTAATACCCTTGATAATTGATCTATTAATAATTCAGATTTATCTATATTTAAAATTTTTAAATATTTCATACGAATCAGCTCTAAAGCTGGACAAACACAAACAAAATGTATCTCATCTTCTACATCTTTTTTACACAGTTTACATGTTCTCTCAAAGAGATGGAGTGCTACAGCATAAATGGTAAACAAACAATCTATATAAAAGGGGTACTCAAATACAAAAAGAATTGAGAATTTTAAGTATGTGATTATCAACTGAAATGAGTTCATAACTGTAGGAGCTGTGTCAAAATTAACTGAGGCAAGTTGAATAAAACTGGGCTAGTTGAGGGTTAAAAATCCCCTAGTTTTACTACATACGGATATAATTTCATTAATATTGGGACTTAAAGCTCACTTAAAGTGTCCATTTTGTCTACTTGAATATGTTTAACCGGCGTTTAACCAGTTTCATTTTAAAAAGTTAAAAACTCAGCAAGCAGAGGTATAACACACAAAAATAAGTTCTTAAAAGACTAAGATAGCCATAACATTATTAATATTCAAAATTTAAATAGACAGGCATTTCCTATTAAAAATTCAAAGATTTCAGCTCTATAACCCACATAGTTTGACAGTTACTGGGCTTTAAAGTGGCATAATGTCCATAAATTGGGTTTCTGTGGGCATTTTACAATTGTTAAAGAGACCTTAGCAATTAAACTACAGATCTGAAACTTTTTGGGGGACATACATAACAAACAAAAATTATATATAATACAGTTTAAGACTTGTCACACTAAGCATTTCCAAATAACAGGGCAAAATACGGAAAAAATGTCCAAAAAGGCACTTGGGCGAGTGTCTATGGCCCTCATACACAGGCTAAATGTCTACTAAAAACCTTGATTTTCGCCATATGTAAAAAGGACATAATAATGCATTCCCAGATGGGATTTCAGCTCCATCAATCACATAGTTTAACAGTCACAGGGCTTAAAGGTGGTAAAAAGTCCAAATATTGGGTCTCTGTGGGCCTTTTAGAGATCTCGATGTGGCTTTCAAATTAAAGCTTCAGACTTAAAATTTGTTACATACTAAGATAACACATAGAATATGTATCTAATAAAGTTTGAAACTTCTCAGACTTACCATTTCCAAGTTACAGAGCAAAATATGTGAAAAATGTCTTCAAAGGGTCACTCAGGTGGGTGTTTAAGGTCCTCATACACAGGTTAAATGTCTACTTGAAGCCTTGATTTTTGGCACATGTAAAAAGAACATAATAATGTATTCCCAGATGAGATTTCAGCTCTATCAGTCACATAGTTTAACAGTCACAGGCCTTAAAATTGGCAAAAAGTCCAAATACTGGGTCTTTATGGGGCCTTCTAGAGACCTAAATGTGGCCTTTAAATTAAAGCTTCAGACTTAAAATTTGTCACATACTAAGATTACACATAGAATATGCATCTAATACAGTTTGAAACTTCTTAGACTTACCATTTCCAAGTTACAGGGCAAAATATGTGAAAAATGTCTAAAAATGGTCACTCGGGTGGGGATTTATGGTCCTCATACACAGGTTAAATGTCTTCTTAAAGCCTTAATTTTTGGCACATATATAAATAACATACTAATATCTTCCCAGATAGGATTTGAGCTCTATCAGTCACATAGTTTGACAGTCACAGGGCTTAAAAGTAGCAAAAAGTCCAAATATTGGGTCTTTGGGAGCCTTTTAGAGACCTCAATATGACCTTCAAAATTAAAGCTTCAGACTTAAAATCTGTTACATACTAAGATTACACACAGAATATATATCTAATACAGTTTGAAACTTCTCAGACTTACCATTTCCAAGTTACAGGGAAAAAGATGTGAAAAATGTCTTATAAGGGTCACTCGGGTGGGTGTTTATGCTCCTGATACACAGGTTAACTGTCTATTAAAGGCCTAAATGTTGGGGCACATATAAGAAAACACATAGATATATTCCCAGATGATATTTAACTTAGATGAGAGACATAGTTTGAAAGCTACAGTGCTTGAAAGTGGCAAAAAGTGCATAAATCGGGTCTCTGTGGGCACTTTTGAGACCTTAAGTCGACCCCTTTGGGTAAACCTACAGCCCTAAAATTTTCTACAGACAAGGATTACATATCAAAGTTATACCTAGCACAGTTTGAGACTCATCAGAATTACCACTTCCAAATTATAGGGCAAAATATGTGAAAAGTATAGCAAAAAATCCCTAAGTGGGGGTATTTATGGGCCTCAAAGACAATTTTCTCCTCAACTTAAAGTCGTGATTTTCGGCACATGTACTAAGAACATATTAATGCGTTGTCAGGTAAAATTTCAGCCAGCTGAGCATCATAGTTTGTGACCTACAGGGCTCTAAGTGGCCAAAAGTCCAATTTCTGACCTTAAGGTGGCCATAAGTTCTTTTTTACTGGGAATTTAAGGTCACCTTAAAATAGGGATCTTCCTTTGGGCACCCTTAACATGTGTACCAAGTTGGAAAAAAAAATATTAATTTGTTTTTGAGTTATCGCGTCCACAAGGAAATTTCTACGGCGGCGGCGGCGGCGGCGGCGGCGGCGGCGGCGGCGGCGCGACGGACCTGAATCCAATATATCCCCGACTTTCGTCTGGGGATATAAAAATAAACAAGGTTCAGGACCAATCATATCAATGAATTTCACAAATCCAGTACTCTCCATACAACTTGAACCTCCACTAACCAGGGGCCGATTTCACTAAAGGACTTAAACTAAGTCCCTTTTTTGGCTAAGTCAGGGACTTAAATCTAAGACTAGTCTTAACTAGGTCTGGGACTTAAAATGGATTTCACAAAGGTGACTTAGCTTAAAGTCCAAGCTTATCATATAACCACAGTGGTTTTCTGTGTCATGTGACCTTTTATATCCTTCATTTAATACATTTTATCTAAGGATAAGTGCTGTTTTGAAATGAAAAACCTTGTTGCCACACATAAACTTCCCAAAGACTACTTCAGTAAGGTGTTCTGTGTAATTATACTTTTTTTACAGCCCTTTCAAATTTTCTAGTGGAGAAAAGTTTATGGCAGCCATATTTAAGTCCTCTTTACAAAATTTAAGCCCACTACCTCCCAGACTTAAGTCTAAGTCCACTGACTTAGCAAATCCATGGACTTAGCCCCTTTGTGAAATCCACTAAGTCTAAGCCCGCTGACTTAGCACATTTTTGACAGAATTTAAGACCAAAGTCTTAAACTTAAGCCCAAAACCAGGCTTAAGTCTGTTCGTGAAATCGGCCCCAGATAATTATGTTCTAATTATGGCTATTGGCTTATATAGACCAATGCAGAACTACAGTATTTTCTGATGTTAGGACCTAATTACAGTTGCAATGTCTATTTCCTCGCTCAGTCATAGTTCCAGTTCATCAGTGTACAAAATGATCACCTGTCCACTCTCTGAGACAGCTAACTATTCTCATGGACCTTTATCTTTCTGGATTTACATGTCAGGATGTCCTATAACTTTAGAAAATTGATCATATATTTTTTTTTCCAGTGGACCTGGAAAGGTTCACACACAATCACACATATTTCAATAACACAAGTTAGATCTTTCACTGAAACATTTTCAAGCATTTCTCTTACATAAGGACTGTCTGATGTCACAAGTTTTTGTCAACATAATCATTCTACCAGCATATATACACTGTACTGTGATGAAACTGTACGCAGCCATTTGACTAATATATATAATTTATAAAGCTCAACACAAACAGCAAAATCACTATTTCAATATTTTGTCTCACTTATTGACTGTATGGTTAAATATGTGAATTCTGGTATCTCTTTATGGCATGTAACTTAGATCACGCCTTAAGGAAATTCAAATATTGTCTTCCATTACACAAAAAAGGTAATTTATTACTAAAATACTTTTTAATATTCACATACATGCAAGCTCAGTACCACTTTAATTGGCAACTGATTTAATGTTAGTGAATTTATTAATATAAAAAACATCTGGCAAAAAGACAGTTGTACAGTGGAAGTTTATCATTTGTTTAATAAGTAAATGTACATTGTCATTGTATATTTTAACTTTAGAGGAAATTAAGAAAAAAAAATTAATACTTTCAATTCTTAGATTAGATGTCTGGTATTTGCTTTCCAGCCTCACAAAATGAATAATTCTCTCTTGTTGCTGTATTCTGAGAACAATCTTATTGTGAAAAATAACATTACCAAATAATGAATACATTCATTGTCATCAACAGAATTCAAAGTTCTGTCGACACAAATTTCAATTCTTTCCGCATATTTACAAATTCTGTAGACAGAACCAATGTCCCCACAAAATCGAGACCTCAGAGTCATACCATCAATTTCATCAACTTGATTTAAAGCTCTCTTGACAGGATTTCAAATTCTCTCATCAGAATTTCTAATTCTGTCAACAGAACTTTAAATCCCTCCATATCACTGAAACCCAAGTATTGGAAGATCTGTCGACAGAGTTTGAAGTTCTGTCACAATATGTGGTACTTGCAAAGTACTGTATATAAGTAAAATTTTAGGAGAAAATTTGCACTAATTCTTATTAAGAGAATAACTAGAACTAATTTTCATTAATAGCAAGTTTCTGCTTAAGATATTAATACGGGTTGTAGATTTCACTAGAAATTAATTTTTGCTACCCAATCTCATATGCTAACATAGCTAAAATTAATACCTAGTGAAATTTTCAACCTATACACCATGTGGAGTACGATGTTCACTTTTGCATCACATTTGACACAGGCCGTAAATTATTCGGACATCTAAACTTCTATGTAAATGATTTTCAAATGAATAAAGCAGCGTTAGACTTTTGGTAGCTGCTTTTTACAACATCTTCAAGGTAAAACACATTCACACCTGCAAGATATAACAGCGCCTAGTGATAAAACTATTTTATTTGATTCTCAATAAATCTGTTGATGTGTTGAGAGGATACTATGAAGAGAGGTCAAGCACCTTTGTGACACCTTACATATTAGTCTGAAGTAAGGCTATAAAACTGCTGGCTTCCTTTGTTGAATGTACTTAATGTTGTAATCCATTCACAATGATTAACCCATTGAATCATGTATACCAGAGGGTGGTTAAAATTGAACTGATCTATTTTATATTCTCCATATGTTAAAGCTTGTGGGACAAGGGGGTGAAATGTGTTTTAAAATGTTCTAAATAGAAGGTGCCATGTAGTTCAGATAGGTACATTTTTTTCTAAATGTTTTTACCTGCACCACTCATATGTGGATAAAAGTTTCACTTTATAAATTTATCAAAACATAAGCAAGTTTGAAAGCCAAGACAATTTCATTAGCTGGCATAAAAAGTTGATGTACTGTGAAACCACATTCAACTACCGGTCATTTTTATCTCAATTTATACTAATGGTTCTCAATTGTATGTTAAGATAAAGAATAAAGTCAATAGATATCCTTACAAGATGCAATGCACATGCAAAAACAAATCCACAACTTCTTTTGGAAAGGTATTACAAAAATTCACAATCAATGAAAGCACACTATATCCCAATGGCTTACACCTACACTTTAAGTCAATGGTCCATTAACCCAAATAAGGATGTTTACCTCCCCCCCACCCGTCCAAAACTGCAAACTATTTTCATAATCCTGTACCTTTCTAGCGTTACAGTTCCAGATGTCCTGTAACTAAGGCAAATTGATGCGATTTTTTGCTTCTGCAATCTTTATTTTCACGATATACCAGTACATGCACAAGTTTTTAAAGCCACAATTTGATAGGCTAACATATAGCTGATCCAATAAATAATTCTTTCACTGTCATGGATTGCTCTCGGGTCTTTGGATGTTCTGCAGAGCTATGTCGGCCCTGTCCTCAATAACTCTGGATGCTGATCCAACATACTTCCCAGGTTTTGTCCAAAGGGGGATCCTCAGGTCCTGGGCTCCCAGGTACTGCAGATCCTGCCCTGGGTACTCACACCTGTGCTCCAGATCAATGACTCCATGGCTTTCTTTGCTGTAGGAGGGAGTTATTAGCATTACGCTGCAGGATGGATTAAGGTCACCCATTATAACATTCCTGGTCACTGTGGATGATCCTGGACAGCCGAGAGCAGGTGGCATTTTTCTCATCCAGGTAAAATTCCAAATATGTGCAGAACCTTTTCCCATGCTGATTTTTCCCAGGTCCCACTTGAAAAAACAGCCTGGATAATGCTGGATATACAGAATTACCACATGAACACCTGGGAGGGCAGAAATCAGGGGTGCTCCAGATCTAACAAGAGACAGTGGAACAGCTATTTAATAGACAAATTGGCAAAATGCATACCGTAAAACACAAAATACTTGAGTCAGAAAATACTTTATGATAATGAATGTATTATACTGAATGTAATCCACAAAATTCTTCAACCAACTTATCTCGGGACGAGGGTTTTAAGTTTTGATTTAGTTCAATTAATTACCAACATGAATTCAATTCAATTAGAAATTTAGAACATTTAAAACTTAGCTTGGTCATTTAATACATATTAATTGAAACATATTTAAAGTATATAGTAGTATCAGCTTATTAAATGTATTTGAAAGTATTTGAAAAAGTATTTGAAATTTCAAATACTTTAATAATGTATTTAAATACAATTACAAATACATTTTTCCTCAATGTATTTGAAATACTTTCAAATACTTTGAAAAAAGTATTTAAATACTTCAAATACAAATACTTCATGTATTTGCCCCCATCCCTGATGAATTACAACCTAGAAAGGTCACAGTTTTAAAAGAGTGGAAATGGAATGTTCTTTCCTTTGGAGAAGGGTTTCATCTTACTGGTATGAATCAATGACAATTTGGAACCGTAAAATTGATAATGCATCCTTTCTTACTGTATAACTACCAATATCCAGATAGTGATAGTTTTGCAACACAAATTAATTCAAAGTGTAGACTATGAGAGACTCGTGTGCAAATTATACTTAACCTACCAAGTATGTTCAACAGAATATGAACTTTGCCACTGAAGTGCATACATTTATAGTGACAGAAAACATGCTCTGAACCTTTGAATCAAAATTATGAGTGGAAGATGTTAAAAATATTAATTGTAAGAGCTTACTGGACACTTCTGTTCCATGATCTGAAAGAGAGATCTTAAAATTCAGCCTTCTTTTGAAACTCACAAGGCTAGCTACAATGAAGATCAAAGATCAACCACTTCATCTTGAAACACGGCGCCAAAAAAACACACAGGTATTTAAAACCACTTGGCTTAATCTCTTGTCAACCCCCCCCCCCCCCCCCCACATGTCCCTATCTCAAGTTTGACCTGAATATTATAATCACACTTCTTTTTTTTTCATGTTGACACTCACAGTGAAGTTAAACAGTGCAGGCTATTGTAATAGAAAAACTGGCAAACTTAAATTATTTCTTTCATAGAAGTAAGTTACTTCAATCTATGAAAGAAATAACTTCAGTAACTTAAAGTAATGGTACATTAAAAACAAATTGTTTAACTTATTTTTGTTTAAATTAAATTGTAGTGTAATGGACTCACCAAAGTTACTATTACTATAGCCACACTGTGTGTCATTTGATATTGTACAGTAGGCATAGTATTGCACAAATTAATGGTAACTTTGAACTTAATCTGATATGATAATGTACATTGCTATATATCTACGCACTTAAAGTACGCAGGTATCACTAGTGTGGACTAACTTTATATTACACACTTGGTATCTTGATATTCACAATCAGCTTTGAAAGTGCATAAACTGTATATCAATACAACACAGTAAGTATTTAAAAAAAAAAAACATCTTTCACGACCTTATCAAAAGTGAGGCAATCAGATTGGTACAGCACTGATAATAGTCATCTCCACACTGCAGTTGTTACCGAATAATGATACACAAGAAAGGCTTTATGCAAAAAAGCTTTGTAAAAAACCCAACTTTGTATACAATTAAATCAATTACAGTTATTTGGAAACAAAAAACTGATAAGAGAGGTCAGACAAGGGTTTTCACACTCCTCAAGACTAATTCATACTGGAACACTTTGATAAGCTATACTCTAAAGTAGGGCTGTGACGGGTGCTGAAAAACGGCATCGAGTATTCGCCCTCTGACAACCGGCCCGAATTCGAGTAACCGCGAGATTTAGTATCTACCGTTGACCGTCACTTATCTACCGTTAGAAGTCTTCTGTAAACAAATAGTCGGTTCCGGAAACGAAACTTTTGAAGAAAAACGTCTTCTATTTGACCAGATATTATAGAGTCTGAAGTCAATTATACGTTTCCAAGTGAAAATAAAAACTTTAATTGATATTATGTGACTGAAATGTGGCATATTTTACACAAGCGTTTCATTACGTGGGCGATAATACAATACCTTGCGAGTAACCGAGGATTTAAAATGGACTCGAGTACTAGCAAAGATCGTCTCGTCTATCGAGGCTCGAGTACTCATTCACAGCCCTACTCTAAAGATATGCCATGAAAATAAAGTTCCAGACCTCTGAATAAGGCATTATGGCAGAATTAGAGTCTTAGAGACAAGGGCTGTTTGGGCCGAGTCCATTAAGCCATCCTAAATACATGAACTGAGGTACAATTTTGAGGCCCTTACAAAAGTAGTTTAGTGACAGGTTATTGAACATCATGAGGAAAACATTGTGCAGATTCATCAACTAATCTTGGAATTAATTCATGCCTATTTTTTGCTTCAAACTGCTTTTATATAGCCCTTAATTGCCTCACACTGGACACACTGATAACTTTTTGTGTTCTACATACATTTCTGGTATTTATAGTTATTTCTGGAGCAAATAAAAGGGTTAAAAATCAACCCCAAATCACTGCTTTTTACTAATTCTGAATATGTTGGTCTTGTTTCTTTTTCTTCCCTGTTTTTTCAGAAAAATAGTTACAAGTTCTAAAAATCCAAGATGGCTTCCCAAAATAAATTTGAACTACTGAGTTCTGAAACTCTGGTGTTTCTGACATGGGTGTAATTATATGTCAAAAATCACTCTACCTCTTACTGTTTCAAAAAATATTAGCATATTAACATTGTAATGATACTGTCCATTACAAATACCAGAAAATACATGAAAAAATATTGTAAAAATTGATGGAAAAGTAATTAATACAGATCCATGGCTATATTTTACAGTAGTTTAAGTACCACTAGGGATTTGTGAATACACAACTTTACAATATCAGAGAAATACATTCAAAAGGCCATAAATATGCATTTGACAGAAGATATAAACATTTCAACTAAATTTTAAAAAAAACAACGTTACCAATATATATAAATAATCTTGCAAGATCCAGAGCTGTAGCTTATATGAAATCAAGTACTTTCAGTTGTACACTGTTTCAGAAAATTCACTTGCTGCTTACAACATCTGATGGCCAATTTGTGACAGCTATTTTTCTGCTCTGGGAGGGAAAAAATCGGATGACAGGTGAATTTAGATGTATGTTCACAAAATTTTGAGAAGTTGGGAAAAAAGTTGCCGTTGCGAATTGGCTGTCAGATGCCATAAGCTGCATACATGTGTACATACACTAAAGCTCAAATTTATTCCATACCATGTACAGATATTTGGTATTCATAAAGCACTTGTACATGTTAGGAGATATGAGCTCATCATTCAGAGATGTCTTAGCTGTATGCTGATGTAAAAGCCAGCATTTATAAGATGACATTATATAAACTGAAGTTCTATTATCCGAACTGAAAGTTTCCCAAATTACAAAGAAACTTGGGCATTTAGCGATGATAACAAAGATAAAAAGACAGATCAGATGACACAAGGAAAGTCATAGCCATATTCATATGCTATCAGATAAAAACATATTGCTCTTGGGCATGTACGTGCATCCCAATGCCACAAGACCATGACATTATGGCAATGAATGTGTCAGCTGATACAATTAAGTTTATATGAGAAACATTTATGTATCACCACTCCTTTAGCACACAGACTGTTCTAATGTGCACCACCCAATCCAATTGTCATTGAATGCACCACTTCCGGATATATTTGTATCTTATCCTAATAGCAACATATCTAGGGATGAAAGGTCAATCTACATTAGCATAAGGCCAAGAAAAACAACTATAAACATAAGGATGATGTGTTTTTGTAATTAGGTTATCACATCTAATCTATTATTCGAATACTCAATTTCATTAATTCTTTTTCACTTTCCCAAACTAATGTATTTTCTATTATTTAATATTAAAAATAACTTTTTATTTTACAAACCCTTTGCAGTCAATATTTATTAAAAATAACTTTTTATTTTACAAACCCTTTGAAGTCAAACAACCATTAGTGTAACTTTGATAAGCACAGTTCTCCTTTGAATAACACTAAATATCAGTTCCTAAAAAACTTGTTATGTTAAATAGAAGGACACTTCTTCGGAAGTTCTTCCCCTTTTAGACTCAATTGGATGCTACTGTAAATCAAGGCACTTTTTGTTTATGCTGTTCACTTCCATAACTTTAAAATATTAAAAATTAAAACGTTTCGGTTATCCACTAAAATTTACAATTATAAAACCAGTGTGTGATACATATGTTGATCTGTTTGAAGTATTTTGCCATATAGTTTTTCAGCCACCTCATGAGCAAGTTGAAAGAGGTTGTGAGCAAAAACAGAAGATAACTTCACTTTATTAAATTTATAAATAAAACCTTGGACATTTAGGAGCAAATTCACCAAAACGGAAATTTGCTTATCATTTTCCTTTTTGACAGAGCTAAATTATACAAATTATTTGATTACAGTTTTATTTTTTGTTCAGCCAGGCCAAAATTATACGAACTTATGTAATCTGAACTAATTACAAAATATTTCCACTTGCACTTTCATGTTAAATAGTGAAATTTGACAATGCCTAGTTTACACCTTTCCTTATCAGAGCAACAAGCTACGCCTGAACAGGCTGGTGTACTTTCGTGGTTCAGTCCACATGGTATTTTGGCAGGACACCTTTAAGTGTGATTGCTTACATAAAAGAAACAAGCAATAAGTGCCTCTGAATGGGCTCTGTGTCAGCTGACTGTGTGTTTTGAGTTTCAGAGTAGAAGTGACAGAAGAAAAGAAGAAAAGTTGTGCCCTGCAAACGCTATTCAGAAGTAAATTAACAAGGTAACTGTTTAGGTGTAAAAAGCAGGTTAAAAACATATTTAAAGAAAAAACTGTGAATGCAATAGTTGTCGAGTTACAACTGATTTACTCAACAGTGAGAATCTCAAAGTAGCTTTTGCTCAGTATGCAATCAGTTAAAGGGCTGCAATTTTAATATGATGTAGCTCACGCAAAAGTAGGTGGATAAAATATTTAAAGAAATACTGTAAATGTAATAGTTTTCAAGTTACAACTGATTTACTCAACAGTCACAGTGAGAACCTGAAAGTACCTATTACTCAGTTATAGCTGACTCAAAAGTCGGAGCATGACATATTTAAACAAGAGGAGAGTGCCCGTGAACGGGCACTGTGTCAGCTGACTGAGTGTTTTTGATTTGTGAAGGTGATTAGAGGACAGAATAATTATCAGGAAAGGGCTGTACAGAAATACAGTAAATGGTAACTGAACAGCAAGTTCGAAAGAAATTCCGAAGCTGACAGAAGAAAAGGATAAAAAAGTTGTGCCCTGTAAATGGTATTATGAAGGAAAATAACAAGGTAATTGTTTAAGTGTAAAAAATAGGTTAAAACATATTTAAAGAAATACTACAAATGCAATATCCTTGTTCGACCTTGAAGAAGGGGTCCAAGGTCAAATCTAACCACACAAATACATTCCCAGCCCATGATTTCCTATGGTTTACCATTCCAAACCTCTAGGACCAATTATAAATGAGTTATAAGCACTTTTAAGCTTGGCTGTCCTCATTTGACCTTGAAGGAGGGGTCCAAAGGTCAAATCGGACCATATCAACAGATTCACAGCCCATGATTTCCTGTCTGTTTACCATCCCAAACCTCTGGGACCAATAATAAGCGAGTTATAAGCACTTTTAAGTTTGGCTATCCTTGTTTGACCTTGAAAGAGGGGTCATTGAAGGTCAAATCTGACCACACCAAAAGATTCCCACCCCATGATTTCCTACAGGTTGGTTTATCATCCCAAACCTCTCGGATCAATAATAAGGGAGATATAAGCACTTTTCATGACTGACAAAAAACACCTGTGGCGGCCATCTTGTTTCTCAAAATGAGGCCAAAAATATTCCGAGACAACATTTTATGGTTATTAATATATACTGCAAACTTAAGAAAGCTAGCTATAATATTTTTTTTCATCAGAGCAGTAATGGTGAAATCTCTCTCTACACACTGCGGCTATCCAGTGGATACAATGATTTACTCAACAGTGAGAACCTGAAAGTAGCTATTGCTCAGCTATGCCATGACATAGAGGTCTGCAATTTCACTATGTTATACCTGACCAAAAATTCTGTGAATAACATACCTGGGTATTTAACAAATTACTCTAAATGTAATAGTTTTCAAGTTACAACTGATTTACTCAACAGTGAGAGCCTCAAAGGAACTATTACTCAGCTATGCAATGAGCTACATGTCTGAAATTTTACTATATTATAGCTAACCCAAAAGTAGGTGAACAACATATTTAAGCAAACTACTGTAAATGCAATAGTTTTCAAGCTACAACTGATTTACTCAATAGTGAGAACCTGAAAATAGCTATTGCTCCGCTATGCCATGAGCTATAGGTCTGTAATTTCACTATGTTATAGCTGACCCAAAAGTAGGTGAACAATATATTTTAACAAAATACTCCAAATGCAATATTTTTCAAGTTATAGCTGATTTACTCAACAGTCAGTACCTGAGAATAGCTATTGCTCAGTTGTGCCATGAGCTATAGGTCTATAATTTCACTATGTTATAGCTGACCCAAAAGTAGCTGAATAACATATTTGCACAAATTTCTGTAAATGCAATAGTTTTCCAATTATAACTGATTTACTCAACAGTGAGAACTTCAAAGTAGCTATTACTCAGCTATGCCATGAGCTACAGGTCTGAAATTTTACTATGTTATAGCTGGCCCAAAAGCAGCTGAATAACATATTTATACGAAATTCTCTAAATGCAATAGTTTTTAAGTTACAAGTGATTTTACTCATGATGGAAGTTACTGAAAAGCCCAAAAGTAGCTATTACTCACTTAGCTATTGAGACAGACACCCAACTTACTCACCATATTGTAGCTATGAAAAAAGTAGTTGAATAACATATTTTAACAAAATGCTCTAAATGCAACACTTTTCAAGTTATAAGTGATTTACTCAACAGTGATAACCTAAAAGTAGCTATTACTCAGCTATGCCATGAGCTAAAGGTCTGAAATTTTACTATGTTATAGCTGACCCAAAAGTAGCTGAATAACATATTTATACGAAATTCTCTAAATGCAATAGTTTTCAAGTTATAAGCGATTTACTCAACAGTGATAACCTAAAAGTAGCTATTACTCAGCTATGCCATGAGCTACAGGTCTGAAATTTCACTATGTTATAGCTGGCGCAAAAGTAGCTGAATAACATATTTATACAAAATTCTCTAAATGCAATACTTTTTAAGTTACAAGTGATTTTACTCATAATGGAAGTTACTGAAAAGCCCAAAAGTAGCTATTACTCACTTAGCTATTGAGACAGACACCCAACTTACTCACCATATTGTAGCTATGAAAAAAGTAGCTGAACAACATATTTTCACAAAATGCTGTAAATGCAACACTTTTGAAGTTATAAGTGATTTAGTGCATGATTTCATGAATTTTAATGCATTAAAAATTATTAAAAAAATTGATTAAAAAAAAAGTAAGACAGATCCAGGTCTCATACTCACACAAGATAATCTACCTCTGGCCTAGTACATATATGCAAGATATGAGAGAAATCCCTGCAATAGTCACTGAGAAAATTGTGATAAAAAGTTGAAATTTTCACACTTTTGGTGGGGGTACCTCCCTTGTAACGTCTCTAGCAAACAGACGAACAGACAGATTTGCATGCCTTGAACAATTTTTCATCCTCGATAGATAAGGTATCTTTTAAAAAAACAGCATGTCTCTAGGCCTTGTAGTTTTGGAGAAGAAGTTGTTCACGCGGACGCGGACGCCCACGCCGCAGAGTGATGACATAATGTCAGCTGACTGACAAGTCAGCTGACATAAAAAGAATACTCTAAATGAAATAGTTTTCAATTTACAACTGATTTACTCAACAGTGAGAACCTGAAAGTAGCTATTGCTCAGCTATGCCATGACCTACAGGTCTGCAATTTTACTATGTTGTAGCTGACCCAAAAGTAGGTGAAGAACACATTTACACAAAATACTCCAAATGCAATAGTTTTCAAGTTACAACTGATTTACTCACCAGTGAGAACCTGAAAGTAGCTATTGCTCAGCTCATAATGCAATGACCTACAGGTCTGCAATTTGACTGTGTTATAGCTGACCCAAAAGCAGGTGAACAAAATATTTATAGAAAATACTTTAAATAGAATAGTTTTCGAGTTACAACTGATTTACTCAACAGTGAGAACCTGAGAATAGCTATTACTCAGCTATGCCATGAGCTACATGTCTGCAATTTTACTATGTTATAGCTAATTCAAAAGTAGTTGAATAACATATTTAACAAATTTCTCTAAATGTAATAGTTACAACTGATTTACTCAACAGAGAAAGCCTCAAAGTAGCTATTACTCAGCTATGCAATGAGCTACAGGTCTGCACCTTTACTATGTGATAGCTGACCCAAAAGTAGGTGAACAGCATATTTAAAAAAATACTCTTAATGCAATAGTTTTCAAGTTACAACTGATTTACTCAATAGTGAGAACCCAAAAGTAGCTATTGCTCAGCTATGCCATGACATACAGGCTACAGGTCTGCAATTTTAGTATGTTACAGCTGACCCAAAAGTAGGTGAACAACACATTTACACAAAAGTGATTTTACTCATTATGGAAGGTACTGAAAAGTCGGAACGTAGCCATTACTCACTTAGCTATTGGGATAGACTCCCAAGTTATTCACCAGGTTGTAGCTATGGAAAAGTAGATGAATAACATATTTTAACAAAATGCTCTAAATGCAATACTTTTCAAGTTATAGGTGATTTAGTCATGATTTCATGGATTTTAATGTGTTAAAAATTATTTTAAAAATTCACAAAAAAAAATTAAGACAGATCCAGGTCTAATATTCACACAAGGGAATCTACTTGTGGCCTAGTACATTTAGACATGATATGAGAGAAATCCCTACAATAGTCAATGAGAAAATTGTGATAAAGTTTTGAAATTTTCACACTTTTGGTGGGGGTACCTTCCTTGTAATGGCTATAGCAAACAGACGAACAGACAGATATGCATGCCTTGAACAATTTTTCATCCTTGATAGATAAGGTATCTTTCAAAAAGAGACAGCATGTCTCTAGGCCTTATAGTTTTGGAGGAGACGTTGGTCACGAAGATGTGTATGCAGACACCGCAGAGTGATGCCATAATGTCAGCTGACTTGACAGTCAGCTGACATAAAAATCAAAACAACACCAAATAAAAACTCAACAAAGTGATCTTACTGCCACAGGGAACAAATCAAACACTTAGGCAAAGAAAGAACTTGTAATATTAAGTTTATTAAATTTTATGATATTCAACATACTCGAGTGTCTGCATGTTATGTAATCATCAACTAATCAGATTCTCATTAATGGCCAGAATAATCCATAATCTGGGGCCCGTGTAAAAGAAGTAATAGAAAAGTAATAGATTTGCTGAAATCTAAATGTAATAGTAATAGATTGAAATTTTGAAAATATAAAAGTAATAGCAATAGACTGCAAAGTAATAGAAAAATCTATCACTGTTTTCGATTACTTTCTATTACATTGACTGTTGTTTTAGTTCAATATATCTCTATTTATAAATATTTTACTAAAGTTGGACTTCTTAGATGTTTTTCACTATATTTATTGTTGTGTTTTATATAATACAAGTTAGACAAGCCTTGTTCCATGAAAAATACATGTATCATATAATAAATATAACAACTAAATATAAATTTTAAAAAACATGTTTATAGATGTTTATAATCTAGATGTGTACATACTAAGTATAAGTCTCACTACACTGTAAGATTGTAATGAAAGTAAATGCACAAACTTGCAATAAGAATGAAAAATATACTCTTCACAGATTTCCTGCACTGTGAAAGTCATTTCAAATTTGAAAACCCATTTGAAGGTGGTCATAATTTCAAGTCACATTAATCGACTTTATATTTAAGGACTTGTGGCTTCACTGAATGCCTGTGTATGACTTTTGAAATAAAAGTGTGGAATAATGTTTTATTCAATGAATTATGGTGATATCTTTATGGTTTTCTTATAATTTCTGTGTGGTTTTGTAAATCCATACAGACAATGCATTTGACTGCCAGTGATTTACAAAAAATTATCAAACTTTATCTTTGCTTACTAGCCGATACAAAGTAATAGAAAGTAATAGATGACAATGTAACAGAAATAGATTTGAAAATTTGAAATGTAATAGTAATAGATATAGATGGCATTGTAATAGTAATAGACAGCATGTAATAGACCCCATGACTGCTCAAAAAGTTATTGTTCGCCAAAAACTTGATTTATTCAATAAAAATAGAAAGGATTAACTACTTCTGATCTAATGTTCTTACAAAAATATGAACTGAATCCATAGATGTACTTGTGTGTCAGTATGTCATGAATATTGTTTTTGTCCAAGAAACACTTTGGTTATTTTATTACTAAAATTTAGTTTTTCTCACATCAAGAGTATTACTGCTTCCTAAAGTTTGCATGGTTTTTTTTATTTTTCCACTTGCTTAATCTTTTACAGTTTTTATTCAACCTCATTCTTTTCATTTTATGACTATATGTGGTGTTAACCAAAAAACATGTATCTCTGGTGTTTATGGGTCAATCAGGAGGTATCTTTTGTAATAGTCTAAAAGAAAGTTAATTAGATTACTTTCTCTTTTTCACCCAAAAGAAATTTAATTAATTTTTTGGATGTGCTTACAATTCTGACATTGGTACTCCAACATTTTTATTACAAATCTATGGTTGGATTTTAATAAGTATGCTTTAGTTCCGACTGAGTTCCAATCAAAGTAAGACACAAGCAAGCAGCCTTCCTGTTTCTAAACTATTGTTCGAAAAACCATACATGCAAGTCCATGAATTGAAGAATTTGATCCCCAAGCAGTCATTTTTTTAAATATTGTCACAGACCTCATATATCCTCATTAATATTAATGATGTATGGAATATACATGGTCAGGAAGATATATTTTGATGAATATTAATAAGTTAGGTGCTATGCTTGTAAGTATGGGAATTCCATTCTGTTTATAAAGCATATATTCTCATGAATATAAACTAGAGGATTGCTCGCAAAAAAAAAAGATAATGTTTTTGCATAGCAAAAACAAAGCGTCCCGAAAAGGATATAAATGTGAGTGCTAAAGTATTAAGAAAATGCTTCGTTTCTAGCCTTATACTGTTGTGGCAACCAAAGTCAGCGCAGTCTGCTCTATCTAGTACGGTTTTCAAGAGACATGTATAAGCATTTTTGTGTTTTGCAAAAAATCCGAAAATTCAAAATGTCCGATATATTTGGCGAGACAAAAATATTTTGAAAATTGGCATGGCTACTCTGCAGAGATACCCAGCAGGTCAAAAATTTTGTTGAGTTCGCTCCATCTAGCACGGTTTTCGAGATATAAGCATTTTTGTGTTTTGCAAAAACTTTAAAAATTCAAAATGGCCACCATTTTTGGGGAGACAAAAATTTTTGACAAGACCACTGCCGCGGTGTGTATCTTTTCCGAGATATTCACAATTTATCATTTTCGTGTGTGAAAGCTCTTCCAAAAGTAGGTGAATGAGTTATTTGAGAAAAATTGGCTATCTGCAATACTATTAAGAGATAATTCACATTTACTCCTTTTGAGTAGGTGAGTAATTACCTACGGGTCTGGAACTTCATCAAGTGAAAGTTCTCCCAAAAGTAGATGAATGAGTTATTTGATGAAAATTGGGTATCCGCAATACTTTTAGAGATAATTCGCATTTACTCATTTTGAGTAGGTGAATAATTAGCTATGGGTCTGAAACTTCACCAAGTGAAAGCTCTCCCAAAAGTAGGTGAATGATTTATTTGAGAAAAATTGGCTATCTGCAATACTTTTAGAGATAATTCGCATTTACTCATTTTGAGTAGGCGAGTAATTAGCTATGGATCTGAAACTTCACCATGTGAAAGCTCTCCCACAAGTAGATGAATGAATATTTAATAAAAATTGGGTATCCGCAATACTTTTACAGATAATTAGCATTTACTCATTTTGAGAACATGAATAATTAGCTATGGGTCTGAAACTTCACGGAGTGAAAGCTCTCCCAAAAGTAGGTGAATGAGTTATTTGAGAAAAATTGGCTATCTGCAATACTTTTAGAGATAATTCGCATTTACTCATTTTGAGTAGGTGAGTAATTAGCTATGGGTCTGAAACTTCACCAAGTGAAAGCTCTCCGAAAAGTAGGTGAATGATTTATTTGAGAAAAATTGGCTATCTGCAATACTTTTAGAGATAATTTGCATTTACTCATTTTGAGTAGGTGAGTAATTAGCTATGGGTCTGAAACTTCACCATGTGAAAGCTCTCCCACAAGTAGACGAATGAGTTATTTGATAAAAATTGGGTATCCGCAATACTTTTACAGATAATTAGCATTTACTCATTTTGAGTAGGTGAATAATTAGCTATGGGTCTGAAACTTCACGGAGTGAAAGCTCTCCCAAAAGTAGGTGAATGAGTTATTTGAGAAAAATTGGCTATCTGCAATACTTTTACAGATAATTCGCATTTACTCATTTTGAGTAGGTGAGAATTAGCTATGGGTCTGAAACTTCACCATGTGAAAGCTCTTCCAAAAGTAGATGAATGAGTTATTTGAGAAAAATTGGCTATCTGCAATACTTTTAGAGGTAATTCGCATTTACTCATTTTGAGTAGGTGAGTAATTATCTACAGGTCTGAAACTTCACCATGTGAAAGCTCTCCCAAAAGTAGATGAATGAGTTATTTGATAAAAATTGGGTATCCGCAATGGTTTCAGAGATAATTAGCATTTACTCATTTTGAGTAGGTGAATAATTAGCTACGGGTCTGAAACTTCACCGAGTGAAAGCTCGAAAGATCAAAAATTTCGTCGAAATCGCTCTATGTACCTCGGTTTTCGAGATATTAGCATTTTTGTGTTTTGCAATTTTTGCGCAAAAATTCGAAAATTCAAAATGGCCGCCATTTTTGGCAAGATAAATTTTTTTTTGAAAATTGGCATGGTTACTCTGCAGAGATACCCTGTGGGTAAAAAATTTTGTCGAAATCGCTCTATCTAGCACGGTTTTCGAGATATAAGCATTTTTATGTTTTGCAATTTTGCGAAAAATTCGAAAATTCAAAATGGCTGCCATTTTTTGTGAGAAAATTTTTTTTTGAAAATTGGCATGGCTACTCTGTAGAGATACCCTGTGGGTCAAAAATTTCGTCAAAATCGCTCTATCTAGTACGGTTTTCGAGATATAAGCACTTTTGTGTTTTCCTTATTTGGAAAATTCATAATGATTAATTAATCATTAATTACTCAGCCATTTCTTAACCAATCAATGCCAAAATCTAATGATTTCCAGATTTTAATAGAATGAATGTATTTGCCACGTTTCAGGTGAATTGATAAAATTCCTTTCAAGTTATCATCCGGACAAGCTTCCCCATCGAAAAAAGACATTTTTGGTCATGTGACCTCTCTGATTGGTTGAAATGTCACTGCAGCATATTCAAAAAAATTCCCCAGGGCTACTGCCTAAACCTGCCAAATTTGAAAAGAATACGCCTAACGGTTACAGAGTTATAAGGAAAACAAAATGCGGAGCCGCCGGAGCCTGAAGGTCGCTTAACAAGTTTGGAGTTAGCTTGCAAGTCTGAGAATTCCATTCTATTTATAAAATATTGGACTCAGACTTCTAGCCCCCTGTTAACTGCTCTGAGAAAGTCAGATCTGTAACACATAGCAATTCTTTAGATTTTGGATACCAGCTTGAAATGGATGCGGGGAAATGATTGTGGGAATTCCAAATTAGTGTGTGGACGATTAAACGTTTGCTCGATTAATTGTCAGTGACAATGTAGAATTGCGGTCGGACACTGACGTTTTCTAATGATCGATTATTAAGCTTATATCCTACCTTTCCTTATTTATTTAAATATCCACGTATTTTAAAAATATTTTGAGTACTTTTACTTAATAAACTGACAGTTTTGTCTTGAATTTCAAATTTGTTTATATGGTATCCCGATCGTTCGTACCTAAACAGGTTCGCCTCAGTGTAAGAGGATATAATTCGCCCCACATTATAAAATATTGCTACAGAAACACAAGGGAAATCCATGATCTCATATCTTCTCATGAATATTAATGAGTTGGTGCTACTGCCGTCGGTTCTCAGTTAAAAGTATCTGATCTTCTTCGAGACTTCCATTTTGTGAAATATTGCTACAAAACCCCAAGGGAAATCCATGACCTCATATATTCTCATGAATATTAATGAATTTGGTGTTACAGCCGTGAATTCTCGAGTTTAAAGTATTGATATTCAACTTCCAAGGGAAATCTGTGACCTCATATCTCCTCATGAATATTAATGACTTTGGAGTCATAGACTCATAGTCGTGAATTCTATTTTATGGACCTTTCCGGAAGCCTCCCCAAGCCTCCATTTCAGCAAAAAATGTATGAAAAAATGTGTATATTACAACCCCGGACAAGTTATTTTTTAATAATGCAACATAAAGCAATCAAATCCTTTTAGAGGTTATCAGTGTGTCAACATGCATACCAGGAAACAAAATGGCTGTTTTCATTGGCCTCATTTTTATTGGATTTCCTGCAAGATTTCATTTGCCAGTGAGCTGGTCCATTATTTTATGTATGTCTAATTAATTCTCAAATACATTATGATGCGAATGAACTGACGATCGCATGGGGCGAACCCATTTTGGTGCGAAACATCTGGTATTCGTTTATATCTACCGCCATATTTACAGGAAGTGGGTGCTTTCGGTAGATTCTAAAAGTCAGAACACTGTTATTTTTACCGGATTGACCTATACTTTATCCGGGAAAGTGTTTCTTAAGTAATCAACAATAATGGAGTAAAATAACCAATTAGGGGGCGATCATCGATCGGAAAAATGGACGAATAATTGACCACGAAAATTGGAGGCGATTCCCAATACTAGAGGGTGTCAACTGAAAAATAGATGGCAGAAACTTATTTTATGCAGACTACAAGATATTTTATTCAACAATGGGAAATACAGAAATTATGCAAAATTGGCCAAAATTCAACTGAAAGAGGAAGTTATACGCGTAGTACTGTATTTCACAAATCTCTTCAAGCCTCCATAATACACTTGTGTGTCATTCAGATAATTTGTTCCTTGTTTAGATGGCGTCTCCTACAAAATTGGCTAAGAATAAGTCTGGTTTAGGTAGAATTCTGGTTACGAGAAAGATCATATTTTAACACACTTACTGAGCTGTCAAATACTGAATTATCCAATCCATGACCTCTGCTTCCACTTCCTTTTCAACAAGGAAAAATGACAGTAGTCTATGTGGCAAGGGATCATCTTCTGATAATTTCTGACAATGATCCTTTGAAAATCTGGCAAGAAATAACTTTATTTTATCCAAATCATTCCAAAACTCCTCCATCATTCCCAAATTTTGTAAACAATACAGTGTGTCATTTACCGTAAAACTCCGAAAATTAACCCGGATAGGTACCGAACAAACGGTGAATTATAAAAGTCGGAACCGGATTCGGAACCGGATTTTTCCCCGGATCGCACCTCTATCGCACCTCTTTATCGCACCACTAGATCTACATTGGCACATATACGAGGACACAGATCTCCTCTGTAGTTTCCTAACAATATTTTATAAAATGGACATCTCGACAAAGATCAAATGCTTTAAACTACAGAACTCATGGCCATAGCACCCAAGTCATTAATATTCATGCGAAAATATGAGGACACATATTTCCACTGGGATTTCCTTGCAATATTTTATAAAATAGAAGCATAGACGAAGATCAAATGCTTTACACTACAGGACTCACGACCATAGCACCCACATTATTAATATTCATAATTCAAATTATTTATACCATAGCACCCAAGTCATTTATAGAGTCATTATGCACTCATCCAAGTCCCGGATTACTTGTGGTGCTACAGAACCACTGGTGCTACAGAGGTCTAGGTGAATGTTATTTATTATGACATACATATTAAATATGTTCTATCTTTCTATAGTTACACTACAGTAAACCTGTACAGATACAGTTAAGCTGTTAGTTGAGTTAATTTTCTTTTAATGAATTGACTGTTGAGCTCTAAGGTCATTACAAAGGCCAGAAACTTGACAACGATTAAAAAACTTGCAATCACTTGATTATATTAATGCCAATGTCACTGGAAGGCCCAAAGAATTCATACTTAATTGGATACAAATTAAAAGTTTGCTAACAAATTGAAAGGAATCATGGACTTCAAGTCTAAAAATAAGATTGCATGGTTCAGTGTAATTACGATCAACTGGTCCATATTTACAAAGAAGGATCAAGCTGAGGAAAAGATCAGATCAAGGTTTAGCAAAATCAAACTGATGTTTTGAATTACACCCAGAAGACTCAACCTATTTGATCTAAAATTTAATTGAAATACCTAGTGAGATTACAGTTAAGCAAAGGTTGGACCAAAGTCAGCTCATCTGCCCTGTAAACACAAACTTAAACATAATCCTCTTTAGCTCAAATTAAGATGATTTCTGGCTCAAAGTGAGACAGATGGCTTTCGTGAATTCGGCCTGGGCTACTATGTCTTTCATAAGGATACAATATCCTGGCCATCTACATACAGATTGAGACAACTCAGTAGGCAGTAAGCTATGTGGCACCACCACGAACTGTTACTTACATATCGGCTACAATGATTCTTGAGTAATAGAATATGACTTTGTCTGATAGAGAGGGTTGAAGGATGGATCTAAAATTTATAATGTGTTTTACACAATATAATTCTTCAATGGGAAAAAAATCATCACTGCATTCTGATAAAAGTTGACAACAGCTGCACATAGATGCATATATGCAGGTAACATCTATAAAATGATATAAATTCTGAGTGTGAAAATTCCATAGCAACTGCATGGAAAGCATACTTGGGAAAAGCACAGGGATGCAGACAGAGAAGGCACAGACATAGGCAAAAGTGATACTGGATCAAACAATGGCTCAACAGGAGGCTGGATTTTAATCATGAATTCTTCCCAAAAGTTCTTCAAATGGACCCGTCCATGTTTAAGGAATCAATGCTGAGTTGTTTCAAGAACTGGCAACCATAACAATGGTGTGTGAAGGTCATTTTTTTACTTGATATAGACTTGCTATATCCATCCTATATGATGATGGGGACAGTCACAGAACTGCAATGTCTATTTTTTCATATCAGGCAGAACAATTCAATTTTTATAAATTATATAACCAGGCTTTCCACATCAGGGTTTGAAATAATATTACTATCTGGTCACTGACACCTGGACATTGAGTGTTAGCTGGATAAGATAGAACCATGCATAGTGTGATACTGCTGCTGGACCAACATTTTTCAGAATGGGAGGGGTGCATGGGGCTTGGGTTTCTGTTGGTAACTGTGCATCTTCTGTGCAATAATACTAAACTTTTCTTCCTATGCCACTTGCAGCTGTTTTATTGACCTGTTATTGTTTATAAATGCCCAACACAACTGAATAATTACTATGTTATACTTGAATCCTTGATAAGAAGTGATACCCACTATTTACCATCTTGCCTTATATATATATCCCCAGTATATTCATCATACTGCTGCCAAAAATATCATGCCCCTCATACCAGCTGGAGTCCTGTTTATTGGTAAATCCCTCATTGCGATAACAAATTCTGCCACCAAAAGCTGCTGCTTGTTATAAATAGTCGTAATTACTGGTGGAAAAACATTTTTATTACGGTACAATATACCAACCTATTGTAACAATATACTTTACCAGTGGTTCACCACGGGAAGCTTCCAACCGGAATAAGAGTTGAAAACTATTACTCGTGAAAATAAATATATTATCCAGTGAGTGGTCACATGTATGTGCCAGTATATTCCCGGTGCCGGTGAACAGCACCTGTCTAGTCATGTGACCTAGGGACCATATCAGTTGCTTGCTACAGCTCTTCCTCACTTTTCACTGGAAGCCATCTTGTGTAGACTGGCTTTCTGGTAACTCTCCTTTTCTGTTCAGTTACTGTGTTTATACTGTAGGTAGACAGTTTAAATTTATATATTTCTTTTCTAATAGTGTATAGATCCTACTGATATCATAGTGAAGACTCCACCTTGTCAGAAAAGGGGCAAATGTGGAAATTTCATGCCCCATTTTGATTCACACATGACATGCTTTGGCTGTAGGACCAAGTGTAAAACCAAGACCCTGTGCTCAGGGAGCCTAAGTGAATCAGTGTGCAGCATGCTCCACTATGTCTGAAGAACAGTGGTCCCACTTGTGTAAAAACTTTGCAAAGAGATCTGCTTATCGCATTTGTTCCGGCTCACAAGATGACAATTTAAAACAGGAAACAGAAGACGAACCTGTATTTACCAGTGAAGAACTCTCCCAAGTGGTCGACACGCTACTGGATTTAGAACTGGAACAAACCGGCAATATTGCACTGGTTACCAGCATCAGTCCTCTTGCTAACCAGCCATCTTCTGTTTCTATCTCGGTGATGAGTTTTCCGGCACACATCAGACCGGTATTGCAATCTTCTGGTTTTCCAGCCCTTTTCAGGGCACCAGATCCAGTACTTTCAGCCCAGGAGACTATCCCAATGGGAGAAACACCCAACAGATAATATATGGCTGACAAGATGACAAGTTTTTCACTTCCTCAACCTCAAAGGACTGCGACTACTTCAGATATCCCTCAAACTCCTAGAACACAGCTTATCAAAAGTCATTTGGAACAACAGAATTTTGAACTAATGAATAAGCTACCAAAGAAAAACGAAGAACAAATGAGGGACATCTCAACACAACTCCAGACAGGTCTCCAAGCTTTTTTACAACAATCCATGGAGAACATGTTCAACTGTTTGGCTCTTGCACAAACTAATCCTGCCTCTCAAGCTACAACCACACAACCTCACATTGTCTCTATTACCCCTCTATCTGCGGTTCCAGCTGCCACAAAGTTAGAGGAACCCATGGACGCAGCTCCATCTCAACCACCACCGGCTATCAAGAAGGGATTAGCCCATGTTAAAGGTTCCTTCACCATCACCTCTCAATCTCTTCAGGCAGTGAAATCTCAAATGCAAGTGCCTTCCTCGGCTCCTATACAGGCTACTCTCATTCCAACCTCTGCTTCTTCAATGGTAGCCCCCTCCAATATAGCGCCCGTCCCTTCAATCTGCAATCTCCTTTGTATGGCAGAGATACCTCAGCATATTCTTTCACCAATCCTAGGTCAGAAGAACCCACAGTCACTGGTGAGCAGGCAGCTACCCCTAACCTTCCATGAACTCGTTCAAAGGGTTAGGGAGTTTCTCTCCATCCCAGACTCGGCTGCACAGGAACATTACAAACCAGGTTCGGTGCTGGGGCATGATCCACTACTTCTCCTCTAAGAAAAATCACTCAGACCACCATCTATAAAACTTCCCATGGTGGCTGACCTCTCGTGCCTTCAAATAGCCCAGGATGAAGCCATGAAACCTAGTACTTGTTCCACCCTAGATACTGGAAAATTTCCGGCTATTCCCCTTCACAAAGGTAGCTGGTACAATGTAGTGGACAAAATTTATTTATTTATTTGGGGTTTAACGTCGCTTTCAACACTGTACAGGTCATATCACGACGGGTAGTTGGAAGGGCAGAGGAAACCAGTACATAGAGTTCGCTAGGGTTCTGTACTGTAAACTGCCGACCAACGGCAAGCAACTACTAGCTTTCCCACTTGAGCCCGTGCGGGGATCGAACCCCGGCCTCAGAGGTGGGATGTAGTGGACAAAAAGTACTCACAGACTATTCAGGTTGTGCCACAGGCTTTCTCCAATATCGCCAAGCCTGGATATAAGAGTGGTCCTCCAGCCACAGTTCAACAAAAGGAACTAGTAAAACTTGAGTATATGGCTTGTGAAAATATTAGCATTGCCAATTTTCTCTCCACCTTTGGCAGGGCCAGTGAATCATGTCTCCACAACCTCTGAGTGTCAAGAGACCAACAGCAGAAATTGTTTGACCAATTCAGAGCCACTCAGGATGGACCAACTCTGGAGCAAATCATGCTACAACTTTACCAGATTACACAGCAAGAAGCCTCCCAAATGCAATTCATGCTTGACATTAGCAGGAGCATGTCAAAAGCCTACGCGGACCAGGTCGCAAACTTCATCTCTTCACTTACCAACTCAGTCTTGCTCAGGAGAGATGCTTACCTCCGCCATGCTCACCCAAACCTGGATGCATTCAGGCTGCACAACTTATGCTCACCAACCATCTTAGGAAGTTATTTGTTTGACAGGACTCTGATGCAAGAGCAGAACAGCATCTTATCGGGTTGGGGGTAAAACCAGGAGCCAAAAAAAAAACGCTTTCACCCCTACAAGAAACATAAGAAGGGCAGAGGTGGAAAGCATCAGCCCCCTCAGGGCATACATTACCAACCAATTCTGGCACCCCAATACATGGTGCAATAACCCTTTTTTCCGCACCCTCACCAGGGTGGTCACAGAGGAGGCAGAAGTGGATGCAGGGGATGCGGCCATGGGGGTAACACAAACAGCAGCAAGCAACAACAACCTCCTCAATGACATTTCCCAAACAGTGTACCCTCAAAAAATCCTGGTCAAAGACCAACAACACCTTAAGAAATCTGTTGGATAATCTTCCCCAGTGTGCCCCACCAGAGGGGGAAAAGACTTTGAGTCTAATAAACCTACAGGAGAGGGAAAGGACCCCTTGTTTTCATACCCCACCAGAGGGGGTAAAGACTCCTTGTGTAAATCCCCCATGGGGGAAGACCCCTTGTGTACAGTCTCATGGTGTATTTATCCAAGATCAAGTTCAGAAACAATCAAAACCACCAGTGGGAAGCAGACTAAAAGTGTTCCTACCAGCATGGAAAACCTTAGGCGCTCACCGCTCATTACTAAACCTCATTGCAAAAGGATATAAAAACTACCCTTCAGGGAGTGTCCAATCTTGTCCAGGATACCATGCATAACGGTTATGCAGCCTTCAACAAACAAAGCACCTTATCAACCTCTATTCAAGATTTTCTACACAAAGGCACAGTTGAGACTGTCCAAAAACCAGGCAGTCTAGGTTTTTACAATCGCCTGTTCCTGGTCCAGACTCAGACACTGTTAAACCTAGTAAGGGATTTGGGCTTTGTAGTGAGCCTCAAGAAATCAGAGCTGGTACCCTCCCAGAGATTCAACTTCCTAGGATACCATTTTTTATAGATTTGGCGATTTATTGGTAATCTTAATTTTGCTTTCTTATTTTTCTTGTGTCGTACGGTGTTTGCTGATATCTTGTTTCATCATACTTTGTGTACTTTATATTTTCAGTTTATCTCTGCATTGGAGTGCCTGCCCTGGCAGTGTGATCCAAGACGGTTCCTCTCCTTCCCTTGGTGATACACCTCCTCCTGAGGAGAACTGGAGAACTCCCCTCAGCCTTTGATGTACGGTTCCTCAACTTCATCACGGCTCCTTCCTCCTCCCTTGTCTGCAGATGCTCTTCTCTGATAGGTGATATATTTGCCAGATCTTTTAGCCAGTGTCCAGTCTTCCCAGCCATCCAATATGCTGGGATTCAGCATATTGTTACAATAGGTAGGTATATTGTAGCGTAATAAAACTGAAAATTCTATATTAAATGTAGCTTTTATAAGCGACAAGACCTACCTATTGTAACAATAGTACAGCCGTCCCTGGTCCTCCCCACTTTCCAGACTTTCCACTGGAAGGTGAGGCTTTGGTTCCAACAAAAAATGAGGAAGAGCTGTAGCAAGCAGCAGATAGGTTCCCTGGGTCACATGACTAGACAGGTGCTGTTCACCGGCACCGGGAATATACGGGCAATATACAGGCATACATGTGACCACTCACAAGATAATTTATTTATTTTTACGGGTAATAGTTTTCAACTCTTATTCCGGTTGGAAACTTCCCATGGTGAACTACCAGTAAAGGATATTGTTGCAATAGGTAGGTATTGTAGCTTATAAAAGCTACATTTAATATAAAATTTCCAAGTTTCACTCTTTGCTTGCTCTTATGCTTCATTCATTAATCACTTTACTGAGTGATTGTTTTGGGTTTACATCTCTTTGAACACATTATATAAGTGGTAAATTGATGGAGGCACTGGGGAAGGCAATATGTATTAGTCATGATTCGGCAAAGGGTTTACATAAATCAGGAAAGTCAGGTTCAAGTCAGTATGATTATGCTTCATGAATGTTGGTTTATACAAAGCAAAACTTCTCTGACATATGATGACGTCTCTCAAATGCAATTTACTCGAGGGTTTATCTATTGTGTTTTGGAAAAAGCTGATGGGAAAGCAAAGCAAAAAAGTTCAATGTATAAAAACACTTGATGCAAAATGTTAAAGAAAAAATGATTGGTTTAAAGCTAAAACAACACACAAAATCCCTTGGTCAGAAATGGAAAGTATGTTGAAAAAAGGGATAATTAATCAGACTATGACTAGGTTCACTTAGCATACTATATTGGAGTTTTCAAACACAACTGGCTAAAAGTAGAATAAACAAGCTCTGCCTTGCAATTTTCTAAACCAAGGAAAATGAGTGCATAAAGGTGATTATATAGAAGGACATACAGTTCATAAACATGTAAGTAAGTAAGTAAGTAAGAAAGAAGCATTTATAAAGCACTGAAATTGATGCAAACATCTTCTAAGGCACTGATGTCCAAAAAGGGATAGTCCAGATCCAAAAAGGAGGTCAGTATCCATATTAGCATCCGATAGAGGAGATAGGCTATGGTGGAGGATAGGCTAATCTGAAAAAATACATTTTCAACTATTTTCTGAAACCAGAGATACTTTGCAAAGCTCTAATGGCTTGAGGGAGCTTGTTCCACTCTGTGGGAGCAGCTACTGCAAACTGTGCAACCATGAGTATTTATTTGGTGTAGATCAGGAAAATGATAGGCAATTACCCTGTGTGAGATCACTCCACTTAACTAGAGAGGAGGGATATGGAGGTTGGCTAAAATTTATGGCTTTATAACTAAGGAAGTTGTATTTGAACAATATATGGTAATGAATGGGGAGCCAGTGTAGTTTGTGCAGGAAGGGTGTGACATGACTAAAGTTATTTAGTTTGTACACAATACGACATAAGGCATTTATTTGTAGTCTTTCTAGTATATGTCTTCTTTATGTGATAAAGCAGTGAGTTACAGTAATCTAGGAAACTACTTACCAAGGCATTTGCCACCTTCACACCTGTTTCATGATTTAGATACCTGCGGACTCTTCATAGTTACTGGAGATGGTAGTAACATGTGCAACATAGATTAGCCGCATGTCTTTGCATTGAATTGTCAGCATCCAGGATGACACCAAGGTTTTTGACCAATTCAGCTGGTTTCATGATATTGCCAAGAAAGCTTACTGTTAATGATGACTTCATAGAGCATATGATTTTATCATCACCAGTTACTATGAATTCCGTCTTATCAGGATTTAAGTTTGTTATTTCCAATCCACACATGGACTGCCTCAAGGCAGCTTACCAGTTCAGTGATGCTAGAATCAAAGTTCCTGGAGTAAAATTCCAAGTTAATATATGTATCATCTGCATATAAGTGATGGGTAACATTAAATTTAGATATGACTGAACTAAGGGGGGTTGTATATAGAGTAAAAAGGAGTGAGTCCAGAACTGAGCCCTGAGGAAATCCTCAAGGGAGTTGAAAAGCATCTGAAAGATGTCCATTTATTTTGATCCTCTGTTTCCTTGAGTTGAGGTATGACTGAACCCACTAGTACCTGAGCACAACTCCATCAATGCCATACCAATGCTGGAGGCAGTCAAATAGGATTGAGTGGTCTATTGTGTCAAAAGCTGCGGTTAAGTCCAAAAGGACAAATCCAACAGCAATGTCATTTTGTATTTTCAGCAATGCATATAAACATGCATATACATTTTGCTTTTGAGTAGTGAAAAGATTTTGTTTTCATTGTAAGCTTAATTGTAACAGGGCACATGCATCTCAAAAGTAAAAAAAAAACAACAATTAGGCATCGACTGCCACTCTACTTTTTGCAGGTATGTTGTGTGGCCAAGAAATGTATTTAATTCTTGTTACAAACCAAATAGGGTAGCTTATCTAAACTTACGTAAGCAACTGTTAATCATTTAAAAAATAATAATCATTCATACAGCAGGCCAGCAGTAACTTGCTTTGCCAATGCAAAAGCAGAATGATGATGGAGAAAACACTATAAAGTACTAGATGCATTCTGGAGTAGTAAAAAGAGGTTAACATTTTCTATGAGAATTGATCTAGCACATGCTGGTCTACCAACGATGGCTATACTGGTATTGGCAGTGCTGACATGCTGTCGGTCTGCAGAGTCTCTGCGTGGATATGTCTGCAGAGCCTGCACTGGCATTGGGTTCTCTCTGTGGTGGCTTAAACCCTGATGACTTGCTGATGCCTTTCCTTCTGATGTGTGACTTGAGAAAAATAAACTTGTCATGTATAGGTGTTACTTCTCAATCTAGGACTGGATGTGTTTGCCATATTGAGTCATTTGGGACTCAAACCACGCATTGCAGTGCCAGTACAGTGAGTCTGCATCTCTTCCCAGAGGCTATCCTTCTTGGTTTTGTATTTGAAGAGCTCGTTTGTCTTGTCATAGAATTCCTTGTGGTCCTTCACAAAATTGAGTATTACCTCCTCATCAGAATCATTCAGAAAAATGTTGGTTATCTTATCCTTCTTCCTTATAGATTGACGGTTGTTGTGTGACTGGTTTTCCCCAAGTTTCCATCTCCATTTCACTATCTGGCCTGTGTCTTTTCTCCTGTAGTCCCTTCTCCCCCTGTGACCTGTCAGTTTCCTACTGCTCTGTCTCCTCTGTGTGGCCTCTCCGTTTCTTCCTCCCTCTCTCTTCTCCCTCTGTAGTCTCTCAGCTTCCTCCCTCTCTCTCTGCTTCCTCTCCTATACCTTCTCCGCTGGATATTAGCAGCTGTATCCTCAACTTGAACTCTGTAGGTGTGTCTGTGGGAATTATATATTCCTGATTTTCTTTATTGATTTCTTAGGTACCATCATAAAGTACTGCACAGTAGCATTTTAAAAACTCAGATGGGGGCCATGGTGGTAGAGTGGTAACACTCTCACCTCCCACCTCTGAGGCCGGGGTTCGGTTCCCGGCACAGCCTCAAGTGGGAAAGCTGGTAGTTGCTTGCCGTTGGTCAGCAGTTTACAGTACAGAACCCTGACGAACAGTATGTACTGGTTTCCTCTGGCCTTCCAAACTACCTGTCGTGATATGACCTGTACAGTGTTGAAAGCGATGTAAAACCCCAAATAAATAAATAAATAAAAACTCAGATACTCCTAAGAAGATCCTAAGCTTCTGTAGTTACACCTAGCAATGATCAAGACAAATTAAATATAATATATTTCTAGTTAACAGATTTGCTGCCCATTTTGTCAGTATATCCCCCTTTTACTAAGTAATGATATAGCATAATAAGCAAACAACATTTGTGATAAATCAAAAATGTGTATCAGTTTGAGTGTTGTCAATCTTTTATTATCGCCCAAAACAACAATTTGCTTCTGAAGATTATTGTCATCCCAAAATGTTTTTAAGTTTAATTGGCAATATTTGATGTTATAAGCCTAATAAAAATGGTAAAACTATTTTGATTGCATACAAAATTCATATAAATAATTAAAATAACAATCGAGATTTCCAGATACATGAAAAGTGTTATTCAGCACTGGTACTAACTAGTTCACATCCCGGAAAAATATGGTTAAAAATGCAAAGAACAGTTTCACGGGCATTTACCCCTGCCTTATGACATGCAAAAAGAATCCAGCATTAATAAGCAAGGTTATCGTAGGCAATACCAGTCTCTTTATTGTTAAAGTTGATTGGTTCCCGTCAACTAAAATGCCTTTAAATGGAGACTCCTGTTGGACACAGTGTGATTTACAACATTAAATCTGTCTTAATTAAGAAAATCTCAGCATGTGCTGATGCCATCCAAGGATGTATTTTCACCTTCCTGGAGCTCATATCACTCCAAGGACACCACATGTAATCCTAAACATGTGAAATCAGATTTAGTATTTGTCAGGTGATATTTTGGCAAAGTTTCATAGTTACAGAACAATATTTGGATTAAATACTTTCTGTTCAGACATGTAAAAAATGTGTTGAAATGCATCTAAAATATTCTCATTTATTTTTAAAACAAGCATGAAATTGAATATGGGCTTCAGATTGGCAATATTATGATATACTTGACATTCCTCCTTTGAGAGGGGGCCAGCAAAATTTATGTCTGTGCACTAAATCCTGACTTTATTTTCAAAAGAGGTATATCTCAAATCTATACTTGTTATCTATTGGTGTATAAAATCCAAATTATGTATTCTGGGCACTTGCCTTTAAAGGTGTATATTCATATTTTAAAAGTGCTCTAATTTTACTTTCCATACATTGCCAACTGTATGCAATACCCACATACGTAAGCAGTTAGGGAAAAACAGCCTTTAAAAAACATAAAAACAGGTGTTTTGTATTAATACTTCTTCAAATTCGGGCCAAAAAATGTAGATGGCCTCTGTAATCTTCTCTGTTTTGTATCAAAACAACACAAAAGAAGTAATTACTTTATTTTGATTGACAGGTGTAGTTCATTGACAAGTTTTGTATGTCATCACCTTTTTTGGTAAAGTTTTTATGTATTGTGTAAAAGTGGGAGGTCATGAAAGTCATGTGGTACAAGGATAGTTGAACAACAAAAACAAATACATGTGTGTTGTTATTTAGTTAAAAGTACTCGTTTGAACATATGGTAAGTCTTGGGGAAGTCAAAATATTGTGAATATGATGTTTATGCATAGTACTGTCATGCGGAGTGAAATTTGACCAAAGTCAGTATGAAATGTACATCATTTTTGATAGGAATTTTTCGGCATGTGTCAGGTCACATTGAGTTAAGTGTTGTGATAAAATGCATTAATTATACTGATTATGGAATATACTTTTGAAAAGAAAAATTTTAGCCTAAAGTTCATAGTATGGTTAAAAATACAAAGAGTTTAAACTCAACCTGTTTGTTTAATAGATGAAGCTATAATTTAGTCAGAATTTTCATTGCCAATAATTATATGTATCAATTTGTTTCATGTTAAGTGCTTGCAATTTAAAATATCTAATCTAATCTACTGCTTTGCCAGCGCAGAATCTTTCCCACAAAGGGGAACTCAGTGCACTAATTAAACAAAATCATTATCATATGGAGAGTTGAGGGGCATTCAAGGTCAGTAATCCAGGATTGTGGGTGTAACCAGGAGGGAAAAAAACTAAGTTGGGAAACTAGAGCTGAAGAGGTGCAACAGAGGGACTGTGTCTTACATGAAAGGGGAAAGAGTTCCAAAGGACTGGGGCATAGTGATGAAAGGAATTAAAAAAGTGTTTGATTGATTTGTGAACTCTACGATCAAAAGTGGGGGTTGGAAGGAACTTGAGTTTGGGGGTGCTTTAACTTGTATTTCTGAAAGAGGTATAGGGGTGGATTAATTCTGGTAAACTGGTTGACCTTGGTTGAGAATTTTGTATGTAATAAGGCCAATTCTAAATTATACCCCGTATCTGACTGGTAGCCCATGGAGTTTTTTTAGTTAAGGGGTAATGTGAGAGAATTTAGAGGAATGGGTGACAACCATGCAGAGTGAGTTTTGGACTAGCTGCAATCTCCTTAACTCAAAATTTGTGAGCAATAAGAAGAATGAATTGCAATAATCCAACCTGCTGCTCACCAAAGCATTGGCTAAGAGCACTGATGTATTAAGGTCTAGAATTCGAAGGGGACAAATTCTGTAGAGGTCTCTCACATGTACTCTATTGGACTTTATGACCTGACACGTCTTTTGAGAAATTGAAATTGGAGTCAAACACCACTCCTAATACTTTGTGCTGGGGAGGGGCCACGGTGATAACACTCTCAGTGGTAACACTGTTGCTTCCCACCTCTGAGGCTGGGGTTCGATTTTCGGCATGGCCTCAAGAGGGAAAGCTGGTAGTTGCTTGCCGTTGGTGGGCAGTTTTCAGTACAGAACCCTGATGAACTGTATGCATTGGTTTCCTCTGCCCTTCCAACTACCCGTCGTGATATGACCTGTACAATGTTGAAAGCGACGTAAAACCCCAAATAAATAAATAAATCGTGCTGGAGATACCTGATTTCCCAGAATATTGATAGGGAAATGAGGGAGGAGTTGTTTACGATTTTTGGGGGTAGCCTATGAGAATAACTCGGTTTTGTCTGGGTTAAGTTTTAACTTATTTGTAAACATGAAATTTTGAATGTTGTTTAGGCAATTCTTTAGTTTTTTGCATAGAGTGAGAGAAATTTGCTGGTGAATGTGTTATGTATAACTGGGTGTCATCGGTGTAAAAGTGGTAGCTGATGCTACTGTGGGAATGAATGATTGAGCTGATTGGGTTAGTGTAGAGAGAAAACAGAATTGGTCCAAGGACGGAGCCCTGGGGAACTCCATACTGGAGCACAGCAGGATGGAAGAGTGTACTACCTACCTTGACCGAGTGTGTCCTTCCCGACAAGTATGATTTGAACCTGCAAAGTGCTAGCTCACTGATTCCATAATAAACATTGAGTCTGTCCAGGAGAATGGTGTGCATGGTCAAAGGTATCAAAAGCGGCAGATAGATCCAGAAGGGTAAGGGCAGTGAGAGACCCTTTGGCCATATTAAGAAGAATATCCTTATGGATATTAAGGAGGGCACTTTCAGTAGAATGGTGTTTTCTATAAGCCGATTGGAAGGCAGTCATAAGGCTGGGTTCATCCAAGAGAGTTTTGTAGCTGGACGGCTATTACCTTTTCAAGTATGTTTGAGATAAAGTTTAAATTTGAGACAGGTTTTTAGTTTTTGAAAATTTCTTTGTCTAAGGATGATTTTTTGAGGATAGAGG
Source organism: Sabellastarte sp. h YS-2021 (assembly GCA_964017235.1). NCBI lineage: Eukaryota > Metazoa > Annelida > Polychaeta > Sabellida > Sabellidae > Sabellastarte > Sabellastarte sp. h YS-2021. Next base: position 53,011,568 of record OZ024933.1, read on the forward strand.
TAACATGGCCCTGTTTGAAAAAATTTGGACACATAACTTGCTCAAGAGAAGCATTGAATATTGAAATGATGGGGGTAATGAGAATATCCAGATAATCCAGAACAAGGAAAGTGGGACAAGGGTCTAGGGAACATGATTTACTAGGAGAGTTGGTAATAATTTTAGTGACTTGGATCCTCTTTTACAGTAGAGAAAGTGGAGAACATAGGGGGGGGAGAGTCGGGGGTGATGTGTTGCAAATTGACAGAAGCAGAGAATGTTGAGCATATTTTTTCAATTTTTTTCTGTCAAGAACTCCACACACCTGTCAGCCAAAAGCTGAGGGGGATTTATCGATTGGAGGATCCTGGCCGGAAGTCTGTGTAACAAATCACCCAGGACATGCCATAATTTTTGTGGGTTGTGGTGATTATCCTGAATTTTTGCTTTAAAGGTCATGGAATCATTTTCAGATCATTCATTAATAATTACATATACATATGAAAGTTCAATTTCTGTAAAAATAAGATACATTTGGACAAGGTTACATGGTATATTCAGTCACTATCTGTCTGTTTTTTCAAGATTTTCACAACTGTCGCCATTATTTTTCACTCGACAACTCCCGTAAAAAGTGTTAGCCTTGATGTCACAGGTTCATGACAATGTAAACAAACTATCACTTTGTAAGCCTTTTAATACATATAGATATATATTTAAAAGATTGCATTTTCTGTTTTTATGAAGTTTATTTGTTTATAAAATACCAGTCTGCCACAGTAAATTTCTGAAATAGCCTTGAGAACATCTTTTATATTTGTTTCAGATAAAAAAATTATTTAGAGAGGTATTAAGCAAGTTGGATAAAAATCACAAATCAGGCAGTCAACTAGGTTCAACTCTCAGATGAATTTTGATGGTTATTTTTTCAATTTTGATGAAATAAATAAAACATAAATGTCTTTAGAACTGGGTCTCAAGCAAGGATAATCATATATGTTCCCAAAATTAGTTCAGAACTTCCCCACCAAAAATGTAAACAATTAATGCTTTCATGATCATAGTATACATAATGTGTCTAGCCATCTACAGTGTATACTGTTGATTACAGTTCCCTCAAACACATTTCGTTTTTTTTTGGTCTCAACAAAGGCTTAAATTGAGAAGAAAATGTTACCAACTAATTTCCAAAACTTAAGGTCAAAATATACTGAACTACTATCTTACGGAATTATTTCATGAACTGATAATATAAAAGTTAGAACTTTAAGGATTCTTTCAGAATAAATTCAATAAATTTGACTACAACAGCATGCTTTTATAAATGATTTATGCAAAGGAAAACAAATTTCATATTTTGATTTTGTTGTATCGTATCCAGTACATTTTAATGACAACTTTTGAATTTGTCAACAGATTCTTAGTTTTACGCAAATATCTAACTTGTGAAAGGCTACTTTCCCATCACAGTTTTAAAACTTTGAAAAAAAATGGGAGGAGGCAATGTATTATACAGATGTTTATGCTTTCTGCATTCCAAGACAAGTCAACTTATAGTATTTCAGATTTCTCCTGTGTTTGTTAGAACTGTTAGTGATTAAAAATTAGGTAAAACTTGAGAAAAAAAACAGCATATGGAAAAAAAGGCTGGTGAGCTTTCTTCTGGAAAAGAAAGATGTTATCTTCCTTCAGTTTGTACATATATACATTATATCTCCAACTAAACAGAACTTCGTTATGAACCTTTGACGTCATCAATCATCCACTACGAGAAAAACAATATGTCGGCTTTTTACTCCACTTTGTGATATTTATTTTTTCTAATGGTATTTATGGCTCTTGTACCATATATTTCTTAAAATAAACCACATTTTCATTCTTATAGGTTGTTTGTCTACTAAATTAAGTTAACTTCACAATTTTCATGAAAAATGCTTCATATGACCTTTAAGGAATTGAGATTAGGCCTGCATGCAGATTCTGTTGTAATGATGGTGGATTTTCTGCATGCACTGGGATCTATTGATGGTGGATTTATTTCTTCGCCAAATGCGTTCAAACAAACACTTGGTCTCTTTTGCCACAATTATACACTTTCTTTAACCCATCCCAGGATGTACTTGCATTTGGATCACATTTTAATGTGTAATGCCTGGTTAAAGGAATCCAGTACAAACTTTAAGTGTATAGGTTACAAATGTTTTTCGAACATTGATCATCAGAAAGCATCTTTTTCTTTCAATCTTTACCTTACAACAGCACTTTTACTTGGAATCCACAAATTTATAAGACAAATTAAAGCATGCTGCGGTTAAACAGAGGTTTATCCAGGATTTTCCAAAGGGGGGCATGGCTGTTGGGGATTGTGAAGGGAGTGACTGTGCCCTTTTTCAATAATTCCTACCCATTCAGACATTTTGTGGGGAATGGACAAAGAGAAACTGATTAAAGTGACATAACAAAAAGAAAACTGGAAAGAATTTGAATGGTGGGACAAATTGTTTTTTTTTTATTTTTATAATAGAAACTCAGCACATTGTATAATTTTATCTTTAATACTTGGGTTATTAATGAAATAACATTGAACAGCACATAAGGAGAATAACATTTATGTGTTGAATACTCCGTTTTGTTTGTAACAATGTACAGATGTTTTGGAAGAATATCAGCAAGTAAATTATTAAGTATATTTGTGAACAGAATATATGCCCTGGTATTAATGGTTTTTGTCTGGTTTCACTTTGTCCAGTTTCTTTTTGTCCAGTTTCTTTTATCAACTTTCTTTTTCTATGCAAATAGCCATTTTCCACTGTGAAAAATATATTGAGAGTTTTTAAACTATCACCATTTCAATTATTTTTTTTTCAAATAAATCACTAAATTATCTGTGTTTTCCATATTGAAATTATTATCATTATTAACATCTTAGTTATTTGATGGTAATTTCTCATCAATTTGACATAATAAGTGGACATAATGTTAAGTGTTATATATATGCTTTGATCTTTGAAATTATTGTCAAAACATGAGTAATCCAGATATAAATTATAAATAGTAATGCTAGCACTAATTGATTTCCTAATTTTGAAGTACATACATATATCTCTGGTTTAAACATACATTGTTAAAATGATAAGGTTGACAAATTAAATCCAAATTATCTTTTATTTATATATTTGGGTTTTAATGTCACTTTCCTACTTTTTTACATAGTGGTGGTGGACCAATTCACACCCGTGTACCTATTCACGCCCACCCTCAATTTTCTGAAAGGTTCATAGTTTTTCATAGAAAAAATGTTTACCACATCATAGATAATTATCAAATTGATCATATACATTGGTAATTTATTGTGTAACTGTGATTGTTTTAGAGAAATTTAGGGGTGGGCGTGAATGGGTACACAGATGTGAACTGGTCCACCACCACTAGAATTTGGGATTTAAACCACAGACCTCAGAGGTGGGAGGAAAGTGTGTTACAACTGTGCCACTGTAGCACCACTAAATGCAAGTTATCAACAAAGCATGTAATCCCCAGTGTGTTTGCCCATGCAACCTATTTTGCCACCCTTTGATAAAAGAGTCTCATTGTTTCAGTCTGGCAATGACTTGTGCTAAATATTATTATGTTACACAGCTATATAATACTCTGATAGGGGAAAGTGCATGAAAATCAAATGATAAAACTTAAATTTTTAATAAGGCAGGGATGTCCCCAGATCTATCTATGTCTATGTATATTATTGTAAAATGTAACAATTTTTTTCATCAGAAAGAAGTATCAGTCATTTTTTGGGACTTTACCAACTATGGATATACAGAAAAACTTGTAAACTCAAAGAGTTTAGTTCATACGACATTTTAGCACATGAAGAGTCTGATAACCTAAATAAGTTTGGATCATTTTCTGAATTATTTTGATGCAAAATATAAGAGTTTGCATTAACAAGAAACGTTGTCAATTGATCCCTTCATTTTGAAAATGAAATCGTCTAATCTTATGGACACCTGTGTTTCTATGGCCATTTTACCACTTATTGACATACAGCTACTATTTTAAATTTTTGTTTCAGGTCACAGCTTATTCAGATAGTTTTATAAATTGCAAATGTACAAATATAAATTGCAAACTGTAGCTTTCTAATTATATAATGCAGCCTTAATTAGGTTCGCGTTGTTTTTACAGATATTCGCGGTTTGATACTATCAAAATAGTTTAAGGTGCCTTATAAAACTCGGAGCTCCGGAGGTGTGGTCGGAGGGGTGCGGTGGGTGCAGGGGTGTGGTGGGGTGCGGTAAAAATATTTGTACAGTAAAATATTGCTGGATCATATCTCTGTAAAATGTTGTTAGAAACCCCATTGTAGCCTCACGTTTTCTTCACTCTGTAGATGTACAACTACCAGCATTTGATATTTTATTTGTTTTATTTTAAATATTGCGAGAAGACAGAGTGAGGTGTGGTGACAGTAAAATATTGCTGGATCATATATTTGTAAAATATTATTAGAAACCCCATTGTAGCCTCACGTTTTCATCGCACCCCCCCCCCCCCCACCTCCAATGCTGTACGTAGTACTCAAACTCAAACTATTTTATTTGCTGTACTTATACATTAAAGTATTTTGCAAATACACTACAAGCTAAACTAAGTTAGGTAACACCTAATTACAGGACTAGAACATAATCATAAGATCTCAAAATGGCAGGAGAGAGGCAGGTATTTTGATATATTTTTACATATTAATAACACCATAAGGTAGCACTGGCACTATAATTTTTGATGCACACACATATATATACATAATTAAAACATTAAAGTGTACCTCTTAGAAGTGACACTTGGTCTAACATTTTTGATAGTAGATTTGTACTTTCATAGTCACAACATTTCATTATAAATATAAACCTTTCTGCATCATTTAAGTCTTTTAGCCCAAGAAAGGTGTTGATAAGACAATCCAACATATACTGTCTCGGTTGTTGATACTTTGGACATAACATTAGTACATGTTCTTCATCTTCTATTTTTTGCATGTCACAATTCTTGCATAACCTTTTATCTTTCCCAATTTTTTCTCTTTTTCCTTTACAGGCATATCTCCCTATTTCTATTTCCAGTCTATGTGAACTTATTCTGGATTTTGTTATGTTCCTTCTTTTAAAGAAATCGGATTCTGTATCTAGATATTTTTCGTACTCAAATTCCCTTTTGAATTTATAGTATGTTCTTAATTTATTTCCCTCCCCATCGCCCAGGTGAATATTTCTACTTAATTCGTTCAGCCACTGAAATTCAAAAATGTGTTTCATATGAGTCTCAACTTTATTTGCTTGAGCTTTGGTTCTACTTGTGTGGCCCTGGTTATCCCATAGATGGGTGAGGCCAAGCCTACATTTAATAAAATTCTTTATGTGGGAGAGCCAGCCCGATTTGTTTTCTGAGACCATTTGGAGATTGCAAAGGTAAGCATCGTAAAGTACGGTATCAAAGTCATAATTTACAATTCTAAGCCAGTTCTTCACTACTTGTTTTAAAATATATAAGGCGGTTGGGTATCTACCAAGTTCCCCTCTAACCGCAGCATTGCTGGATTTTCTATGGACACCCAATACTGTTTTTGAGAATTTAATGTCTAGTTTTTCGAAGCATGGTTCATCAAATAAACTATATTTTTCATGATTTATGTTAAATACTTTATCTTTTGTTCCCAAGAAAGCGCCCCAGGTTTCACAACCATAAGTGCTGATAGGTCTTACTAGGGTGTCGAATAGGTAACAGCTTGTTGACGGAGGTAGGTTTAATTGATATAGTGAGTGACTCAGTTTGAACATTGCTTTTGATGCCTTTTGGCTCAACATATTCATGGCATCTGAAAAATTACCACTTGTTCTAAAGACAATTCCAAGATATGTATATGAGTTTACAGTGTCTATGGTGTCCAGGCCTATAGAATATTGACCCTTTATTAATTTTCCTGCTTTGTTGAATATCATAACTTTAGTTTTATCAGTGTTAATGTGTAAGAGCCACTGGTCACTATAAACTTTCAACCTATCTAGACATCTTTGAAGACCTTCAGCAGTCTCTGACATAATAATAACATCATCAGCAAATAAGAGACAATTTAGTGATTCCTTGTGGAGCGTTATAGGTTTGCATTTCTCATCAAAAATATCTGGAAGATCTTTTATAAAAATTTTGAAGAGAGTGGGGCTCAGAACACAGCCTTGCTTCACACCCACATTATCAGAGAAGGTTTCTGTCAGGCCTCCTTGAAGTTTAATTTGTATTTTAGAATCATGGTAGATGTTTTGGATCATTCTGCCAAAAGTGCCACCAATATCATTTTTCAAAAGTTTATAGAATAATGCATTTCGCCAGACACTGTCAAAGGCCTTTCGAAAATCGATGAAACATGTATAAAGTTTCTTTCCATTTTGATTGTATTTGTCAATTAGGGTTTTTACTGTAAGGATGTGGTCTGAGGTTCTACAATTTTCCTGAAACCCAATTTGTAATTTACTATTTTTTTGGTTCTTTTTTAGAAACAAGACTAATCTATTATTTAGGACTGCACAAAATAGTTTACCTAAACAACTCATGATAGATATCCCTCTGTACTTATTAGGGTCTGAGCGGTCACATCCCTTGTGCAGTGGCTTCAACCAGCTGCCACTCCACAAAGTAGGGAACATCCCAAAAGTAAACACAAGATTGAATAATTTATTTAGGGCAGGTAACATGGTATCTCCACCAGCCTTCAACATTTCATTTGATATTAAGTCTGCTGCACAAGCTTTACCTTTTTTCAGGGCTTTGATTGCTTTTGTAATTTCTTCAGAATTGATTCTGTAGTTTAGTTCATTAAATATCGTCCAATTTTTGTCATTTTCAACAAAGTCCATAATTTTGTGTTGTGATTTATTGAGATCAATGTTACCCTTGTGCATCAGCGTTTTAAAATGGTGAAACCACTTATCTGCTGGTATATCATTTATTTCTTTACTTTTACCATGTGCACATTGCTGCAAGTTGTCTAATGTTTTCCAGAAGTCTTTTGGGTCAGTACTTGTACACCCACAGAGCGATGAAAACATGAGGCTACAATGGGGTTTCTAATAATATTTTACAAATATATGATCCAGCAATATTTTACTGTCACCGCACCTCACTCTGTCTTCTCGCAATATTTGAAACAAATAAAACATCAAATGCTGGTAGTTGTACACCAAGATCTATATCAGGTGCAGTGGCAGTATCAAGACAACCAATCAGAGGAGGGGTGCGGTAAAAAGGTGCGGTAGAGGTGCGGCTCCGAGTAAAGCTCCAACTCCAGCTCCAACTCCGAGTTTTATAACCAGCCATAGTTTAATGATTTAGTAAGCTCCACGATTTAAAACTTGATTTAGTAGACTATCTAATTTTCTGTGTCTCTGTCAGCCATTAATTCACCTATACAAGTGCAGCACAATGAATTGATACTTGTAGTATAACATCTCCATCCCATATGACAGCGGAATATTCTTTTGACGTGGGCGATAATTGGTCTTCCCAGGATAGCTACATACTTTGAACAGTTGTTCCACCAGTTCACGCCAATACCTCACCAGGTATTTACCTAGTAACTGAAAGATTATGGAATTGTAAGATATTTTGTAGTTAATTTATCAATTATGGTAAAGATTAGACCGATTAATCTGTCTCTGGGCCAATTTTTTATAAGCGGTATGTATCGGCGAGATGCAAAATGCCATCCATCAGTTTTAAAAAGGCATATTTTGGGACAGAAAACTCGGTCTAGGTAAAGATCAACAATTATATGGTAAAGATCAAGACTCATATTTAATTCAAATTTAATTTAAGCCATCTGCACATTTTGTAACTAACCAGTTACAATATAATTTTTTACCATTTATGAAACATTTAATAACAAATGTTAGAAAACATACTTAGGATTCAGTACGGTCACCACGCCGCCGCCGCAGAGATTTACTTTCGGACATGATAACTTAAAAAATATTTTAGTTAGACCTTTCAGATTTGTTATGTGGGTATATATGGGTATTGCCACGGTTTTGTGACCTTGACCTTCAATTTCAAGGTCACTGGTGGCCTCTTAAAGGTCATGCATATTTTTCCACATTTTGGCCCAGTTCTCATATACAGAAAGTTAGATCATCCTATGGTTGGTATATATATAATATATATAAATATATATATGTCCTCTGTAAGCATGCAGAAATGTGACCTTGAAGCTCTTCATTGAAGGTCATCCTCTGACCGCCAAAGTACCTCACTGGGGCCATTTTAGCCTTTCTGGAGATATTTTCACACTTAATGCCGACTATATTGCATGGAAACTATTGAAAATGGCTTTTGAGGTTGAGTACATGATGGAATACCAGCATCCAGTTTGGCTATTGTTTTCAAGGTCACCTTAGGCCTGCTAAAATGACTCAAAATGGTACCTTTTACTGCATATATGTGCCTATATAAGACTGTGAGACATAAAGCTTGTGGGTGTCCCACAGCCTATACCTCTGCACAGATTTTCACCAAATTCTCAAGGGTTGTTTACCCCAAGAGGATCTAGAGCTGATTAGGTTTTGGTAGTGGTGGGAACGGTAAACCGGTAACCGGTTTTTCGTTCGTTTCTGGCAAAAATAACGAAATTCGCAAAGAATATTTGGGAACCGGTAATTGTAAAAATCATTCTAACTTGGGTTGGGGTTAGTGGGTGATGACTATTAGCTGTCATGGGTGGTGTGGCGGAAGGGAGTGATGTTGGAAAGTTTTGTTCTGGTTTACATGCACTATCATTTTTGGATTGGACTTGCGACTCAAATTTTCGAGGAGCAGGACTTTTAATTACTGCTTGAATTGATGAGTTACCTTGCTTTGTGTCTTGTCCATCAGCCTTTTTAACAATACGCCCACTCCCTGTTAATCTGTAGTCCTTTCCACCTGGAATCTCCTTAAGTAAGATCTTGAAATTTAGTTGGCACTGTCACTCCACATGTGACATGGATGATCTCAAATACACATTGCTAAATTCTTGAGAATGCCTCAAATCTGCCTTTCGACATAGCACATCAACCTTGTCCTGTGTATATCCCAATTCAATCTTGAATATACCCTGGCTGCCTTGTCGTTGCGGAGTTCGCATTACCCTGACAATCCTCTTTTTCCCATATCCAACAGCTTCTGGTAACCTGCTTACAAGAAGATGATCATCTCCATCGGCATACTTTGGCAAATTCACAGCTACCACATTGACTTCAGGACTAAAAGGATTATCCATCATATCTGACAACTTGGATACTTTCTCTTCAACCTGTGATTGTGTTTGCTTTATATCCTGAATTTCTATTTCATGACCTAGAACTTGACTTTCTACCTTCTGCACTCTTGTCAAAATGTCATCCGTTTCCTATTCACCTCATGTAATTCAATTGTCAAGTTATTTAGCTTGTTGCAAATCACTTCCAACACTTCCATAACTATCACTTTTACAACAGAAGTTGTTCCTAAGATTTTTCCAAATCTCAATGTTGTTGACCATTTAGCTGTACCTGCGAGCTGGAGTTCTTGCCTGCTGAGGCTGGCTATTTTTAACCATGACCAAAATGAGTAAATGATGTTTTTCTTCATAACTGTTCGAGTTACAATAATTTTGTCAAATATGTTGTTTAACTAATTTTTTAGGCACAGTGTCATGGCAAATTTCCAGAGCTGTAGGTCCATAGCTGACTGAGTAATATCTACCTTGACAGTTCACCATTAAGTAAATCACTTATATCTGCAAACCTATTAAATTTAGAGGTTTTTTTGTCAAATATGTTGTTCATGTACTTTTAAATGTACTCTGTCATGGCAAATTTTCAGAGCTGTAGGTCCATAGCTAACTGAGTAATAGCTACTTTGACAGTTCACCATTGAGTAAATCACTTATAGCTGGAAATCTGTTGCACCTATCCTTACTAAGGTTTCAAAATATATTCCATGCTATGAAATCTTGCCTGGCTAACATTTGGTCTAGTTTGTCCAATTTGGTTGGTTGCTATGGCAACGAATTTGAAAAGCTGAGGTGACCAAACTTAAAGGGGCTATATCTCCCTTATTATTGGTCGTAGAGGTTTTGGATGTGAAGACAACTTCTAGGAAATCATATGTCCCGAATCTTTTGCTGGTTTCAGATTTGACCTTTGACCCCTCCTTCAAGGTCAAATGTGGTTTTTCATACCTATAATGACCTATATCTTCCTTGTTATTGGTTGTAGAGGTTTTGGATGTGAAGACAATCTATAGGAAATCATGTGCCCCAAATCTTTTTGTGGGCTCAGATTTGACATTAGATCCCTCCTTCAAGGTCGAATGTGGTCCTTGATACTTCTAATGGTCTATATCTCCCTTATTATTGGTCGTAGAGGTTTTGGATGTGAAGACAACTTATAGGAAATCATGTGCCCCGAATGTTTTGGTGGGGTCAGATTTACCTTGGATCCCTGCTTCAAGGTCGAATGTGGTACTTGATACCAATGATGGGCCACATTTGGTGTTGATTGTGGGGTCACATTTGACATAATATGCTGTATGTCACACTTTTGGTTTGGATGTGAAGACAACTTATAGGAAATCATGTGCCCCGAATCTTTTGGTGGGGTCAGATTTACCTTGGATCCCTGCTTCAAGGTCGAATGTGGTACTTGATACCTATGATTGATGGGCCACATTTGGTGGTGATGGTGGGGTCACATTTGACATAATATTCTGTATGTCACGCTTCAACCATGTCCCGTCCGGGAATACACTGCATCGACACAATCTCTAGTTTAGGTATAAGTTGAAAATCAAAATGGCTTAATTTCAATTGATTTGAATTGAAGTTTTCTTGATTTGAACGTTCTATTTATGGAGAACAGACATTGTGGCAGAGTTGGTAAATGCACTTGCCTCCACCTATCAGGACATGAGTCCTAATCCAGGACACAAGTCATCAAAACCTACAACCCATTAGTTTTGAATGCAAAATCTCAATTGACTATTTTAAACTGCCTCTGTCCCTCCCACTTCTCATTATGGAATGACTTATTAAGCATCCCGTGAGGGACGCTTGTTTGTATATGGGAGAAGCGACTCTGCCGGATCCGCATTTTCTTACGGCAATAGCTTTGCAGCCATAAGGTGGATTCTCTTCATATTTGATAGGTGTATGCAGTAGCCCTGGGAAAAATTTCTGAATATGATGTCATGACAGTAGGTTTGTTATATAGATGTCTGGAAATCATTAACTTTTGGAAGTGATCCAATGCAAAATGCCCGACTTATTAACGATTTACTAAATGTCACAATTTTTCTTAATGCTGAAAATGCAAAAACACATTTATCTCGGAAACGGAGCGAGATAGGGCAATTTCTACGAAAATTTTGACCTGCAGGCTATCTGCAGATTCTACTGACAACTTTTTGCAAAAATTGTTTTCATGCCACTTTTGGCGGCCATCTTGAATTTCTGCGTTAAACACAAAAACGTGTGTGTCTCGGAAACGTAGCGAGATAGAGCGATTTTGACGAAATTTTTGACCCACAGGGTATCTGCGGAGTCTATTGGTGATGTTTTGCAAAATTTATTTTCCCGCCACTTTTGGCGGCCTTCTTGAATTTCTGCGTTACTTGAATTTATGTGTTAAACACAAAAACATATTTATCTCGGAAACAGAGCAAGATACAGTGATTTCGACAAAATTTTTGACCCACAGGGTATCTGACTTTTGGCAGCCATCTTCAATTTCTGTGTTAAACGCAGAATGCCTGTTTATCTCAGAAACGGAGCGAGATCAAGCGATTGTGACAAAATTTTTGATCCACAGGGTATCTGCAGGGCTACTGGCGACTTTTCGCAAAAATTGTTTTCCAGCCACTTTTGGCGTCCATCTTGAATTTTTGACCCGTGTGGTATCTGCAGAGTATACTGGCAACTTTTCGCAAAAATTGTTTTCCCGCCACTTTTGGTGGCCATCTTGAATTTCTGCGTAAAACATAAAAATGTGTTTATCTCAGAAATGGAGTGAGATGGAGTGATTTCAATAAAATTTTTGATCCGTGGGGTATCTGCAGAGTCTACTGGCGTTTTTCGCAAAAATTGTTTTCCCACCACGTTTGGTGGCCATCTTGAATTTCTGCGTAAATCCAGTCCAAATCCAGGTCAAGACATTAGGGCCCAGTTTCACAAAGGCCTATTAAATATAGAAGATAGTATGCTATTGAAGCTACTAGCTAGATCTTAATAGGCCCTTGGTAGCCACTACAAAATGTGCCACTGAGCTGATACTTGGGACCTATCAAGTTCCTGAGACAGCAGGGATTCTAGTGAGGACTAGCCTACCAATTACCACAGCAAAAAACCATCTCAGTGAAACAGGTAGTTTAGGCTTAGTAGACTACTAGGACTTAGCAGCCTACTAAGGAGATAGTAGGCCTTTGTGAAACTGGGCCCTGAATTCTTTTAGGGATTTTTTGACAGTATCTGCTCCACTACTTAAATATAGTTAATTACACTGTGGTCATATTTTCACAACAGGTGCTGTATACCCCTGGCTAAAACATCCTCAAAGATCATTCAGATCTGCATCAGGACTCTAGATTTTTTTTGCCAAGGGTGTGTGCTCTGTCAGGTACTGCTGATTTATTAATGTTTTACCTGTATTCATTATATTTAAGGTTCTTTTGCACAGCAGTGTTTTATGCAAATAGTTTTACACAAAAATATGTCTTACTTTTGTTATAGTTGAATGTAATTTACTCTGTTCCTGTTCCAAATGATATTAAAAAAGAATTTAAAGTGTTCGACAATTTTCCACATTTTCAGGTATAGTTTACTTGTACCTAACCAGAGAACAAGTCTTACTTACATTTTATAGCAGAAAATAGATAGTCGTGACCATGTTCAATTTTGAAGCTATACCTAATGCAGGTGTTCCACTGGTGCCGACCCTACAGCCAACCTTACAACTCTAGGGTCAGCTGCAAAAGTCGGGGGTCTGGGACAAAAATCCACAAAAAAGGGCAGGAAAATACTGGGTCGGTTGCACACACACACACACACACCCCCACACGCCCACACACACCCCCCCCCCCCCCCCCCCCCCCCGGACAGGACTTGAAACATCCAGGCTTGTCTGTATCTAGAGGCCGACCTGCCTTGGGGTTGGGATGTTTTCTACAGAACTGGTCAGGAAACTACCAGGACAAGCTGTAAACCCCAAACAAACAAGCCGTAGCAAGTCCCGACAAGCCGTACTGACAAACAGACAGGACTGGAGAAACATACAGAACCCCACAACCAGACGTGCAGTCGGTATTGCGGGTACAAATTTTGATGAATTTCTCGGGGAAAAAAGAGGATCAAGTGTTGTCCAATAAACAAATCTGAAACTAGGTCACTAGTAAATATTTCTATCCCATCACGTGACCTAAATATCCAACTTTACTTTTTGATTATTTTAATTATAGTATTCAGGTTTTTGCTTTAATATTTAATGAGAAATAAATCAATGTATGTCTGCTTCAGATTATGAAGAAATATAAAAATATGAAATTTTCATTAAAAATGTTATATCCTGTGCAAACAAGCAGAGAGAGATGTGCTTCTAACAATATCTCACATGACAATGAAACCCTCTTGCTTGTTGCTGCCTTTTATACTCCAATTTCGAGCCTCTGGGAAGCACCCCTTCGAAATTCCATCCCTCTGAGCATTTTTTCTACACATTCATACCAAATAATTTTGAGCCTCTGAGAAAGCACATTTTTCTGGATGTGTAGGTAAACACCCTGTATTTCTGGTCACGTGATGAGATCCAAATATTTACTAGTGACCTTGTTTTAGATTTGTGGATTGGTCGACACTTAATCCTCTTTTTTGCCCCAAAATTTCTTGTCTGAAATAAGCTTGGATTTTAGTTTTATTTTACCAAATAAAAACACTTTTTCAGGTTTCTTAATTAATTATAGCATATATGTGGAACTTTACCTGAAAATTATGATCACTTTCACTGTTTCTTTGTTATTCTTGACATAATTTTTGATCGTATTTTTACCTCACATCATGCTGGAAATGCACTGCATATGAGCAGTATTTAAGTTACAAAAGAGAAGCCGGCTTTATGTTAGGACAGGCCTGCAAGTGATACGGACAAGCCTGGAAGGGTTACAGACAAGCCTGGAAGTGTAACCAACAGGCCCCTCAGTTATCCGACAGGCCTGTTGCTAGGTGGATGAATTTAGGGTCTGTTACAAGGGTCGGCAACGGTCGTTGTAAAAAAATCGAACATGGTTGAAATTTCACCGACTCTCCCCGACAGGCCGGGAAACTACAACTGACACTAACTGACCTTGTAAACATTGGTCCCAACTCTCAAAATATACATAGTTACTGACCAGTTGGCTCCAGTGGAACACCTGCATAAACTTGAGATGGTGCAAAGCAGTCAACACATTATAAATAATCATGATAATACATTAATCATTACAAGTGACAAAACTGAAATGTTGAAAGAAGACCAATTTCTGTTATCAAAACTTTTATCTGTATGTACATACATTCTCTGTTAAAGTAAATCTCTTTAATTTGATACACACCCATCTCAGTTTACAATATAATAAAATGTTATCATCATACAGTGAACAAAACAAGTTAGACAACATTTTGCCAACATTGGTAATTTGTGGGACACTTTCTGTTCTGTTTTTAATCACATTCCATTATCTCAAATTCTCAATACAGATAACTAAAAAATACTCTCTAAGTATTTATGGGATCATATTATTGGTCTATTAAAATCTACATTTACATCAACACAGGAAAAAGAGCGCTTGTGTTTTCAATGTAAAAACTGCTATGAGCTATAAAGTATATTCGATACACACTTAGCCTCACTATTTAGAAAGTGGAGAGATTGTTTTTTGTTAGAATTTATCTTGGGTGAAAATATGTTCTCTTGACAAGTGTTTGTGTGTACCGTGTATATATTTGTAAGTGTGATGAGACACAAAAAGTTGTCATCGCCAAGTGGATGAAGTCACGAATACCTGAATATGGTAATTCAGTTAAATTGATGCAGAGAAACATATTGTAGTTGGTCTTGTGGTAGGTTGGGCACTCTAAATGCTCTTTGTGGATGTTTGTTCTTCAGGTAAGATACAAATTCCTTTTCTAATACCTCCAGATTAGAATAAAAATTTTTTGTGATTACAAAGTTCTATTACAAGTTGTGGGATGGTATATTTTGTAACATTACACAAAAGTGACAAAAATATGTTAATTATATAATTAATTATATCACTAACTTATTTAGCTTTTGTGTATTATAGGTCATAGGGACACATGTAACATGTCATGTACAGATGATTTAATAGAATATGTTAAGTGCATTCTGTATTATGTAATGGCCACATCAAACAGTGGAAGACGGATTATCCAAATCCGTAAAATGGTAATACAGCTATTGTTCCAAAAGGCAAACTCAAATTTATTGACAATAAAGTGTATATAATTGTATGTATGTAAAATATATGTATGACAGGAAAAATTAAATTCCAGGTAGATTTTAGATCCATGTAGGCCAAAACTTGAGACATGTGTTAAATAACTTAATGCAGGTAGAGAAATTATAATGGTTTAAATAAAGGAAATAAGGTTAACTTTCTTGTTAAGTTATATTAAGGGTATATTGTAGGTGTACACAAAGAAAAGAAAAAAAAACTTAATTTATTTGTGACAGTATTCCTAAAAAGCATCAAATATTCCTTTTGTTGACATTGACTTAAAGAAACCTCTCAATTACAAGTTTTTGGTGGCAAAAGAAAAAAAACCTCTGCTTAAAATGCTGTACTTTCAGCATAATAACTTGATATATCATTGACAAAGATTTTTTTTTGGCTGATGAAAGTTCTTTTAAAGTATTTTCTTTTTATTTTCAGAGTATTTGCAGTCTCTAGGCCTGAGGTATTGGAGTACATCATTTTATGTCAAATTGAGAGATAGAAAAAGACGTTTTGCCAGTGTTTGGTTTAAGGTGTAAACATGACAAGTTTTGTGGGTGACACAAAGTTGGAGGGGGCTGATATTGGGGTGCTGGTATCCTACTTTGTCATTGTCATTGGATTTGGATTATGGGTAAGTCTTAACATATGTGCGAGCATTAACAATCAGTCAGCATTTTTGCATGGAAGAAAGTTAAATCAGTAAAAAATGTCATGGTTTTAAGTACCATTTAAAATATAGATAAAATGGCACTTCACTTTTCTGAAGTTCTGCTTTCCAAATATTCTATTCAATCAAGACAGTCGTACCCTCCCGAAGGTATTAATTTCAACTGGTTTAAACTAAAACAACTACTCCAAGTTATGAATTTTCTTTTATCCAAACAAATTGTCACTTGGATAATAATAGAGTTGTTAAAGTCCCATACTTTCATGGTGATTTTTTTTTCATATTCACCAGTTGTAACAGCCACATTTAATTAACAGCCAATCATTTATTTATATCATAATTAAAAAAAAAATATATAACTCCCTTGTTTGTGGTCCAGTTTTGATATTTTTTCACTGTTAACCTGTGTTTACTGAGACCAGAAGTATTAACTCCAGTATATTAAGTTTAATCTATTAATAGTTTTATGTAACAGTTTTCATGATTGGCTGTTTTTACACAGAGTCTTATATCTTTTAGTAAAATATATTTTGGCAAACTTTGTGATATGGAGGTGTATGTAAGTCACATGGATGGTTTATGCCAATGGTCAAGTGTTATTGGCCCTTTACAGTGTTTATATGGGTAGGGGACTGGGGTGTTGACTCAAATAAAAATTATTAAATGAATATTTGACTTTGCATTTTCATCCATTTTTCTTTTGTCCCCCATTCAAGCTAAATACAAGATTTTAAATAATGTTTGGTTAGCAAGTGTGACTATTCTTTCAATTTTTTGTTATGTGTAAAGTAATAAATTTTATTTGGGTCGATTGGACAGGACAATATTTACACAAGCTATTTACACATATTTGACATTTAATATCGGGTCTTCAAGTTTTAGTGGAAACACTCTTTCCTCTGTCTTCTAAGGCCATGTGTTAAATCTAAGTCATTGTCATAACTGGGAAAGATCTGATTATAAATTACCTTTTTATAGCACTTAATCTCAATCAAAAGATAGACTCTAAGGTGCATCAAGCAAAAGATGAAACATCCAAAAAACTCAGAGAGTCCAGAGAGGTATAAAGTAGTTAGTTGCTTGGAAATGTCCATTTGCAAATGCCAATGTCATTGCCAGCACAATTTCGATATCAATATGAAACTCTTAATATATATGACTTTACATATTAATCAATATTTAAAGATTGTTTCATGCCAGAAAATGCATTATTTTACAACCATTAGTGCCTCTTTTAGTAGGAAATACATGTGATGCTTTCGAAAAATCATAAGTTTAACACAAGGCTACCGTATAAGAAACCAAATTGTCTAAAGATCTGAAATCATGAACATATGAATATTGAATATTAAGTTAAAAGTTATAAAATACAACAACATTTGGAAAATTTTGCCTCATGAGGTATTAAAAATTATTTTGAAATGAACAAGTTTGGTATTGATATTGAAATTAAGGAAGTTATGCATTGATCAATATTGAAAGAGCTGTATTATAGAAATAGACAACGACAAGGCAGGGGTTATAGGAGATTTTACAACGATGAGCGATATTAGAATTGCCGACGCAACCGTGTCATGTAAGAATGAGATTTCTCTCCTAATAACTACCCACTCTAATATTCATTACACAATGTGTTGAATGCTATAAATGAGATAAAATCTTCAAATCTTGTGGATACCACTGTTTCAATTAACATGCTACCACATATTGACAGTGATCTGCTACTAGTCCATGGTGGCAGGTTACATAATGAAATAAACATCATATTAATATGAACTATTGTGCTGTTATAAATAAACTTTCAAATGTGTGGGGTGGCCATACTTGGTGTGTTAAAGATAACTGCTTAGCGAGCAATACATGCTAAGTTTCTAATGTTGCTTTAGTCATCTCTGAAGAACAGAGGTTCAGTCGGAGGGTACTTCCTTGCTGGAAGGAGTATGCACTTTGTTTTGGTAAGTATAGAATTCCTCTACAAAATTACTGTCTACAGCATCAACAAGAGCCCAGAGAGCTAGGAACTCTACTTTTTCAGGTTTAGTGCAGTCGAACCATGATTAGTCCAATCTCAAAGGCGAAGAAAGATACTTTCACTTAATTCCAAATAATTCCAGATGATATAAAGTTTCATTGGAAAATACCAGGGGGTGGGGATGAGGGGAGGATTTCCAGGGGGGAGGATTTCATGGTACACCGTTGCCACACTTTAATTGCTCATATGGCTCATAAATTGCTAATATGTCACTCCGAAGTAAATTATTTCCATTAAAACCCAATAATAGGTCAAAATTGGTAGCTTGGTATTTTATATATCCATTTGAGTGTTATTTGAGATTTTCCCGCAGAGAGATTTGTTAATATCAACTATGCTTTACTTCCAGTTGGTGTCTGCTATAACAAGAGTACCCTTGTTCGGGTCATTTTTTGGAACACCTGGCTGGTTTTCATTGTTGTAAAGACCAATCTCCAATTTTTAGACATATTTACATCATATTTATGTATTCACATCACCCATGGGCATTAGTTTTTGTATTGTATATTTATATTCAATATTTCCTTGTAGTACAAGGACTCAAAGTGCTATTGATCCACTCCAGCTGCATAAGTACAGTCCAAGCCCTCTGATGACAGACATTCCCCTAACTGAACCACAGAAGCTCAGGGATGACCATTTATCAATGTCCATGAGGCTCTTTAGCCTGCAAATCTCCTAGATTGGACTTTCTACCGGTAGAAACTCCAATTGGACTTTTTGCCAATATCTTGGTAGAAAGTTCAATTGGGCTTTCTATTGGTAGAAACTCCAATTGGACTTTCTACCATTAGAATTTGAAATTCTACTGGATTGGACTTTCTACCATGACATATATATATCATTAGAAAGGTATTTTTATAGCCCCTTTTACTGTATAAAAAACAGTCAGAAATGATAGAAAAAATTTCCAGTTATATTCACTGATACCCTGGCCTGTATTCATCACAGACATTTTCACATTCTTTCTTTATGGATTTATTTGACTCATTAATTATACAAAATTGATATAAACAATTATAAAAATATATATCATTCATGAAAATTAACAATATAATAACTACAATATATATACAAACGTGAAAAAAAAACTCCATTAATCACTTGCTTATTTTCTGATTACATGTAAGTCTAAATGCCTACAATTTGCCTGCTGATTTTCTGATGGGACTTTTAAAAAGTGTATATTATAGAACTATAAGGAGAATCACCTTTAGTTAGTCTGGATGTACAATTTCATCACAAATAAATATATTCTCCATCTATACAACATTGAAAGATTAGCTCACATTTTTTATATTAATTTGCTCTTTAGTTTAGACTTCATGTGACGCATTCATATTATTAAAATTCAAAATGAATCTTATAAAAGATGGCTGCTTGCAAAGGATTATATCCACTGATATAACATCTTTCATAAAGTTGAATAATCATATACTGTTTACTGTTTTATACTGTTTTAATACTGTACAATTTTATTGTCACACAATTGAAGGCCTCACTTGGTTTATTTTTTGCATATCATTGATAAGATTACATATTAAGGAAGTAAAATTTTAGTTTTATCAAGCTAAATGTTTTCAAAGATACAGTAGATATGTATTTTATGTTTAAGTAAGAAAGCTGATATTGCTGTGGAAATTTGATAACTGTTATGTAAATTGCAATGACTCAATGCATTTGAAAGATGATCATTCAGGATAGATGACACTTGTCTTCTTTATAAAGATACTTATTGTGACTGTTTACATATTGATGTAACCTTTGTCCGAACCCATCGATGGATTTACAGTAAAGCTATTAAATTGTATTGTTTTAAGTGTGTGTTTTCACATGTGCATATTGTCTGTGTTCTCATGGATAAACTGGATAAATATTTAACAAATGTACAAATTACCACCACCACCCCCCTCCAAAAAAAAAAAAAAAAAAAGAAAAAGAAAAAATAAATAAATAGGTAAATAAATAAACATGTAAATAAATAAATAAATCACCTCTTCTCAAACAGATACATTGCAGTCTTTAATTGCTATTTGTCATTTGGAAATATATATTCAGATATATGAAAGCAGCTTTTGTTATTTCAGAAAGAGACAATATAAATCATATTTGTCAATTGCTGGTGATAAATCGTGTACATACAAATGTACACTTGAAGGTGCATAAATTATTCAGAATTTTTGGACAAATGACAAAGTTTACTCAGACTGATTGTACTATGCTTAAACAACATATTTATAATATTTTTACTTCCCAAAATCTTACAACATGTTCAAAAAAGACTTTTAACTAAACAACAACAACAAGATACATGCATTTTTTTGTTGTTGTTCAACTATCCTTATATCACGTGCATGACATTTGTGATCTTCCACTTTCACAAAATATATAAAAAACCTATCAAGAAAGGTGATCACATACAAAAACATTCCAATGAACTGAACCTGTCAATCAAGATGAAATAATCACTTCTTGTGTGTTGTTTTGACTACAGCACAGATGTCATCTCCATTTTTCAGCCTGAATTTTGGGAAGAATCGAAACATAACATCTTTTTTTTTTACATTTTTCAGGCTGTTTTTTACTTATGTGGGTATTATATGCAGTTGTCAATGCAGTGAAAGTAAAATTAGAGCACTTTTAAAGTATGAATAATTATACACCTTTAATGCAAATTGTTTGAGCACACCTCAAGTTTAGGCTGATATATTCCTATACTGCTTGTATACAGTTGAAGTATTCTGGTCTGGTAAATTGCATTTACATCTGATATGTACAGGTGTCATGCAGCCAGCTGTTATAGTCTCAACACATTAAAGGGTGCCTATTTGGTTTTAAAGCACACTTGTGATGTCATTCTATTGTTAAAAGTGTGCATTATTTTTAGGTAATGCACACTTTTTTGTTCCAATTTACAGACACCTGAAACAGTCAAATGGTGCCTATTTTCTAGACCAGAAAATTGTACATTACAAAATAATTCACCTTTTCATCAATAGGATGACACAAGAAGTGTGTTTTAATCCCAGTAAATCAGTTGAATTATCCAGTTCATTTGCTCCAAAAGTGTTCTAAGTTACAAACAGTTCTGAGTTATAAACAAATTATTTGAGTCACTTTTATTCCTGCAATCCATTTTAGAGTAAAAATTCTACAGAACTGACAAAATACCAGAAACCAATATAAACACATGGGCAATATACAAAGACAAATATAAAAATAGCCACAAATCAAGTGCATTGAGATTTAGGTTAATTGGTTTGTCAAGAGATTTTGAAACATTTCTATAAAAATGGAATTATTTTGGGGGTTGTATCCAAAAGTTGGTGAGCTTTAAGTTCGGTAAAGTATTCAAAAGTGTGCCTCACTGGGAAAATAATGCACACTTTTACTCGACCCCTTTGGGGTCTCGTAAAGTGTGCATTATTTTCCCAGTAAGGCACACTTTTTCATACTTTACCTATCACATAAGTATTGTTTTTTGCCACTACTGTCACATAAGGGTCACTCTGCAAAATATTAGAGTAAGGGATCTAAAATTCGCCAGGAATGTAAAATTCGCCACCTCTAAAAACCTTTGTTAATTCTGTGAAGAAAATGACGTTTTGTCTTAAACTTGGTCTTGTTTGGTTCAAAAAGCCTTCATTTACTATACATTCAAGAAATCTCAACTCAATTGATTTAATTTATTAGTAATTCCACATGTGGCGAAGTTCAGATATGTGGGAAATTTTACATTCTTTACTCTATCCCCGTCACAATGTTAACTGCATGGAAATAATTTTTGGGATGCATCTTCTTTTCGTGTTAGAAAAATATCCATATGAATTAAGGCACTTTTGATGTTTAATTTTACTGAGCCAAAATAAAAACTTTTTTTTACTTATGCTTGCTTGTGACCTCTTTTTCACAGAAGCTATAATTTAAGATGGGTGTACCAAATTTGGCATATATATTAATCGCAGTAATATTACTGACTGGTTTGAATATGACTGCAATGTCTCCTGTTATAATTTTGTCTTTATAAAACTTCATGAAATATCTGATAAACTTTTCTTATCTGTAGTAAAATTGGTTCTTACTAACTAAAGAATATCTTGCCATGACAATTCTTATGTTCAGTTAAGGCTTATGTATGGTGGTGTGTACATATTCAACATATCATTGAGAAGGGAACAAAATTTTGGACTTTTTTTCCTTTCATTACTCTAGAAAACTAAATTTTACAAATGGTTACACTACTACTTTCAAACATATACCATAAAATTAATCTTTGTGTTTCAGGTGGGTGCGTCACTCTTTGCCAGTAATATAGGAAGTGGGCACTTCATTGGATTAGCTGGTTCTGGAGCGGCTAGTGGTATTGGCATCAGTGTGTTTGAACTCAATGTAAGCCTGCTTTACTTTGAAGCTCTTAGGGGCCACGGTGGCAGAGTGGTAACACTCTCACCTCCCACCTCTGAGGCCGGGGATCGATCCTCGGCATGGCCTCCAGTGGGAAAGCTGGTAGTTGCTTGCCGTTGGTTGGCAGTTTACAGTACAGAACCCTAACAAACTGTATGTACAGGTTTCCTCTGCCCTTCCAACTACCCGTCTTGATATGACCTGTACAGTGTTGAAAGCGACGTAAAACCCCAAATAAATAAATACTTGAAGCTCTTGTAAAATTAGCTTTCTTCTTTCAGTAGGGCCTGGACTTTTTCTGAAATATCACTATGGTATCTCTATGTGTAAAGCTCACTTCTGTAACAACATTAACAGATCTCACTATTCAATTTTTTTTTCATTGTTATTCAGTCACTGGGCCTTGTGGGTTAGAACCCAGTTTTTTACATGTGGAAGTCACTGAGAACTTGTCCTGATATGATCTTAGCAGTTGAAAGGGAGACAACTGCCATGATTCAAGAAGGAAGCAGAAAAAATTAATTGAAATACTCATTAAGACTTTGTATTGTATTATATATACAGAGTGCAATTATATATCTCCGTGTACTACAGGGCCTCATGGTGTTATTTGTCCCATCCTGATTGCACAAGTACAGCCCAAGCTCTCTAGTGACTGGCATTCCCCTAACTGACAGAGGCTAAGGGATGAACATTTATCAATGTCCTTAAGGTTCTTTAGCCTGCCAACAGGGACAGGACCCAATGGCAAAGGACTGCCATTTTAAATGGTCTTCTGAACCACTATATATCTGCCTATACCTGGGATAGAACCCACATCTTTGGTGTTCCTAGGCAAGTGTGTTACCCACTAGGCTGCAGTACCAGACTTATCTTATCATGCGACAAGATCAAAAGAAAATTTGTTCTGTCAAAATATAATGGTCAAAATAAATTGTACCACTGAAAAATTTGGTCATGTGATGGAAAAAGATGAGTCATAGTTCAGTTACAACTGCAGTAATCTGATGTAGATAGTCAAAACACAAAAGTTCATTCAAAAAGGTTTTTAAACAAATTTGAAAAATAGAACAGAGATCTACAATTGTTGTGACTATTGAAAGATATCATAAACCATATGTTCATACTCGGCAGGGATATTGGTTGGTAGGTATCGGTTTACTGTGTCATACTGTGACATTGATTAGACCTTGCTAAAGTGACCTTGACCATTTGAAATCTTGTCTGGACCATATCTCGGAAACTGTTCTCCAGTTAACAGATTCATCTCATCTTAAAGCCTTAAAACCTATCTGTTTCAGAAGTCTTTCTCTCTCTGTTTTTCTGACTACCAAACACCGATGGTTCTTTGTGAAGACCCAACTATGTTTTATGACTTTCTGATTTGTGCATTATGATTGGGATGTTGTGCCTTAGAATTCACCAGTTCGGAGATTAAGCACAAGGATACCTGATACCACATCAGAAAACACCAGTTCCCTTAAGGAATATGCTTTATCTGCATCCAAAGCTCTTAAACAGACAAAGTGTTTCAGTCTGTTTAATTGACTGTGTACTATGTCTTTTTGTACAAATTTGGTCTGCCACTATGTCCTAGTGGGTAATACACTCACCTAGGAGTACCTGGGTTCAGTCTGAAGTACACTCAGTATATAGTGGCTCGGATGACCAGATAAAGTTGAGGTCCTCTGTCAGTGGGTCTCATCATTAGTAGTACCAGGCTAAAGAACCTCAAGGATACTCATAAGTTGTCTGATGCAGTTTCTTTTCAAATAATAGTAGATTCTAAATTTTGATGCTGATGACTGTCAATTACTACTGGCTTGTTTAATGAAAGTAAATATTAGTCGTTTTTCACCCGAATATATTCTATTTACATGAAAGCCTGGTAAAGTAGAAATCTTTTTGTGATTCTACATGTCTTGATAACTGCTAAGCACCTGTTATCTATTTTATACAAAATATTATCATGGTTTCCTTTTTAAGGCTTTTACACTTCAAATATTTTAAGCAATTTCCAGTCTCAGGAAACTTAAATTTTTTTGTAAAGAGTATTAATATTACGTCAACAGAACCTTTGTCATGTAAACACAGAATAACCTTTTTATGGTGACAGTGAATGTACTGGGGTGTTAAGAGTAGATCTAAATCCATTTTGTACCCAACTTGATATAATATGCAGATATCTTGTTGACAGTCGGTTACTATAGTTTTTGTGATAAAAAAGACAGGCTGAACTTTTTTTTAACAAAAAGTGGGCCTCAGAAAATTGTTGTGTACAAGCTTATATTCCCCCTATAAAAACTGGTTTGGGCATGATGAGATGTTTACCAAGTTTCAGAGTTTATGTATATTTCCATATATCCAACCTATGGTTTGCAGCTGCAAAGATCAAAGGTGGGGTTTTATGTCCCGTTCAACAGCCAGGGTCATATTGGGACAGTTCCTCAGCTTTGTCACTTGTGGAAGTCAAACCCACACAGAGGTAACAACCTGTGATTACGTGCCAAACTTCCTAACCCACCTGGACACTGAGGACCTTGATTTGCAGCTGCAATTTTGAGCTATGCTTTTCAGTTGTTTGTTTTTATGTTTGCAAATATTATGAAGAATTTTGACAATGATTATTTATTATAATACTTAGGATATCTTCTTCATAATAATAAGTATTAACCAACAAAGCGAGAATTTGATAGAGAATGTAATAATGCTGTTAGAACTAGTTAGCAATTCCATCTTCCAAGAAAAAAATATTGAAAAAGGTTTGAAAAGGCATACTATCCATTATACATTATTATCTAGAGCATTGATTCTGACAACATTGGATTGAATACAGGAACGTAGATAAAGCTGTTTTAAGTGCTTTAAATATATCTTGTGAAAAAAGTGCTACTTTGTCATCTTGTAGTAATAAGAAAATGTTATACATGTTTCAGTTACTTGCAGTTTTTCATGCTAAAAGTGAGAAAAAAATACTTGCATAACTCTTAAACCACAGACTGCCCTTGGCTGCAGCTTTAAAATACTTAATCTTACTCTTGACAAAGTCAAAGTTGGTGTTTAATGTCCCGTTCAACAGCCAGGGTCATATTGGGACAGGTCCTCAGCATTGTCACTTGTGGCACTCCAACCCACAGAGGTGACAGCCTGTGAGTAGATGCCAAACTTGCTAACCACTAGGCCACCGAGAACCTCTAAATCTTACTCTTGAAGGAGTGACAAAAGTCACAGCCAGAGATGACATGTCAAATACATGGCAACTTGCATTCATGTTCGTTCATGTTGACAAAGTATTATCTCAAGAGTGCCTATACTGAGCCACTCAGTGAAGGCGTGGTGTCAATACATAAATGTATACAAAATAGAGTGAGAGAGAGATCCCATTACCTTAGACTAATTTACAGATACCTGGTGTATATAATTAATATGTATGAAGTATATCTTGTATATTCTTGTGTATCCAATGTGTACAGTGATTTACAGAATTATGTTAATGCAGAGTCTGAAGAATTTGATTAAATACAGTAGAACCTGTATGACTAGAACCTCTCAGTATCCACAAGATTTGGTTCTAGTTATGCATAACTGCTACTTATACCAATCTACTTGCCATTAAATTTGGTAATGCACTGGTTTTACTTGCACTAAAAACACTACTTTAACAAGTGGGGTGTAATAATATTGTGACAAAGTCAAAGTTGCTGTTTTATCCTTTTCCCTTTCTACAGCTAGAGAGGGGCCATGGTGGTGTAGTGGTAACACACATGGCTCCCACCTCTGAGGTCTGTGGTTCAAACCTGGATCCTATGTAGGAAAGTTGGTGGTTGCTTACCTATAGTCAGCAGTTTACAGTACAGAACTTTGACCAAATGTATGTTCTGGTTTCCTCTGCCCTCTGATGTGTTGGTGTTTTGTTTATCTTATTGAATTTTAAGAGAGATAAAGGCAGTTTTATGATATCTATTAATATGGCTGTACCATTATCATGGCCATCCAGTCATAAACCTACCTCCAGATTGGAAAAAATAAGACCATTCACGATAAATGGGTGTATTTTAAGGAGAGGTTTCTGATATTTGCACTGTATGGACTCCCGAACGCAAGTTTAGGATAATACTAAACCATATCATTAGAACCACCCGCCCACCTTCCCAAATGTATTTCGATTGGTTCCTAATCAAAAACTCCCAATCAGGATCAGTCAATTAAGATGAAATATGCTGGCCAAATATAGTATACGAGATAGAAATGATGGTCTTAGACTCTTAGACACTTTGTCTGAAAAATGTCATCATGATGCAAGTTTTAAAATAAAGTTCACCATATTTCAGACATCTTGCAAAATGACTTAGTTAGGCATTTCGCATAATTTCTGAAATTTTCAAAGATTTAGTGAAAGATCACCAAATTTCAGTTATTTTGCAAAATGACTTACTGGGTAATCAGGCATTTTTGTGAAATGCCTGATATTTTCAGAGATTTAGTGAAATGCCTGGTTTCACACATTGCATGTAAGACATAGACATGTCATGCATGTACAAATATTACAACATTCAAGGACAAATCAAAACCTTATCAATCATTTTTTTCTTGCGTAAAATACCCTTACCTTATCCTCACTAATGCTTACGTGTTGGTGTTTGTTTTTGTCTATTACCTTAGGCTATCTTCATTCTTGTGTTGTTGGGCTGGTACTTTGTGCCTGTGTACATTGCCTCTGGGGTAAGTAAAATTCCAACAAAATAAATAAGAAATACAGCTGTCCTAAAAATAGATTCAGTGTGTAGTGTTACCAGCTGTGTTACCCCTGTCAGTTCTGGAGCAGACAGAGCCTGCATGTTTGTCAAAAATACTCACTATTGGCTAATATAAGCAGCCAATTAAAGGTGTTCCATAGACGTTTAGAGCTCTGGACCTGAGCATACTCTCCTTTATGACTGTACTTTTGGCATTACATCTGTTAGGATGCACTTGTCAATGAGTTATCATCACAAGGATGCCTGATACTTCACAAATTTGTAAATACTTGGGAGACATTGCCAAACACAGGGTCCATCAGAATCAGATACAATATTTTCAGTGTGAATATGTTGTGTACTGCATAACCTATTCAAAAGTGAGTACCAGAATACACTTTCCAAGTTTTGTGAAGTACACTATGAAACCCTGGTTAAATTAAAGTGGTTTTTACATGCAATTTAAAATAAGGCTAATCTTGGTAGAAATAAGGTGTCAAATACTCTACCAAATAAGGTAGGTATATGTACCTATCTCATGTGACCTTGAGAGAGGTAGGAGGTTTTACTATTTTGAGGACTAGGGATCCAATGGGGCATATATTGGTAACCTTTTTTGGACAGTATTCACTAACTTTGTTGTGCAGTATGAATTTGTTAAAATTTTTTTGGCAAATTCTACAAATGTATATTTTGATCACAGTTTCTCCAAAACCAGCTGATCAGAAATACTTAACTATGTTATGTCAACCATTATCTATGATTGTCCATTATTGACGGTGGCACAGTAGTACATTGTAGTTCATTGCTTCTGCTTTTTTGTAAATAAAAATATAATAAGTAATAATATTATTTATTCTTTATTTAAAATGTATTATTTTTAAATGCAAATATTGCTTTGTGTTTTAAAGAATAAAGTTAGTAATAACAGTAGAACAAAAAAGCCATTTTGTTTAGTGAAATACTTTTAAATTTTCAAATCAATGTCTTTGTTAAGAGCTATGAATGTCTGTAAAATTATGCAAATTTGACAAAGTTTTTTACTAATGTACGACAATAAAAGTTTTTTTTACTAATGTGCTAGTATTGTAAAAAGTAATTTCTGTGAGATTTGCATAATTAGTTAACGGGAAATTTTAAGTTTTATACTTTCTTACATATTTTAACCAAGGCCTTAGTCAATTGTGATGATAACTTTACTTTTAATTATTCAATTTTAATGACTAATAATACTTTAATTTTTAATTATGATTAACATAACATATGTATGTTATATTGAAATTGCCATGACTTGAAAATTGGCGTATAGTCCTATGTTTCTGGTAAGGGATACCAGAAGTTGCAGCCTAAACATTAAAAAAAAACAAGAACATTTCTATGGAAAAATTTTATATATACAAACAGTCTAAATAGAATGATATATACATGTACATATATTTAAACAATAACCAAGCAATTTTTCAGCTAAAATGAAAAACATTCACCATTTAAGGTGGGCTCAAAAAAAGAAAAAGTTCAGAATACATTTTGAATATCTGAGAGTGAGTTGATCATTTCACAAAATGGTCAATTTCACAGATTGGATGTAACATGTACATCATGCCATACTTGTTACTTCCACCAAGGAAGTATTAAATTCATGACTGTTTGTTTGTCTGTTGTCTGTTCATTTGGTAGCAAGATTATACAAATACTACTGCTTGGATCTTCATGAAAAAAAGTGAGATCGTTTTCCCATTTACTTAATATTGAACTGTTTTCCTTTAGAAAAGAGAGATAAGGTTCTGATGTAAACTACTCATGCCTTGTTGGAGGTCTGCACTCTGTGAGTGCTCTTGTTGTCTTTTATCTACACAGGTCTACACAATGCCTGAGTACCTGAGACTGAGGTTTGGGGGTCAGAGGATCAGGGTGTACCTAGCTGTCATGGCTCTGTTGCTATCTATCTTCACAAAAGTTGCAGTAAGTAAAAATTGTGTTGAAGGTCTGAAGATTGGTGTAATTTGATATGCTTTCCAGGTTATATAATGGGCAAATATTATAAAAATAACTGTTATATAATTGTGTATATACAGGTAAAATATTTATAAAAAACTGATATTTATTATCCACCCCGCCTCCATACCACGGATAACTTGTGTAAATAACTTTCAGTTTTTCACTTATTTCTCTGAAACTATGTTACCTACAAATATATATTATATATCATTAGAAAGGTCATTGTACAGCGCTTCTGCTCGTGTGAGTGGCATAAAAATCCATGCAGAAATAAAGGAGCTATTGCAACTTGCAAGTCAAAGATTAATATTTTTATATTCACTGTTGCCTGCGCTTTTTGACAGCCTTTTCACATTCTCTCTTTAAATATTCATGTTATTTAACCCATAAATCATAAAAATGGTGGATAATAAAAGTAAAACATCTCTCATCAGACATATACAGAATAAATATATCACTCATGAAGATTAACAATATAATACTTGTGCTGAACACTTGTATTTTATTGTTATCTTTATTTGTAATATATTTTTTCTGTATATGTCATTCGGGATATTTTCATTTATTTAAAACATGAAATTTCCAAGTTAATAAAATTCCCACCTATTTTTTAGTTTTGAAAAGTCACTGTTATTAAAATTGCACAAGGTAAAAAAATTTTCAAAATTTCTTAAAAAGTGTATTTGTAAAATATTTTGTTTTTATTCTACAAATAACACTTTCATACTGAATAATAACTAAAATACAAATGTTACTTTTATTCCAGCTATTCTATCCAGGTTGTCATTATTACCATAAGAAGTCTAAAAAATCCCCTGAATTTAACAATTCTTATTAGCCACGTTTTGTATTCTAAGAAAACAATTGTTTTACTAGAAATTCTAATTGTAATTGGATTTTTATACCGCTTAATCTCCCCTATTCAATGGGAACTCTAAGATGCAAAAGAACCGAAACAGTAAACCAATTTCAGTATCCAGGGACGGAAAACCCGGGGGGGAGTAGGACTAAGGTTGGTATGCCTGAATGTACAGGTAGGTCTTCAGCTGCTTTCTGAAAGAGGCTAGGGAGGGTTAAGAAACTTCCAGAAAGTTCTAACAATAAGAATATCTCTAAGAATAAGAATTTTCAGTGAATATGGGCCCTAATCTTTTGTCTCTGGAGTATGCTTGTTCAAAAACTATAAGTGTGTATAATGCGCCTTAGGAAGTTCTAGTGTCGAGATTAAGCATTATAATAGTCTGTTAGATTATTCCCACCATTATCACTGTAGGCTGACCTGTTTGCTGGGGCTATATTCATTGAGCAGGCCCTGGGCTGGAACCTGTATGCTGCTATAGTACTGTTGCTGGCAATCGCTGCACTCTTCACCATTGCTGGTAAGACATTCTTCATTCATCATTGATTTAAATTTGTCTCTCAATCATGATAAACAAGCAAAGAAGTTAAAAATTATGGTCTTAACATGCTTATAAATGTTATTGAGCAGAATTTCCCCATGAAGATGAATTTGGTGATATTTACAGAAGTGTCTTTGGTAAATTTGCAAAATTTTGTGAATAAATATGGAAATAAGGTTATTATAGTACATGTATTGTAGTTTTTGTCTTAACTCACAATACTTCCAAAAGTCATTTAAATTGTGCAGGTGCTCTGTAGTAATTGCATCACATTTATTGACTCCACCAAAACGGTTATGTGATTGTTGGATACCCTTTGTTTGTATGTTAGGAGGATTACAAAAAATCCACTGCAATTCAGGATGCAGGTTTTGTTTAAAGGATTTGACAATACTGGGCCTAGGCAGAGGCCTGTGTGATCTTACTTTACATGTTACTTCAGAATGTCTATATAATCACTATAATCAGTTGGACCATAATGTATGTCATATGTGTCATGTTTATTGCTAATGTTTTATTGTAATGTCTGTATTATCAGGTGGTCTGACTGCTGTCATCTGGACTGACTTTGTTCAAACCATTATCATGCTGATAGGGGCCCTGTACCTAATGGTTGTAGGTGAGTAATATGTTTGTTAAATTTCCAGAGATTTTTGTGCCAAAAGATGTTTTAGGTTTGGGAGTGATGTTTCATGCTGTAGTGATTATGTTGGTTCACCTTATTACTTCTGTAAATCTTGAGTTTCAGCTGACACTTGTAATTGGTAAAGTTGACATGCTTAAAATCAGGGGGCGGAATCATGAACAATACTTGGGCCATTCCTAACTTAGATTTGAAGTATTACTTAAATTTCAAATAAGAAATAATAAAACTGTATTAAAGAACATTTCTAACTCTTGTCTGGTGAATACTGTTTGGAAGAAAAACTAAAAAACCTACCCATTCTTAGAGCCTGCTTAGAGCTAAGGTAACCTTATCTAAGTATTGTTCTTGAATCCGGTATTGTTTCCAGGTTTTCTAGTCAGCACACTGATTTTGTTATGCTATAAATTCACCTTAAGTTTGTGAGGAAGTGTCATATACACTGTTTGTTTTATGATAATCCTATAACTTTTTACCCCAGCA
Source organism: Sabellastarte sp. h YS-2021 (assembly GCA_964017235.1). Classification (NCBI taxonomy): domain Eukaryota; kingdom Metazoa; phylum Annelida; class Polychaeta; order Sabellida; family Sabellidae; genus Sabellastarte; species Sabellastarte sp. h YS-2021. Next base: position 53,043,462 of record OZ024933.1, read on the forward strand.
CATAAAGGCTCGGGTTAAAGTCATCCCCTGTGCTGTCTGGGTGGCGGCAGAGGGCATAAAGTTTGTAGGTGTTCCACAGCCTAATCCCATGGATGGATTTTTACCAAATTTTCAGGATATGTTGAACCCAAGGGGATCTAGAGCTGAAGAGGTTTTGTGGAGTATAGAAACGGCTATTTCCGTGGCAACACTTTAAGAATTTTGGGTCTTAAACTTTGTAATTAAAAAAGAGGTACTATTAAGTTTGTGTTACTGTAGTTGCATTTTTACATTTGTATCTTCCATTTAAAGTTTTAGATGCCTTTCTGTCATTAAAAGAAATCCTCACAACATGAATGAATAAAATCTGTAAGTTTTTCCCACTTCTTCAGCCACATGAAAGTTATTAACGCTCGACAATAGGAGAGGGTTATTGTAATCAGTTTGTTTCTGTCAGTCTGTCTGTCTGTCTGTCTGTGCACCGTTTTGCCCTTATAACTCAAAAACTATACCATCAATCGAGCTCAAATTTGGTGGGTAGATATTTCATGGGGTACAGACGGAATCTTCCAAATTTGGTGTAATTTGTTTGAAAATTAAAGTCAGGAGACAGGTTTTTAAATTTTTAATTGGGTATATACAGTGAAACCTACTTGTCTTCAAAAATCAATATCATGATAGGATTTCCTCCTCATAAATTCTTGCCTCATCAGATATCCTCTGTGGCTGTGAGTGTAATGTGTAGAACTTGTAATCTCATGGTTGGGGTTCAATACCAGTCAATTCTAAATTTTTTTTTTTTTTTAATTTTTTTTTTTTAGGTTTTTTAGCAATTTTTTTAAAGGTCTTTTAAACAGAAAAGAAAAAAAACACAGCATCTAAAATTTTAGTGTTCAAAAAAAAAAAAACTTTAACCAAGATAAAGTGTTCAACTTGATGGACAATAATAGATCAATTGGGCATATACAGAGAAATCTGATTTTCTTTATTGCATAAGTAAAAAAATCAATATTTTGCTGTCTGATGATGTCATTACTTAATGATGTCACAATGCAATTGTCATTGTGAGGTCACAAAACCTAGCTTGTGATACGTGTGATATACTTCTTCTCATTAAATTTATGTCTTGAAATTGACATAAATACAATTGAGAGGGAAGTGGTGTATTTGTCATGTTTATTTATTTCTGTTTTTTTTTGTTTGTTTGTTTCAATTTCTTGACAGTCCATCACAAAAATTTAACCTGAGTAATTTTGACCAAGAAGTGGCTTTTAACCAATATTTTTACCTCTACCAGGAATTGATGTTTGTTGTGTGCTTTTTTGTCTATTTGTCTGCCTGTTTTTGGTGTTTAGATTACTCCAGAACTAATGAACAGATCTTTATAAAAAATTTGTGAGTAGGACCTGGTCAAAGGAAGAAATTACTAATTTTTGGGAAAGACGTGGATCATATTTTGGATACAAAAAAATCATGAATTTTCATAGGTCCCATTTCAATGTATTTTAATGATTTTAGCTTTCTACTTCATATTTCTTCAAAAGTAATTAATAAATTTTGATGTCAAATTTGAAGTAGGAAGGGACTAGCCATGGGAAGGAGTGATTATAGTTTAGGAAAGATCCAATTAATATATTGGATACCAAGAAGCCTCCAGAATTTCTGGAAATGCCACCATGATGGATGTGTGTTATACTTTATAACACTTGTGAGACTGGTCACATCGAGTCGAGCGTTTTGCTCTCTCTGAGTGCATCTTGTTACATTTGAGAGCATCTTGTATGTACTGCATACTTCTTAAATTTGAAGATGTTCCTTAGATTTTCCGAAATCTCAATGCTGTACCAACAGGCTGGGGTTCCTGTCTGCCGAGACTGGCTGTTTTTATTTTCTAACTTTGGAATTAAGATTATGTGTGTGACGTGGATACATTAACATTTAACACGTGACAATTTTGTGGCATTACATCATCAACAAGCGAAATATATATATTAGTACCATAAACAATTGGCTAAGCATAAGATAACAAATGCAGTTACAGGTATTAGTGAAATAGACAGATGTAACCTTAAAGCTTGTGATTGTAGCAAAAATCTACTAATCTTCATAGATATATATTTTCTAGGTACTCTCTGGTTAGAAGCTGTATTGTCTAAAACTTTGTATTGTTTTATTTGGCTGAACTTAAGAATCCACTAACCAGATTCCAGTCTGAGATATCTGTATTGTACAGAATGTAATGGAAAAAAATACTTCACTACAATTCAAAATGTGTGCATCTTAAACATGCATCTACAATGAATTAATGTAGAATGAAGCATGGTGGAATGTTTGCATTTATTGTAATTGATTCAGGATTTGTAGCTGAGGTGTATGTAGTTTCCCATCATTATTGGCATGTGTTCAGTAATATCACATTTTTAGTTTGTCAGGTTTTCTAAAGCTGTTCATACTCACTTCAGTACGAAGAGTAATATTGTGTCTGGTGTAGAGAAAATGTCATTTAAAGTGTTAAAAGTGTTTTACATAGTATTGCTTGATGTTTGTTACGTATATATTGTTTTGTGTTTGTTTATCCTAATATCATTCTCATAATATTGTCATAATATTATCATAATATCATAATATTATTAATTTTTTTTACAAAAACCCATATATCTCACTGTTATACATATTGTTTCGAAGAAAAAATCGTTAATTATGTGGTCTTCACATTTGTAGAAGAACACAAGTAGGTTACAGAAAAAGCTAAGCCAAAACTTCAAATTAATCTGGACCACAGACTTAGCCAAAGCCTTAGGCAAGAGGTATTTTATTAGCACAGTTAGGCAATAAAAAATCAAAAAAGTATTTTCCTAACAAACTCAGGCAAACTCAAAACAGATTGTAATGTGCCATCTTATAGGGTGGTCTATTTACCTAATGTGTGATTACTGTATTTGCAAAAAAAAATGTGAAAATTAATCTGATTCCTTTAAATACATCTGGACTGACTGCTTAAAGGAAGATCAGATTTTTGTTCAAATATCAATTAGGGATTACCCTTCAGCAAAGTCTCATATTACATTAAGAACTCTTTGTACATGTAGTTTTGTTTGAAGTGTTTGTTGAATAATTCCCCGTCTCCTTCTCTGTCTAGGTTTTGTCAGGGTTGGCGGATATAACTCGGTGACCTACCAGTACTTCAGGAAGGTGCCCAATGTTACTCAAAAGTACCTAGAGGGAGACACCAGTAACAACACCTTAAAATACTGGGAGTGTGGCCTTCCCCCAGATAATTCCCTCCATTTATTTAGGTCACACGATGATGGCAATCTGCCATGGATAGGCATTGTGTTTGGGTTGACGGTATCTGCCGTCTGGTATTGGTGCAGTGACCAGGTGAATAAAAGGCCTGTGAACATGGGCTGGATAATGTAGAGGGATGGAGAAAAAATTCTATGCGTTAATTTGGTATTAATTTTGTCTTTTGGTAATCATCCTTTTAAAAGCATGTTTCACCTTGATCAAAATGTGCTGTTTGACACAAATTTAATTGAAAACAATTTTAAGGGATATAATAAGCAGTTTTTTACCCCACAGCCATTAAGGGCTGTCGGAGTATTGTTTTCACCCATGGTGTCTGGATTCAGGCATTCGGGCAGGCAGGAGGGGTATTGGGAAAAAGTTTGTCCTGGCTGTATCTGAGAAACTGTAGGAAGTTGATACTTGGTAGGGACATTGGTTAGGCGGTGTAGGTATGCAATGTCATGATGTGACCTTGATTTGACTTTTGACCTTCCTGTAGTGACCTTGAGTTTGAAAATCTTGGCCCGGCTGTATTTCAGAAACTGTAAGGTGTTTATGAAGTTGATATTTGGTAAGGACATTTGTTGGGGGTTTTAGGTGTGCAACGTCATGGTGTGATCTTGATTTGGTCTTTGACCTTGCCGTTGTGACCTTGACCTATAAAATCTTGTCCGGGCTATATCTCAGAAACCGTAAGGTGTAGGAAGGACATTGGTTGGAGGTTGTAGGTGTGCAATATCATGGCATAACTTGGTTTGACCTTGCTGTAGTGCCTTGATCTATAATATCTTTTCCGGACTATATCTCGGCAACCATATGGTGATGGTAGTTGATGGGTTGGGGGTTGTAGGTGTGCAATGTTATGGTGTGACCCTGATTTGACTTTGCCATAGTGACCTTGAAACATAAAATCTTATCCGGGCTATATCTTGGAAACTGTCAGGTGTAGGAAGTTGATACTTGGTAGTGACATGGGTTGGGGGTTGTAGCTGTGCAACGTTATGGTGTGACCTCGATTTGACCTTTGATCTTGCTGTAGTGGCCTTGACCTTTAAAATTTTGTCTGGGCAATATCTCTGAAACTGTAAAGTGTAGGAAGTTGATACTCGGTAGGGACATTGCTTTGGGGTTGTAAGTGTGCAACATCATGGCGTAATCTTGATTTGAACTTTGACCTTATCATAGTGACCATGACTTTTACAATCTTATCCGGGCTATTTCGTGGATTCTGTAAGGTGTAGAAGGTTGACAATTGGTAGGGTCATTGGTTTGGGGTGTAGGTGTGCATCATGGTGTGACCTTTAACTTTGGCTCTGCCAAAGTGTGTTCATCTGCCATATTTGAAACATGTTTCTCTTATGATAAAAATATATGAATTACTGCTTCTGATTATTATATGTACTTTTACATAATTGTGCTATTTCCATTGACAGCTATTCTCCAACAAATAAATTTTACAGCTTCATAATTTTTAGTTTTCTGATAAATGCTGTCAGCTTGCCATTGAATCATTTCGTTTTAATACTTTATCTTTACATGCATTTTCTTTCTCTTAGACATTATTTTCTCTACTTAAAACATTATTTGGAGCTTTATATAACTGACATTGCTCTGAAGGTATCCAGATCTTTGTACTATTTCACTACTTCTGTATCTCATGGTGTTGAAAACTATACCCCAGGCTGTGGGGTATTGGCATCTCTGATGCTATTTTTTATAGAGTTTTACTAACTTAGATCAATATGGTATCAGCATTCCTAACTTTAAGGTCACCTTAGAGCTGTACTTACTTTTCAAGTTATCTGCAGAGTTACCTCAGATGATATAATATTTTAAGATATACAATTATTGCAGGGAATCTTGTGTTTTATTGGTATTAAACTGTGACACAATATTAAAAACACCATTTCCCATCAAGAAAATGAGCTTTTTCACCATTTTTTTTAACAAAGCAGATGATTCAGTAGAATACAAAGAACACCTTACTTTAGAATTGTTGTAGAGTGAGACCCTTCCTAGCATAGATATACTGTTTTCCAAGTTTACAGTTACAGTATAAATAAAGTATAGGGAGTGTTCGTACTTAGAATCTAAGTAATACTTAACAAAGTAGACATAAATGAATACAAAATCTAATTAATACTTTGGTAAGTAAAAACCATTCCTAACTTGGATCTCATCTGACTTTAGCAAAATGTGGATCTAAGGTGACCTCAGGAAAGTATTGTTGAAGAATATGGCCCCTGTTTTTCTGTAGATGGATTTACCTGTTAATACTGTATATGTAGATATTTTGGCTAGAAGAAAATATCATTAATTCTTCATTTCTTAAGAAAGTCACAAGAGTTAATACATCCTATCCAATGGCCAACTGCTTTACTGATCGGCGCGACCGGGCGCCAAACGCTAGAAAAAAATGTCCCGTATATAATACCTGGATGACCAGTCAAATAGTGTGCATTTGCTAAGTGGCACATTGTACTTGCTTCCTGTTTAGACAGCATGACGTCAGTTCATCTTTTTTGATTGGTGCGTATGGTGTGCAGATGTGTTTTTGAAGTGATCTCGAAGTTTGAACAAAGGATGGATTATTGTACGAATTTAAAGCTTATTTTCATCTGAAAATATATATATTGTGTTACTTACATATCATGGCCTCTCCAGGATTAAAACGAGGCTTTTTGCAGTAGTTTATGGCCAGTTTTGATAAATTTCTTGTATTCGTTGTCAAGACAAAGTCGTGGGGTGAGAGTTCATGTGTCGTCCCTGCAGCATTTCTTCTTCTGAACAGAAGTGTATATTTGCCATGATTCACCCTCTATTAACTCCTCTCTAGTCAAGTAACACTCTGTGTATATCGATAAGAAAAAATTAGAAGAATTAGAGGAATGCATTGTCTGATGTCATCAATTCCAGCTTATGCTGGCCACATGACATGGACCTGATCATGTGACACGCATTCCACAATGGAGGAATCGTGTGTTCTACACAGAAGCTTTCAGGAGAGAAGAAGACGTCCATTTATTTCACAACACGCACTTTAACTGGCAAGAACATATCCGGCAAACTCGTCTTTTGGACTGAAGAATTTAGATGACAAGTGGCCAAAGAAATCTCAGTTTTTGAAGTGCTGGTCATATGACTTCACAGATCTCAATACAACTTCCGGCAAGCAGATCCCCAAGTGTGACTGGTTCAGCTAGCAAGAAGTGATGAGTTTTACTGGTACCAGTACCAGGACCATAAAGACCCTTATCTCCCCAGTGCAGAATTTTTGACCGGTACCAGTCCTGTTCAGGCTACTAGTAGGGTCTCCAGCCAGCCAGTGATGAGAGTTACCGGCACCAGTTCTGCTCAGACTGCCCGTTGTGGTCACAGAATTCCAGCAAGGGCTACTGGTTACTGAGAGAATTGCCAGTTGCAGAGGTTTCCCAATTACAGAGAATTGCTGATGACAAGTTAGGTGGACAGGAAGTTTTTTTAAAGAAAAAAAACAACCCTGGTTACAGAGCCTACCGACCAGGTGCCGGTTTACACAACCTTCATTGACAGTTGCTTCACACCAAACTGAGAGATAACGGTGAGGTAGCCAGACTGAACTTGGAACACCAGGCTACTGGTCCGGCAGATCTGCCAAGGGATTAACTAATGGTACAGACCTGTGCTATCTAAATTCATTGGTTACAGGGTTTTCTTCTGGAAAACTTTGGTTACAGAGAAGCAGACTTGGGGTCAAATACTTTTTAAAGTATTTAAATGCAAATGCAAATACTTTTCAATTTTTCAAATGCAAATGCGTTTATTTTCTGCAAATACAAATACTTTTCAAAAGTATTTCAAATACTTTTTCAAATACTTTCAATACTTAAGAATTTTATATATTAGCATACATAAATATATTTAATGTGAAATTGTAACATAAATTAATACAGTGGGAATGAGCTACAACAAGTAAGTACAGTAGGTATCCTATATTAAAAAATATCTGTGGAAAAAATGAATTAATTTACAAAGTTCAAAAAGGTTGTATTTTAAAATTAGTTCATGAAATATTTATTTTCTAATTACATAACTTCTTCCTGAAAGACTGAACTTTTACTTTTAAAATAACATTAATTGGAAATACTTAAAATTGTAACCTTCAAGTGAGGGGTTTAGTTGTTGGAAATGCTTAAAATTGTAACCTTCAAATGAGGGGATTATTGTCAATGCTAAATGCACCTCACACAATACTTTCCTTTTTTATCATGGACATTTATAAGAAAAGTGTTGTCCAACATTAGGCTGAACCTTTCCTGACATCTTGAATCTTCCCAATTACCTAATACTGTTTATATATTTTTACACAAATCCACAATGATGGGACAGCCACTTGTAAGCTGCTTTTATATTAGCAGGACAATGGATTGTTTTTGGACTTGTTGATGTTAATTGCAATATCACTTTAAGGGATTCGGTATGTCTTTGACAGAATGTTTCTTCATTAACTAAACATCTTCAAAGAACATATTAAAATTAGTAATATCTTGTAAGTCAACAAGCTTAAATATTTTTAACCTATTTTTCAAAAATACTTATTAAAAGCCTAAATTAAATTGAACTAACCAATAGATAATATTAATAGTAATAAAAGAATAACTTAAATTATATCCCTTTTCAAAAAGAAAAAAACAGCAAAATTCATTCAATTGCAGAATAATTAATATAATTGTAATTGCAAAAATTGTATTTGAAAGTATTTGAATTTTTTCGAATGCAAATACTTTTCATTTGAAAAACTCAAATGCAAATACTTCCAAAAAGTATGTAAAATGCATTTAAATGCACTTGCATTTGACCCATGTCTGCAGAGAAGCACCAGCCTACCGGTTACAGACAATTGTTGGTTACAGAGAGAAGCTGCTGAATCCACCATTGTGGACAGGAAGAAGGCAGCTTCATATGAGCCTATCCCTGCTAAAAAGTAGTCCAATTCACCCAGTTTGGCCAGCTCCAGTGAATTTTCGCAGAACTTTGGAGCCACCAAGAACTGGGTACAGAGCATTGCTTCACCTATAACCGGTTAGGACCTGGTACTGGGCAGGTCTACAGGACTGGCTGACAGACCAACAGAAGTTCTTAAGGGTCCAAGTAGCTGTTTAGGCCAACCAGTTGCTACCTAAGGAAACTGATTACAGGGGAATTCTTAAACCAGTCACTGGTCCCAGTGAGGTGACAGTGTCTCAATCTACTGGACCAGTCAGCCAGCCTACCAGGACCTCAGGACCTCCTAGCTGGTCAGAAAGTGGCTACAAATAAGAGGAAGACTGTCAAGCAAGACTTGTCCAACAACTTCCTGTCAACCTTCCCTTATCAGACCTCTCACCAATTAGACTGGCCACCCAGCTTGCCTTTTTACCCAGCCTGTGACCAGTGTCAGCTGACACAAGGGGCCTGAGTTTTCCCCTCAAGATTATAACCTATTTTGCAAGTTTTTTTCAGACTCAATCAATGGAAAAAATATATGTTAATCAAACCAGGTCATGGTTGTTATAAATGGCTCTTAGTATTCCCATAGTTGTTTTGTGTGAAATGACCTAAAGGTCACAGATCCTTTTGGATGGTTTTTTTCTTCCTATGTGGATCAGTGAGGTCTAGCCTGTCACCAGTGTTGACACTTTTTTGCCTCAACCTTCCTGGTCAAATCTTGCGCCGCCCTAGGGGCTAGCCCCAAGGTCATAAGAAATCTCCCAGGAAGGCTACTCCCTCACCTTCCGGAAACGACTGGCTTCACCAGGTCTCCAGGCAGGAGAAGTGGCTCAATACCCTAATAATTCAGATGGAAACATCAGGAACCATATTAACCTCTCTTCAGCAAGGGGAGTGGATAACTTTAAGGTTGCCTACTCCCTCACCTTATTCAACCAACAAGGAAGTACCAGAGTTTTTTCACATCCAGGGTCTTTTCTGCCAGTTCAATCACTCCCCTTTGGTCTGTTCACAGTACAATGGGAGTCTTCTCTCAGTGGTGGTGAAGGGGCATTACAAAGTACCACAATCCAACAGTATGACTGGTTGGTCAAAGCCAGTTCCCACCAAACCTGTCTCCGGCATACACAGTCTCTAGTAGCTCTGTGTCATGAGTAAGTTTGAAAGGTAGAACTGGACCTCAAGCAAGTCTTTGAATTGGCAGGCTTCCAGTTCAGCTTGAAAGAGAGTAAGGTCAGACCCACCCTAGAGCATTGGTAGACCTTGAACTTCTCCCCGGACCCACATGCCCAGTCTGGCAGCTGATACCCCTGATAGGGTTACTGACAGCCATAGAGAAGCAAGTCCACCCAGGTCATCTCCACACGAGGCCGATACAGTGGCAGAACAGCTGGAGGGTACCAGAATCACCAGAAAAGGTGACCCCCATTCCCAGTTCCCTCCACACCCATCTTACATGGTGGTTGAAGAAAGACAATGTGCTTCAAGGTCAACCAGTACACCCACAAAATATGCTCTTCAATCCTTGCAGATGCATCAAAGAAGGGTGGGGTGCTCACTTAGGGGAACACATTGCAAGGGGAACCTGGTCTCTTCCAGAAGCAAGTTACACATAAACTATCTGGAACTAAGGCAGTCTTTTGGCCCTAAAAGAGTTCTGAGACCTCTGGTTGAACAATTTTGCTGTCATAGGTATAGTCAACACCATGGTGGTTGCCTGTACTAAGAAAGAGGGGGGGGGGGGGTGAAGTAGGGCCCTCTTTGTGCCCTACTATGGAGAATCCTGACCTGGTTCTCCAGGAAACAGGTGACTCAAGCCAGACACATTCCAAGCTGGCTGAATGTCATAGCAACAAGATTTTCAGCCCTAGGCCAGACCTTCCAAACAGAATGGTCCCTCCTGCAATTTGGCACCCGGCTTAACAACAAACTGCCTCAGCTTGTATCACCAGTGCTAGACCCCTAGCATGGGCAGTGGATGCACTCAGTGTGTCACGGCAGGAATTGGACCCATATGCCTTCCCACCGGTAGCCATCTTGGGCAAAGTGGTGGAGAAGTTGCAGGACTACCCATGCAGGAGAATCATTCTGATTGCTCCAGGGTGGCACAACATTCCCTGGTTCTGGGATCTTGTGACCTTGTCAAGTCAGATTCCTATGTACCTGGCCAACCTGCTCACTCAACCATTCAATCAGACTCCCCACAGGAATCTGTCAAACATAAAGCTGCATGCATGGCTTCTAGAGCCTCAGCAATCAAGGAGCAGGCCTTCTTTGAGACAGTGGCAGCGCAAAGATGATCAACCAGATCAAGTCTATGAGGCCAGGTGGACCATTTTACCAAGTGGTTCCTCAGTAATCAGGTAGACTTCAGGGCACCCCCCCTGTAAAGTCAAGAACTAACTTCCTTATGTACCTTTTTCAGGACAGGAAGTGACAGCCAAGTACCATTGATCGGTACAGATCAGCCATTCCTTACAACTGGTTAATTCACCCATAAACGTCAGCAAAGATGAGAAACTCACTAGTCTCCGGGACAGTTTCCATCGAGACCTAAGGGTCAGGGAGGGCATCCGCTCCTGGGACCCCTCCCTGGGGTTGCACCAATTGACAAGGCTCCATTCGAACTCCTTAAAAGGCCTCTTTGAAGCATTTGACCTTCAAGACTGCCTTCCTCTTGGCCCTGGGTTGAGGCAAACACGGGAGTGAGATCCATGCTTGGCAAACAAGAACTTCAGACACCAGTCACACTGGTCAAAGGTGTCTTTGTATCCAGCACCCAGCTTTCTTCCAAGAATCAGCTGGCCAAGGAGGGTCGAGAAAGTGTGGGCCCAGTGTTTATGCCAGCCCTGGCCCCAACTCTGGATAAGTCCCTCAAGTCTGATAGGCCCCTATGTCCGATCAGAGCACTGTGCTACTATTTGGACAGGACCTCAGGCAGAACAAGGAGTTAGTCCTTGTCTCTTTTTAGAAGGTTTTGACAAGATATCTCACCTGCCACTATCTCCTCATGGATCAAGCAGACTGTTATTCTATGTTATGAGCTCTCTGGTCAGGAAGCCCTCACCTTACATCAGGTTAAAACTCATGATGTCAGGGCCCTTTGCTGCTTCTAAGGCATTCCAGTTGGGAGTCTCCTTACAACAATCTTATCAGCCTGTCACTGGAAGTCACATAACACCTTCACACAGTTCTATTTGAAGGATGTGGCTTGAGTTGATTCAGAGCTTTTTTTCACTTGGGCCCAGTAGTGGCTGCTCAGCAGATCCACAATTAGCCTTTATATTGAGAAGATTTGTATATATGTACATAGTGTTAATAGTTCATGGAACTAATTGACATGCTTTCCTTTGGGAGGTTATTGCTTTCTGGGGCTAAACTCATCCCTCTCTTCCCCTACCTCAGAGCAGGTCTGTAAAAAGGGGAGGGGCAACATTGGTATACACCCCAGTAACCAGGCACTGGTATCCGACCATATGCCTACAGGTTTCCTGACTCTAAGTCAACCTAGGCCAGAGGAAATTTTATCATTTATGAGTTCACTTACGTCCCTAGTAACTTACCTGCTGACCAAACGGTAGTTATTCAGCAATTGTCCATTGGATAGGATGTATTAACGCAATCAAATTGCAAATTTAATAAGTAATTAAATTTTTATAAGTTAATACCCTATCCAATGGACAAGCAAGGCCCTCCCAAACGGCCCTGCTACCAGCTTACTAGGGGTCTAAATATGTTTAGACAACGAAAAAGATGAACTGACGTCACACTGTGTGGACAGGAAGCAAGTACGATACGCCACCTAGCGAATGCACACTACTTGAATGGTCCTGCCGGTATTATATACAGGACGTCTTTTTTTGGGCATTTGGCAGGACCAGTCGTGTCGACCGGTAAAGCAATTGTCCATTGGATAGGGCATTAACTTAGAAAAATTTAATTTACTTATTAAATTTGCAAAATGGTTAGTTTCTACGTGATATATTAATACAGATTTAAAATTTACTTGGAATTAATTTTAAGTATCCTAGCTCATTAGCTAAAATAACCAAAATTAATGACCAGTAAAATATTAACTTTTACAGTATTCTTCCAGATATCAAATAGTTTCCCTGATAATGTATTTTTGATGAAATTGGTGGATATTTGAAAAAAAATATGACTTGGCTTATTTTTGTGAAATTGTAAGGAATCAGTGTAAGTCCATCATTGAAATACATGTAGATTATTATGAATATTTTTATGAGTAAACTCAGAATTTCTTTAAATCCATACTATTTAATACTTTTGTGTCTTTTCTATGCATTGCGATTCCTTGTCAAAATTGATACCAAATAACGCATCTAATCTTTGATGGTATAGACAGTAAACTAACTCACATTTAATACCATACTCAACTCAAATCTATGGGAGAGGTTATCAGTAATTATAAATATTATAAAAATTGCTTGAGTTTTTTATGAGCACTCGTTATTTAAACCTTGAATAGTTTCATTGTAACAAAACTAGGAAGTTTATTCATATAATATCACCAGGCTGGCAATATTTGAGTTGAGTTGTAGAGGTAAACTAATATGAGTATTTTCTTTTCTTTGAATCTAATTTAATCTAACCATAACTATCAGACTGAGTACAAGGCAGACATTAACTTAAGTGCCATAAAGGTTCGATTAGATTAGATTGTATAGCTTAGAAATTTTGCTCAAACTTTAAGATGGTTTTTGTTCATGATTTAGGCATTACTGTAAGGATGCTGTAAATTTCTTGGCTTTTAAACAGGTTGAAGTCATTTTGAGTAGAAATCCATTGACTTGAATACCCTTTTAGTCACAATAGATACATCAGTTTCTTGAATGACTTTTCCTTCTAAAGTTTATCCTGTGCTGTGAAATAATGGGTTTAGTAGACCTACATACCTTTGTGCATCCTTGAATTTCTACTTAAAGGTGTTTCAACTAAAACAATTTACTTAAAATTATTTGTGGCCAAGCATTCTTCTAACTATGGTTTTAATCTATTGTATATTTCTCTAAAATACCAATATAATGTTTTACTGTCATAGATGGGGGTGTTCTTACTTTACTTATTCACTGAATCTATCTATATATTGTAGAACTTCTGTTAACCTCTGTTTAACATCTGTGACCATGCAGGGAGAGAACAATTTTGTTTGGATAATACAAGAGTTACTTTAGTAGAAAAAATTGGTCTTGAAGCACAAATTAGGGAGAGCGAAAATAAGATCATAAAATTGAATAAGTTATTAGAAAGTTGGATAACAGAAGTTCTACTGGTTCAGACATAGGTCCTGGTAGGTCCTTCATGTCTATGTCTCTTTTCTATATGCTCATTTATGTAATATTTCTTTCTGTTTTCACCTTACATAAATAAAATATTTTTGAAAAATTGGTACTTGTTTATGCATTTGTAAGGCTAACTATACATAGTAAGTGGCAAGGGGAAAAGGAAAAAGTATTGTCAGGTCTGTATGTCTCACTCTTTAAGTCAGATACAACTCTTGATGGATAGTTAATCTGTTAATGTAATATTGTTTTAGTTGTATACAGTCAGCAGGGTTCGCGATTACGCCGTCCGAGTATGTTATATACGCGGTATTTCAGATTTGGACGCGAATTTCGGTTGTCAGTACGTCCATCGGGACGCGATTTTTATGTCTGCTTCAGAAGCAAATTTCGGTTGGCTGTCCAACTAGGAAGCGTAGATATGCACAGAATATACATATATAACACTAAAGATAAGCCTTATATTTTAAAATTAAATGGTTTCGAGCGATTTCCAAGCGAGTTGTTTACATCCACCATTGTTATGCGAGATTTCATGTGAGACGAGAGCCAGGCGAGATGCTTCCGAAATGGCAGTGAGTGCTAGTATTGTACACTAGCAAATCCACTCGAAACGTTGTACATCTGATCGAAGAAAACGGAATCTCTGCACGGAAACAATCAAAACGACAAGCCAGAACGGTGCTTCTTGGGGAGACGCATTATACTAAATCTCCGAAATTCTTTATATTTTTAACCCCGGAAAGTCCCCAGGAAAAACACTATACCTCTAGATGGAACTACTCGATGAATTTTTGTCACACACAAACTGCAAATATTCGTCTTTCAAACAGTAAAAATATCATATTTGTAGCTTAAATAATATAATAAAAAAATAAATAAACAAATTTCACCAGAATTACAACAAAATGAAGTTTGATGACTGGGGTTCATCTTTTTGATTTTCTAATATTTTAAAAACTAATAAATATCCATAGATGGATATTATGAAATAAAATTTAAAAACTGGAGCTATCTATAAAAGAATTGATTGAGGAATATGTGAAGATTATTACTTCTACCCCATTTTCACACCATGGTACCCCCTTTTTGATGTGCCAAAGGTACAAGGTACCCTATGTTTCATAACCCTAACGCAAACGCTGGACTCTGAAAAATAAGATCGGGACTCCATTTTTAGGAGGTCATGTAGTCCGTTGGACTCGATTTTTCAAAGGTACTTCGCGAACCCTGAGTCATGTAAGGTTCAATTTGGGCAGCACATACTTCATGACACCAAGAAGAATTATCATTTAGCCCTATTTATTACAGTGGCTGCAACTCACTTCCTGTCATCTTCCTCAGTAAACCACTGACATACATTATATATTAAGTTGTTTTTGTTGTGAATTTAACCAACAAGTTTAATCTGCATACATATCGGATAAACTGATATATACTATTTCTATATTTTACAGTATTATCAGTGTGTTTCCTTTAATACATTCTTTGTCAAACTAACCTGCGTATATTTTCTCTAAACTCTTTGTCTATTTATAAAAAAATGTCTTTTGTTTCTCTGTCACTAACCCGTTGTTACTAACCTTTTTTCCACTAACATGCTTCCAGGATTCACAGAAGTGGGGAACTATGAGAATGTGGGTTATAAATTCCTACACGCTGTTCCCAATACCACCGACTACCCCAATGACACGTGCGGTATTCCTCCAGATGATTCTCTTCATTTTATACGTCCCCCAAATGACGCCGATTACCCCTGGACTGGGGTTATTTTTGGCCTGACAGTTTCATCTGTTTGGTACTGGTGTACTGACCAGGTATAGATTAGTAGAAAAGCAGTCAGCTAACTCCTTACAATTTGAAACCTCAATGAGTGAATACCCTTTGTAATTGAATCCACATAAAGTACCATTCTCTGATTTTGAACCTTCATTGGATCCATATTCTCAAACATTCATATTCTAAGAAACACTCTCTGAGCTCATTGAATTTCATAGAATTTTCCTCAGAATTTTTATAGTTCTAAAGAAAGAATGACAAACTGGATACTACAGCTGCATACAAGATAGGTAGCATGGTTATATTACATGTATTTGTTTTTCAAAACAAAGGTATTGTATGCCAAAAAAGGCATGATATTGAAAATTCACGTTTCTTACATTTCTCTTAGAAAACCCCTATTTTCTAAGTTAGACTAAAAATTGTCTGATATCCCTGATCCACAGCCTTGATAACATTGTCTTGAGCATAATCTTATTGACCATGCAACTTGGTCTTTCAGTCATAAAATTAGGAAGTGTAACTGAGATAATTGTTGACTCTTGTCCCATTTTTAAACATATTTAAAAACCCTATGCAAATGAGCAATTTTAGTCCTGAATAGTCCTGACCAATCTTACCAGTCATAAGTTGCATATGACTTACCATTATGGTACTATGACTTTATCTTTACACTGTGTAATAATTAAGCGTCCCTTGAAAAGGGGACGCTTATTGGTTTCACCCCCGGTTTTCAGTCAGCCGCCGCCGCCGCCGCCGCATTATCGTCTCCCTTGAATATCTCCCTTGTTATTAGGCCTATCCAAATGATATGTGGCAGTGTTCTTCTATAGGCGTGGGGAAATTTTTTGACAGGCATAAATTTGACCTTTGACCTTTATCAAGGTCACATTATCAAAAATTCAAAAAAAAATTTACTTCCTTTTCACTAGATTTCCTCAGAAAGTACTGGGTGTGGGTCAACCAAATTTGGTATGCACATTCCTGGGGGAAGAATCTAGGCGCCAGTCGATATTGGGATCAGTCGGGCCATAATTGACCGATTGACGGGCGATTGATTATAAGTTCATAAAAATTTTGCTAAGATTAAGCCTTGAACTCGCTTATTATTGGTCGTAGAGGTTTGGGATGGTATACCAACATATAGGAAATCATGTGCTGGGAATCTTCTAGTGTGGTCAGATTTGACCTTGGGCCCCTCGTTCAAGGTCAAGCGAGGATAGGCAAAGTTTAAAGTGCTTATAACTCGCTTATTATTGGTCCTAGAGGTTTGGGATGGTATACCAACATATAGGAAACCATGGGCTGGGAATCTTTTGGTGTGGTCAGATTTGACCTTGGACGTCTCCTTCAAGGTCAAACGAGGATAGCCAAACTGAAAAGTGCTTATAACTCGCTTGTTATTGGTCCTAGAGGTTTGGGATGGTATACCAACATATAGGAAATCATGTCCTGGGAATCTTCTGCTGTGGTCGCATTTGACCTTGGGCCCCCCCTTCAAGGTCAAACGAGCATACCCAAACTTAAAGTTCTTATAACTCGCTTATTATTGGTCCTAGAGGTTTGGGATGGTATACCAACATATAGGAAATCATGGGCTGGGAATCTTCTGGTGTGGTCGGATTTGACCTTGGGCCCCTCGTTCAAGGTCAAAAGAGCATAGCCAAACTTAAAAGTGCTTATAACTCGCTTATTATTGGTCCTAGAGGTTTGTGATGGTATACCAACATATAGGAAATCATGTGCTGGGAATCTTCTGGTGTGGTCGCATTTGACCTTGGGCCCCCCTTCAAGGTCAAACGAGGATAGCCAAACTTAAAAGTGCTTATAACTCGCTTATTATTGGTCCTACAGGTTTGGGATGGTATACCGACATATAGGAAATCATGTGCTGGGAATCTTCTGGTGTGGTCAGATTTGACCTCGGGCCTCTCCTTCAAGGTCAAACGAGCATAGCCAAACATAAAAATGTTTATAACTCGCTTATTATTGGTCGTACAGGATTGGGATGGTATACCAACATATAGGAAATCATGGGCTGGGAATCTTTTGGTGTTGTTAGATTTGACCTTGGGTTTCTCCTTCAAGGTCAAACGAGGATAGCCAAACTGAAAAGTGCTTATAACTCGCTTATTATTGGTCCTAGAGGTTTGGGATGGTATACCAACATATAGGAAATCATGTGCTGGGAATCTTCTGGTGTGGTCGCATTTGACCTTGGGCCCCCCCCCTTCAAGGTCGAACGAGCATAGCCAAACTTAAAAGTGCTTATAACTCGCTTATTATTGGTCCTAGAGATTTGGGATGGTATACCAACATATAGGAAATCATGGGCTGGGAATCTTCTGGTGTGGTCGCATTTGACCTTGGGCCCCTCGTTCAAGGTCAAAAGAGCATAGCCAAACTTAAAAGTGCTTATAACTCGCTTATTATTGGTCCCAGAGGTTTGTGATGGTATACCAACATATAGGAAATCGTGCTGGGAATCTTCTGGTGCGGTCGCATTTGACCTTGGGGCCCCCCTTCAAGGTCAAACGAGCATAGCCAAACTTAAAGGTGCTTATAACTCGCTTATTATTGGTCGTAGAGGATTGGGATGGTATACCGACATGTAGGAAATCATGGGCTGGGAATCTTCTGGTGTGGTCGCATTTGACCTTGGGCCCCCCCCTTCAAGGTCGAACGAGCATAGCCAAACTTAAAAGTGCTTATAACTCGCTTATTATTGGTCCTAGAGATTTGGGATGGTATACCAACATATAGGAAATCATGGGCTGGGAATCTTCTGGTGTGGTCGCATTTGACCTTGGGCCCCTCGTTCAAGGTCAAAAGAGCATAGCCAAACTTAAAAGTGCTTATAACTCGCTTATTATTGGTCCTAGAGGTTTGTGATGGTATACCAACATATAGGAAATCGTGCTGGGAATCTTCTGGTGTGGTCGCATTTGACCTTGGGGCCCCCCTTCAAGGTCAAACGAGCATAGCCAAACTTAAAAGTGCTTATAACTCGCTTATTATTGGTCGTAGGGGATTGGGATGGTATACCAACATATAGGAAATCATGGGCTGGGAATCTTCTGGTGTGGTCGCATTTGACCTTGGGCCCCCCCCTTCAAGGTCGAACGAGCATAGCCAAACTTAAAAGTGCTTATAACTCGCTCATTATTGGTCCTAGAGATTTGGGATGGTATACCGACATATACGAAATCATGGGCTGGGAATCTTCTGGTGTGGTCGCATTTGACCTTGGGCCCCTTGTTCAAGGTCAAAGAGCATAGCCAAACTTAAAAGTGCTTATAACTCGCTTATTATTGGTCCTAGAGGTTTGTGATGGTATACCAACATATAGGAAATCGTGCTGGGAATCTTCTGGTGTGGTCGCATTTGACCTTGGGCCCCCCCCCCCCCCTTCAAGGTCAAACGAGCATAGTCAAACTTAAAAGTGCTTATAACTCGCTTATTATTGGCCCTAGAGGTTTGGGATGGTATACCAACATATAGGAAATCATGGGCAGGGAATCTTTTGGTGTGGTTAGATTTGACCTTGGGCCTCTCCCTCAAGGTCAAACGAGGATAGCCAAACTTAAAAGTGCTTATAACTCGCTTATTATTGGTCCTAGAGGTTTGTGATGGTATACCAACATATAGGAAATAATGGGCTGGGAATCTTCTGGTGTGGTCAGATTTGACCTAGGGCCCCTCCTTCAAGGTCACATGAGGATAGCCAAACCTAAAAGTGCTTATACCGCGCTTATTATTGGTCCTAGAGGTTTGTGATGGTATACCAACATATAGGAAATCATGTGCAGGGAATCCTCTGGTGTGGTTAGATTTGACCTTGTGCCCCTTTTTCAAGGTCAAACGAGGATAGGCAAACTTAAAAGTGCTTATAACTCGCTTATTATTAGTCCTAGAGGTTTGGGATGGTATACCAACATATAGGAAATCATGTGCTGGGAATCTTCTGGTGTGGTCGGATTTAATCTTGGGCCTCTCCTTCAAGGTCAAACGAGGATACCCAAACATAAAAATGCTTATAACTCACTTATTATTGGTCCTAGAGCTTTGGGATGGTATACCAATATATAGGAAATCATGGGCTGGGAACCTTCTGGTGTGGTCGGATTTGACCTTGGGCCTCTCCTTCAAGGTCAAACGAGCATAGCCAAACTTAAAAGTGAATAACTCACTTATTATTTGTCCTAAAGGTTTGGGGTGGTAAACCAACATGTACGAAATCATGGGCAGGGAATCTTATGCTGTGGTCGGATTTGACCTTGGGGCCCCCTTCAAGGTCAAGCGAGGGTAGTCAAAGTTAAAAGTGCTTATAACTCGCTTATTATTGGTCCTAGAGGTATGGACGGTAAACCAACATGCAGGAAATCATGGGCTGTTAATATTTTAGTGTGGTCGGATTTGACCTTGGGCCTCTCCTTCAAGGTCAAATGAGGATAGGCAAACTTAGAAGTGCTTATAAAGCACTTATTATTGGTCCTAGAGGTTTGGGATGGTAAACCAAGATGTAGGAAATCATGGATTTGGAATCTTTTCTTGGGTTCGGATTTGACCTTGGGACCCTCCTTCAAGGTCAAATGAGGATAGGCAAACTTAAAAGTGCTTATAACTTGCTTATGAGTCGCTTATTAGTGGTCCTAGAAGTTTTGGATATTAACCAACCTATAGGAGTTCATGGTTTGCAATTTTTTTTTCATTTGTGATTTTGAAATGTTTTGCAGTTGGCCTTCATATCTGTGACAAGTGTATTTACTTTGCAACCTCTTGCTTTTGACTAAAGTTACATATATTTTTTCCTGTAGAGTACAACAACTCTATATATTACTTTGTTCTCTTTCTTTTATATTTGTAAAAAGGAATTTATAATCTTTCCCCTTCATTAATCCAACAAACAGAAACTTCACTCAGTTTACCCTATTTTGAAGTGAATTACCACTGAATTATGTTCTAATGATATATATTAGGATAGTAAGTTGCTACAGTTGTAAATGTCTGATTTACTGCTTTTTTCAAAAAGTATACAGATCCATGCCACCTTAATAGTAGATTCAACCTTTTCTTTACACTCACTCATAGCCTTGCTTAAGGCTCAAGTACCCTAGTAATTAAGAGAAAATATACAGAAAACATGGTCATTTTGCATAATGTATTCTTACAATTAACATGTACTGGATTTTACACATGATATGTCTGCTCAGTTTATATCTCAAAACATGCATGAGTGCTTTATGAATACCAAATATCTGTGTACAAGTATGAAAACATATGGTACAAATTTGAGCCTTAAGCAAGGCTAACTCACTCAATGAGAATTTAGAGAAAAGACACTGTTGTATACTTCAAGGATGAAAACAATCATGTAGCCTTGTTCAGGTGCACAGATTGTTTCTGTTGAAATTAACATTTTTATCACCTTTTTAATATCAGATCACTTTGTGGCATTGTCTGATGGAATATTGGTAATCGATGTGCCCAAGATGGGCATCATATTTAACAAGTCCCTATAATAATATACATTGCATCATACTCATTTTATTTCCTGTAATATGTCACAGAACATTGTAGAAATAATATGGTGTGCTACTCACTACTGTACTGACATTATCTACATATGACATAGCTTTCAGATAATTTGTTTTTTTATACACCGGACACATATTTTTGTTAAGGAAAACAATGACCTACAATATTATAATTGTTGCATTTTTCAAGCTGTAGAACTGTTTTTGAAATAAGTAAGGTTAATTGCTGGTGGTTTATATTTACAGTAACCTTGACCAAACATTCTAACCTGTAATGACAAATTTAAAAGTGGTTATAACTCACGTATTATTGGTCCTAAGGTTTGCAATATGAAACCAACCTAAGGGAAACCATAAGCTGGACTTGGGTCCTGCTTCGAGGTATATAGTTATAAATAGAGACTTTGGGAAAGACTAAGATAGTTGGAAAATGCAGATGTTAAAAACACAACAAATGTATCAGTTTATGGGAATAATTTCCTCTTGAACTCTTAGATCCTTTTATAAAGGTAAACAGCAATAAAACCACACACATTGTGAAGAACTATGTATACAAACATGGTGTCGGGTGTTTTACTATTATGGAGGAATACATAGATAGATAGATAGATCTTTATTCAGCATTACATTACAATGAAATAATACAACATTTTAAAATAAATGCTGAAAGTAAATGTCAGAAGTTCAAATGAACTTATAACTAGACATCCCTAAATTTGGAGAGAACTGACAACATAAAGTTAAGAACATACAATAAATACTAAACAGAAATGCCTGAAGTTCAAATGAACTTATTAGTAAATATTACTTAACTTGGACATAACTGACAACAGAAAGTCAAGAAAGAAATACAGCAGATAAAATAGATTTTGATTTATGACACAAAGAAGCTATTTATCAATGAATATGCTAATTTGAACTGTTTGTCTGTTAATTAAATTTTAACATACTTGACAAAGTACTTAATGGTAAAAATATAGATTAAGATACACACAGATTTAGTACACAGATCCGTAACTTCCATTTGTCATACCATAATTTGTTAGATAGGCAATGGTTTTTTATATTTAGTGAGGAATTCTTCTTTTAATCTCTTTTTGAAGCTTATTATAGATGGCAACAATCTTACATGTGATGGAATTTGATTGTACAGTTTAACCCCTATAATACTAGGACATCTACTTTTTTGGAAAGTTTTGGGGATATTTTGATAAATGTTTCCACAGTTCCTTGTATTATAGTTATGAACATGCTTGACATATCTATATCATTCCATTAGTTTAGGTGGTAGCAAATTCCTATGAGCTTTGAAAATATGAGTACATGTTTTGAATTTTGTTATATCCCGTAACTTTAAACATTTGAATGCATTGTATGTGTTGCTTGTTGAATTTCTGTATCTTAAGGAGCCAATCAGGCACATTTCTGACAGAGGAATCTAGGCGCCAATCGATATTGGGATCAATCGGGCCATAATTGAGCGATTGACGGGCGATTGATTATAAGTTCATAAAAAATTTACTACGATTAAGCCTTGAACTCGCTTATTATTGCTCCTAGAGGTTTGGGATGGTGTACCAACATATAGGAAATCAGGTGCTGGAAATCTTCTGGTGTGGTCAGATTTGACCTGGGGCCCCTCGTGAAAGATCAAAAGAGGATAGGCAAAGTTTAAAGTGCTTATAACTCGCTTATTATTGGTCCTAGAGGTTTGGAATGGTATACCAGCATATAGGAAATCATGTGCTGGGAATCATCTGGTGTGGTCAGATTTGACCTTGGGCCCCTCGTTCAAGGTCAAACGAGTATAGGCAAACATAAAAGTGCTTGTAACTCGCTTATTATTGGTCCTACAGCTTTGGGATGGTAAACCAACATGTAGGAAATCATGTGCTGGGAATCTTCTGGTGTGGTCAGATTTGAACTTGGGCCTCTCCTTCAAGGTCAAATGAGCATAACCAAACTTAAAAGTGCTTATAACTCGCTTATTATTGATCCTAGAGGATTGGGATGGTATACCAACATACAGGAAATCATGTGCTGGGAATTTTCTGGTGTGGTCTGATTTGACCTTGTGCCCCTCGTTCAAGGTCAAACGAGTATAGCCAAACTTAAAAGTGCTTATGACTTGCTTATTTTTGGTCCTACAGGTTTGGGATGGTATACTAACATATAGAAAATCATGGGCTGGGAATCTCTTGGTGTTGTCAGATTTGACCTTGGGCTTCTTCTTCAAGGTCAAACGAGGATAGCCAAACATAAAAGTGCTTATAACTCGCTTCTTATTTGTCCTACAGGTTTGGGATGGTAAACCAACATGTAGGAGATCATGGCCTGGGAATCTTCTGGTGTGGTCGGATTTGACGTTGGGCCCCTCGTTCAAGGTCAAACGAGCATAGCCAAACTTAAAAGTGCTTATAACTCGCTTATTATTGGTTCTACAGGGTTGTGATGGTATACCAACATGTAGGAAATCATGGGCTGGGAATCTTTTGGTGTGGTCAGATTTGACCTTGGGTCTCTTCTTCAAGGTCAAAAGAGGATAGCCAAACATAAAAGTGCTTATAACTCACTTATTATTGGTCCTAGAGCTTTGGGATGGTAAACCAACATGTAGGAAATCATGGCCTGGGAATCTTTGGGTGTGGTCGGATTTGACCTTGGGCCCCTTGTTCAAGGTCAAACGAGGATAGACAAACTTAAAAGTGCTTATAACTCGCTTATTATTGGTCCTAGAGGTTTGTGATGGGATACCAACATGTAGGAAATCATGGGCTCGGAATCTTTTGGTGTGGTCAGATTTGACCTTGGGCTTCCTCTTCAAGGTCAAAAGAGGATAGCTAAACATAAAAGTACTTATAACTGATTTATTATTGGTCCTAGAGGTTTGGGATGGTAAACCAACATGTAGGAAATCATGGCCTTGGAATCTTCTGGTGTGGTCTGATTTGACCTTGGGCCCCTCGTTCAATGTCAAACAAGCATAGCCAAACTTAAAAGTGCTTATAACTCGCTTATTATTGGTCCTAGAGGATTGGGATGGTATACCAACATGTAGGAAATCATGTGCTGGGAATCTTCTGGTGTGGTCAGATTTGACCTTGTGCCCCTCGTTCAAGGTCAAATGAGTATAGCCAAACATAAAAGTGGTTATGACTTGCTTATTATTGGTCCTAGAGGTTTGTGATGGTATACTAACATATAGAAAATCATGGGCTGGGAATCTTTTGGTGTTGTCAGATTTGACCTTGGGCCTCTTCTTCAAGGTGAAACAAGGATAGCCAAACATAAAAGTGCTTATAAGTGGCTTATTATTGGTCCTAGAGCTTTGGGATGGTAAACCAACCTGTAGGAAATCATGTGCTGGGAATCTTCTGGTGTGGTCAGATTTGACCTTGGGGCCTCTCCTTCAAGGTCAAATGAGCATAACCAAACTTTAAAGTGCTTATAACTCGCTTATTATTGGTCCTAGAGGTTTGGGATGGTAAACCAACATGTAGAAATTAAGGGCTGGTAATCTTTTGCTGTGGTCGAATTTGACCTTGGCCCTCTCCTTCAAGGTCAAACGAGCATAGCCAAACTTAAAAGTGCTTATAACTCACTTATTATTGGTCCTACAGGTTTGGGATGGTAAACCAACATGTAGGAAATCATGTGCTGGGAATCTTCTGGTGTGGTCGGATTTGATCTTAGGCCTCTCCTTCAAGGTCCAACGAGGATAGGCAAACTTTAAAGTGCTTATAACTCATTTATTATTGGTCCTAGAGGTTTGGGATGGTATACCTACATATAGGAAATGATGGCCTTGAAATCTTTTGATGTGGTCAGATTTGACCTTGGGCCTCTCCTTCAAGGTCAAACAAGCACAGCCAAACTTTAAAGTGCTTCTTCTTCTTTGCAGCTGAAAACACACAGTCAGCTGATACAGAACCCGTTCATAGGCACTGAGTGTTTTTTTCGTTTTAAGGTCACTCTTGTGATCCTAACATGGTCCTTTTCACGAAAATTTCTCTTCACCAATAACATTTACCTCTTCACATTAGTCCTTTAGCATTTTATATAAAGCTTAAAAGCTGTAGGGATGCTTTGTTTTTGTGTACAAAAACTTTTGTCTAATTAGTCTTGTCTGCTCTTCTGTAAAAAATTTAGTTGGGTAATCTTTGTCCCATGAGAGAGTTAATTTTACAAATCTATTGCACAGTATTTATCAGGGCTTTGGTTTACAGCTACATGTAATCTTTATGATTCATAATCATCGGGAGCAGGTTTTTACACTGACCTCATTAATATTATGAGTAATGTTTTCACTAAGGATTAAATATATGTTTTGCCAGTTTTTCTGCCCTTTCTCAAAAATAGGACTAATCATAGCAGTATTCCGAGTGAAGATGTCTAAGGATAGGTCGTGAGAGTGGAAGAGCTGTATTAGGCTTAGAATGTTTGTGACTATGGACCCTTGTCTTGTTAAGTAAATACAAGTGATGTTGCTTTGTATCTCCCATATTTCATTTATCTTTTATGGAAAATTAGTAACATTTTGATTCATTAAATTAACTTTGATATTCCCTTGTACAGACTGATTGAACAAATTTCTACCTTTGCATGGATTATTTGATACTAAAGTTTTATGTGTTTTAGTTTCACAATAATCCTAATGTGTGCATTTGTGTCATGGTTAAAACTGATATATTTCAAATTTACTGCTTACATTTGATCCCAACCTCCCTCTTGGTCATCTTTGATCAAGTCTAGTAGTCTGACTCTTGGAAATAGACTATCAGTTTCCTCGGTCCATCCCAGGAAGGATCGGTCCCTTTTTGGAACCCAGCTTCTCAGAGGATCCTCATCAGTTGAGCACTATTTACATGTTTCTATAGGTATTATATATGTTGTAGATCGAATGTTTATTGTATTGATTGATTGTACAAACCTTGTTATTTTATTGCGTTAATACTTCTTACCTAACAGACTCCCACTATATGTCGGCGCCAGCCGGTCCGCCAAACGTCAAAAAAAGACATCCTGGGTATGCCCCCGGCCAGACCGATACATCCCTCTCCACTCACTAGAGGGCTAATGCTCCCTGTACTCGCCAGGTGGCCATGATGTCACGGCCTCTTTTTTCGTTTGGCGCGTTTCAAGTTGGAAGTGTTTCTTACACTCAAGGAATATTTTTATTATATACTGTTATTTGTGTGAAGTGGTACGTGAATTGTTGTCAGTTTCATCTTTGGATATCATGGCATCTTCTGGCCAGAGAAAAGGAGGCTGCGGCCATATAATGGCGAATTTTGATACCCATGTTCGTTGTGCCCGTTGTCGAGAGAAGGGTTCTGGTACAGACCCTTGTGTGCAAGGAAAAGACGACTGCGCAGCTTGTTTGCTTCTCACGCCAGATCAGCGGAAACAGTTGGCCACGCCCACTTATAAACTCCGCAAAGAGAAGAAATCTTCTGGTAAACCAGACGTTTTCATTGATCCTTCTCAGGTTAGTGTGGTAGGTCCGGTGGACTTAAACCAGTCTGTAGCCTCTGGTACTTCAACTCCCAGTAATATGTCTGTGGATGAATCTTTTAAGAAAGAACTTACAGAACTTAAAGATGAGTGGTCTACTCGTTTTGCTCGCATTGAGGCTTTGCTAACCATGGGTTCAAACCCTTCACAACCTGTGTCTACCTCTGGAATCATCGCACCGGTGTTTTCCCCGGTCAAGGTGAAAGTTTCTCATCCCCCGCCTACAGGGGTCCTGTCTTCTTCACCTTTCTTGCCTCACACTGTTTCCTCTCCCCCCCGGCCGGTTCGGCTCTGGGCCCGGGACAGGAATCAGTTATGAATGTGGAGGCTCCAGTTGAAATTCATCAACCGGAAACTTCCGGTTACCGGCCTACATCTGATCAGCCCGGTTCCTCTGCTTCTCTACCCGGTCCCCGGGGTTTTTCTTCACCACTGGACAATCTGTACCGGGACCAGTCCCAGGACGCGGAACCTACATTTGGTCCACTGGACCAGGAACTGGTGTGTTATGAGGACCTACCAGAAGACCAAGCTTCAGGTTCTGAGGCTGACCCTCAAGAAAAGGATAGAATCTTTTCAGAGGACCAAAGTTATCGTGAGACTGTCAGAGGGCTCAGAGCTTATATGGAGTGGTCCTTTATCCCTGACAAGGAATTCACGGCTCAATCTAGACATGACAACCCTTGGGCCGGCACCAGGAGCCAACCGGTTGGGAAAATTTCTGTGGCCTTTCCTCCAGAAGACTGGTTCTGTCGGAAATTTGAACAAATGAACTTGTACATAATAGAGGGAAAGGGGTTGGTTAAGGACTGACCAGTTCTTAAAAGTTCCGAAAACGCAGAACAGGTGGTACAGCTTGCACCCTGCTCCTAATCCAGGAGATAACCGTCCAGGAAAAGTGGTCAAGTTTTGGTCCAATGGTGCTCCACATCTCAACAGCTACTTTAGCCGTATTGCAAAGCCATCAGGACTCACAGTTACTCCTCCTCCTTCTCGCCCCATAGCCCAGGATACACTCCGTAAGTGGGACAAGGCCTTACATGAGGGAACTTACGTCTGTAACCAGGCCGCCGGTTTTAATCGGTGTATCACAAAGCTTCAAACAGACATACAGGAGAATATTAGAGCTCTTGAGGCAGAACTGACCAAAGGAAAATCTTCACAAAAGGCGGAAAAGGCTCTTACAGAGATACAGGACTTAACCGCTTTTAACCAAAACGTCAGTTTTTGTATGGGGAAGGCTATGCAACACTTAGCGGATATTATGTTTGTCCAGATGGAAAATATCACCTTGTTAAGGAGGGATGCATACCTGGATCACCTCAAACAAGGAGTCAAGCCCGACACCTGGTGTGCTTTACGCAACAGCCCCCTCAACTCCTCAGGCCTGTTTCCGGATGACGTAGTCCGTAGAGCGGAAGAAGAAATTGCCAAAGCGGATACTGAACGCCGTGCCACCCAGCCCGGATCGGGCCATGGTGGGTATGGTTCTAGGTAACAGAATAGATATCAACCCTATCATGGAGGGTGGAACCGGAATCAGGAGCCTAGTAGACCGACTCAAGCACAGGATTCCGAGGTCCCAGCTTGGCGTTCCTTTGGTAGGAACCGCAACAATAGAGGAAGGGGTAGAGGTGCCTCCTCAGGAGGTCGTAACCCCAAGGCCTTCAAACAGAGTAATAAGAAATGACAATTATTGTGCTCTTTCTGTTCAAACCAAGGTCCTTTACAACTTTGCTCCTTTTGTTTGAAAGACAGTAAATGTTCTGTATGTTTGAAATGTGCTTGTGAGGAGTTTAAATGTAAGTTACATAAGTGTTGCAACTCCTGCACTTTCTGTGTTTTTGAACGGGCCACCACAAAAGAAAGGTGTAAGTCCCAATGTAGATTCAGAAAATGGCCTAATAAAGCCTGCGAAAGATGCTTTTTCTGTAAAACTATCTCCTTCTGCCCCTCCTGTGACAAATGTCCTCAGTGTTGTAGAAGGTCTGCCTGTGGGGGCCCGGCTGCAAAACTTCTGGCAAGTCTGGGCCCAAAAGGGTTCAAGTCCAAGAGTAGTATCTATCCTGAAGGAGGGGTACAACCTTCCATTCAGTCACAAACCTCCTCTCACCAGAATCCCTCTGGTAAGGAGCGGATATGCCAATCCCCGCAGGGACAGCTACCTGCAGGAGGCATTGCATTCCGTCCTTCAGAAACGAGCGGTCTAAAAAGTAAGGGTTCAGTCCTTTCTGGGATTTTACAACAGGCTCTTCATTGTTCCCAAACCAAATCAAAAGTGGCGTCCAATCTTAGATCTCAGTGCCCTCAACCGGTTCCTCAAGGTCAAAATGTTCAAAATGGAGACCCCAGAGTCCATTCGCCTATCTCTGCAACCAGGGGAGTGGGTCACGTTGCTCGATTTCAGCGATGCCTACTTTCACATCCCTATCAGCCCAAATTCAAGGAAGTTCCTCAGATTCAGTTTTCAGAATCAAACCTTCCAATTCAGGGCTCTTCCTTTCGGCCTCTCTTCAGCTCCGATGGAGTTTACAATTGTAGTAAAGGAGGTCAAACTCATGGCTCAGGCGAGAAACATCCGGATGCACCAATACCTGGACGATTGGTTGATCCAGGCAAAAGACAGGGACACATGTTTTCAGGACACCCAAACCCTCCTGGCTTTGTGTCAGGAGTTGGACTGGGTCGTGAACCTTGGAAAATCGGAACTGGAACCCAAGCAGATTTTCAATTTTGTAGGCTACCAGTACGATTTGGTGCAGGGAGTAGTCAGGCCTACCCCAGAAAGGTGGGAAGCTCTCAACTCCAAGATCAGTTCCCTGCTAGAGAGGACCAGTTGCTCGATTCGAGAACTTATGTCCTTGATAGGCCTTCTCACCGCCACAGAGAAGCAGGTGACATCGGGTCGCCTCCATATGAGGCCAATACAGTGGCACCTGAGGAACCATTGGCACATCCCGGAGTCCTTAGAGAAGGTCATCCCGATGCCCAGATCCCTTCACCCCCACCTACTGTGGTGGTTAAAGGAGGAAAACGTCCTGTCAGGTCAGCATTTGCACCCCCTTCGTCACGCGGTTCAGATCTTTACAGACGCATCAAACGAAGGTTGGGGTGCACATTTAGGAGATTATACCGCAAGAGGCGGTTGGTCTGTGCCCGAAAGCAGGCTCCACATCAATTTTCTGGAATTGAAAGCGGTATTGTTGGCCCTAAAAGCCTTCGAACCTCTCATCCAGATCCCGTAGGGTTTTTGGTTGATGGGTTTTGGTTCTCCTGTACTCTTCAGGCTCAACTCTCCTCTTCCCTCTCTCCCTCTCACTCCAATTGAGACGAGACAAAAGGGGGGGGGGACTCAACCGATCACCCGGTCAACCGGGGGTTTCTTACACCGGTTAAGGGGTTCATTTCCCTTTAGGGTTGATAGCCAGGTCCCCCATTCAGCTACCCTCCTCCTCTGGGTAGTTATTCTAGCGGGAGTCTGTTAGGTAAGAAGTATTAACGCAATAAAATAGAAAATTTAATAGGTAAATTAAATTTTTATAAGTTAATACCTTACCTAACAGACGGTGGAGTCCCACCCAACCGTCCCTGCTTTTCTCTACCTGCCTGGGGACCTTTTAGCGGTCATTGCAACCGAAAAAGAGGCCGTGACGTCATGGCCACCTGGCGAGTACAGGGAGCATTAGCCCTCTAGTGAGTGGAGAGGGATGTACCAGTCCGGCCGGGGGCATACCCAGGATCTCTTTTTCTGACGTTTGGCGGACCGGCTGGCGCTGACATATAGCGGGAGTCTCTTAGGTAAGGTATTAACTTATAAAAATTTAATTTACCTATTAAATTTTCTAATTTCTACAATTGCTAAATTTTAATATTATGAGTGTTATAATGTACATAATGTGTAAAAAGTTAATAATTTTGACTTATACCTGATTTGCCCTGTAATCAATAAGTCATGTATAATTGCTAATAAAACCAATATTATTCTCTCCCATAGTATTTCAGGAAATAATTTTGATTTGTAATTTTGAACATTTGACAATCAAAGTAAAGTCCTTTTTTCAACAGCATTCCAAAGAGTGGGAGGGTGGGAAGCCACCAAGACCAGCTACTTTGAGGCTGTTCCATCTGTTGTACATAATAATGCCAGTCAGTGTGGAATACCATCTGAGTATGCATATCACTTGGCCAGGCCGGTCTCAGATGAATTCCTACCCTGGACTGGAGTTCTATTTGGACTGACAGTATCTGCTGTGTGGTATATGTGCAATGACCAGGTGCCTTGAGTTAGCCAATCAAATTACAGAATTTTTAAATTTCAGTTATATGTGTACCCACTTTTGATTGGCTGCATTCAAATGATGTTCAACATTTACAATGTATGTTGAACTTCTCCAGTCTGGGTGAATGTAATTTGTGTGACGGAACTTTGTGAACATTGAGAACAAAATCATGAGACTATAGTTATGTAAAGCATTTTTGTAATTATGATTTGCATGCTTTAAAACCTTTAATATATAAGTCTTTGCATTATAGAATTAATTTAAATGAGGCACCTAACCACATTGCACATGTAACACATGTATTAGCATACTGATAGCCAAGACAAAGTCTAAGATTGAATGTTTAATATTTTTTAATACTTTTTGTTAATTTTCTAAAACTTCAGAATGATCTATGATACTTGCCATAATCTATCAAAAACAAGCATAATACCTAATTGAATAAATTTTTAAACTAAATAAAATGTACAATTTCTTTAAAACCATGTGAAAGCTTACAAAAATAAAGGTCAAATATTTCACACAGAGAAACCCTAGTACATAAGATCATCACTATGATGTTGAAATGGAAATTGGTGCATACTGTTTACCAGTGATGCAAATTAAATATTTGAATGAACCAAACTGACCCTGGAGAGTACCCATATCAGTTCTCTACGTTGTGCTGTACTAGTAATTCATAATAAACAAGAATATAATATAGTGATGAGGTATATAATGAAAAAAGATTAATAAGTAGAGTCATCTAAAACTTAGTTAAACTTTCGAGAGAAAGTCTCAAAAGAAATTTTTTTTTTAAAACCAGTGTATCAGGTGCCAACTTGACTGATTTTGTTATTAACTTTGCATTCAATACATTGTAAAATTCGTATTATAATTAGTGGTTTTTTGGATGGAGGAAAAACAGTGTTTACCAGTTAAAAATTCTATACTAGAACACCATAGGTTATCAATGACCAACCTCGAATCTGTAGGTTTATCAAAAGATAAGCAAAGAATTAGCTTAAGTTTATCCAAAAATTTGATTAGGATTAAGATATGTATTCACAGAGGAACTAAGCTATTTTTTGGATAAACTTTAATCCACCAAACAAAATGGATTAACTATTGCATTAAGTATAGTTTAATCTGCTGCATTTAATCCACAAATATGGTTTAGCTTTGTGAATAAGGATTTAAATCCAAACATCAGCTGAGCCTTTTTTCTGTGAAATTTAAATTTATTTTTTTGCTTAACTTAATCCATTTTGTGAATACAGTCCTAGGTATAGAACCCACAGCCAGAGAGATGGGAAACAAGTACGTTACCCACTATGCATTTGTGCTACCTCTTAGCCCTCCTATTTTAGTACCATTAGAGAGATATTATAGGCTTAATACAAGATCTATTTTTACATACAGCTTTCCTAAAAGTTGGAGGCTGGGAATCAACAAAAACCTTGTACATGTCTGCCAGTCCACAAGTATTTGACAACTCTACTACTTGTGGTTACCCACCCCACAATGCATTGCATTTGCTCAGGGATGCTAAGGACTCCTTTCTCCCTTGGACTGGTGTGGTATTTGGGCTCACGGTCTCAGGCGTGTGGTACTGGTGTACTGACCAGGTCAATATGTTATAGATACAATGATTCACAGGATTGTACAAGGGCACTTGAGTACTCTTTATTGATAGTCTTTTCAGTCTTAAAAGTTGTCAGAAGAGTCTTGTAAATACTTCTGTTACACTTTCACATGTTAACCCGATTGATTTTAAACTCAGGTGCTGCTGTCATTGACCTTTTTGAAAAAGGGTGAGAAAACTGAAAAACCACATGATTTTTCCCGAATGAAAACATAAGTCATACAATCAAGAGGTTTCTCCTAATGATCTGTTCCTGTCTGCTAAATCTCCTGAATGTAACTTGTAATGATAAACCCTGATAACTCTTGACCATGTAAAATATTCAAATGTTCCTACGGCTCGGTTTTTAAAGGAAAATGGACAAGTTTTGTCATAACACCATAGAGGTATATCATAGCAGCATAAACATAAGTCATAGCAACATATGGATAAATCATAGGAGCATAAAGATGAGTTGTAACTGGTGAAAAGATTGATTTTGAGTATTCGGGACAAAATAATTAATATTTAGGTCAAGCATCTAGGATTGCCGCAGATAGTAATACTCTGCCGACCTTTCAACTGAAAAGATAATTCATACAACCAGTATGATTACTGAGATTACATTTAAATTATTGGGCCAGTCAGAAAGCAAATTCACAAAGCAGTTTAACAAAAATGTACATTGTAAATTTGACCTCTTTTATGTCATTTTCTACAAGATTTTTGAAAATAAAATGTAAATCTTGTAGGCTATGGCAATTTTATAACCTAACATTAAAAAGTACTCAAGTGCAACACTTTATACTCATTACAGTCGTATTGGTGTATGACAAACACATTTAAATGATTGACACACTTCTTAATGATTTTCACATAAATTCAACTGACACCATAAATGCAGGTATAGTGTATCAATGTATTTAAAAAAACATCAATTCATGCCCCTTGGGGACTATATTACGCAATAAAACACATTTGGTAAAAAGACATTAACAACTATGATTTGTAAGGCATGAAATGGGATTTAGAATATTAGAATTTGACACTTGCACATTAACCATATTTAAGAATTTGTTCCATAAAAATGCCTATATTATAAGAAAATTCTCATTATAAGAATGTACAATTTGTAAAATATATGGCATACCTGGTGTGTGTAGGCAGGGAGGGGGGAAGGAAGAAATAAGAGTCTAAGTTTAGTGCCTATGGAACCTTTTTTATTGTGCGATGGTCTCCCAGTGCCCCATCATCAGAATCAAAGTCAATGTGAAATAATTATTATGTGTAGACTTCTAACACTGCAAGCAAAGCACAAATATCAATATGTATTAAGGTGAGAGTGTGCAGTTTAAAAGAATTTTTTTGCTCTAAAATTTATTAATTGTGAGTCACCAAGATGACGCCATAGAGTGGACATAAGGTATTCAAAAGATATCTGTTCTCATCAAAGAAGACGTAACATTGTATGTCAAATTAGTTGCAAAATAATATTAAAGTGCCTTTGTTCTTTCAGTTGAGCAGGGACATGTTTGTTGCTTGACTGTGTAACTGCGTATTGAAAAAGATAGTTCATTGATGGCAAGATTAGGACATTTTTACCAGATCTTTGTCAAAATCACAATCTGTTTGGCAGTTTAAAAAAGCATAAATTTATTTATTTAGTGTTTTACATCATGCCTATAGTACCTTATCGATTATATTGTGATGGGTAGTTGGAAGGTCAGAGGAAATCAGTACATACAGTTGGTCAAGGGTCTGTACTGTAAACTGCCGACCAACGGCAAGCAACTACCAGTTTTTCCAGTTGAAGTCAGCCCGGGATTCAAACTCTGATCTGAGAGGTGGGAGGTGAGTGTATTACCACTGTTCCACCGTGGCCCCTAAATAAGATGAAAGACTTGTAACTAATACTTTTGACTTGTCTTCTATTGATAGCATGTATCGGTTAAATATGGCACAGAATGTTGCATGAGATCTGATTGTTTTTTATACACATTGATCAAACTGTGATATTTAAAATTCTTTACCAATGTCTGTGTATTGGATTCCCAGATGAAGGATCTGAAAAATATGTATGTTACAACTGTATACCTTTTGATTCATTTAAATACAAAATGATCAGTACCAATATGCTAATTTGTTAATTTCACGACAGTTAAATGTTGAAAAGTTTGAGATGCAATAATTCTTTGTGATAAAAAGTACATGTATTCTGTGGCGACAATACTCAGTCAGCACAAGAATATATCGTACTGTTCAGTGGAAAAATAGATAATTGTGCAAAGTACTTCGAGTAATATTTATGTTGAAAGTTGAAAATATGTAAAACAAATATTTTTAAAAATTACATATAAAAATCTCATATGTATACATATTTAAGTTATTAGTTGAGCAGAAAATGAACCTCGAAATATAAGAGTGTTGGTGAACAAACATGAAATATTTTTACAGTAGCATAAATATAGTACTTGTTTTTGTAAATAATCGCTGGACTCTGCAACATGTCTATGCTTGCCCTAGTGCATGGGCATATTTCAAATTACTTGAAATAATTAAAAAAAATGGTTAAAAGCACACTTCTATTTGTTCATTATTATACTACAGTTATAGATATTGATAATAAGGTTATTGTAGTAAGTGTGTTTATGTATGATTTACCTTGACCAGTACAAAAAGCATGTAGTAAGAAGTATATATACAAGCTACTTTACCACTGCTTAAAATAAATCAGCAGATGGCACAATTAAGTGAAATTTTATACCATACTAGAGTTCAACCAGGTAAAGTCAGTTTTCAAGAGACCATTAATATACTCCAACTTATACTAGGAATTACAGATAACCTCGTTAATTTGAGTGTAAAAGTCCATCTACAGACTTTCTAAGAAAACAACCATTTTCAAAGAATAATTCTTTGAATAAGGAAAATTTCTAAAAATAAGTTTCTAAATTTGCGAAAATTGTTCTACATGGAAGCCTTGAAAAAATCTTATTGTCATAATTTTTTTCCTTGTTCTGAAAGTTTTTTCCAAAGAAAATGCCTGTGTTCTACGAAAATTCTTATTAAAAATCATAAGCCCTGATATGTTAAGTTCTACTGAAAAGGCAACTCCACTCAACAGAGATTTAGAGTTTATTCAGGTTGTAAATAAATGGTCTAAACTTGTACAATATTCACAAATTATATAAGACTTTCCCATTATTCAAGGTGATCTAACAAGGGCTTTTCTCAACATGGTAAAGTTTATATATTATGATAATTAATTTTAATATTTCTTACTCTGTACATTATTAAACATATTATTAATCTAAATCACTGAATTCCAGATGTTGTCTTTGCAAACTGTGCATTCACTGATGTCTTATACTGTTGTTCAACCAGTCGTCTTTATTGTTATTTTGTATTCCTATTCATTTAATGCAACTGCAATTATAGTAAAAAGTAATACATAATTTATATATCTCATATAGCTGTATAATTTTCTTAAAATTCTATAATATTTAACCCACTCGGGGATGGCTCTATAGTTATCTGTAACACTTCTTCAAAGTTCT
Source organism: Sabellastarte sp. h YS-2021 (assembly GCA_964017235.1). Taxonomy (NCBI): domain Eukaryota; kingdom Metazoa; phylum Annelida; class Polychaeta; order Sabellida; family Sabellidae; genus Sabellastarte; species Sabellastarte sp. h YS-2021. Next base: position 53,079,270 of record OZ024933.1, read on the forward strand.
TTCCACACGTGCCTTCAAAATACATTTTTGATCAAAACATCATTTTGTTAAAGGATACTCTTCTGTTCATATATATTGTGTATGTGTGGTTGTTTCAATCGATCCAACTGTTTTATAAATAAATGACAAATGGTGTAAAAAATCTTCAAAGTTTTTTATTGCTATAAATTAAAATTAATTGCACTGTTATTACATGTGAATGGTCATTTTAATGCTTCAATTCAGACCTCTTTACTGACATTTTAAGAAGCAAATACTCTGACCATTTATTTCACAGAGAGATATAGTAGCATTGTTATTTTCTTGTTGTTTTTAGGTAATTGTACAAAGAGCTCTGGCCTCAAAAGACTTGTCTCATGCCAAGGGAGGCTGTTTGCTGGCCGGTTACCTTAAGTTCCTACCAATGTGGATCATTGTACTGCCTGGCATGATATCCAGAATCCTCTTCCCAAGTAAACATCTTTTTATATAATTCAACCACTATTATGAGGCCAATGTTGGGACTTTAACTCACTTCAACAGCTAAGGTCTTATCAGGCCATTGATGTGTCTCATATGGTAACATGAGCTGTTCTGTCAAACAAAAGAGGTTCCCAAGAAAAGATCCCCCCAAATAAACTGAATGATTTGGACCAACCAGAGAAAGTGGAATCTTTCAGCAGAATTAAATATCCAATTTATAGTTGTATTTTATTGTTGTAATTAACTTATCCATATTTATATTTAAAATTGTAAGGGTTTGAACAAAAATCTAAGAATTAAAATTAACAATAAGTGGCTCTGTTTTCATGATTCCTTGACATTTAAATTTTTATAGCTGGTATGCTTCTACATATATATGCATTATTATTATTATTATATATAGTTGTTTGGTACTCAAAAGTAAGTTGTAAAATATTTTACAGAAGTACTGTAAAATACAAAAATATATGACATTACTGCTTAACTTCAGTTATAAGACAAAAATAGGTGTTTTTAAGTAACTGTACTGTGTTCTTTATATCTTTAAATAGAGAAGTCCCCCGTGGTCTGGTGGTTAGCAAGTGGGGCATCTTATTGCAAGCTGTCACCTCTGTGTGAGGGTTCAAATCTTACCAGTGGCAATACTGCATGAAGGCCTGTCCCAATATGACCCCAGATGTTGAATGGCGTTTTAAACTTGAACTTTGTATTTGTGAACAGATACTGTTGGCTGTGCAGACCCAGCCATCTGTGAGGAGACTTGTGGTCAGAGAACAGGCTGCACTAATATTGCATACCCTACCCTAGTGTTGGAACTGATGCCAGTTGGAGCCAGGGGCGAGTTACATATTAATATACTCGTATTGATGGTGTTAAATAATAAAAACCACATTCTTTTGGGTAAAAGATGGTACAACCAAGTATGTTCATCATTGTTTCATGTGAAACCTTTGCTAGAATCATTGGCAATTTAAACACTGTATGCAATATTTAAAATCTGACACTCACACTTGGACTTAGAAACTCTTTCTCTTGTAGTTCAGTGTGATTAACTGGTTGGAAATTAAAAATCTCCACAAATGACTGATTTAACATACTCACTATTCTTGCTATTGGTGTGAAACAATACTTTTGACTTTCTGTGGCATTGTACTGTGTGTTTCTAAATATTGAGTACAACTTCTATTATTGAGCTGTAATTGTGCAGTCAGGATGGATCAAACATCACTTTGAGTCCTGTAGTACAAGGAGATATTGTGTTGACTTTAAATATACAATACAATAAAAATACAATCTGCAGATATTTTCTTTTGCTGTAAATACAAATATCAATCAAAGCCCTTGTAACAACAGCAAAGAATGTAACATGACATTTGCAACTCTAAACTTGAATGACCTGCAAGTATTACCGGTATTTGGAATTTTAAATGTCACTGAGCTGTAAGTTCTAACATTTCCCTTTCAAACTTGTTGTTTTCTGTAAGAGTATTCTGTGAAAAAATGGATTTTGAGTAAATTTCCAGGTTAAATGAAAGTTGTTCTAATGTGTTCATGATCCTCCATAGTGAAGACAATGTTACATATTGCAATAGAGTAGACTCTGTATAACTAGAACCATCTGTAACCACAGGGCTCCAGCTATAGCTAACTTGCACTAATGTCTTATACCAACACAACTTTTGAATTTCCCAATGTTAATTGCTCTATACCACAATGTGGCACATACTGGTTGTAATTCTTCAGGCCCCCTTGTTTAATGCAAATATTGTAATTTTATTATTTTTACAATATATTTTATGCATATCTGATAATAGCTGTGATCTAATGCTCTCATAGACATTCATATTAAGTACAACATTGCACCGATATTTTGATATTCTTTCTTTTGTAATATGTTTTGGACAAAAACTTCCAGGCCTTATGATGGCTGTGATGATGGCAGCTCTAATGTCCTCGTTGACCTCAATCTTCAACAGCAGCAGTACAATCTTCACTATGGACATCTGGGTCTTGTTCCGCAAGAACTGCAAAGACACAGAGCTCATGATTGTTGGCAGGTCAGCATTCAGTGTGTAATACATATATCAGATGCTCACAGGTAGCAAATAATGTTACTGAGTATTTTAAATACTTTATGTGTGAAATTGTTAGAATTTTCATTACTAATAGTACTAGCATACTTACTTCAGGTAATCCAAAGACTTTCATTGTGAGAAACTCCGAAATTTGTCTTTTCTGATAAGCCTTTTCACAGTGATGAGGTCTGGAGACTCTTTATAGATGGGCCTGAGGACAAATACTGACTGATAATGTAGTTTTCGGTATCTGGACATTGTTTGCTCATTTAAGTTTATCCTGTAAACACAGGTTAGGCTCTAATTTCAGTATTTGGCCATTGGTGATACAGTAGACTCCAATAGATAATTTTGCTTAAAGCTACCCTCCATTTGCACTAACAAATATACATTGGACTTTTTTAAATCTAAAATTCTGTTCTATGTATACCAAAGTTTAAGTTAAAATGGTTCTAATAAGGCAGAGTTTACGCAGAACATGATTCAGAACCGCAGCAGTATATTACAGCCATAAATAAGTGATCATCTCTTACCTATGTACAGAAATGTAGGGGCTTGTATTATGGCGACACACCTGGCTCCAACCTTTGAGGACATCTGCTCAAATCTCTTAATTTGGAAATTAGTAGTTGCTTGCCACTGTTTGGTTATTTACAGTACAGACTCTTGATAAACCAATTTACACTGCTTCTCTTTAGCTGTCCATTTAAATATCACCTGTACAGTGTGTTGGGAGTGACGTTAAGCCAATATAAATCAAATATTATTATATCCCTAGACGAAAGTCGGGGATATATTGGATTCAGGTCCGTCGCGCCGCCGCCGCCGTAGAAATTTCCTTGTGGACGCGATAACTCAAAAACAAATTAATATTTTTTTTTCAAACTTGGTACACATGTTAAGGGTGCCCAAAGGAAGATCCCTATTTTAAGGTGACCTTAAACTCCCAGTAAAAAAGAACTTATGGCCACCTTAAGGTCAGAAATTGGACTTTTGGCCACTTAGAGCCCTGTAGGTCACAAACTATGATGCTCAGCTTTCTGAAATTTTACCTGACAACACATTAATATGTTCTTAGTACATGTGCCGAAAATCATGACTTTAAGTTGAGGAGAAAATTGTGTTTGAGGCCCATAAATACCCCCACTTAGGGATTTTTTGCTATACTTTTCACATATTTTGCCCTATAATTTGGAAGTGGTAATTCTGATGAGTCTCAAACTGCGCTAGGTATAACTTTGATATGTAATCCTTGTCTGTAGAAAATTTTAGGGCTGTAGGTTTACCCAAAGGGGTCGACTTAAGGTCTCAAAAGTGCCCACAGAGACCCAATTTATGCACTTTTTGCCACTTTCAAGCACTGTAGCTTTCAAACTATGTCTCTCATCTAAGTTAAATATCATCTGGGAATATATCTATGTGTTTTCTTATATGTGCCCCAACATTTAGGCCTTTAATAGACAGTTAACGTGTGTATCAGGACCATAAACACCCACCCGAGTGACCCTTATAAGACATTTTTCACATCTTTTTCCCTGTAACTTGGAAATGGTAAGTCTGAGAAGTTTCAAACTGTATTAGATATATATTCTGTGTGTAATCTTAGTATGTAACAGATTTTAAGTCTGAAGCTTTAATTTTGAAGGTCAAATTGAGGTCTCTAAAAGGCTCCCAAAGACCCAATATTTGGACTTTTTGCTACTTTTAAGCCCTGTGACTGTCAAACTATGTGACTGATAGAGCTCAAATCCTATCTGGGAAGATATTAGTATGTTATTTTTATATGTGCCAAAAATTAAGGCTTTAAGAAGACATTTAACCTGTGTATGAGGACGATAAATCCCCACCCGAGTGACCATTTTTAGACATTTTTCACATATTTTTCCCTGTAACTTGGAAATGGTAAGTCTAAGAAGTTTCAAACTGTATTAGATGCATATTCTATGTGTAATCTTAGTATGTGACAAATTTTAAGTCTGAAGCTTTAATTTGAAGGCCACATTTAGGTCTCTAGAAGGCCCCATAAAGACCCAGTAGTTGGACTTTTTGCCAATTTTAAGGCCTGTGACTGTTAAACTATGTGACTGATAGAGCTGAAATCTCATCTGGGAATACATTATTATGTTCTTTTTACATGTGCCAAAAATCAAGGCTTCAAGTAGACATTTAACCTGTGTATGAGGACCTTAAACACCCACCTGAGTGACCCTTTTAAGACATTTTTCACATATTTTGCTCTGTAACTTGGAAATGGTAAGTCTGAGAAGATTCAAACTTTATTAGATACATATTCTATGTGTAATCTTAGTATGTAACAAATTTTAAGTCCGAAGCTTTAATTTGAAAGCCACATCGACATCTCTGAAAGGCCCACAGAGACCCAATATTTGGACTTTTTACCACCTTTAAGCCCTGTGACTGTTAAACTATGTGATTGATGGAGCTGAAATCCCATCTGGGAATGCATTATTATGTCCTTTTTACATGTGCCGAAAATCAAGGTTTTTAGTAGACATTTAACCTGTGTATGAGGGCCATAGACACTCGCCCAAGTGCCTTTTTTGACATTTTTCCCGTATTTTGCCCTGTTATTTGGAAATGCTTAGTGTGACAAGTCTTAAACTGTATTATATATAATTTTTGTTTGTTATGTATGTCCCCCCAAAAGTTTCAGATCTGTAGTTTAATTGCTAAGGTCTCTTTAACAATTGTAAAATGCCCACAGAAACCCAATTTATGGACATTATGCCACTTTAAAGCCCAGCAACTGTCCAGCTATGTGGGTTATAGAGCTGAAATCTTTGAATTTTTAAAAGGAAATGCCTGTCTATTTAAATTTTGAATATTAATAATGTTATGGCTATCTTAGTCTTTTAAGAACTTATTTTTGTGTGTTATATCTCTGCTTGCTGAGTTTTTAACTTTTTAAAATGAAACTAGTTAAACATATTCAAGTAGACAAAATGGACACTTTAAGTGAGCTTTAAGTCCCAATATTAATGAAATTATATCCTTATGTAGTAAAACTAGGGGATTTTTAACCCTCAACTAGCCCAGTTTTATTCAACTTGCCTCAGTTAATTTTGACACAGCTCCTATAGTTATGAATTCATTTCAGTTGATAATCACATACTTAAAATTCTCAATTCTTTTTGTATTTGAGTACCCCTTTTATATAGATTGTTTGTTTACCATTTATGCTGTAGCACTCCATCTCTTTGTAGTCCAAACCCACATCCCCCACCCGGATTCCCCCCACCCACCTCTGGGACCTCCAGCTATATTGAGTGACACTAAATAAACAAAGGTATTTAATGATATCACATGAGAAACAAAGAACTCAATGGGGTTGCAGATCTTGTGTAATAGTGAGAGAGGTGTGGAGAAGGGGAGAGAGGTGGGGGTGGGAGGTGGTGGGCTTCATTACATATAACACAAAGGGGAGTCAGAACTGAGATTGTGTCACATATTTAGGTTGCATATATATGGACCACATATATAGGTACAGAGGAAATGAATAACTGAAAACAATTTGCAAATTCTAAAAATAATATAATAAAATAATAATATAAATAATTTTTTTTTAAATAATATTTTATTTGTGAACAAATATAGAAACAGATATGTGCTTTTGGGATTATGAATTTTAGAATGGACATTGAATCATCAATCATTTAAATACTTTGAAGGAAGATTGAAAAGTATGATGTGTTGAGTTAATAATTAAGCGTCCCGCAAGGGACGCTTGTTTGTGTATGGGAGAGCTTCCGGCTCCGCCGGCTCCGCATTTTGTTTTCCTTATAACTCTGTAACCGTTAGGCGGATTCTTTTCAAATTTGGCAGGTTTAGGCAGTAGCCTTGGGGAATTTTTTTGAATATGCTGCAGTGACATTTCAACCAATCAGAGAGGTCACATGACCAAAAATGTCTTTTTTCGATGGGGAAGCTTGTCCGGATGATAACTTGAAAGGAATTTTATCAATTCACCTGAAACTTGGTAAATACATTCATTCTATTAAAATCTGGAAATCATTGGATTTTGGCATTGATTGGTCAAGAAATGGCCGAGTAATTAATGATTAATTAATCATTACGAATTTTCCAAATAAGGAAAACACAAAAATGCTTATATCTCCAAAACCGTGCTAGATAGAGCGATTTCGACGAAATTTTTGACCCACAGGGTATCTCTGCGGAGTAGTTTTCCCAATTTTCAAAAAATTTTTGTCTCGCCCAAAATGGCGGCCATTTTGAATTTTCGAAATTTTCGCAAAAATTGCAAAACACAAAAATGCTTATATCTCAAAAACCGTGCTAGATAGAGCAATTTCGACAAATTTTTTGACCCGCAGGATATCTCTGCAGAGTACTTTTCCCAATTTTCAAAAAATTTTTGTCTCGACAAAAATGGCGGCCATTTTGAATTTTCGAAATTTTCGCAAAAATTGCAAAACACAAAAATGCTTATATCTCGAAAACCGTGCTAGATAGAGCGATTTCGACAAAATTTTTGACCCACAGGGTATCTCTGCAGAGCAGTTATCCCAATTGTGAAAAATTTTTGTCTCGCCAAAAATGGCGGCCATTTTGAATTTTCGAATTTTTCGCAAAAATTGCAAAACATAAAAATGCTTATATCTCGAAAACCCTGCTAGATAGAGCGATTTCGACGAAATTTTTGACCCACAGGGTATATCTGCAGAGTAGCCATGCCAATTTTCAAAAAAATTTTGTCTCGCCAAAAATGGCGGCCATTTTGAATTTTCGAATTTTTCGCAAAAATTGCAAAACATAAAAATACTTATATCTCAAAAACCCTGCTAGATAGAGCGATTTCGACGAAATTTTTGACCCACAGGGTATCTATGCCGAGTAGCCATGCCAATTTTCAAACAAAAAATTTCTTGCAAAAAATGGCGGCCATTTTGAATTTTCGAATTTTTCGCAAAATTGCAAAACACAAAATGCTTATATCTCAAAAACCGTGCTAGATAGAGCGATTTCGACGAAATTTTTGACCCACTGGGTATCTCTGCAGAGTAGCCATGGCAATTTTCAAAAAAATTTTGTCTTGCCAAAAATGGCGGCCATTTTGAATTTTCGAATTTTTGCACAAAAATTGCAAAACACAAAAATGCTAATATTTCGAAAACCGTGCTACATAGAGCGATTTCGACGAAATTTTTTATCTTCAAGGTATCTCTGCAGAGCAGCTATCCCAAAGAGCTTTCACTTGGTGAAGTTTCAGACCCATAGCTAATTGCTCACCTACTCAAAAAGAGTAAATGCGAATTATCTCTAAAAGTATTGCAGATGGCCAATTTTTCTCAAATAACTCATTCACCTACTTTTGGAAGAGCTTTCACATGGTGAAGTTTCAGACCCATACCCAATTACTCACCTACTCAAAATGAGTAAATGCGAATTATCTCTAAAAGTATTGCAGATAGCCAATTTTTCTCAAATAACTCATTCACCTACTTTTGGGAGAGCTTTCACATGGTGAAGTTTCAGACCCATAGCTAATTGTATCCCCGACGCGAAGCGGGGATACTATGGATTCATCATCGTCGTCGTCCGCGCCCTCGTCCGCGTCCGCAGAGATTTCTTGTTAGCGACCTACAGTCCACATTTCTTTCCGGATTTCTTTCATATTTGGCAGGTGGCTTGATATGGTAGAGGACTCGCCACCCTATCTTTTTGGTAGGCTTTATGTGTAAATTAGGCCTGTGGTAGACAAAAATGTCTAAAATGTGGAATATTGCTTGTTAGCGACCTACAGTCCACATTTCTTTCCAGATTTCTTTCATATTTGGCAGGTGGCTTGGTATGCTAGAGGACTCGCCACCCTATCTTTTTGGTAGGCTTTATGTCTAAATTAGGCCTCTGGTACATAAAAATGTCTAAAATGCATTAAAATTCATGAAATCATGCACTAAATCGCTTGTAACTTGAAAAGTGTTGCATTTAGAGCATTTTGTTAAAATATGTTATTCAGATACTTTTTTCATAGCTACAACATGGTGAGTAACTTGGGTGTCTGTCTCAATAGCTAAGTGAGTAATAGCTACTTTTGGGCTTTTCAGTAACTTCCATCGTGAGTAAAATCACTTGTAACTTGAAAACTATTGCATTTAGAGTATTTTGTTTCAATATGTTATTCAGCTATTTTTGGGTCAGCTATAACATAGTAAAATTTCAGACCTGTAGCTCATGGCATAGCTGAGTAATAGCTACTTTTAAGTTATCACTGTTGAGTAAATTGCTTATAACTTCAAAAGTATTACATTTAGAGTATTTTGTTTCAATATGTTATTCACCTATTTCGGAGTCAGCTATAACATAGTGAAGTTCCAGACCTGTGGCTCATTGCATAGCTGAGTAATAGCTACTTTGAAGTTCACACTGTTGAGTAAATCAGTTGTAATTGGAAAACTATTGCATTTACAGAAATTTGTGTAAATATGTTATTCAGTTACTTTTGGGTCAGCTATAACATAGTGAAATTACAGACCTGTAGCTCATGGCACAACTGAGCAATAGCTATTTTCAGGTACTGACTGTTGAGTAAATGACTTGTAACTTGAAAAATATTGCATTTGGAGTATTTTGTTAAAATATGTTGTTCACCTACTTTTGGGTCAGCTATAACGTCGTGAAATTACAAACTTATAGCTCATGGCATAGCTGAGCAATAGCTATTTTCAGGTTCTCACTATTGAGTAAATCAGTTGTAACTTGAAAACTATTGCATTTACAGTATTTTGCTTAAATATGTTGTTCACCTAATTTTGGGTCAGCTATAACATAGAAAAAATTCAGACATGTAGCTCATTGCATAGCTGAGTAATAGCTACTTTGAGGTTATCACTGTTGAGTAAATCAGTTATAACGTGAAAACTATTACATTTACAGTATTTTGTTTAAATATGTTATTCACATAATTTTTGGTCAGCTATAACAGAGTGAAATTGCAGACCTCTATGTCATGGCATAGCTTACCAATATCTACTTTCAGGTTCTCACTGTTGAGTAAATCATTGTATCCACTGGATAGCCGCAGTGTGTACAGAGATTTCACCATTGCCGCTCTAACGAAAAAAATATTATAGCTAGCCTTCTCAAGTTTGCAAGGTATATTAGAGGGTGCACCACAGTATTCTATTGGTAGGCTTTATGTCTAAATTAGGCCTGTGGCTAAATTACTTGCCTACTAAAAATGAGTAATTCTGCATTTTCTCTAAAAGTATTGCAGATAGCAAATTTTTTTTAAATAACTCATTCACGTACTTTTGGGAGAGCTTTCACATGCTGAAGTTCCAGACCTGTAGCTAATTACTCACCTACTCAAAATGAGTAAATGCGAATTATCTCTAAAAGTATTGCAGATAGCCAATTTTTCTCAAATAACTCATTCACCTACTTTTGGGAGAGCTTTCACTTGGTGAAGTTTCAGACCCGTAGGTAATTACTCACCTACTGAAAATGAGTAAATGCAAATTATCTCTAAAAGTATTCCAGATAGCCAATTTCTGTCAAATAACTCCTTCACCTACTTTTGGGAGAGCTTTCACTTGCTAAAGTTTCAGACCTGTAGCTAATTATTCACCTACTCAAAATGAGTAAATGCTAATTATCTCTAAAAGTATTGCAGATATCCAATTTTTATCAAATAACTCATTCATCTACTTTTGGGAGAGCTTTCACATGGTGAAGTTTCAGACCCATAGCTAATTATTCACCTACTCAAAATGAGTAAATGCAAATTATCTCTAAAAGTATTCCAGATAGCCAATTTTTGTCAAATAACTCCTTCACCTACTTTGGGGAGACCTTTCACTTGGTGAAGTTTCAGACCTGTAGCTAATTATTCACCTACTCAAAATGAGTAAATGCGAATTATCTCTAAAAGTATTGCAGATACCCAATTTTTCTCAAATAACTCATTCACCTACTTTTGGGAGAGCTTTCACTTGGTGAAGTTTCAGACCCGTAGGTAATTACTCACCTACTGAAAATGAGTAAATGCAAATTATCTCTAAAAGTATTCCAGATAGCCAATTTTTGTCAAATAACTCCTTCACCTACTTTTGGGAGACCTTTCACTTGGTGAAGTTTCAGACCAGTAGCTAATTATTCACCTACTCAAAATGAGTAAATACTAATTATCTCTAAAAGTATTGCGGATATCCAATTTTTATCAAATAACTCATTCATCTACTTTTGGGACAGCTTTCACATGGTGAAGTTCCACACCCGTAGGTAATTACTCACCTACTGAAAATGAGTAAATTCGAATTATCTCTAAAAGTATTGTAGGTAGCCAATTTTTCTCAAATAACTCATTCGCCTACTTTTGAGAGAGCTTTCACTTGGTGAAGTTTCAGACCCTTAGCTAATTATTCACCTACTCAAAATGAGTAAATGTGAATTATCTCTACAAGTATTGCAGATAGCCAGTATTTCTCAAATAACTCATTAATATGAAAACAACTTATAGGAAGTCATGGGCTGCAAATCTTTTCATGTGGTCAGATTTGACCTTGGGCCCCTCCTGCTTATTATTGGTCCTAGAGGTTTGCAATGTGAAAACGACTTATAGGAAATCATGGGCTGCGAATCTTTTGATGTGGTCAGACTTCACCTTGGGCCCCTGGTACAGGGTCAAATAAGGGTAACCAAACTTAAAAGTGCTTTCAGCTTGCTTATTAACGAAAAATGCTTTTTATCTTCTAAACTATGTTAGTTGGCCTTTGTCGGTAGATACATCCAGCATCTGGCCACAAATGCGTCCTTTTTCTAGTTATTTACCTACTCAAAATGAGTAAATGCTAATTATCTGTAAAAGTATTGCGGATACCCAATTTTTATCAAATAACTCATTCATCTACTTGTGGGAGAGCTTTCACATGGTGAAGTTTCAGACCCATAGCTAATTACTCACCTACTCAAAATGAGTAAATGCGAATTATCTCTAAAAGTATTGCAGATAGCCAATTTTTCTCAAATAACTCATTCACCTACTTTTGGGAGAGCTTTCACTTGGTGAAGTTTCAGACCCATAGCTAATTACTCACCTACTCAAAATGAGTAAATGCGAATTATCTCTAAAAGTATTGCAGATAGCCAATTTTTCTCAAATAACTCATTCACCTACTTTTGGGAAAGCTTTCACTCTGTGAAGTTTCAGACCCATAGCTAATTACTCACCTACTGAAAATGAGTAAATGCGAATTATCTGTAAAAGTATTGCAGATAGCCAATTTTTCTCAAATAACTCATTCACCTACTTTTGGCAGAGCTTTCACTTGGTGAAGTTTCAGACCCATAGCTAATTACTCACCTACTCAAAATGAGTAAATGTGAATTATCTCTAAAAGTATTGCAGATAGCCAATTTTTCTCAAATAACTCATTCACCTACTTTTGGGAGAGCTTTCACTTGGTGAAGTTTCAGACCCATAGCTAATTACTCACCTACTCAAAATTAGTAAATGCGAATTATCTCTAAAAGTATTGCAGATAGCCAATTTTTCTCAAATTAATCATTCACCTACTTTTGGGAGAGCTTTCACTTGGTGAAGTTTCAGACCCATAGCTAATTACTCGTCTACTCAAAATGAGTAAATGTGAATTATCTCTAAAAGTATTGCAGATAGCCAATTTTTCTCAAATAACTCATTCACCTACTTTTAGGAGAGCTTTCACTTGGTGAAGTTTCAGACCCATAGCAAATTACCTACTCAAAATGAGTAAATGCGAATTATCTCTAAAAGTATTGCAGATAGCCAATTTTTCTCAAATAACTCATTCACCTACTTTTGGCAGAGCTTTCACTTGGTGAAGTTTCAGACCCATAGCTAATTATTCACGTACTCAAAATGAGTAAATGTGAATTATCTCTAAAAGTATTGCAGATAGCCAATTTTTCTCAAATAACTCATTCACCTACTTTTGGGAGAGCTTTCACTCTGTGAAGTTTCAGACCCATAGCTATTTATTCACCTACTCAAAATGAGTAAATGCTAATTATCTGTAAAAGTATTGCGGATACCCAATTTTTATCAAATACTCATTCATCTACTTGTGGGAGAGCTTTCACATGGTGAAGTTTCAGACCCATAGCTAATTACTCGCCTACTCAAAATGAGTAAATGCGAATTATCTCTAAAAGTATTGCAGATAGCCAATTTTTCTCAAATAACTCATTCACCTACTTTTGGGAAAGCTTTCACTCTGTGAAGTTTCAGACCCATAGCTAATTACTCACCTACTGAAAATGAGTAAATGCGAATTATCTGTAAAAGTATTGCAGATAGCCAATTTTTCTCAAATAACTCATTCACCTACTTTTGGCAGAGCTTTCACTTGGTGAAGTTTCAGACCCATAGCTAATTACTCACCTACTGAAAATGAGTAAATGTGAATTATCTCTAAAAGTATTGCAGATAGCCAATTTTTCTCAAATAACTCATTCACCTACTTTTGAGAGAGCTTTCACTTGGTGAAGTTTCAGACCCATAGCTAATTACTCACCTACTCAAAATTAGTAAATGCGAATTATCTCTAAAAGTATTGCAGATAGCCAATTTTTCTCAAATTAATCATTCACCTACTTTTGGGAGAGCTTTCACTTGGTGAAGTTTCAGACCCATAGCTAATTACTCACCTACTCAAAATGAGTAAATGCGAATTATCTGTAAAAGTATTGCAGATAGCCAATTTTTCTCAAATAACTCATTCACCTACTTTTGGGAGAGCTTTCACTTGGTGAAGTTTCAGACCCATAGCTAATTACTCACCTACTCAAAATGAGTAAATGCGAATTATCTCTAAAAGTATTGCAGATAGCCAATTTTTCTCAAATTAATCATTCACCTACTTTTGGGAGAGCTTTCACTTGGTGAAGTTTCAGACCCATAGCTATTTACTCGTCTACTCAAAATGAGTAAATGTGAATTATCTCTAAAAGTATTGCAGATAGCCAATTTTTCTCAAATAACTCATTCACCTACTTTTAGGAGAGCTTTCACTTGGTGAAGTTTCAGACCCATAGCAAATTACCTACTCAAAATGAGTAAATGCGAATTATCTCTAAAAGTATTGCAGATAGCCAATTTTTCTCAAATAACTCATTCACCTACTTTTGGCAGAGCTTTCACTTGGTGAAGTTTCAGACCCATAGCTAATTATTCACGTACTCAAAAAGAGTAAATGTGAATTATCTCTAAAAGTATTGCAGATAGCCAATTTTTCTCAAATAACTCATTCACCTACTTTTGGGAGAGCTTTCACTCTGTGAAGTTTCAGACCCATAGCTATTTATTCACCTACTCAAAATGAGTAAATGCTAATTATCTGTAAAAGTATTGCGGATACCCAATTTTTATCAAATACTCATTCATCTACTTGTGGGAGAGCTTTCACATGGTGAAGTTTCAGACCCATAGCTAATTACTCACCTACTCAAAATGAGTAAATGCAAATTATCTCTAAAAGTATTCCAGATAGCCAATTTTTGTCAAATAACTCATTCACCTACTTTGGGGAGACCTTTCACTTGGTGAAGTTTCAGACCTGTAGCTAATTATTCACCTACTCAAAATGAGTAAATGCGAATTATCTCTAAAAGTATTGCAGATACCCAATTTTTCTCAAATAACTCATTCACCTACTTTTGGGAGAGCTTTCACTTGGTGAAGTTTCAGACCCGTAGGTAATTACTCACCTACTGAAAATGAGTAAATGCAAATTATCTCTAAAAGTATTCCAGATAGCCAATTTTTGTCAAATAACTCCTTCACCTACTTTTGGGAGACCTTTCACTTGGTGAAGTTTCAGACCAGTAGCTAATTATTCACCTACTCAAAATGAGTAAATACTAATTATCTCTAAAAGTATTGCGGATATCCAATTTTTATCAAATAACTCATTCATCTACTTTTGGGACAGCTTTCACATGGTGAAGTTCCACACCCGTAGGTAATTACTCACCTACTGAAAATGAGTAAATTCGAATTATCTCTAAAAGTATTGTAGGTAGCCAATTTTTCTCAAATAACTCATTCGCCTACTTTTGAGAGAGCTTTCACTTGGTGAAGTTTCAGACCCTTAGCTAATTATTCACCTACTCAAAATGAGTAAATGCGAATTATCTCTACAAGTATTGCAGATAGCCAGTATTTCTCAAATAACTCATTAATATGAAAAGAACTTATAGGAAGTCATGGGCTGCAAATCTTTTCATGTGGTCAGATTTGACCTTGGGCCCCTCCTGCTTATTATTGGTCCTAGAGGTTTGCAATGTGAAAACGACTTATAGGAAATCATGGGCTGCGAATCTTTTGATGTGGTCAGACTTCACCTTGGGCCCCTGGTACAGGGTCAAATAAGGGTAACCAAACTTAAAAGTGCTTTCAGCTTGCTTATTAACGAAAAATGCTTTTTATCTTCTAAACTATGTTAGTTGGCCTTTGTCGGTGGATACATCCAGCATCTGGCCACAAATGCGTCCTTTTTCTAGTTATTTACCTACTCAAAATGAGTAAATGCTAATTATCTGTAAAAGTATTGCGGATACCCAATTTTTATCAAATAACTCATTCATCTACTTGTGGGAGAGCTTTCACATGGTGAAGTTTCAGACCCATAGCTAATTACTCACCTACTCAAAATGAGTAAATGCGAATTATCTCTAAAAGTATTGCAGATAGCCAATTTTTCTCAAATAACTCATTCACCTACTTTTGGGAGAGCTTTCACTTGGTGAAGTTTCAGACCCATAGCTAATTACTCACCTACTCAAAATGAGTAAATGCGAATTATCTCTAAAAGTATTGCAGATAGCCAATTTTTCTCAAATAACTCATTCACCTACTTTTGGGAGAGCTTTCACTTGGTGAAGTTTCAGACCCATAGCTAATTACTCACCTACTCAAAATGAGTAAATGCGAATTATCTCTAAAAGTATTGCAGATAGCCAATTTTTCTCAAATAACTCATTCACCTACTTTTGGGAGAGCTTTCACTTGGTGAAGTTTCAGACCCATAGCTAATTACTCACCTACTCAAAATGAGTAAATGCGAATTATCTCTAAAAGTATTGCAGATAGCCAATTTTTCTCAAATAACTCATTCACCTACTTTTGGGAGAGCTTTCACTTGGTGAAGTTTCAGACCTGTAGCTAATTATTCACCTACTCAAAATGAGTAAATGCGAATTATCTCTAAAAGTATTGCAGATACCCAATTTTTCTCAAATAACTCATTCACCTACTTTTGGGAGAGCTTTCACTTGGTGAAGTTTCAGACCCGTAGGTAATTACTCACCTACTGAAAATGAGTAAATGCAAATTATCTCTAAAAGTATTCCAGATAGCCAATTTTTGTCAAATAACTCCTTCACCTACTTTTGGGAGACCTTTCACTTGGTGAAGTTTCAGACCAGTAGCTAATTATTCACCTACTCAAAATGAGTAAATACTAATTATCTCTAAAAGTATTGCGGATATCCAATTTTTATCAAATAACTCATTCATCTACTTTTGGGACAGCTTTCACATGGTGAAGTTCCACACCCGTAGGTAATTACTCACCTACTGAAAATGAGTAAATTCGAATTATCTCTAAAAGTATTGTAGGTAGCCAATTTTTCTCAAATAACTCATTCGCCTACTTTTGAGAGAGCTTTCACTTGGTGAAGTTTCAGACCCTTAGCTAATTATTCACCTACTCAAAATGAGTAAATGCGAATTATCTCTACAAGTATTGCAGATAGCCAGTATTTCTCAAATAACTCATTAATATGAAAACAACTTATAGGAAGTCATGGGCTGCAAATCTTTTCATGTGGTCAGATTTGACCTTGGGCCCCTCCTGCTTATTATTGGTCCTAGAGGTTTGCAATGTGAAAACGACTTATAGGAAATCATGGGCTGCGAATCTTTTGATGTGGTCAGACTTCACCTTGGGCCCCTGGTACAGGGTCAAATAAGGGTAACCAAACTTAAAAGTGCTTTCAGCTTGCTTATTAACGAAAAATGCTTTTTATCTTCTAAACTATGTTAGTTGGCCTTTGTCGGTGGATACATCCAGCATCTGGCCACAAATGCGTCCTTTTTCTAGTTATTTACCTACTCAAAATGAGTAAATGCTAATTATCTGTAAAAGTATTGCGGATACCCAATTTTTATCAAATAACTCATTCATCTACTTGTGGGAGAGCTTTCACATGGTGAAGTTTCAGACCCATAGCTAATTACTCACCTACTCAAAATGAGTAAATGCGAATTATCTCTAAAAGTATTGCAGATAGCCAATTTTTCTCAAATAACTCATTCACCTACTTTTGGGAGAGCTTTCACTTGGTGAAGTTTCAGACCCATAGCTAATTACTCACCTACTCAAAATGAGTAAATGCGAATTATCTCTAAAAGTATTGCAGATAGCCAATTTTTCTCAAATAACTCATTCACCTACTTTTGGGAGAGCTTTCACTTGGTGAAGTTTCAGACCCATAGCTAATTACTCACCTACTCAAAATGAGTAAATGCGAATTATCTCTAAAAGTATTGCAGATAGCCAATTTTTCTCAAATAACTCATTCACCTACTTTTGGGAGAGCTTTCACTTGGTGAAGTTTCAGACCCATAGCTAATTACTCACCTACTCAAAATGAGTAAATGCGAATTATCTCTAAAAGTATTGCAGATAGCCAATTTTTCTCAAATAACTCATTCACCTACTTTTGGGAGAGCTTTCACTTGGTGAAGTTTCAGACCCATAGCTAATTACTCACCTACTCAAAATGAGTAAATGCGAATTATCTCTAAAAGTATTGCAGATAGCCAATTTTTGTCAAATTAATCATTCACCTACTTTTGGGAGAGCTTTCACTTGGTGAAGTTTCAGACCCATAGCTAATTACTCACCTACTCAAAATGAGTAAATGTGAATTATCTCTAAAAGTATTGCAGATAGCCAATTTTTCTCAAATAACTCATTCACCTACTTTTGGGAGAGCTTTCACTCTGTGAAGTTTCAGACCCATAGCTAATTACTCGCCTACTCAAAATGAGTAAATGCGAATTATCTCTAAAAGTATTGCAGATAGCCAATTTTTCTCAAATAACTCATTCACCTACTTTTGGGAAAGCTTTCACTCTGTGAAGTTTCAGACCCATAGCTAATTATTCACCTACTCAAAATGAGTAAATGCGAATTATCTCTACAAGTATTGCAGATAGCCAGTATTTCTCAAATAACTCATTAATATGAAAACAACTTATAGGAAGTCATGGGCTGCAAATCTTTTCATGTGGTCAGATTTGACCTTGGGCCCCTCCTGCTTATTATTGGTCCTAGAGGTTTGCAATGTGAAAACGACTTATAGGAAATCATGGGCTGCGAATCTTTTGATGTGGTCAGACTTCACCTTGGGCCCCTGGTACAGGGTCAAATAAGGGTAACCAAACTTAAAAGTGCTTTCAGCTTGCTTATTAACGAAAAATGCTTTTTATCTTCTAAACTATGTTAGTTGGCCTTTGTCGGTGGATACATCCAGCATCTGGCCACAAATGCGTCCTTTTTCTAGTTATTTACCTACTCAAAATGAGTAAATGCTAATTATCTGTAAAAGTATTGCGGATACCCAATTTTTATCAAATAACTCATTCATCTACTTGTGGGAGAGCTTTCACATGGTGAAGTTTCAGACCCATAGCTAATTACTCACCTACTCAAAATGAGTAAATGCGAATTATCTCTAAAAGTATTGCAGATAGCCAATTTTTCTCAAATAACTCATTCACCTACTTTTGGGAGAGCTTTCACTTGGTGAAGTTTCAGACCCATAGCTAATTACTCACCTACTCAAAATGAGTAAATGCGAATTATCTCTAAAAGTATTGCAGATAGCCAATTTTTCTCAAATAACTCATTCACCTACTTTTGGGAGAGCTTTCACTTGGTGAAGTTTCAGACCCATAGCTAATTACTCACCTACTCAAAATGAGTAAATGCGAATTATCTCTAAAAGTATTGCAGATAGCCAATTTTTCTCAAATAACTCATTCACCTACTTTTGGGAGAGCTTTCACTTGGTGAAGTTTCAGACCCATAGCTAATTACTCACCTACTCAAAATGAGTAAATGCGAATTATCTCTAAAAGTATTGCAGATAGCCAATTTTTCTCAAATAACTCATTCACCTACTTTTGGGAGAGCTTTCACTTGGTGAAGTTTCAGACCCATAGCTAATTACTCACCTACTCAAAATGAGTAAATGCGAATTATCTCTAAAAGTATTGCAGATAGCCAATTTTTCTCAAATAACTCATTCACCTACTTTTGGGAGAGCTTTCACTTGGTGAAGTTTCAGACCTGTAGCTAATTATTCACCTACTCAAAATGAGTAAATGCGAATTATCTCTAAAAGTATTGCAGATACCCAATTTTTCTCAAATAACTCATTCACCTACTTTTGGGAGAGCTTTCACTTGGTGAAGTTTCAGACCCGTAGGTAATTACTCACCTACTGAAAATGAGTAAATGCAAATTATCTCTAAAAGTATTCCAGATAGCCAATTTTTGTCAAATAACTCCTTCACCTACTTTTGGGAGACCTTTCACTTGGTGAAGTTTCAGACCAGTAGCTAATTATTCACCTACTCAAAATGAGTAAATACTAATTATCTCTAAAAGTATTGCGGATATCCAATTTTTATCAAATAACTCATTCATCTACTTTTGGGACAGCTTTCACATGGTGAAGTTCCACACCCGTAGGTAATTACTCACCTACTGAAAATGAGTAAATTCGAATTATCTCTAAAAGTATTGTAGGTAGCCAATTTTTCTCAAATAACTCATTCGCCTACTTTTGAGAGAGCTTTCACTTGGTGAAGTTTCAGACCCTTAGCTAATTATTCACCTACTCAAAATGAGTAAATGCGAATTATCTCTACAAGTATTGCAGATAGCCAGTATTTCTCAAATAACTCATTAATATGAAAAGAACTTATAGGAAGTCATGGGCTGCAAATCTTTTCATGTGGTCAGATTTGACCTTGGGCCCCTCCTGCTTATTATTGGTCCTAGAGGTTTGCAATGTGAAAACGACTTATAGGAAATCATGGGCTGCGAATCTTTTGATGTGGTCAGACTTCACCTTGGGCCCCTGGTACAGGGTCAAATAAGGGTAACCAAACTTAAAAGTGCTTTCAGCTTGCTTATTAACGAAAAATGCTTTTTATCTTCTAAACTATGTTAGTTGGCCTTTGTCGGTGGATACATCCAGCATCTGGCCACAAATGCGTCCTTTTTCTAGTTATTTACCTACTCAAAATGAGTAAATGCTAATTATCTGTAAAAGTATTGCGGATACCCAATTTTTATCAAATAACTCATTCATCTACTTGTGGGAGAGCTTTCACATGGTGAAGTTTCAGACCCATAGCTAATTACTCACCTACTCAAAATGAGTAAATGCGAATTATCTCTAAAAGTATTGCAGATAGCCAATTTTTCTCAAATAACTCATTCACCTACTTTTGGGAGAGCTTTCACTTGGTGAAGTTTCAGACCCATAGCTAATTACTCACCTACTCAAAATGAGTAAATGCGAATTATCTCTAAAAGTATTGCAGATAGCCAATTTTTCTCAAATAACTCATTCACCTACTTTTGGGAGAGCTTTCACTTGGTGAAGTTTCAGACCCATAGCTAATTACTCACCTACTCAAAATGAGTAAATGCGAATTATCTCTAAAAGTATTGCAGATAGCCAATTTTTCTCAAATAACTCATTCACCTACTTTTGGGAGAGCTTTCACTTGGTGAAGTTTCAGACCCATAGCTAATTACTCACCTACTCAAAATGAGTAAATGCGAATTATCTCTAAAAGTATTGCAGATAGCCAATTTTTCTCAAATAACTCATTCACCTACTTTTGGGAGAGCTTTCACTTGGTGAAGTTTCAGACCCATAGCTAATTACTCACCTACTCAAAATGAGTAAATGCGAATTATCTCTAAAAGTATTGCAGATAGCCAATTTTTGTCAAATTAATCATTCACCTACTTTTGGGAGAGCTTTCACTTGGTGAAGTTTCAGACCCATAGCTAATTACTCACCTACTCAAAATGAGTAAATGTGAATTATCTCTAAAAGTATTGCAGATAGCCAATTTTTCTCAAATAACTCATTCACCTACTTTTGGGAGAGCTTTCACTCTGTGAAGTTTCAGACCCATAGCTAATTACTCGCCTACTCAAAATGAGTAAATGCGAATTATCTCTAAAAGTATTGCAGATAGCCAATTTTTCTCAAATAACTCATTCACCTACTTTTGGGAAAGCTTTCACTCTGTGAAGTTTCAGACCCATAGCTAATTACTCACCTACTGAAAATGAGTAAATGCGAATTATCTGTAAAAGTATTGCAGATAGCCAATTTTTCTCAAATAACTCATTCACCTACTTTTGGCAGAGCTTTCACTTGGTGAAGTTTCAGACCCATAGCTAATTACTCACCTACTGAAAATGAGTAAATGTGAATTATCTCTAAAAGTATTGCAGATAGCCAATTTTTCTCAAATAACTCATTCACCTACTTTTGGGAGAGCTTTCACTTGGTGAAGTTTCAGACCCATAGCTAATTACTCACCTACTCAAAATTAGTAAATGCGAATTATCTCTAAAAGTATTGCAGATAGCCAATTTTTCTCAAATTAATCATTCACCTACTTTTGGGAGAGCTTTCACTTGGTGAAGTTTCAGACCCATAGCTAATTACTCACCTACTCAAAATGAGTAAATGCGAATTATCTGTAAAAGTATTGCAGATAGCCAATTTTTCTCAAATAACTCATTCACCTACTTTTGGGAGAGCTTTCACTTGGTGAAGTTTCAGACCCATAGCTAATTACTCACCTACTCAAAATGAGTAAATGCGAATTATCTCTAAAAGTATTGCAGATAGCCAATTTTTCTCAAATTAATCATTCACCTACTTTTGGGAGAGCTTTCACTTGGTGAAGTTTCAGACCCATAGCTAATTACTCGTCTACTCAAAATGAGTAAATGTGAATTATCTCTAAAAGTATTGCAGATAGCCAATTTTTCTCAAATAACTCATTCACCTACTTTTAGGAGAGCTTTCACTTGGTGAAGTTTCAGACCCATAGCAAATTACCTACTCAAAATGAGTAAATGCGAATTATCTCTAAAAGTATTGCAGATAGCCAATTTTTCTCAAATAACTCATTCACCTACTTTTGGCAGAGCTTTCACTTGGTGAAGTTTCAGACCCATAGCTAATTATTCACGTACTCAAAATGAGTAAATGTGAATTATCTCTAAAAGTATTGCAGATAGCCAATTTTTCTCAAATAACTCATTCACCTACTTTTGGGAGAGCTTTCACTTGGTGAAGTTTCAGACCCATAGCTAATTACTCACCTACTCAAAATGAGTAAATGCGAATTATCTCTAAAAGTATTGCAGATAGCCAATTTTTCTCAAATAACTCATTCACCTACTTTTGGGAGAGCTTTCACTTGGTGAAGTTTCAGACCCATAGCTAATTACTCACCTACTCAAAATGAGTAAATGCGAATTATCTCTAAAAGTATTGCAGATAGCCAATTTTTCTCAAATAACTCATTCACCTACTTTTGGGAGAGCTTTCACTTGGTGAAGTTTCAGACCCATAGCTAATTACTCACCTACTCAAAATGAGTAAATGCGAATTATCTCTAAAAGTATTGCAGATAGCCAATTTTTCTCAAATAACTCATTCACCTACTTTTGGGAGAGCTTTCACTTGGTGAAGTTTCAGACCTGTAGCTAATTATTCACCTACTCAAAATGAGTAAATGCGAATTATCTCTAAAAGTATTGCAGATACCCAATTTTTCTCAAATAACTCATTCACCTACTTTTGGGAGAGCTTTCACTTGGTGAAGTTTCAGACCCGTAGGTAATTACTCACCTACTGAAAATGAGTAAATGCAAATTATCTCTAAAAGTATTCCAGATAGCCAATTTTTGTCAAATAACTCCTTCACCTACTTTTGGGAGACCTTTCACTTGGTGAAGTTTCAGACCAGTAGCTAATTATTCACCTACTCAAAATGAGTAAATACTAATTATCTCTAAAAGTATTGCGGATATCCAATTTTTATCAAATAACTCATTCATCTACTTTTGGGACAGCTTTCACATGGTGAAGTTCCACACCCGTAGGTAATTACTCACCTACTGAAAATGAGTAAATTCGAATTATCTCTAAAAGTATTGTAGGTAGCCAATTTTTCTCAAATAACTCATTCGCCTACTTTTGAGAGAGCTTTCACTTGGTGAAGTTTCAGACCCTTAGCTAATTATTCACCTACTCAAAATGAGTAAATGCGAATTATCTCTACAAGTATTGCAGATAGCCAGTATTTCTCAAATAACTCATTAATATGAAAACAACTTATAGGAAGTCATGGGCTGCAAATCTTTTCATGTGGTCAGATTTGACCTTGGGCCCCTCCTGCTTATTATTGGTCCTAGAGGTTTGCAATGTGAAAACGACTTATAGGAAATCATGGGCTGCGAATCTTTTGATGTGGTCAGACTTCACCTTGGGCCCCTGGTACAGGGTCAAATAAGGGTAACCAAACTTAAAAGTGCTTTCAGCTTGCTTATTAACGAAAAATGCTTTTTATCTTCTAAACTATGTTAGTTGGCCTTTGTCGGTGGATACATCCAGCATCTGGCCACAAATGCGTCCTTTTTCTAGTTATTTACCTACTCAAAATGAGTAAATGCTAATTATCTGTAAAAGTATTGCGGATACCCAATTTTTATCAAATAACTCATTCATCTACTTGTGGGAGAGCTTTCACATGGTGAAGTTTCAGACCCATAGCTAATTACTCACCTACTCAAAATGAGTAAATGCGAATTATCTCTAAAAGTATTGCAGATAGCCAATTTTTCTCAAATAACTCATTCACCTACTTTTGGGAGAGCTTTCACTTGGTGAAGTTTCAGACCCATAGCTAATTACTCACCTACTCAAAATGAGTAAATGCGAATTATCTCTAAAAGTATTGCAGATAGCCAATTTTTCTCAAATAACTCATTCACCTACTTTTGGGAGAGCTTTCACTTGGTGAAGTTTCAGACCCATAGCTAATTACTCACCTACTCAAAATGAGTAAATGCGAATTATCTCTAAAAGTATTGCAGATAGCCAATTTTTCTCAAATAACTCATTCACCTACTTTTGGGAGAGCTTTCACTTGGTGAAGTTTCAGACCCATAGCTAATTACTCACCTACTCAAAATGAGTAAATGCGAATTATCTCTAAAAGTATTGCAGATAGCCAATTTTTCTCAAATAACTCATTCACCTACTTTTGGGAGAGCTTTCACTTGGTGAAGTTTCAGACCCATAGCTAATTACTCACCTACTCAAAATGAGTAAATGCGAATTATCTCTAAAAGTATTGCAGATAGCCAATTTTTCTCAAATAACTCATTCACCTACTTTTGGGAGAGCTTTCACTTGGTGAAGTTTCAGACCTGTAGCTAATTATTCACCTACTCAAAATGAGTAAATGCGAATTATCTCTAAAAGTATTGCAGATACCCAATTTTTCTCAAATAACTCATTCACCTACTTTTGGGAGAGCTTTCACTTGGTGAAGTTTCAGACCCGTAGGTAATTACTCACCTACTGAAAATGAGTAAATGCAAATTATCTCTAAAAGTATTCCAGATAGCCAATTTTTGTGAAATAACTCCTTCACCTACTTTTGGGAGACCTTTCACTTGGTGAAGTTTCAGACCAGTAGCTAATTATTCACCTACTCAAAATGAGTAAATACTAATTATCTCTAAAAGTATTGCGGATATCCAATTTTTATCAAATAACTCATTCATCTACTTTTGGGACAGCTTTCACATGGTGAAGTTCCACACCCGTAGGTAATTACTCACCTACTGAAAATGAGTAAATTCGAATTATCTCTAAAAGTATTGTAGGTAGCCAATTTTTCTCAAATAACTCATTCGCCTACTTTTGAGAGAGCTTTCACTTGGTGAAGTTTCAGACCCTTAGCTAATTATTCACCTACTCAAAATGAGTAAATGCGAATTATCTCTACAAGTATTGCAGATAGCCAGTATTTCTCAAATAACTCATTAATATGAAAAGAACTTATAGGAAGTCATGGGCTGCAAATCTTTTCATGTGGTCAGATTTGACCTTGGGCCCCTCCTGCTTATTATTGGTCCTAGAGGTTTGCAATGTGAAAACGACTTATAGGAAATCATGGGCTGCGAATCTTTTGATGTGGTCAGACTTCACCTTGGGCCCCTGGTACAGGGTCAAATAAGGGTAACCAAACTTAAAAGTGCTTTCAGCTTGCTTATTAACGAAAAATGCTTTTTATCTTCTAAACTATGTTAGTTGGCCTTTGTCGGTGGATACATCCAGCATCTGGCCACAAATGCGTCCTTTTTCTAGTTATTTACCTACTCAAAATGAGTAAATGCTAATTATCTGTAAAAGTATTGCGGATACCCAATTTTTATCAAATAACTCATTCATCTACTTGTGGGAGAGCTTTCACATGGTGAAGTTTCAGACCCATAGCTAATTACTCACCTACTCAAAATGAGTAAATGCGAATTATCTCTAAAAGTATTGCAGATAGCCAATTTTTCTCAAATAACTCATTCACCTACTTTTGGGAGAGCTTTCACTTGGTGAAGTTTCAGACCCATAGCTAATTACTCACCTACTCAAAATGAGTAAATGCGAATTATCTCTAAAAGTATTGCAGATAGCCAATTTTTCTCAAATAACTCATTCACCTACTTTTGGGAGAGCTTTCACTTGGTGAAGTTTCAGACCCATAGCTAATTACTCACCTACTCAAAATGAGTAAATGCGAATTATCTCTAAAAGTATTGCAGATAGCCAATTTTTCTCAAATAACTCATTCACCTACTTTTGGGAGAGCTTTCACTTGGTGAAGTTTCAGACCCATAGCTAATTACTCACCTACTCAAAATGAGTAAATGCGAATTATCTCTAAAAGTATTGCAGATAGCCAATTTTTCTCAAATAACTCATTCACCTACTTTTGGGAGAGCTTTCACTTGGTGAAGTTTCAGACCTGTAGCTAATTATTCACCTACTCAAAATGAGTAAATGCGAATTATCTCTAAAAGTATTGCAGATACCCAATTTTTCTCAAATAACTCATTCACCTACTTTTGGGAGAGCTTTCACTTGGTGAAGTTTCAGACCCGTAGGTAATTACTCACCTACTGAAAATGAGTAAATGCAAATTATCTCTAAAAGTATTCCAGATAGCCAATTTTTGTCAAATAACTCCTTCACCTACTTTTGGGAGACCTTTCACTTGGTGAAGTTTCAGACCAGTAGCTAATTATTCACCTACTCAAAATGAGTAAATACTAATTATCTCTAAAAGTATTGCGGATATCCAATTTTTATCAAATAACTCATTCATCTACTTTTGGGACAGCTTTCACATGGTGAAGTTCCACACCCGTAGGTAATTACTCACCTACTGAAAATGAGTAAATTCGAATTATCTCTAAAAGTATTGTAGGTAGCCAATTTTTCTCAAATAACTCATTCGCCTACTTTTGAGAGAGCTTTCACTTGGTGAAGTTTCAGACCCTTAGCTAATTATTCACCTACTCAAAATGAGTAAATGCGAATTATCTCTACAAGTATTGCAGATAGCCAGTATTTCTCAAATAACTCATTAATATGAAAACAACTTATAGGAAGTCATGGGCTGCAAATCTTTTCATGTGGTCAGATTTGACCTTGGGCCCCTCCTGCTTATTATTGGTCCTAGAGGTTTGCAATGTGAAAACGACTTATAGGAAATCATGGGCTGCGAATCTTTTGATGTGGTCAGACTTCACCTTGGGCCCCTGGTACAGGGTCAAATAAGGGTAACCAAACTTAAAAGTGCTTTCAGCTTGCTTATTAACGAAAAATGCTTTTTATCTTCTAAACTATGTTAGTTGGCCTTTGTCGGTGGATACATCCAGCATCTGGCCACAAATGCGTCCTTTTTCTAGTTATTTACCTACTCAAAATGAGTAAATGCTAATTATCTGTAAAAGTATTGCGGATACCCAATTTTTATCAAATAACTCATTCATCTACTTGTGGGAGAGCTTTCACATGGTGAAGTTTCAGACCCATAGCTAATTACTCACCTACTCAAAATGAGTAAATGCGAATTATCTCTAAAAGTATTGCAGATAGCCAATTTTTCTCAAATAACTCATTCACCTACTTTTGGGAGAGCTTTCACTTGGTGAAGTTTCAGACCCATAGCTAATTACTCACCTACTCAAAATGAGTAAATGCGAATTATCTCTAAAAGTATTGCAGATAGCCAATTTTTCTCAAATAACTCATTCACCTACTTTTGGGAGAGCTTTCACTTGGTGAAGTTTCAGACCCATAGCTAATTACTCACCTACTCAAAATGAGTAAATGCGAATTATCTCTAAAAGTATTGCAGATAGCCAATTTTTCTCAAATAACTCATTCACCTACTTTTGGGAGAGCTTTCACTTGGTGAAGTTTCAGACCCATAGCTAATTACTCACCTACTCAAAATGAGTAAATGCGAATTATCTCTAAAAGTATTGCAGATAGCCAATTTTTCTCAAATAACTCATTCACCTACTTTTGGGAGAGCTTTCACTTGGTGAAGTTTCAGACCCATAGCTAATTACTCACCTACTCAAAATGAGTAAATGCGAATTATCTCTAAAAGTATTGCAGATAGCCAATTTTTGTCAAATTAATCATTCACCTACTTTTGGGAGAGCTTTCACTTGGTGAAGTTTCAGACCCATAGCTAATTACTCACCTACTCAAAATGAGTAAATGTGAATTATCTCTAAAAGTATTGCAGATAGCCAATTTTTCTCAAATAACTCATTCACCTACTTTTGGGAGAGCTTTCACTCTGTGAAGTTTCAGACCCATAGCTAATTACTCGCCTACTCAAAATGAGTAAATGCGAATTATCTCTAAAAGTATTGCAGATAGCCAATTTTTCTCAAATAACTCATTCACCTACTTTTGGGAAAGCTTTCACTCTGTGAAGTTTCAGACCCATAGCTAATTACTCACCTACTGAAAATGAGTAAATGCGAATTATCTGTAAAAGTATTGCAGATAGCCAATTTTTCTCAAATAACTCATTCACCTACTTTTGGCAGAGCTTTCACTTGGTGAAGTTTCAGACCCATAGCTAATTACTCACCTACTGAAAATGAGTAAATGTGAATTATCTCTAAAAGTATTGCAGATAGCCAATTTTTCTCAAATAACTCATTCACCTACTTTTGGGAGAGCTTTCACTTGGTGAAGTTTCAGACCCATAGCTAATTACTCACCTACTCAAAATTAGTAAATGCGAATTATCTCTAAAAGTATTGCAGATAGCCAATTTTTCTCAAATTAATCATTCACCTACTTTTGGGAGAGCTTTCACTTGGTGAAGTTTCAGACCCATAGCTAATTACTCACCTACTCAAAATGAGTAAATGCGAATTATCTGTAAAAGTATTGCAGATAGCCAATTTTTCTCAAATAACTCATTCACCTACTTTTGGGAGAGCTTTCACTTGGTGAAGTTTCAGACCCATAGCTAATTACTCACCTACTCAAAATGAGTAAATGCGAATTATCTCTAAAAGTATTGCAGATAGCCAATTTTTCTCAAATTAATCATTCACCTACTTTTGGGAGAGCTTTCACTTGGTGAAGTTTCAGACCCATAGCTAATTACTCGTCTACTCAAAATGAGTAAATGTGAATTATCTCTAAAAGTATTGCAGATAGCCAATTTTTCTCAAATAACTCATTCACCTACTTTTAGGAGAGCTTTCACTTGGTGAAGTTTCAGACCCATAGCAAATTACCTACTCAAAATGAGTAAATGCGAATTATCTCTAAAAGTATTGCAGATAGCCAATTTTTCTCAAATAACTCATTCACCTACTTTTGGCAGAGCTTTCACTTGGTGAAGTTTCAGACCCATAGCTAATTATTCACGTACTCAAAATGAGTAAATGTGAATTATCTCTAAAAGTATTGCAGATAGCCAATTTTTCTCAAATAACTCATTCACCTACTTTTGGGAGAGCTTTCACTTGGTGAAGTTTCAGACCCATAGCTAATTACTCACCTACTCAAAATGAGTAAATGCGAATTATCTCTAAAAGTATTGCAGATAGCCAATTTTTCTCAAATAACTCATTCACCTACTTTTGGGAGAGCTTTCACTTGGTGAAGTTTCAGACCCATAGCTAATTACTCACCTACTCAAAATGAGTAAATGCGAATTATCTCTAAAAGTATTGCAGATAGCCAATTTTTCTCAAATAACTCATTCACCTACTTTTGGGAGAGCTTTCACTTGGTGAAGTTTCAGACCCATAGCTAATTACTCACCTACTCAAAATGAGTAAATGCGAATTATCTCTAAAAGTATTGCAGATAGCCAATTTTTCTCAAATAACTCATTCACCTACTTTTGGGAGAGCTTTCACTTGGTGAAGTTTCAGACCTGTAGCTAATTATTCACCTACTCAAAATGAGTAAATGCGAATTATCTCTAAAAGTATTGCAGATACCCAATTTTTCTCAAATAACTCATTCACCTACTTTTGGGAGAGCTTTCACTTGGTGAAGTTTCAGACCCGTAGGTAATTACTCACCTACTGAAAATGAGTAAATGCAAATTATCTCTAAAAGTATTCCAGATAGCCAATTTTTGTCAAATAACTCCTTCACCTACTTTTGGGAGACCTTTCACTTGGTGAAGTTTCAGACCAGTAGCTAATTATTCACCTACTCAAAATGAGTAAATACTAATTATCTCTAAAAGTATTGCGGATATCCAATTTTTATCAAATAACTCATTCATCTACTTTTGGGACAGCTTTCACATGGTGAAGTTCCACACCCGTAGGTAATTACTCACCTACTGAAAATGAGTAAATTCGAATTATCTCTAAAAGTATTGTAGGTAGCCAATTTTTCTCAAATAACTCATTCGCCTACTTTTGAGAGAGCTTTCACTTGGTGAAGTTTCAGACCCTTAGCTAATTATTCACCTACTCAAAATGAGTAAATGCGAATTATCTCTACAAGTATTGCAGATAGCCAGTATTTCTCAAATAACTCATTAATATGAAAACAACTTATAGGAAGTCATGGGCTGCAAATCTTTTCATGTGGTCAGATTTGACCTTGGGCCCCTCCTGCTTATTATTGGTCCTAGAGGTTTGCAATGTGAAAACGACTTATAGGAAATCATGGGCTGCGAATCTTTTGATGTGGTCAGACTTCACCTTGGGCCCCTGGTACAGGGTCAAATAAGGGTAACCAAACTTAAAAGTGCTTTCAGCTTGCTTATTAACGAAAAATGCTTTTTATCTTCTAAACTATGTTAGTTGGCCTTTGTCGGTGGATACATCCAGCATCTGGCCACAAATGCGTCCTTTTTCTAGTTATTTACCTACTCAAAATGAGTAAATGCTAATTATCTGTAAAAGTATTGCGGATACCCAATTTTTATCAAATAACTCATTCATCTACTTGTGGGAGAGCTTTCACATGGTGAAGTTTCAGACCCATAGCTAATTACTCACCTACTCAAAATGAGTAAATGCGAATTATCTCTAAAAGTATTGCAGATAGCCAATTTTTCTCAAATAACTCATTCACCTACTTTTGGGAGAGCTTTCACTTGGTGAAGTTTCAGACCCATAGCTAATTACTCACCTACTCAAAATGAGTAAATGCGAATTATCTCTAAAAGTATTGCAGATAGCCAATTTTTCTCAAATAACTCATTCACCTACTTTTGGGAGAGCTTTCACTTGGTGAAGTTTCAGACCCATAGCTAATTACTCACCTACTCAAAATGAGTAAATGCGAATTATCTCTAAAAGTATTGCAGATAGCCAATTTTTCTCAAATAACTCATTCACCTACTTTTGGGAGAGCTTTCACTTGGTGAAGTTTCAGACCCATAGCTAATTACTCACCTACTCAAAATGAGTAAATGCGAATTATCTCTAAAAGTATTGCAGATAGCCAATTTTTCTCAAATAACTCATTCACCTACTTTTGGGAGAGCTTTCACTTGGTGAAGTTTCAGACCCATAGCTAATTACTCACCTACTCAAAATGAGTAAATGCGAATTATCTCTAAAAGTATTGCAGATAGCCAATTTTTCTCAAATAACTCATTCACCTACTTTTGGGAGAGCTTTCACTTGGTGAAGTTTCAGACCTGTAGCTAATTATTCACCTACTCAAAATGAGTAAATGCGAATTATCTCTAAAAGTATTGCAGATACCCAATTTTTCTCAAATAACTCATTCACCTACTTTTGGGAGAGCTTTCACTTGGTGAAGTTTCAGACCCGTAGGTAATTACTCACCTACTGAAAATGAGTAAATGCAAATTATCTCTAAAAGTATTCCAGATAGCCAATTTTTGTGAAATAACTCCTTCACCTACTTTTGGGAGACCTTTCACTTGGTGAAGTTTCAGACCAGTAGCTAATTATTCACCTACTCAAAATGAGTAAATACTAATTATCTCTAAAAGTATTGCGGATATCCAATTTTTATCAAATAACTCATTCATCTACTTTTGGGACAGCTTTCACATGGTGAAGTTCCACACCCGTAGGTAATTACTCACCTACTGAAAATGAGTAAATTCGAATTATCTCTAAAAGTATTGTAGGTAGCCAATTTTTCTCAAATAACTCATTCGCCTACTTTTGAGAGAGCTTTCACTTGGTGAAGTTTCAGACCCTTAGCTAATTATTCACCTACTCAAAATGAGTAAATGCGAATTATCTCTACAAGTATTGCAGATAGCCAGTATTTCTCAAATAACTCATTAATATGAAAAGAACTTATAGGAAGTCATGGGCTGCAAATCTTTTCATGTGGTCAGATTTGACCTTGGGCCCCTCCTGCTTATTATTGGTCCTAGAGGTTTGCAATGTGAAAACGACTTATAGGAAATCATGGGCTGCGAATCTTTTGATGTGGTCAGACTTCACCTTGGGCCCCTGGTACAGGGTCAAATAAGGGTAACCAAACTTAAAAGTGCTTTCAGCTTGCTTATTAACGAAAAATGCTTTTTATCTTCTAAACTATGTTAGTTGGCCTTTGTCGGTGGATACATCCAGCATCTGGCCACAAATGCGTCCTTTTTCTAGTTATTTACCTACTCAAAATGAGTAAATGCTAATTATCTGTAAAAGTATTGCGGATACCCAATTTTTATCAAATAACTCATTCATCTACTTGTGGGAGAGCTTTCACAT
Organism: Sabellastarte sp. h YS-2021; assembly: GCA_964017235.1. Classification (NCBI taxonomy): domain Eukaryota; kingdom Metazoa; phylum Annelida; class Polychaeta; order Sabellida; family Sabellidae; genus Sabellastarte; species Sabellastarte sp. h YS-2021. The sequence goes on from OZ024933.1 coordinate 53,111,227, forward strand.
GGTGAAGTTTCAGACCCATAGCTAATTACTCACCTACTCAAAATGAGTAAATGCGAATTATCTCTAAAAGTATTGCAGATAGCCAATTTTTCTCAAATAACTCATTCACCTACTTTTGGGAGAGCTTTCACTTGGTGAAGTTTCAGACCCATAGCTAATTACTCACCTACTCAAAATGAGTAAATGCGAATTATCTCTAAAAGTATTGCAGATAGCCAATTTTTCTCAAATAACTCATTCACCTACTTTTGGGAGAGCTTTCACTTGGTGAAGTTTCAGACCCATAGCTAATTACTCACCTACTCAAAATGAGTAAATGCGAATTATCTCTAAAAGTATTGCAGATAGCCAATTTTTCTCAAATAACTCATTCACCTACTTTTGGGAGAGCTTTCACTTGGTGAAGTTTCAGACCCATAGCTAATTACTCACCTACTCAAAATGAGTAAATGCGAATTATCTCTAAAAGTATTGCAGATAGCCAATTTTTCTCAAATAACTCATTCACCTACTTTTGGGAGAGCTTTCACTTGGTGAAGTTTCAGACCTGTAGCTAATTATTCACCTACTCAAAATGAGTAAATGCGAATTATCTCTAAAAGTATTGCAGATACCCAATTTTTCTCAAATAACTCATTCACCTACTTTTGGGAGAGCTTTCACTTGGTGAAGTTTCAGACCCGTAGGTAATTACTCACCTACTGAAAATGAGTAAATGCAAATTATCTCTAAAAGTATTCCAGATAGCCAATTTTTGTCAAATAACTCCTTCACCTACTTTTGGGAGACCTTTCACTTGGTGAAGTTTCAGACCAGTAGCTAATTATTCACCTACTCAAAATGAGTAAATACTAATTATCTCTAAAAGTATTGCGGATATCCAATTTTTATCAAATAACTCATTCATCTACTTTTGGGACAGCTTTCACATGGTGAAGTTCCACACCCGTAGGTAATTACTCACCTACTGAAAATGAGTAAATTCGAATTATCTCTAAAAGTATTGTAGGTAGCCAATTTTTCTCAAATAACTCATTCGCCTACTTTTGAGAGAGCTTTCACTTGGTGAAGTTTCAGACCCTTAGCTAATTATTCACCTACTCAAAATGAGTAAATGCGAATTATCTCTACAAGTATTGCAGATAGCCAGTATTTCTCAAATAACTCATTAATATGAAAACAACTTATAGGAAGTCATGGGCTGCAAATCTTTTCATGTGGTCAGATTTGACCTTGGGCCCCTCCTGCTTATTATTGGTCCTAGAGGTTTGCAATGTGAAAACGACTTATAGGAAATCATGGGCTGCGAATCTTTTGATGTGGTCAGACTTCACCTTGGGCCCCTGGTACAGGGTCAAATAAGGGTAACCAAACTTAAAAGTGCTTTCAGCTTGCTTATTAACGAAAAATGCTTTTTATCTTCTAAACTATGTTAGTTGGCCTTTGTCGGTGGATACATCCAGCATCTGGCCACAAATGCGTCCTTTTTCTAGTTATTTACCTACTCAAAATGAGTAAATGCTAATTATCTGTAAAAGTATTGCGGATACCCAATTTTTATCAAATAACTCATTCATCTACTTGTGGGAGAGCTTTCACATGGTGAAGTTTCAGACCCATAGCTAATTACTCACCTACTCAAAATGAGTAAATGCGAATTATCTCTAAAAGTATTGCAGATAGCCAATTTTTCTCAAATAACTCATTCACCTACTTTTGGGAGAGCTTTCACTTGGTGAAGTTTCAGACCCATAGCTAATTACTCACCTACTCAAAATGAGTAAATGCGAATTATCTCTAAAAGTATTGCAGATAGCCAATTTTTCTCAAATAACTCATTCACCTACTTTTGGGAGAGCTTTCACTTGGTGAAGTTTCAGACCCATAGCTAATTACTCACCTACTCAAAATGAGTAAATGCGAATTATCTCTAAAAGTATTGCAGATAGCCAATTTTTCTCAAATAACTCATTCACCTACTTTTGGGAGAGCTTTCACTTGGTGAAGTTTCAGACCCATAGCTAATTACTCACCTACTCAAAATGAGTAAATGCGAATTATCTCTAAAAGTATTGCAGATAGCCAATTTTTCTCAAATAACTCATTCACCTACTTTTGGGAGAGCTTTCACTTGGTGAAGTTTCAGACCCATAGCTAATTACTCACCTACTCAAAATGAGTAAATGCGAATTATCTCTAAAAGTATTGCAGATAGCCAATTTTTGTCAAATTAATCATTCACCTACTTTTGGGAGAGCTTTCACTTGGTGAAGTTTCAGACCCATAGCTAATTACTCACCTACTCAAAATGAGTAAATGTGAATTATCTCTAAAAGTATTGCAGATAGCCAATTTTTCTCAAATAACTCATTCACCTACTTTTGGGAGAGCTTTCACTCTGTGAAGTTTCAGACCCATAGCTAATTACTCGCCTACTCAAAATGAGTAAATGCGAATTATCTCTAAAAGTATTGCAGATAGCCAATTTTTCTCAAATAACTCATTCACCTACTTTTGGGAAAGCTTTCACTCTGTGAAGTTTCAGACCCATAGCTAATTATTCACCTACTCAAAATGAGTAAATGCGAATTATCTCTACAAGTATTGCAGATAGCCAGTATTTCTCAAATAACTCATTAATATGAAAACAACTTATAGGAAGTCATGGGCTGCAAATCTTTTCATGTGGTCAGATTTGACCTTGGGCCCCTCCTGCTTATTATTGGTCCTAGAGGTTTGCAATGTGAAAACGACTTATAGGAAATCATGGGCTGCGAATCTTTTGATGTGGTCAGACTTCACCTTGGGCCCCTGGTACAGGGTCAAATAAGGGTAACCAAACTTAAAAGTGCTTTCAGCTTGCTTATTAACGAAAAATGCTTTTTATCTTCTAAACTATGTTAGTTGGCCTTTGTCGGTGGATACATCCAGCATCTGGCCACAAATGCGTCCTTTTTCTAGTTATTTACCTACTCAAAATGAGTAAATGCTAATTATCTGTAAAAGTATTGCGGATACCCAATTTTTATCAAATAACTCATTCATCTACTTGTGGGAGAGCTTTCACATGGTGAAGTTTCAGACCCATAGCTAATTACTCACCTACTCAAAATGAGTAAATGCGAATTATCTCTAAAAGTATTGCAGATAGCCAATTTTTCTCAAATAACTCATTCACCTACTTTTGGGAGAGCTTTCACTTGGTGAAGTTTCAGACCCATAGCTAATTACTCACCTACTCAAAATGAGTAAATGCGAATTATCTCTAAAAGTATTGCAGATAGCCAATTTTTCTCAAATAACTCATTCACCTACTTTTGGGAGAGCTTTCACTTGGTGAAGTTTCAGACCCATAGCTAATTACTCACCTACTCAAAATGAGTAAATGCGAATTATCTCTAAAAGTATTGCAGATAGCCAATTTTTCTCAAATAACTCATTCACCTACTTTTGGGAGAGCTTTCACTTGGTGAAGTTTCAGACCCATAGCTAATTACTCACCTACTCAAAATGAGTAAATGCGAATTATCTCTAAAAGTATTGCAGATAGCCAATTTTTCTCAAATAACTCATTCACCTACTTTTGGGAGAGCTTTCACTTGGTGAAGTTTCAGACCCATAGCTAATTACTCACCTACTCAAAATGAGTAAATGCGAATTATCTCTAAAAGTATTGCAGATAGCCAATTTTTCTCAAATAACTCATTCACCTACTTTTGGGAGAGCTTTCACTTGGTGAAGTTTCAGACCTGTAGCTAATTATTCACCTACTCAAAATGAGTAAATGCGAATTATCTCTAAAAGTATTGCAGATACCCAATTTTTCTCAAATAACTCATTCACCTACTTTTGGGAGAGCTTTCACTTGGTGAAGTTTCAGACCCGTAGGTAATTACTCACCTACTGAAAATGAGTAAATGCAAATTATCTCTAAAAGTATTCCAGATAGCCAATTTTTGTCAAATAACTCCTTCACCTACTTTTGGGAGACCTTTCACTTGGTGAAGTTTCAGACCAGTAGCTAATTATTCACCTACTCAAAATGAGTAAATACTAATTATCTCTAAAAGTATTGCGGATATCCAATTTTTATCAAATAACTCATTCATCTACTTTTGGGACAGCTTTCACATGGTGAAGTTCCACACCCGTAGGTAATTACTCACCTACTGAAAATGAGTAAATTCGAATTATCTCTAAAAGTATTGTAGGTAGCCAATTTTTCTCAAATAACTCATTCGCCTACTTTTGAGAGAGCTTTCACTTGGTGAAGTTTCAGACCCTTAGCTAATTATTCACCTACTCAAAATGAGTAAATGCGAATTATCTCTACAAGTATTGCAGATAGCCAGTATTTCTCAAATAACTCATTAATATGAAAAGAACTTATAGGAAGTCATGGGCTGCAAATCTTTTCATGTGGTCAGATTTGACCTTGGGCCCCTCCTGCTTATTATTGGTCCTAGAGGTTTGCAATGTGAAAACGACTTATAGGAAATCATGGGCTGCGAATCTTTTGATGTGGTCAGACTTCACCTTGGGCCCCTGGTACAGGGTCAAATAAGGGTAACCAAACTTAAAAGTGCTTTCAGCTTGCTTATTAACGAAAAATGCTTTTTATCTTCTAAACTATGTTAGTTGGCCTTTGTCGGTGGATACATCCAGCATCTGGCCACAAATGCGTCCTTTTTCTAGTTATTTACCTACTCAAAATGAGTAAATGCTAATTATCTGTAAAAGTATTGCGGATACCCAATTTTTATCAAATAACTCATTCATCTACTTGTGGGAGAGCTTTCACATGGTGAAGTTTCAGACCCATAGCTAATTACTCACCTACTCAAAATGAGTAAATGCGAATTATCTCTAAAAGTATTGCAGATAGCCAATTTTTCTCAAATAACTCATTCACCTACTTTTGGGAGAGCTTTCACTTGGTGAAGTTTCAGACCCATAGCTAATTACTCACCTACTCAAAATGAGTAAATGCGAATTATCTCTAAAAGTATTGCAGATAGCCAATTTTTCTCAAATAACTCATTCACCTACTTTTGGGAGAGCTTTCACTTGGTGAAGTTTCAGACCCATAGCTAATTACTCACCTACTCAAAATGAGTAAATGCGAATTATCTCTAAAAGTATTGCAGATAGCCAATTTTTCTCAAATAACTCATTCACCTACTTTTGGGAGAGCTTTCACTTGGTGAAGTTTCAGACCCATAGCTAATTACTCACCTACTCAAAATGAGTAAATGCGAATTATCTCTAAAAGTATTGCAGATAGCCAATTTTTCTCAAATAACTCATTCACCTACTTTTGGGAGAGCTTTCACTTGGTGAAGTTTCAGACCCATAGCTAATTACTCACCTACTCAAAATGAGTAAATGCGAATTATCTCTAAAAGTATTGCAGATAGCCAATTTTTGTCAAATTAATCATTCACCTACTTTTGGGAGAGCTTTCACTTGGTGAAGTTTCAGACCCATAGCTAATTACTCACCTACTCAAAATGAGTAAATGTGAATTATCTCTAAAAGTATTGCAGATAGCCAATTTTTCTCAAATAACTCATTCACCTACTTTTGGGAGAGCTTTCACTCTGTGAAGTTTCAGACCCATAGCTAATTACTCGCCTACTCAAAATGAGTAAATGCGAATTATCTCTAAAAGTATTGCAGATAGCCAATTTTTCTCAAATAACTCATTCACCTACTTTTGGGAAAGCTTTCACTCTGTGAAGTTTCAGACCCATAGCTAATTACTCACCTACTGAAAATGAGTAAATGCGAATTATCTGTAAAAGTATTGCAGATAGCCAATTTTTCTCAAATAACTCATTCACCTACTTTTGGCAGAGCTTTCACTTGGTGAAGTTTCAGACCCATAGCTAATTACTCACCTACTGAAAATGAGTAAATGTGAATTATCTCTAAAAGTATTGCAGATAGCCAATTTTTCTCAAATAACTCATTCACCTACTTTTGGGAGAGCTTTCACTTGGTGAAGTTTCAGACCCATAGCTAATTACTCACCTACTCAAAATTAGTAAATGCGAATTATCTCTAAAAGTATTGCAGATAGCCAATTTTTCTCAAATTAATCATTCACCTACTTTTGGGAGAGCTTTCACTTGGTGAAGTTTCAGACCCATAGCTAATTACTCACCTACTCAAAATGAGTAAATGCGAATTATCTGTAAAAGTATTGCAGATAGCCAATTTTTCTCAAATAACTCATTCACCTACTTTTGGGAGAGCTTTCACTTGGTGAAGTTTCAGACCCATAGCTAATTACTCACCTACTCAAAATGAGTAAATGCGAATTATCTCTAAAAGTATTGCAGATAGCCAATTTTTCTCAAATTAATCATTCACCTACTTTTGGGAGAGCTTTCACTTGGTGAAGTTTCAGACCCATAGCTAATTACTCGTCTACTCAAAATGAGTAAATGTGAATTATCTCTAAAAGTATTGCAGATAGCCAATTTTTCTCAAATAACTCATTCACCTACTTTTAGGAGAGCTTTCACTTGGTGAAGTTTCAGACCCATAGCAAATTACCTACTCAAAATGAGTAAATGCGAATTATCTCTAAAAGTATTGCAGATAGCCAATTTTTCTCAAATAACTCATTCACCTACTTTTGGCAGAGCTTTCACTTGGTGAAGTTTCAGACCCATAGCTAATTATTCACGTACTCAAAATGAGTAAATGTGAATTATCTCTAAAAGTATTGCAGATAGCCAATTTTTCTCAAATAACTCATTCACCTACTTTTGGGAGAGCTTTCACTTGGTGAAGTTTCAGACCCATAGCTAATTACTCACCTACTCAAAATGAGTAAATGCGAATTATCTCTAAAAGTATTGCAGATAGCCAATTTTTCTCAAATAACTCATTCACCTACTTTTGGGAGAGCTTTCACTTGGTGAAGTTTCAGACCCATAGCTAATTACTCACCTACTCAAAATGAGTAAATGCGAATTATCTCTAAAAGTATTGCAGATAGCCAATTTTTCTCAAATAACTCATTCACCTACTTTTGGGAGAGCTTTCACTTGGTGAAGTTTCAGACCCATAGCTAATTACTCACCTACTCAAAATGAGTAAATGCGAATTATCTCTAAAAGTATTGCAGATAGCCAATTTTTCTCAAATAACTCATTCACCTACTTTTGGGAGAGCTTTCACTTGGTGAAGTTTCAGACCTGTAGCTAATTATTCACCTACTCAAAATGAGTAAATGCGAATTATCTCTAAAAGTATTGCAGATACCCAATTTTTCTCAAATAACTCATTCACCTACTTTTGGGAGAGCTTTCACTTGGTGAAGTTTCAGACCCGTAGGTAATTACTCACCTACTGAAAATGAGTAAATGCAAATTATCTCTAAAAGTATTCCAGATAGCCAATTTTTGTCAAATAACTCCTTCACCTACTTTTGGGAGACCTTTCACTTGGTGAAGTTTCAGACCAGTAGCTAATTATTCACCTACTCAAAATGAGTAAATACTAATTATCTCTAAAAGTATTGCGGATATCCAATTTTTATCAAATAACTCATTCATCTACTTTTGGGACAGCTTTCACATGGTGAAGTTCCACACCCGTAGGTAATTACTCACCTACTGAAAATGAGTAAATTCGAATTATCTCTAAAAGTATTGTAGGTAGCCAATTTTTCTCAAATAACTCATTCGCCTACTTTTGAGAGAGCTTTCACTTGGTGAAGTTTCAGACCCTTAGCTAATTATTCACCTACTCAAAATGAGTAAATGCGAATTATCTCTACAAGTATTGCAGATAGCCAGTATTTCTCAAATAACTCATTAATATGAAAAGAACTTATAGGAAGTCATGGGCTGCAAATCTTTTCATGTGGTCAGATTTGACCTTGGGCCCCTCCTGCTTATTATTGGTCCTAGAGGTTTGCAATGTGAAAACGACTTATAGGAAATCATGGGCTGCGAATCTTTTGATGTGGTCAGACTTCACCTTGGGCCCCTGGTACAGGGTCAAATAAGGGTAACCAAACTTAAAAGTGCTTTCAGCTTGCTTATTAACGAAAAATGCTTTTTATCTTCTAAACTATGTTAGTTGGCCTTTGTCGGTGGATACATCCAGCATCTGGCCACAAATGCGTCCTTTTTCTAGTTATTTACCTACTCAAAATGAGTAAATGCTAATTATCTGTAAAAGTATTGCGGATACCCAATTTTTATCAAATAACTCATTCATCTACTTGTGGGAGAGCTTTCACATGGTGAAGTTTCAGACCCATAGCTAATTACTCACCTACTCAAAATGAGTAAATGCGAATTATCTCTAAAAGTATTGCAGATAGCCAATTTTTCTCAAATAACTCATTCACCTACTTTTGGGAGAGCTTTCACTTGGTGAAGTTTCAGACCCATAGCTAATTACTCACCTACTCAAAATGAGTAAATGCGAATTATCTCTAAAAGTATTGCAGATAGCCAATTTTTCTCAAATAACTCATTCACCTACTTTTGGGAGAGCTTTCACTTGGTGAAGTTTCAGACCCATAGCTAATTACTCACCTACTCAAAATGAGTAAATGCGAATTATCTCTAAAAGTATTGCAGATAGCCAATTTTTCTCAAATAACTCATTCACCTACTTTTGGGAGAGCTTTCACTTGGTGAAGTTTCAGACCCATAGCTAATTACTCACCTACTCAAAATGAGTAAATGCGAATTATCTCTAAAAGTATTGCAGATAGCCAATTTTTCTCAAATAACTCATTCACCTACTTTTGGGAGAGCTTTCACTTGGTGAAGTTTCAGACCCATAGCTAATTACTCACCTACTCAAAATGAGTAAATGCGAATTATCTCTAAAAGTATTGCAGATAGCCAATTTTTCTCAAATAACTCATTCACCTACTTTTGGGAGAGCTTTCACTTGGTGAAGTTTCAGACCTGTAGCTAATTATTCACCTACTCAAAATGAGTAAATGCGAATTATCTCTAAAAGTATTGCAGATACCCAATTTTTCTCAAATAACTCATTCACCTACTTTTGGGAGAGCTTTCACTTGGTGAAGTTTCAGACCCGTAGGTAATTACTCACCTACTGAAAATGAGTAAATGCAAATTATCTCTAAAAGTATTCCAGATAGCCAATTTTTGTGAAATAACTCCTTCACCTACTTTTGGGAGACCTTTCACTTGGTGAAGTTTCAGACCAGTAGCTAATTATTCACCTACTCAAAATGAGTAAATACTAATTATCTCTAAAAGTATTGCGGATATCCAATTTTTATCAAATAACTCATTCATCTACTTTTGGGACAGCTTTCACATGGTGAAGTTCCACACCCGTAGGTAATTACTCACCTACTGAAAATGAGTAAATTCGAATTATCTCTAAAAGTATTGTAGGTAGCCAATTTTTCTCAAATAACTCATTCGCCTACTTTTGAGAGAGCTTTCACTTGGTGAAGTTTCAGACCCTTAGCTAATTATTCACCTACTCAAAATGAGTAAATGCGAATTATCTCTACAAGTATTGCAGATAGCCAGTATTTCTCAAATAACTCATTAATATGAAAAGAACTTATAGGAAGTCATGGGCTGCAAATCTTTTCATGTGGTCAGATTTGACCTTGGGCCCCTCCTGCTTATTATTGGTCCTAGAGGTTTGCAATGTGAAAACGACTTATAGGAAATCATGGGCTGCGAATCTTTTGATGTGGTCAGACTTCACCTTGGGCCCCTGGTACAGGGTCAAATAAGGGTAACCAAACTTAAAAGTGCTTTCAGCTTGCTTATTAACGAAAAATGCTTTTTATCTTCTAAACTATGTTAGTTGGCCTTTGTCGGTGGATACATCCAGCATCTGGCCACAAATGCGTCCTTTTTCTAGTTATTTACCTACTCAAAATGAGTAAATGCTAATTATCTGTAAAAGTATTGCGGATACCCAATTTTTATCAAATAACTCATTCATCTACTTGTGGGAGAGCTTTCACATGGTGAAGTTTCAGACCCATAGCTAATTACTCACCTACTCAAAATGAGTAAATGCGAATTATCTCTAAAAGTATTGCAGATAGCCAATTTTTCTCAAATAACTCATTCACCTACTTTTGGGAGAGCTTTCACTTGGTGAAGTTTCAGACCCATAGCTAATTACTCACCTACTCAAAATGAGTAAATGCGAATTATCTCTAAAAGTATTGCAGATAGCCAATTTTTCTCAAATAACTCATTCACCTACTTTTGGGAGAGCTTTCACTTGGTGAAGTTTCAGACCCATAGCTAATTACTCACCTACTCAAAATGAGTAAATGCGAATTATCTCTAAAAGTATTGCAGATAGCCAATTTTTCTCAAATAACTCATTCACCTACTTTTGGGAGAGCTTTCACTTGGTGAAGTTTCAGACCCATAGCTAATTACTCACCTACTCAAAATGAGTAAATGCGAATTATCTCTAAAAGTATTGCAGATAGCCAATTTTTCTCAAATAACTCATTCACCTACTTTTGGGAGAGCTTTCACTTGGTGAAGTTTCAGACCCATAGCTAATTACTCACCTACTCAAAATGAGTAAATGCGAATTATCTCTAAAAGTATTGCAGATAGCCAATTTTTCTCAAATAACTCATTCACCTACTTTTGGGAGAGCTTTCACTTGGTGAAGTTTCAGACCCATAGCTAATTACTCACCTACTCAAAATGAGTAAATGCGAATTATCTCTAAAAGTATTGCAGATAGCCAATTTTTCTCAAATAACTCATTCACCTACTTTTGGGAGAGCTTTCACTTGGTGAAGTTTCAGACCCATAGCTAATTACTCACCTACTCAAAATGAGTAAATGCGAATTATCTCTAAAAGTATTGCAGATAGCCAATTTTTGTCAAATTAATCATTCATCTACTTTTGGGAGAGCTTTCACTTGGTGAAGTTTCAGACCCATAGCCAATTACTCACCTACTCAAAATGAGTAAATGTGAATTATCTCTAAAAGTATTGCAGATAGCCAATTTTTCTCAAATAACTCATTCACCTACTTTTGGGAGAGCTTTCACTCTGTGAAGTTTCAGACCCATAGCTAATTACTCGCCTACTCAAAATGAGTAAATGCGAATTATCTCTAAAAGTATTGCAGATAGCCAATTTTTCTCAAATAACTCATTCACCTACTTTTGGGAAAGCTTTCACTCTGTGAAGTTTCAGACCCATAGCTAATTACTCACCTACTGAAAATGAGTAAATGCGAATTATCTGTAAAAGTATTGCAGATAGCCAATTTTTCTCAAATAACTCATTCACCTACTTTTGGCAGAGCTTTCACTTGGTGAAGTTTCAGACCCATAGCTAATTACTCACCTACTGAAAATGAGTAAATGTGAATTATCTCTAAAAGTATTGCAGATAGCCAATTTTTCTCAAATAACTCATTCACCTACTTTTGGGAGAGCTTTCACTTGGTGAAGTTTCAGACCCATAGCTAATTACTCACCTACTCAAAATTAGTAAATGCGAATTATCTCTAAAAGTATTGCAGATAGCCAATTTTTCTCAAATTAATCATTCACCTACTTTTGGGAGAGCTTTCACTTGGTGAAGTTTCAGACCCATAGCTAATTACTCACCTACTCAAAATGAGTAAATGCGAATTATCTGTAAAAGTATTGCAGATAGCCAATTTTTCTCAAATAACTCATTCACCTACTTTTGGGAGAGCTTTCACTTGGTGAAGTTTCAGACCCATAGCTAATTACTCACCTACTCAAAATGAGTAAATGCGAATTATCTCTAAAAGTATTGCAGATAGCCAATTTTTCTCAAATTAATCATTCACCTACTTTTGGGAGAGCTTTCACTTGGTGAAGTTTCAGACCCATAGCTAATTACTCGTCTACTCAAAATGAGTAAATGTGAATTATCTCTAAAAGTATTGCAGATAGCCAATTTTTCTCAAATAACTCATTCACCTACTTTTAGGAGAGCTTTCACTTGGTGAAGTTTCAGACCCATAGCAAATTACCTACTCAAAATGAGTAAATGCGAATTATCTCTAAAAGTATTGCAGATAGCCAATTTTTCTCAAATAACTCATTCACCTACTTTTGGCAGAGCTTTCACTTGGTGAAGTTTCAGACCCATAGCTAATTATTCACGTACTCAAAATGAGTAAATGTGAATTATCTCTAAAAGTATTGCAGATAGCCAATTTTTCTCAAATAACTCATTCACCTACTTTTGGGAGAGCTTTCACTCTGTGAAGTTTCAGACCCATAGCTAATTACTCGCCTACTCAAAATGAGTAAATGCGAATTATCTCTAAAAGTATTGCAGATAGCCAATTTTTCTCAAATAACTCATTCACCTACTTTTGGGAAAGCTTTCACTCTGTGAAGTTTCAGACCCATAGCTAATTACTCACCTACTGAAAATGAGTAAATGCGAATTATCTGTAAAAGTATTGCAGATAGCCAATTTTTCTCAAATAACTCATTCACCTACTTTTGGCAGAGCTTTCACTTGGTGAAGTTTCAGACCCATAGCTAATTACTCACCTACTGAAAATGAGTAAATGTGAATTATCTCTAAAAGTATTGCAGATAGCCAATTTTTCTCAAATAACTCATTCACCTACTTTTGGGAGAGCTTTCACTTGGTGAAGTTTCAGACCCATAGCTAATTACTCACCTACTCAAAATTAGTAAATGCGAATTATCTCTAAAAGTATTGCAGATAGCCAATTTTTCTCAAATTAATCATTCACCTACTTTTGGGAGAGCTTTCACTTGGTGAAGTTTCAGACCCATAGCTAATTACTCACCTACTCAAAATGAGTAAATGCGAATTATCTGTAAAAGTATTGCAGATAGCCAATTTTTCTCAAATAACTCATTCACCTACTTTTGGGAGAGCTTTCACTTGGTGAAGTTTCAGACCCATAGCTAATTACTCACCTACTCAAAATGAGTAAATGCGAATTATCTCTAAAAGTATTGCAGATAGCCAATTTTTCTCAAATTAATCATTCACCTACTTTTGGGAGAGCTTTCACTTGGTGAAGTTTCAGACCCATAGCTAATTACTCGTCTACTCAAAATGAGTAAATGTGAATTATCTCTAAAAGTATTGCAGATAGCCAATTTTTCTCAAATAACTCATTCACCTACTTTTAGGAGAGCTTTCACTTGGTGAAGTTTCAGACCCATAGCAAATTACCTACTCAAAATGAGTAAATGCGAATTATCTCTAAAAGTATTGCAGATAGCCAATTTTTCTCAAATAACTCATTCACCTACTTTTGGCAGAGCTTTCACTTGGTGAAGTTTCAGACCCATAGCTAATTATTCACGTACTCAAAATGAGTAAATGTGAATTATCTCTAAAAGTATTGCAGATAGCCAATTTTTCTCAAATAACTCATTCACCTACTTTTGGGAGAGGTTTCACTTGGTGAAGTTTCAGACCCATAGCTAATTACTCACCTACTCAAAATGAGTAAATGCGAATTATCTCTAAAAGTATTGCAGATAGCCAATTTTTCTCAAATAACTCATTCACCTACTTTTGGGAGAGCTTTCACTTGGTGAAGTTTCAGACCCATAGCTAATTACTCACCTACTCAAAATGAGTAAATGCGAATTATCTCTAAAAGTATTGCAGATAGCCAATTTTTCTCAAATAACTCATTCACCTACTTTTGGGAGAGCTTTCACTTGGTGAAGTTTCAGACCCATAGCTAATTACTCACCTACTCAAAATGAGTAAATGCGAATTATCTCTAAAAGTATTGCAGATAGCCAATTTTTCTCAAATAACTCATTCACCTACTTTTGGGAGAGCTTTCACTTGGTGAAGTTTCAGACCTGTAGCTAATTATTCACCTACTCAAAATGAGTAAATGCGAATTATCTCTAAAAGTATTGCAGATACCCAATTTTTCTCAAATAACTCATTCACCTACTTTTGGGAGAGCTTTCACTTGGTGAAGTTTCAGACCCGTAGGTAATTACTCACCTACTGAAAATGAGTAAATGCAAATTATCTCTAAAAGTATTCCAGATAGCCAATTTTTGTCAAATAACTCCTTCACCTACTTTTGGGAGACCTTTCACTTGGTGAAGTTTCAGACCAGTAGCTAATTATTCACCTACTCAAAATGAGTAAATACTAATTATCTCTAAAAGTATTGCGGATATCCAATTTTTATCAAATAACTCATTCATCTACTTTTGGGACAGCTTTCACATGGTGAAGTTCCACACCCGTAGGTAATTACTCACCTACTGAAAATGAGTAAATTCGAATTATCTCTAAAAGTATTGTAGGTAGCCAATTTTTCTCAAATAACTCATTCGCCTACTTTTGAGAGAGCTTTCACTTGGTGAAGTTTCAGACCCTTAGCTAATTATTCACCTACTCAAAATGAGTAAATGCGAATTATCTCTACAAGTATTGCAGATAGCCAGTATTTCTCAAATAACTCATTAATATGAAAACAACTTATAGGAAGTCATGGGCTGCAAATCTTTTCATGTGGTCAGATTTGACCTTGGGCCCCTCCTGCTTATTATTGGTCCTAGAGGTTTGCAATGTGAAAACGACTTATAGGAAATCATGGGCTGCGAATCTTTTGATGTGGTCAGACTTCACCTTGGGCCCCTGGTACAGGGTCAAATAAGGGTAACCAAACTTAAAAGTGCTTTCAGCTTGCTTATTAACGAAAAATGCTTTTTATCTTCTAAACTATGTTAGTTGGCCTTTGTCGGTGGATACATCCAGCATCTGGCCACAAATGCGTCCTTTTTCTAGTTATTTACCTACTCAAAATGAGTAAATGCTAATTATCTGTAAAAGTATTGCGGATACCCAATTTTTATCAAATAACTCATTCATCTACTTGTGGGAGAGCTTTCACATGGTGAAGTTTCAGACCCATAGCTAATTACTCACCTACTCAAAATGAGTAAATGCGAATTATCTCTAAAAGTATTGCAGATAGCCAATTTTTCTCAAATAACTCATTCACCTACTTTTGGGAGAGCTTTCACTTGGTGAAGTTTCAGACCCATAGCTAATTACTCACCTACTCAAAATGAGTAAATGCGAATTATCTCTAAAAGTATTGCAGATAGCCAATTTTTCTCAAATAACTCATTCACCTACTTTTGGGAGAGCTTTCACTTGGTGAAGTTTCAGACCCATAGCTAATTACTCACCTACTCAAAATGAGTAAATGCGAATTATCTCTAAAAGTATTGCAGATAGCCAATTTTTCTCAAATAACTCATTCACCTACTTTTGGGAGAGCTTTCACTTGGTGAAGTTTCAGACCCATAGCTAATTACTCACCTACTCAAAATGAGTAAATGCGAATTATCTCTAAAAGTATTGCAGATAGCCAATTTTTCTCAAATAACTCATTCACCTACTTTTGGGAGAGCTTTCACTTGGTGAAGTTTCAGACCCATAGCTAATTACTCACCTACTCAAAATGAGTAAATGCGAATTATCTCTAAAAGTATTCCAGATAGCCAATTTTTGTCAAATAACTCCTTCACCTACTTTGGGGAGACCTTTCACTTGGTGAAGTTTCAGACCTGTAGCTAATTATTCACCTACTCAAAATGAGTAAATGCGAATTATCTCTAAAAGTATTGCAGATACCCAATTTTTCTCAAATAACTCATTCACCTACTTTTGGGAGAGCTTTCACTTGGTGAAGTTTCAGACCCGTAGGTAATTACTCACCTACTGAAAATGAGTAAATGCAAATTATCTCTAAAAGTATTCCAGATAGCCAATTTTTGTCAAATAACTCCTTCACCTACTTTTGGGAGACCTTTCACTTGGTGAAGTTTCAGACCAGTAGCTAATTATTCACCTACTCAAAATGAGTAAATACTAATTATCTCTAAAAGTATTGCGGATATCCAATTTTTATCAAATAACTCATTCATCTACTTTTGGGACAGCTTTCACATGGTGAAGTTCCACACCCGTAGGTAATTACTCACCTACTGAAAATGAGTAAATTCGAATTATCTCTAAAAGTATTGTAGGTAGCCAATTTTTCTCAAATAACTCATTCGCCTACTTTTGAGAGAGCTTTCACTTGGTGAAGTTTCAGACCCTTAGCTAATTATTCACCTACTCAAAATGAGTAAATGCGAATTATCTCTACAAGTATTGCAGATAGCCAGTATTTCTCAAATAACTCATTAATATGAAAACAACTTATAGGAAGTCATGGGCTGCAAATCTTTTCATGTGGTCAGATTTGACCTTGGGCCCCTCCTGCTTATTATTGGTCCTAGAGGTTTGCAATGTGAAAACGACTTATAGGAAATCATGGGCTGCGAATCTTTTGATGTGGTCAGACTTCACCTTGGGCCCCTGGTACAGGGTCAAATAAGGGTAACCAAACTTAAAAGTGCTTTCAGCTTGCTTATTAACGAAAAATGCTTTTTTTCTTCTAAACTATGTTAGTTGGCCTTTGTCGGTGGATACATCCAGCATCTGGCCACAAATGCGTCCTTTTTCTAGTTATTTACCTACTCAAAATGAGTAAATGCTAATTATCTGTAAAAGTATTGCGGATTCCCAATTTTTATCAAATAACTCATTCATCTACTTGTGGGAGAGCTTTCACATGGTGAAGTTTCAGACCCATAGCTAATTACTCACCTACTCAAAATGAGTAAATGCGAATTATCTCTAAAAGTATTGCAGATAGCCAATTTTTCTCAAATAACTCATTCACCTACTTTTGGGAGAGCTTTCACTTGGTGAAGTTTCAGACCCATAGCTAATTACTCACCTACTCAAAATGAGTAAATGCGAATTATCTCTAAAAGTATTGCAGATAGCCAATTTTTCTCAAATAACTCATTCACCTACTTTTGGGAGAGCTTTCACTTGGTGAAGTTTCAGACCCATAGCTAATTACTCACCTACTCAAAATGAGTAAATGCGAATTATCTCTAAAAGTATTGCAGATAGCCAATTTTTCTCAAATAACTCATTCACCTACTTTTGGGAGAGCTTTCACTTGGTGAAGTTTCAGACCCATAGCTAATTACTCACCTACTCAAAATGAGTAAATGCGAATTATCTCTAAAAGTATTGCAGATAGCCAATTTTTCTCAAATAACTCATTCACCTACTTTTGGGAGAGCTTTCACTTGGTGAAGTTTCAGACCCATAGCTAATTACTCACCTACTCAAAATGAGTAAATGCGAATTATCTCTAAAAGTATTGCAGATAGCCAATTTTTGTCAAATTAATCATTCACCTACTTTTGGGAGAGCTTTCACTTGGTGAAGTTTCAGACCCATAGCTAATTACTCACCTACTCAAAATGAGTAAATGTGAATTATCTCTAAAAGTATTGCAGATAGCCAATTTTTCTCAAATAACTCATTCACCTACTTTTGGGAGAGCTTTCACTCTGTGAAGTTTCAGACCCATAGCTAATTACTCGCCTACTCAAAATGAGTAAATGCGAATTATCTCTAAAAGTATTGCAGATAGCCAATTTTTCTCAAATAACTCATTCACCTACTTTTGGGAAAGCTTTCACTCTGTGAAGTTTCAGACCCATAGCTAATTATTCACCTACTCAAAATGAGTAAATGCGAATTATCTCTACAAGTATTGCAGATAGCCAGTATTTCTCAAATAACTCATTAATATGAAAACAACTTATAGGAAGTCATGGGCTGCAAATCTTTTCATGTGGTCAGATTTGACCTTGGGCCCCTCCTGCTTATTATTGGTCCTAGAGGTTTGCAATGTGAAAACGACTTATAGGAAATCATGGGCTGCGAATCTTTTGATGTGGTCAGACTTCACCTTGGGCCCCTGGTACAGGGTCAAATAAGGGTAACCAAACTTAAAAGTGCTTTCAGCTTGCTTATTAACGAAAAATGCTTTTTATCTTCTAAACTATGTTAGTTGGCCTTTGTCGGTGGATACATCCAGCATCTGGCCACAAATGCGTCCTTTTTCTAGTTATTTACCTACTCAAAATGAGTAAATGCTAATTATCTGTAAAAGTATTGCGGATACCCAATTTTTATCAAATAACTCATTCATCTACTTGTGGGAGAGCTTTCACATGGTGAAGTTTCAGACCCATAGCTAATTACTCACCTACTCAAAATGAGTAAATGCGAATTATCTCTAAAAGTATTGCAGATAGCCAATTTTTCTCAAATAACTCATTCACCTACTTTTGGGAGAGCTTTCACTTGGTGAAGTTTCAGACCCATAGCTAATTACTCACCTACTCAAAATGAGTAAATGCGAATTATCTCTAAAAGTATTGCAGATAGCCAATTTTTCTCAAATAACTCATTCACCTACTTTTGGGAGAGCTTTCACTTGGTGAAGTTTCAGACCCATAGCTAATTACTCACCTACTCAAAATGAGTAAATGCGAATTATCTCTAAAAGTATTGCAGATAGCCAATTTTTCTCAAATAACTCATTCACCTACTTTTGGGAGAGCTTTCACTTGGTGAAGTTTCAGACCCATAGCTAATTACTCACCTACTCAAAATGAGTAAATGCGAATTATCTCTAAAAGTATTGCAGATAGCCAATTTTTCTCAAATAACTCATTCACCTACTTTTGGGAGAGCTTTCACTTGGTGAAGTTTCAGACCCATAGCTAATTACTCACCTACTCAAAATGAGTAAATGCGAATTATCTCTAAAAGTATTGCAGATAGCCAATTTTTCTCAAATAACTCATTCACCTACTTTTGGGAGAGCTTTCACTTGGTGAAGTTTCAGACCCATAGCTAATTACTCACCTACTCAAAATGAGTAAATGCGAATTATCTCTAAAAGTATTGCAGATAGCCAATTTTTCTCAAATAACTCATTCACCTACTTTTGGGAGAGCTTTCACTTGGTGAAGTTTCAGACCCATAGCTAATTACTCACCTACTCAAAATGAGTAAATGCGAATTATCTCTAAAAGTATTGCAGATAGCCAATTTTTGTCAAATTAATCATTCACCTACTTTTGGGAGAGCTTTCACTTGGTGAAGTTTCAGACCCATAGCTAATTACTCACCTACTCAAAATGAGTAAATGTGAATTATCTCTAAAAGTATTGCAGATAGCCAATTTTTCTCAAATAACTCATTCACCTACTTTTGGGAGAGCTTTCACTCTGTGAAGTTTCAGACCCATAGCTAATTACTCGCCTACTCAAAATGAGTAAATGCGAATTATCTCTAAAAGTATTGCAGATAGCCAATTTTTCTCAAATAACTCATTCACCTACTTTTGGGAAAGCTTTCACTCTGTGAAGTTTCAGACCCATAGCTAATTACTCACCTACTGAAAATGAGTAAATGTGAATTATCTCTAAAAGTATTGCAGATAGCCAATTTTTCTCAAATAACTCATTCACCTACTTTTGGGAGAGCTTTCACTTGGTGAAGTTTCAGACCCATAGCTAATTACTCACCTACTCAAAATTAGTAAATGCGAATTATCTCTAAAAGTATTGCAGATAGCCAATTTTTCTCAAATTAATCATTCACCTACTTTTGGGAGAGCTTTCACTTGGTGAAGTTTCAGACCCATAGCTAATTACTCACCTACTCAAAATGAGTAAATGCGACTTATCTGTAAAAGTATTGCAGATAGCCAATTTTTCTCAAATAACTCATTCACCTACTTTTGGGAGAGCTTTCACTTGGTGAAGTTTCAGACCCATAGCTAATTACTCACCTACTCAAAATGAGTAAATGCGAATTATCTCTAAAAGTATTGCAGATAGCCAATTTTTCTCAAATTAATCATTCACCTACTTTTGGGAGAGCTTTCACTTGGTGAAGTTTCAGACCCATAGCTAATTACTCGTCTACTCAAAATGAGTAAATGTGAATTATCTCTAAAAGTATTGCAGATAGCCAATTTTTCTCAAATAACTCATTCACCTACTTTTAGGAGAGCTTTCACTTGGTGAAGTTTCAGACCCATAGCAAATTACCTACTCAAAATGAGTAAATGCGAATTATCTCTAAAAGTATTGCAGATAGCCAATTTTTCTCAAATAACTCATTCACCTACTTTTGGCAGAGCTTTCACTTGGTGAAGTTTCAGACCCATAGCTAATTATTCACGTACTCAAAATGAGTAAATGTGAATTATCTCTAAAAGTATTGCAGATAGCCAATTTTTCTCAAATAACTCATTCACCTACTTTTGGGAGAGCTTTCACTCTGTGAAGTTTCAGACCCATAGCTATTTATTCACCTACTCCAAATGAGTAAATGCTAATTATCTGTAAAAGTATTGCGGATACCCAATTTTTATCAAATACTCATTCATCTACTTGTGGGAGAGCTTTCACATGGTGAAGTTTCAGACCCATAGCTAATTACTCACCTACTCAAAATGAGTAAATGCGAATTATCTCTAAAAGTATTCCAGATAGCCAATTTTTGTCAAATAACTCCTTCACCTACTTTGGGGAGACCTTTCACTTGGTGAAGTTTCAGACCTGTAGCTAATTATTCACCTACTCAAAATGAGTAAATGCGAATTATCTCTAAAAGTATTGCAGATACCCAATTTTTCTCAAATAACTCATTCACCTACTTTTGGGAGAGCTTTCACTTGGTGAAGTTTCAGACCCGTAGGTAATTACTCACCTACTGAAAATGAGTAAATGCAAATTATCTCTAAAAGTATTCCAGATAGCCAATTTTTGTCAAATAACTCCTTCACCTACTTTTGGGAGACCTTTCACTTGGTGAAGTTTCAGACCAGTAGCTAATTATTCACCTACTCAAAATGAGTAAATACTAATTATCTCTAAAAGTATTGCGGATATCCAATTTTTATCAAATAACTCATTCATCTACTTTTGGGACAGCTTTCACATGGTGAAGTTCCACACCCGTAGGTAATTACTCACCTACTGAAAATGAGTAAATTCGAATTATCTCTAAAAGTATTGTAGGTAGCCAATTTTTCTCAAATAACTCATTCGCCTACTTTTGAGAGAGCTTTCACTTGGTGAAGTTTCAGACCCTTAGCTAATTATTCACCTACTCAAAATGAGTAAATGCGAATTATCTCTACAAGTATTGCAGATAGCCAGTATTTCTCAAATAACTCATTAATATGAAAACAACTTATAGGAAGTCATGGGCTGCAAATCTTTTCATGTGGTCAGATTTGACCTTGGGCCCCTCCTGCTTATTATTGGTCCTAGAGGTTTGCAATGTGAAAACGACTTATAGGAAATCATGGGCTGCGAATCTTTTGATGTGGTCAGACTTCACCTTGGGCCCCTGGTACAGGGTCAAATAAGGGTAACCAAACTTAAAAGTGCTTTCAGCTTGCTTATTAACGAAAAATGCTTTTTTTCTTCTAAACTATGTTAGTTGGCCTTTGTCGGTGGATACATCCAGCATCTGGCCACAAATGCGTCCTTTTTCTAGTTATTTACCTACTCAAAATGAGTAAATGCTAATTATCTGTAAAAGTATTGCGGATACCCAATTTTTATCAAATAACTCATTCATCTACTTGTGGGAGAGCTTTCACATGGTGAAGTTTCAGACCCATAGCTAATTACTCACCTACTCAAAATGAGTAAATGCGAATTATCTCTAAAAGTATTGCAGATAGCCAATTTTTCTCAAATAACTCATTCACCTACTTTTGGGAGAGCTTTCACTTGGTGAAGTTTCAGACCCATAGCTAATTACTCACCTACTCAAAATGAGTAAATGCGAATTATCTCTAAAAGTATTGCAGATAGCCAATTTTTCTCAAATAACTCATTCACCTACTTTTGGGAGAGCTTTCACTTGGTGAAGTTTCAGACCCATAGCTAATTACTCACCTACTCAAAATGAGTAAATGCGAATTATCTCTAAAAGTATTGCAGATAGCCAATTTTTCTCAAATAACTCATTCACCTACTTTTGGGAGAGCTTTCACTTGGTGAAGTTTCAGACCCATAGCTAATTACTCACCTACTCAAAATGAGTAAATGCGAATTATCTCTAAAAGTATTGCAGATAGCCAATTTTTCTCAAATAACTCATTCACCTACTTTTGGGAGAGCTTTCACTTGGTGAAGTTTCAGACCCATAGCTAATTACTCACCTACTCAAAATGAGTAAATGCGAATTATCTCTAAAAGTATTGCAGATAGCCAATTTTTGTCAAATTAATCATTCACCTACTTTTGGGAGAGCTTTCACTTGGTGAAGTTTCAGACCCATAGCTAATTACTCACCTACTCAAAATGAGTAAATGTGAATTATCTCTAAAAGTATTGCAGATAGCCAATTTTTCTCAAATAACTCATTCACCTACTTTTGGGAGAGCTTTCACTCTGTGAAGTTTCAGACCCATAGCTAATTACTCGCCTACTCAAAATGAGTAAATGCGAATTATCTCTAAAAGTATTGCAGATAGCCAATTTTTCTCAAATAACTCATTCACCTACTTTTGGGAAAGCTTTCACTCTGTGAAGTTTCAGACCCATAGCTAATTATTCACCTACTCAAAATGAGTAAATGCGAATTATCTCTACAAGTATTGCAGATAGCCAGTATTTCTCAAATAACTCATTAATATGAAAACAACTTATAGGAAGTCATGGGCTGCAAATCTTTTCATGTGGTCAGATTTGACCTTGGGCCCCTCCTGCTTATTATTGGTCCTAGAGGTTTGCAATGTGAAAACGACTTATAGGAAATCATGGGCTGCGAATCTTTTGATGTGGTCAGACTTCACCTTGGGCCCCTGGTACAGGGTCAAATAAGGGTAACCAAACTTAAAAGTGCTTTCAGCTTGCTTATTAACGAAAAATGCTTTTTATCTTCTAAACTATGTTAGTTGGCCTTTGTCGGTGGATACATCCAGCATCTGGCCACAAATGCGTCCTTTTTCTAGTTATTTACCTACTCAAAATGAGTAAATGCTAATTATCTGTAAAAGTATTGCGGATACCCAATTTTTATCAAATAACTCATTCATCTACTTGTGGGAGAGCTTTCACATGGTGAAGTTTCAGACCCATAGCTAATTACTCACCTACTCAAAATGAGTAAATGCGAATTATCTCTAAAAGTATTGCAGATAGCCAATTTTTCTCAAATAACTCATTCACCTACTTTTGGGAGAGCTTTCACTTGGTGAAGTTTCAGACCCATAGCTAATTACTCACCTACTCAAAATGAGTAAATGCGAATTATCTCTAAAAGTATTGCAGATAGCCAATTTTTCTCAAATAACTCATTCACCTACTTTTGGGAGAGCTTTCACTTGGTGAAGTTTCAGACCCATAGCTAATTACTCACCTACTCAAAATGAGTAAATGCGAATTATCTCTAAAAGTATTGCAGATAGCCAATTTTTGTCAAATTAATCATTCACCTACTTTTGGGAGAGCTTTCACTTGGTGAAGTTTCAGACCCATAGCTAATTACTCACCTACTCAAAATGAGTAAATGTGAATTATCTCTAAAAGTATTGCAGATAGCCAATTTTTCTCAAATAACTCATTCACCTACTTTTGGGAGAGCTTTCACTCTGTGAAGTTTCAGACCCATAGCTAATTACTCGCCTACTCAAAATGAGTAAATGCGAATTATCTCTAAAAGTATTGCAGATAGCCAATTTTTCTCAAATAACTCATTCACCTACTTTTGGGAAAGCTTTCACTCTGTGAAGTTTCAGACCCATAGCTAATTACTCACCTACTGAAAATGAGTAAATGCGAATTATCTGTAAAAGTATTGCAGATAGCCAATTTTTCTCAAATAACTCATTCACCTACTTTTGGCAGAGCTTTCACTTGGTGAAGTTTCAGACCCATAGCTAATTACTCACCTACTGAAAATGAGTAAATGTGAATTATCTCTAAAAGTATTGCAGATAGCCAATTTTTCTCAAATAACTCATTCACCTACTTTTGGGAGAGCTTTCACTTGGTGAAGTTTCAGACCCATAGCTAATTACTCACCTACTCAAAATTAGTAAATGCGAATTATCTCTAAAAGTATTGCAGATAGCCAATTTTTCTCAAATTAATCATTCACCTACTTTTGGGAGAGCTTTCACTTGGTGAAGTTTCAGACCCATAGCTAATTACTCACCTACTCAAAATGAGTAAATGCGAATTATCTGTAAAAGTATTGCAGATAGCCAATTTTTCTCAAATAACTCATTCACCTACTTTTGGGAGAGCTTTCACTTGGTGAAGTTTCAGACCCATAGCTAATTACTCACCTACTCAAAATGAGTAAATGCGAATTATCTCTAAAAGTATTGCAGATAGCCAATTTTTCTCAAATTAATCATTCACCTACTTTTGGGAGAGCTTTCACTTGGTGAAGTTTCAGACCCATAGCTAATTACTCGTCTACTCAAAATGAGTAAATGTGAATTATCTCTAAAAGTATTGCAGATAGCCAATTTTTCTCAAATAACTCATTCACCTACTTTTAGGAGAGCTTTCACTTGGTGAAGTTTCAGACCCATAGCAAATTACCTACTCAAAATGAGTAAATGCGAATTATCTCTAAAAGTATTGCAGATAGCCAATTTTTCTCAAATAACTCATTCACCTACTTTTGGCAGAGCTTTCACTTGGTGAAGTTTCAGACCCATAGCTAATTATTCACGTACTCAAAATGAGTAAATGTGAATTATCTCTAAAAGTATTGCAGATAGCCAATTTTTCTCAAATAACTCATTCACCTACTTTTGGGAGAGCTTTCACTCTGTGAAGTTTCAGACCCATAGCTATTTATTCACCTACTCAAAATGAGTAAATGCTAATTATCTGTAAAAGTATTGCGGATACCCAATTTTTATCAAATACTCATTCATCTACTTGTGGGAGAGCTTTCACATGGTGAAGTTTCAGACCCATAGCTAATTACTCACCTACTCAAAATGAGTAAATGCGAATTATCTCTAAAAGTATTGCAGATAGCCAATTTTTCTCAAATAACTCATTCACCTACTTTTGGGAGAGCTTTCACTTGGTGAAGTTTCAGACCCATAGATAATTATTCACCTACTCAAAATGAGTAAATGTGAATTATCTCTTAATAGTATTGCAGATAGCCAATTTTTCTCAAATAACTCATTCACCTACTTTTGGAAGACCTTTCACACACGAAAATGAAAAATTGTGAATATCTCGGAAAAGCTATTTCTTCTGCTTTAATGCTCGGCGGGAGATACACACCACGGCAGTGGTCTTGACAAAAATTTTTGTCTCCCCAAAAATGGTGGCCAATTTGAATTTTCAAAGTTTTTGCAAAACACAAAAATGCTTATATCTCGAAAACCGTGCTGTATGGAGTGAACTCAACAAAATTTTGGACCTGCTGGGTATCTCTGCAGAGTAGCCATGCCAATTTTCAAAATATTTTTGTCTCGCCAAATATAGCGGACATTTTTAATTTTTTTATTTTTTGCAAAACACAAAAATGCTTATATCTTGAAAACCGTGCTAGATAGAGCAGACTGCGCTGACTTTGGTTGCCACAACAGTATAAGGCTAGAAACGAAGCATTTTCTTAATACTTTAGCACTCACCTTTATATCCTTTTCGGGACGCTTTGTTTTTGCTATGCAAAAACATTATCTTTTTTTTTTGCGAGCGATCCTCTAGTAATATTTTATTTGTCAACAAATATAGAAACAGATATGCTCTTTTGGGATTATTATTTTAGAATGGACATTCAATCATCAATCATTTAAATACTTTGAAAATAGGTTTAGAGTTATCATTGCAGGAAGATTGAAAATATAATTTGAGTTATGTATTCGGCGTCTGGGGTACACCATCTTCCTTGGGAAGATATAAACAGAGTAGATTGATGTGCTGAAGTTCATATAATAATGGGTAATTATGTTTTAAAAAATTCCCGATCAAAACCTGTGGCGTGAGTGATGACCTGTCTGGGGATATGTTGGCGCCGAGTTGGCCCAATCTAGTTATAAATCTGTTCTTGTGGTTTGATAATTTATATTTAATTCTGGAGGTATATAATTTTCCTGTTGGACATTCCTTATTTATATATTTGATTTTATTTTAGTGATAAGATTAACTGAGCTTTTTGTATTTGATTACCCCTTTTGTTTGTTTACCATTTGTGCTGTATTTAGTCCCCCCCCCCCCCCCCCCATCCACCTCTGGGACCTCCAGCTATTGAGTGACACTAAATAAACAAAGGTATTGAATGATATCAAATGAGAAACAAAGAACCAGACTTTTCAGTGGGGTTGCAGATCTTCTGTAACAGTGAGAGAGGTGTGGAGAAGGGGAGAGGGGTGGGGTGGGGTTGGGAGATGGGGTTTGCTTCATTATCTAATAAGACAAAGGGGAGTCAGAACTGAGATTGTGTCACATATTTAGGTTGCATATATATGGACCACATATATAGGAATTGAGGAAATGAATAACTGAAAAACAATGCAAATTCTAAAAATAATATAATAAAACAATAATATAAATAATATATAATTTTTAAATAATATTTTATTTGTGAACAAATATAGAAACAGATATGCACTTTTGGGATTATGAACCATTTAAATACTTTGAAAATAGGTTCAGAGTCACCCTTTGCAGGAAGATTGAAAAGTATGATGAGTTGAGTAAGAAATAATATTTTATTTGTCAACAAATATAGAAACAGATATGCTCTTTTGGGATTATTAATTTGGAATGGACATTCAATCATCAATCATTTAAATACTTTGAAAATAGGTTTAGAGTTATCATTGCAGGAAGATTGAAAATATGCTCTGTTGAGTTATGTATTCGGCGTCTGGGGATACACCATCTTCCTTGGGAAGATATAAACTTAGTAGATTGATGTGCTGAAGTTCATATAACTTTTCCCAAGATTTATGGCATACAACAAATGGCTTACATAAAAAATTCCCGATCAAAACCTGTGGCATGAGTGATGACCTGTCTGGGGATATGTTGGAGCCGAGTTGGCCCAATCTAGTTACCAAAATCTGTCTTTTGTCAGAATATGTATTAATTTTATTGGTTGTAAATGTATTCATGGGTCAAATATTACAGTAGTTATTCTTAATTTTTAGATACAAATCATCTACTCTTTGATTGCTTGAGCACCAATTGGTATCTGTGTATTTTCAGAAATTTTGTGCCTTTTGGTGTAGTGCATTCCCCATTCTTACTTATTTTATTCTTCATAGTCATTTAATACTATATATTTTCAGAGTTTTTATGAGGGTGATAGAGTCTGTCGGAATGGCTTGATTCCTAATTTTTACCTTATTGATCTTGCTCTTTTTATACCACTTATGGTGGGTATTGGTATAGCCTGGTATCCTTATCATTACCTAATTGATACACTATTGTCGTTCGTGTCCTTGCAGAGTGTTTGTGTTGGTAATGGTGGCTATTGGTATAGCCTGGTATCCTTAGCATTACCTAATTGATACACTATTGTCGTTCGTGTCCTTGCAGAGTGTTTGTGCTGGTAATGGTGGCTATTGGAATAGCCTGGATTCCCATTGTTCAGAACTTCTCCCAGTTGTTCCACTACATTCAGAGCGTCACCAGCTTCCTGGCCCCACCTGTGTGTGCTGTGTATGTACTGGCAGTATCATGGGAGAGAATAAATGAGCAGGTTTGTGAATCTTTTGCTCCTCACATTGTATATACAGAAGATTATGATTAAGTAGAACCAGCGTAAGGACATAAAAATACATGTACAGGAAAACGTGGAACTATCTTTGATGTTCCAACATAAGAAAATGTTGTACATTTTGTGTATAAATGGAAGGTAACAATACCTACAACCAGTTTCTGTGGATACGGGAAGTGAGAGTCCACAGTATATGGTCATGGCGATAATTTTGGCCTAAAAGTTGAAAGGAATCCATGTACTAGGTTATTCCTCTTATACTAAAATTGTCTTTATTTGCCCTATTAACTCAGCAAGGTTTAGGGTCTATGGATTAGTGTGTGTGTATGAAACTGCCTGTATCTAAGCCGGAGGGAGAATGTGAACATCAGGCAATCAGAAAACTAACCCAAATGGATGAACAACTAAGAAAACACGAATAAAGCCCTACACCTTGTGTAAAACAGAAATCTCTCTGTTAAGTTGTAGTGTAACTTGTTATTGTAGTTTTATAATAATATCTGCCTGATCTACTTATGAATAGTGTTCACATACAGGAGAACATAAAAATTAAATTAGTTTGTTGTTTATTTACAGAGAACTTTCTAGAATTTCATGGTGGTTATCGTTATTTGTGCAATATTAATTTTGTTTTATATCATATAATTCTTTGTAAACAAATGGATATAAACAGTTGAAGTAGTGAACTATTGTAACAGACAGGGAGTAATGTGGAACCTGATGGTTTGCCATTGTGATATTCTTGATATGGCTTTGCCCTACAGAATGAGATGAAAGTGTTTACTTATTGACAAACAACAAAGAAATAAACATAAACAAGTTAGTCATCAGCATTTTGAGTGGTTATTTTATTTTGACAATTTAATGTTTTTATTTTACACAGGGAGCCTTCTGGAGCCTGATGATCGGCTTGGTGATCGGTGTGGTCAGGTTTGCGTGGGAGAGCGCTTATCCACAGGTCCCCTGTGGAGAGGAGAGTGACAAGCCCGCAATTATTGCAGATGTCCACTACCTACACTTTGGTATCATGCTGTTTGGTATTGTAGTCATTGTGGCAATTGTCATCAGCCTCCTGACTAAGCCAATAGACAAGAAGCATGTAAGCTTTGAGTGATGTTGTCAATAGATAAAAAAATCTGTAAGCTTTGACTAGAGCATTGAATACATGAAAAGCATATAAATTTTGAGTACAGTAAGTGTTGTTAAAAGATAAAAATTGTGTATGAGCTTAATGAAAGGGTAAAACACATGTAAACTAGTAGTTCAGTTATCAATAGATATAAATTATGTAAGATCTAATTACACTTATAAACAGATAGAGTAAGAAATCTAAAGTTCGCCGGGAATCTAAAATTCGCCACCTCTAAAACCTTAGTTAATTTTATGAAGAAAATGATGTTTTTGTCTAAAAATTAGTATTTTTCAGTTCAAAAAGTCTTAATTTACTCTACAGTCAACAAATCTCACCAGAATTCATTTATTTTATTCGTATTTTCACATGTGGCAAATTTCAGATATGTGGCGAATTTTAGATTTCTTACTCTAAAACATATGCAATTATGGATGGATGAAAACCTGTAAGTTCCAAGTACTTTCATGAAAAGATAAGAAATATGGTTGAAGCTTTGAGTACACTCATCGATAGATAAAGAATGTCCAGTTCCCATCTTATTACTCAAGTTAAGCTGCACTACACTTGGTTAGTACTTGCATGGATGACCATCTGAGTTCTGGGCTAGGTATGGGTAGATAAATAGTGTCTCGGATTATCACTTAAATGGTGGTCCCATCGCCATATAACTGAAACAAGGTACTAGGTACAATGCTAATAAGTCAGTCAATGGGAATAACATTTGGAACTTAATTTTCTCCAATCAGGAACATGACTGGTATATATTTTCAGTTGGTGCGTCTGACGTTTGGCACAAGACACAGCAAGGAGCCGCGTGTTCCAATCTGGGAGGCTGAAGAGGGGGAGAAGGGTGATATTTCTGCAAATGGTGAAGTGAATGAGGCATATTCAGGATCAAAGAGTGACCTAGATCATGCAGAGAGTGTGGACCCTGGATATAGTAAGTAATGAGAAAATCATCCCCTTGGGTTTAGTATTTTATCATCCCCTTGGGGTTAGTATTTTAATGTAAGTTTGTTTAATTAAAAACAATAACGATAAGTGAGAGTTACCTATTTTTTGTCTGGCAATATATTATTAGTAATAAATTTGTTCCTTAAAATTGAGATGTTTAGTTGATAAGAAGTAAATATATTGTTTGTATACCTTAGAAATTAATTAGTTATGCATTATAATTTGTTCTTTTAAGTTAATGTAAATGAGTGTTAATAATGAGCTACTGATCTTTTTGTATATATCATAATTATTGATGTATTATAAATTTGTTCATTTACTTTATAATCAGTAAGTTAACATAATTATAAGTTCTTTGGTATAATAAGTTTAAGTGATGAACAATTTATTGTTTTCTGTATCACAGGAAGGATTATTTAAACTTTATTATGTCCAATAATAATGTATAAGTATACAATTATGGGAGACTAGTATAATAAATAAAATAACACAGAAGAACCTCTATTATCCGCATTCTCAGTTTTGTGAACTCATTTGCACTCTCAGTGACCAAATACCCTAAAGTAAAGTTTTAAGTTCATTTTTTACATTTTGCTGATATTGTCATCATTAATAACTGGCAAGCTAAAAGAATTTTAGGTTTTTTTTTTCAATTTTTTTTCTCATATTTTTTGTTTTGCAGCACCTGAGGAGGATGTTCCCTGCTATAAAACCGCTTTCAACTGGGTGTGTGGTATAGAGAAACACCCAGAACTAGTTCTCACACCTGAAGAAGAGGAGGCCCTAGCCAAGAAACAGACCTCACTGAAAGAAGCACCCCTCTGGAAAAAAGTCTGCAATGTGAATGCTGTCATTCTCCTCACTTGTACTGTATTCTACTGGGGATTTTTCTACTAACAATTTAGTAAACATAATGAAAGTTTAGTTATCTACTAGAGTAAGGAATCTAAAATTCACCAGGAATGTAAAATTCGCCACCTCTAGAAACCTTTATTAATTCTGTGAAGAAAATGATGTTTTGTCTTAAACTTGGTATTTTTTGGTTCAAAAAGTCTTGATTTACTATACATTCAACAAATCCCAGCTCAAATTCATTTAATTTATTAGTGATTCCACATGTGGCGAATTTCAGATATGTGGCGAATTTTACATTCCTTACTCTATATGTAAAAACTGTATGGAGCAAAAACAAAAAAAAACATGAAATTTACTATACCAGTTGGCACAGATCAGCCCGCCAAATGTCAGGAAAAGACATCCTGTGTTATACACAAGCAGGTCAGTCCAGTACTGTGCATTCGCTAGGTTGTGCATGGTACTTCCTTTCTATCTAGACAGTATAATGTCATGGAACTTGTTAGAAATTGTTTGTTGGTTGGAAACAGATTTGTAATTTTTTTTGACAATATTAGACATCTTATGTCCCCTGGGTCAGATTAGGCACAAATTTTGATAATTTTGTCTAACTTTTATAGAGTGCCTCCAAGGGCTGTATATCACATTATATAACAAATTTCACTTTTCTTGCACTCTTTTTATGTTATCTTTTTAGACCAAGTTTATATTTTGGTTCCAAAATGAGAAAGCACAAAGGCTGTCAAAATTGCCAACTGATTGAAAGATTGATGATGCTTAGTGTCATGTAATGTCACTGAGACAGTCAAAGTTAATAATCTAATTGAACTGAATGTATATAGGCTTAGTATTTTATAACATTATCTGTGGAGTCTACAAAGATTTGTTAAAGCAAAGATTGTCCTGGTTGGGATTCTTTTCAAATGTAATTGGAGTTATAAACTACACCCACCTTTTCCTTGACATAATAACATCAGAATCAGCTTGTACCCAATGTTAAGAACAGCTGCTCAGTAGATCTGGGAGTATATGCAGAAAGGGGGATCCAGCTCAGTGAAAAATTTGCTTAACTATTCATAAATTTGATCAAATAGAGTTGGCTGAAATTGGTATTCACAAGAGACAGATTGACTAATTCAAAAGTTGAGCTGATTTTTGGTTCTTGTCCAATTCACCATATTTGATCCAAAATTTAAACCACCTACCTTGGTGAATCAAAGTTGAGCCAATAGTTATAGTGGTTAAGTGCAATAGAAGTAACAGATTAGATTAGACAGCTAGGACCATAGTCACAAATAAGGATCAAGCTTTGACTTGGAATTCTTTCACAGGGCTCAAATAAGAAAACCTTAAATCAGCCTAGTTTAAATCCGTCTTTAACATGAAAATGAAATTCAGTTGTTCTCTGTCAGTTGGTTTATTATAGAGTAAGAAATCTAAAATTTGCCAGGAATCTAAAATTCGCCACCTCTAAAACCTTAGTTAATTTTATGAAGAAAATGATGTTTTTGTCCAAAAATTGGTATTTTTCATTTCAAAAAGCCTTAATTTACTATAGAGTCAACAAATCTCACCACAATTCATTTATTTTATTAGTATTTTCACATGTGGCGAATTTCAGATATGTGGCGAATTTTAGATTTCTTACTCTAATAACAATAACAAGAGCACTCTAAGAATGCAGGCCTGTGCCAAGGCCCAATACCTCCAATAATGCATATGAGTGCAATAATTTATTTATTTATTTATTTGGGGTTTTACGTCGCTTTCAACACTGTACAGGTCATATCACGACGGGTAGTTGGAAGGGCAGAGGAAACCAGTACATAGAGTTCGCTAGGGTTGTGTACTGTAAACTGCCGACCAACGGTAAGCAACTACCAGCTTTCCCACTTACAGCCATGACGGGGATCGAACCCCGGCCGCAGAGGTGGGAGGCGAGAGTGTTACCACTCTGCCACCGTGGCCCCTGAGTGCAATAATGAAAAAATCCATAAAAAAATTCCTGGATCCAGATGGGGTCTGAACCACCACTACATATAGAGTAAGAAATCTAAAATTCGCCAGGAATCTAAAATTCGCCACCTCTAAAACCTTAGTTAATTTTATAAAGAAAATGATGTTTTGTCTTAAAATTGGTATTTTTCAGTTCAGAAAGCTTTAATTTACTGTACATTGAACAAATCTCACCTCAATTTATTTAATTTATTAGTATTTCCACATGTGGCGAATTTCAGATATGTGGCGAATTTTAGATTTCTTACTCTAATCATCTGTTCTCCGTGCCATAGTCGACATTCCCTGATAGTTTCATCAAAATCTGTCCACAAGTTTTGAAGTTATTTTGGCAAAGAAACAAACAAATGCTTGCTACCAGTTACATAAGCTCCTTGGCAGAGGTACTGATAAATCAAAGTACTAATATAAGGATTCCTGGACACTGTGGTGTTCCTTGTGCCACTGTTGATATTTCCTGGAAATTTCATCAAAATCTATCCACAACTTTTCGAGTTATTTTACAAACAGCCAATTATATAACCTCCGCAGAGGTAATAATATAACAGTTCCCTGAAGTGGACACAGTGGGGTAGTGAGTACACACTCTCATCCAACCCCTCTGGTCCTGTGATCAATTCCTGGCCCAAGCTGAAGTGGGAAAGTTGGTAGAGTAAGAAATCTAAAATTTGCCAGATATCTGAAATTCGCCATCTCTAAAACTTTAATTAATTCTTTGAAGAAAATGATGCTTTGTCTAAAACCCTTTCTATTTACTCTGACTTGTGGGAAATTCTCTACTCATTTGTGATTTCTGTGACTGTAAATTATGTAATGGTCTCTGATCTTATGATCTAATCTTATTCTATCTAATATTAACTTTTATAACACTTATTCTCTATTGTTTGAAAGTCTAAGGCAAGTCTAATCACAGGATGTCACCCCTGTGTGGATTCGACTAAGTGAAGGTGCTTAGGGCCTGTCCTAGAATGATCCTGGATTCTGAATGGGATGTACAACCCAAAGTTTGACTTTGACAGTCAAAGGTCTAGAGTAAGGAATCTAAAATTCGCCAAAAATCTAAATTTCGCCATTTCTAAAAGCCTTACTTAATTCTTTGAAAAAAAAATGTTTTGTCTAAAACTTTTGTATTTTTCAGTTCAAGAAGCCTTCATTTACTATACATTCAACAAATCTCACCTCACTTCATTATTATTATTAGTATTTCAACATGTGACAATATTCTTACTCTACTTTCTTGCCAGTGCCTGAAAGTTTTCAGTGCTGAATATTGATCAACTAATACACATTGCTGTCCTCCATTCTCTAAAGTTGTGATATGACCTCTAAAATGTGTTTAAAGTGAAGGTAAACCAATTAATCAATAAAAGCAACAATTCCTTGAATTAAAGTGATTTCTTCTTTTCTTTCCAGTGCGAGTAAGTTGTGATAAAATATTAAA
This sequence comes from Sabellastarte sp. h YS-2021, assembly GCA_964017235.1. Taxonomy (NCBI): domain Eukaryota; kingdom Metazoa; phylum Annelida; class Polychaeta; order Sabellida; family Sabellidae; genus Sabellastarte; species Sabellastarte sp. h YS-2021. The sequence continues at coordinate 53,145,310 of OZ024933.1, forward strand.
ATATGGGACAATTTTTATTTAAGCCTCATTGTGATCAGTTGTAACATGCTATAGTAGTACACAATTTTAATGTAGTTTACAGTTTTAACTTTATAAGTTAACAGTGAATTACTTGTTTGATACTGCATATCAATATTTTAGATATATTCTTATAGTATGCAGTATTTCAATTTTATCACATGCATCAATGTAGCTTTTAATTTTACTTGTTTTTATTGCTGTTTACATATTGCTATTTGAGTCTGAGTTTGACTTTGTAAACTCATAACTGGTACAGTATAACCCCTATTATCAGACCCTCATTATCTGTATAGTCAAATATCCAACCTCAAACTCACTCTCCCAGCTCCATTTAAACCTGTTATATTAGGCTTTCTATTATCTAACGTAATTATCACTCCCCAAGAGGGTCGGATAACAGGTTCCGCTGTATTTAACTTCCTTGAAATGTCATATTTGTATCCTTCTGCAAAAATCAGGGCTGCGTTGCCTTGGATCTAGTAACGCCACGACTGATGACACTACAGAGGTTTCCTTTTGAACAGAAAAAAAATTGAAAATTTATGTCAGCTGGAGCTTTCAAATTTGGTATGTGGCTAGATGTCACCAAGGGTAGGAAACCTGTTGTTATGTGACCTTGAGTCTGACCGCCATGTTATTTATAATGGATATGTGTATTTTCCCATAAATATCCCAAAAATTCACATTCAGATCCTTTCTTTTTGCACAGCAGAGCCGATTTCATAACCAAAGCCTGGATTATGCATAATTCGGCTTGTGATTCTGGTAATATTTCGTACAAATAATAAGGTTGAGAAATATGTCCATTATAAACCTATAAGAGCTTCACCTTGAAGCAGTTCATTCATTGTGAATATACAACACCAGCAGGGCGGCTAGTTATAGCCTTATTTTTACAATAATCCATCTGACTATTAATTTCCAGTACGATAACCTTGAGCTGGTTGTATTTAACCTTGACCTCCCACTGCCTCAAGCCATCCCTCCTCTTTTTGTCTTTAAGAGCTTTTGAAAATTAAAGATACATCATGCTTAAAGCAACTTATAAGAAATCAGGAACTGTTAATATTTTTGCAGGCTAAAATGTGATATTAAACCCTCCTTCAAACTCAAGGGATTCAATCAACATATCTAACAGGGACAAAGGGGTCACACTGTATTGTTCATATTTTGTTTCACCACATTCAAATATGTAATGCTTAGTTTTTGTTCAATTGTAATTCATTTTCTAATAAAAAGAGATGTTTATTTTGTTCCAAACATTCCATATAAATGTGCAATGAACTGTTAGATATTTACACAATGTTATTCTTACGAATATAAAAATGTACATTTATTTTTATCATCAAAAACCTGATACACATATCAATAAAAAGAGATTAGATTTCAGTGTACTCTGCCTTTTCGTGTGTGAAGATTCATAGCTAGGTGGTTATACGTTGGGGAAAAGGTTGGTAGGAAGGTTGGGGTTCTAATTCTCCCTTGCCCCTGGGCCATCCGGGCAGTGGCAGCAGTGGGCATAAATTTAGTGGTACTTTACAGTCCAAGCCCAGGCAAAGAAACTTATTTTTACAACTCATTCATGGATTTTTTCAAAGTTTCACTTACATTTAAAATGATGGGAAATTGACCAAATATCTCTGTTGCTCTCCAATTTTACCCGAGGGCTGAGGTTCTCCCCTGCCCTAGGCTGGCTGTTTTTGTAATTACAGGTATCTTTAATCTTAACACAGTAATCTTTAAGTTAAATTTATATTGGTTTATCCGATGTTCCCTTCCAACACATTTTGTTCCTGTCATGCCAAGACATATGCTCCTAGTTGACGGACAAATGCATTCCACAAAGAACTTCTAAATATCCCCCAATGAGCCAACAGCAAGATTACAATCTATGACCTCCAATCTTAGGGGTGTGGTACAACTGCTGCAATAAGCCCTCTCCAATATACAGGTTAAGGATGGTAATAATTACATTGATGTTTTAAAATTGATAGATATTGCTTCCCAGGTCTCCGTGTAGGTAGCAAGTGTTTATATTGTTATATCCCCAGATGAAAACTAGGGATACGCTTCACTCACGACCCCGGTGTTTTGATTTATGTTTGCAATAATTCAAAAACTCTCACAGATTTCATTCAAATTTGGCACATACATGTACGGGGGCTAGGTGAGAAATTCTAGTTTAAAGTAAACTTAAACTCCAACTAATAAAGATGCTTTGTTGCTCATCCAATTAAAATTTCACCAGAGAACACATTAACATTTTCTCACCTATGCCAAATATCAAGACTTTCATTAAGGTTAAAACTGTGTTTGAGTCCCACAGAGACCGCACTTGGTGACTTTTTTCCTACATTTTGCACATATTTTGTCCTGTAATTTGGAAATTGTAAGTTGAGGAGTATCAAACTGCTATATATAACTTCTCTGTGGAATCTTTGTGAAAATTTGAGATCTGCAGCTTTAATTTTAAGGTCACCTAAAAGTCATTAAAAATGCCTACAGGGGCCTTTTTTTACTGAATTTTACATTAAGTCCTATAACTCAAAAACTGCTGCATATCCACCTAAAATTTTATCTGGGATTATATTAAGAGAATTTTACATATGCCAAAAACCAATTCTTTAAAGTTTATGTTTAACCTGTGTATGGCGCCCATCAATACCCAATCTGGGGGACTTTTTTTCTGTGTTATCACATATTTTGCCTTGTAACTTGGAAATGGCAAGTCTGATCTAACTGAAACTGTAGTAGATATAACTTTCATATGTGATCTGTGTGGAAAGTTGAAGTCTGAAGTTTACATTTTAAAGTCACCTCACGGTGTATGAGGCTCATAGAAACCCAACCAGGACGACTTTTTCTGTATTTTCTCATATTTTGTCTTGTAATGTGGAAATGGCAAGTTTGACCTGCCTCAGGCTGTACTAGATACAACTGGCATATATAATCTTGGTACAAAATTGGACGGCTGTAGTTTCAATTATAAGATCACCTAAGACGGCTGTAGTTTCAATTATAAGATCACCTAAGATCTCAAAGAATGCCCATGGGGACCATATGTATGAACTTTCTGTCACTTTTGGCCCTGTAACTTACAAACTATGTGGCTCATTCAGCTAATATCTTATCCAAGAATTTAATGTTATTTTTATGTGCCAAAAATCAAGGCTTTAAGTGGTCATTTAAATTGTAGAAGCGGCACATAAAGACCACACCTAAGGACTTTTTTCCTAAATCTTTTTTTTTATACAGCAGAGGTTGCAAACATTTTTATAAGCTGTATCTCTTTTACATAATTTTACACATAAATATTTTTGTGTGTAACGTCATTTCATAAGTTAAACATCAAATCTCCAGCCCTTAAATTTTTCATTTTAAAAATAGGGTCTTTGCCATGTAAATGTCTACCGTGATCTTATTTTGGTTAATGTCGTGTTTTTGTTATGATTTCAATGAAATGCTGTGTGCAACCTCCCAATTTCCTTTGTTTTACACATTTTATCTTTCGAAAAATGCGGTTTTGCAATGGAAAATCTTAAAAAGACCAATTTTATTGCGTTAATATATCTTACCTAGTGGACAGATGCATTTGTCCGGCGCGCTGCCGGTCCCGCCAAACGTTAGAAAAAAACGCCTCGAGCTGGGCTCTGGCCCGGACCGGTAGTGTCCTGTTTACTCGCTAGGTGGCTGTATAGCCTCCCTGCCGGTGCACTGCGCATGCGCGCGCATGCGTACTTCATCCTTTTGTTTGGCGCGAAGACGAGAGGTCATCTGTTTTTTGGAGAAACTTTTATTTTATTTTATATCTGTTACAGGATATATTTTGATAAATTCTTTGTGTAGAAGTGTTGTTTAATAACTATGGATTCACCAGGACAAAGGCGGGGATCGTGCGGCCATAAGATGGCTGGATTTGACATGCATGAGAAGTGTGCTCGTTGTCGAGACAAAGGTCTGGGTAAAGATCCCTGCATTGTGGGAGGTGCGATTTGCAAGATTTGTGACAATTTTACAGCAATTCAACGTGAGATGCTGGCCACTCCACAATATCAGATTCGCAAGGACAAGAAAGCAGGTTTGCTAGTATCACCACGAGATGTAACTGTGCTGTCTCCAGTTAATTCTTCTCAACAGCCAGCTAGTACTGCGCATGCTCAGCAGACGATTTCCGAAGATGACAGTGCGCATGCGCAGCACCTCCCTGGGGGTAGCGATAATGTGAGTTTTGTTTCCAAAAAAGATTTTGACAAATTAAGTGACCAGTTAGACGAGAAATTCTCTCGTTTTGAAGCACTCTTATCAAGAGGCAATATATTTGCTACCCCCAAAGTACCGGTTCAGGTTTCAAACCCACCGTTTTCTGATCAGCCATTCATAGATCCTGCCTCTGCCCGAACCACCGGTCTGGTGCGGTTTCCGGCAGTACAGGCTAGTACAGGATCAGATGGCAAGAAAGATTCAAAGAAGTAACACAAGTCTTCTCATCATAAATCTTCCAAAACAAAACCGGTTCCGGTTGAAGAAAATACCGGTCCGGTACAGAAAAAGCCCTCTGACACTGCACTTCAACAACCTAAACCGGTACCGGTTGGGGAGATGACCGGTCCAGTCAGGGCACACCAAACTGACACTTTTATACCCAAGGAACCGGTTCCGGTTGTGGATGGATCTTTTACCGGTCTGGAACCGGCTGCACCGGCTGGGGAGCCGTTTATGAGAAACCTTGCTTCTGCTGGTGGCTCAGATGATATGTCCAATGTTGAACACCCCTTAACAGATGTCTTGCCTGTGGCTTCAGATGAACCACTCTTTGGGGATCATACATCACCAGATGTTTTGGATAGGGATCATACATCACCAGATGTTTTGGATAGCAAGGATGGTGAACTTTCTGAATCAGACACTGATAAACCAGAAAAAAATGAAGAAATGAGTTACAGGGAAACGGTTCGTTCCATTAGGGCCTTTATGGGCTGGAACTTTATCCCAGACTTTGAGTTAGAGTACAGTGACCCGGATAAGTCCAACAATCCGTGGCGTGGAAAAAATCCTAAAACAAGTTCAAAGGTGTCAGTAGCCATGCCAGCAGACGATTGGCTCTGTCAGAAGCTGGAGAGGATTAATCTGACGGTAGCTGAGGGTTACCCTTCCCGAAGTCAAGAAGCAGGTGGTTTGCATACTGACCAATTCATACGCACCCCTAAACCACAGGATAAATGGTATCCCATGCATAAGTTAAAGACAGATGGTCCCCAGCGACCAGGTAGAAAGCTGTTCAACTGGCATGGTTCTGAGGCGAAACTAAATGCTCAATTCTTAAGAATTGTCAAACCAGCTGCATATCTCGCAACAGGTCCCGTGTCTCGTCCCATATCGCAAGAAGTATTACGCAGATGGGAAAGGTGCGCCCGAGAGGGTACTTACACAGTGAACCATGCAGCTGGTTTCAGCAGATGCACTAGCGAGATTCAAGATCAGATGGCACATCACATAACTTTCCTACAGACTCATCTCAGTAAGGGCAAGTCAGCCAAGGAGGTGTCTGAAGCACTTAAGGAGTTAAGGGATTTATGTGCTTTCCACCAGAATGTATCCGTCTCTCTTGGGACAGCTCTACAGCACCTGGCTGATAGCATTTTTGTGCAGCTGGGGAACTTCATTCTGATGCGTCGGGACTCTTATTTAGATCATGTTCGTCCCGGTATGAAGATGGACACTTGGAATGAACTGAGAAATGCTGCTCTTTTTGGATATGGGTTATTTCCCGATGCGGCCTTGAATGTCGCGGAACAAGATATCAACAAGTTTGAGACACAACATGTGTCGGTCCAGTCTCGAGTTGGTCCCCAGCACCAACAGAAGACCAAGTATCGCTATAAACCGTATGAGAAGGAGGCTAAGACCATGGTTCAGCCGTCATCTGCTCCTCAACAACCTTGGCGACAGTTTGGGTCACGAGGTCGTGGCCGTGGTTCTACTAACCACCGTTTTTCCAAGTATGCCCGGGGTGGCAAAAATTATAAATGACAATCATTGTACAAACCCACGCAACCAAATAATTCCAAAAATAGTGGGTCAAAACATCAGCTCTCAAACCATTTCAAGGACTGTATAAAGAACTGCTGTAATTCCTGTTCCTATTGTTGTCGGTCCCGGGCAGCCGCAAAAGAAAGGCCTAAGTCCTGATCTTTGTCAGACAGAAATAAAACATGTCAAAAGTGCTTCTTTTGTCTCTCCTTGTCGTTCTGTCCCTCATGTACTAAATGTCCACAGTGTTGCAGAAAATCCTCCTGTAGGAGGCAGGTTGCACAGGTTTTGGGAAACGTGGCTCAGCCTGGGTTCAAATCCTCGGGTAGTCTCCATCTTGAAGGACGGTTACAACCTCCCTTTCAAGATGAGGCCCCCATTGACCAGGTGTCCTCTGATAATCAGCGGATACGCCAACCCTCGCAGAAACAAGTTTTTAAAGGAGGCGTTGAAGTCCGTGATTACAAAACAGGCCGTAGAAAAAGTAGTGGTTCGGGCTTCTCTGGCCTTTTACAACCGGCTGTTCATAGTTCCCAAACCAAACAACAAATGGCGTCCAATCTTGGATTTGAGCAAACTCAATCTTTTCCTCCACTCGGAAACCTTCAAAATGGAAATTCCGGAGACCATCCGGCTATCCCTTCAAAAAGGTGAATGGGTCACATTGCTGGATTTCAGCGATGCCTATTTCCACATTCCCATCAACCCAAGGTCGAGGAAGTATCTCAGGTTTCACCTGCACGGTCAAACCTTCCAGTTCAGGGCTCTGCCGTTCGGCCTAGCGACGGCTCCTTTGGAATTCACAAAGGTGGTGAAGGAGGTGAAATTGATGGCCCAGTCCAGGGGTATAAGGATCCACCAGTACCTAGACGACTGGTTGCTTCGAGCTCCCTGTCGGGAGACTTGTGTGAACCAAACCCAGACCCTGATGGCTCTGTGTCAGCAGTTGGGATGGTTAGTCAATTTGCAAAAGTCGGAACTTGTTCCCCAACAGGAGTTCAACTTTGTCGGTTATCATTTCGACCTCTCCAGGGGTCTAGTGAAGCCGACTCAGGAGAGGTGGCAAACCCTAACTCAGAAAATAAAGATGCTAATGAGCAGAGGACATTGTTCGGTCTGAGAGTTCATGTCTCTCATAGGTTTGTTGACAGCCACAGAGAAACAGGTGGTTTCGGGTCGCCTTCACATGAGACCGATTCAGTGGCACTTGAAGAATCACTGGCACGTGCCAGAGGTCCTAGAGAAGGAGATTCCTCTTCCCAGATCTCTATACCCTCATCTGCAGTGGTGGCTGGACGAAAACAATGTGCTCAGCGGCCAACCTCTTCATCCTCTGCAACATGCTCTGCAGTTGTTTACCGATGCCTCAAACGAAGGTTGGGGCGCGCACTTAGGAGACCACACGGCAAAAGGAGTTTGGTCGGACTCAGAAAGCCAGTTGCACATAAATTTTCTCGAGCTAAAAGCGGTCCATCTGGCCCTCAAGAAGTTCGAGCAACAGTGTTGGGGCCAGATCATTTTGATAGCCACGGACAACACAACGGTTGTCTCATACATCAACAAGGAGGGGGATATGAGATCAGGCTCACTTTGTGCCCTCCTCTGGAGACTGCTTTCCTGGTGCAATCGCAGACAGATAGTTCTAAGGGCCAGGCACATTCCGGGAAGGCTGAATGTGATAGCAGACAAATTGTCCAGGAGCACTCAGGTTATTCAGACAGAATGGTCCCTCCTGCAGGAAGTCTTCAACCACTTATGTGCCAGGTGGCACACTCCTCGAGTGGATCTCTTTGCAACAAGGTACAATCACAAACTACCCAAGTTTGTGTCCCCAGTACCCGATCCACAGGCATGGAGAGTAGATGCTCTCAGCCTGAATTGGGAGAATATGGATGCCTACGCGTTCCCTCCTGTGTCTCTTTTGGGCAAGGTGGTATCCAAGATCCTAGATCAGGGAGTTCACAGGTTGGTCCTGATTGCTCCAGGGTGGCCCAACATGCCTTGGTTCTGGGATCTGGTCAGCATGTCTGTTCAGATTCCTCTCTCCCTTCCAAACGTGGAGAACCCGCTGACCCAACCGTTCAATCAGTGTCCCCACAGAGATCTCCTAGGGCTCAACCTCCACGCCTGGCTCCTAGAGCCTCTAGCATACAGGCACAAGGATTTTCTGATGAAGTGGCAACGAGAATTGAGGCTCCTCAAAGACAATCAACCAGAGCCGTCTATGAATCAAAGTGGTCCATATTTGTCAAATGGTGCGAGTCACACAAGGTGGACTTCGGGTCACCTTCTTTAAATCAGGTAGCGGAATTTCTCCTATTCCTTTTCAAGGAGAAAAATCTTCAAGCTAGCACCATAGATGGATATAGAACTGCTATAGCCGACAAAATCGGGTGTGACAAGGTTAATTTTGGTAAAGACGAAAACCTTACCCGCTTGCTAGACAGTTTCCATAGGGATAAACCCAAGGGTCTTCGAGGAGTCCCTAGCTGGAATCTGTCTCTGGTCTTACATCAATTAACCCAGTCCCCCTTTGAACCCCTTCAAAAGGCGTCTCTGAAACATCTTACCTTCAAAACGGTGTTTCTCCTGGCTTTGGGCTCGGGCAAAAGAAGGAGTGAGATTCATGCCTGGGTACACAGGAACATTAGACATCAGGAAGATTGGGCTAATGTTTCTTTATTCCCTTCTCCTTGTTTCTTGTCCAAGAATCAGTTGGCTAAAGAAGGGCCTTCTTCAGTAGCTCCGGTAATTATTCCGGCCTTGGCCCCTACGTTGGATAAGTCTCTCAAGGAGGATAGAACCTTATGTCCAGTTCGGGCTTTGCGTTATTACCTGGACAAGACCAAAGACCTCCGTTCAGGCAAACAGTTGGTCTTTGTGTCTTTCAAGAAGAACTTCAATAAGGACATCGCTCCTGCTACGATTTCTTCTTGGATTAAACAAACCATCTTGTTGTGCTATCAATTGTCCAATGAGGATGCACAACAATTGCATCAGGTCAGAGCCCATGATGTGCGGGCCTTTGCAGCTTCTAAGGCCTTTCAAGGAGGTGTGTCCTTGGACCAGATCCTCTCAGCCTGCCACTGGAAGTTGCACAATACCTTCACCCAATTTTATTTGAAGGATGTAGCATGGGCTGATGCTGACCTATACCATTTAGGACCAGTGGTCGCAGCCCAGCACATACGCGAGTAACTGGTATCCTTGTATATAACTTGTATATAGTGTAAAGCGTTTAGAAGGAGTAGTTGGTTGTTTTAGTTGGCTCCTTCTTTTTTAGTTATCATGTTTTGAAACCCCAGCACGCAGTTCTCAACCGGAAGGGCTGGTGTGGGGTATGGGTTATTTCTATTTTATCCTGTTCTGCTTCCTCCGGAATCCTTGGGACTGAACTCTTACCTCCTCTCTCCTATAGTCCTAGCCCAGGTGGCTTGGGAGACAACAAAAAAAGGGGGGGGGGGGAGAACCAACTATGGTGTAGGGTATGGGAAGAATCCGTAACCCTTGGGCCGGAGGCCCAGAGTTCTGACAAGAGTCCCTGTTGAGTTTAGCTGCCCTCCATCCAATGGGTAGTTATTCTGCATCTGTCCACTAGGTAAGATATATTAACGCAATAAAATGGAAAATTTAATAAGTAAATTAAATTTTTATAAGTTAATATCTTACCTAGTGGACAGAGGGATTCCCACCCTGCCTTCCCCGCAACAAACATTCCCAGGGGACTCAAACAGGGTGCAAACAAAAGGAGGAAGTACGTATGCGCGCGCACGCGCAGTGCACCGGCAGGGAGGCTATACAGCCACCTGGCGAGTAAACAGGACACTACCGGTCCGGGCCAGAGCCCAGCTCGAGGCAGCGCGCCGGACAAATGCATCTGTCCACTAGGTAAGATATTAACTTATAAAAATTTAATTTACTTATTAAATTTTGCATTTAGGAAGTGTTCTTTATGTCTATGCCTTTTTTTCAGGCATTCCAGATTTTGAAAACACTTTATAGCAGCCAGATTTAAGTCTTTCTTTACAAAAGTTAGGCCCACTCCAGGGTAGACTTAACTCTAAGCTCAAGACTTGGCCAAAGTTTAGTATTATCTGTTTCTTTTTTTAAAATCTGTCACAGATCAGACTCAGCTGACTGTGAGACAAATGTCTAAGCCCTTTTGTGAAACTGGCCCCAGGGCTGCAAAAAAAAAAAAAAAAAAAAAAAAAAAAAATTTGGTTATTTTATGTAAATTTTGAATCGGGTCATTTTCAAACTGAAACACTATTTGTTAAACAGTAGCATTGTATGTGGGCTCAAGTGGACACAGTTTCACTTGAGGGTCTCAGAGGCACGGTAATGTGTTGTTGTGGGTGGTTATAATTCTAATACGAGTTGAGTGTGCTGTATAATTGAGAAATCTGTAAACTGTAGATTATATTGGTGTGATAGACCACCAGAACTTGGCACAACTCTCCTGACAAATACTGATATGAAAAGTATATAGTGGGTAGTGTTGGGAACGATAAACCGGTATGTGGTTTTTCGTTTGTTTCTGACAAAAATAATGAAATTCGCAAAGAATATTTGGGAACTGGTTATTGAAAACGTCATCATTTTAGACCACCTAATGGCTGATACTTCATCAAAATGACAAAAAATATACATATTTTGTAAAATATGCCACATTTTTACTTCATATTGTGCAAAAATCATTTTTAAGTACTTAATAATTTCTCGCGAAAGCCATTTCCAGTTGCAAGGTCTGTCTCATGTACCCCTTGCGAATAATTTTTCTGTACACTAACCAGCATACGAAATACCAGATTTTGTTTGTTTCAAAGCCCCGGTATCCGGTTTTGATTTCTGTAAACTGTCCCACCACTAATAGTGGGGGAATATTTTTTTTTTTCAAATCAAATCTCACAAATGGATGCTACTGCCACAGAAGCCTTGACCAGTAAGCATGATCGGACTCAAATAATAACTTCAGAAAAACAAGATCTTTTAGGAAACCTTGCATTTATTATGATATAAACACTCTTGCAATAAAGCAATAATCTTTGCTTGCTGCAGTTTAAATTAAGAAAAGGAAACTATTTCTTGGTCATTCAACAATAATTATACTTTCATCTGTTAATATGTCTAACACCAAATGGAAATAAATTTGCTCCCTTTCATTTTTTTTTTATTTTACAGTTTTATTATCTTAGTCCAACAACTGTCTTTTTTTATGTATGTGCATAACAATTACAGTATAACCTCTATTATCCGACCCTCTTGGGGGAGAAACAATTGGTTTAGATAATAGAGGGTCAGATAATAGAAGGGCTAAAATAACAGAATAATTGAAAATTTGGATAATAGAGGATCTACTGTATATATTTACATAAAGTGTCATTACTTGTAGGTCATTACAAGGACAAATAAAAATTAACAAGTAGAAATGTTGCACTCAAAAAATGCCACATCTTCCACATGAAGATAAAATTCTATCCATCTGGTCAAAAGTAAACATGTTTTTAAAAATCAATTTCTAAAATGTAATTAAAATATTATCTTCAGTATAAATATGAACATAAATTCATTAACACAATATTTTATCACCAGAAACTTAACAGGAAAAAAAAACAAGTGTAAATAAAACAGACAAAAGTGACGCATGACATCTATCTACAATATTTCCCCTATCTGTACAATAAATCTGATGCACGTCATTTTGCAAAGCAATATTACAACTGTCAATATTGTACTGCAATATAACAAGATAATGTAAGATGCTACTTTAGTCAACTCACAGAGATGAACTTCTGAAACATGCTCCTCAGATTTATGTATTCTCTCATTTTGAAAACTGTGTATTTAGAGAAATTATTAGTGTTATAGGACTTCATTCTTAACAGTTGTGAATTTTAATGTTGTGAAGTTGTCTTATATCACAGTGGAAAGAAAAATCCATCTCCACAACAAAAAAAGGAAATTTTCATTTTCTTCATCTGAGTTACCTAAATCCTTCCTTAAAGCAGATAAAGAGTTAAAGATTGTCTTTAAATTAGGGACAGACTTGCTGATGACTATTAACCGAATTTTAGAACTGATCAAAAGTTTTTAAAAAAAGGAAACTTTTTTTTCTTCACAATACAGTTAATAAGCCTGGATGTTGATGCTCTTCCTCATGCCAATGCACTCGGTCTCGTCGATGAAAAGAGAGTTGGCCTTGATTTCAATATCATCTTCAAGGTCGAGCTGGCGGCGAATCAGTCCCTTCAGCGAGTTTTCAGAGTCGGCCAGACGGCTTTGAAGCTGTGCAACTGAGTCTGTGATCTCAGCAACTTCTTCCACAAGACGGTATTGTACTGGGTCACGACACAGCTCCACGTTAGGTCTGTTGAAAGTAAAGTAACACAATGATTATTGCACGATCTGGATAATAAGACAGAACAATACTTGGTGATTTCAATGACTTTCTTCAAAAGATTAACATAGACTGTCTGACTGATTTTCAATGAAAAGGCCCTCTAGAGGAAGGAACTTTTGTGCTGACTTTAATTTTAGTGTACATATATACTTAAAAGGATTGTACAGTATAGATAAAGTTGGTGATTTCAACAACTGTACTCACCTGATTCTAAATGGTCACTGTACAGTTCAAAAGAACAGAAGAAATGGATGTGTTGCATTTGAAATGAGATTTCAGTCAAAAGGCTTTATTTCTACAAGAGATCACAAATGTGACATGTCTAATAGACCAGAGATGGTTCATCCCAAGGCTATTGAGCATCACATGACTAACTATAGATAGGTTAACGATACATCTGTCATGCCATGTATCTCACCTGTAAGATCTGTGCTCCAGACGAGTCTGTGAAAGTTTCATTGGATTCTCTTTCTCGGCAATGTTCAACTTCAGGTTGTCAATGTTGTCCTCCATCTCCTGAATCTGCTTCTTCACCTATAGTAATGAACATGTTGTCATTAAAATACCAGTCTCAATTTTGCAATCCTGAAACCAATTAAGTCTAAATGTTGTAGAAATAATCCATGAGTGATCATGGTTTTACACGGCATTTATCCGGAAGTGACATGGTTAAATGCCGTGTAAAACCATGAGCACGAGTGGATTATTTCTATTCTAACATGACATTTAAGCTTATTTAAGAGTTTTTTTTCTCATTTTTAAATTTTTTTACAAGAAATATTGTTTTACGTAGGTTTGTTTACATTGTGGGGACCTTAGCAACCAGCTGTTCCATCCATTGTACCTGGAAACCGCAGATTTAAAATTTCCTGATACAGGAATATTTAATATGAATATAATGTATAATATTTATTATTCAATTAATATTTAATTTTCAGTCAAATATAAATAAAAACAATACAGCAACATTACCACTAAAACTCAAAGATGAAATATGTACGCAGAATGGAAGGGCAGTGCGATTGTTGCAGGATAATTGTGTGCGCATAGAGCTAAAAGTCGTTTCTGCGCAGATCGTCATGTTAGAATGACCTGTGATGGCCATGCAACTTAAACATATGGAATCTGCTTCTTCACCTAGAGCGATAAATATGTTGTCATAAAAATTAGGGCTGCAACGATTCTTCGGTTACTCGGAAACGAAAAAAATCAGTTCAATACTCGAGGCAAGAAAAGTGAATCGGGTCTTCAAAAACAACTAAACATGGACGTAAAATCTACTACAAAATTAGATTTTTCCTTTAAATATATTAATATATTTATATATTTTACTAACTAAAGGTGTTTCTGTTTCAGTTTTTTTTTATATTTTAAGCATTTTAACTTTAATTGTTTGTGTAACAATGTTGTTTACAACATGGCACTTAATATAACGTGTTTCAAAGATGCCTAGAATCTCGCAGTATAAAAATGGTTAAAGTTTCCTGTATTTTGCAATATAAATGTGTCCTTTTTCCAAAATTCAATGAATTATCAACATTCTTTCCTGTTGTATGCATTTGAAGCGTTCATAAGGTGTAATATGTCAAAATATGATACAATTTATTTCATGGGTTATAATGAAGACATTAACAGAGTCCGCGTCAATTCTTCCAAAACGAGGAATCCAGGCGCATTTTCGGGCTCGCTTGGAGCCCTAATAAAAATGTCAGTCTAAATTTTGCAATCCTAAAACCAAGTACAAATGTTGACTTGTATTGGCCATGCAACTTAAACATATAGAATCCCCAAGACTCCATCAGAGTCAGAAAGCTGGGATGCAAAAGACAATTACTAAGTTCTCGCTATTTAAATTCTTTGGAATAATGAAAATAAACTTAAATCTAGCAATGGGCATGCCAATTTTGTTTAAAATACAAAACAGGTAGTATTTAAGACTCAGCACCTTAATTACTATTCCTGTTGACCAGTGCCAAAATAGAAGGTTGATATATATAAATGAATCTTCAAGGTGATAACTTTAGAATTAGCCAATAGTGTGACTTCTTTGAGTTACAAGTGTCATCAATGTTAGTGTATATTAGAAATTTTCATTGATAGTTTAAATTATAAAACCCTTCCACAGTCTCCTCAAAAGTTAATTGACCTCTATCTATGAATATTATTAACTGAATCTTTACATAAGTTGTTCTTAAATTTTCCTTCAATATATGCCATCCCTTGCCTTAAGCCCCAACTTTATATGCTTTGACTTTTATCCTCTGACCCCTGCCTTAATCAGGTGGTCCTAAAAGTTAAATCTGGATTCACATCTTTCTGCTATGACCTTGACCATTACCCTAGAGGACTGGTCTTCTGGCATTGTTGCCTAGCAGCATCAACAAGTGGCAATCAAACTGGTCTTTCATGTCCACTATCCGCCGTGTTTGACCTTGACCGTAAAAGTTTTTATTTGGACTGGGCCACCCTTCAGTGCTTACCTTCGAGAGGTGGTCCTCGAGCTTTTCTTTGGTGTCCCTTGTCTCAGCCACCCTCTTGGACAGTGCAATGTCCACACACTCTTGCTGCTTACTCATGTCGTTGGCTGTGCTCTGCAGGATGCCGTCAATGAGGGAACGCAGGTTCACAGAGTTCTGTCGCTGCTTTTCTGCTTCAAGGATGTTTACATTGCTGAAGTCTTCCCACTGGTCTGGGGTCGATGAACTGAAAAAATGAAAAGGATTTTATTAAAGTAGTACTTCTGCATTGCAACTGAAAGAGATTTTTAAAACCATGTCTCAAAAACAAAACTTGACAAAATCAGTTTGTTTAATCTAGTAATAGTGTTCCTCTAAAATGTTACAAGGGTGTACATGAAACATAGATTTAACCATAATAGTGTTTAGCTGTGAGTAAAAAA
This sequence comes from Sabellastarte sp. h YS-2021, assembly GCA_964017235.1. Classification (NCBI taxonomy): domain Eukaryota; kingdom Metazoa; phylum Annelida; class Polychaeta; order Sabellida; family Sabellidae; genus Sabellastarte; species Sabellastarte sp. h YS-2021. The sequence goes on from OZ024933.1 coordinate 53,160,660, forward strand.
ATCTAGCTTCTTCACAAGATAAGCAGCAACAATTTCTGTTGAAAAAAATTAAAATTTATTTCACATAAAAAACTAAATAGACATATTACATACTTGGCGTCAATTTTTGCCACTCCATCTTTGAAGTGAAGCCCCGCTGAGTTGTTTTTCAGCTCCGCGTTATGTTCATCAATACTGCGGGCTGCAAACTTGTCCTTTAAATCCTTCTCAAGGTTATATTTGGCCTTACGGTTGAGTCTGAAAGGTTATTATAAAATACATTCAACAAGACTAGTATGTAATTTATATTTGGATAAAGCACCAGACTCATATATTTATGAACTTCTCTGAAACAGATAATAATCCTCTATTACAGTAGAGTCTGTTAAAGTACAACTGGTGTACGATGAATTTAGGTACAAGTGCAACAAATTTAAAGGTCCAAAGTAACATCACAACATGCAGTACTATTGTTGGTATAAATCGAAGTTATGCATAACCTGAAACATGTTCTTTCAACATTTGGAGGTTTTACTTAGTGTCAAATGTACACATATATATACTCAACATTAATATTCTTAGACAATTCAAAAGTCACAAACAACAAAATAATAAAATAATGAATCTATGTTACTGTGATGAGACAAAAGAAGGAAGTCCTTTTCATAAATACTATTATTTGTAATAACTAAATGGGATTTAACAATTATTAAATAAGTAAAGTGCAGTCATTTGCCTGGTAACAAAACAAAGTCAGTCCATTAGCAACTTCTTTTGTTAAATATTGGAGGACAACCATTTTAATTGTCTTCAACCAGACAAATTGTAAATATGTCTGCTACTACACACTGACGTGTATTATATTTAATATTTGCTACAATCCAACTTGTGCGGGTGAGTTTAATTATATTTATTTCAATTTAAAAATGTACATATAAGTATTGCAATAGAGTATTTTAAAACTGCATCACAGATGAAGTTAAATATTTATGGTTTACTAGTCTAGCATTGACAGGAATTTTAACAGTTACATATTCATGACACTGTGATCCCTTAATCAAACATGATGTCTTAGTTATTAACTTTTACAATACTTTCACAATATTTTAATCAAATTAGTTGTACCTTATTTGTTCATCAGCCTGCTCCTTGGTTCTCTGTAGTAAAGCGAGTGCACCTTGGATAGTTTCTACCTCTTTCAAAAGTTCCTTCTCAGGATCATCATGCACTAAATCTATGCCTTTCCTCCTTTGCCTTCAAACAAAGAATCAACCATGTAAAGTCTTGAAAATACATATGTTTCCTTTAATTTGTGTAAGTTTTTAACATTTTGTTCATCTTTACCATCTATTTCTAAATCAAAAGTTAAAAACACAGCAAACAATTTTCAGTTAAACATTGACAGGTAATCATTAAGTGACTGAGTTCAATCAATTTACAAAATGACCATGTCATTTTATATCAGTAAAATCCTTTAACAATTCTCACCTGTTCAGTAGACACTGTTGGGCTATGTGAAGTGGCTCTTTACAGGATTCAATAGCTTTCTCCACTCTTGTTCGAAATGCTAATAAATTGTCTGTCTCTACTTTTATAGCATCTAGTTTATCATCAACTTCCTTCTCCCAATATTTTATGTCAGTTAATCTTTGATCTAAAAATATACATGCATACATTGAATAGTTAGATAATAATTTTTTTGTAAATTTATCAAACTTCTATTATTTAATATTTATCATCCTAAATACATTAACAGTAAACAGTACAACTTGGAAATAAGTAACTTGAAGTCTTGAATTTAGTCCAAAAGCTATAACTTTTTAAAACTCTAGTGTAAAATTAGTAGTTGTGAAATGTTTTTATTGTAACAGGACTTTATTTACATTATTTTATGGCATGTCTTTAAATTTAAAACCAGAAAAACTTTAAATGAGTGTCACATATCAGTAAAAATCTAAATCTCAAAAATAGGAGATTTCTGAAATTAAGAAATTGACTGCATATGTCAGATATGTGTGTATTAAGACAGAATATTGCTTATTTTTGTGGCATTATGTAGCCTACATGAAGAGTTTACACTCACCAAATTTCTTATTTACATCTCGCTGTGTCTTTCTGGTTCTTGCATTTGTTTCATCGACCAATCTATCTGATTCGGCAATCAGTCTCTCTGCTGCAGATCTTTCTCCCTCTGCATTTGCATACTTTGTCTGGTTGGATATTACCCATTCTGGATGAACAAATTTTGGGGGTGGTTGAACAAGCTTGGCCATTTTGAACCTAAAAAAGGCAAAGATTTGTGCCACTGATGAGTGAGGCTGTGACAGCAGTCTTAAGACATATCCTGTCAATATTATTACATGGTGAAATCTTAAACTGGCTATGCTTTAACAAGATGCAACATAAAGAGCAGGGAAAAGACACACACAGGTAAAAAGTAATAACAATAATTATTGATAATATTAGAATAAAAACTTACAACAATATAATAACAAGGGTTAAAATTCTTTATATTAAATTTAAAACTAGGTAATTAGAAAAAACAGAAAACAGGTGGAAAATATTCAATAAATCGGGACCTGACTGACAGTGTTTATATATTCATTGACCAATCCCTTAAAAAGTTATATTTAATTTGTTGTTAGTTAACTTGTTACAGTTCCCTTACCCGTATCCGTTATTCCCCGTATCAGCGATACCCTAGATCTTTTTGTATAAAACAGTGTACTAGCTATCCATGTCCGTGAAGAACAAATTTTTCCTTCCTACTCACGGACACGTATGAGTTCACTGTTTTAGGTACTGTTTTATACCAAATGATCTAGGGTATCACGGGTATGGAGAATAACAGACACGGGTGAAGAAAAAAGGACAGGTGAAGTTCTTACATAAGACTCTTTTAAATTTTGAGTGATCTGGATAAGCACCTGGATAGAATAAAATCTAAGCTGCGAATTGTCCCAGTTACTTACTAGTAGACATTTAAAATAAATCATAATGCCTTGGCAGAGGTATGCAGAGGTTCTTGTTTCACTTGTGAGGGTAAATTTTCAAATACTACAATTACTGGGACAAAAAATATGAGTCACGAACATCTAAGGAAACTACTTTCGTCTGGAATATATTCACAATACCTTTTTGTTATTAAACTGAGTGAGTAAATACAGTACACAATTCTGATGTGCGGAATTGTTTATCATAACAGTGGCTCATATTATCGAATATCTGTAAAAAAAACGTGTAATTTTGCTACTGCTTCACTTTCAAATAAAACTTTTTAAAATAGAAATCATATATTCACAATACATACCGATTGGTAGCACAATTCGACTCCCCTATTTGCCAAATTCCAATAATGTTTATGCTACACCAAAAACCAAGTGTCAAAAATGGCCTCTGCTTCCCTTGATACTGTTGCTATGAACTAAATCTGTAAATCGATTGGCTGAGAAATCCGGAAATACTGAAAATCATGTGACCACAATTTGCGATCAGGTGATCGTCCGTACAAGCTGTTTTGGAGCAATGAAGTGACACGAAGAGGTTTATGAGGATATATTTTGATAAAAACTCGAACTTACCACTTTGACGTCCTACAAATTCTTCTTTCAAGGATACTAAAATATAATCTAGCAATGGATAAATCACACGACACTTTCCAGAGTCCTTTTATGAGGCCGTCTGCTGCACAAATGGCGGCATCCCCACGTTTATTGCCAAGTCAGAAGAGCTTAAAAGGGATTATTGCAGGTAATGCCATTGGAAATAGTAATACTTCTTTTATGGCTAACTTCGTCCAGGCGTGTTTGGTTCAGAATTTCATTGTTTGATGCTTGTTCTATTGTTTATACTGAGTGATACCTGAGTTAATTATTGTCTTCCAATTATGAAATGGCCCAACTTACATCCCTTTTTGACCGTTAAGGGACATGTACAGATTTGCAATACTCTTTGAGGATCATAATGAACTTGTTTTCTTAAAGTCTGTGATACAAATGTGGATTGCACCTTATTACATGCTCTAAGAGTGTTAAATTATGATTTATTTTGCATATGTAGTTCTGTTTACATATATATATTTAATTTACTGTTTTGTACATCTTTAAACATCAATGTATAGTTATGTTTACTTTCTGTCAATTCCAATCTTATAGCCACATATTTATTTGAGAAAAGTAAATTGTTGATAAAACAATTACAATAGAAAAATAGCAGGTAATGGACATTGGCTTGCATTATTCTTAACGTCATAGGCTATCAAGATGATCTATATAAAGATATATAAGATTCACAGATTTCACTCTTTAAGTATGCTAAAAAAGACTTGGCCAAGCACTTAATAATTGCAACTGGTGTATGTCAGATACTGCATACTTTAAACCCAGAATAGATAAAAAGGTGATATTTTTAGGCATCTAGTGGGTGAACAATATATTTAAAATTTTATGTTTGTTGCATAATTTGAAAGCTATGGACACCAGTATATTTCTATTCATTACCAATCTAGTCAATTGAAATAACAGCTGTTTGATGATGATTAAAACAGTTTTACATGAGGTGAGTTAGAATAACCCTCATTTGTGGACATGTAAGAAATGTTAGTCATGCAGGATGACTGAACAAAACTTTTTTTCTCAAATATTTTTCCCACAGAGTAAAATAATAAACGTATAACAGTATTTTACTCAGAACAAAAAAAAAAAAAAAAAAAAAAAAAAAACTGTTAGATTTAAACATTTTCAAAGTAGGATTACAATATACATATAAGAAAGAAAAAGACAAAACCAATATCTGTTTCTTTTCTTTTCATTTTAAATTTTCTGTTCATACACAACTTAAAGACAGGACAAGCCCATAGCTCTGGTTTAGGCTGCTGTGATTGGTTTGACAGTTGACAGCTTATTATTTGGTTAAATACCTTTAAATAAGGGTTCCCATGCCAACCAATTTTGTTAGTATCTTTCTTATTAGTTCTTACACCATGAGAGGTGTGAACTGCTCAGTATAACTAGTGTGAAATTTCTGTTGAACAGTATAGTTACGGCACACTGCATTATATACAAAAACACATATAATTATATAATTAACAAATTCATTTGTTCATAATTTCTATCTTTCTGAAGATAACCAAATATACCTTGCTGTAAAACAAATGTAAAAGAAACAGCTTAAGTTTTTATTCTTGTCAAATATTTTCCTGTTAAAGTGCAAAAAGACTGTTTTGTGATTATTTCAAGATTAACTTACAGTGGATTTTGTGAAAAAGACACAGAGTCCAAACATTAATAGTCTTACAAGGTAATATCTGTATTTAGAAAAAAACAAAGCCATGTTATATTGGATAGAACTTTGTAATAATCATTAATCAGACATACTTGTTTTTTTTTCTTGTTATATGACAAGACGAGGGTTGTTCTCTACTGCTCTTCAAACATTTTTCATTCATGTACTGATAAGCAGATTGGTACAGTACTGGATTTATTGTATTTGACATTTGAGCACTTGAACGGATGGAGACACCAAGGTTTAAAAGTACCTGCCAGTGGGAGGTTGGGATATACTATTTTAGATTCAAATGAGCACAGAGCTTTTAAACAATGCATTTTGCATCTTACAAATTATCTCACAGATAAGAATAACTTGTGAGGAACTATACACAATGTAGCTAGATTTTTGCAAGTGGGTCTAAATTTTGATATGCTAAAGTAGGCAGTTTCTGACAAAATGTAAGGAGGATGTAATCCAAATCAGAAATATTTTGCAGCAATTATATTCATAAAATTTGCACACTGATACAACTTTAAATGTTATGTACAGATAGAAATATTGATTTAAATTATATCTGTAAAATAAGTAAACTAGTTTTTAACTTCTTAACAATAAATTAATTTACATGTTTAGAAGGGTGGAATTTGCAAAAATATATTTTATATCCCAAAGTACATCTGTACGAAACATTAGACAAAATTAAAAAAAGAATAAACATGTGATGATCACTTCATTCCTTGCTAGGATGATCACATTTTTATTTGTGCAGATTGAAAAAAACTGCAAAACTGCATATAGTAGTAACTTTATTTTATTCGTCCATATGAAACTTGTTTACATATTGCACGAGGTGGGTCATATTAGAATTTAGAATTTCCTTATTTGTATAAGAGTCCAAAGAATTGGAGGTATATTTACCATGAAAAAATATAGAATGCGATGTAAGGTTGGAGGTGTGTTCTGAGTTTATGAAATGCTGCAATTTGATTGGATCTCACACTTTGTAAATGTTATACTGTGGTATTGATTTCTTCATTTATAAGGAAACAAGGCAGAGACTTTGTGTAATGTGTAGTAAACATTGAATATAGCCATGGTTCTTTAAAAACAGTGCACTGTAATTTGGACTACAAAGTTCAGTAACAAAACATAACTGATAAGTGCATTAAACGCATTTAAGGAAAGACATTCTGTAAAAATCATAATTCTGTTTTTAAAAACATAGACTGCACTGCTTTCTTTTAAAACTCCATTTTATGTATGTTGTATATTTTTCTTTTCATGTTTAATTAAACCACAATACTAACAGAAAGATCCAGAGTTAATCTTGTACAATGTATTAATTTAGACAGATGACATATTTTTATAGCATATATTGCCAAAATTTTGCAGTCCCATTACACCTATGTGATCTCACTGAAAAAATATTAATAGTCCATATTTTTTTATAAATACAGCTATTCTATCAAATTATACCAAGAGTTTAAGACAAAACTCTGGTTCAGTGATGCTACTGCAAGCCAAAATGTCTTGATAAGATTCCATCAGCTGTAAGTTTATTGACACGAGAACAAAGTGGGAATATTCAGTCTCAATCAATAATCTGGTCAGCATTATCTTGTGTAACTTCAGTGAAACCTTAAGCTGAGAATTTAAGTAAAATATAATTTTTAACAGTGTTCCCAAATAACCAAAGGCAGAATAAAGAACATACTTACCTTTTGAGAAATAATGTTAAAACCACCAGACACTCATGATACAGGAAATTTTGTTTATGAAATTAAGTAACTGCCAGAGGAGAATCTTGGAAATCTATCAAGGAATAAAATTCCCTTTAGAGGGATGGTGAAAAAGAGTTTGTCACAGAATCAATTGATTTGAAGGGGCAGAGATGTTCTTGTCGGCTTAAGCTGGGGATCAAAATTGGCTTGCAAACAGTTGTGCTTCTGTGCTACCTTAAAATAGCTTCTTAAAACCCAAGCTGACTATTGATATTTTTTCATATCTAAGACTAACTGGAGATATAATTATCTGTTATCTTACTTTAATATAATGAAACATTACAGGAAAAAGAGAGCTGTCTGTCTGAGCTCTGTCTGATCTTGGACACTAAGTTTTAGAATTTCATCTACAATGTAAACGTGTTTGGATGTGGTATATATAACTATGTAGATTTTTTTTGCGAGACAAAACTTTCACTCACTTGGGTTATTTTAGAATTTCAAAGAAATTCACTTTAATTAATTTTCATTAAAGGTCAGTCTCGACTCTCAAGAGACAAAAACAGATTTCAAATTTTATCAGAGATAATTTTCACTATCTAAGGTCACAGGTCAAATAACTAAAATTAATGCTTGCTAAAATTTTCCTCATATTTTTATCCTGGCTGAAGTCCACTTTTGGAGCCACAAAGGGTTTAGTTCAGTTTTCTAAAGTTAATGCTAATAGAAGGCAGAAATCACTGCTCTAGTTGTTTAATTTCCCACCAAGAATCAAACCATATGCCATGTAGCATATTATGAATCATGTGTTTTCAAATACATGTATATTGCAACCTGTCAATGACAAAATGATCTAGGAACAAATAATTATGAGTTAACACCAAGTAAAATGCCCATTTTGACCAATGGTCAATATCCAGTGGATCCTTTACACAGTGTTAGAATAATGCAATAAAAAAAAACAGAAAAAAAAATTACCATAATTCAATGAAGTCCCTACAGCATAGTGTCGCGATTAAAATGCTATTTCAGTATTGATATGAAACTCTCATTTGACTTTGCATAGGACAAGACTGCTGTTCAAGTTGTCAAATAAATTAAAAATGATCCAAGTAAGGGTCTTAGAATAAGTCTGCCAATATGTGAATACTTATGACCAGTTTAAGAAGTAGATATGAAATACAAGTTTATACAACATGGGCAAAATTCTACCTCTTGATGTGATTGATACAGTATTGAAACTCTGATGTTGTCACTCTTTTTATATAGATATTGAAATCCAAGAAGCTGTGTTGATCAATATTAAAATATTGAACTATGATCCCTTTCCTTCTGCTCAATTAGCTATAGACCCAGTTATTTGTAATCTTACCATGATATGCAGTTGAAGGATTGTGGCTAATGAAAAGGAACTGGGTTAAGGTAGTAGACATAACATTCTAGATGTAAGCAAGTGCACGGAAAAGTGCCTACAGAGAAAAGTGCATGGATAAAGTGCCCTCAGAAGTGATCTTTGATCACCAGAAATGACTGGGTGGAAATATTCCCACCAGTTCACATCAGATATCAAAGCAGTCAAAGTTGGGGTTCTGCATCTATTTTGACATTTAAGGTAATATCAAAACAGGTCTTCAGTGGAGGTTGAACCTATCATAATGGAGTTGAGATTCAAGTAAATAACCTGTGCCCAATCTGTAAACCTAAATATGTTCAGAGTATTTGTAAATGTTATTTTGTGTAACTCAGGAACTTCAGGTTGGGTCAGGCCATTTCTAACTCGTGATTCTTCTATACGTGTGGCCAATGCTCTTGTCATTAGTTGGCTGAATTACCGTATTTCACTTTCAAGGAGTCTGTTTAATCTACATGAATTAATTTACGACACATTCAAAATTATAGTACAGCTAGAAAATGTATAACACCAGTCGATAGACAAGTGTAACTCTTATTCTTAAGAAACTGCATTGTCTGCCTGTTGAACAGAGTTCATCTGACTTCAGTGTTTAAAACAGCCACACTTGTTGACAAATTTCCTCACATGGTTTTTCTAAGTATTTTGATCCATATCTTTATTATTACACCAGTTCTAACAGTAATAGGCACATACAGAGTGCTGGTAACTTCATTGTACCAATGTTTCATCCATCCACTCAAAAGTCTGTCAAACAATTTGGTTATAGCTTTGCTTTTGATGCTCCCACTGATTGGAATGCTCTTCCTGATGAGAGTTGTGTGCCCCCCTCTATTGCCTCTTTCAGAAAGAAATTTAAAATCCTACCCCGCTTTAAGACGCTTTTTGGAATTCTCTGTACAATAATGGTCGTTTTTATGTACATGTAGCACATTTTTAGACGGATTCACTATCTTATATATTAATTTCATCTTACTTTCTTATTCTTTGCCTGTTTTATGTATATATTCCCCCAATTCACTGCTGTATCAACTTCTATATAAAAGCGGGTATTATCGCCCATTTGCCGGGAATTACCGTAGTAATTTGATCTATAATTCCCCTATTTCAAGTACTGGGTATTATTTATAATCTAATTTGTGTCTTGTAAGTTCACTTTAAGTTTATTTCCAATCAGTATATAGACATTTTCCTGTTGGTGTCTGGTGGTGTTGTCTTTTAGCTTAAGGTGAGGCTGTAGTGTGGGGTGTTAGGGTGCCTGTGAGTCGCCCACAGGACGAAGAGTTGTGACTTTTAGGTGTAGGGTTATATTATTGAGGCTCCCCACTGTTGAGCTTAGACTAGGGGCTCTTACTGATGTACAACCCCACCAGTCATGTTCAGCCCTCGGTTACTCCTCTTCATGGCACTGTTTGCAGTGGCACTGGCCCACAGACATGATTGGTTCAGCACCAGAGCATCTTACACATCATGTCCTCCTTTGACACGGGTTGCGAAAAATTTATCATATTTGTGTTCCTGCCGAAAATTTCCGACCATGGTTAATGGAAGAGGGCTCATGTTGTTACTGTTACTGGGTGGAGATGTATCCCTCAACCCTGGTCCGTTTACACTCGGTGTTTTGAATGCCAGATCCGTAAGGAACAAGGGTCCTCTCCTTGCCGACATGGTGGCTTCATACGACCTTGATCTTCTATGCCTCACGGAAACACACATACGTCCATTTGACTCTGACAGCTTCTTACGGTCTATAACTCCTCCCGATTTTAACTTTCCTCACAAGCCTCGTCCCTCAGGTATTGGTGGTGGTGTGGGTTTTTTCATCAGATCCTCCTACAGACCCCATATAATTGAAACTCCTTGTTATCAGTCATTTGAAAATATAGTGGTGTCAATCGGGCTTCATGGCCATTCAGTGTTGCTTGCCTGCATCTATCGCCCTCCAGGATCATGTACCTGTAATTTTCTGGAAGAATTCATGTCATTTGTTGGTTACCTTTCATCCATTAATTCTTCATATTACATTTGTGGCGACTTCAACATTCATGTTGATGTTCCAGTTGGTGACGGTCAGAAATTCACTACCTTTCTTGATTCATGTGACCTCAAACAGTTAGTCAATAAACCTACTCATCTACATGGTCACATATTGGACCTGATTTTTTCTCCCTGTGATCAGGACACCATTGCTGATGTTAAAATTTGTGACTTTGTTTCCGATCACGCATTAGTCAAATGTTCAGTTGCCTTCCCTTGTCAAGTGTCTCATACTCCAAATGTAGTTCAATATAGAAGGTTCCACCGTATCAATATGTCTGACTTCCGCTCAGATCTCAAAAATACGTCCTTCGTCAAGTCTCCAGCTGATGCTGTTGTCGATCTGTATGATCAATATGTACATGATTTGAGTGATGTTCTGGATAGGCATGCACCTCTTATATCTAAATTGACGAAAAAGGAGTCCGCCGATTGGATGTCTGATGATTATCGACGTGCAAAGTCCCTTAGGCGCCAATTTGAGAGAACCTGGCGTAGGGCTAAAAGTACACTTAACAGGAGTAGGCTTCGTCGCCAGATTGCTCGGTGCAATGCACTTGTAAATAAAGATAAATCAGACTACTATAGCAAACTGATCTCAGACAATAGTCATGACTCTCGAAAACTTTGGCGTGAGCTCCATAAGACCCTGAACAGGGTTTCTGATGCCACACTTCCATCTCATGAGTCCGAAAAGTCATTGGCTGACCAGTTTGCCTCCTTCTTCACCAACAAAATCAAGAAGATTAGAGATAATTTTGCTTCTTCTGGCACTGAATATGATGTTAACCCTCCTTCAGATCCTCCCCAAATTACTGTCTTTAGGCAAGTTTCTGAAGATGCTGTTGATAAAATAATTAAAGCATCACCAACAAAATCATGCCTGTTGGACCCTCTGCCGACATTCCTGATTAAGGAATGCATTGATATATTGCTACCATCCCTTACAAAGCTGGTCAACTGCTCACTCATGGAGGGATGCGTTCCTGATGCCTTCAAATCTGCTGTGGTCACTCCACTTATTAAAAAGCCAAATCTTCCCTCAAATGACCTTAAGAATTATCGCCCTGTATCAGGTCTCAGTTTTATATCTAAATTGGTAGAACGTGTGGTTGCTAAGCAGCTGTTAGAACATATTAATGCCAATAACTTAGACAACCCGTACCAGTCGGCATATAAGGCGGGCCATTCAACTGAGACTGCTCTTCTCTACATAAAAAATGAGGTTCACTTATCATTGTCAAGAGGTGAATCCACTGCCTTGGTATTGCTTGACTTGTCTGCTGCCTTCGACACCATTGATCACTCTACTCTTCTGGGTTGCCTCCAAAACTGGTTTGGGGTCAGTGGCTCCGTTCTGAAATGGTTCACATCCTACCTAATGGACCGTTACCAATCAGTAAAAATTGGTTCTACTTTGTCAGATGTTTGTAAACTCCTATTTGGTGTTCCCCAAGGTTCTGTCCTGGGTCCTTTGTTGTTCTCATTGTACACTACCCCCCTCAGTTCCATTATCAGTAAACATAATGGAATAAAGTTTCATTTCTATGCAGATGATAGCCAACTTTATATACATTTATCCCAGAAGAATGCATCTGCTGCCTTTGAAAAGCTAAATAAGTGCCTAAATGATGTTAAAGAGTGGACGACAACTAGTAAGCTCAAACTGAATCCTGATAAGACTGAGTTTATCATCTTTGGTTCGAAGAGACAAAGGGATAAGTTGAAAGCATGTTTTCCAATTGATATCCTGGGCAACTCACTCTGCCCTGCAGATTCAGTAAAAAATCTGGGTGTGTGGCTTGATTCAGATTTCTCTTTGTCCAAGCATGTTCAGAATGTCTGCAAAAGTTGTTTTGTTAAACTCCGTGACTTCAGACATGTCAGGCGGTTTCTTACTCATGATGTTTCTGTGCTTGTAGCCAACACTCTTGTTAGTAGTCGGTTGGATTACTGCAACTCACTTTTCAGGAGCCTGTCCAAGTTCAATCTACGCAAATTACAGTGCATCCAAAATAGTGCAGCTAGAATTGTATCAAACACCAGTCGATACACCAGCATAACTCCTGTGCTAAAGAAACTGCATTGGCTTCCTGTTGAACAGCGCATTGTGTTCAAGACAGTCACACTTGTTTATAAGTATCTTCACACAGGTTTTCCCAGGTATTTTTCACCACATCTTTCTTCCTACAGCAGTTCTTATAGTACCAGGCGCAGTGAAAGTGGTGGTAATTTCCTAGTTATTCCAAAGTTCTGCCCCTCTGTTCATAAATCTGTCAAACAGTTTGGTAATAGTTTTGCGTTTGATGCTCCTACTGTGTGGAATACTCTCCCTGATGTGATTCGTGCCTCTCCATCCCTGGCCTCCTTCAGAAAACAGCTTAAAACCTACCTGTACACCAAAGCATATCCACCCTAGCCTGAATCATCCTCCTGGCGTTCTCCGTGGTGTTCGACCCCTGTTATGTCCCTGGACACAGAATTTTGTTGACTGCTTTTTGTTTTGTTGCGCCTTAGAGTCCTCTTGTTTGGGGAGATTAAGCGCTATAAAAGTCCAATTAGAATTAGAATTACCCCTACATCAAGGCATACTCATCTTACTCTCTATGTTGCCAGGCATTCTACATGGTGCTTGACCCTTTTCTGTCCCTGGATGCTGAAACCGATTGACCGCTTTTCTGCTGTTGCACCTTAGAGTCCTATAAAAGAGGGAAGATTATATACTATAAAAGCCAAATTAGAATTAAAATGCATATTTTAATCAAACAATTAGAATTGCACCAGTAGGGCCTCTCAGGCCTTCCAATTAACAGTGCAACAACTTGGTAATATTTAAATAAGGATAATTTGTAATTGTAATGTATCTTTTATTATCTCCCGCCCGGCTCGCCGGAGGGAGATTATAATTTGCACCATGTGCGTGTGTACGTGCGTGCGTGCGTCACACAGTTTTCTCTGAAACTACTACAGTTACACATTTTTGGTAAATCACAAGTCCTAATGAATTTTTTTGCTCTTCAATATTTTTGGGGTTTGGTGAACTTTGGCCTACTTTTGAGTAATGGCTATTTTAGCTAATATAATTATATGGCTTATAACTCTGAAACTATTGCATTTACAGTATTTTGTTCTAATATGTTGTTCAGCTACTTTCTTCACAGCTATAGCATGGTCAGTAGTTTGGAAGTGTATCTCCATAGCTAAGTGAGTAATAGCTACTTTGTCAATTTTTAATTATAACCATAATGAGTAAATGGCTTATATCTTCATAAGTATTGCAGCTACACAATTTTGTTCCAATATGTTGTTCAGCTACTTTCTCCACAGCTACAACATGGTCAGTAGTTTGCAAGTGTATCTCCATAGCTAAGTGAGTAATAGCTACTTTTTCAATTTTTAATGATAACCATAATGAGTAAATGGCTTATATCTTCAAAAGTATTGCAGCTACACAATTTTGTTCCAATATGTTGTTCGGCTACTTTCTCCTCTGCTACAACATGGTCAGTAGTTTGGAAGTGTATCTCCGTAGCTAAGTGAGTAATAGCTACTTTTTCAGTTTTTAATGATAACCATAATGAGTAAATGGCTTATATCTTCAGAAGTATTGCAGCTACACAATTTTGTTCCAATATGTTGTTCAGCTACTTTCTCCACTGCTACAACATGGCCAGTGGTTTGGAAGTGTATCTCTATAGCTAAGTGAGTAATAGCTACTTTTTCAATTTTTAATGATAACCATAATGAGTAAATTGCTTATATCTTCAAAAGTATTGCAGCTACACAATTTCTCTCAAATATGTTGTTCATGTACTTTTTTGTGAACTGTAACATATTTAAGTTTCACAACTGTTGCTCAATGTACAAGTGAGTAATGGCTACTTTATTGCTACTTTTAGTGAAAATGTGAAAAATCAGAAATATCTCTCAAACTGTAAGATATAGAGCAATTTCGAGCAAATTTTTGACCCACAGGGTAGTACTAGAGTATCCTATTGCTAAGGGGGAAAAAGTTTGGTGAACTTTGGCCTACTTTTGAGTGAGTAATAGCGCTTTTACCTAATATAATTATATGACTTATAACTGTCAATGAGTAAATGGCTTATATCTTCAAAAGTATTGCAGCTACACAATTTTGTTCCAATATGATGTTCAGCTACTTTCTCCACAGCTACAACATGGTCAGTAATTTGGAAGTGTATCTCCATAGCTAAGTGAGTAATAGCTACTTTTTCAATTTTTAATGATAACCATAATGAGTAAATGGCTTATATCTTCAAAAGTATTGCAGCTACACAATTTCTCTCAAATATGTTGTTCATGTACTTTTTTGTGAACTGTAACATATTTAAGTTTCACAACTGTTGCTCGATGTACAAGTGAGTAATGGCTACTTTATTGCTACTTTTAGTGAAAATGTGAAAAATCAGAAATATTTCTCAAACTGTAAGAGATAGAGAAATTTCGAGCAAATTTTTGAACCACAGGGTAGTACTAGAGTATCCTATGCTAAGGGGAAAATGGTTTGGTGAACTTTGGCCTACTTACTCACCTCCTCAAAATGAGTAAATGCGAATTATCTCTAAAAGTATTGCAGGTAGCCAATTTTTCTCAAATAACTCATTCACCTACTTTTGGGAGAGCTTTCACTTGGTTAAGTTTCAGACGCGTAGCTAGTTACTCACCTACTCAAAATGAGTAAATGCTAATTATGTCTAAAAGTATTGCAGATAGCCAATTTTTCTCAAATAACTCATTCATATACTTTTGGAAGAGCTTTCACTTAGTGAGCTTTCAGACCCCTAGCTAATTACTCACCTACTCAAAATGAGTAAATGCGAATTATCTCTAAAAGTATAGAAGATAGCCAATTTTTCTCAAATAACTCATTCACCTACTTTTGCGAGAGCTTTCACTTGGTGAAGTGTCAGACCTGTAGCTAATTTCTCACCTACTCAAAATGAGTAAATGCTAAATATCTCGAAAAGTATTGCAGATAGCCAATTTTTCTCAAATAACTCATTCATTTACTTTTGGAAGAGCTTTCACATGGTGAAGTTTCAGACCCATAGCTAATTACTCGCCTATTCAAAATGAGTAAATGCGAATTATCTCTAAAAGTATTGCAGATAGCCAATTTTTCTCAAATAACTCATTCATCTACTTTTGGAAGAGCTTTCACATGGTGAAGTTTCAGACCCATAGCTAATTACTCACCTACTCAAAATGAGTAAATGCGAATTCTCTCTAAAAGTATTGCAGATAGCCAATTTTTCTCAAATAACTCATTCACCTACTTTTGGGAGAGCTTTCACTTGGTGAAGTTTCACGCCCGTAGCTAATTATTCACCTACTCAAAATGAGTAAATGCTAATTATCTCTAAAAGTATTGCAGATAGCCAATTTTTCTCAAATAACTCATTCATCTACTTTTGGAAGAGCTTTCACATGGTGAAGTTTCAGACCCATAGCTAATTACTCACCTACTCAAAATGAGTAAATGCGAATTCTCTCTAAAAGTATTGCAGATAGTCAATTTTTCTCAAATAACTCATTCACCTACTTTTGGAAGAGCTTTCACTTGGTGAAGTTTCAGACCCGTAGCTAATTACTCACCTACTCAAAATGAGTAAATGTTAATTATCTCTAAATGTATTGCGGATAGCCAATTTTTCTCAAATAACTCATTCATCTACTTTTGGGAGAGCTTTCACTTGGTGAAGTGTCAGACCTGTAGCTAATTTCTCAATTACTCAAAATGAGTAAATGCTAAATATCTCTAAAAGTATTGCAGATAGCCAATTTTTCTCAAATAACTCATTCATTTACTTTTGGAAGAGCTTTCACATGGTGAAGTTTCAGACCCATAGCTAATTACTCGCCTACTCAAAATGAGTAAATGCGAATTATCTCTAAAAGTATTGCAGATAGCCAATTTTTCTCAAATAACTCATTCACCTACTTTTGGAAGAGCTTTCACTTGGTGAAGTTTCAGACCCGTAGCTAATTACTCACCTACTCAAAATGAGTAAATGTTAATTATCTCTAAATGTATTGCGGATAGCCAATTTTTCTCAAATAACTCATTCATCTACTTTTGGGAGAGCTTTCACTTGGTGAAGTGTCAGACCTGTAGCTAATTTCTCAATTACTCAAAATGAGTAAATAATAAATATCTCTAAAAGTATTGCAGATAGCCAATTTTTCTCAAATAACTCATTCATTTACTTTTGGAAGAGCTTTCACATGGTGAAGTTTCAGACCCATAGCTAATTACTCGCCTACTCAAAATGAGTAAATGCGAATTATCTCTAAAAGTATTGCAGATAGCCAATTTTTCTCAAATAACTCATTCATCTACTTTTGGAAGAGCTTTTCACATGGTGAAGTTTCAGACCCATAGCTAATTACTCACCTACTCAAAATGAGTAAATGCGAATTCTCTCTAAAATTATTGCAGATAGCCAATTTTTCTCAAATAACTCATTCACCTACTTTTGGGAGAGCTTTCATTTGGTGAAGTTTCAGACCCGTAGCTAATTACTCACCTACTCAAAATGAGTAAATGCGAATTATCTCTAAAAGTATTGCAGATAGCCAATTTTTCTCAAATAACTCATTCATCTACTTTTGGGAGAGCTTTCACTTGGTGAAGTTTCAGACCCGTAGGTAATTACTCACCTACTCAAAATGAGTAAATGTGAATTATCTCTAAAAGAATTGCAGATACCCAATTTTTCTCAAATAAGTCATTCATCTACTTCTGGGAGAGCTTTCACTTGGTGAAGTTTCACGCCCGTAGCTAATTACTCACCTACTCAAAATGAGTAAATGCAAATTATCTCTAAAAGTATTGCAGATAGCCAATTTTTCTCAAATAACTCATTCATCTACTTTTGGAAGAGCTTTCACATGGTGAAGTTTCAGACCCATAGCTAATTTCTCACCTACTCAAAATGAGTAAATACTAATTATCTCTAAAAGTATTGCAGATAGCCAATTTTTCTCAAATAACTCATTCATCTACTTTTGGAAGAGCTTTCACATTGTGAAGTTTAAGACCCATAGCTACTTACTCGCTTACTCAAAATGAGTAAATGCAAATTCTCTCTAAAAGTATTGCAGATAGCCAATTTTTCTCAAATAACTCATTCATCTACTTTTGGAAGAGCTTTCACATGGCAAAGTTTCAGACCCATAGGTAATAACTCACCTACTCAAAATGAGTAACTGCGAATTATCTCTAAGAGTATTGCATATAGCCAATTTTTCTCAAATAACTCATTCACCTACTTTTGGGAGAGCTTTCACATGGTGAAGTTTCAGACCTGTAGCTAATTACTCACCTACTCAAAATGAGTAACTGCGAATTATCTCTAAAAGTATTGCAGATACCCAATTTTGCTGAAATAACTCATTCATGTACTTTTAGGAGAGCTTTCAGTTGGTGAAGTTTCAGACCTGTAGCTAATTACTCACCTACTCAAAATGAGTAAATGCGAATTATCTCTGAAAGTATTGCAGATAGTCAATTTTTCTCAAATAACTCATTCATCTACTTTTGGAAGAGCTGTCACATGGTGAAGTTTCAGACCCATAGCTAATTACTCACCTACTCAAAATGAGTAAATGAGAATTATCTCTAAAAGTATTGCAGATAGCCAATTTTTCTCAAATAACTCATTCATCTACTTTTGAAAGAGCTTTCACATGGTGAAGTTTCAGACCCGTAGGTAATTACTCACCTACTCAAAATGAGTAAATGCTAATTATCTCTAAAAGTATTGTGGGTACCCAATTTTTCTCAAATAACTCATTCATCTACTTTTGGAAGAGCTTTCACATGGTGAAGTTCCAAACCTGTAGGTAATTACTCACCTATTCAAAATGAGTAAATGCGAATTCTCTCTAAAAGTATTGCAGATAGCCAGTATTTTTCAAATAACTCACTTCACCTATATTTTGGGAGAACTGTCAAAATTAGTGAATTTTCAGATCCATATCTAATTACTCACCTACTCAAAATGAGTAATTGCCTATTATCACTAAAAGTATTGCAGATAGCCAGTATTTCTCAAATAACTCATTCACCTACATTTTGGAGATATTTCACATGCTAAAGTTTTTTTATGAATTATTAAAATAATTTTTAACGCATTAAAATTAATGAAATCATGCACTAAGTCGATTATAACTTATTGTATTTAGAGCATTTTGTTAAAATATGTTATTCACCTACTTTTTCCCACAGCAACAACATGGTGAGTAACTTGGGTGTCTATCTCAATAGATAAGTGAGTAATAGCTACTTTTGGATTTTTCACTAACTTCCATCATGAGTGAAATCACTTGTAACTTGAAAACTATTGCATTTAGACCTTCAGGGTAGTACAAAAGTGTCCTATGCAAAGGGGTAAGATTTCAATTTTCGCCACTTTTGGCGGCCATCTTGGATCTTTGCGGAAAACGGAAAAGTGTGAATATCTCTAAAACCGTAAGAGATAGAGCGATTTCAAGCGAATTTTTGACCAGAAGGGTAGCACAAGAGTGTCCTGTGCAAAGGGGAAAAATATCGATTTTCGCCACTTTTGGCGGCCATTTTGGATTTTTGCGGAAAATAGAAAAGTGTCAATATCTCGAAAACCGTAAGAGATAGAGCGATTTCGAGCAAATTTTTGACCTCCAGGGTGGTACAAGAGTCTCCTGTGCAAAGGGGGAAAATTTCAATTTTCGCCACTTTTGGCGGCCATCTTAGATTTTTGCGGAAAATGAAAAAGTGTCAATATCTCGAAAACCGTAAGAGATCGAGCGATTTCGAGCGAATTTTTGACCCGCAGGGTGATACAAGAGTGTCCTGTCCAAAGGGGAAAAATTTCATTTTTCGCCACTTTCGGTGGCCATCTTGGATTTTTGCTGAAAATGGAAAAGTGTCAATATCTCGAAAAGCGTAACAGATAGAGCGATTTCAAGCGAATTTTCGACCTGCAGGATGGTACAACAGTGTCCTATTCAAAGGGGAAAAATTTCAATGTAGTATTTCTTCCCCTGCGGTACTCGGCGGGAGATACATACCGCGGCAGTGGTCTTGTTGGATGAAATTCAGTCACATAAAGTGATATAGTCAAATGAATTTAAGTATAACTTTTACAAATAGAATTCTAACATTATAATTATAAATTAATCACAGCACCCAAGAACAAGTTTCTGAAGCCAGCAAAAAATGTATTGTTTAGACCAGCATATCCTCCCTCATAGTATATCTCCCCCGGTGGGCACTAATTTGGATCTTGACCTGATACGTCCTTGGACTCTCCCTTTTTGTCCTCGAGCACATTAGAGGATTTACCAATTTTGCGCTATATAAATGTTTCTATTCAATTTTATTCTTCTAATGGGCCCGTGGGGGAACATTTTCTGTTGAAATTTACATTCAGTCTGTAATTTAGATATCTTGGTCAAGTAGAAAAATTTTTACCTCTAGATTTAACTTGATTGAACTGTAACTTCTGTAAGTTCTGTTAATTTCCTTTTCTACTTTGACACTATCAGGAGGGATTACTGGAGGAATTGAGATCTGCATCACATTTCCCACTGAGTATGTGAAGACACAGCTTCAGTTGGATGAGAGGAGTGGTCAGGCTCGACGGTACAAAGGTATCCCAGACGTGGTGAAGATTACAGTGAGGGACCACGGTGTGAGAGGGCTGTACAGAGGACTCAGTGTACTAGTTTATGGGTCCATACCTAAGTCAGCTGTCAGGTAAGGACATTGATTCATTTGAGAAAATCAAAGGTAACATTGTGTTTAAGATATGGCCACATTTATTCAATAACCGAATATTTCATTATCTCATAAATATCTGCCTTGAAACCTCAACACAAGGACACAGGAGGTTTCTTGGTCTTATTGTGACAGATATTTTTATAGTTAGAGGTTTAAGTTCTAGGTGAAAAAGTTTGCTCAAAGGTCACAATTCTGCACTGGAAGCTATAGAACTTTAGCCTAACCACTTTACTAATCAAGGTCACATTTAAAGTTGCACAGGAAAATAAATATAAACACAACATATATTCACAAATTGATAAGATTGGAAAATAATATTTCTGTTGTGTGAAAAATACGAAATTTGCCACACTGTGAAATTTAATGCTCAGGGTCAACCCGTAATAAGAGTTTGATATAATATAATCAAAATTTGTGTCAATTTTCCTGTGGGAAGACTAACTCTTTTTGGGATTATTAGAGTAAGAAAAGTGAAATTCGCCACATGTGGAAATAATAATAAAATAAATGAACTGAGGTAAGATTTGTTGAATGTATAGTAAATGAAGGCTTTTTGAACTGAAAAATACAAAAGTTTTAGACAAAACATTTTTTTTCAAAGAATTAAGTAAGGCTTTTAGAAATGGCGAAATTTAGATATTTGGCCAATTTTAGATTCCTTACTCTAGACCTTTGACTGTCAAAGTCAAACTTTGGGTTATACATCCCATTCAGAATCCAGGGTCATTTTAGGACACCCCTAAGCACTGTCACTTGTAGGAGTCGAATCCACACAGGGGTGACAGCCTGTGATTAGACTTGCCTTAGACTTTCAAACAATAGAGAATAAGTGTTATAAAAGTTAATATTAGATAGAATAAGATTAGATCATAAGATCAGAGGCCATTACATAATTTACAGTCACAGAAATCACAAATGAGTAGAGAATTTCCCACAAGTCAGAGTAAATAGAAAGGGTTTTCCTCACAAGTTAATTTCATATGTATCTGTCATGACGGAACTTCCAATTTGACAAAATTTCAAATTCGGAGCTTCCAGTTGGAAGTTCTGTTGACAGAATATCAAATTCTGTTGACAGAATATCAAATTCTGTTGACAGAATTTCAAATCCTGTCAATATTTCTTGACAAAACTTCCAATCCAATTTCGGACCTCAGAACATTCATGAGCACTGGTGTTTCATTTCTGAATTAGTTTAGCTTCAATTGCACTATTTTATCATGTATTTTTCAGTAGTTTATTACCAATTTCATCAAAGGTTTACCTATTTTCTAATTAGTTACAGAAATTAACTACCTACTAAATTAGTTTAACATTTGATTTATTGATTTGTGACTTAGCTTTGTCATTTTTAGGCGGGTTGCGTGTAACCAGCCCGCCTATTAGATTGATGTGTCCGACGTCCGTCTGTCCGTCCACATTTTTCATTTCCGGACTCTAACTCAAAAACGGTGTGTC
Source organism: Sabellastarte sp. h YS-2021 (assembly GCA_964017235.1). Classification (NCBI taxonomy): domain Eukaryota; kingdom Metazoa; phylum Annelida; class Polychaeta; order Sabellida; family Sabellidae; genus Sabellastarte; species Sabellastarte sp. h YS-2021. The sequence goes on from OZ024933.1 coordinate 53,182,318, forward strand.
CGATCGAATTCAAACTTGACAGGGACATAGATCAACATCATAGCTAGGTTCCTTTTGATATTGGTGAAATTCCGTCCGTTCGTTTGTCCATTTTTCATCCGTTTGTCTGTCCATCCGTCTGTTTGTCCACATTTTCTGTTCCGCACTTTAACTTCAAAACGGTTTGACCAATCGAATTCAAACTTGACAGGGAGATAGATCACCATCATAGCTAGGTTCCTTTCGAAATTGGTGAAATTCCGTCTGTTCGTTTGTCTATTTTTCGTCCGTTTGTCTGTCCATCCATCTGTTTGTCCACATTTTTGTTTCCGGACTCTAACTCGAAAATGGTTTGACCAATCGAATTCAAACTTGACAGGGAGATAGATCACCATCATAGCTAGGTTCCTTTCGAATTGGTGAAATTCCGTCCGTTCGTTTGTCCGTTTCTTGTCCGTTTGTCTGTCCATCCGTCTGTTTATCCACATTTTCGGTTCCGGACTCTAACTCGAAAACGGTTTGTCCAATTGAATTCATACTTGACAGGGACATAGATCACCATCATAGCTAGGTTCCTTTCGAAATTGGTGTAACTCCGTCTGTTTGTTTGTCCGTTTTTCTGTCCATTTGTTCGTTTTTGCTCCGTTTTTCTGTCCATCCATCTGTCCGTCCACATTTTTTTTCCGGACTCTAACTCGAAAACGGTTAGTCCAATCAAATTCAAACTTCACAGGGACATACATCACCATCATAGCTAGGTTCCTGTCGAAATTGGTGAAATTCCGTTCGTTTGTTTGTCCGTTTTCCTGTCCGTTTGTCTGTTTTTTGTCCATTTTTCTGTCCATCCGTCTGTCTGTCCACATTTTTGTTTCTGGACTCTAACTCAAAAATGCTTTGTCCAGTCGAATTCAAACTTGACAGGGAGATGCATCACCATCATAGCTAAGTTGCTAAGTTGGTGTAATTCCGCCCTTTCGTTTGTCCGTTTATAGCATAGATACAATTATGTAACCTCGATTACAAGTTTTACGTTTCTTAGCACGTCTTACACATTCACCTTAACTGGGTAACCTAACATTTCTTTCCTTCTTTTCTAAATGTAATTACAGCAGTTGCTAATCTTATTTCTGCCTGCGCAACCCGCCTTTTGGGGCATCTGTGACCCTCTTGTTATATTTTTATTTCATAAACCACAAAGATTATAAACCTGCTCTGGTTTTCCCTAAAGTACCAAATCACAAAGGTTAATTACCTGCTCTGCTGCTGCAAAAAGAAAGGGATCAAATGTTCTACCAAGTGCCATATCAACCGTATGGCATGTCAACACAAAATATAAACTTTGAATGGCGACAGAACTTCAAATCCATTTAAACAAATCAAATACAAGGATTGGAACTTCTGTCGACAGAATTTAAAATTCTGTCAAATTGGAAGTTCAGTCACGACAACTATATTATATTTCATACTTGCCTCCTTCAGGTCAAGGCTGAAGTCTTACCTCTTTCGAAAAGCATATCCACCCTAATTTTTCATTCTTCTCCTGCTCTCTCCGCGGTGTTGACCCTTGCAATGTTTCTGGTTTATGAATATTGAATGATGTTTTTTGATGTGATGCGCCTTAGAGTCTGTCCTTTGACAGAGATTAAGCGCTATAAAACTGCTATTAGAATTAGAATATGTGTCAAATTTCTCAATTTTTTTAGCATTCAGGACAGGGGCTTCTTTTGTACCCCTAGCCTAAGTATCTAGCCCAAGGCCTTGTTTGGTTGGAAATCAGGCAGTTACTAACCAAGGCTCATTGGTTCACCTGGCAGAATTTTAACCACCTGGTATAGGTTATTTTTCTTCAGTAAATCTGGCATTGTGGTCAGGCCTGCATATAATGTATTATGAAAATGTCAAAGATAAATAAATTAAAAATACTACATCCTGTTAGAGTGTAAAGACATGTCCTGTTTCCTTTTAAAAACCTTTCACTGGCTTTCAGTATTTTCCCCAGATATTTGTCAGTATTTTGTGACTTTTTTGTCCATACTTTTTGCAACCTGCGTTCTATTTATTAAAATTAATATAGCAGATTACCTTCTATTTATTAAAATTAATATATATTTGCTAAATTATTTAAAGCATATTTAACTCCGTGGAACTCAGTACCACTGAAGATACAAATTGGAAGGAAATTATAGATTTATCATTTATGTTATAATGCTATTCATAGTTGTACGTTTTCAGATTTGGTTCATTTGAAGAGTTTAAGAAGAGAAATATAAATCCTGATGGAACCCTGTCTACAAATAAAAAACTTCTGTGTGGTCTGGGTAAGGGCATGTTGCTTAAAATGAAATTTGCTCTGAAAGAAGTATTATGGAGAAGTTAAATTTGATTTTTCAAACTGTCATATACCTTCTGGATATTATTAAGTTTGTGAGCTGTGTATTGCTATAAGTGGTCCTGTGCCATGATGTGAAATAAATTGTTTTAATATCAAAATGTAAAAGGAAATTATAAAGCTAATTATTTTGTATTAAGTAAGGGTATTGATATAACAGCTAAAAGTAAAAGATAAAAAACATATGTTTTATACACAATTTTTATTATTTTGTTTTTGCACAGTAATTCAGTGTACTTAATGTGTATTAATAAAATCAAAACCTTTTGATAGATTTTGTGATCGGTGTTACATTGCTCTTCACAACCTATAAACCAGATCTTGTACAGCAGATTTCCAATTATGAGGGTACTTATGTTTCAGATCTAAACCAGCAATAAAACAAACTGTAATTTGTACAATGTTGATACTTGGTAGGGACATTGGTTAGGGGATGTAGGTACAAAGTCATGGTGTGACCTTGATTTGACTTTTGATCTAGCTGTAGTGGCCTTGACCTTTAAAATCTTGTGTGGGCTACATCTCAGAAACCAAAAGGAATGTGAAGTTGATACATGGTACGGACGTTAGTTGGGGTGTAGGTCATGTAGGTGTACAACATCATGGTATGGATAGTTCATTGTTTGGGGAGTGCAGGTATGCTAAATCATGATGTTACTTTAACCTTGGCTCTTACAAAGTGTGTTCACCTGCCATATACAGTACATAGTTTTCTTATGACTAAGTGTAAAATATATGGATTGTTGCAACTGATTATTATATGTACTTTTTACCTCACCACACTTAAGGGCTGTCGGGGTATTGTTTTCACCCATGGTGTCCGGATGGGTGGGCGGCGGGAAAAAGTTTGTCTGGGCTGTATCTCAGAAACGGCAAGGTGTAGGAAGTTAATACTTAGTGGGGACATTGGATAAGGGGTGTGGGTGTGCAACGTCATGGTGTGACCTTGATTTGACCTTGTCGTAGTGACTTTGACCTATAAAATCTTGTCCGGGCTATATCTCGGAAACCGTAAGGTGTAGGAAGTTGATGCTTGGTAGGGACATTGGGTTAGGGGTTGTCAGTATGCAACATCATGGTGTGACCGTGATTTGACCTTTGATCTTGTTGCACCTTTGGGTCTGTCTTTTGATGCAGATTAAGCACTGTTAAAGTTTTTCTGGCCTGTATCTTGGAAACCGTAAGGTGTAGGAAGTTGATACTTGGTAAGGAAAATGGTTAGGGGGTGTAGGTGTGCAACGTGATGGTGCGACCTTGATTTGACTGTTGACCTTGCTGTAGTGACCTTGACCTATAAAAACTTGTCCAGGCTATATCTTGGAAACCATAAGGTGTAGGAAGTTGATACTGGGTAGGGATATTAGCTGGGGTGTGTAGATGTACAACGTCATGGTGTGACCCTGATTTGACTTTTGACCTTGCCGTAGTGACCTTGACCTATAATGTCTTGTCTGGGCTATATTTCGCAAACCATAAGGTGTAGGAAGTTGATATTTGGTAGGGACATTGGTCGGGGGTTATATGTATGCAACATCATGGTGTGACCTGGATTTGACCTTTGATCTTGCATATCTGATGCTATTTTATCTCTCATATTTTATCATACAAATGAATATCAAAATGGGAGAAGTCTTAAAGCTTTATAATTTTTAGTTTACTGAAATGTCCTGTTTTGATACTTAATAGTTACATGCAGTTTCTTTCTCTTAGATGTTATTTTCTCTACTTAAACATTAATTGGATACTGACACTGCTCTGAAAGTATCCCAATCTGTGTATTGTTTCACTACTTCTATATCTCATGGTGTTGAAAACTATTTCCCCAGGCTGTGTGGTATGAGCATCTCTGATGCTATTTTAATACTTTATCTTTACATGTTATTAAGTTTTCTCGCTCTCTTGAACATTATTTTCTCTACTTAAAGAATATTTGGAATTTTACATAACCGTTAATGTTTGCTCTGAAAATCCCCTAATCTTTGTAATGTTTCATTTCTTCTATATCGCATGGTGTTAAAAACTCATTCCCTTGGCTGTGGGGTAAGGGTACTTCCAATACTATTTTTTAAACGTATATTCGTAATTATCTCATATTCGAACAGACCCTGAGCATTGTAGTGACACTTGTGGCAGTCGAACCCACATAGAGGTGACAGCCTGTGATTTAATGCCAGACTTGCTAGGCATCTAGGCCACTAAAAACCTCTATAATATTATGCCAACTAATACTTTGTATACTCATAAACTAAGACAATGTTTATAGAAGTTTGATACTTCACTTGATAAGTACCCTGAAAACAAAGTTTGTTTCAAAGTTCATATCACCAACATGGCATAAAAGATATTATTTTCTCCTGACTGTAAAACATAGGTTCTGTTGAGACTATTGCAAAGTTCATTAAAAAAAATATCTATAAGTCATGTGTTATTATTTGTGACATTCTTACAACACTTTATGGTAGTTTACTGAGATTAAAGTTTGCTTATTGGTAGCGATACAAAACGTTGAAACAATTTCAAAGCTCTTATGTCAACACACACGTTTATGTTTTCACTTTTTTTCAGGTGCTGGTATGTCTGAGGCAGTATTTGCTGTGACACCCATGGAAACCGTGAAGGTGAAGTTCATCAATGACCAACAGAGTAAAAACCCCAGATTTAAAGGTTTCTTCCATGGCATCCGGCAGATTATAAGAGAACAAGGTCAGTTAAATCATCTACATGCCTAGTTGTTGAGTTTTTAAATCGTGAAGTATCAACAGTTAATGCCTGCATCACATCAAAGCCCCATCCTGCAACTAAGGCTGCAAACGAGCCCAAAAATGCGCCTCGATTACTCGTTCTGGAAGAATCGACTCGGACTCGGTTATTCACTTGATTATTGCCCACGAAATAAACTGCATCATATTTTGACATATCACGCCTTATAAAATTGTTAAAAGGCACACAACATGAAAGAATTTTGATAATTTATTGAATTTTGGGGAAAATACGCATTTATAATGCAAAATATATCAAATTTAAACCATTTTTATATTGCGACATTTGAGGCGTCTTTGAAATACGCTATATGAAAATGCCGTCTATTAAAACATTGTTACACAAAATATTAAAGTTTGTGAATGCTTAAAATATAAAAAACAGAAATGAAAACACCTTATATTAGTAAAATATATAAATATTTTCATATAATTAGAGAAAAATATTAATTTTGTAGTAGATTTTACGTCTATGTTTAGTTGTTTTCGAATAGTCGGTTCACTTTTCTTGCTTCGAGTACTGAACTGAATCGTTTTGTTTCCGAGTAACCGAAAAATCGTTGCAGCCCTACCTGCAACATCCCAAAGAGACAGAAAATTTTTTAAAAAATCAAAAATTATGTGTCTCTAGTCCAGATTCTCCCCATCCCACCAAACCCCCAAATAAAAGCAATTCTTCCCTTCTATTTTTCTGTCTGAAACTACTCTTCTGTTCAAGCAGATCCATCACGGAAGTAGACAGGATGGGAGGCCCGTCACAGGAGCAACCTTAAAGAAATGGGATGATAACTTAAAATGTGACGTAAATGTAAAAATGTAGAGGAACTTGGAAAGAGGTTTTGTGATGTAGACAGACAGCAAGCAGCTTTTCTCTAAATTTCCCTTACTTTGTTTAAAGTTGGATCTCGTCTTAACTGATAAACTCCTGTTTTCTTTTGTCAGTAACTGTCAGGGTGTCTGGAGGGTAGGGGAAGAGGAATAAAAACATTTTGAATTTTATTACATGTATGTATAATTATCTCAGTATTTGATTAATATTTCTCAAGCTGTTTGTAACCTACTAAAATGTTATATACATCACTAGAAGGGTATAAATAATATGTTCTTGTCTGTATGTTCTAGTGCTATAAAATTGTTTAAAATTTTGGGTTAAATATTTGGTAACTGTACAAGCTAGCAAATTTCGATCTAGTTTGATCATCAAAACAACATATTCAAAATCAGTAAAAATGCAGAAATCAAACATAAACTTGTATCATTTTGTTGAAAATAATGTAAAAATATAAAATCCTTAGATATCCACTTTTTATATCCACTTTGCCATATTTTTAATGAAACGCAAGTTTTATAGATGAGCAAAAATAGGTTTGACTTTCAGACGTTTGAACCGAACTTCGATTTTAGGGCAGTAAATGAGCGAACTATTGAACTGTTACAAACATCATCGCAGCACTAGCATGTTCCCCCTATTTAGGAAAAAACATGGCACATGGCAGATAGCAAAAGGTTGTATTAGCATTAAAACTAATAATCAGACATAATACTTTGGAAAATATATTAAATCTTATCAAAATCTGTGAACATATGAAGCTGTAATTTTTTTTTCACCATATGTTTGTTTTATTCTGTGTTTAATACAAAACTGAAGGGGCCACGGTGAGGCGGGGTTCGGTTCCCGGCACAGCCTCAAGTGGGAAAGCTGGTAGTTGCTTGCTATTGGTTTACAGTACAGAACCCTGACGAACTGTATGTACTGGTTTCCTCTGCCCTTCCAACTACCCATCGTGATATGACATGTACAGTGTTGAAAGCGATGCAAAACCCCAAATAAAGTAAAGTAAATACAAAACTGAATTAATATTTAATACTATTAAAGAAAAATTACTACTCATTGTAGACTCTCAACGCTATTTTGATACATTACATACTGACAATTTTCTGTGTTTAAAAATATAGAAACAAAAAACACACTGACAATTTTCTGTGTTTAAAAATATAGAGACAAAAAAAATGTCATGTTATCATTCACTTTCTGACTTGAGAACCAGATTTGTCATACCAGATGCCAAATTGGGTATTTTGAAAAAAACTGTATAAGCAGCCAATTTATCTCTGCGTTACTGTATTGGCGTACTAAGTCGATGTTTCCATTCACAAAATTTATGATACTTGATTTGTGAGAGCAGTTTTTTCCTGCCTGAAGAAGTTTAATCAAATCTACTGCTTTGCACTATCTTCCCTGCAGTGGAGAACTCAAGTGTCACAAAGCGTTTCTTTGTTTCTGAATGTGATACCAAATTGTGTTTAGCGATTGCTTTTCTTTCCCAGAGTACAAAAAATGGGGTGCAGTTTTATATGTTGTTCATATTTGGTTTATATTTAACACTTAACATTTGAAAGTGTTTGCAAAGAATAACTAGACCTAGCGCATCGGAGAACCGATGCAAATTGTATCCACCGTAAAGACAATGCACCAAAACCTCTGGTACCAATAACAAGCGAGTTATAAGCACTTTTAAGTTTGGCTATCCTCATTTGACCTTGAAGGGGGGCCCAAGGTCAAATCCGACCACACCAGAAGATTCCCAGCCCATGATTTCCTGTATGCTGGTTTACCATCCCAAACCTCTAGGACCAATAATAAGCGAGTTATAAGCACTTTTAAGTTTGGCTGTCCTCGTTTGACCTTGAATGAGGGGCCCAAGGTCAAATCCGACCTCACCAAAAGATTCCAAGCCCATGATTTTCCATATGTTGCTTTACCGTCCCAAACCTCTAGGACCAATAATAAGCGAGTTATAGGCACTTTTACCTTTGGCCATCATCGTTTGACCTTGAAGGAGGGGCCCAAGGTCAAATCCGACCTCACCAGAAGATTCCCAGCCCATGATTTTTTATATGTTGGTTTACTGTCCCAAACCTCTAGGACCAATAATAAACGAGTTATAGGCACTTTTTCCTTTGGCTATCCTCGTTTGACCTTGAAGGAGGGGCCCAAGGTCAATCCGACCACACCAAAAGATTCCCAGCCCATGATTTCCTATAGGTTGGTTTACCATCCCAAACCTCTAGGACCAATAATAAGCGAGTTATAAGCACTTTTAAGTTTGGCTGTCCTCGTTTGACCTTGAAGGAGGGGCCCAAGGTCAAATCCGACCACGCCAGAAGATTCTCAGCCCATGATTTCCTGTATGTTGGTTTACCATCCCAAACCTCTAGGATCGATAATAAGCGAGTTATAAGCACTTATAAGTTTGGCTATCCTCGTTTGACCTTGAAGGAGGGGTCCAAGGTCAAATCTGACCACATCAGAAGATTCGCAGCACATGATTTCCTATAGGTTGGCTTGACATTGCAAACCTCTAGGACCAATAATAAGGGAGATATAGGCACTTTTAAAGTCCGCTATATGGGTTACTTCGGCACTCCGTGGATGACCTTGAATTAGGAGCTTCAAGGTCAAATGTGTGCAACGTTATAGAGGACATCTATATGTGTCATACATATCACCTATGAAGAGATTCAACCTTCTACCTTATGAGGAACAGCCAGTAGAATAATGTAGATTATTTTCAAAGAAATGCCCGTGGTGGCCATCTTGTTTTTCAGAATGAGGCTATTTTCCTTCCCAGAGAAGCTTACCCCCCAATGAAGATATCCTGCAAATTTGGTGAACCTAGCTGCTGTTGTTTTCCTCTTAGAGCGTTAACGCCGAAAATCTCTCTACGCGCGGCGGCGGCGGCGTAGCGGACGCTAAACCAAAGTATCCACCGGAAGCATCCGATTAATAATTAATAATTAAAAAATGGTTATTGGAACCATCAATATTACGACTTTTTAACAGCTGATATTTCATAAAACAATAATATTTTCTATAAAATGTAGTTAAATGTATTACAATCTTACTTTATATTGGTCTAAAGTGAAGCTTACTAACTGTAAAGTATGTTGCAAATACATTTTCAGGCTCGTGTTTGCTTCTATGCTTTCAGAATATTAGTGACAAGCAAATACAATCACATATTTTGTTTATTTCAGAGTCCGAAAAATAATTTTTGACCTGCAACAGTGGCTTAATAACAGAGTAATATTTGTAGTTTATATCAGAGATTAGTATGTTATTATTGTAAAAATTGCTCGGAATGGAACACAAAATCACAAATCACACCCAATCAAATATCACATACATGGAAGTACAGACTAAGCAGAGCAAGACTTTTTAGTTTGTTGTGACTGCGGAGTCCTGGTTATGAAGCATCTGTGTTCTGTGATAGATAATGCAAGATTGATTGATCCAAAAGACATGAGTAGTTGCAGTCACACAGTGAACGACAGGCTTTAATACAGAAAGTTTCCCCTTTAATGAGTTGATGATTTATTGTTAGAAGAAGTTGTAGCTATTAGTTTATTGTTTTGTTTTTTTGACGTAATCTAAATTTTCAAGTATAGTTTTCAATTGAGAAAAAAACTGTACCTCTTATGTGTGCATATATTCAAGCATTGAAAAGATTAACTGGAACATATAGAAAATATAAAAGTCAACAAAAATTGTTATTTGGATGAAGCTTAGATATTCAAGCCTGATTGATATTAAATCTTGATGAATAAAAGAAAGTAGAGTATGCATCATTGTTTATGCAGAACATCGAATGTAGTAACTTGATTTATATATGAAATTGAATTGAAATGTTCCGTTATAACAGTGAAAATTTAATACTTTGTCTCACTATCAATAAATTTGATGTAATAGTAATTTACAGCATTTTAATCATTGTGTAATAATCATGTGATTATAGTTTGGACATACATGTACTTACTTTTCTTGAACAAATTGGGCTTTCTTTGTCCGTCATTAAGATTTCCTTTCAGCTTTGATTGTAGCGTCCTCCTGTGATTATCAGGGAAATCAGGTTCTATTTATAATTAATGAAGTAGAATTAATTGCGGATTACAGTCCCTTTCTTACCAACCAATCAGCTAAATTTGTTTACTTTCCCATGCATGGTCATTCAGCATTAGACCAGTGGATATTAATGGTAGTCAATAACTAAAGAGACTTTACTTAATACCCCAATTCCACAGTCATGAATTTTCCTCCTCACCATATAATTGGGGTATTATCATGGTGATGCAATCAATTGTTACATTTTTGAAGGTTTAGAGTGGTGATCAATGATCTGTTCTCTGAATTTAACCCTACAATCACTGATAGTAAATGCCTGGCAAAACTTCAACATAAAAAAAAAAACAAAAAAAAACAAAAAACCATTCTATGTGTGCATTTCTGCCCCAAGTACTCGTGACCAAGTTTTGTGGACATTTTCAGTTATACCTGCGGGCTGGAGTTCCCTCTTGCCAATGCTTGTTATATTTCTTATTATTTCTATTTTATTATTATGATGATCTATCACAAGCCATGAAGATAAATTATGATATTGTATCATTCAGTGTGGCCAACGAGAAAGTAGGGCGATTGGTCAGAAGTTATCATGTGACGACAACTTGAGGCTACGGCCAACTATAAATGTCTATTTTTCTTAGACGTTGGCCATGATGCCTTGTGGCCATCCGAGAACAGTATTGAGTCCCACATGATAAGCTTGTAGCTTTAAGTTATAAAAGCTACATTTAAGTAATTAAAATTTTCAATTTTCTATGTTTCCAGGAATCAGAGGTACATATCAGGGTCTGACTGCTACCATGATGAAACAAGGCAGTAACCAAGCCATCCGATTCTATGTGGTGGAGAGTCTGAAAGAATGGTACAGGTGAGTGTTGGCTCAACAAACAGGGCCCAGTAATATTATCCTTAAACATTCAAATCCTTTTAAGAGGAGCTGTTTTTAAGATTTAAATAGACGTTGGACTTGCAGTTGCTTTTTTAATTTTCCTAAATCAGTTTTTGGGTTTTAAAAATAAACTAGATGACGACACCTATGAAACACATGAATATTCGAAACATGTAAAACTTTTCTTCAGAAACTCTAAATGAAGCACACAGCTCCGTCAGCATGATGAGTCTGTGCAGTAACTTTTGTTGAAGAAAGAGCTGAAAAGCTTTAAAGAAATATGATATTTCATCTGATAGTTGGTCGTTTAGACCTGCAAGTGTACTTCTTTGAAAAAATGAAAGAAACCTTGACTAAAAGTTCTTTTTGTTTCCATAAAAAGTCATAACCACTTCATCCACTTGTTGGTGTTCATGATAAAAAATAAAAATAACCAGATAAAACCAGGTTTTTGTTTACAACCTTATAGGAGGCTCTGATTTTGAGTGTCGTCATGTAAAAATGTCGGTTTTGTAATTTAGTCTAAAGTAACAAGGAAATCCAAATTTGGGTGATCAGATATAAGGTAATAAAATCAAATATTCAAAAAATAAATGAAAGAAACCTTGACTAAAAGTTCTTTTTGTTTCCATAAAAAGTCATAACCACTTGTTGGTGTTCATGATAAAAAATAAAAATAACCAGATAAAACCAGGTTTTCATTTACAACCTTATAGGAGGCTCTGATTTTGAGTGTCGTCATGTAAAAATGTCGGTTTTGTAATTTAGTCTAAAGTAACAAGGAAATCCAAATTTGGGTGATCAGATATAAGGTAATAAAATCAAATATTCAAAAAATATCAGACCAGATAAAGGGATTTTATTCCTATAAAATGAGGCAGCGGTTTTGATGGGACTTTTGCAATAGTTTATTTGCATGTATTGTACACCAGAAAAGTTTCTTCACTGTAAAATTACAAAGTCCTCGGTTTAAATCAGACCAGACAACAAGTCAGAGAAATCTTTTTTCAAGACAATTACTGAACACTCAGTTTTTCCAATTTGTCACTTCATTTGAGACAACTTTTTCTTTAATATATCCATAACTGTGTTATATTGTCATTACAATACACAATTATTAGAAGTTTATAATTATCATAGCATTTAAGCATGTGAAGTACTCTATCAATTGATCAATTGTGTATTTTTACTTTCAAAGGTCATCCATTGTTTACAGTGAAATGAGAAGGTACTATATTGTACAAACTTAAGTATATCTGCTAGTCAAGATGTTCTCAGTTGTCTTCATTTTACAGATAAGAGTAATTAACTAATTATCATGTTTAAAGTTACAAAGGTATCATTGTTAAGTTACTTTGTGGTTGTAAGTTCTCTGTACATTTTTTCGAAAAAAATTCTGCTGTTTTTTTATGGTTACCATATTTTTCTGAACTATAGCCAGGGTCTATATTTACTAGTGTTGTTAACAGTTTTCCGGTATGTGGTATTTCGTTTCGTTTTGGTAGAAAAAACGAAATCCGCAAAGAATATTTGGGAACCGGTTTTTGAAAATGTTATTATTTTAGGCTTTCTAATGGCTGACACTTCATCAAAACGACAAAAAGATAGTTTACATAGTTTCTTAAATATTCACATTTTTTACTTTATATTGAGCAAAAGTCATGTTTACATAATTACGTTTTAATATCTCGTGAAAGCCAGTTGCAAGTTCTGGTTCTGGTACGCCCCGTGAGAAATAATCACTGCCAGTAACAAGCATACAAAATACCGTATTTCGTTTGTTCAAAGCCCCGGTAACCGGTTTTGATTTCTGTAAACGATGCCACCACTAATATTTACTGACATTCTTCAGTCTTAAAATTATATTTATTCGTAGATTGTTCTTAGAATAAAAGAAATTTCTGAGAATGATCATTTAAGTATTTAATGCTTTGCAATGTCAAAATAATGGTGGGCAATAGTTGGGTGTAGTTGAAATAGTGGTTTGGTTCGGTAGTTTTATGCCAATTATCTATTGGTGTAAGAATTAACACCCAGAATATTTTGTTATTTTTAAATGTATTCTGAATATATGATTATTAGTGAGCTTGGGCTGTGGTAATCTTAACCTTTATTAAACATTGCCAAAAATAAACTTTAAAATTACCTGCAACAGATGTTCCGTTCAACAAGGTGTTGTCAAAAAATTTACGTGAATAATCCTTAAAATAAACTGTGACTTTCTTTTAAGTTTCACGAAACTATTGTTTTGTTAAAGATGTTAATAGTGATATAATTGCTGGAGTTGCGGACATAGCCTGAAAATCTAATATGCGTGAATTAGTGTTGGGATTGAATTTGAATTTAAATATCGATATCTTTAGTCAGTTGACTGATGAGTGATATTGAAATATGTCAAGTATTGCATAAGTTAATCTAAAACCAAAAGACAAGCCTAAATTACTCTTTGGAATATTTAAACTCAGATATTTCTCATCTCAAAAATTAGGTTTGACTCAGCAGCTGTCCTTTATTGCTTAAACCAAGAAGTCAATGACTGAGACAAGATTGGGAAAAAATTATTTACTAGTACAATTATAGCATTACACATACAGGTAAACTACAAACTAAAACCCATAAGTTACTGAAGTTAACTACAAACTAAAACACTAAAGTTATTACACCAAAATATCTTGTTACAAAGTGACATACATTTGTGATAAATAATTTCTTATGTTAAAACATTGATTTCGCATTAGATATTTATTATTAAAATTGTTATGGCTAGTCGCAATATTCTACTTTTTTAAAGTTTCTCCTGTGACATACTATGCTCATTTACACAACTGTTACCACACATAAATTGTTAATGTATTTTTTACTAGCCCTTCTTGGGTGTTGGAACCCGCTTACAAGCCTCCTTTCTTGGGGCAAGTATTGAAAGTAGGAGAATTCTTTATGGAAGATGGGGAAGGACTTTGGGCAGAAACTAACAGAAGTTAAATGAACCAGGGGAGGGTGAAATTGTCTTTGTAAACTTGTCCATACAGTTTGAAGTTACAAAGGAAAACTCGCCAAGCTAGGGATTAACTGACCTTTATTTCTCATCTCCAAAATTAGATTTGACTCGGCATGTCACCTCTACTGCTAAAGTGATTTCCTATTGGCTTCAGAAGCTGCCACATAAGCTATTAATATTTCACTTTATATTAATTGCCTCTATACAGTCAAACTTGTATGTTTGACCACTCTTAATCAGGACCAACTGTCTGTTGTGACCACTTTTATTCCCCCAGAAAATTTATACACAAAATATACCCTACAGGGTGATCACTGCTCTGGGGATAAACCTATGACTATTAGCCATTCTCAGGGACATAAATAGCTCAGTACAAGTGACCACAATATGAGATTAAAGGCTAGCATGATTATTAATCAATAGGTAGGTCATATAATTAATGGTAAATTGTCCCCCACTCTTGCTATAGTATACAGTACCCCAGCAAGCTTAGAAGAAATTGAGTTCAGCTTAGTCAATAATCTCTTAAAGCGTAGACTTTGGTAGTCACTCCGACGTAAGGCTTGTGGAACTTGTATTGATAAAATTCAATGTACATTTTTGTGGGAGAATAAAATCAAACACTAAATAATGGACATTTCAATATTGTCCAAGTCTGGCCCTGCCTATCTCTACCTTGTATCCCAGGCCAGAGCCTTGACAAATATTAATCCTCAGATTTTTAACTCAGGATTATTATTGACTAATATTTAAATATTGAATAATTGGAAAACAACAGTTATGCAGCTAAAACAGTGGCTAATGACCTATGCATGGTTATGTATACAATGACTGTCAAATTGAATTTTCAGAAGTAAAACCGCTTTTATCAGGGGAATGAGATTGTGACCTGATGTGGCAGAAAGCTTGTTGAGAAATACAAATTTAGGAGAGCAAGAATGAGTTCATAAAATTGAAATAGCTGGATAAAAGAATGTCAGCTAATAGAGCTGTCACTTTAAACATGAAAGTAGTTTTCTTCTTTCCATAAGCCCATACAAAAGAGATTCATCATGTTACTGTTAATCTATACAGACCCAGAACTAGCAGATTATAGAATAGAATTAGAATAGAATATATTTATTATAGTGACATGTGCAAATATTGACAAGTAAACAATAATCAAATAAGACAGAAAACAATTTTTGCCCAGCCCCAATGGACTTACATGTCACTTTTGTAAATTAATAGTTAATAATAGTGGTTGCTATGAGAATTATAAATGGGCAATATGTTACAGTCTTTGACCTACTAATATGAACAAAATATAGATAATAATATCTAATTGTTTACAAGAGTTTAACAATGTACCTACTAGAAAAGGAAAGTACAATTTTCTAAGCATGTGTTTCTCAACAAAAGAATCGCAAATAAAACATAATTTTTAGATTTTAAGATGTAAGACTAATCTTGTACCCATCCTTGTGTATTTGGTGCAAACAATTATTACTTAGGATTCAGTACGGTCATGCCGCCACCGCAGAGATTTCCTTTGGGACACGATAACTTAAAATATGTTTTAGTTAGACCTTTTAAATTTGGTATGTGGGTATATATGGGCAATCCCACGAATGCTTTTGTTTTGTGACCTTCAATTTCAAGGTTACTGGTGGCCTCTGAAAGGTCAGATTCTGGCCATTTTTTTCACATTTTGGCCCAGTTCTCATATACAGAAAGTCAGATCATCCTATGGGTGGTATATATGATACATATATATGTCTTATGTAAGCATGCAGAAATTTGACCTTGAAGCTCTTCATTGAAGGTTATCCACAGACCACGAAAGTACCTGACCTAGGCCATTTTTGGCCTTTTTGGAGATATTTTTACACTTAATGCTGACTATATTGCATAGAAACTATTGAAAATGGCTTTAGAGGTTGAGTACATGATGGAGTACCAGCATCCAGTTTGTTGACCTGTTGCCGCCGCCAGAGCCGCAGTGTGTAGAGAGATTTCACCGTTACTGCTCTAACGAAAACAAATTATAGCTACCCTTCTCAAATTTACAGGATATATTTATAACCATAAAATCTTGCCTGGGATTTTTTTTGGCCTCATATTGAAAAACAAGATGGCTGCCATGGGCATTTTTTCGACTTTCAGCAAGGACTTTTGTTGGCCCACTAAAGCAAAGGGTATTGTAGGTAGAGATCTCAAATTCTCATGATATGTTCCCCATTACAAAATCGTGAATGGCAATATTTTTGGCCTCATTTTGAAAAACAAGGTGGCCACCACAGGCATTTCTTTGTCAGTCATAAAAAGTGCTTATATCTCCCTTATTATTGGTGCTAGAGGCTTGGTATATCAAGCCAACCTATAGGATATCATGGGCTGGCAATCTTTTAATGTTGTGGGATTTGACCTTGGACCCTCCTACAAGGTTAAATGAGGAGAGCCAAACTTAAAAGTGCTTGTAACTTGCTTATTATTGGTCCTAGAGGTATGGGATGGTCAACCAACCTATAGGAGATCATGGGCTGGGAATCTTTTGGTGTGTTCAGATTTTACCTTGGACCCCTCCTTCAAGGTCAAACAAGGATAGCCAAACCTAAAAGTGCTTATAACTCGCTTATTATTGGTTCTAGAGGTTTGGGATGGTAAACCAACATATAGGAAATCATGGGCTTGGAATCTTCTGGTGTGGTCAGATTTGACCTTGGGCCCCTCCTTCAAGGTCAAACGAGGATAGCCAAACTTAAAACTGCTTATAACTCACTTATTATTGGTCATAGAGGTTTGGGATGGTAAACCAACTTGTAGGAAATCATGGGCTGGGAATCTTTTTATGTGGTCAGATTTGACCTTGGGCCCCTCCTTCAAGATCAAACGAGGATACTCTAACCTAAAAGTGCTTATAACTCGCTTATTATTGATCCTAGAGGTTTGCAATGTGTAACCAACTTATAGGAAATCATGGGCTGGGACTCTTTTGATGTGGTCAGATTTGACATTGGGCCCTTCCTTCAAGGTCAAATGAGGATAACCAAACCTACAAGTGCTTATAACTGGCTTATTACTGGTCCTAGTGGTTTGGGATAGTAAACCAACCTATAGGAAATCATGGGCTGGGAATCTTTTGCTGGTTTCAGATTTGACCTTGGACCCAAACCCAAAACCCAAACCCCCCCCTCCCCCCCTCCGAGGTCAAATGTGGTTCTTCATACCTATAGTGGCCTATATCTCTCTTGTTATTGGTCGTAGAGGTTTTGGATGTGAAGACAACTAATAGGAAATCATATGCCCCGAATCTTTTGGTGGGGTCAGATTTGACATAATACTCTGTATGTCACGCTTCAACCATGTCCCGTCCAGGGATACACTGCGTCGAGACGCAATATCCAGTTATCCATTTAATTGTGTTTTTTTTTCTTTATTTGTCAATACAAAAGAGGTTTTTGTGATGATATATATTTTATAGAGCCAGAACAGGCAGAGGTAAGACTGATCCTGTACCCAAGCTGGTGACTGGTGCGTTTGGAGCGATAGCTGGAGCAGCATCAGTGTTTGGAAACACACCACTGGATGTGGTAAAAACCAGGATGCAGGTAAGTAAAATTCAGAGCTGTGATATATTTTTGAATAGTAGAAACATCACTAGACACTGCCAAGAAGATATTAAAAAGTAATTATTTTCCAGCTTTGTTTAAGGGTATGTTTACTTTGTTGTGAGAACCTTAAATAGCAACAGCTGAAAATGTCTCAAGTTTTTTCTTAGTTCTCTTGTTTCAATTTTGCCCAGTCTCTCCCAGTTGCCTTGGGAACACTGTCTTGTAAATGTGATCAAAAGCAGGAAATAAATTCACAATCAATAAAACTATGAACCAAAAGTTCCATTTTGTTACATAAAAAGACTGTAGAATTTTTTCATACAAGTTTATGTTAATCAGAGTACTTGACGTTTGCTTGTGACATTTGTTTAAGCATTAGAGTGGTAACACTCTCACCTCCCACCTCTGAGATTGGGGTTCAGTTTCCGACACGGCCTCAAGTGGGAAAGCTGGTAGTTGCTTGCCGTTGGTCAGCAGTTTACAGTACAGAACCCTGACTAACTTTATGTACTGGTTTCCTCTGCCCTTCCAACTACCCGTCGTGATATGACCGGTACAGTGTTGAAAGCGACCTAAAGTCCCAAATAAATGAATTAAGCATTAGAGAACACTAAATATTGCCGTCTCAAAAGTATAAAGGAAAAGTAAAACATTATAACATTACAGTATGATGTTTATTAATTTTCTGAGGAAGGAAATTAAACGTCATAGTAACAGTGTCAGTAAATGTTGAGAGTTACTAGACTAAGTTTGAGTTCTCCATAATAAGGCAAAACCCCCTTAGTTATGTGCACATGAGTTCCCATCATTGTTAACCCAATATGTACTTGTATTACATCAGTGGAATGGAACAGCTGGCCAAAAAAATATCAGAACTCATTACACTATGTCTGGTTAGTTACAGTTAACAATTTCAAGTAGAAACCCTGGCTTGATACTTGCCAATCCCTGTTTTTTGCAGTTCAGTGCATCAAAAATTTGTTTAAGTTTTGCTCTCGATAAATCCTTCTATTATCTATTATTTTTTATCATTTGATTAATTTTTTATCAAAAGGAATCCATATGAATAGTAGATGTAAATACAGGTTTTGGGTTATATTTGTGTGTAATTACTGCAAGAAAGTCTTTAATATAATCGTTTCTAAATTTTAAAACTGATTTTTCGGGGCCTTGAATTAAATCAAATCCGGTATTTGAACATCTCTTGTCACTCGGTTGGTAAAATGTAGAATCAAGCATATGTGAGTCATAATTATGTGAAACGGAAAATGTTAGCAAGCTTCATTTTTATCCCATATAAGTAAAAATGAAATATTTTACCACATTTATAATCTTGTTTTTATCAGCCATATAAAGTTAGAAAAAATGTAAAGTTCTTCACAAAGTAAAGCAGCTTTTCTTTGTTTCTACCTAGTGTTGTTGTTTGCAAATTTTAGGTCAGTTACTGAAAACTTAAATTCATTAACAAAGCGAGTGTGTTTGATTTATTGAATGCCATGACAAAAGTTTTAAATGCATACATGAGCTATAACTCACTTATAAATATGAACCACGATGTGCTTGTTGAAGACTTTGGAGAACAAAGTCTTAAAATTATGTCCATAGTATATAATAAAAAACTGTGAAATATTTTTTTGTAGTTGAATATTGTGGTAAACTTGTGTTAAAATAGTGAATATGTGAGGAAACCTGTTTTGATCACAAGAAAATAGAAGGTAGCAAGATCAGTGTCTTTTGGTCGGCTAATTGGGTTCCGGTAACTGTCTTCTACACTATTCTATGTCAACCAAATTTGATGTGGAATACTGACAGTCAACAATGCTTTGCATGTTCACTATAATACAATATTAATATTATATGTATATTAACTATATTGTCTTGCACACAGGGTTTGGAGGCTCAGAAGTATAAGCACACCTTAGATTGTGCAGTGCAGATTATGAAGCACGAAGGACCTAGAGCGTATGTACATTTATTTTTAACTGTATTGCCCATTTCTTTTTCTTTTTTTATAACACTAATAAAAATATACATATCATATATTTTTTATATATCTTTATATAAAAGTGACGTTATACCCAAACCAGTCAATGGTTATAAGTTTAATGGAAAAGTTTCATAAAGTTCTATGAATAAGGGAGAAGTATTTTTCACAAAACAATTCGACCCACTTCATAGACAGTTTAGAAAAACTCTTTTTATTCCACAAGCCTTTAAGGGATGTGCGGGTATTTTCTTCACCCATGGCATCTGGAAAGACATTTGGGTGGATGGCAGGAAAAAGGTTGTTTCAGCTATATCTCAGAAACAGTGAGGTGTAACATGTTGATATTTGTTAGGAACATTGGTTGTGGGTTGTAGATGTGCAATGTGATGGTGTTACCTTGATTTTACCTTTTACCTTGTCATAGTGATCCAGATCTTTAAAATCTTTTCCAAGATATATCTCAGAAACCATATGGTGTTGGAAGTTGATACTTGGTAGGGACATTGGTTGGGGGTCGTAGATGTGTAATGTAATGGTGTGATCTTGATTTGACATTTGACCTTGCTGTAGTATCCTTGACGTTTAAAATATTTTCTGGGCTATATCTCAGAAACTTTAAGCTGTAGGAAGTTGATATTTAGTAGGGACATAGGACACACTATAGACATAAAAGAAAAGTAAAAGACTGATGACAATTTAGAAGAAATCTAACTTGTAATATGTTAAAATTTTCAAAATGTTAATAGTACTAGGTATTAAAACCATCTACTACATCTGTTACTTCTCTATTACATTCTGTTACTTTGTGGAAAATGATTAAATTCTTCAAGTAGCCAATGAATTCTTAAAAAAGTAATCTATACGTTAAAATGGCTAAACTATTTTGGTGCAGAACAACATTACATGTTGAAATTGGAAGAACCATAGTGTTAATTGTAACCTGGAGTGACCTGGATCACTGCATACAAAAATAAAATCCTAATTTTTACATTTACTTATTATTACATGCCTGGGTGGAGGTGTGCACTCCCTGAGTGCTCTTGTTTTTAAATACCCTGGTAGTCTTACTTTTTAATTCATATTGAGATTGATATAATGCAAAAGTTCTATATTTCAGGTTCTACAAGGGGACCATTCCCAGACTTAGTCGAGTATGCCTGGATGTAGCCATAACCTTTATGATTTATGACTCTTTCATGGAACTTTTCAACAAGTACTGGGTGACAGACTGATCCGACCGTGCAACTCATTTGTTTGTCCTGTAGAATATAACAATAGGAGCTACAAGTTGATTCCGTATACATTGTGTACATTTAATCAAAAAAGAATTTCAAAGTCACACTCAGGTACAATTACAGTTGGGCTCTGTTAAGTCGAGAGTATCTAGTGTTTGTTGAAGTAAATGGCTAGTGAAATTAGAAGTTAGAGTAAGAAATCTAAAATTCGCCAGGAATCTAAAATTCGCCACCTCTAAAACCTCAGTTAATTTTACAAGAAAATTATATTTTCTCTTAAAATTGGTATTTTTCAGTTCAAAAAGCCTTAATTTACTCTGCATTCAACAAATCTCGCCTCAATTAATTTATTTTATTAGTATTTCAACATTGGCGAATTTCAGATATGTGGCGAATTTTAGATTTCTTACTGTATTCATTGTGTAAAATTTACTCTATGATCTTGAAATATTGGATTGGTAGACATGGACCCATATTTCACTGACATTTATATTTTAAGAATTTCAGGAATTTTCTGAGAAAACATTTTTTAATATGAGTGTATTATAAATTTAATTATTGACAGAAGTTTTTCTTCATTAAATCACCTACCTGTACATTCTAAAGATTAAATGATAATATGATGTTTTTACTTTGATAAAACAATTTCAAATTGCTTTAAATAAGTGAAATTGGCCTGTAAACAAAATCGTAAAATTGTCAAATTTACAAACATTCTAATTTTGCATAAAAGAGAATTTTTAACAATGCGTATTTTTCTATAAATAAAAGCTCTGGGTTGATCAGCACTACCTGTTTTCTACACAGCTATTACATCTAATTTGTCATTATACCTTTAAACTAAAGATTGACAGGAATTAAAAAAAAAATTCTTACTCCTAGAAATTTTTCTTGTTTTCTTAGGAAATTCCAGGAATAATTTTTAGAATGCAGATGTCGGTAAATGTGTTTGACAATTAACTTGGCAGGGTTCGACTGTTGTTTTGTTAAAAGTAGGAATACGGCTGTGTAGAGTAAGAAATCTAAAATTCACCAGGAATCTAAAATTCGCCACCTCTAAAACCTTAGTTAATTTTATGAAGAAAATTATGTTATTGTCTAAAAATTGTTTTTTTCAGTTCAAAAAACCTTAATTTACTATACCGTCAACAAATCTCACCACAATTTATTTATTTTATTAGTATTTTCACAAGTGGCGAATTTCAGATATGTGGCGAATTTTAGATTTCTTACTCTACACAAGTTTGGCCTCTAAACAAAAATGATAAAATTGTTTAATTTACAAAAACCATACTATTGCAAACTCTGAATTCAGCTTACAATTGTATTTCCTAAAGAGTACCAATAAATCAAAAATGAATGTTTTTTTTAAAGAAAAAGCTTTGTTTTCTAATAGATTTTCTGTGTGACTAAGTATTTCTTTGGATGAGTAGATGTCTAATAATAATAATTGTAGGGATTTAGTATTATATTTAATTATGTAATTCAATGGGGTTCATATACTTGACATGGTACGGTAGTATAGTAATTAGTGTAAACAGATAGTCTGAGGTATATTTGTAGTGAATGTTTGTTGTAGTGAATCAAATATTTAACTTCTGCCTAAAGAGAGTGATTATAGGCATCTTGTATAGACCGCAATGTTGATCAGTATTGAATGAAAATTGAGGGTGTTCTAGCAGTAGCTTGTTTCGATATGGGCGTGTCCCTGCGATGGTTGACCGATATTGCATAGGGAACCAATCCCTACAATAAAAGAGGGTACTGCATGACAACTGCTTATCTGAATATTCAGGTTTTGAGAACTCAATTTTATTCTACAAAATTACAGCCTACAGATGAGTTATGTCTTCTGTTTTATGAACATTCTCTGTTGTATGGACAAAATAAACCCTGTCCCTCATATACAGTAGAACCTCAATTATCCGGCCCTCTATGATCCAAATCTCCGGATTAACCGATCCGAAACCTTGTCTCCCTACATTCAGTTTAAAAGCACGGTCTACCATGAGCGATAATACAGCATTTTACACATTCTCGGAAACCATTAATTCTAGTGCTTTATAAAATGCATTGTCCACGGAAACGCCTAACTTCTTTGATCTTTAATGCCATTGTTTCATTTGGGGAGGGATCATTCCATTTACACGACACTACTTCACAACTTCTTTGATAATTAATACACCAATCACTGAATGCGTGTTCGATTGGGTGTACGGTTTATAATCTCCCAGACTTGGTTCATTCACAGACTGACGTGTATTAAATGATAAAACGTCAACAATGCATTACCATCCGAATGTACCAAGCACTTAAGGCGTGTTTGCTTGGGGTTTTACAATTTATAATCTCCCAGAGTTTTTCAATTGACAATATGTATAGCGACGTTTATCTACAATTAAACGTCTTTAATGCATGTACCAAACCGAACACACCCAACTCAAGAACCCGTAATATACATATGTTGAATAAAGTTACTTGAAAGCGTAGTTAATGCTTTAAAAACAACAGGGGAGCAATGAAAAGACTGCAAAACTGATTAGTTATCACATTATTCTTTGATATAATGTTTTATTTTGTGTTTAAATACGCTTACATGGCAAGTCTGCAAAAATTCCTAGTATTAAGAATTTTTTTCAATTCTTTAAGTAAAAGTATTCCAAGAACATCCTGAACATGTCCTCTTAGTCACAAACATTCTTTTTTTATGAAAATACACTTAAGCTAATTTTTGTTTAGGAAATTAAAATTTCTGATGCTGAGAAATATTTTTCATTTTGAGAGTTTTTCTTACAAAATGGTTGTTTTCTAAAAGAATTTCTTTAGAGTAATTCTGAGAGTAAGAATATATTAGTGAATATGCTTCCAAGTTGTTTTGTTAAGGTATTTAGTGCTTGATTCAAATAATGGATAGTTAATAGAATGTAATCTTGTTGCACCAACTCAACAGATTGAAGTTTTGTATGTTTGTAGTGTATATGTTAGGCCCCAACTCGCAATCGGGAACATCTCGAGATTGTCCTTGCACAAACTCAAGATCTTGAGTTGAAGCAAACATCTCGAGATGTTCTGCACAATCTTGGGCAGTACATCTGAGGATTGGGCTGCACTAACTTAAGATAAGTTGATATAATATATTGATATAATACTTAGGCAATATACCTTAGCTAAAATCATTTCCCTAGATTACCAATTGCACTTGTTACAATTGTTGGTTGTGTTGTTTGATGTATTGTATATTTTTGTATGGAAAGGTCTTTGATTTTATAATTAAAGGGTCTTGTTTGTGTGATGTGCTTCCCTTTAGATCTTGAATTTCACTTCTCTACTTGTTGGGGTGGTGTTAGATGCCCCCTTTTTTAGATTATCAATTGCACTTTTAGAATGGTTTCATTTGTAGCACTGAATCCTCATATTAACATAAAATTAAAGAGTCTTGTTTCTGTGATGTACTTCCCTTAGATCATGAATTGCACTTCTATAATTGTTGCTGTGTTGTCAGACGCCTCCTATCTGTAGATTATTAATTGCACTTTGAGAATTTTTTTCTTTTATAGTACTGAATCCTCATATTTACATTTTTTTTTGTATGTGGATTGATATTTACCCTAAATTATAATTGTTATTAATTTAAAAATGAAAGCTACTTGCAATAATATCACAATTATAATTTTTTAATGGTTCCAAATGAATAACTTTCAGTAGGTCTTGATTACAAAAAAGACTCATCATAATGCCACATTAATTGCAATTATAAATGAAAATAACTACCTCACTGAGTGAGCACACATGTAATTGCCTAGTCACTAAAATTAGCCAATCAGATATTAGCATATCTCAATTAATTAGCCAATCACAGCCCTAGGTAAACATCTTAAGTTTGGGCAGCCCAATCTCGAGATGGGACACCCATCTCGAGATGTTTGCCTCAACTGAAGATCTTGAGTTTGTGCAAGGACAATCTCGAGATGTTCCTGATCACGAGTTGGTGCTCAACATATATATTTACGGTCCCTGGTGGCATAGTGGTTACGAAGGTTGTTATTTAATCCGATCTGTGGGTTTGACTGCCTCAAGTGGTAATGATTGGGGCCTGTCTCAGTATCACCCTAACCTTAGGCCAACAGCATAACCTATCAACCATTAGCCGCTTCACACTCTATATGCCCTGTCTTGTCCAGCTGATTTCCATATTTTGCGGTACCTATAAGCCATATTTAGCTCAGCAATAAAGCAGACAATATACATTCCCTTTTTTTTTAATATTTTAAGTTTTTAAAATGCACCTGAGTTACTAATCACATATCCATATATATGGGGGAGTCAGTTTTGTATATTAAAAAGTATTGTGAGATTGTGTTGATGCAGTTATATAAAGGAAACAAATTGCAAATATTTGCAATTATTGTTAATAAAGGGCGAAAGTGTAATGTGGCTGTGAAGAGGTTAAAACCTTTAACTCTGTGAGATATTGAAAACTGTAATATACTTTTCAACATTTTGATTGTAGAATTTGGATACTAGGTAAGAGACTGATTAGACTAATACTGTGTAACATACCACACTTAAAGTTATTAATCATTTCATCAAGTGTTGAACATAATTTCTCTGTGTAGAAAACCTTCATTTACAAAGTTATTTTGCCATAAAAGGTTTTGATTAAAACAATACCAATTATGTCATTTTTTCATACCAACTGAAGCCCAGGGCAAATTTGATATGTATATGAGAATTGTATTGTATAAATTGATAATTTAATGGCTCAATGTGAGAAATCTGGTGTTTCTGAGAGAAACCGATGTATGACTGAACTTGCTCAAGTTTGTTTGTGATGTAATTGATATCTTTTTGAAATTTTAATGACTGTGTCAAATTACAAATATGTGTTTGGTTAAACTGAAGCATTTGATAACATAGCATAGCACATATCCAGTCGGCGACAGATAACAATTGCAGAGAGTAAAGAACAGAAATACAGTAGACGCTGTGTAAGCCAAGTCTCTCATTTCACCGGGTTTAGTTATAGTTAAGGCTAACTTCCATTTATACCTACAGAAGTACCATATTTTTCTGTAAAACAGGTTTCACATTCTCATAACTTTGGCTTACACTAAGTCTTGTTCTTCTGAATTATAGACTTTATTTAAGTCCTTTTGTCTAAGGTATTATATGAGGACCGATTGACTTTTTTTACCAGAATTTGGGGCTGAATTTGTATTTCACCAGACAGTAGGTTTTCCCTCTAATCAAATGGATTCATAATGATTCCATGTATGTCAGATTTGGCGGAATGAGAAATACAAAGAGCTGGAGCAAGTCTATGGAATATACAGAGTCTACTGGAGTGTCAATAGTTTCATGTGACTGTTATGGCAAAAAAATAAAAACATTATCTTAGGTTACAAGCTATACTGATGTGAACGTGTAACAGGGTTGCAATGTTATTTGTAAATAATATTACAGTATAATGTCAGAAGTGTAAAACTTTGTTGCATAATAATGTGAAGTGATGTGAAAAATAAAGGCATAATACTACTCAGTCACCTTCTCTCTGGAAACACCCACAGGCAATCTAATCAGATGTTTGTAAAGCTTGGGATTCGAAGAACATTTTACAGTGAGAATAAAAACCGGCCATGGATTCAGAAATAAAAGACCTGGACCTTAATACTCTTAATTTTAGTATACACCAACTGAAAGCAAAATGTGGGTAATGTAAACGAATCTGTCATAAATAAAAGGTGATGTAACTACTAATCATATGCAAAATTATACTGAAAGCACATATAAGGAAATCATAAGTGACCTAATATTATATTTTAATGGAGTTAATGTACCATGTAATGACATACAGAGAATTAATGGGCAATGTTTGCAAGATCGCGAGGGAGGGGGTCATAGGCGCTTACAAAGAGTCATAGGGCTTTCTGAGAGCAGTGATAGTATCATAAGAAATATGTGCAAAGCCACACTCACAGTAAGTGAAATTCACTGCTGGGCTTTCCCTTTAAAAGTATGACAAAATTTAGCCTTGAAGCATGTCTTAATTTGTTAAGAGTAGTCGCAACTACTTGATTGCATTATATAATAATTATTTTTTTCATTATGCTCGCATATATACTTATTGAGCAAAGACTAGAAAGGCCTCAGGTATAGTGTGCATTATGACAAGTTATAAGTTTGCATTATGGTGCAGACAGCCAGGAAGGCCAGGCCAGACAAAATAACCAAATTTTGGATCAGGGGAGATCCTGAATCTAATGTTGAGAAAAATCTAAGGTGGTTCAGTGAGAAGTGGCTGAGAGGAACTCATGCATGATCTCAGTGTGTGAATATTAATAGTTACTGTCAGGAAAGATTGTGTAGTGTGTGTAAATATCATTAGTATTAGTTGTATATCTAGAACAAAAGTGTCAAATGTAAATTTGATGTGTAAAATTTGCCACTGAGTTGACCCATTAAAGTTAGTTGTTAAATTTGTGATAGTGATGTGATATGATATAATCACAAGATACTTAAAATTGAGATAAATTGATTACAATCTCAAAAATCATGATATACTAGATACACAAAATATTCCATAGTTCAGGCAAGTAGTTTACCCAGTAAGAACCTGGGGAAAACACTTTAATTTACCAAGTGCTATTAAAATCTGTTTTCCTTGTAAAAAAACATTTACATTTCTTTACTATTGGCTTATTTTCTTAACTGTAATTGATATATTGTGATACTATACTGAACACATGGTGAGAGTGGGATGTCGTTTAATATTGTGTACTCTATCATTTTATATAGTCACAAATATCCCTGTTCTTGCTCTGGAATCATTTGCAGTTAGTGCTTTGGTCATTACGGTCACCAGCAGACTAAATAACAGGGTGCAGAAACCGTACAGTATTTTTCACAGGAAAGCACTGACCAGTGGCAAGTTCTGTTGTGGTTTTTGCTGGCCAAGACTTGAAAACATGTTACAATAT
This sequence comes from Sabellastarte sp. h YS-2021, assembly GCA_964017235.1. Classification (NCBI taxonomy): domain Eukaryota; kingdom Metazoa; phylum Annelida; class Polychaeta; order Sabellida; family Sabellidae; genus Sabellastarte; species Sabellastarte sp. h YS-2021. Next base: position 53,210,024 of record OZ024933.1, read on the forward strand.
AAGTATGTTTGATTACGTAGACAAAGAGAGTGGAACCTCTATTTTCAGAACATTATGGGAGGGTAGCAATTTGGGTGGATAATGGAAACAGCTTCATAGAATCAAAGAGATAATTCAATATATATGTCTTGTGATCCTCAGTTTGGCAGCTAATCACTGGCTGTCACCCTGGTGTGGGTTGGAATCCCAGAGGTGGCAATGCTGAGGGCCTGCCCAAAATGACCTTGGCTTTTGAACTGATGTACAGCCCTCACCTTGACCTTTGCTTAATATATAGCAGTGGGGAAAACTTTTTTTGGGACAGTGGTACTATTTTCATAAAATTGAGTAATTGGATATCAGAAGTTTGGGTGATAGAGGTTGTATTGTGATAAATAAAGAGCATGCAGATGTGGAATTCTAATATTCACAAGTAATATGCAGTTTCACATTTGTTAACATTATGAAAAAAATAGTAGTAAATTTGGGGTGACAATTTTACAAGCAAGCGATGTTGAGGATCAGAAAGTGATCAAATTTAATAAAATTTCCTGGTTATTTTGAATAAATGAGCAACGTTTTCTCTCGTTGCTTAATATTTTGATTAAATCATAAGATTTTGCACTGTGTCTGGCAAGTATATGTGACCAGACAACAGATAGTGGTTAATATGTGTTCATTACAAATTAGGTAAGTCAAATGTAACATTTATATGCAGGGTGTTTAGTAAAATGTATAACCTAAAAGGAATTTTTCCTTTGAATAAAAAAAAAAATTAAACTTAAATTAACATTCACAACTCCCTTACCAGAATACCATAATGAATAATTTTCCATCGAACTTCACTCAAGTAGAAAAATATTGAGTCCATAGCAATGATTGTACAGCATGTTTACAAATTAAATAGCCATACAACACATGAAACTATATCGTATAATTGTAAAATTATAAATAATAATACTAAAAATACATTTACCATTTAGTAAACAGTAGTAACATTACCAAGATTAAATAGCTTTAAGCCCCCTCCCTCATTTAACTTTTTGACATAAGGCATACACTCTAAATTTTGAAGTTGGTGGGGGTATATTTTTTATAAGAGTGATAAATTATTGACTTTATAACATTAAAAACAGGATCCTAGACAATACAAAATAAAAAAAAACCAGCAAAACCCAAGCTTTGATTGCAAATGTATTGCTTACTGTATAAGTTTAATCATTATGCCATAGTACTTGCTGCTTGCTTGTGATTCTAAAATGTTTTATTTATGAAACTGTAGTTGGTTGTGACAACATATTCTTGTAGATTCTGCTGTAGTTTATTTAGGATTCCTTACTGTGTTCTCTCAAAGTGTAAAACATTCCTCCCATCGCACAATGAACTACTAAATCAGGTAAAATGATTGTGTATCTGCTATACAACTGTATTTATACAGCAGACTCTGTATAAGTGGAACCAGTTTAAGTAGAATTTAAGTGTAACTGGAACTAGTGTTAATGCCCCAAGATCGTACAATACAGAGGTTGTGAACAGTGTTTTATAAATATTGTAACACAAAAACAGAACATAAATTAACACAATAGCCCTGATTAAGTTCACATAGCAAAACCATTTGCTGCATTAAATCCATTAAATCCATACAGCTGACAGTGTTGAGGTTATAAAAATTATATAATATTAAATCACCAATATGTAACATAGTGGGAAATAGATTATGAGCTTCAAAAACATTATTCACACCCTCTCCATACATCATTTTTATAAGTAGAAGTAACCAGAGCAAGAACCAAATCATCATCTGGATGTCAAGGTTCTACTTATACACGGGCAATGTGTTAAACCTTTCAAATTGACCAATTTTACAAAATTGAGAATCATGTGACTGGCTTGGTGATGGCTCTGTGATCAAATTTACTCATTACTTCTTAAATATACAATATCATTTTTGGATTGTCAGTTTTTCACGGTAATTTTTTTGTACATTTTTTACATAGTCAACTCTTTCAGAAGCATTAATGAGAGTTGTTTGGTACACGGGTGGCATTGATTTGGGACGGTCATCAATTTGGGACACATTTACATTTGGAGATAATAAACTGTTTGTTTGACTTGGCACCCATAAACAATGAATACGGAAGTATTACCTCATTTATACATGTGATTATATCCCACTGGTATTGTCTATTTAGGATTTATATGCAACAATTTATAGAAAAGAAAATACCACACCTTCCCCATATCCATCTAATGGAAAATATCCTTGTGTTATCCCCAAAGTACAAGGTCAGTCCAAAAGAATAACCACTATACATGTTTATTGTATCTTCTATCAGGACACATACAATTAACTTTGAGTGATTTTATATTTATTGTAAACAAGGCTGTTACTACTCTAATTGACTATACCATACTATTTCAATATGGCAGCCAAAATTCTCATCTCCCATAAAGTGCTTTTATAATAAATGTCTTTCTTTGGCTTATTTTATGCAATTTCTATGGCTCGTACACGATGAAAGTCAAGTCACTGCATGATGTTTGTCTTTTATTTACAAAAATTTGGGGACCAATGAAAGTGAATGTCTCAATTTAGTGGATTGTAATTTGGGGGTTTCCCAGAAGTGTCCCAAATCAATGACCCTTTGTTTTGGGTACATTATTCAGTTTTTGTCTAATGTCGGCTTTTACAAACATAGAAAAAGAAAAAATGATTAGCACACAATGAAATATTGGTGCTCTTCTGTTTATTAATATGCATGAAACTATACGTTTATTTTGATAAGTGGCAAAAAAATGTAAAAACAGGATAAAACTGTCCCAAATTGATGCCGCCTGTGTACAAGAACTGGCCAGCTGTTCTGGAAGAAATGGTCCAAATCTGGTTTATTTAAATTTCAATAGAATGCCCCTTCTGGAAGGAAAATGCATTTGATATTAAGAAATCTATAATACATAACAAGCGCCTTGACTACTAATTTAAAAATAAGGACAATTATGTTGAAAATGCATACAAGATAATCATATTTGACCATATATTAACTTTCAATAGCGTTAATTCACTTTGGATTGATATGTCAGCAGCTTATGGGCGATAATGCAGGATTAGAAAGCAGTTACGGTAATTTCCTGTTATTGAACACCATAACAAATAATACATTGTCCTGCTTTTCCTAATGCCAACCTGGTTGCAGTGTATACTCTGCTTATAGGTAGTTCTTGAATAATTGATCAAAAATGAACAAGCGATTTATTTCACAATAACAAGAATACCTTATTCAATAAAAATAATGTTAACAGTGAGAAACTTTCTGTGCTTTATGTGTTTAGGAGAAATGCTTCATATTATTTGTTAGGTACACTGCCATATTTGGTGCTTTCCTGTAAATAACTATCTTAAGGTTTAATAACACTTTGAATGTGAAAAATGGCATACATCGTGCATTAATGGAACATTGTAAGTGATTATCGGTTGCAAAGTTCTGTATGATTTATATCCAGTGAAATGGAATGAGTTTGAATTTAAAAAGTGTTCCAAGTGTCACATTGTTTGTTCAGAAAGTTTGTCCTCATGAAGACTATATTTAAAAAAATGTAATTGATGTATTATTTCTGTACCAATTTCCACTCTATTGTAAAACCTTTCCACTCTATTATAAAACACTTTTTTGTTATAATATTTCAAATATTTCACAGCAGTTACTTTGTTTCCTCCCCCCCCCCCCCAAAAAAAAAAAAAAAAAAAAAAAAGTAATAATAATAATAAACAGCAGTTCTATTTTAAGGGTATAAAGCTTATGTTAATATTTCTACAACATAAACTGGATGAATATGACATTAGAAAAATTTAAACACTTAACTAGTCTAAGAATGGATTGGATATTGGTACATGAATGATGTTCTATATTTGTTAGGTAGAATGATTTAACTTGTTGGTGGGTGATATTAGAGGTGTTAATATGTTGTACCAGCAGCTTTATCAGTTTTCAGTTGGTATTTAGTACTCATGTCATAAATATTGCAGTAAACTAGGAATTCATTCTGTTGTTTCTTTGTTAGAAGGTCCTGGTGACCTTGTGGCTACCAATTTGACATCTCATCACAGGCTGTTGATCCTGTGTGAGTTTGACTCTCATAATAATGGTGAGGTACTGTCCCAGTATAACCCTAGCTGTTGAATGGGATGTAAAATGCTAACTTTGACTCCCTTTGTACAAACACCAGAGTCTATTTACTATATTTTTTAAATATTGTGAAACTTTTAATCTGCTTAATCTCTATTTCCTATGAGATGTTGGCTTTTACATCATATGATTGGCAAGTGCTGAACCCAAAGTACCTAAAAATTGACCTAAATGGGAAAAACTTAACCAAAGTACAAACTCAAACTGAAAAATGTCACAACTACTTTATACAAACTTCAAAATTTTGTAATGCTGCTGCCAGGAATGGATGATGTGGGATTAAACTTAGGAGACTACCTACCTACAAAATTGGTATGGCGTATAGTTTTTAAAGAAACTGGAATTAAGCCAATAAAGTTGGGGTTTTGACTTCTCATTGAACAGAGAAGAAGAAAGTGATTAACCACAAATGTGTTAATATGCCTGCTCCGCTGTCACAAGGTTGCCTCAAGTTTGTAATCGGGCTTTTTGTGAAGGTGGGGAGTACACTTCTCAACTTAAGGATACTATTGCCTCATCCTTATGGTTGCTAGGAATTATATTTATTGTTTTTATAGTGAATAATCTTGTCCATTGTATTGTAAGACTTGTCCCTTTGGTCATAAGGGTGATACTTTTTGTTCTTGCATCGTATCTTTTCACTCCTGACAAATCGGGGATCGTGTTCATGAAATGTCTAAGGCAAATCTTAGGCTCATGTTGGCTATAATTTTGTACAAAAGTTAAGCCTAATGGGGATGTTACACTGGGACCAACCCTATAACCGACTCTGCAACTCTAGGGTTGGTTGCAAAAGTCAAGGAATCGGGGACGAACAATATAAAAAAGTGCGTGAAAATGTTGGGTTGGTTACATCTCCCCAACAGGACGTAGTATATCCCAGCTTGTCTGGATCAAGATCCCAACCTGACTTGGGGTCGGGATGATTTTCTTCACAACATGACTAAGACGAGATAAAACTTCCAGGACAAGCCCTAGACCCCTATCAGATAAGCCATAGCAAGCCCCGACAAGCCGTAATGACAGACAGGATTGGAGCATTTTCACAACATGACTAAGACGAGATAAAACTTCCAGGACAAGCCCTAGACCCCTATCAGATATGCCATAGCAAGCACCGACAAGCCGTAATGACAGACAGGATTGGAGCATTTTCCCGACTCCATCCCGACTGGAGTGATTAAATTCTGAAGTCGGGATCCAGAGTCGGGATTGAACAAAAACTATATAAACACCCTTTGGCTGTCATAAAACATTTGTCACTGCAAAGATGCCAGCTACACATCAGAGAGACTTTCTACAGAAGTTTAGGTTTTTTATTGAGTTTACTATTTCGATTTTCATCATAATTTGCAGACAGAAAAGGCCACATCTGAACCCAGGACCATCACATGCCCAACAGCCACCACCACAGCCCCAGCCCCAGCCAGCCCCCAGGAGAAGAAGAAAGCCACCAAACCCCTGGGTTATGCCTTTGATACTTCAAAGACAAGAAAAAGGATGCTACAGCAACCTCCTGGCCGACTTAATACACACTGACATCCCAGGATACCAGAACTCTGTCAGGCTGCCACCTGCCTTTTTTGACATCATTGAAGAATGCATAAACAACCGAATCAAGAAGTCTGTCACCAATTTCAGGAAGCCCTTAGAAGTTGGATTGAAACTGTCAATAACCTGAGACACCTGGTAACAGGAGAGAATTGCACCTTGCTGTATCACTGGCTGTTTGGCCGATCCACCATCTGTAAATTCATTCAGTAGGTCTTCCGAGCCATCCTTGCTGAATTCTTGGACAAATATGTGCGCTGCCCTACTGACTCTAGAAAAAGGTGGAGAAGCTCAGATCCAGATTGAATGTCCCCCATGCTGTAGGGGCAATAGACAGGAAGCATATTACCATGAAGAAGCCAAAGAAATCTGCCATGACTATTACAACTACAAGGGATTCTTTTCCCTGGTGCTGCTAGCCCTGGTAGACACAGAATACAGATTCCTCTGGGTAGATGTTGGGTCAAGTGAATCTTCATCATATGCACATACTTTTTACAGAAGCGATTAGAGGGAGAAGGATGGCACCTTGGGGGTTCCACCACCTGAACCACTGGGGGAGGGAGGGCCAAATTTGCATTACCTCTTTGCTGGGTGACAACACCTTTGCTTTGATGCCATGGATGGTGAAGACCTACAGCAGTAGACAACTCACAAGGTAAGAAAGAATAGCCAACTAAAGGATCTCTAGAGGCAGAAGTGTGGTGGAGACGGCGTTTGGAATATTAGTGAGCAGATTTAGGGTACTAATGGGCACCATAGAGCAAAGGCCAAAGGTTATCAGACACATTGTTTTTACATGTGTGTTGTTGCACAACATGCTGAAGACACACCAGGACAGAGCAGACAGGGCACTAACCCCAGCAAATGATGTAGCAGCCCTAACAAATGAACAGGTGGTGTATGTGCCAGATGACAACTACAGGATCCTGCGAGGGAGGCCAAACACCAGCAAGACCTACTGAAAGACTACTTCAATCATGTGGATGCCTTGGCTGGGAAATAGGACAGGATCTGAGATGTGTCAACCAAATACCCTGGGGCAGAAAAAGCTGACATTTGTCAGTCCTTTTCAGAACTACACAATTATCCAAGAACTTTGATTTAAGCTGGTGTTGCTCAAATTTCAAACAAATTTCTAAAGAAAATCCAATACATTTCCATCAAGTTTCAAAACTATTTCAAACCAAATCACAAGTCCCCTAAGACTGTTGAAAACTTCAACCAAAGTTATGTAAAAATGTCCCCCCTTAAAAAATGTCAATATGTATAAACCTTTAAAGAAAAAAAATTTTTTTTTTCTGGCAAATGTGCAAGACATTTCTCAGTTTCATATCATCAAAATCTTTGGGAGATTCTCATAAGGTCAAATTTTCTTAAAAGCCAAAGTGTTTTCATTTTTTTTTCAATTTTGTTTAGTTTGAGGCGGGCCAAAGTTTTATTTGCTTTGCCCTATTTTTTTGGCCAAAGTCTTTTTGTTTAAGTTCTTAATCCCCAATTTTTTTTTCTAAGTTTACAATCTTTTAAGTCCAGGTTTGAAAAATTTTAAGTTTTTTTAACTTCAAATTTTCATTCACTCAGACACTCTCTCAGTCACTCATTTTTTTGTGTGTGTGTTTGGGGTTAAAGTGTTTGCTGGGAGTCAGTGTAATGCTTCTTGTTTTTGTTAATATTTTTTAAAACATGCAGCTGATAATTATTTTTGGAAGATTTGGGTGGTCCTGAAAAGGACCTTTAAATGTTTTACAGCAGTGGTCCTGAAAAGGACCGATTGTAGGCAAGTACAGTGGTTCTACTGCTGCTTCTGTTTGGGGTTGGCTGACTGCTGAGGAGGCTGCTGCTGGCTGCTGCTGATGTTCTTGCTGTGTGGTGGTGTTTGGAGGAGAGGCAGTGTGTTGGTGCTGGTGGTAAAAACAGCTGCGGTGTGTCAATCTGTTGGTAGCTCATCACTGATTGTAGATTCCCAAAGAAGCCTGAGACTCCTGATATGTTGTGTTGACTTTCTTCACCTGTGGCAGAGGTAACTGACAGTGAGTTGAAGTACTTCGTCGGGGTCAGCGTGAAAGTAAGTGGTCTTGAAGGCCTGTGTTATTGGTTGTTGCTGCTGTCCTTTGGTTGCCACTTGGCTCGGCTGAGAAGGTTGGATGGTCTGGCTTGCTGGGATGGTTAAGATGTATTCCCTTGCAGTTGGTGCTGGCTGCTGTGGCTGTTGAATGTCTGTGGCACAAATGTTGAAGTTGCACTGGAGCTCCCAGAAAGTGTCTGTTGCTGCGGTTGTTGTGGCCAGTTAGAAGTTTCACAACCTTGTTTCTGAATGTTTGAAAGTCTCTATCCTCTAAGGAATCCACCTCAGATGCCAGGTAATTGCAGAAGGCTGTTCTGGTGGTCTCCTGCTGTGATCAGACAAATGATGGTAGCTTGGTTTTCATCTTTGCAAACTGGTCCATGACCTGCTGGTCGACCGAATAATGCTGGGAAATTCCGTTGGGGCTTGTCACTGAAGGCTGTATTGTGGTGTCTGATCGCATGCTGATCTCCATACCATCCATGTCAGTTGAACCTCTGGAGATGTCGTGCATTGAGGCAGCGGATGCACTAGCTCCAAGGGCCAGGGACTTGAATGCTGAAGATTTTTTAAAATTTTATTTATTTATTTTTGATACAACATACAAGTTACAAAGTTGACAAATCATGATACAAACAAGAACAAAAACAAGACATGCACATTATCATGACATTAGCACAACATGTTTTAAAATACATAAACACAAATACAGCTATTCAATACACCTATACAATTTCAAGTTATATTGGTAAACAATTTAACTGAAAAAATTATTTAAGAGTTAAAAAAAACAAAAAGTACATTACAAACTCGATTTTTTTGCCTGTTTTTCAATTCTAGAGATTTTACAACAAACATTTTATTAAATTTATTCCATTGTTTCAGAAAAACATCATGATTTTGTTCAAGTCTGGCAACATATTCCTGTTCTAAGTATATTTTGTTTAAATATCTAATAAAATTTTGCAGGTTTATTTGGCCATTACTTTTAGAGTTTTGAAAGATGTATGTTTTTGCAGCCATATATATATGAATGCTGAGTCCCTTGCGTCTGATGTGCGTCTTCAAAAAGTTAAATTTATCCTGAATCCAGTTCTGCCTTTCATTTCTTTTGGAGCCTGATCAGACTTGGACTGCATGAGTTTCCCTAATGAGTCCTTTGGGATTCGAACCAAGTCTTGCACACTTTGATAGACAGCTTGAGGCTGTTGGCGAACCTCTCCCAAAGGCATTCCTTCCTGGCCTGGTCCTTAAAATGTTCATTGGTCTTGTTGTACAACTCCTCATGGTCCTTCACAAAGTCCACAATAGCCTCCTCATCTGGGTCCATCGGGTAGATATTTGTCATGTGCCCCTTCTTGTGCCTTGAGTGCGATTGAGATGTGCCCGCCTCTCCTCTACCCTCTGTATCCATTTCTGTGTCACTTCTGTCTGTTCTTGCATGTGTTTCGGCCTCTCCCTTTCCTGCTGAGTGTGTAGTTTCCTCCCTCCTGGCTTTCTCCCTCTATTTCTGTGCCTATTCCCCCTTTTTTCTTGCCTCCCTGTCCTCCCTCGTCCTCGGTATATCAGCAGCCGCATCCCCCATCTCAAACTCTGTGGGTCTGTGGGGACTTCTATCTTCCTCACTCTTCTGCCCTTCTTAGGACACATTTTTCTTTGTTAAAGCAGCAACAACAACAAAAAAATCCTAACCACAAGTCAGCCCAACTTCTATCTCAAAACTAAATCCTAATTAATTTGTAAAAAACAAAAGGCTTATCTTAAACGCTGCCAGATGTAATCTGTGAGATGCCAGATTCCAAAATATGCATTGCACAAACTGACTCGCCGTATATAGTCGTAGATTTCATAACTGACAAGCCTTGGGTCGGTAATATGAGGCTGGCTTGTCCTACACACTTTGCGGCTTGTCTGTTGCTGTAACTGCCTTGTCGGTTTCTGTTTATGGCATGTTGTGATGTCTTTCTGGCTTGTCCTGCTGAGATGTTACCGACTCTATGGTTGAAGACTTGGAGACTTCTCGACTTGACAGGAAGTGACCAAGTCAGGTTTGTAATGATGTTCATGGTAATGTTTCCTTTCAAGTACCGTCGGTTTGCGTGTACCGCCTGTTGGGAGGTGGTGTTCAGGTACTTAAACACGAAAGGCCGGGAAGTGCTTCCAGACAAGACGGTTTCAGTATAGGGCAAGGCAGGAGGTGTGACCGACAAGCCGTAGAGACCCAGTTTCCAGGGGGCAGAGCCAAGGTCTGGATACAGAGTCGTTGAGGGTCGGTGAAATATGAAACATGTTTGATACTTTGCCGATCCATCATGGCAAGCTGGGAAACTACAACTGACATTAACCGACTCTGTAAACATTGCTCTCGACCCTCAAAAAATACCTAGTTACTGACAAGTTGGCTGCAATGGAACACCTCCATAAACATTGCTCCCGGCCCTCGAAAAATGCCATAGTTACTGACAAGACAGCCCCAGTGGAACACCCCCATTAGGCCCCAACACTGACCTTCGATAAAACTCTTTAATCTGAATTGAATTTGATATTATCCATATAACCCGCGGAATCTTGCTAACTCTGACATGGCAGAGCTCAAATTCATGATGTCAGGAGCTACTATATTTTATGTCTGTCTACTTGGTATAAACGTTGTGAGTTCAGTTTTTCACTTCCGATTATGGGGGCAGAACCGTTACCTATTTAATCCAAGCCATTCTGTCAAATACATAAATGGAATGCTGCAATCAACAGTCAAAGGCAGTCGACAGGACTGTGTTGTATGGCAGCAAATGCCTTGCTACTCTCAACTGAAATAAAAATGTCAATCTGTGTCCTTATGGGTGAAGGTTCAGTTGAATGAAAACTTTGGTAAGCTTATTCATTTGATCACAGCTTCTTTGTTGGACAATAAAATTGTTCATCTGTTTTATACGGAGCCCAGGAAGGGACAACTGTTTTCCTATCATTTTTAATCTCACTCCCACAAGATACTAAGTCGTTCCCATTAGTTAGCAAGTCGTTACCACAAGATACTAACCCAGGAATAGACATAGAGCTGTTTCATTATCATTATTTTATCTCGTTACCACAAGTTAACAAGTCATTACCACAAGATGCTAATTAGTCATTCCGACGAGTTAGCAAGTCGTCACCATAAGAAAATATATGTCATTCTCACAACTTAGTAAGTCATGGGAACGAGATACAAACTTGTGTTTTTATTCATACCCACCACTTACTAACTCATCCCCACCATTACTAACTTGTTCCCACCACTACTGAAATCGTTCCCACCACTTATAGTAGGTCGTTCTTTACCACTTGCTAACTCGTTCCCACTACTTAATAACTCATTCCCCACAGGAATACAATGTCATCATATATGTTTTATTTTAACCTTTTTAAAAAAGACTACTACAGAAGAGTAGAAGGGCCAACATGACAAATTTTTTTATCTCGATTTATCGACTTAGTAAGTCGATAAATCAACTTAGCTATCTCGATTTATCAAGATAGTAAGTCGATAAATTGAGTTAGCTATCTCGATTTATCGACTTACTAACTCAATAAATCGACTTAATTATCTTGATTTATCGACTTAGTAACTCGATAAATCGACTTAGGTATCTTGATTTATCGACTTAGTAACTCGATAAATCGACTTATGTATTTCATTGTTACATAGATGTTTCACCTTGAATCACTTGTTAACAGAAGCATTGACTTTGACCTGAAATGTATCTAATAAAACCTTTATAGCACCTAATCTCCAACAAGGCACTTGCCTTTTTAAATGTAATTTACCCTGTTGCTAATTATCACTTAAGAATTAAACTAATATGAATAAGTATCTAAACAAGTGTCTTAATGACATTGGCTAAAGGAATTGATAACAACATCCAAATTTCTTTGATATGTGTCAGTCACACTTTGTCACACTTTTGAAACAAACAAAACATGAACATAGAAACCATTCACCATTATCGGGGTAACAAGGTTACAATTAACGGATGCTAACCTGATACAGGCATACCCAAGGTACTTTTCATAAATAAATGCTAGCCCTAGAGTCTGTCATCTAATGGAGATTAAGCACCATAAAAGTATTCTTATTGCATCACTTTTTTTTTTACTATGGGGAGTATTTCCATGGGGCCGAGTCTTAGGTCAGCCATATGGCTGAGAACTGATTTGACAAAGGGCCAATTTGTCCATCTCCCTGTTTATGCATTCTTATAATGCCCTGTATCACCTTTGGGATCTGAAAATTTATTGGTAATCATGTGGCCTGAATCTTTTAGTGGGTTCACATTTTACCTTGGTCCCCTTCTTTAAGCCCTATTATGGTCCTTGATACTTATAATACTTATACTTATAATGCCTGTAGCTCCTTAAAATTGGTAATAGAGGTTTGTGATGTGAAAACAGCTTATATTAGACCACATTGTGTGAATGTTTTAGTGGGGTATGGTTTGACCTTGGATCCTAGGTCTAAGGTGGTCCTTCATACTTTTAATGCTCTGTACCTCCTTTGTAATTGGTCCCAGAGCTAAGTTGATTTATCGAGTTAGTAAGTCGATAAATCGAAATAACTATCTCGATTTATCGAGATACTAAGTCGATAAATCGAGATAGCTAAGTCGATTTATTGAGTTAGTAAGTCCATAAATTGAGATAGCTATCTCGATTTATCGACTTAGTATCTCGATAAATTGAGATAGCTAAGTCGATTTATCGACTTACTAACTCGATAAATTGAGATAGTTAAGTCGATTTATTGAGATAGTAAGTCGATAAATCAAGATAGCTAACTCGATTTATCAAGTTAGTAAGTCGATAAATCGAGATAAAAAAATTTGTCATGTTGGCCCTTCTACTCTTCCGTACCTTTCTTTTTCCAACCATTTCTTTTTAATGTTACAATGTTGTTGAAATGTTTATACACATGATCTCAAATATGATGAAAATGTTTAGTTTTTTTATTACTTTTTTAAAAATTTTAAAATATTGCCCTTTGCCAAAATTCAAAATTAGTTTTACATGTTTGTATTTCTCGCCTGTAAGTTCTAAGTTACGAATATAATGTCATCATATAGGCTTTATTTTAATTTTTGCATTAATTATAACGTACCCCGGTAATTTTTTTATCATTTCTTTTCAGGTCCTTGATTCAGAACATGCAAATACTAGTATATAGGATATTATATTGTAATAATAACTTTAAAATGTACATGGCCTTATAGGTAAGATAAAGGTTTTTGTTGTCTATATATCTCCCAGTGCTAAAATTCCAATCACTTTTAAATTTCTTACGGATGATTTGATTAATACTTCCCTTCTACGGGAACACAATGTCATCATATAGGCTTTATTTTGTATTAATTAAAACGTGCTCAAGTATAATTTCAACATTTTTTGTTCGGTTTGTTGGTCCATAACTTACTAATATAGTACATTATATTACAATAATATTCTACAATAATATATATGTGGCCAAAAATATATATGTTGTGTACCTTTTGGGAGATTTGAAATAAGTGATAACTTGTACAGATTTTCATTTCTTTTCCATAGATTTCATAATTCCATGAACAAGTTGTAATTACCCATATCTTTATTTATGTGCGGTTTTACGTCGCTTTCAACACTGTACAGGTCATATCATGATGGGTAGTTGGAAGGCCAGAGGAAACCAGTACATAGAACTCGTCAGGAATCTGTACTGTAAGCTGCTGACCAACGGCAAGCAACTACCAGCTTTCCCACTTGAGGCCATGCTGGGAACCGAACCCCGGCTTCTTAGGTGGGAGGCGAGAGTGTTACCACTCTGCCACCGTAGCCCCTGTAACCCATATCAACAAACTTGTTCAATATATATATACAAGGCCACTGCCGCAGCGGTTATCTCCCGCCTTAGAATCAGTAATAATGGAGAACTAAAGGAGATATAAGGCCTTTGTAGTTAGATAACCCCACTTGACATTGAAGAAGGGGTCAAAGGTAAAAGTCAGCAATTGGAAAAAAGTTAAACATTATATGACGGCCATTTTGTTTTCGAAACTAGGCCAAATTACTATCAGGCTAACTTTCCTAGCAAATTTGGCTGCAATATTTCAAGTTTTAGAGTATCTTAAGGATTTTGAAATAATTGGCTATGGCGGCCATTTTTTTTTTCAAAATAAGGCCAAAATTTTTCTCAGGCAAAATATTTGCAGGCCAGGACTTTTCATGCTCTGTCTTTACATTCTGAAGCCATAGCACCAATAATAAGGGAGAAATAAGGACGTTTTAGTGTGATGACCCCATTTAACCTTGAAGCAGGGGTCAAAGGTCAAATAAAACACCTGGAAAAGATTTCCAGACCATCACTTCCTGCAAGTTGTTTTCAAATTCTGAACCTCCCCTCTTAGGGGAGATATTAAGCCTTTTTAATAGGATAACCCCGTTTGACATTTAACATGTGATATGGCAGCCATTTAGTTTTTTGAACGAGGCCAAAATTACTATCAGGCTAGCTTTTCTAGCCATATAGCTTTTGTGCAAATTTGCTGAAACTAGCTGGAATATTTCAAGATTTGACAGACAGGTTGTCATAGCCATAAACATTCCCTGTGAATTTGGTGAAGATATTTTTATAAACAAATAATATATTAAGGTTTATGTAAAAACGTGACGAATGGACGGACACACAGACGTACGGACTCACGGACGGACGCATATATGGAAGGCGTTTTATAATCTCCCGACCACGGCCTTCGGCCGCAGGCGGGGGATAACAAAATTATTTCCAACAGCATAAGAATTTATATAAGCATTAATCTCAATGTATGACGATGATTACAGGGTTCACAGCTTTTATTTTAAATGAGTAACAATCTATTGTTCTATTGTGAAACGGTGGAAACTTTTTATCGTGAGAATTTTATTTTATTTTTATTTCTGAAACCATTTTTTTTTTCTGAGGAAAAATGTCATAACAAAGCTCTTCAACACAGACTTTTTACAGAGATTTAAAATAATGTTTTTGACACCAGATCAATTGTGAATCTGCAGAATTAAAAAAAAATTCACATTTTATTTTTAATCATAGAAAGTCATTGTATCTCATTTCAAAGTTTTTAAAATCAACAATACTTATCTTATTGTTTTCTTGTTTAAATATTCTAAATATCTTCCGACTAAAACTCAAAATAATTTTTAAATTCATCTTTTTGACGCATAGTAACTCTCTCCTATTATTTATAAATCCCTTCCAGTGGCAACACAATGTCATCATATAGGTTTTATTTGAACGTTTGCATAAATAATAACGTACTTAAACATATCTTCTCAACCAATTCTTTGCTTAATGACAACACCACACAATGTTATAATGATATTTTAAAAATTATTTTTGGGATTTGCGATATTGGATATATTTTTTTCATTTTCTTCCTCTACTAAAATATAAAATTAGTTGGAAGTTTATCTATTTTTAATTTCAATTTTACTACTTCCCTCCGTTATTAATTCCTTTCCACGGTAACACAATGTCACCATATAAGCTTTAATTCAACCTTGGCGTTAATTACAACGTACTCAAGTATATTTTCCAGTAACTAAACTAACAACGTTTGTTTGTTTGTTTATCTGAATGGAAAGTAATATGAAAAGTTTTTGAATGTAATTTGCTAAAAATTTCAAGAAATATTGACGATGACAGTAGGACCATATGATTCAATTTGGAATGTAATCCAGATCAGTGTATGGATCCAGGAATTTCTAACTATCTTTTGCTATTGTGCGATAGGACCATTTTCAGTATATATAGTATATGTATTTTTTATACCTTGATAATTAATTTTAAGGTTGCTTGACAAAAGGTAATAAAATATTACACGATGAAGCTATGTTCTTGAAATATCTACGGGCTTTTAGTTATAGATAAATATTTGATTTTGTGATATCTTGTTTTAGTAAATTTAAAACTATTTTTTATCTTCCCCAATTTCACTTAGCAACTCTTTCAATAATGATTATAAATACTGGTTTCTCAACTCTATTTGTTGAATGTTCAACCATATGTTGTAAGAAAGAACATTTTAGTAATAATGAATTTATAAAAATGCCTAGTTGAATTTCCCATTTAGTTTTGTTGGTCATGCGTCCAAATAAGAAATGAATATCTGGAGAAATATATTGCTTTAAAATTTTACTCGCCTTATTTTGTTTATGCTAGTAAACATCAATATTTAGACCTAAGGTCATTCGTGAACCTGGATCAAGATATGGTTTGCTATTTAAATGCTACCATGAAATTATAATATACAATGACATCGATCAAATATGACATTATGGATAGATAATGTTTTCAAGGCAGTACAAAAACTTAAAACATACACAGTTATTAATGCTGAGACTCATCTTGTCAATGCATCAGATCAAATGGCCAATAAAAGTAAACCACTGGTGAACTAAATTTATTACGCACAGCCAGAAGTCAGTGTAATGTGCTCATCTATTACAGGCCCTGTATTCACAAAGATTCTTATTCTTAGAATTTTTCTTAGAATTGTTGTTTTTTCTTAGAAAAATTCTAAGAATAAGAATTTTCCTATTCACAAAGATTCTTATTCTTAGAATTACGCTTATTCTTATGGTTTTATTCTTAGAATTTTTGTAAGAATAAGAATTTTCTATTCACAAAGATTCTTATTCTTAGAAAATTCTAAGAACTGATTTAAATTTAAGACTGGCACATAGCATGCTTAACTTAAGAAAAATAGTTGTTTTGGTGTTAATAGCGCAGCAGCTGGATGCAAATCGACATCCAGAACAGAGTGCTACATATTAAGTTGTCTATTGTGTGTACTGTAACGAAAATCAGCCTCTTTATATTATTTCAAAATTTCTAACTTTCTGTTCACATGTGCCAACATCTGTATTCTTAGAATTTTTTCTCTAAGAATTACACTTAGTCTAAGAAAAATTCTAAGAATTACATACAGTTCCTTTTATTTCTATTCTTAGAATTATTCTTAGCTAAGAATTGTTTTGTGAATAGTATTTTATTCTAAGATTAAGAAAATTCTTTGCATAGAATTTTTCTTAGACTTAAGTGTAATTTTAAGAAAAATTTTAAGAATCTTTGTGAATACAGACCCAGGAAAACAGTGAAAACCCTCTCCAACGGTAGTACAATGTGCTCATCTATTACAGGAAAACAGTGAAAACCCCCTCCTACGGTAGTACAATGTGCTCATATATTATATGGCGAAACCCTCTCCAGCATTAGTGCAATGTGCTCATCTATTAGAGGAAAACGGTGAAACGCATCCAACGGTAGTACAATGTGCTCATCTATTACAGGAAAACAGTGAAACGCATGAGGTCCCCAATGGCAGAGGCTGGTTAGTACGTTTGACACTTAACAATTTGTGTCTCATCTCTGTGGTTGGATGTTTGACTGTGGCTGATATTCAGTGAATATCCTGATATGACATTTGAAGTTGAAAGTGGCGTTAAATACAAAAACCTTGGAGGTTTGCATGAGGACATTATGACAAATTCAGTGCGTCATTATGCGCTCATAAGCAACTACTTATTCCACGCCGGATGAGCCATAATTTTTCGACTTCATTGAGGCTGTTAATTGCCGATATAAGATGTTTTGCAATGTATAATTTATTTGCTATATGAATACATTAAATCTAGTAAAAATACATAATTAAAAGCTACTCGATTCAGTCAACCTCCTTAATAAGTGTCTACCTTGTTAGATTCCAGCAAACTTGGTTTGGGAACAGACTTATGTTCTTAATGTCAGTATCTACAAACAATAAGATGGTCAGAGTTTTGCATTTATGGCTGCAGTAGCCGTGAAGCAGATTACCAGTGTATTCGGGTGATAACTAAAGTAAGTTACACCAAGTGTAAGGTTCTCCCTGAAGTGCACTATGATTCTCTCGTTATAGAATAAAATCCAGACTGTTCAAAAAGTGCACTATTTCGGTGTGTTATAAATACCCTGAAGTCTAATATTTTTAGACTTGACTGTCCACTGTCTCTCCACTGGTGGATGCTGTGTTCTTGGACTAGTCTTTCTTAGAAAATAAGTGCCTCATGATAATATCTCATACAAATTTGGCGTTACGTAAGTTATTAAAATAAAAATTTAGAATTTTGTCAAATTCCTGAAAGAAAGTCACAGTTTTGAATGGTTATATATTTTTAACAATTAATTTCTTGTAATAACTTTAAATTCATTACTGGACGTTTAGGGGGTTCAGTGGTGTAGTAGGTAACAAACTCTCTTCCCAACTCCAAGGTCGGTGGTTTGAACCCCCAATCTGACCCTATATGGGAAAGTTGGCAGTAGCTTACTGATGACCAGCTGCCTACGGTGCAGAATCTTGACCAGCTAGTATGTACTGGTTTCCTTTGTCCTTAAAACAGACTATACAATGTGTTACGAGTGACATTAAACTCCAACATTAATAAAAGACTCTAAGTTATTCCAGCAATACAGAAGTACATCATGAAATAAATATACTGAACAATTCCAAACATCAGAATCAACATGGGAAATCTCTCCTCTGATGAGTAGTTAACTTTTGCATGAGCAGTTTAAAGATTTAGATTTATTTGTGGTTTTATGTTGCGTTCAACAGCCAGGGTCATATTGCGACGGGAAGGTTACGGGTGGAGGAAACCAGTGCATACTAGTTGGTCAAAATTCTGCACTGTAAACCACCGGGCATTGGCAAGTAACTACCAACTTTCCAACACATGAGCAGTTAACAGTACAGCTATACCTAGACCAACTGTATGTACTGTTTTTTATGCTCCTTCAACTACCCGTCACAATACAGCCGACAAGGTATTAAAAGCGTGACTTAAAACACTGAATAAATAAATAAATAAAACGAATAGAGGGGCAAGGGGCAAATCTGTTATTATTACCCAGTGTTTAAAACAATGAGCAATACATATTATACCCCACCTGCAGGACATATACACAGGTTGTATAAATATGACGAACATCCACAAGAAAGATACCAGGGGCCGATTTCACAAAGGGACTTAAGTCCAGATTTAGGCTTAAATCTAAGACTTTGGTCTTAAATTTTGTCAAAAAACTGCTAAGTCTGTGGTCTTAGACTTAGCGGATTTCACAAAGCAGCTAAGTCCATGAAATTGCTAAGTCAGTGGACTTAACTTTTAAGTCTGGGAGGTAGTGGGCTAAAATTTTGCAAAGAGGACTTAAATATGGCCGCCATAAACTTTTCTCCACTTCAAAATTTGAAATGGCTGTACATAAATTATAATTATGCAGAACACCTCACTAAAGTAGTGTTTGGAAAGTTTATATGTGCTAACAAGGTTTTCAATTTCAAAACAGCACTTATCCTTAGATAAAATACATTAAATGAAGAATATGTGGCATCAATATTTTTTTTTGAATAGATACAAAAGGTCACATGACACAGAAAACCACTGTGGTTATATGATAAGCCTGGACTTAGCTAAGTCACCTTTGTGAAATCCATTTTTCTAGCTAAGACCAAAGTCTTAGATTTAAGTCCAAGACTTAGCCAAAAAAGGGACTTAGTTTAAGTCCTTTAGTGAAATCGGCCGCTGGGATCAAGTTTAAATGGAAACTTAAGTAAAGTCTTTTTGAAAAACGGAAACTGTAAAATCTTAAACAATAGTAACATCATAGTATCATAACTGACACACACACACATATATATATATATGCAAAATATAATAATATTTTATATCTACAGATGACTTATAACTATAAAATACTAATTGTCATCTTTAATTTTATTGTCCCAATTAATTTTAATTTATAATTAAGTTACAACTTTAAGGGTATATCAAATAAATACATGTATGTGCCTTTATGTCAAAAGCGATCAGTGACGTCAAAGTGGGGGTGTCACTGAGCTATATGTGACACCTGAATAGGAGAGTACATGTTGAACATTTAATAGTGCACTACATATTGTCTAAAAGTTTGTTATAGTCTTTCAAACGCGGCCATATTGAAAACGTGAAAAAAATGGATATTTGGATATTTGAGTGTGATAAATTATATTTTGGTGAGTTCGTATTTTATGTTATCTCACTAAAACTATGTCATAAACAATTAATATCAGCCATACATAATGAGAATGTTTTAATTAAAACAGATGTGTGAAATTTTTAGGGTTAACACCCAATATTAACCCTTGCCTTTTCGGCAGTAAATTTCTATTCAGTAATTCTCCCTTCAGTGTAATTAATACTCAGTTTACAGTAAGGAGTAAAATGGACCTTGGCCAGTCTGATCCTTGTAGAGAAATGCCAGCAACTGCTTGTCCATATGTCTGTTATTTTAAAGCTCAACATTTGCAAGTGTTTAGGAGGGTCAACAAGATGCAAACATTTCCATTAAATATTCCCACACGTACGTCTAGACTGAAATAAACATTTCCATGATATATTTGCAATTTATGCAGTGTACTATACAAATAAGACTCAGGGATATTTCAATCTTAACTTTCTGATTGGACTAGACCTTTTTTTGTGATGTCCTTTCATTCTGGCCACCAGTCCTCGGTGGCCTAGTAGTGGTTAGCAATTTTGGCATCTAATAACAGGTAGTCACCTTTGTGGGTTTGAGTCCCACAACTGACAATGCTGTGGACCTGTCTTAACATGACCCTGGGTGTGGAATGGGACAAATATGTTTTCAATGTATCTCTGTTATTACTACCCAGTGTTTAAAACAATGAGCAATACATATTATATGCATACTCCAACTTCATTCTGGACAGCATACTCTCCGGCTACCCATTAACACTGGATACACAGCCAGCTAGGAGACCGATACACATAGCTGGGCAGATGATACCTTGCAATTCTATTGAAAAAGATACAGCCAGAATGCTACAAGTGTACACTGAAAGACTTGATATGTGACAGCTAATGAAATATGTACATTTTATTGGTTGCTCAAAATGGTACCTGGCCATTATTGGCAGTAGCGCAGTACCATGGAGGTACTATGAATTGAACACATCATCGTGTATATAACTTGTAAAGACCACTAAAATCATGTATGAATTAATAGATAAGCCCTGGATCTAACCAGTAATTAGCCATGGCCTGTGTCTATGGCCCTGTTCACACTACAATCCGTGTTGACAAGGATTGAGGGTTGAACCAGATTGAAGCAGATTCATCTCAATCCGATTTGAGTGTCCACACTACAGAGTTTAATCTGGATTGAAAAGTGTGAAAAATCTGAGTACAGTAAAACCTCCAAATTTAGCCTAATGTACACATAAAAATTGCTTAGCTGACAATTTTTTAAGAAATTGGTAATGATAAAATTTATAATAATAAAAAAGATCCCAATATTATCTAATATATAATGCAATAGCCTGTTCTTTTTTATAATTACCCAAAGCATAAGGTTATATTATTAAGGCTCTGTCAGTTCTTTTAGCAACAGACCAATTGCAATCATTAGATACTTTTATCCTACCACAATTACATATATTCACACATTTTTATACCAAATTGCAACCACCCAGAAATTACACAACAATCACTTTTGATTGCCTTTGAGTCAATTAGGAAATACTGCTTACAAAGGATTAATGTACACATATTAAGTTAAGCAATTGCTTCATGGCAATAAGTCAGTTGGTTACAGTAACAATACACTCAACCCTCAATCTGCTTCAATCTGCTTCAATCCACCTCTTGAGTGGGGTTGATATTTACCCTTGTCAACCCGGATTGTGTGCGTTCAGACTAGTCTCCAATCTGGTTCAATCTGTGTCAACCCGGGTTGAATCACTAGTCTGAACGCCCAGTATATAGTCTCTGTACCTGCCATTTCAGCATCAGGAGCTGGATGCCCCTGCACAAGAAGCCGTATAGAGCTGTAAAAAAATGCCTTCATATTACAAACTGATGAAGATCATGAAGTGAATACCAGGATGGCAGATTGGATACAGGACACTTGAAGTTGATGAACCCAGCCTTGCTAAATCCCTTACAGTACTAATCAATGGAACTCTCTTTGCAAGGTCATGATATTTGTTTTTATTATATGATAATCTACATTGTTGCACTAACACCTAATCTTGTTGATATTTTAACATGCAGTAGAATCTCTATTATTGCAAACCGAATCTGTATAATACAATGCTTATGTTAGAAATTGATTCGATATTATTGCAACATGAATGTATTATTGTCCAAAATGGTTCTCACTCGCTATGTAAATGTATGATAGAGATTCTGCTCAACCCGCAATAATACTTATACTACTGTAATCCATTTTTGAGTCTGTCCTGTGATTTAGACTTAACATAGTAATATATTACCTATCAAATTTAGAAATTATTTCAGTTTCTTGTGTATGTCTATTCGAACATTCCTCTGGTTTTTGATTTCATACTCTAAAATATGTTGTGGATATTAGCCAGCTGTCTACCTCTGGCTCTAATGGGGCCTTCACACCACTTCCGGTTGACGTGGAGTTCACAAGAACCATCAGTAAGTTTTCTACAATCACTGGTGTGCGGGGGCTGCTCTATGCTGAACCACTCCTTCCTGGGAGGGGTTGTACACCTGGGACACCAAAGAAGGTGGGGTAAATATCTGTATGGTGATGTACTGGGGAAAGGATAGGGATAGTCTGTAGAAGGTTTTATGAAAATCAGTGAAAAACAAAGTAAGATCAGTGATAATCTATGGAAGGCTTTATCTGAATCAATAAAAATAAAGTACAGCCAGGGACAGTCCATGGAAGGCTTTAATCCAAATTTAAGTAAAAACAAAAAAATTGAGTCAGTCTGTTGAAGGCCTTATCCAAAAAAATAGAAATAAAGTAAAACCCTGGATGGTCTGGAAGACTTTATTGAATTCAGTACAAAGTAAAGTAAGACTATATATAATAATATGAAAATAAAGAGAGACTGGAGATTGTAAAATTCAATGAACACAATGTTAGAGCTGGGATAATCTATGAAAGGCTTTATCAAAATCAATAGAAAATGAAGTAAACTATGGATAGCCAGGGGAAGGATTTATTTCAGTCGAAAAAGTAAAATAAAACTAGATGGTCAGGTTGAAGGCTTTATTGAAATCAATAATAAGAAATGTAAGCCATTAGATAATCTCCGAAAGGATAAAACTGGATGGTCTGTTGAAGGCTGTATTGAAATCAATATTAAGAAATGTAAACCATTAGATAATCTCTGAAAGGTTTTTCAAAATCAATAAGAGAGAAAGTGGGACAAGGGATTGTGTGTAGAAGGTTTCATTAAAATTGATAAAAAATAAAGCAACGCTTGAGACAGTCTGAGAAAGGCCTTGTTGAAATCTATAAAAATAGTGTAATACCAAAGATAATCTATGGAATGCCTTTATACAATTAAACAAAAATTAAGTAAAAGTAGGGATGGTCTGTGTCCGGCTTTATGAAAATCTGTGAAAGATAAGGTAAGGTCAAGGATAATCTGTAAAATGGTTTATTGATAAGAAATAGAAGGTGTAGTAGGCAAATCAGCTTTTAATTTGAATGATTAACCAAAGAAGAAGTGTTTGAATGTGTGCATCTAACAACAGGAGTCATATACAGCACATTTCAGTTATGTCCAGTTGTCAGTGATATCCTGTTACATCTGCCGACCTGAGTTATCAATAAATCCAAATGCCCAAGCTACACCTACGTGTATATGACAGACTAGAGAGTTTTCAGTTAAAATCTTAAAACTCTGTGATAACCGGAACAACTTTTATGTTTAAAAGTCCTCTAAATTCCTTTAAAAGTCCTCTAAATTCCATGTCAGAGACTCAGTGACTGCTTTGTTAGCAAGTTTGATCACTTAAATCTCTGCCCCTTGGGTTCTGGTCCTTCTCATAACTACATGCAAGATTTATTTCGTGTGACCTTAAACAGCAACTTTGACTCAATTTTGTGGCAAGCTAATAGAGAATTTTGATGAATGTTTAAAACGCTGGACTAAAACATGTTATTTGGTGATATTATTTTGACCTGTACACCTTGTACAGCTTGATCCCTCTTTTCACAAAAGACAACCACTACCCACAGATTTTTAAAAAAGGCAGCACTACACTGAAAAAGTCCAACACAGTAGTCCGTCCATCCCATTGCTCAGGCACCCGCCTTAGTGCTATGCTGGCTACACATCATTATAATACTTTGTTGTACTGTGTGAAACTGATGAGTGAAATGATGTGAGTATGAGAGTCTTGTCAAAAGGATATGCTTTTGTTTCTAAAGTGTCATATTTTTATTTTAAATTTGAAAAGGTTTATAGATCTTTTTGTCAAAGTGATTTTCAATGGGATATATTTGCAATCTTCAATGATAACATGTTTTTTTTTTTAATTTTAGTTTGCATGGAAGGTTTTGATGTATTTTATCAAATGTTTAATTTTGATGTACAAACAGATCACACTACTTCTCAAAACTTAACACACAAAAACAAAAACAACATACATGTACATCACTTGACATAGAAAATTTTATAACAAAATATCTAAAAACAATACAGTTACTGCTCCCTGAAATGCTCATGTCTTTGCAAGCAAATATTCCACCAATCTTATCACTCATAAATTGCTAATATCTCTCTCCCAGGTCTATTAACTCCAGTAAAACCTAATATTTGGTCAAATTTGATAACCGTATTCATGTTCACAATTTTCATAATTTAAGCAGTTATTTCCCATTTTATTTTTAATAGATATTTTTTTAAATTTTAACCACATTTTGCTTCCAGTTAGCATACTAAAATTTGAGTAACGATTCCAATGATATTTTTATTCAGAATACCCAGCTGATTTCCCTTTTCATAACTGCCCTCCCCCAACTTTTGCAAATATTTTGTCAGATCGTCCATCTTCATTTCAGAGAGCAGATACGGTATTCATTATGGCACAGTATAACTACCAAAAACTCCTAGAGAATAAATACAGTACAACTTCTATTTAATATGTGATCTTCTGTTATCTGAATATTTAATAAAATGAAAAAAAATTTACTCTGAGTCCTTATCTCACTAATATAATAAAATACTTCTATTTTATAAACCTATTATCCAAAAAAAAACTTTGCATCCAGAATGTACAGATAACAGATTTTCCATTGTACTCCAAATATTAAATACAAACTGAACAGACGTTGATATAAATTTTGGCTAAGGCTGGAAATACACCTGTCCTTACTCATGACCATACCCCTCTGTATCTGCACCTGTAATACCTTATATATTTTGGTATAACACAGTGAACTTCTGTCCATATCTGCAAAAAGGGTCGAGTTTGTTATCTTGCCGATGTGGTCAAAACTTCAATGTTTTATACCATAACATCCAAGGTATCACAGATGCAGACAAATACAGATATGGATACGGAAACGTAAATAAGGACTGGTGTATTTTGTGAGTAACTATGTACTTTTATGTTTATCTGTTTGTTGTATTTTAGTTGCATGTATTTTTTAAATGTTTCCCCCCTCCCCTCCACAATATACATGTATAAAGCAAGAGACAAAATACTACCAAATAGTACTTTTCCAGTCTGTAAAACTGATTTAAAATCATGTAAAATTGCCAGATAATGTGGACATTTGTCCAGATTTGTATTTGAAAATCACAAAAATTGCCTGAAAATGAAGACATTTATACAGTTGTGTTTTTGCCATCAAAAAAAGTTTTCCTTTCATTTGCATATTTAGT
Source organism: Sabellastarte sp. h YS-2021 (assembly GCA_964017235.1). Lineage (NCBI taxonomy): Eukaryota > Metazoa > Annelida > Polychaeta > Sabellida > Sabellidae > Sabellastarte > Sabellastarte sp. h YS-2021. The sequence continues at coordinate 53,235,553 of OZ024933.1, forward strand.
ACATTAAGTGGTGTTGTGTTGATGTTGCACACTTTATTTTTTTTTCTTTGAGAGGAATGCAATTGTACTCCTTTGGAAATAGATCCTATTAAAATTATTTCAGAATTTTTTTTAACAATTGGCTGTTCCTTTTGAATAAGGCATGGGTGGTTTGATGTACGTGATGTGTGCATGAAGAATGTGGATAGAATTCAGTAAATAGATGAGGTTTCAATACTTATTTTAAACTTATCTGTGATTGTGTGTTGTGTAAGTGGGGGTGTGCTAGGCTATATGCCTGGATGCTTGATTTTGTGTTGCTGTGTTCTGCGTATGAGTGTATTTTTGTGCGTTTGTGTATGAGTGGGTGCTTGCTTGCATGTAGGGGTGTGCAACGCTTATGCTTGTGTATGCTTGATTGTGTACAGCTGGTTGCTTGCTTGCATGCTTGTATGTGTATGTCATATGATGACGCATAAATTCCTGGATGCTTGATTTTGTGTAGTTATGTATGTCTGTGTATTAGTGTATTTGTATGCTTGCTTGGCATGTAGGGGTATGCTTGTGTGTGTATGGTGTGTATGCATTTGTGTGCATGTAGGGGTGTTTCTGTATATGTATGGCTATATAGACCTCTATGTCACTATTGTGTAGACCTTGGTCATCAGCCTATGGTTGTGGTTGCCTGGCTGGGTGGTGGCTGCTGGTTGGACAGAATGTGCTGCCATTAAAAGCGGTTGGGTACTGGTTGTCTGGGAAATAGGGGGAGGAAGTTATGAACGAGGTTGTACTATGCTTATAACTATATATTATTGATCTGTGCTTTGCTGTTGTAGAGTACTTAAAAGGGGACTCATTGGTGTAGTGGTCAGAGTGCTTGCCTTCAACCTCTGAGGTCGCTTATTCGAATCTCGGCCAAAAAAGTTGGTAGTTGAAAAGTTGGTAGTTACTTGCCGATGCCCGGTGGTTTAAGAATCTTCATCAGCTAGTTTGCACTGGTTCCTCCACCCATAAACTACCCATCGCAATATGACCCTGGCTGTTGAACGCGATGTAAAACAAAAAATAAAAGTTAATCTTGTAGAGTACTTAAGCCTCTCTTACATCCCAACATACGTGCTGGCCATTTTAAAAAATGGGCTTACCTTGAAGTTACACAAAAGCAACACTCGTGTTACACCCACATGGACCAACCGGGTCTGTGGGTATTTTCATGAGGCAGACAGCACGCTATGGGTGTAGAAAAGAAATTTGTATGCAAATTATTGACTGTGTGGCTGTAGAAACAACTACCGTCGATCCGTGCAGCCCAGCCACAAGATTCATTTGCTTTGTAAGATTCCCTTGCAAGCATCTACTTCCTCCAGAAACTGGCCACGGCCATAAATTTTACAAAAAAAACCCCCCAAAAACCATGTATGGCATGATGTAACAGTAGCTTTAGTGGTTTAATGAATAGTTTGGTTTTATACTTTTTATACTTTTCTCATTTATAAATTTTTTTCTTCCAAACCAAATTTTGATTTGGTTTTTATATAGTAGGGAGCTGAAGTACTTTAACTGTGTTAGGAACAATAAAGCAGTCACGGAGCAATTAATGGTTGCACTAAAATTGCAACAGCAAAAGATTGCTTAACCAATTTATTTGACAATCAAAAATGTCAACCTAGATATACTGATACAGAGTAAAACAACCTTGTCATAATAATAACACTCATCTTCCCTGACCGCAGTCTAACATCCAGTTGATTAATAGATGAGTCCAGTTTACTGTTCTCCTTCTAAATCCAGTTAACTAATAGATGAGTCCAGTTTACTGTTCACCTTCTAAAAACATTCTGCAATTCAATATCCAATATATCTCAAAGATATTCAAGCACTCCGTAGTCTCAGTCTTTTAGTTTAGCAACTTAAGTAACTTAAGTGCAGTCACTCAAGACACATGGCAGGAGAAACACTTCTTTGTTAATAATTAGCTCACTGGATGTTGCAGACTGCAGAAATTCTTCACAATAAAAAGCAAATACCTTGTTTTGTAAAGAATAAAAAATTCTACTAAATCAAAGTAAAAATTTAAGGGAATTACTTATGTATAAGTGTGAAATAGGAGTATAGCTAATCTCGCCTTGAGAAACCTTTCAGTTTTGAAGCAGAAGATATACATTGCTGAAGTTTGCAGAGGTCGAAGTTTCTATCACTTTCATGTGGTTAACAGAAGGCTTAGTTTTTGAGGTTCCTGTTAAAGAAAATGCTTTAGTTATGTAGGTACCTGTAGGAAACTATTTACCACAATAACTGGATCCATATCGTGTGAAATTTAAATATTTTATTTCAAACACGTCTCCTAAGGACTGCATCATCTGGAAATGCAATACCTGATTCCTCCTTGTTATTCAAATGTTTGTGTAGATATGTTTAGTGTTTCCTTATTGTTTTCCCATGAATCAAAATTTAATGGGATCTAAGTTGAACCAAGATCCTTCTTCTCATTTTTTTCATGAAAATCCAGTCAGTCGCATTTGCATAATCCTGATGACAAACAAACAGACAAATGATCATGAACTTCATACCTCCTTGGCAGAGGTAACAAGCATTTTTGGGATCACTCTATCATACTTTACCCATAGAAACCAGGCAGAACTTGAAAGTGAGGTAACTCCACCATTTTTACAAACAAATTACATGTGCAAATAGCAACAGACAATTTTCAATTCCAGTCTCTTTGCTTCAGCAGATTTTCCCTTTATTCAGCCAACCTGATAAAATGGATAAAAATAAATGTGTAACATTTATTCAACCATTTAACAGAATGGCCTAACACCACTAAAACCTTCAGTGCTGTCTTATTGTTTTCCCATGGATTGTGATCTAGTTGTTGGCAGAAATTCCTCCAGAACCTGTGACTGTTGTATGACAGAGCCATATTTTTGAAAAAAATTTGAATGGACTTCTCCTTGCTTTTGTATCATGGCCTAAAGCAAACTATCTTGCTCAAATACTGAACAACTCTTTGCAAAAAAATTTGAACTTTCTGACTGTTACAACTACGTTTCTATTTGTCTTCATAATATCTTCCCATCCTGAGATAATGAAACTTTTTATTGATTCTTTGAATTCGATCACATAAATTGTTATACGATTTGTCTTTTTGCCATTGGTTGATCCAATATACAACAGATATTTGGGGTCAGTCCTTGCACTTCTTTCAACCCCAGAAACCACCTTGTTTCTAAGTGATCATTAAGTGTGTAATCTTTAATGAAATTCTCATTTATCCACCAGGGGTGACATTTAACATGCTCAAAGATAAGGCAAAACAAACTTAAAACTTTGGCTCAGTCAGTTTGGCAATTTCTCCAAGGCCCTATATTTGGCTTAAATTTGATCCTGGTGGGATGCTATGGAGGGCTTAAGTCTTCTCAAAGTATTCCAATATACATGTATATAAATATATATATATATATATATATATAATGCTCATGCATGATCTTTATAATTGGTCAAATGTCTCTGGAATGTGCCTACAATGTATAGTAGAGACTCTGTTTGGGAAAATTGAAAAATTTACTTAGAAATTGCCAAGGAGTTAGGCAATAGAGGATGAAAGAATTTAAGACTTTCAAGTGAATCCTGTCTGAGGTATTATAAATCAGCAGAATGCCAGATAGCAGACACTGTCACACAGTGAAATCTTAGGATTATCCACTTCCTATTTTATATGTCTTTTTCTACATTCTGCACAAAGGTATAAATGGCAGTGTTCAAAGTTGACCGAAGAACAGTCCAGGTGGACCTGCAGCTCAAAAATGTTAAAGGTCTCTGACAAAAGTTGAGGGTTTATATTTTAATTTATATTAATATTGAGTTTCAAGATTAACCAAGTGGCTAGTGCTACAGAATACTAGTATATTTAAGAGCTTTGTTAAGTTACATGACATCTGCACCTGTAATGGTAGAAAGATACAGGTCCATGAGAATAGTTACCAGTCTCAGATGGGGGTGGGTGTGTGTCTGGGGGGGGGATTTGGGGGTGATGGTAGGTGGGTAGGTATTAATTTCATTCACTGATAAATGATAGTTGATGATCTTGACCATGGTTATGTGGATTTAAGCAATGGTTATGGGGGAACCTGAGAATAATGCTGGCCTAAGTTTGGGCTTAACTGTTATTTTGTGAAGCAGAACTTAGGTAAACCATAGTCTGGGATATAAGACAGGATTAAGACAAGATGTGTTCAAAGACTTAAAACCTATGTTGCATCTGATAAAGAATGGTCTGTATACCGGCTTGGCCACTGTCTCTCTTGACCTCAGAATCAGAAGTACATATTGTAGAATAAATTTCTTGATCATTTCCACTGAGAAACATAGGGGATGTTGTGGATCAGAAATCTATATATAATAATGTCTTGGAATTAATACTCAAGCTATGGTTTTATTTGCTATTGTCATTCCTCTTTCTTCATTTCTGTTTCATCCTCATGTGAGATATGATATTCTTGCCATTTGGTTTTACATTTTTAAATAACCATTCTTAAATCATCAATTTCATCCTTGTATGGTTAATGACATTTTGTGAATCATGGTTACACTTGAGGATAGACATGTAAAGTCGGGGTTCAAGAATAATTTCTCTCATGGTTACTGGCAATGACATCATTGAAATGAAATAGGCTTCTAATTAATATACATTCTTGTTGTATTTGATCTTATCAGTGGGAAATGAAACAGTTACAATAAAATTATGTTAGACTGAATTAGATTTTCTTTCAAGTACTAGGTGATTTCTTAAACAGATAAAAATAAGCTAAATTCTAAAAATAAAGCATTGAAATACAGTATCTTATCCTAATTGCCCAAGTAGTTGTAAAGTTTGCTGTTTAATGACGTCACCCTTACCTCTGGTTGTGGGTTTGAATCCACCTCATGTAAAATGTACTAATGGCTGGTCCTGATATGATTTTAATGCTTTAAGGAATGTTTCATCCTCCTCCAAACTTTAATTGACCAGCTGTTAAGCAAGATATAATAGATATCTTTACAGCTTTGAGTGTTTATCTCTAGTAATTGTTATTTGTGATTATTTGTGGCTTTCCCTTCCAAAAAGTTTGCAAAAGTTTGTCTGAAGTCATTGAATCAGAAATAACATACTATGAAATGGAGATTACTAGTATGTTTTATTTGAATTTCAATGACATTTCTTTTATGTCTACATTATTTATTTATTTATAACAGTCATGCTGTTGGCACAAGAATTACATAGATGTATTTACATATAAAAACAGATATAAATACATGCATATAAACAGATAAACAAGTAAACGACATTAAATTTAAAAATATAAAAATTTTTGTTTTATATTTACATTTTGTCTAAGTACTGATTAGTCTTATGTACAACTTGTCTTCTAAGTTTTGTACATGTTTTTGTATTAATTTTGTACTTTAGAGCACAACTATTGCTTGTAAACAATATCTATAACCAAACTAATGTGGATTTTTTGCCAGTTTAATTAAAATTTTGTATTAGTTTACTGTGTCAGCAGATAAACATGGTATATAGCTACATTTAGTCAATATGACTAGCTGAAAGTTGATCCGAAATAGTTTTTGGCACTACAAGCATTTATTCTAAACTCTCAGCAGAATCTTACATATACATTACATGTACAATACCTAATAGTTGGTACATTACAAATTATGGGACACACATATACATTACAACTAGACATAGACTAAGAAGATGATATAGTATATATGATTTATTACTTGATCAGATATAGCATATGTATTTAAGAATTTTTGCCATATAAAATATCATAAAGTTTGACCTCACAATACCTTCAAAGTCAAAGTTGAGGTTTTACGTCCCGTTCAACTGAGCCAAGACAGTATTGGGACTGGCCAGTTCACAAAATTAACTCCTTAGATTAGTGTGGGATAGATAAACGTCTGAGAAATATTAAAAAAATAGTGAAACAGGGTAGATCATGAGATTGATTGTTTAATTAGATATGGTATATGGTTGTCCTTGCATTGGGAAATTGTCAGGGTTGCTAGTACCTTATGCGCATGGTTGCCATGGGTGTTTGATAGAAAATATGAAAATTTGAAGTCTACACAGAGATCAAAGATTAAAACATTTACTTTCAAAAATTGTAAAATTTTGATGTTTTACTTGACATTGTTTTGCATTATGTTTGAACACCATGGGTAGTCTTAACAGTGTGATACAATAAAACTTTTGTATTGATGCAAGTCACTTAGTTAACATTTTTAACAGTTATGAATAACTGAGCCTTACAAGCTGATATTGATAAGCAAGAGAAAAGTATATCTCAAATATTGGGTACTTGCAAAGTAATTTGTGAGAAAAATCGTTTCTGCAGGTAAAACGTCTCCAATTTACTGACAGTCATTGTTGTTCACTGGAATATAGAAGCCTATATTTTTACTGTGAGGTGTTTTGGTGCTTTTTGTTATAGAGTTTGCATTGATCAGCAATCAAAAACATTCCGATTTTACACAAGTAAGTTTTGAGAAAACACAATGTAAAATATGAAGTAATACGGTCTTATTTGAAGTTTAATGGACAAGGCAATTTGGTAATGTTTATATATCTTTAGATGGTATAGTTATCTATTACAACTACAATGTGTAACACATGGTTATATATCAAACACATCAAAGGTGTACATTAATATACTTGGTCAGTGAAAAAAAAGATAAAACTTGACATAAAAAGAAATCTAACTTAAATTTCAAACTTCCTACCTCTTGTCTCCGTGGTAGGCCTAATGTCTAGCATTTCTACAGTAACTACACAACATAATTTACAGCAATGATTGTCTATTTTATGTGCCTTGGGATATGTTAGTACAAAGAATAAGTAAGGCTGTGACACTGAGTGTCTGGCTTCTCAAAAATATGCCTAAAATGTTGAGAATCTGAGTGCAAACAAGTGAACCGGTTACTCTTAAAACTAATACAGTATTGTGTATTTTCATAAATAACAGAAATGAAAACCTTATTTTAGTAATAGTCCAGCACTGGGTTGATATTATGCAGAATTATAGTCGGATTGGCAGTTTAGAACCACAAACTTTAAGGTGAAGCTTCTTTTAAATGACACTTTTCTGTGGTTTTATATGGGTGATAATTAATCGTACCAATATGCAGGGTTATAATCCAAAGATTTTTTCCTCCTAATCAATCAGATTCACTGACATATCCGTGTCTTAGAATTTGATACTGATTTGTTAGACTAACTTTTATTCTCAGAAGCTATTTTCTTTATTTTCACAAATAATTTTGAAATATTTGGTTTTGCATCATCAGCCACATTTGTGTTATCGGTACTCCCAGTTGCTTAGTTTTAAAAAGTCATCATGTGGATCTGGGTCGGATCATGGAATACTGATACTCTCCCCTGTTTTTGGCGTGACTCACAGTCCCATCAGATTAAGCAGAGTAAAAGTTTGATGCCATTAGATTATGCAAAGATGTATGCATTACAAATGAGAGGTTTGTTTAAAGATTTATTTATTTGTTGTTTTACGTCGCGTTCAACAGCCAGGGTCATATTGCGACGGGTAGTTTACAGGTGGAGGAAACCAGTGCATACTGCACTGTAAACCACCGGGCATCGGCAAGTAACTACCAACTTTCCAACATGAAGCGCCCGGCCCGAGATTCGAACTGGCAGCCTCTGAGGTTGGAGGTGAGAAGTCTAACCACGGTTTGTTTAAAGAGAACAAGATGCAAGGTTGTGGAATGTTTAGCTGATATTCTACTTTCTGTTTGGTTGTGGTAGAATGATACTTCAAAATCATTTTTTATGAGAAAACGTCAATATTATGTTCTCTTTATGGCTGATATTTCATAAAGATAATACAAAATGCAAAACATTGGTTAAATAATACACATTTTGGCTTAATATTGGGTAAAATTAGAGTTTATTAACCTTAAAGTATTTCACCAAAAACATTGCTAATTTCAAATTATGGCTTGTGCATGCTTGTCACCACATTTTTACCATATCATTGACAGGCGAACTGATGACCTGATTTTGTTTGTTTCATATCAGTTGAGATCAGATTTGATTTTTTTAAACACAGTTCTATTACTAGGTACATGTTGTAATATTCCATCATATTTAATTTTTCAAGATGATTATGTTCGTACAATGTTATGTCTGTCATCTTGCCAATCCAATCATTTTTGACCATTTCAAATTTAAAATACAGTTACTAAGACATTTAGAGGGCTGCTTATCATAAGGCAAATCAGACAACGAGAAAATGCCTTAAATCCCTTTGTACAGAAAATAGAGGGACTTCATTAAAGATTACCACCAAAACATTCAATACAACTGAATCGCATACAAGGAAAAGCCAGTTAACACTGAAGTTTTCTGTATAATTTGAGGATTCACTAATTTTTAACCCCAGCGCATAAAGGCTGAGATTATAATCGTCATCTGCACTGTCTGGGTGGCTGCAGCGGAGTCGGTGGTGGTGGGCATAAAGCTAGTTTCACAAAAATTTTATTCTTTTGAACATTGAGATAGCTTTCACATGGTCTTCTAATTGACACATCTAACATCAGACCTAACAGGATTTGAAGGTCAAGGATAAACTCCTGAGACATCTTTTTGAAACAGTTTGATACACTTATAATGAGTTTTATTGTTGTGGGTATCAATTTTATTAATGCATCAAAGGTACCCATAAACTGTAATTTGATAATGTAGACCCCATTCATGCAATTTCACTAAATTAATGTGTTTATTTGTTTTCAAGTTTTGAATATTTTATGTAGATATTTATGTTTTTGATCAGACATCATCCATTTCTGTAGGCAACTGCAAAGAGTTTTTTTGTAAATAAATGTTAATTGTGTAACACAAATATTGGTTCAGCATAAAGTGTAAAATGTAAGGTATGCAATTTATACTGGTTTTATTATATATATGCACATTCAACAAAAGTAGTCAATAAGTAAAGTATCTAAAATGTAAATTATTTTTTTCTCATATTTGGATGTTAATACAGTTCAAAAGTACTATATTAAATTTTCGGTACAAATAAGTGATTTATGCAAAGTCATGGCAAGTAGCACTTGAAAAAAAAAAAAAAATAAAAAATGAAAAAGAAAGCAAAAAAATAAAAGAAATAAATAAAAAAAAATTAAAAGGGAAAAAAATTTTAAAAAGGAAAAAAAAAACAAAAAAAAAGAGAGAAAAACTTGTGTTACTTTCCATGACAAAGAAATTACACATGCTGACTAATATCTATAATGTGGTTAACAGATATGATTGAATTGTTTGATATTTCTGAATAAAGTAATGTATTTTTTGTGTCCTTTCTACTGTTACAGCTTGGGCTTTTGAAGATATTATGATCGTTTGTATATATCTTTTCTAAATAGCATGTTGTGGTGAAGTTATGTAATATATAGAAACAATAATAATAATATCTGTTGTTGTTCATTTATATTCTTTTTTTTGCATTATTGGTAAATTATTGTACAGAGGAACCCTTCTAAGTTGAACCTCAAAGACCAACAAACAATACTTAAATAAGAATTCCAAAATTTCATTTTTTAAATTTTAATAGAAAAAGCTGTTTTACTATTTGATGTTTATTTCTAGTATTTTTAACTATAATTATGTTTTAGTTAAAGATATATATTTTGTTTCATGTCAATAAAGCTTAACTTAACAGGGTTCAGGTGTGTTCTAATTATGTAAAATCAGATTCCAAAGATTGAGTAAGTTATTTTAAATAAATTGTACTGCAGTCAGTTATGATGTCACATTATGCAGATGATGTATGTACCAAGCTATTCCTTTGCTGCAGTGTGACAATAATGATATTTAATAAAATGTGACCTTTTGCTGACCTTGAAAGGTCATCATATTGTTAAGGAGGATAGTAACATAAATACAAAAAGTGATACAAAAGCCTCTTACAATGACCTTTAAAGGTCATACATTGTGTTGAAAAGAACAAAATGTTAAAGAGGACAATATCAGAAAGACTGGGAAAATGATACAAGGTTAATTATGACAGACACTAACTTCTCACACTGCACTGTTCATCATCAATTGGACTGTGTTCAAAGTCATCATCAAAGAGACCAGTGATATTTCAAAACCACTTGCTGTTTGTCAAAGTCTGATAACTTCAAACTGATGGAGCAGATCTGATCAAGCAGCTGCTGGAGATTTTCAAAGTACAGACTTTATTATGGACAACAACATCAAAGTTTATCTACAGGAGTTTCACCATCATTAGAGGATGCACTGCCAACCATAATTTTCAGCAATTTGACTTTTGTTTGGGTAGAGCAGAATACTTCATGCCAATGTAGATGTGGTTTTTGGAAAAAAAATCACAAGATTCCATTGGACCTCTCTGAAAGCCACTACAAGAAGACTGGTGCTGCTTAAACTAAAGAACTCTCATCCAGACTGTGTACTACCAGTACTGCTGTATGTCTTTACCTACCAGTGACCTGCTGTAACTGATACTTGATTCCATGGGCTGAGAGAACCATTGATGCTGGGCCGGAGCTTTACTGAAAGAGACAAAAGGTAGGCCTTGATTTTTGCTTCATTTTGCGTGTTAGCATAATGATTGCTTTTAACACCTGGTATAGATCATGTATGGTTACAGGAAGTTTCAAAGGTTGCTTGTAACAGATCTTACTGGTCATATCATAACAGAATTGCAAAAAATCTACATGATTGTATATGTTTCAAACACAGTACCAGAATGTCTAGAAGAGTGCAAACACTGACGCAAATTTGTTAGAATTCAATTTACAGGGACTGTCTCCTCCATACTCTTATGATTGTACTGTTTATCCAAAAGTTATAAATTGAGTAACTGTGGAAATGGACATGTGTAATTATTTCTCTATGCTTGGATATGTTAAAAACTAGATATGCCAAGGTGTTAGGAGTTGTGAAAATTGATAACAATTTTCAGTCAATAATTTAAAATTACCAAAATCTGGATTTGATTGTGCAGTGGTTTATTTATACATTTTTGTTACTTTTTTCAGAATAGGGCTGCTGTGTAGTTTCAGTAGATCCTAACTAGCCTCTAAATATGGCTAGCACCTCAAAATACACCAGTGAAGAAGCCACAACATTTAATGGTGAGGAGTGTTTATGCCACTAAGAGTGTTTTAAGTCGGTCACTGTTGTAGTCCTGGAAAAAATAAAGAGATTGAACAAAATATATGACATATATGAGATTTTTAGGAAACTAGTTTAATTAAAATCTATCTCATTTAGTTTTAACATGTATGTATAGCCAGATATGGGAAAAAGAAGTACAAAATGACTGAAGGACAGTTGCCTAAGGGGTGATTGTTTCTAATTTTTAATTATATACTGAAGAATATTGCTATGGTACTCATTCAGATCTGATGATTTAGATTTAATCTTTATGATACATGTATTTTTATCATTGTATTATTAAGCACAAAAGAAATCAGAATTACTCTTATAGATGTGTAGTTCTCTTAAAGATCAAGATTGTAAAGATAATTAAGCGTCCCACAAGGGACGCTTGTTTGTGTATGGGAGAGCTTCCGGCTCCGCTGGCTCCGCCGGCTCCTGCGGCTCCGCCGGCTCCGCATTTTGTTTTCCTTATAACTCTGTAACCGTTAGGCGGATTCTTTTCAAATTTGGCAGGTTTAGGCAGTAGCCCTGGGGAATTTTTTTGAATATGCTGCAGTGACATTTCAACCAATCAGAGAGGTCACATGACCAAAAATGTCTTTTTTCGATGGGGAAGCTTGTCCGGATGATAACTTGAAAGGAATTTTATCAATTCACCTGAAACTTGGCAAATACATTCATTCTATTAAAATCTGGAAATCATTAGATTTTGGCATTGATTGGTCAAGAAATGGCCGAGTAATTAATGATTAATTAATCATTACGAATTTTCCAAAAAAGGAAAACACAAAAATGCTTATATCTCGAAAACCGTGCTAGATAGAGCGATTTCGACGAAATTTTTGACCCGCAGGGTATCTCTGCGGAGTAGTTTTCCCAATTTTCAAAAAATTTTTGTCTCGCCCAAAATGGCGGCCATTTTGAATTTTCGAAATTTTCGCAAAAATTGCAAAACACAAAAATGCTTATATCTCGAAAACCGTGCTAGATAGAGCGATTTCGACGAAATTTTTGACCCTCAGGGTATCTCTGCAGAGTAGTTATCCCAATTTTGAAAAAATTTTTGTCTCGCCAAAAATGGCGGCCATTTTGAATTTTCGAATTTTTCGCAAAAATTGCAAAACATAAAAATGGTTATATCTCGAAAACCCTGCTAGATAGAGCGATTTCGACGAAATTTTTGACCCACAGGGTATATCTGCAGAGTAGCCATGCCAATTTTCAAAAAAAATTTGTCTCGCCAAAAATGGCGGCCATTTTGAATTTTCGAATTTTTCGCAAAAATTGCAAAACATAAAAATGCTTACATCTCAAAAACCCTGCTAGATAGAGCGATTTCAACGAAATTTTTGACCCGCAGGGTATCTCTGCAGAGTAGCCATGCCAATTTTCAAACAAAAAATTTCTCGCAAAAAATGGCGGCCATTTTGAATTTTCAAATTTTTTGCAAAAATTGCAAAACATAAAAATGGGTATATCTCGAAAACCCTGCTAGATAGAGCGATTTCGACGAAATTTTTGACCCACAGGGTATATCTGCAGAGTAGCCATGCCAATTTTCAAAAAAATTTTGTCTCGCCAAAAATGGCGGCCATTTTGAATTTTCGAATTTTTCACAAAAATTGCAAAACATAAAAATGCTTATATCTCAAAAACCCTGCTAGATAGAGCGATTTCGACGAAATTTTTGACCCACAGGGTATCTCTGCAGAGTAGCCATGTCAATTTTCAAACAAAAAATTTCTCGCAAAAAATGGCGGCCATTTTTAATTTTCGAATTTTTGCGCAAAAATTGCAAAACACAAAAATGCTTATATTTCGAAAACCGTGCTACATAGAGCAATTTCAACGAAATTTTTTATCTTCAGGGTATCTCTGCAGAGCAGCTATCCCAAAGAGCTTTCACTTGGTGAAGTTTCAGACCCATAGCTAATTGCTCACCTACTCAAAAAGAGTAAATGCGAATTACCTCTAAAAGTATTGCAGATGGCCAATTTTTCTCAAATAACTCATTCACCTACTTTTGGAAGAGCTTTCACATGGTGAAGTTTCAGACCCATAGCCAATTATTCACCTACTCAAAATGAGTAAATGCGAATTATTTCTAAAAGTATTGCAGATAGCCAATTTTTCTCAAATAACTCATTCACCTACTTTTGGGAGAGCTTTCACATGGTGAAGTTTCAGACCCATAGCTAATTATTTACCTACTCAAAATGAGTAAATGCTAATTATCTGTAAAAGTATTGCGGATACCCAATTTTTATCAAATAACTCATTCATCTACTTGTGGGAGAGCTTTCACATGGTGAAGTTTCAGACCCATAGCTAATTACTCACCTACTCAAAATGAGTAAATGCGAATTATCTCTAAAAGTATTGCAGATAGCCAATTTTTCTCAAATAACTCATTCACCTACTTTTGGGAGAGCTTTCACTTGGTGAAGTTTCAGACCCATAGCTAATTACTCACCTACTCAAAATGAGTAAATGCGAATTATCTCTAAAAGTATTGCAGATAGCCAATTTTTCTCAAATAACTCATTCACCTACTTTTGGGAGAGCTTTCACTTGGTGAAGTTTCAGACCCATAGCTAATTACTCACCTACTCAAAATGAGTAAATGCGAATTATCTCATAAAGTATTGCAGATAGCCAATTTTTGTCAAATTAATCATTCACCTACTTTTGGGAGAGCTTTCACTTGGTGAAGTTTCAGACCCATAGCTAATTACTCACCTACTCAAAATGAGTAAATGCGAATTATCTCTAAAACTATTGCAGATAGCCAATTTTTCTCAAATAACTCATTCACCTACTTTTGGGAGAGCTTTCACTCTGTGAAGTTTCAGACCCATAGCTAATTACTCACCTACTCAAAATGAGTAAATGCGAATTATCTCTAAAAGTATTGCAGATAGCTAATTTTTCTCAAATAACTCATTCACCTACTTTTGGGAGAGCTTTCACTTCGTGAAGTTTCAGACCCATAGCTAATTACTCACCTACTCAAAATGAGTAAATGCGAATTATCTCTAAAAGTATTGCAGATAGCCAATTTTTCTCAAATAACTCATTCACCTACTTTTGGGAGAGCTTTCACTTGGTGAAGTTTCAGACCCATAGCTAATTACTCACCTACTCAAAATGAGTAAATGCGAATTATCTCATAAAGTATTGCAGATAGCCAATTTTTGTCAAATTAATCATTCACCTACTTTTGGGAGAGCTTTCACTTGGTGAAGTTTCAGACCCATAGCTAATTACTCACCTACTCAAAATGAGTAAATGCGAATTATCTCTAAAAGTGTTGCAGATAGCCAATTTTTCTCAAATAACTCATTCACCTACTTTTGGGAGAGCTTTCACTCTGTGAAGTTTCAGACCCATAGCTAATTACTCACCTACTCAAAATGAGTAAATGCGAATTATCTGTAAAAGTATTGCAGATAGCCAATTTTTCTCAAATAACTCATTCACCTACTTTTGGGAGAGCTTTCACTTGGTGAAGTTTCAGACCCATAGCTAATTACTCACCTACTCAAAATGAGTAAATGCGAATTATCTCTAAAAGTATTGAAGATAGCCAATTTTTCTCAAATTAATCATTCACCTACTTTTGGGAGAGCTTTCACTTGGTGAAGTTTCAGACCCATAGCTAATTACTCACCTACTCAAAATGAGTAAATGCGAATTATCTCTAAAACTATTGCAGATAGCCAATTTTTCTCAAATAACTCATTCACCTACTTTTGGGAGAGCTTTCACTTGGTGAAGTTTCAGACCCATAGCTAATTACTCACCTACTCAAAATGAGTAAATGCGAATTATCTCTAAAAGTATTGCAGATAGCCAATTTTTCTCAAATAACTCATTCACCTACTTTTGGGAGAGCTTTCACTTGGTGAAGTTTCAGACCCATAGATAATTATTCACCTACTCAAAATGAGTAAATGTGAATTATCTCTTAATAGTATTGCAGATAGCCAATTTTTCTCAAATAACTCATTCACCTACTTTTGGAAGACCTTTCACACACGAAAATGAAAAATTGTGAATATCTCGGAAAAGCTATTTCTTCTGCTTTAATGCTCGGCGGGAGATACACACCACGGCAGTGGTCTTGACAAAAATTTTTGTCTCCCCAAAAATGGTGGCCATTTTGAATTTTCAAAGTTTTTGCAAAACACAAAAATGCTTATATCTCGAAAACTGTGCTATATGGAGTGAACTCAACAAAATTTTGGACCTGCTGGGTATCTCTGCAGAGTAGCCATGCCAATTTTCAAAATATTTTTGTCTCGCCAAATATAGCGGACATTTTAAATTTTTTTATTTTTTGCAAAACACAAAAATGCTTATATCGTGAAAACCGTGCTAGATAGAGCAGACTGCGCTGACTTTGGTTGCCACAACAGTATAAGGCTAGAAACGAAGCATTTTCTTAATACTTTAGCACTCACCTTTATCTTTTTTTTTTGTGAGCGATCCTCTAGTTTAATATCATTCATTCCTCTGTCAAATGTGATGCAAAGTAAGTATTGTATACATGGCAAGTGTTAAATATTTTCAGATAAAACTGGCTTCACCAACAATCAATCAAACGTCAAAATCCAGAGTGTCATTATAGAATGAGGCTCAATGCCAGCATCTCCCCTGGTGAGTTTTATCCTGAGTGAACTGTGTATGTAGTAAGGTTTTACTTATACAATAAATTATATTAAATTTCAGAAATAATTTGTGTGATGAACTTGTCACATTACAAGTTAATACATCTAATTTTCTCTATTGTTATTATCATATACTGCAATTGAATGTGTTGAAATGTGGCAATATTTGGGATTATAAAATAAGTTAATGGTTCAAATACAATTATTATCTTGCAATATAATCCAAAAGGAGACATTTTGTTCAAATTAATACCACAAACAAGGCCAAAAGGGGTTTTGGTCTACTAGCGCAAGCCGCAAAGCCATCAGAGACAGCAGTAGTGCACTGAAGTGGTCACCCATCCCAGTACTAATGTAGCCCATTGCTGCTTAACTTCAGCGTAGACAGAGATATGGCACATGATAATAATTGAATTCTATTGTTGTTTCAGGTATTCTATAAAGGACCATCTCTTTCACACAAACAGACCTATGCTATTGAGATTTCATCTGCAACATGTTTCACAATGGCAAATGCCTTGGTAATCATGCTGTCAAGCCCCAGCCTACTGCTTGAAGTTTTCTTTGACTGTGGATCATGTGTCAGGCTACATCAGTGAATATCTGTGAATTACCAGTCAGGTAAGGCTTTAGCCTCCTTTTAAGATTCCATGTTAAATCTTTTATAGAAATGTATACCTGTCATGCATTTCCATTAAGGTAAGCCAATGTATCCATGTACAGACAGGTGTCGTTTAAAGTTTTTGAAATTGTTTGTGGCATACTCTTGATCTTTTTACTATTAAAGTTATGTTAAATGTTTTACCCAGTTCACTTATTTGCTGTTATCTTGAATCTGATAGTGTGATAGGTAACTCTCATATCAAACTTTGATGTTCTGTATTGAAATAACATCACTTCACATTTATATAGGTTTTAAATTTTTTTAAAAATTTTACTTTAGGTGGTGCGCTTCAAGACAAAAGTGAAACACAGTTGATACCAGTGAAACAAAATTAATAAGATGTTGAATGGTGCATCAGTGCGGTGAAACTGCCATTGTATCTTTTTTAAGATTTTAAAAAATTGTAACATTTTATGTTTGAAATGTCTGGCCACAGTGTTTTAAGTTGGTTTAAAACTTGTCTACATAATTCTAGAGACAAACACATATCAGACACTTTATATTTTCCATATTTTTGGGAGTGGGGCAGAGGTTAGCAATTTTTGCATCTAATCACAGGCTGCACCTTTGTGTGAGTTTGACTATTAGAAGTGACAATTCCGTGGGCCTGTCCCAATATTGACCTGGCTATTGATAACCTGAAACCCTAATGTTGACCTTTGGTCAGTATTTCTTCAACTTTGTTTTGTTTTATGGAACCATTTAAAAATACCATGATTTTGTGGTAAATCTTTTACAGTTTAGATCATCTGCTGTTTGTCCCTGGAAATAGTTGCCTTCAGTTGTTGTTCATGTATCTGCATAATGTACATAGTGGCAATGTATCAGTTCATGCTGAGGGAACAAATTCCTTACTCATTCTGTGAAAAAAAATAAATGTTGAACCTATTTTCAATTGAATCTGTTAACAACTGATACAAATGTGCCTTTATATTTTCATTGAGTATTTCAAGTAACTATTAGTAAGCTGTCATTTACAGCACAAAAAACTTTATTTTCCCCCAATATTAATACTAACAGGAAGTATCAGTTGACACTCATTCCTTAGCTGTATTGCCATTGTCCAGTGCTAATAAATGGGTGAGAACTGGGTCACCTGAGGCATGAAATGGTCATCATTCTTTTAATTTGAAGTCACTTTTCATTGTTACTGACTGACATGTGATATATATAGTTTACTTTGCTGTACTTCATTGATTTGGTTATTAGTTAGGGAAATTGTAAAGCTATAACTGTATTTTGTCAAATGTTAATTGAGCAGTGTACACACAGCTGACCTAAACTGCAAATATGTACCACAAACTGGCCTAAACTGCATGTATGTACCACAAGCTGACCTAAACTGCATATATTATGTACCACAAGCTGACCTAAACTGCATATATTATGTACCACAAGGTGGCATTTTAAAAGATTTTATTGGCTCATTTTGACCTATCCTTCAAAATTCTGGAATTTGACATGTGTTTGACCTTTTGTTCAAGGATCTCATGCAAACATTATTTTGAAGTTCTAATTTATCTCCAATTAATTCAAAACATGTGTCTTCACAAAAAAAACTTATCTTTATTATCTTAGAGTTATTTTGACAAACTCTGGCACCGCAACAGTATTAAATCTGTTTGGAATTTTCAGATATTTGAAATATGAAATGATCTTTATGTTTAAAATTTCAGGTAAGTATGTAAACTACACAGCTGTGTAACTGCTCTATGTAATACATAGTTTTGCTGGTACTTGCCTGTGGTACTAGAATACTCTTTATACAGATAGTATATTTGTAAATGCTTACAGAATACAGAGTATTATTAAAATTTACCATTGGTTAAAGTTTTGTGTTCATTTTGTAAAATTTTCTGAAAATGTATTGATAGCAGTGTAATGTGATTATCTGTATGGAATTTTCAAGTGATGTAAAGACAATGTTTTTAAAGAAAACTTAATTTGTCGAAACATTTAAAAATAAAAATAAATATATACATATGTATTAAAGATTAAAAATTAAAATTGAATATAAATGTATAAAGTGAACAAAATATTAAACCAAAGAAATTACTAAAAAAAATGTCAAAGAAGATAAAAAAAAGAAAAAAAATATAAAAAAAGAAAAAAATATAAAAAAAAGAAAAAATATCATTAATAGAAAGATTTCACTAAAACAAGAAGAGAAAAAGTGTTAGTGTAAATATAAAAAAATTCTGTTTTGTTAAAGTTCAACAAGTACCACAGTGTTGTAAATTAGAACCATTTAAATTGTGAATTTAAAAAAAGTGAACTTCAAAGGTATCTATCCTGTGGTACTCCAGTGCTTTGTATACAGATGCTGACATGTGATTTCTTTAGATTTATTTTGTTGTAAGATCTTATATTTTTTTTTTGTTTAGTTTACTCTTTGTATTAGAAATTGTAAAATTAAATTTCACGTGAAAATCTTTGCTTGAAAAATTAATGTTCAGCAAATGATATGCAAAGTATTTAAATGAAATGTTTCTTTAGAACATTGTTGTATATATTAAACAAGTGTGTATGTAAGATAAAAAACGAACTTGTAACTGAAGTAAAAATACAAAAAAAAAAAAAAATAAATAAACAAAAAAAAGAACAAATCAGGCAAAAAAAGTAATAATATTGAAACAATAATGTAATTATTTAAGTAAAAAATAAAAAAAAAATAATAAAAGATATAGAAGGAAAGATAAACATTTAAAAAAAAACAAAAAATGATAATACCAAAAAAAAAAAAAAAAAAAAAACTCCAGCAGGGAGTAAGAGTTTTTCCCTGTTTCATCTGTAATTCTGGAAAATCCAGTTCTCTTGGGCCCGTTAATTAGTTTGGACCAAACAGACCTGGGCCGTAAATAAAACAATGTAAATGTGAATAAATTTTCAGTGAAAGAGTAAAAAATATGTTACTACAGTAGAACCTCTGTTATCTGGTCCTTTTATTCTTTTATCCAAACATTTGATTTTATGTATCCTTGAAAATATTTATATTATCCTATTTTTGACAGCTTAAGTCCACTCTTTCATTTATATATATATAATAATAATAATAATAAGTCATTGTATTAATGCAGATCAAACTATTTTGTGGTTTTTCAATGCAAAATTGTGAATATGTTTGTAGATATGCAAGTCTTTATTTCAGTCTTGAAAAACTTATTAAACCTTCTATTATCCAAACAATATTTTACCTGTGAAACATGTTTTAATGACAGAGGTTATATTGTATGTTGGAAGTACCACAGTTTTTAAGGGTCTGTTTTATTATTGTGACATAGCTCATGATTATAAATGCCTTACAACAGAAATGGATGATAGGTGTATAAATATATTATGTTGACATTATTATAAGATATTGTAATCAATGTGATATCATATTTTGTAAAATACAAGTTGTTTAAAGCATCTGACATTTCAATATAGAAAGAATACCAGAAACTAGGGTCTCAAAATTGTTCTTCCCTGACACTTTGACTTTTTAAGCAATTATTTGAAGGAGTTTGGTTATCTCCAGAGTATCAAATTTGGCAAATGTTCACTTGTTTCTCATCTCAGTGGTCACTGGTTCAAACCCAACTCATTGGAAATGTGAGAAGTTTTTCAGTCTTACCCCAATGTCATATTAGCTTAGGTAATTTGATATTTGGGTTATATTCAGACCCAACCAGAACTATCTTGTTAATTTGAGTATGTTACTTTCCTCCTGTCTTTTGTTTTCATCCTTTATCACACAAGGGGAAAAAGTCTGAGAGGGCAAAGGTATAGCGTACTTTTCAAGTTAAACCTAATGACTTTTGCCGTGTCATTGAGACAGGGGTCTATAAAATTTGACACTATGAGGCTTCTGACCTTGACAACTCATAAGTTTTATGACTGACAGTATTGCCATCCTGAATTCATATAACTGGGGTGGTAGGAATTCCATTTCATGACGGTGGAACAAAAGTATTAGCAAGTTTTAAAGGAGGGAAAAGAGAAAATTGGTTTAAAGCAAGATAATAAGAAATGGTTAGCTTACCGCAGACAAGTAACTTTGTGTAAACATCATCTTCCTGAAACACTAAATATATTGGCCAATACATAAGCATGTAGCAAATGGGTGGCTTGTTTAAGAAAATCATACTTGGTTTTTGGGACTTTGAATTGAAGAAAATATGGTGTCTTATACACTGGTCACTAGTAAGTTGAAAACCTAGGTGTATATAAGCCATCATCTAAATTAAGAAACGGCCGTAAGATATAAAATGTTTCTAAACACTATTTTAGCTCCAATTTGGTGGGATATTTCATTTACTTTATAGGTTTGTTGGTTTGAAATGTTAGATGTGTTCACAACAATTGGTACCTCACAATGCAGTACTGCACCGATTTTTTACCACAACCCAGCTAAAAGAGGAATACTTGCTTTTCATCCACAACACTAACACTTAATGACAAGTACTGCATACAGCTTTTTCATTTTGTATTATCTTTCTTGAATATACTGCACAACTGGAACCCAAAATCATTTACCGGTGCTGTACTCTGTATCGCAATGCTCTCCAATGCGCCCCTCCATGATCTTACCATATCAGTAATAAATATACATTTTTAACCAAATTTTCCTTATTTTAACGGTAAACTATTATGTAACATTTTATTGCACAGATATTTGTTTATCAACCATATATTTTACTTCCAGATGGTGTGGGCTAAAACGCAGTTCCTCCAGATTTAGGTTACATGTATTTTTTTTTTAACGCAAGACTGGTTTTCATTGTCTTGAACTTGCATTGATACAAAGTTTTTCTCTGGGTGGACTTTTAGTGGAAAACTGGCAAGTAATGGATCTTAAAATTTTCCATAACTGCAATGATTACAGTTTCTGTAAGAAATTGGTGCTTTATTTTATCACACAATTCGGAAATCAGTATATTTTGTATACATGCTGCTGATTGCTTAAAGTTTGAATTATTTTCATATATTAGCATTATTATATAATTAAGGTATGTAAAAAAACATTTTTCCAAAATCATATATTTTTATTTTGGACAAGCATGGGATGTTGACTTGGAGACTTGATCATATTCTTAGTCTCCCTGTTCCACCCTAGGGTGAGGTTAATGAAGGAATTCAGTAGTAGAGCATTTAAGCTTTCTTGTACACAGTAATTGTTCTTGCCTCCAACCTCTGAGGCCACCAGTTCAAATCTCGGTAGTTAAGTTAAGTTGGTAGTTACTTGCTGATGCCCGGTGGTTTACAGTGCAGTATGCATTGGTTTCCTCCACCTGTAAACTACCCGTTGCAACATGACCTTGGCTGTTAAACACGACGTAAAACAACAGATAAAGGAAAATCTAAATATACACAGTAATTAAATATGGTGACGTCTTAGTGTTTACAGTCTTTTTTTTCATATTGAATAGATATAATGTGCCTATTTTATTTATTCCTTTTTGAATGCATACATATTTTAAATGCCATTAAACAAAGGTGATATTAAATTAAGCTGAGTTTAAGGTTTCATAAACATTTTCTTGGGTACCCTAAGATTAAGGAGGATTTTATAGTGAAGGTGAAACTGGTTAAAGTTTAACAAAAAATTCAGTAAGTATAAGTGAAAAATTGTACATCATTTAAGATACAGAGATAATTTTGCACTTTAAATTGGTCTTTTAATGTATTTATTGACTTTGAGATTTAGTTGAAATACTAATACATGTGTAGCATATTGAAACAGACTAGTATTAGTGTGTTCAAAATATAACCAAAACCAAATGTTTCAGTTCATAGCCATCTCATGCAAATATGTATGTTAGCATTATTAAATTATCTAATAAATTACAAATATTTCAAAGAAGGCTGAGATGTCTATATTTGGAGTGGTTTGACAAGAATTACTTGAACTGTGTAAAAAGTGAGGGTTTCCAATGCTGATCAGTGTAAACATAATAATTAAAGAATCAAATTCCTAACAGTATCACTTATTGCTAAAATTTCTTTTGGTTTACATGTGCTAGCTGCAAGGCAATCAGAAACATGAGCAGTGCACAACTCATGAAAGTCTGGAGACAAAAAAAAAGCAAGAAAAAAAGTGATCCCTAGAAGCTCGCACTTAAAAAGAAAGTAATTCTGATAAAATTATTAACTGTGGTCATTTGAATCATGTACATCAACTCTGTGTCTTACATCTAACTGTTGAGTTTACCCATGGCAAAGTCGTCATGAAATATCACAACAATGACTAGGGTAACGTTTTTCTATAATAAAGGGTTTCTAATCCAAATTGAACAGACCATTCTAGGCAAGTTTCAGGTGTATTTGAACCGTTCTTAGTACATTTCATATACATTTCAACCTTGTCATTCTTAATAAATTACAAGAAATTTGGACGGGTGATTCTTAGAGTAAAACATGATCTGCTGACACAGTGAACTAATCTACAAAATGTGAAACACATGTAGTGATCAGGACTTTTCAAATCAGTTTGGATGTTCATCATTGGGTAACCAGGGTGTAGTATATCATAAAGGGAAATTTCCTTACAATATCGTCGGACATTTTCTTTGTTGCATAGAAATCAATTTTGCAAAACAATAAAACCATTTTAACTTGATAGTGACAGCTTTTGAATGGAGTGATGTCACATGATGCTTGAAGATCACCTGACCCAAATAAGCATGCACCCATTTTGTCTGACCTTTCTGAAAACTGTCTGTTTCAGCTCTGTAAACTGTAAGCTGAGTTATACACATCCAACATCATGACTAACCACCCATATTTCAGTTTATTTTGGTTTGTGACATGGTGTTATTTATTTTCTCATAAAATTAGAATGTGTATAAAATTTTAGTTAACAAATTATTTCTGCAAAGGATAATTAATAAAATATAAACATAAAATAAAACAATGATGTTCAAATTTGACAAATTTTAATTAATTCGCAAAAAATAGGATTTTCCAATAGTAGAAAAAAGATATTATTATGTAAATAAAATGATAAAGGCTAAATAAATTTTAATAGCTACTTGAGAAACCATTTTCTTTAATTTTTGCTTAGATCACACATGTATGAAAACATACAATAATATAGCATGGTAATTTCGATTCAGTCACTTGGCACTACCTCGTAAAGCACAGAGTTAGGTTATCCTGACAGCAAATAGATACTTAAGAAATTATGAAAATATCTTCTATTTTGCAAAATTTATGTAAGATTTTCACAGTTGCTGCAGTACGTTATGATTAGCAGCTGCAGCTATAATGGTTATACAAAGTATAAAAATTAGTTGGCAATGTAATTATTTTAAATATGAGTACCGGACTGATGTGTATTATCAGTAATGACAATAACAAAAGTGTGGCTTGAGTGTTATTTCAAAGATACTATTAAGTATAGGTTAATGGCCAAGTAAGTGTCCAATATTGGAAAATAATGGCCTGTTTACGAGGCTATTAACCTATTTAAATTACACCTCTTCTTTAATTTATAATTTTTAAGATATTGTTTAACATTATTTTTCATTTCAGTATTCCTGTTGTGTACTTTTTTGGTTTTTATGATAATTTTAGTTGAAATAAATGTGAAAGGGTTTCTTTGGAAATGTGCTAAAAAGACTTCTATATATGGTCAAAATCACAAAGTGGCCAATAGTGAAAGATATTGGACACTTTTAACAAAAGAAAAACTCTCGGGTGTAATTTAAACAGAATTCTTGTCCACAACATCCTCCATTTTTCTTACTGGAAATTTAATCTACAATATGTACATCTTATTCTGAGGTCCAGAGAGACAGTTGCCAAACTGGTATGCAGTCATTATTGGATGGAATTTAATAAAGGTCTTAAGTCCTTGCACACATATTGCATCAGCCCTGTCTTACATTTCAGACTTTTGTTTCAGCAAAGTTTTGATTCACAAAATAACTAAGGAAAGACATTTTTCTCTGTTACATCCAACATAATCAATTACTTAAATTCATATGATCATGGTCAAGATCATCAGCTACCATTTATTCCGTTGTGCAGGATGTAAAAAGTCCGTATAAAAATGAAAGAAGGTGTATAATCCCAAGATTACATTGTGTGATGGTGTTTGCGATTTGGCATTCTGCTAATTATCCCTCAAACAGGGTTCATGTGAAGGTCTTAAATTAAGCAGATTAAATTTCACTCCTCGGGTGGTTAAATGAGGGGTTCAGTAACTATTACACACTTAATGATTGGTGATCATAGAAAGAAGGTTGTTTCTGGGTTTGAAAGAAGCACCGAGACTGACCCCAAACATCTGTTGTATTTTAGATCAGCAAATGACAAAATATCAAGTCATTTAACAATGCATGTTTTTGATTTCAAAGAGTCGGTAAAAAAAGATTTATTATCGCAGGATTGGAAGATACTATGAAGGTAAATAGAAAAGTGGTTGTGACAGTTAGAGAGTTTAATAACTTTTTGTAAAGAGTTGTTATTCAGTAATTGAGCAACATCGTTTGCTTGATGCCTTAATTGCAGAGAAGTCCTTTCAAATATTTAAAAAAAATGGTTCTATCAAACAGCAATCACAGGTTCAGAGGGGATTGCTGCCAGCAACTCTATCACAATTCATAGGAAAACAATAAGACAGAACTGAAGATTTTAGGGGTGTTCGGCTATTCTGCAAAATCACTGAATGAATGGTACACATTTATTTTTATTGGTTTTACTAGGTGGGCTGAATAAAGGGAAAAATCTGCTGAAGCAAAGATATTGAATTGTTCATTGCCTGTTGTCATTTACAATGTACATGTATTTGTTTTGTACAAATGGTAGAGTTAGATCAGTTTCGAGTTCTGCCTGGTTTCCTATTGGGTAAAGTATGATAGAGTGAACCCGAAAATGCTTGTTACCTCTACCAAGGAGGTATTAAATTCATGACCATTTGTCTGTTTGTCCTTTTGTTTGTTATCAGGATTATGCAAATGCTACTGATTGAATCATCATAAAAAAATGAGAACATGGATCTTGGTTGAACTTAGATCTCGTTGAATTTTGTGATAGATCTGGATCACTCCCTGGATATAAACAAGATCAAAGATCTGGATTTTCCCCTTTACTTTTAATTAAGCATTTTTTATCTTCCTGTTTAAGATTATTTACATGAATATTTTAAAACCTACCTGTGAGTATGCATGTTATCAGCAGTATGAAAGTGAAAATATTTTGTCAAGATTCACTTATCAATTGCAAAAGATCTTTGGGTTTTTCATTCCATATTGGCTACACATAACAGTAGCTTCTAGTGGTATTTTTAAATGACAATTTATGAGAAAGATATAGTTTGAATATACTCAACAATATATTTACATGAGTGTAAGAATCTTAAGGAGGAATGAGTACGGACAATAATTTGAGACTTAGGAAAAATGGTTCAACTTATTGGTAGTTTCACTAAAAATACATATATATGTTTGAAAAAGTGTTACCATTAGGCATAATGGTCTGATTCAAAAGGTTAACTTTATGGAAATAGCAAATTTTAAATGAAATATTGCGATTGTTTTCCCTTGCATGTGACAAAAACTATAACCAGGGCTCACAAACCCACAGAGAGGATGCTAAGTAATGGGACTAAATCCATGTAATCCTGATAAAAATCAAGGTACATTGTGAACATTAGCCCAAATGGCCAGTGGTATTAGGCTGTAAAAATTGCAAGTTTTTTGATGACTCTCATAGCATCGCAATCTGCAATATAATGAGAAATGTATGAAAGTGTAAATTAAATGCTAAAATTAACATTAATGGCAAATTTGTAAAATGTGACATTTTTCTTTAAAAATTGCCTTTTCAATACAAATATACTCTGTATTAAGTTTGGATAATTTTAAATGTTTGGAAATTTTATTGTTTTTTTTTTGTGCAATTAAGTCCATTTATTTACTCTTATAACTATGTAGTAGGTGTTCAACCTGTTGCAGACTGTCCTCAGTTTTTACCCCAGTATTTCACTCCACAGATATTTACCCTCGTCACAGGGTGTTGAGGGTGTACGATTCACCCTGGGGTTGGGGTGTATGTTGTACCGGAGCAGTCTCTCTCACACTGGAGGTTGTAGGGAAATTACTGGTAGTTCATGTGAACACTTCGCCCTCTTGTTGTGCTGTGGGGGTGTCATTAGAGTCCATCTAGGTAGTTTGCCAATATCCAGGTTGATTTGGCACTTCAAAATTGTCCAAACGATTCATCAGCTTTATTTAAATGTCAAAATTGTCCTTTGAATAGATATTCTAATTGTATAATAAGTAATTTAATATATGTTCAAAACTAGTTACAACCAAATTTGGAATATTTCTATGATTTCTAAAACGTCATTGTTAAGTCTAAAATATTGTGTTTTGTTGTAAAAATTCTAAACTCTGCCATGTTCATCATCATCTTTATTTTTTTGCGTATAAATTAACCAGATGGTATTTTAGCTCATGATTAAATTTTACTTTTTTATAGCTCAAATCAGTACTTTTGAACATGCATAAATTATTTAGTGTAGTACAACATGTCTTGGATTTCTGGAATTCTAAATTGGTTGTGTTGCACATATTTGGCAGAGTTTAGATTTTTTTGGCATAACTACATCTAAGTAATGTTTTTTTTTGTTTGAAGGTTCCAATGTTGTAAATACTTGACAAAAATATTTCACACATTGTTTTGACCTCTTTACAGTCAAGGTACAGTTTTAACCTGAAAAGCTGTGGTAATTGCTGGTATTTACCAACATCAGAATGCCTTTTGCCTTTTAATGTTTAAAACTGACTTACTGTGTATTTACATACCGTAGCTTTCAAAAATGTTAAATACATAACAAAAACACATTGTATATTGCAAGGGTTATTGATGATTAAATTTTGAATATAGACACCTTAGTAAATTGGAAATATTCTTGACATTGTTTTGAGTATGCTGTGAAGGGGTTGAATAAATTTATGATATTTCCTTACTTTATGGATTAACTTTCTACTATAGATCGTCATAATGTGTTCTATATATCTTACTTATCTTTTTATAATGGTGGTGCTCTGATGAGATTGACCATGCATAGTCCATCAAGTTTACCAGTAAGAGCACAGGATATTATGGAGTCTCCATCTGGTTTAACAGTATTTGCAGCAGATCTGGACAGCAGGGTAAGCAAAAGCCTTATTCTAAATCGCTTAAGGTAACAAGGTCAAAAGGGGTTTTATTGAACTAGCGTTAGCCACAAAGCCTTCAGAGAAATGAGAAAAGTGCACTGAAGCCTTCATCCATCCCAGTACTAACATAGCCCATAGCCGCTTAACTTCAGTAAAGAGACATGTACTCGTGCTACACCACAATTCATGACAGTCCGGAGACACAAAAAAAGTGATCTCTAGAAGTGCGAGCCTTGCTAGAGCTCATGATTAAAAAACCTGATTTTGACAATATCTATTAAATATGGTAAAGACATAATCACACTCGCGATTTAATTTTAAACTATGGTACCTGCTCTTACTGGCGACTGCACAACCACAGATCTGTTGTTTGTTGACAAAGGTAAATAATTTTAATTATTTCAACTGTTGAATAGTTTGCAGGTCTGTATCTTTGTCTTCCTCCACAACCTCAGGGAGACAAATGAGTATGTCATATCTAAAAAAGAAAGCCAGTGAAGTATTACCACAATTGAAAAATTTGTGGCATATAATTGGTGTTGAAATATAACAAGTAACTTTAAGCTGCAACAGCCATTATGATGTTATTAGACCAAAAAACACTGTCTTAACCAAGTAAATTATTTGATGAATATCTGACCAGGTGTAGATATTTTAAATATTTGGACTGCAACCCAACTTGACTGGATGTAGATATTTTGGCTATTTATCTCACAAAAATCAGTTTGAATTACTGTCTTTGTTTTTCAGGGTTCTGTATGAAAGCTTATTAGAAATAGTTTGGACGGGATTTCTATTGCCATTATGGAAGTATTTGTGGTAAGTATGTTTAGTTTACTTGTGATTAAGAAAGAAATAACAGTCACAAGTAGGACTCTCTTGAAATATCTGCATTTTATAATGTATGTAAATCTCTGTGTTTTAGCATCTTGTATTTGAGGTATCTGTAGAAGCTTTTATAGTGCTTAAGATATAGTTCATTTGAAAAAAATGTACTGCCATTCAGGACTGTTACTTTACTATTCGAATAGATGTTCTAGATCTTTTGAATAACTTGTCTCCCAAAAAGTTTAAATGATCAGGCCAAAATTAAGGAAATTTCAAAGTTGAATTTTTTAGCTTAATAAGATCCCAGTTTCCAGTGGTCATCTTAAATTTGTTACATTTTTTCATTAATTTGACCTTATCTCTGAGAACAAGAAATAATTATTGTCCACCATGAGGTGTATTTGAGGTTAATGCCTGGACATACAGACCAGGCAATATTTTATTGTATTTTCTGGCATGCCTTACCATTGGGCAGTGGTTTACAGCACAGAACGGTGACCAATTTTATGTACTGATTTCCTTCCTTTCCTTGAGTTCGAATCCCACAAGGGACATTGCTAAGTGTCTGTCTCAATATGACCCAGTGGAAGTTCAACAGGGTGTAAAAACCTTAGTGTTTGAACATATGACACACCCCTAATATTCTCTCCCCTATCACCACTGGTACAGACCAGCAATGACTGTCTTGGAAAAGTTGCATAAAATGAAAATGAAGGAAATAAATAAATATTTAAATAAATAAAAATAAATAAGTACAAATTTATTCTACTTAAATATTATTCATTTCTTCAAATCAAAAACTAGAATGACATAGAAAAAGTCAAATATACTTGAAAGTCAAGTGCTAGTAGTACATCCCATCATTTCGCCTCCCTTGCCATCACTACTATCATCACTGGCCATGGACCATCACCTAGCACTTTGGAACCACTATACATTGGTGCATCTAGGTGCCTCATTAGAAAAGGTATTTGACGCATCAGTTACCAAGTCGTTTTTAAGCTAATACCTGTGAAGACATTACAATTGACATGTTTTACTATTTTGTGTTAATACAGGTTCTCAGAGAGAGAGAGTGGAAGTGGCTGAAATAATATTCACTGGAGTGCTGTTGGAATTGCATACCTGCTTCACAATGGAAGTATATTTCTTATTCTTACATTGTGTTTAAGAAGTAATTATGTAGGTAATATGTATCAAAGAAATAAATACATAGTTTTATGATAATTGAGGTATCCACGGAAACTGTGATCTACAGTAGAAATCCAAGAATAAACTGTTTTAGGAATAGTGTAAGGATTAGAAAATCCACTGCCAGCCTAAGGTCAAGGTTGTAGTTGAGCTACTTAAGGTTCAAGATGGCAGTTTCTTGTGGATAGCTTCAATTATATTTCACTATATATTTTTTTCTTTTTAAAGCATATTCAATCTAAAGGAGCCTATGCAAAGTATATAAAGCAGTTAATTGAGTATATTTCACTACATTTGTTTTGTCTAAGCATATTTAATTTAAAAGAGCTTATGCAAAATATATAAAGAAACTTCTTTATTGTGAATAGACTAAAAGTAAATGAGACCAATATAAATGTGTGTTCTTGTGGTCCATTCATTCTTATTATGGCTTATTCTAAAAAAATGGACAAAACTTATTTTTAACATAATCTAGTATTGTAAACACAGGTTGTTGCAGAGAGGGGCAGTAGAAACAACTGAAATAGTTTTCACATGATTGCTGTTGGAATTGCAGACCTGTTCGATGATGGAAGTATATTTTCCTCTTGTTTCATTGCTTTAAATGTATTTCAAGATATATATATATCCATGTAACATACTTCAGAAAAGTAAATATATAGTGTTATGCTATTTAAGTTATCCACTGAAAACTGTAACATATAAGATGACTACAGGGAGAAGCTAAGATAGTGCAAGGGTTAGAAAATCCACTGCCAGCTTGAGGTCAAGGTTGTAGTTGAGCCACTTAAGATCTAAGATGGCAGTTGTAAGTGGGTACCTTAAATTACATTTCACTAATTTTGCAATATCTATAATTGCAATATAAAATATTTCCCATTACTTATTTGCATGTAGCAAGTAATTTGTGATATATTTAGTAATGGTTACAAATCTTTATTTCAGTTGCCTGGAGAGCACTACATTCTGCTTCTTGATGAGACAGAAGTGAGCTGGTAATATGACAAGCAGACTAACATGTAGCCACAGCACCACAAACATAATAACAGTTTCTGTGACCTCACAGTGAGGTTATTGGACTAAGCAGTGGAAAGATCTTTCTTGGAAGGTGTGGATTACACAGAAATGTATCTTTCATGACTGCAGATATATGGTTGCCACCATTGTCATGAAGGTAAACTTGTGAGAAACTGGCATCCTAGGATGGAAAGAATGCTGCCATAGAAAACCCGAAATAAGCAATGGCCATGTAAACTATTAGGCCCAAGGATTTATTTCACCTATTAAAAGGTAATTGCATTTACTGTTAATCTTTTTGTGTTATTTTTTACCAAGCTGTCAATACCACGCAGCTGTTAATGGTATTATTATGTTTTAAATCTGTTGGTTTAATAACCGGATCATAGTTTTTGGTGTATATCACACTGTATAACCTGGCATAGGCTTGCTTGTTTGGAACATGGATCTATAATTACATAGTGGTTTCCTCTGTCACCAAATGTATCAGTTGCAATATATAGCCATTGCTATAGAAATATGTATCTTTTGTTCTAGTCTTACTTCTGGCCTGAGCCTCTTGGTAATTGAGAGAAAACTTTGTCAATTTATGCATTGTACTCTAACAGAATTTTACCAGTCCGCGCTCTGTATCGCTCATGCTTTTGAAAGCGCCCATCCACAATCTTACGTTATTGCCCATAAAATTGCTAATATATTGTTTCGATGTGAACTCTCTTAATGAAAACCCAATAATCAGTCAAATTTCATCAATTTATGTCCATTTTCAACAATATTTTCCTTATTTTAGCAATTATGTCACCTTTTATTGTGCCAAGATTTGTTTACCAACCGCATATTTTACTTCCAGTCGGTATGTGCTAAAACACGGTTTCCCCAATTTGGGCTATTTTTTCAAAACGCTCGGCTGGTTTTCGTTGTTGTAAATGCCCATCCAAAACTTTTGCAAATATTTGGTAACATTACCCATGGGCGTTACAGAGCGCGGCTACGGTATTATATTGCAATGCAATAAGGTAAAGTGGAGATAGAGATCTGTGACAAGATAAACGAGTTAATACTTTATCACACATTAAAAACTTGACCACAATAAGAGATATTAAGATGTGCTAATTATTTGACAAGTAATTCTCAATTAGGGGTGAAGTGAATGGTCTAGTTGCACTCCAGCTATATCTAATCAAGTGTCTCCTAATCCAACATGGCATGTTAAAATTTTCTTTGTTGGAAAATACATTGAAATTAGTATTCAAATTTTAATTAACAGGGTTGCTGAAACAGTGAAAGTGGACATTGAACTGAATGCATTTGGAGTTGCCAAAAGTTAAGTATGATACATTGTGTTAATGGTACATGCAATGAAGAACATCATAATCATTTTGGGTGGTAGTTATTTACAGCTAGGAGATAAACAGTATTTGTAAAGGTTAAAGCAAATGTTGTTTCGAGTAATATAAAGTAGCCACAGAAATGATAAGAGTTGTGAGAAAAAAGCCACTTCTAGTTAAGGTTAGGTAAGGTATAAAAAAACCACTGCCAACTTAAGGTAACCATAGTACTTCTTTTTGATAAGGTAATTAAGGTTAGAGAGTGAGTTTCTGTGGTTGTGTTTATATTATATCTCACAATACTTTGGTCTATATATTTTAATGAAGTAAAACTTGAAAAAATACAAATGTCTTAGCATATTTACCTGATAATGTAGGAAATTTGAATTGATATTTTAGTATTGCAATGTAAAAAAAGATTAATGCTTTACTAACATTACAATACAGTAAAGAGTAACAATAATTTAGGCAGATTAAAGTGTTGATTATTTTTGGTGCATGATGTCAGTAAACTTGTGACAGGCATATAATTATAATACTAATTGATTTCAGTGCCATACTCTGCAGTATTCTGTACTAACTGTCTATTTGATGATGACGATGACGACTTTTGAATGTAAAGAAACAGGAACATGTTGACAAAGGCTTACTCTGGTAATCATCTCTTACTGCTGCTTTTTTGTATTTTATTTAATTAATGTCACTTTGAAATAGATTTAAAGAATTTCTCCAAAGTTTCCAAAATAAGTTTATCATGGTGTTCGATATCCAGATTAGTGAAAGGATGACATATATTAGAACACATGTGGATAATGCCCCACTCTGATGGTCAGTCATTGTGATGTTTTTTAATGTCATATTTAATATGCATTTTAGTACAAAATTCAGTGTAACATGCCAGCTACACTAAAGAAGTTTGTAATAATGCAATTTGTAGGCCAGTATTATCATGGAATCAACTGATAAGTAGACCTTAAGAAATCCTTTGGTAAATCATGCAGGTAAAATAGTTCATAGCTTTATTCTGTTACTGAGATGATCCACTCCTATTAATTTGAATCCTTTCCAAAGTACATTGTTATTCTAGCACCATACCTACGGGGATCAAAATTAATACAAGCTGCTTCTTGCTTCTAAAACTAGGCAAAGTAACAAAATTTAGATCTGCCAATTAGTTAACTACTAGTTATCAACTGCAGAGAGAATGGATAGTGGCAAATCATACACCTTAATTTCACTGGGTTTCCGGATCCAATAGGTCACATGTTTTTGTTAAAAAATCCGTTCAAATGAGTTTTCTGGATTATTTCATTTACAGATTTGCTGAAACAGTGAAAATAATGAGGTAGCTGAAAGCATTTAGAACTGACAAAAGGGAAGTATCATTCTTATATTATATGTATATTGTGTACTGAATGAAATCATATTGCTTTTGAGTTCATTATCAACAGTTAAGAGATGGTCAGTCTTTTCTAAACAATCAATGAAGGTAGTCATGATTCATATACAGTAGCCACAGAAACTTTACTCCAGATAAGAGTTTGTAAGAAAAAGCCACTACTAGATTAGGTACCTATAGATAAGTAACTTGTAGATAAGGTGTCAAAAATCCACTGCCAGCTTTAAGGTCACACAGTTGTGTAAGATTCATAAGGTAGCTAAGGTCGAGGGAGTAAGTTTCTGTGGTTATTATGTGTATATCGCACTACATTTTGGTTTTTGTATATAAATATTTGACACTCTAATGAAGGACGTATTGAGCAGAATAGTAAGATTTTAACATGTTTGTGGCAGTAAATTTATTTATATTTTTCTTTTTATTTCTATGACTGATCTTTGGAACGGATATTTTTGTAATTTAATGTAGAGAAAGGTTAATTCATCAAGCATGAACATCTATGTCATAATTTCTTATGTTTCTTCAAAGTTTGTTCTTTTTATACACCAAACATTATAATAGTAATAATGATTAGCAATAATAATAATTTATGCAGATTGAAGTGGTAATTTTTTTGGAATTTGATGTCGATTAACTTGCAACTTTATCAAATATATATTTGTTGTTATATCATTGATGTGAATTGATTTCAGTGCCATGGAGAATTTGTACTTCCTGATGATGATGATGTGTCTTGAATATTGGATTGAATATACGTGTGGACAGGGCCTTTCTCTGGTAATCATCTGTTACTACTTGTTCCGGTTGCCAAGGAGGAATTAAATTAGGGACTACTTGTTGGATCTTTATAAAAAAGTGAAAAGATGGGTCTTGGTCTGACTTAGATCCCATCAAATTTTGAGAGTAATCCAGATCACTACCTAGATGCCACAAATACCAAAGATCTGGATTTTCCCACTTACTTATTGAGCCATTTTTTTAAAAAAAAATCGTGCATGCATTGACAGAGTTATGCACTCTCCAAATACTTTTGTTTTTATGTTATATTTAATATCCTTTTTGTGCAAAATTAAGTATAATACCCCATTCACACTTTCCCAATAACAAACGCGCAGGAATGCTCTGGTTCCTGTATGACCTCATAAGAAAGCCAGAGCTACCCATACCGATAATACATCCAGAGGTACCTATTCTATTCTCTTCTGTATTTTTATAGCACTTAATCTCTGCCAAGGCAGACTCTAAGGCACGACACCAGAAACCAATTCAATAATCATTGTTCCATAGATATAGCAATAGTCAATACCATGAAGATTTGGCCAATAATATAATACCACATTTTGAGCAATTCCATTCTTTTATTTTTATTGTAATACACAAGAATACTATTTATGGGGGTTGGGGTCTTGCCCCCATTTATAACTCTGTTAATTTAATTTCATATTTCCTTGACAATTTCCTGTAATTATCAAATATGGAGAATCCCATACCAGTAAAAGTAAAATTGCCCCTGTCTTTTTAATGTCTGGCACCATGCCAGGTTATTTGATAGAGTGTACAATCATCGCACTATTCAGAGCAAAGGATGGATTTGAACTTGTGAAAACTGACATGGCACATGGTTTTGAGCTTTAAAAATCTACTGGTAAGATCATGTACTTTAGACAGTTCATACCCTGATTTTGCTACTTAGAAGATCCACTCCTAGTTCCTTTCAAAGTACATTTGTATTTAAGGGAAGTATCATTTGGATAAGCTGCATCCTTTGCAAAATTAGAAATTTACTTTAAGGCATAATTATTTTCGGGATAAGCTTAAACTGGGCAAACTAAGAAATATGAAGACTTGCTAATTTCTTGACTGTCAGTTGTCAAATAAGTACTATAGAGAAAATGGGGTGGTTACACCCCAATGTTTCCCAATACACTGTATCTCATGGTCCAACAGAACTCTTTCCTTTTTGAAAATGTATTCAAATTATTATTGTATTTTTGTCTTCACAGGGTTGTGGAAAGCAAATTGAAAGTGGTGCAATAACTGAATGCATTTGGAACTGACAAAATGGGAAGTATCATTCTTATATTACATGTATATGCTGGTGATTTTGTGGTAATCATTAACAACAAAGAGGTGATCAGTGTTGTCCAAAGAATAAACAAGTGTAGTTATGAAATATATTAAGTAGCCACAGAAACTTTACTCCAGTTGTAAGAAATAGCCACTGTCAGAAAAGGTTTAAATAGATAAGTCTGTTTGTTAGATAAGGTTGTGAAAATCCGCTGCCAGTTTAAGGTCACAAGGTTTCCGAAGGTTCATAAGTTAGCTAAGGTTAGAGAGTAGGTTTCTGTGGTTATGTTTGCATTATATGTTGCTATTCCTTGGTTTATCTATTGATATTATGATGAAGCAATAATTTAAAAAGTACAAATACCTTAGCATGTTTGTCCGATAAAGGAGTAAATTTGAAGTTTAACTTTATTGTATTTCGGGGACTGATCATCTCAATGGATATTTTAGTTCTGTAATGTAAAGAAAGGTTAATTTATGAAACCTATATGTCTGTCATAATTTATTATATTTGTGGTTTCTTTTTATGCAATAAATATAGTTTCTTTTTTATGACATCAATAAACCATAATATTAATTTGGGCAGATTGATGTATTGATTCTTTTTGGCACATGATGTCAATAAACTTGCCACAGGCATATAATTATAATACTAATGCATTGATTTCAGTGGCATGCAGTCCCAGATTGTTATCTTCATGATGATGATGGTGATGATGACATGTTTTTTCAATGTACTTCAACATATGTGGAAAATGCCTTATTCCGGTAATCATCCGTTACTACTTATTCGTATGTGATATTTAATATATTTTTGGCACAACTGTTGTGATTTAGTGTAATATTCCATTTATATGGGTAATTATTTGTTACTACTTGTTTTTAATGTTATTTTTAATATATTTTTTATGTAAAACATTTAGTGTAACATCAATGGTACCCATGTTTGGAAACTTCTTTTTAAAGTCCAGCACAGTGTCACTTTTATTGCACTACAATGACTTGCCATGTGAAACTAAGTGCTTTCTTGGGTGGCTGCAGCACCCTGGCCAACTCAAAACCCAAGAAAGCACTTAGTTCCACATGGTAACCTTATAGTTTATGAAAGCTAGATTTGAGTAATAAAAATTCTCAAATTATTTTATGAAGTGTGTAATCATCTTGCTTTTACATCAACAATAACAGAATGGTCAAAACTACCATGCCATATTTTTCTTGTGCCAGAATAGAAATTTACTTTAAGGCATAGTATTCACCAGCATAAACTAACAGTGACTAGGCAAAATAACAAATTTAGAAATCTGCTAATTACTTGACATTAAGTTATCACTCACAGAAATGAGGGATGGTGGCGCCCTAGTGCTTCCTAAGTCACTGTGTTACCTGACTGTGTTACCTGGTCCAACAGGTCAGATTTTCTTCTTTGTTGAAAAACATATTTGAATTACTGTTTAACTTTTCTACTCACAGTGTTGCTGAAACAGTGAAAGTGATGGGATACCAGAATGCATTTGGAACTTATATAAGGGAAGTGTCATTCTTACCTTACTTGTATAATTTATGTGCTGAAGCAAATCTTACTGATTTTCTTGGTAGTTATTAACAGTTAAACATGATCAGTCTTTTTCCAAGAATGATCAGAGGTAGTCTGGAGTAATGTACAATAGCCATAGAAACTTTGCTCCACAGAAAAAGGCACTGTCAGTTAAGGTTTTCTTAGATAAGTCTCTGTTAGATTAGGTGTCAAAAATCCACTGCCAGCTTAAGGTCACAGGTTCATAAGGAAGCTAAGGTCATAGAGTAAGTTTTTGTGGCTTTGTTTACATTGTATCCCACTATTCTTTGGTTTGTGAAGTTATAATATAATGAAGCAAAAAAATAAAAATTTACTAATATTTTAGCATGTTTACCCAGTAAAATAGTTACTTCAAATTTACCTGCAATGTATTTCAAGGACTAATCACCTGAATGGATATTTTAGTTCTGTAATGTAAAAATAAGGTTAATTCATGAACCCAATATTTCTGTCATATCTTAAAATGTTTGTTATTTCTTTTTATGTTGCACTAACATCAGACATCAATAAACCATAATTTCTATTTCATAAAAATGTAAATATACTATACCATATGAAAACACTTGCCAATGGGTAAGCGTGGCTTGGTGTTCGGTGACCGCCACGTACACCGTACATAGAATTTAAAATATGAGGGGAGACCCTCTTTAAACCTATATACTTGCTACCTTTGACCCCTGGTGACCTAATTAACTCTGCCATGCGCAGTAACACAGAAATAGTTCATTCTTTTTGTGGCGGTTGTAGTGTCAACTGGCATTTTTGCTATCTCACTAAGACCTGCATTTACACGTTTTTTATGCTCTGTAAGTACACTTAAGCTGTTTTATTCACTTTTCCTCCATTTTATTTACCTTTTACTTCAATTTCTGGTGAATTTATTGTATACTTTGGGCAATATTTTACGTATTTCTTCAAAATTCGTATTATCGCTCATCTGGTCACGTGGTGTTAGAATGTCGGATTGCCTTTGGAGATATTCATTTCCTTAGTAAATTAATTCTTTTTATGCACTTCTACAGGCATTTTTATTTTAATTTACCGTTTTCCTTCATTCTTTCAACGAAATTCTTCCTTTCTCCACGTATTTTGACCGTATTGTCACCTTGACTGTGCATTGTTTTTTCACGTAGATACCTTTTTATTGCGTAAAATAGCCTTACCTTATCCTCACAAATGCTTACTTGGTTTTGTGGAGGCAAAACGCGGCGACCAACAAGAATATTTAAAAATTATTCTTGTTAGAGAGGTGAACCCCGTAGTTAGTGATAGGTGCGCATGTGCACAACACATTGTCGGTTGGACTGTAGCGAGAGATCCTCATTCAATTTTTGGTCGTCGAGGAGGCAACACGTGAAGCTTTTTCAACTCTGCCCATTTCCAAGACGGCAGATGCGTTCTTTTAGAATTCATAGAGTTCATGCTAAGAAGGAAGAAGTTTTAAACTTCCTATTCTACAGATCTGAAGTACAATATTTCATGCTGAAGGTTGAGTAATCCATGACAGTATTCTTAGATCCCCCTTGGCTGTAAAACAGCTTTTGGTAGAGGATCTGTTACAGGAGATTCTTCAGCTAGCAGTAGAAGATCTACTAGAGTTTGCTTTTGCAACACCAGATGATGTTGAGATTTGATAGCTGGACAGATTAAAACTCGTTTTCTGGGGTTATTAATTAAATCTCCAGAAAGCTAGTAGCCTGTCTACTTGGTAGACACACAGAAGATGACCCTTCATCTCGAATCCAATAATATACTTCAGATCATCTAATTGCAAATCCCTCTCATGAAGTCCTGGTGGATTTTTATGAATGAATGCAGCAGTAACCATTCAATAGTACTCTACCATACCGGCAGTTAGCTGATTTCCTGTAGCCTGAAAAACAGTCAGTCCTACAAGATCTGCTTCAGAAGTTTATCAACGTTGCTTTCAACCTACAGACCAGGCATCAAGATGGTTAATTTCCTCCATTGCCTTGTCTTTATTCTACAACTGGCTGGTGGACCATTTATTACTTCATTATAGAGAAGATAATACATATGCTTTCCCACCAATATTCTCAATGAAATAGGGGATTCTGGTGTAGTAGAAGAAATAACTATAAATTGCTGGTTTAAGTGGAAATATTATTGCCATCTCAGAGTTGTGCAGTTTTTGAATGGGTACTATGTAGCCCTCCAATCGAAACTCCCCTTTCATGTAGCTCTACTGCAGGTGCTACAGACAGGAAAACAATCCGCCATGTTGCTGATAATATTGGGTTACATTTACTATGTTCTTTTACACACAATTTATTCTGTAAATGACTACAAGTCGCTGGATTTTCTCAGTAAATTGTTACTTCTATCATATCTGACTCAATGGTGCTTCTTATGGATGAAAATATTGTTTTGTTTATCAAGACATAGATCGTTGATGTGCTATGTGCTTTTTAACTGTACAGTACGGATAGGCTGCACCAGGAGTTCTTCTCTATTCAAGGAAGTTGAACAGCATTGGGCAAGGTTAGTCCGTGGATGGATGACCATTCCTGGCATTTTCTTTGCATTAATCCCACAATATCTTTGGCCAGTAGGGATCTCTGTGTCTTCAACATGCGTTTGTCCCTCCAAGCGGTGAAATGGAGTTGACAAATTTTATAAAGAAACTCGGTCACAAAGGTTAATGACCAGTTTCAACAGATCTCCGTACCAAATACAAGGGTTGTGCAAATCTTGAGAAGCTTTATCGAATAATATTCCAGTCGAATCCACCCATGTCCGTACATCCCATAATTTAAAGCGGTTACAGACAGGGAAAACATGGCTACCTAAGAGTGTCGCAAATGCTTCAAAAAGGCACAATTTACTACCTCAAGGATTGCACAACTCCAGGTTTTATAGCAGATTATTTCTTGTACCAGAACCCAGCAATAAATGGCGCCCTGTGATAGATCTCAGTGTCCTGGACAAATGCCTGCTAGTTCCAAATTTTAAAATGTGGACAGCAGTGATATTCGGAAACTCGGTCATAAAAGGAGAATGGCTAGTTTCGATAGACCTGAAAGATGCGTTCTTTCACATGCTCATACACCCAGATTCTCACCATTGGCTATGTTTCCATGTAAACAAGCAAACGTATCAGTTCAAAGCACTGCCATTGCGGTTGGTGACTGCACCGCTATAGTTCATGCGGATTGTAAAAGAGGCTCGTTCTTCAGTCTCGCGGAATTCGAGTTCACCAATACCTGGACGACTGGTTGTTAAGAGCAAATACCAGACACCAGTGTCAGCTCCACACAAAAGAACTCATCCATGAGATTCAAGAACTCGGCTTTGTGATAAACTTCGAAAAATCAGAGATCGAACCTACACAAAAAATCGACTTTCTGGGTTGAATTTGGACTTGATACAGGGAAGAGTCTTTCCAACCGAAAATAAGTTGAAAATTCTAGAAAAAGCTGTTCAGGACATGGAGATCGCATCACAAACAACCCCAAGGTTGCTTATATCCCTGATAGGTGTACTAGCATCCCTAGAAAAACCAATACCAATGGGTCGGTTATGCATGCACCCTTTCCAGTGGTACCTAAAAACAAACTGGCAGTATCCCCAGTCACTAGTCCTGAAGATTCCTGTTTCAAACTTTCTGAAAAGTCATCTTCAGTGGTGGAAAGATCCAAAAAATCTAAAAAATGGGTTATCCGTTTCATCCACAGGAACACAATACCCTTATTTTCACAGATGCATCAAATCAAGGTTGGGGAGCTCATTTAGAAAACATGACAGTCAGTGGCAATTGGACAGATCAAGAAAATTGCTTCATATCAATGTCCTTGAGTTAAAGGCAGTGTTTCTGGCCTTAAAAGAGCTTTCAAAACAAATTCTAGACAAAAGGGTTCTGATAGCAACACACAATGCTACTGTAGTCAGTTATCTGAGCAAACAAGAGGGAACACACTCTTGGGACAGGTGTCTCCTGGTTTGGCGCATCTTGGCCTACTGCAATCCTCGAAACATACTCATAAGAGCCAGACACATTCAGGGTTGCCTCAATGTCATAGTCGACAGTCTCTCCAGGAAAGACCAAATAATTCAGACAGAAGGGTCTCTTCATTCTTAAATACTCAGTCTAATTTGGCTTAGGCTAGTACACACCAATGGTGGACATGTTTGTCACCAAATTGGATCACAAACTACCAATCTATGTCTCACCAGTCCCAGATGCAAATGCTATGAACATAGATGCATTGAACATCTCCTGGGAGGGTCTGGACGGCTATGCCTTTTGTCCTGTAGCACTCATGCCAAAAGTGATACAGGGAATGAACACCTACAGGTGCAAGATGATAGTAGTTGCACCAGGGTAGCCCAGAATGCTTTGGTTTTGGGATCTAGTGAATCTCAACCAAACCTCCATTACTTCTATCTCACTGGCTTCATCAGTTAAAGCAACCATTCAGTGAGAAGTTCCATCAGAATCTCATGTATCTAATCCTGCATGTTTTGGCACCTAGTCACCTCAGAATCACTTGAATCATTCTCTGAGCAGGTGGCAGATAGAATTAAGGCACCTCAAAGACCCTCATCTAGAAGAATCTGAGTTAAGGTGGTCCATTTTTGAACTCTGGTGCCAACAGAATCAGGTGGTCAGCTCAGAGCCTTACTATCTCAGCAGAATTTTGAATCATTTATTGGCTATTAAAATCTGAAGCCAGCCACTACTGCTGGCTATAGGGCTGCCATAGCTGATCATTTTGGCCAGGAGGTTAGCAAATGTTTGAATCTGAACAGACTTATTGCGAGCTTTTATTGGGATAAGCCTGGGATCTGTCTTTAGTCCTCATGGCTTTGACTAAGGCCCCTTTTGAGCCTCTAAAGGATGAATCCTGCCACAATTGCTGGCTATAGAACTGCAATAGCTAATCTTTGGGATATTTTGGCCAGGAAGGGAGCAAGAGTTTACACTTGAATAGACTTCTTGTAAGCTTTCACAGGGACAAACCCATTGCAAATAGGGGTATTCCCTCTTGAGACCTATCTTTGGTTCTTTTGTCTTTGACTAAGGCTCCTTTTGAACCTTTGAAGGATGCAAGTCTTAAGATTTTGACTTTCAAGACTGTTTTCCTGATGGCTTTGGCATCTTGCAAAAGGAGGGGGGAGGTGCATGCTTGGACATATTCTTCCCTCAGACACAAAACCTCACTGGAAGGAGATCACTATTTCTCCTTCTCCTGCCTTCTTAGCAAAGAATCAGTTGGCTTCTGTTTGCCCAGATTCGCTAAAACCGGTGGTCATTCCAGCTCTTAAACCTTTTTTGAGCTCAGGCTTCACTGAGGATATGACGTTATACCCTGTCAGAGCACTTAGATAGTATATAGACAGAACTAGTGCTTTAAGGAAGGGAAAGTATCTCTTGTTTATGTCCTTTAAGGAAGGCTTTGACAGAGGTCTCATGGGATCTACTATCTCTTCTTGGATCAGACAGACTGTCTTATTGGCTTATCAGTCATCCAATTTTGATACACAGGACCTACAGGTTAAGGCCCATGATGTTAGGTCCATGTCTGCTTCTTTAGTATTCAAGGATGGGTGTCCCTAGAGCAGATTTTAGGCTCCTGCCATTGGAAGAGCCACATCACGTTTTCTACCTTTTAAGTTATGTGTCTTGGCAGTCCACGGACCAAACAGATTACAATTAGGCCCAGTGGCTTCTGCTCAGCATATGATTGGCTTTGAGTATGTTCTTGAGTATTTCATATGGCTTACATACTTTACTCTTCCTTCCATACCAGTATCTTGTATGGACATATGTCTTCTGCTGTGGCAGATGGCCTCATGACTGTATTTTGTAAAACACAGAAGCCAGCTTGGGGTGCCTTCTTGCTGGATGACAGCTCCCAGCTCGGGGGACCCAGGAAGCCATTTCCCACCACACAGTTATGGGTGATGGTTTAGATTTAGGACAACTTTATGCTACATGGGACAAGTGTCATCTACAACAGTACATCATGAATATTCATGACATTAGCTATCATTACTTATCTTTACAGATATTTTACAGTAATGGAAATTCTGTTGTAGCATACTTAACCTTATCTTATCCTCTCCATCAAATGCTTTCATGGTGAACCCCATAATCTATTAACAGGGAGGTTTCAAAACAAACCCCTCCTCCTGTTATGGTTGGAATCAAGCATTTGTGAGGATAAGGTAAGGCTATTTTACGCAATAAAATGTAACAAATTTTATTGTAATTTAACTTTTTGTAAGTTAAATACTTACCTTATCCTCACAAAGACAGACCCACCCTTCCTCCCCTCACAAGTTTGTTTTCATAGGGGACCAAAAATTAAATGAGGATCTCTCGCTACAGTCCAACCGACAATGTGTTGTGCACATGCGCACCTATCACTAACTACGGGGTTCACCTCTCTAACAAGAATAATTTTTAAATATTCTTGTTGGTCGCCGCGTTTTGCCTCCACAAAACCAAGTAAGCATTTGTGAGGATAAGGTAAGTATTTAACTTACAAAAAGTTAAATTACAATAAAATTTGTTACAATTTGGTATTTTCGCTCATCAGGTCACGTGGTGTCAGAATGTTGGACTTCCTTTGGAAATATTCATTTCCGCGGTGAATTAATTCATTTATGCACTTATACAGGCATTATAATTCACCTTTTACGGTTTTCCTTCATTCTTTTTACGAAATTCTTCGTTTCACCGCGTATATTGACCATATTTTTGAGCTTTTTACGAATCATTCACCAGGTCACGTGACGATGACGTCACATCCAAAATGGAGGTCAACCGATCGGTTGTCAGAAAATATTCATTTTCATAGTGATTACAGCATTTCCAGGTTTGTTTATACATTCCTTCTACATATTTCTTTGAATATTATTATGTCAGAGCATAATGTGTAATAATTTCAATTGTTAACGCATTTTTCATAGCGTAACATTACGGTATCTACTACCTACCATTCACGGTTCTTTACTTGTACAGGCCCTTTCATTTGACATTTCTGGAATTCGGATCCTGGTTTCAGTGTTTTGGGGTTCAATTCTGAGCGTAGGGTCTCCATTTTAGCCTTTCTCCACCTTCAATTTTGGAGGTTGGGGGTTTACGGCTTCTGGGGAGGACTTTGTCTTCCACCTTTTGGAGATCCATTTCACTGTTACTGGTTTCCTACATTCCAATTTTATGTCAATTGGTCATTTGGTTTCTCAGTCCATTTTTAGTCCTTTGGCCTCTTTTGTGCCTAGGCTTCAGTCTAATCAGGCTGCTTTTTGGACTGGGATTACCTTCTCAAGACCATTCATGTTCAGGGTCCCTTAGAAGAGTTTATCAGTTGAATCCAACTGATTTTCTACTTCCTTAACTCTACTCCATTCATTTTCTAAATCTAGAAAATTTTTGTTTGGGGTTGTTGGAAATCTTCTGTTACTCAACAGCTTTCTATTGTGTTTTCACCATTTTTTAGATCTGACGATCAATGGGCACATCTCCCTTTTGGGTATGTTGGGGGTTCCTCTGTCTACAGTTAACCTTTAGGCAGACTTCAGGAACCCTATTCCAACTTTTTGGTGCCAGTCTGTTGGACTATATGGGTGCTTAGGACTTCATCCTTTAATCTTCTCCTCAGAAGATTTTCAAGCTTCCTGTCTAACAGAATTAGGGAATAAATTTGACTGCTCTTTCCTTTTGATCAGTCTTATTTTTCTCTAAATCAACCACTTTTCCAGGCTTAGAAGTTCCTTCATGAGGCCAGATACTTACTTTCTGTCACTCATTCATTTTGGGATCTTCTTATTCTAAGTTGTGTAGGTTGGGTAATTACCCAATTTTCCTTCTAAAACTTAGT
Organism: Sabellastarte sp. h YS-2021; assembly: GCA_964017235.1. NCBI lineage: Eukaryota > Metazoa > Annelida > Polychaeta > Sabellida > Sabellidae > Sabellastarte > Sabellastarte sp. h YS-2021. Next base: position 53,280,460 of record OZ024933.1, read on the forward strand.
TTTGCCAGGTACAAAATCCTCTTCAGGGGGTTTTTTGGGTTGACTTGCTCAGGTTTCCGGACCTGGGATCTAGCCTGATGGGGTTCTTAAGACCTTCTCTTCCCTAGGTAGAGTTCCTCTGCTATTAGCGGAGATCTGAGATGGACCTTAGGGTCCTTATTTCTGTGGGATTTTTTCCTTCAGTCCTGTTTTGTTGATCACTTATTCAAGTTGATTGACAAGGCAATACTTTCTCAGTGGTCTTTTTCATCCACCATTCTTTGGACATCTGTTCAATGGGTCTTCTAGCTCCATTTTAGCTGGTTGATCTATGGCCTTTTTTCAGCCATCTTTGCACTTTATTTTGAGAGATTTCTTCATCCATTTCCCTCACTTGTGCTTAGTCACTTAGTAGGGTAAATTGGTCCTATTTTGGTCTTATGCTGTTTCTTGTGGTGTCTCTCTTGGGAGACCATTTCTTCTCACATATAACAGTATAAGCAGAAGCTTTTCATGTGGCTCTTACTCAAGGTGCCTCTTTTAAGCTATCTGCATTAGCCTCTTGAGGCACACCAATTAAGACCTTTTTTCCTCCCATCCAGGGAGTTTTTCTCTCTAACTTAGTGCTTTAAGGATGTGGTTCCTTTCCAGGTTCCAACATTTTGATGGTGGAATGCCTTCCAGAGGTAGAGGCCCAGCCTCAACCTCTATTATGGTGTCCTTCAGGAGATAAGAGTGTTGTTTTACTCAAATTTTCACTCTTACTTCCAGATCCCTCCACTTGCCAGTGGGAGGTCATCTGATTCCAGTGGTCTCTCAGATTCCACTTTCCTGATTCTTCAGCTCTTCTCCACAGAAGAATGCTGTTCTTTGTCATTCAGTCTCACACTGTCTGTTCACATGAGCAGTTCAAGTATCTTGAGCTCCTGTTTTCCTGATTTTCAGGGCATTTTTCTGACAACGATATACTGGAAACCACTATTAGATTTATATCTTTTCCTGGTTTTCCAGACTATCAGGATGCAACTTATCAGTTGATCATTTTCTCAATTGGCCAGTGGACCACTTCTCTTCCTCGATTTGCCTCCTTTCTCTCCTTTGGCTCCTTTGGTTCACTCTTGCTCATAGTTTTGCTTTGGGGTAAGGTGTACCACTTTGTGGCAATGCCTTTTGGTCTAGCCACTAGCCTTTCAGGATTTACTTCCTTAGTCAAGGAATTAAGGAAAGTTGGCTTTGAGGTTGGGCATCTCAGTGCACATGTCACTACAAATTGGCTCATTAGAGCCAATAGTTGTCAGAGGCTCATTTATCAACTCTATTAGAGTTGATTTTGGGCTTCCACTTGGAAGCCGCTTCTTCAAGGTCCCTGCACATGACACTTCTTCTGTGTCATCTCAGGACACTTGATTTTCCTTCTCAAAGGTGCTCTGGATTTGCCATTTTCTTGATCCTTCTATGAAGGTTCATTCAAGATGGTACTATCCTGGGAACTATGTCTTTGCATTCCTCCCTTTAATTCCCTAGTTTTTACATCTACTTTCATGGATGTTTCACTGCAGGGTTTGGGAGTTCTTTGTGCCCTGTGGACCACCTAAGGTCTATTTTTGATGTAGCAGTCCAGTCTGTGCATCAGTTCTAGAGCTCATAGCTGTCTTTTTTGCTCAGACATTTTCTCCTGTATTATCCTTTCATCAAAGGATCATCCTTTCAGCCTCAAACAACTCAGATGTCTTGTTCTCAAGACATTTGTTCCTCATTTGTCCTTTCTTTAAGGGATTCTTCAGATAGTCCAGGTAACACTGTTGTCTGGGCTTTCTTTATATCAAGACAGCTTCCACTCTTGGGACATGTGTATTTTGGCATTTTTTGCCATTATTTTTACAAGAACAAGTCTGTTCTTCCTCCTACTCATGTTCCAGGGGCATGAATCCTTGGCAGACCATCTCTGGAGGTCTTTTCTCACCTTTCATATAAGGTGGCCCTTCAATTCTTGGATCTTCAGATGGTAGTCTCAGACTTCTCATCTTATTTAGATCTCTTTTGCCATGTGATTCAATCACAAGCTGCTCTTACATGTGCCTCCTGTGCTAGATCCTTAGGCTCTGGCAACTGATGCCCTGGAGTGTTTTGGTCCGGAGTACTTGTTTCACTCCTTCCCTCCTTCAGCTCCTTGTCCTCTATGGCCATGAAGTTAATCAACTTTCAGAGCTGTATCATTCTTCTTGTAGCCTTTCCTGGTAATTGCCAGGTTTGGCCTCAAGATCTCCTTTAAGAAAGCCATTGGCTCTTCCTCTTATTCTTCTGTAACAATCTCATCTAGAGTTTTGTTAGTTATTTTTATGGAGTTCCTTTCTTCAAGCTTTCTGGCTGAAGTCTCCTTTAAGAAGAATTTTCACAGGAGGGGTCTTGGAGGATTTTTATCCTCCATAACTGTCTATGAAGCAATGTGGAACTGCTTCAAAAACTTGTGAGAAACATGGCCGCTCTGCCATGCTTCAACTGTCCCATTTATTGCTGTTTGTTCCTTTTAAGGAATTATTTTTCAGACAATAGGGATACAGGTCAGCTCTCTCCAGGTACTACTTGGAGTTGGGTTCTTATAGGGAGCTTGGAAGTCTCGTTTAGAGCTTCTTTAAGTCCACAGTAAGGGTAGTCGTCACCTACCTTTTGGTACTTAAACCTTGGTTCTGCAGGCTCTTACCAAGGCTCCTCTTGAACCCTCTTTACTTGCTGAGCCAAGTTTTCACATATTAGACAGTCTTTCTTACTCCCTTTCTTTGGGAAGGAGAAGGAGTGATTTTGATTCCTTTATTTAAAGGTTTTCTCTCACTCTCTAGGGATGGCCTAAGTCATCCTTAAGTCAGATCTTACTTTCCTGGCTTGAGCCAGTTATCTTCAGAAGGCTCTTCCTGCTTTGACTTTTTGTCTTTGGTCAGGATGACTTAGAAGACCTCTCCTTTTTTACAGTCAGATTCCTAAGATACTTTCTATCTAGCTATTCTGACTTGAAAGGATTTCTTCTTGGTCTTTCTTCTGAAGTCCAAGAGGGTGATATTGCTGCTCAGACAATATCTTTTTGAATAGCACTTTTATTTTAAATTATCCTTTATTCCCTCAATCTCTGTTCCACAGAGAATGCATCTCTTCATGGTGTCAGGGCTCATCATGTCAGGGCACAGGTGGCTTCCTGGTCCTTTAGGGGTGGAATCCCACTCCTAGTCAACATGAGATCCTGCACGTGGAAGAGCCATTCCACTTTTACATCCTTCTATTTTAGGAATGTATTTGCCTTCAGAGATGTTGTTCTTAAGAATCTCTTATGATTTCTTAAGTGGAGTGGACATCCTTTTCCACTCAGCCATTTCTCTCTCTTCTACTTAAATTCCTCAATTTAAGTCCATCTGAAACTTTTACTTTCAGAAAAAGGGGGGTGGCATTTCCCTTTTAGGGAATCTATTCTTCATCTCTATTTTCAGAACCGTGCTTCTTAGTGCCTCTGGGCATGTTCCTATTCTGAGCACAGGGCATACTTATGCCTTCTCCTTTGAGCTGACCTAATAGGGTGTAGACAGCAGTGTTGAAGTTAGTGCAGTGGTTAATGCAACTCACTTAACTCACTCGAGTTATTGCTTCAGCACAGAGGTTTTGGGTTCAATTGCATTGCACTAGGAAGTATCCTTTTGTAGCAATTTAACCTTAGGGTGGTTTTCCTTAGTCTGTCTTTTTCCCACCATCCTTCCATATGGGCATTCAACCCAAGTGTTTTCATATGGTATAGTATATTTACATTTTTATGAAATAAAATTTCATATTTTTAAATGTAAAATGCATTTTTATGAATAAAAATGTATATACTTACCATATGAAAACAGCAAATCACCCTCCCGCCTGCCCCGCTTTTAAAGACCTTTTTCCAGCATTTATGTTTATTCACAAAAAGAATGAACTATTTCTGTGTTACTGCGCATGGCAGAGTTAATTAGGTCACCAGGGGTCAAAGGTAGCAAGTATATAGGTTTAAAGAGGGTCTCACCTCATATTTTAAATTCTATGTACGGTGTACGTGGCGGTCACCAAACGCCAAGCCACGCTTACCCAAGTGTTTTCATGTGGTAAGTATATACATTTTTATTCATAAAAATGCATTTTACATTTAAAAATATGAAAATTAATTTGGGCAGATTTTATGTATTGATTCTGTTTGGCAAATGATGTCAATAAACTTGCTAAAGGCATATAATTATAATATTAATGAATTGATTTCAGTGGCATGCAGTCCCACATGGTTAACTTCATGATGACGATGATGATGTTGACAATGACATGTCTTGTTAATAAACACTGATGTGACACAGATGTGGACAATGCATTACTGTGGTAATTATCCATGACTACTTGTTTTGTTTGTTTAAAAATTTCTTTTTGATACAAAATTTAGTGTAATACCCCATATAAAAATTTTTGGTACACAATTTAGGGTAATACCCAATTTGCACTGGTAATTATTTGTTACTTCTTGTTTTTAATATTATTTTTAACATACTCTTTTCTAAAACTTTTTGTGTAACATCTGATTCACACTTTTCTGATGAGACGCACAGAGGTACCCATGTTTGGAAACACCTTTTCATAGTCCGACACAGTGTCGCATTCATTTATGAAGTGTATAATCATCTGACTTTTACATCAACAATAACAGAATGTTTTACACTGGTCCAAACTATCACACCACATTGTTCATGTGTGTGAATAGAAATTTACTTTTAGGCATAGTATTCACCAGTATAAATTAGAACCTAGGTAAAGTATTACTTGACATTTAGGTATCACTTATAGAAAGAAGGGAATGGTGGCACCCTAGTGCTTCCTAAGTCACTGGGTTACCTGGTCCAACAGGTCACATTTTCTTCTTTGTTGAAAGATATATTCAAATTACTGCTTAACTTTTTTTCTCACAGGGTTTCTGAAACAGTGAAAGTGATGAGATATCTGAACACAAAAGGGAAGTGTCATTCTTACATTACTTGACAATGTGTATGCGCTGAAGGAAATCTTATGGATTTTTGTGGTAGTTATTAACAGTTAAAGAGTCTTTTTCCAAGAATGAAATATCAAGGGTAGTCTCGAGTTATGTACAACAGCCACAGGAACTTTGCTCCGGATAAGAGTTGTAAGAAAAAGCCACTGCCAGAGGAGGTTTTCTATAAATCTGTTAAATAAGATGTCAGAAATCCACTGCCAGTTTAAGGTCATGGGGTTGCTTAAGGTTCATGAGATAGCCAATGTTAGGGAGTAGGTTTCTGTGGTTATGTTTATATTACGTTTCACTATTCCACTGGTTAATGTGTTGAAAATTTTATGAAGATAAAGAATATACTAATAGTTTTGCATATTTTTCCAGTAAAGTAGTAAATTTGAAATTGAAATGCACCACATTTCTGAGACTAATCATTGAAATTGTATATTTTTGTATGTTAATGTAAATTATAATAAATTCAAGAAATCAGTTGTTTCTTTTGATGTACTAACATCATAATACCATAACAAATCACTACTACTGTAACATTTGTTACTTTCACAGGACTGCTGAAAAATTGAAATTGGTGAGATGACTGAATGCAGTTGGAATTTACAAAAGGAAAGTATCGTTTTTTTTTGTGACATTGGGGTATTGTTTTCACCCATGGTGGCCTGATGGGTGTTCAGGCGGGCAGGCAGGTGGTTGGGCATTGGAAAGTTTGTGTGGCATGTATCTCAGAAACCGTAAGGTGCAAGAAGTTGATATTTGATAGGGACATTGGTTAGGGGGTGTGGGTGTGCAACATCATGGTGTGACCTTGATTTGACCTTTGACCTTGCCGGAGTGACCTTGAGTTTGAAAATTTTGTTCGAGGTATATCTCGGAAACCATAAGGTGTAGCAAGTTGATACTTGATAGTGACATTGGTTGGGTGGTGTGGGTAAGCAACGTTATGGTGTGATCTTGATTTGTCCTTTGACCTTGCTGTAGTGACCTTGACCTATAAAATTTTGTCCAGGCTATATCTCAGAAACTATAAGATGTAGGAAGTTTATACTTGGTAGGGACATTGGTTGGAGGTGTTAGGTGTCCAACGTGATAGTGTGATCTTGATTTGATCTTTAACCTTGCTACAGTGACTTTGACCTATAATATATTGTCCAGGCTATATCTCAGAAACCGTAAGCTGTACAAAGTTGATACTTGGTAGGGAAATTGGTTGAGGGTTGTAGGTGTGTATTGTCATGGTAGGACCTTGATTTGATCTTTGACATTATTGTAGTGACCTTGACCTAAAAAATCTTGTCTAGGCTATATCTTGGCAACCATATGGTGTAGAAAGTTGATACTTGGCAGAGACATTGGTTGGGGGTTGTAGGTGTGCTATTGTGAGGTCTTGATTTGACCTTTGACCTTGCTGTAGTGACCTTGCCCTTTAAAATCTTGTCTGGGCACTATCTCAAAAACTGTAAAGTGTAGGAAGTTGATACTTGGTAGGGTCATTGGTTATTGGGTGTAGGTATACAACATCATGGTGTGATCTTGATTTGACCTTTGGCCTTGTTGTAGTGACCATGAGTTTGAAAATCTTGTCCGGGTTTTTTCTTGGATTCTGTAAGCTGTAGAAGGTTGAAACAAGGTAGGGACATTGGTTAGGGTGTGTAGGTGTGCATCATCATGGTGTGACCTTTAGCTTTGCAAAAGTGTGTTCACCTGCCATATTTGAGACATGTTTCTCTTATGACAAAGATCTATGGATTGCTACAACTGGTTATTATATGTACTTTTATGTGTATAATTGTGTTCTTTCAATTAACAGCTATACTCCAATTAATAAATTTGACAGCTTTGTAATTTTTAGTTTACTGATTAATTCTGTCATCTTGCTAAATAATTATCTTGCGTTAATACTTTATATACATTTTCCTTCTCTTAGACGTTATTTCTCTACTTAAATATTAGCTGTACCTTTATATAACTGATGCTGCTCTGAAAGTATCCCAGTCATTGTACTTTTACTACTTCTATATCTCATGGTGTTGAAAATTATTTCTCCAAGCTGTGTGGTACTTTACAAATACAAGTGCTTAATTGCCTTGTGGTAGTTTGTAGCAACTTAGTGGCAAACAGCCTTAAACAACTTAAGGCAGTGCCATGTAATGTAAATTAGCCACAGAAACTTTACTGTAGATTAGCATTAGTAAAAGCCACTGCCAGATAAGGTGTCAAAAATCCACTGCCAGCTTAAGGTCACTGTAATGACTAGGTTTCGAGGTAGCTAAGTTTAGAGTGTAACTTTCTGTGGCTATATGTACATTACATATTACTTAGAATACTTTGGTTTGTGTCTTGCTATTTTGGTAAATAAAAAAATGGCATTAAGTAGATGCCCGTAACCCACAGCCTGGGGAAATAGTTTTCAACACCATGAGATACAGAAGAAGTAAAACAGTTCAAAGATCAGACTTTCAGAGTAACCAGTGTCAGCTTTGTAAAGGTTTAAATAATATTTAAGTAGAGAAAATAATATTTAAGAAAGACAAAATTTACATAAGGATAAAGTATTAAAATGACAATTCAACAGTAAGATGATGGTATTAATTGGTAAACTAAAAACAATCAACTGCAGCAATCCACATATCTCTGTGATAAGAGGAATATGTCTCAAATATGGCAGGTCAACACACTTTGGCAGAGCCAAGGTTAAATGTCACACCATGATGAAGAACACCTACACCTCCTAACCAATATCCCTACCAAGTATCAACTTATGAAGCATTACAGTTTCCAAGATATAGCCTGGACAAGATTTTAATGGTCAAGGTCACTACAGCAAGGTCAATGATCAAATCAAGGTCACACCATTATGTTGCACACTTACATCCCCTAACCAATGTCCATACCAAGTGTCAACTTCATACACCTTACGGTTACTGAGATATAGCCCAGACAAGATTTTGAAGGTCAACCTCAATACAGCAAGGTCAAAGATCAATCAAGGTTACACTATGACGTTTCACACCTACTCCTCCAACCAATGTCCCTGCCAAATATCAACTTCCTATACCTTATGGTTGCCAAGATATAGCCCGGACGAGATTTTAAAATTTAATGTCACTACAGCAGGGTCAAAGGTGAACTCAAGGCCACACCATGACATTGCACACCTTCACTCCTCAACCAATTTCCCTACCAAGCATCAACTACCTACAACTTATGGTTTCCAAGATATAGCCCAGATGAGATTTAAAAGTTCAAGGTCACTGCAGCAAGGTCAAAGATCAAGTCAAGATCATACCATGAGGAATCTGATGCACATCTACACCCCACAACCAATGTCCCTACCATGTATCAACATTCTATACATTACATTTCCCAAGATATAGCCTGGACAAAATTTTAAAAGTCAAGGTCACTACAGCAAGGTTAAGGTCAAATCAAGGACACACCATGACATTGCGTACCTTCATCTCCTAACCAATGTCCCTACCAAGTATTAACATCCTACGCCTTACAGTTTATGAGATATAGCCAGGACAAGATTTTCAAACTCAAGGTCACTACGGCAAGGTTAAATGTAAAATCAAGGTCACCCCTTGACATTCACACTTACACTCCCCCAATCAATGTCCCTACCTAGTATCAACTTCCTATATCTTACGGTTTCTGAGATACAGCCTGAAGAAACTTTTTCCACTGTCCACCTGCCCATCTGGATGCCATACATGAAAACAATATCCTGACAGCCCTTTACAGCTGTGGGGTAAAAATTGAAAAGAAATATTAGTTTTAGGATATATGGCCTATAAAGTAGCAATTTTATTGTTCTAAAATGAATTAATAAATGATTGTCGCAATATTTAAAATATTTTAACTTTGCCACTTTCTTACACAAAACCATATATTGTCTTCTATTACTTATATAAATTAGTCATAATTATTCTGCCATTATTTATCATTTGTTTTGTTGTTTCCTTTGTATACCAACATTATGATAAAATTGACACATAATAAAAATTTAGACATATTTTTTTATTGAAGTGCTAATTAATTTTTGACACATGATGCTAATTGCTACTTTATCAGGCTATATTTTTATATACTAATCAATAATAATATGTACTTTGTCAGACTTATATTTCTCTATACTAATTATGTGAATTGATTTCAGTGCCAACTAATGCAGACATTCTTGCTTCTTGATGATGATGATGATGATGATGATGATGGAAATGTGTCCAGTGCCTTTCTCTGGTAATCACTCATTACTATTTGTTTTGTGATATATTTAAGATACTTTTTGGTATACCCCATTTTCAGTTTTCTGACACCTAGAGGTTTGAAGTGTGGCACTGTGCCTCATTGTTCTATAAAATGTATAATCATTCCCTTTTTAGATCCATAGCAAAAGAACAACTTGAACCAGTCACAACTATTGTGACACAAACCATATGCCCAGGTTTCACCATGGCGATTTTAAATTTAAGATTAGCGATCAATTTGAAGTCTTCATAACCCATTTTATAATCTGCTTAAACCTGTATAGCTTATGGTTTCATCTCCATTTTCTGTCATCTGTCTTCCTGCCATGGCAGTAAACCCGTCGACTCATGCTAATATCGTTATCCGCCTTCATATCAGTTACCATTATTCATTGGGCAATTTCTTAAGATCTGCCAGATGACACCTGCAGGTAGAGGTCCTCAGTTGACTTATAAGTGGGTTAGCAAGTTTTGCATCTTGTCACAGACTGTCACCTCAATGTGGGTTTGACACTTGCAAATGCTGAGAACCCCCCAATATGACTGTGGCTGTTGAACGGGATTGTTTTCACCCATGGTGTCCAGATTGGCGGGCGGACGGCGGGAAGAAGTTTGTCGGGCCTGTATCTCGGAAACCGTAAGGTGTAGGAAGTTGATACTTGGTAGGGACATTGTTTAGGGGGTATAGGTGAGCAACATCATGGTGTAACCTTGATTTGACATTTGACCTTGCCATAGTGTCCTTGAGTTTGAAAATCTTGTCTGGGCTATATCTCGATGTAAATACCAACTTTGACTTTGACACCTACAGGTGATGATTAGTGTACAAGTCTTTATTACCAGGGAGGCAACATAACTGTGGATTGATCTTAATAGGTTGTCAGTTGTCTTATCACACTCTCCCTCAGTCGTCAACAGCTTTACAATTATGGTAGATCTTTGTGCAAATACCTTTATGAATCTTCCTGTTCTATTGTGTAATCATACAAAGTTTGGCTTTAATTGCAGCATAAATATGGTGACAGATATGCAGGGCAGACCACATGACCTATTTTGCTGGTCTAGATTGGCAACTCTCTCTCATTCTTGTCTCGGGCAAGTTCCATTTGCATCGTTTCCAGTTCATTGTGCATGAACTATCTTAGTAGTTGAGAAACATGTCCTTGAAAGGAAGCTTATGTCCAAATGCTGGTAGTTGTACATGGCTTTTTATCTCTCAAAGAGGGTCTGGATCCAGATCTGAATTGAAAATCCAGGTCTTTTTGTATTTTCAGCACTACCCATGGATGGGAGTTTGTGTTTACTCTGGCACTACTTGTTCATTGTGTTTGCTGAACCCACAAGTCACAGTTTTCATTGTAGAAATAAAGTCTGAGGGTGAGTACTTCATGACCTCTATAAAAGGATGGTACTTTGGCGGATAATGGACTAGCACAGTATTATTTACAGAATAAAACACTTGTTTCTGGGCAATATTGTGATTTATGAAGCCCGAGGGCAAGTGATATTTCCCGAGATATTATACCGAAAGTATTTATTTTCATCTTTTACATTTAGCAGTAATTGCATACAAAAGTACAAGAGTCTGCCTTTGTAGAGATTAGGTGCTGTAAAAGTATAGGAGAAGAGAGTAGAATGTTTGTGAAGAGTCTCTTTCAGTATGGTGAAATGTGATGTCACAAACCGACTCCATGTACCTCATTCACTATCCAGTTCTTGTGCTGAAGAAAATCAATATCCCCCCCGCCCCCAACTTACTGTTCTCAAATTACTGAATAACATCATTATGTGATATAACAATGACGTATCCAATAAACAACAACAAGTTTGTTTACATTCCAAGACGAAAAGGGCATCAGATTTATATTTTTTGTCCAAAACGGGCAATATCACGTCATTGCTCGCAAATATTGCAATCTGTGTAATATATAGTAGCCACAGAAATTTTACTCCAGATAAGAACTGTAGGAAAAAGCCACTGCTAGATAAGATTCTCAAGGTTGCCTAATGTTTATAAGATAGCTTAAAGGTCAGAGAAGTAAGTTTCTCTGGTTATGTGTACAGTACATTACATCTCGCTCTACTTTGGTTTTTGTCTTTATATTTTGGCACTTTTACTGAAGAAGACATTGAAAAATACTTAAAAATTAATATTTTAACTTGTTTACCTAATAAATTAACAAATAGAGAAGGCTGAAAATGAGTAAATAAAAAATCACTAATTAAATATTTAGTCCCAGTGTTTTTCAAATATTTCAAATGCTTGGTATCTGCTTTAAAGTGTATTGAATATTGCTGGTTTGTCATTGAAAAGTATAAATTGTCTTTTACTACTAACATGAAGTAGTTATAATTATTCTGTCATGGTTTACCATTTTTCGGATGATAATTTAGGCTGATTAAATTATTACATTATCAGGCTTACATTTTTACAAGATTCCACCATTTGTAATATTACGTGTTTTTATGTAATACTTAATGCACTTTTCTGTACAAAATTAAGTCTTATACCCCATTCAGGTACCCACAGGTATGCATTTTTGGCGGTATATTTTTAAATTTGGGCACTATATCAGATTTTTTTAAAGTGTGTAATCACCTTGCTTTTAAATCCATAAGAAAGAAATATTTCAAACTGGTCATACCAATGGTGATTATGAACTTTAAACTGTGGCTGTTTTAGCTGTTTTTGGTCAAACAGGTAGCTGTTTTTCTGAGCTTTTGCTTATATTTTACTCCTACATTGTAGAGGTTATCTTCATTAATGATAAATTTTTCCATAGTACTTGTAAAAATTATCAACCACTATTTTTCAATAATATCTTCTATAGTCCACATTTACCTAAAGTAGAGGCAGTCTCATATTCATGTACTTTCACTGTGCTTGCTTTTGAAAAAAAAATTGCTACAGACAAGAGTCCGGTGAACATAAAAACTTTGATTTTTAAACGTGAGCTCTAGCGAATCTCACGCTTCTAGGAATAATTTTTTTTCGTTTTTTTTTTTGTCTCCGGACTTTCATTGATTGTGGCACAGTTTGATGAGTATCTGTCTCTCCACTGAAATTAAGTAGCAATGGGCTACGTTAGTACTGGGATGGGTGACCGCTTCAGTGCACTACTACATCTGATGACATGTGATGGCTTTGTGGTTCGCTCTAGTAGACTGAACCCCTTTCGGCCTTGTTAACTTTATATTTCTTAGCCATTTCTGCATGGATTTTAGTGTAACAAAAACAGGTACAAGCTCTGTACAGATAAATTTTCTACTGATCTAAATAACCAATACGTACACCACACAGTTGTAGAAATACAACTATTACTTGTTTATATGAAATCAGCAAAATACATCCTATTTATTATATGGGGCTATTGGCAATAAAACTTAGTTTCTAGTCTTAATTTCCCAGTGTATTGTGGAAATATGGGGAATGGTGAATACTAAATATAAAACTCATGCTTGATTAGGTGTTTTAGGACACCTCTCACTCAAATAGTGCTTTCTGATTTATTTAAGAAGAGCAAGGCACTAATATTACTGTTATAGAGTATCACTAATAGTACTTTAAATGAGCTTCACTGTGCATCATAAAATATCAATATTTAAAAAAAAAGTATAAAACTAAAGTAACTAATTTGAAATTTACCTCAGTATATAAAAATTTGCCAGTGAAGAACTTTGTCCCCTTTCTATTTCCTTGAGGGAAATTGTTTTCACGTTTGTAAATTTTTGTGACATCAGTCTTGTGATATCCCCTGATGCAAAATTACTGAAAATTTTAGATTATTTTATCTTATCTTTTAAGGGTGTTATTGCCTTCTACTTGTGGATAGTCTTGAAAGAGAAGAAGGAATGTCAAGCATGCAAACAAGGCTACCTGTGATCAGCCATATGGAAATGAATAAAGTGTGAGATGTAAGTGTGACAAGAGAAGAAAATCATGAAAGAAGTGATAACCTACAAGCCCATTGTTAGGAAAAGACAACACCTTGTACAACTGAGAACGTAAGTCCTGTGACATACAGTATTAGAGCTCAGGAAAATAGTCAACCAGTGTGTACATCAGTGATCATGTACTCCAGTAGAGAATGATAGAGCCACAATGTCCACGGCTCCCACATTTGAGGGAAAACAGGTGCACAACTTAATAGGGTTAAACCTTTCCTTCAAAGAAAAGGTTAGGAATTTGGCAAAGATTAAAGATTCTTGAAAAATAAGGGAAACATATAGTTTGCCATTTAAAAACAATCAAAAAGAGAACATAACTCTCCCTTATTTGCATGTTGTCTTTCATTCTCTCTGTCATTCATAGTGTGCCATTTGAATATTGTAAAACATTGATATCAGGGAAATTCAGGGAAATTTTAAAATTGTGTGGGAGCCCAGGACCTAGTAAACTTCTTGTCCACTGGGATCATAATGCAGTAAAACCACTGTGCTTCCAATATTGCTTGGAGGGTCAAATAGATTCTTCATGGAAATTAAAAAAATTCTAAATAATTATATATAACTGCAATACTAAAAATGGTTTGAATAGATTTGTCTGTGTACAACATAATGTTTGAACCAGAGCACTTGGAGAGTGCATACCTCTGCCAAGGCATGTAGTAATAAGTAAATGGGGAAAATTCGGATCATTGTTACTGTTCCCTGATAGTGATCCAGATCACTTTCATAATTTAATGTGATCTAAGCTACACCAAGACCAATCCTTTGATTTTTTTTTCAGGAAGATCCAACCAGCAGTATTTGTGTAATCGTGCTGATAAATAATAAAGAAACGGTCATAAAAATAATACCTCCTCTATGGAGGTAAAAGTAAAATTAAAATATATAATGGAGATTTTTGCCCCAGTCATGCGGTACAGGCAGTACTGCCCACTGTTAGAAGTTTTACTCGGCAGCAGAACTGCCTCCAAAGATGCCTCATACTTTCTGAGATTTGGTACTGCAGGCAGTTTAATCTGTATTTTGCCAATGTGTCACAAGTTTGTGTAGAAACCTCCGTTGGTAGTTTCAAGGACAGGGGCATTTTCCCCAACGCCTATACACCTGGCTTATACTGCCTGTAGTGTGACTGGCGTGTTTGCCATATTTGAACTTGGAGTACATCAGTTTCAGCTGTTGTCATAATTTATTATTAGAATTGGGCAGTTTACCCTTTCTACCCTTTACAGTGTTGTTGTGTATGTTAGCATATTTAGAGGGACCACAGTGGCAGAGTGGTAACACTCTCGCCTCCCACCTCTGAGGCCGGGGTTCGATTCCCGGCACGGCCTCAAGTGAGAAAGCTGGTAGTTGCTTGCCATTGGTTGGCAGTTTCAGTACAGAACCCTAACGAACTGTATGTACTGGTTTCCTCTGCCCTTCCAACTACCCGTCGTGATATGACCTGTACAGTGTTGAAAGCCATGTGAAACCCCAAATAAATAGTTAAATTTTAGCATATTAAGTCTATGGTGCAACTGGCTTGGTGCCATAAACCACAACAAACAGTGTCTTAAAGGGTACACAAACCCTTGCAAGGGTATCCTGAAACAGATATTGGCAAAAATATAACCTAAAAATTTCTGGACCTGTATTCACAGATTAAGTTAAGCAAAAAATTAGCTTATACTTTCATAGAAAAATGGCTTGGCAAAATTTTGGATTAAATTGGTATTCACTAACTTAAGCTAATTTTTGGATTAAGGGAAGCAGATTAAACTATATTTAATCCAAAATTTAATCCATTTCGTGGATGGGTTAAAGTTAATCCAAAAATAAGCTTAGCTTCTCAGTGAAAACAAATCCCAATCATAATCTAATTTTTGGATTAACTTAAAGCTAGTTTTTTTGCTGATCTTTCGCTGATCCCTTTTCTGAATATGATCATGTTTGAGGAGAACCGAGTGACAGACCTCACCCTATGTGAAAATATGATCCATATAGGTTGAATAGTCTGACATAAGGGTGCAGAGAAGCAGGCAGACAAATGGATACAGTCACAATAACCTCATCTGTTCCCTCTATTTGAGAAAGAAAAAGTCATTTGTCATTGTGCCATTTTGTTTAAAATATTGTATTTTTTTCAATATAGTTAATATACTGATTGTGACATTGTGTAATTTGGTGTAATTTTACTTCCGAACTGTGGTGCAAGTACCAATTTTATTTTTGAAAATACAATTAAAATATTGATGCACACTTTTTTGTATGTCAGAGTTACTATTTCATACACTCCTGGCATTGCAAGGTGTGAAATAAAGTACTACAAATTACACAATGACTCTCGGATAGAGGTTTAGATGCTGCATGATTAAACTGAAGATTTAATTGGCACAAGTAAATCTGTAACAGTCAAATTTTAAAGTTGCAGTGATAGTGCATTGTATTTGTTTAGTTGTAAGGTAAGGCAGTGGTAGTGTATTGTATTTGTGTAGTTGAAAGGTAAGGCAGTGGTAATGTATTGTGGTAGTGTAGTTGTAAGGCAAGGCAGTGGTAGTGTATTGTATTAGTGTAGTTGTAAGGAAAGGTAGTGGTAGTGTATTGTGTTAGTGTAGTTGTAAGGTAAGGTAGTGGTAGTGTATTGTATTAGTGTAGTTGTAAGGGAATTCAGAGGTAGTGTATTATGTTAGTGTAGTTGTAAGGTGAGGCAATGCTAGTGTATTGTATTAGTGTAGTTAAAATGTAAGGCAGTGGTAGTGTAATGTATTAGTGTAGTTAAAATGTAAGGCAGTGGTAGTGTATTGTGTTAGTGTAGTCGTAAGGTAAGCAGAGACAGTGTGTTGTATTAGACTTAGTGTATTTGTAAGGCAAGGCAGGGGTAGTGTATTGTATTAGTCTGGTTATATAAGGTAAGACAGTGGTAGTGTACTGTGTTATTGTAGTTGAAATGTAATTCAGTGGTAGTGCATTGTATTAGTGTGATTGTATGGTTAGGCAGTGT
Organism: Sabellastarte sp. h YS-2021; assembly: GCA_964017235.1. NCBI lineage: Eukaryota > Metazoa > Annelida > Polychaeta > Sabellida > Sabellidae > Sabellastarte > Sabellastarte sp. h YS-2021. The sequence continues at coordinate 53,296,649 of OZ024933.1, forward strand.
TAGTGTATTTTATAAGTGTAGTTTTAAGATAAGGCATTGATAGTGTCTTGTGTACGTATAGTTGTAAGGCAAGGCAGTGGTAGTGTATCATATTAGTGTACTTGTAAGGTTAGGCAGTTGTAGTGTATTGTATTAGTGTAGTTGCAAGTTGAGGCAGTAGTAGTGTATTGTGCCAATGTAGTTGAAAGACAAGGTGGTAGTTGTGTCTTGTAATTGCAAGATAAGGCAGCGATGGTGTATTGTATTAATGTAGTTGTAAGGGAAGGCAGTGTTATTGTATTGTGTTAGTGTAGTTGTAAGTTAAGGTAGTGGTAGTGTGTTGTATAAGTGTAGTTGCAAGGTAATGCAGTGATAGTGTATTGTGAGTGTAGTTGTAAGGTGAGGCAGTGGTAGTGTATTGGATTATTTTAGTTGTATTGTGTAGCAGTGGTAATGTATCATGTTAGTGTAGTTGTAAGGTAAGGCAGTGGTAATGTATTATGTTAGTGTAGTTGTAAGGTGAGGCAATGCTAGTGTATTGTATTAGTGTAGTTGTAAAGTAAGGCAGTGGAAGTGTATTGTGTTAGTGTAGTTGTAATGTAAGGCAGTGGTAGTGTATTGTATTAGTGTAGCTGTAAGGAAAGGCAGTGATAGTGTATTGTATTAGTGTAGTTGTAAGGTAAGGCAGTGGTAGTGTATTGTATTTGTGTAGTTGTAAGGTAAGGCAGTGGTAGTGAATTGTATTAGTGTAGTTATAAGGTAAGGCAGTGGTAGTGTATTGTATTAGTGTAGTTGTAAGGTAAGGCAGTGATACTGTATTGTATTAGTGTAGTTGTAAGGTAAGGCAGTGGTAGTGTATTGTATTAGTGTAGTTGTAAGGTAAGGCAGTGGTAGCGTATTGTATTAGTGTAGGTGTAAGCTAAGGCAGTGGTAGTGTATTGTATTCGTGTAGTTGTAAGGTAAGGTAATGGTAGTGTATTGTATTCGTGTAGTTGTAAGGTAAGGTAATGGTAGTGTATTGTATTCGTGTAGTTGTAAGGTAAGGTAATGGTAGTGTATTGTGTTAGTGTAGTTGTAAGGTAAGGTAGTGGTAGTGCATAGTATTAGTGTAGGTGTAAGCTAAGGCAGTGGTAGTGTATTGTATTCATGTAGTTGTAAGGTAAGGTAATGGTAGTGTATTGTATTCGTGTAGTTGTAAGGTAAGGTAATGGTAGTGTATTGTATTCGTGTAGTTGTAAGGTAAGGTAATGGTAGTGTATTGTATTCGTGTAGTTGTAAGGTAAGGTAATGGTAGTGTATTGTGTTAGTGTAGTTGTAAGGTAAGGTAGTGGTAGTGCATAGTATTAGTGTAGGTGTAAGCTAAGGCAGTGGTAGTGTATTGTATTCATGTAGTTGTAAGGTAAGGTAATGGTAGTGTATTGTATTCGTGTAGTTGTAAGGTAAGGTAATGGTAGTGTATTGTATTCGTGTAGTTGTAAGATAAGGTAATGGTAGTGTATTGTATTCGTGTAGTTGTAAGGTAAGGTAATGGTAGTGTATTGTATTCGTGTAGTTGTAAGGTAAGGTAATGGTAGTGTATTGTATTCGTGTAGTTGTAAGGTAAGGTAATGGTAGTGTATTGTGTTAGTGTAGTTGTAAGGTAAGGTAGTGGTAGTGCATAGTATTAGTGTAGGTGTAAGCTAAGGCAGTGGTAGTGTATTGTATTCATGTAGTTGTAAGGTAAGGTAATGGTAGTGTATTGTATTCGTGTAGTTGTAAGGTAAGGTAATGGTAGTGTATTGTATTCGTGTAGTTGTAAGGTAAGGTAATGGTAGTGTATTGTGTTAGTGTAGTTGTAAGGTAAGGTAATGGTAGTGCATAGTATTAGTGTAGGTGTAAGGTAAGGCAGTGGTAGTGTATTGTATTAGTGCAGGTGTAAGGTAAGGCAGTGGTAGTGTTTTGTATTAGTGCAGTTGTAAGGTAAGGTAGTGGTAGTGTATTGTATTCGTGTAGTTGTAAGGTAAGGTAATGGTAGTGTATTGTGTTAGTGTAGTTGTAAGGTAAGGTAATGGTAGTGTATTGTGTTAGTGTAGTTGTAAGGGAATTCAGAGGTAGTGTATTATGTTAGTGTAGTTGTAAGGTAAGGTAATGGTAGTGTATTGTATTCGTGTAGTTGTAAGGTAAGGTAATGGTAGTGTATTGTGTTAGTGTAATTGTAAGGTAATGGTAGTGTATTATGTTAGTGTAGTTGTAAGGTGAGGCAATGCTAGTGTATTGTATTAGTGTAGCTGTAAGGCAAGGCAGTGGTAGTGTATTGTATTAGTGTAGTTGCAAGTTGTGACACTGCTAGTGTGTTGTGTTAGTGTAGTTGTGAGGTAAGGCAATGGTACTATATTGTATTAATGTAGTTGTAATGTAAGGCTGTGGTAGTGTATTGTGTAAGTTTAGTTGTAAGGTGAGGCAGTGGGAGTGTGGTGTATTTGTGTAGTTGTAAGTTAAGGAAGTGGTAGTGTATTGTATTAGTCTAGTTCTAAGGTAAGGGAGTGGTAGTGTATTGTGTTAGTGTAGTTAAAATGTAAGGCAGTGGTAGTATATTGTATTAGTGTGGTTGTAAGGTAAGGCAGTGTAAGTGTATTTTATAGGCGTAGTTGTAAGGTAATACATTGATAGTGTCTTGTGTAAGTGTAGTTATAAGGTGAGTCAGTGGTAGTGTACCGTATTAGTGTAGTTGTAAGGTTAGGTAGTGGTAGTGTATAGTATTAATGTAGTTGAAAGCTAGGGCAGTGGTATTGTATTGTGTTAGTGTAGCTGTAAATTAAGGTAGTAGTAGTCTCTTGTATAAGTATAGTTGCATGGTAACGTAGGAGTAGTGTATTGTGAGTGTAGTTGTAAGGTGTAGCAGTGGTAATGTATCCTGTTAGTGTAGTTGTAAGGTAAGGTAGTGGTAGTGTCTTGTGGTAGTGTGGTTGTAAGGCAAGGCAGTGGTAGTGTCTTGTTTCAGTGTTATTAGATGTAAGATAAGCCAGGTGGTAAAGTATTGCGTAAATATAGTTGCAAGCGAGTAATTGTTTGGTAAGGCAGTAGTAGTGTATTGTATCAGTGTAGGTGTAAGATAAGGCAGGTGGTAATGTATTGTGTAAATATAGTTGCAAGTTAAAGCAGGGGTAGTATATTGTGTTGTGTAGTTATAATGTAAGGCAGTGCTAATGTATTAGTCTGGTTATAAGGTAAGGCAGTGATAGGGTATTGTGTTAGTGTAGTCGTAAGGTAAGCAGAGACAGTGTGTTGTATTAGACTTAGTGTATTTGTAAGGCAAGGCAGGGGTAGTGTATTGTATTAGTCTGGTTATATAAGGTAAGGCAGTGGTAGTGTACTGTGTTATTGTAGTTGAAATGTAATTCAGTGGTAGTGCATTGTATTAGTGTGATTGTATGGTTAGGCAGTGTTAGTGTATTTTATAAGTGTAGTTTTAAGATAAGGCATTCATAGTGTCTTGTGTACGTATAGTTGTAAGGCAAGGCAGTGGTAGTGTATCATATTAGTGTACTTGTAAGGTTAGGCAGTTGTAGTGTATTGTATTAGTGTAGTTGCAAGTTGAGGCAGTAGTAGTGTATTGTGCCAATGTAGTTGAAAGACAAGGTGGTAGTTGTGTCTTGTAATTGCAAGATAAGGCAGCGATGGTGTATTGTATTAATGTAGTTGTAAGGGAAGGCAGTGTTATTGCATTGTGTTAGTGTAGTTGTAAGTTAAGGTAGTGGTAGTGTGTTGTATAAGTGTAGTTGCAAGGTAATGCAGTGATAGTGTATTGTGAGTGTAGTTGTAAGGTGAGGCAGTGGTAGTGTATTGGATTATTTTAGTTGTATTGTGTAGCAGTGGTAATGTATCATGTTAGTGTAGTTGTAAGGTAAGGCAGTGGTAATGTATTATGTTAGTGTAGTTGTAATGTTATGCAGTAGTAGTGTATTATAGTGGATGATTGTAAAGTCGATCACTTAAGGGGGACTTGTAAAGAGCAATTGTTCTAACTTAATAAAATTAAAATCAACCTCAAAATATTAAGGTACATTGAACAATGCGACTTCATAAAGCAAATACACTAACAAACTACTCCAAGACTTCTAAGATTTTTTTTCAACAGAAAGTTCAAACTTGGGTTTGAAAATGCAGAAAAAAGATTGTCATTACCAATTACATCTATCGAACACAAATACACATCTATCGAACACAAATTTTATATTAGTTGTATTATAATCAACTGGATGGTTTATTTCTGTACTAAGGTAATATATCAGTGTTTATTTCAGAAAATATAAAAATATATCTGCTTGGAACACATTGCACAAGTATTTTTGTAGAATATATTCAAGAAAAGGGTGTTTATTTAGATGCAAATTCAAATGAAGTTTGTTATGTGCGCTAAAGCTGTCAATGCTGACTGATCGACTTAATGAACATATCGACATTACGATCATCTACTATATATTAGTGTAGTTGCAAGTTGAGGCATTGCTAGTGTATTGTGTTAGTGTAGTTGTAAGGCAAGGCAGTGGTAGTGTATTGTATTAGTGTAGTTGTAAGGTAAGGCAGGGGTACTGTATTGTATTAGTGTAGTTGTAATGTAAGGCAGTGGTAGTGTATTGATTTAGATTAGTTCTAAGGTGAGGAAGTGGTAGTGTAGTGTATTAGTGTAGTTGTAAGGTAAGACAGTGGTAGTGTATTGTATTAGTGTAGTTGTAAGGCAAGGTAGTGGTAGTGTATCATATTAGTGTAGTTGTAAGGTGAGGAAGTGGTAGTGTATTGTATGAGTGTAGTTGCAAATTGAGGCAGTAGTAGTGTATTGTGCCAGTGTAGTTGTAAGACTAGTTTTTATGTAGTTGAAAGGTAAGACAGTGGTATTGTATTGTTAGTGTAGTTGTGAGGTGAGGCAGTGGTAGTGTATTGTATTAGTGTGGTTGCAAGTTGAGGCACTGCTAGTGTATTGTGTTAGTGCAAGTTGTTAGGCAAGACGGTGGTACTGCATTCCATTAGTGTAGTTGTAAGGTAAGGCAATGGTACTTTATTGTATTAGTGTAGTTGTAAGGTAAGGCTGTGGTACTGTATTGTATTAGTGTAGTTGTAAGATGAGGCAGTGGTAGTGTAGGATATTAGTGTAGTCATACGGTAAGGCAGAGTCAGTGTATTGTACTAAGTATAGTTGTAAGGTAAGGCAGTGGTAGTGTATTGTATTCATGTAGTTGTAAGGAAAGGCAGTGATAGTGTATTGTATTACTGTAGTTGTAAGGTTAGGCAGTGGTAGTGTATTGTGCTAGTGTAGTTGAAATGCAATTCAGTGGTACAATGTATTGTATTGTATTAGCCTAGTTATAAGGTAAGGCAGTGGTAGTGTATTGTATTAGTGCGATTGTATGGTAAGGCAATATTAGTGTATTTTGTAATTGTAGTTGTAAGGTAAGGCAATGGTAGTTTCTTTGTATTAGTGTAGTTGTAAAGTACAGCTGTGGTAGTGTATTGTGTTAGTTTAGTTGTAAGGTGAGGTAGTGGTAGTGTATTGATTTAATTTAGTTGTAAGGCAAGGCAGTGGTACTGTATTGATTTAGTGTAGTTGTAAGGTAAGGCAGTGTATTGTATTAGTGTTGTAGTAAGGTAAGGCAGGGGTAGTGTCTCGCATTGGTGTTGTTGCAAGGTAAGGCAATGCTAGTGTATTGTATTCTGTAGTTGTAAGGTAAGGCAGTGCTACTGTATTGTATTAGTGTAGTTATAAGGTAAGAATGTGGTAGTGTATTGATTTAATTTAGTTGTAAGGTGAAGCAGTGGTAGTGTAGTGTATTAGTGCAGTCATAAGGTAAGGCAATGCTAGTGTATTGTATTAGTGTAGTTGTAAGGTGTGGTAGTGTATTGTGTTAGTGTAGTTGTAAGGTTATGCAGTAGTAGTGTATTGTATTAGTATAGTTACAAGTTAATGGAATGCTAGTGTATTGTATAAGTGTAGTTGTAAGGCAAGGCAGTGGTACTGTAAGGCAAGGCAGTGGTAGTGTATTGTATTAGTGTAGTTGTAAGGAAAGGCTGTGGTAGTGTATTGATTTAATTTAGTTGAAAGATAAGGCAGTGGTATTGTATTGTTTTAGTGTTGTTGTAAGTTAAGGCGGGGGTAGTGTCTTGTATTGGTGTAGTTGCAAGGTAAGGCAATGCTAATGTATTGTATAAGTGTAGTTGTAAGGAAAGGCAGTAGTAGCGTATTATATTAGTCTAGTTATAAGGTAGTGTGAATGTATGTTAAGGCAGGGTTAGTATATTTTAGTAAGTGTAAGTGTAGTTGTAAGGTAAGGCATTGATAGTGTCTTGTGTAATTGTAGTTGTAAGGTAAGGCAGTGGTAGTGTTTCATATTAGTGTAGTTTTAAGGTTAGGCAGTGGTAGTCTATTGTGTTAGTGTAGATGTACAGTAAGGCAGTGATGCCATATTGTATTAGTGTAGTTGCCAGTTGAGGCACCGCTAGTGTATTGTGTTAGTGTAGTTGTATGGCAAAGCAGTGTTAGTGTATTGTATTAATGTAGTTGTGTTAGTGTATTGTATTATTGTAGTTGTAAGGCAAGGCAATGATACTGTATTGTAAGGTAAGAATGTGTTAGTGTATTGATTTTGTTTAGTTGTAAGGTGAGGCAGTGGTAGGCTATTGTGTTAGTGTAGTCGTAAGGTAAGCAGAGATAGTGTGTTGTATTAGACTAAGTGTATTTGTAAGGCAAGGCAGGGGTAGTGTATTGTATTAGTCTGGTTATAAGGTAAGGCAGTGATGGTGTATTGTGTTAGTGTAGTTGAAATGTAAGGCAGAGGTAGTGTATTGTATTAGTGTGATTGTATGGTAAGGCAAAGTTAGTGTATTTTATAAGTGTAGTTGTAAGGTAAGGCATTGATAGTGTCTTGTGTAAGTGGAGTTGTGAGGTAAGGCAGTGATAGTCTATCATATTAGTGTAGTTGTTAGGTAAGGCAGTGGTAATGTGTTGTTGTAGTGTAGTTGTAAGGGAAGGCAGCGGAAATGTTGTTTCAGTTTAGTAAGATAAGCCAAGTGGTAGTGTATTGTGTAGTTGCAGGCTAAAGCAGTGGTAGTATATTGCGTTAGTAGAGTTATAATGTAAGGCAGTGCTAGTATATTGTATTTATGTAGTTGTAGCTTAGTCTGTGATAGTGTATTAGTGTAGGTGCAAGTTGAGGAAGTGTAAGTGTATTTTATTATTGTAGGTGTAAGGTAGGGCAGTGATAGTGTATTGTGTTAGTGTAGTTATAAGGTGAGTCAGTGGTAGTGTATTGTGTTAGTGCAGTTGTAATGTAAGGCAGTGGTAGTGTATTGTATTAGTGCAGTTGTAATGTAAGGCAGTGATAGTGTATTGTATTAGTACAGTTGTAATGTAAGGCAGTGGTAGTGTATTGTATTAGTGTAGTTGTAAGGTAAGGTAGTGGTAGTGTATTGTATTAGTGCAGTTGTAATGTAAGGCAGTGGTAGTGTATTGTATTAGTGTAGTTGTAAGGTAAGGTAGTGGTAGTGTATTGTATTAGTGTAGTTGTAATGTAAGGCAGTGGTAGTGTATTGTATTAGTGCAGTTGTAATGTAAGGCAGTGGTAGTGTATTGTATTAGTGTAGTTGTAAGGTAAGGCAGTGGTAGTGTATTGTATTAGTGTAGTTGTAAGATACGGCTGCGGTAGTGTATTGTATAAATTTAGTTGTAAGGTAAGGCAGTGGTAGTGTATTGTATTAGTGCAGTTGTAATGTAAGGCACTGGTAGTGTATTGTGTCAGTGTAGTTATAAGGTGAGTCAGTGGTAGAGTATTGTATTAGTGTAGTTGAAATGTAAGGCAGTGGTAGTGTATTGCATTAGTGTGGTTGTATGGTGAGGCAGTGTTAGTTTATCGTATTAGTTTAGCTGTAAGGTAAGGCAATGGTGGTTTATTGTATAAGTGTAGTTATAAGGTAAGGCTGTGGTAGTATATTGTGTTACTTTATTTGTAAGATGAGGTAGTGGTAGTGTAGTGTATTAGTGTAGCTGTATGGTAAGGCAGTAGTAATGTATTGTATTAGTGTTGTTGTAAGGTTAGGCAGTGATAGTGTATTGTTTTACTGTAGTTGCAAATTGAGGTACTGCTACTACATTGTGTTAGTGTAGTTGTAAGTCAAGGCAGTGGTCCTGTATTCTATTAGTGTAGTCGTAGCACAAGGCAATGGTACTTTATTGTATTGGTGTATTTGTAAGGTAAGGCTGTGGTAGTGTATTGTTAGTTAAGTTTTAAAGTGAGGTAGTGGTAGTGTATTGTATTTGTTTGTATTAGTGTGGTTGTAAGGTAAGGCAGTGGTAATATATTGTATTAGTGTAGTCGTAAGGTAAGGCAGAGTCAGGATATTGTATTATTGTAGTTGTAAGGTAAGGCAGGGGTAGTGTCTTGCATTGGTGTAGTTGCAAGGTAAGGCAATGCTGGTGTATTGTATTAATGTAGTTGTAAAGAAAGTCACTGGTAGTGTATTGTATTAGTTTAGTTATAAAGTAAGGCAGTCATAGTGTATTGTGTTAGTGTAGTTGAAATGTAAGGCAGTGGTAGTGTATTGTATTAATGTAGTTGTAGGGTAAGACAATGGTACTTTATTGTATAAGTGTAGTTGTGTTAGTGTAGTTGTAAGTTAAGGCAGTGGTAATGTGTTTTCATAGTGTAGTGGTGAGGCAAGGCAGTGCAAGTGTATTTTATTAGTATAGTTGTAAGGCAGTGCAGTGGTAGTGTATTGTATTAGTGTAAGTTAATTCACTGCTAGTGTATTGTGTAAGTGTAGTTGTAAGGCAGTGGTAGTGTATTGTATTAATGTAGTTGTAGGGTAAGACAATGGTACTTTATTGTATAAGTTGTAGTTCTGTAGTTTATTGTGTTCGTTTATATGTAAGGTGAGGTAGTGGTAGTGTATTGTATTAGTTTAGTTATAAGGTAAGGCAGTCTTAGTGTATTATGTTAGTGTAGTTGAAATTTAAGACAGTGGCAGTGTATTGTATTAGTGTGATTGTATGGTTAGGCAGTGTTAGTATATTTTATAAGTGTAGTTGTAAGGTAAGGCATTGATAGTGTATAGTGTAAGTGTAGTTATAAGGTAAGGCAGTGGTGGTGTATTGTGTCAGTGTATTTGTAAAACAAGGTGGTACTTGTGTCTTGTAATTGTAAGATAAGGCTGCGGTAGTGTATTGTATAAATGTAGTTGTAAGGTAAGGCAATGGTAGTTTATTGTATTAGTGTAGTAGTAAGGTAAGGCAGAGTCAGTGTATTGTATTATTATTAGATAGGCAGGCATTCCCTAGCTCATTAATGTTTTTTTAAAGGTCCATAAAACACCATATTTGCACAGGTTTTTTCATTATCCGCCCGCTATTTTGGGAATAATAATATTAATGCATGTTTTTATTGCGCTACAATAGCTTACCATGTGGGACTTAATGCTGTTCTCGGACGGCCACAAGGCATCATGGCCAACGTCTAAGAAAAATAGACTTTTATTACGCTACAATAGCTTACCATGTGGGACTTAATGCTGTTCTCGGGTTGCCACACCCGGGGCCAACGTCTTAGAAAAAAATATCGTTCTTGTTAGCCACCAGATATACTGGTAGTTGTCGTCACGTGATAACTTCTGACCAATCGCCCTACTTTCTTGTTGGCCACGATTGACTGGTAGCAGTTTGTAAATATACAGACATTTTCATTTATTTCTCAGACTTTACTTATTGTTGGAGGCTAATATTCGGATATTTCTTTTAATATATATCATAGATCATTCTGTAAAATTTTTATTTTCTCAGGATAAGTATATTTCTTGCTTTCGTGTGTTTTGAGTTTTTTCTCGGTACAGGCAATTATACTGTACGTCTTTTATTGCGTTTAAAATGTCCATCAAGCAAATAAAGACAAACCGAGAGCTCAGAAATGCCGCCACTTTTGCTTTAGTTTCGACCTACACAACTACTGCCCTACAGGAGGCTGGCAAGGGAGATGACCCCTGTGTCACCTTCGAAACTCCCTGTCAAATCTGTACGTCTTTTACAGATGAACAGTTGAAAAAAATCCAGAACAGGAAACGTTTCAGTCACTTCGAGAGGAGTTGACCATTAAAAAGAAACCCAAGGTTGAATCCTCGTTTCCTGCTTCCAAACCTGGTACATCCAGTAACAATGCTGCCCATCTGGATCTACCCCCTCCAAGATCTAGTACTAACATTCAGACCGAGGCTATGGATGTGGACTACGGTCCAGCACTCCCTCCTCGTCTAGTACTCAACCAAGATACCTCGGATCAGTACGTTGCTCCCTCTGAGGTTCTACCGAAAGAGGTCTCGTACTCTCACAAAAAGCAAAGCCATAGGCAGCCAGTTGATTCGGGCTCTGCCTCGGACCAACTAAATGAGGATTCCAACGAACCGCGGATCCCTTCTTCTAGACCTAAAAAGCACTCTGATAAGAGTAAACACAAATCAAGGTCCAGATATGTGTCATCTTCTTCAGAGGAAGATCAGTCCCCTGTAGCCAGACACAGGTCTTCTAAGCCCTCTAGGGCTCAGCCCTCAGGGGCAGCTTCTGATCAAGACCTTCCACAACATGATCCAGACCCCCCTTATTATAGGGAAGTAGCTCTGTCTGACATACCCTCACAATACTCTGAAGAAGTAGACACCTTCAGGCGTATTCTTTCTCTCCCTGACCCCAGAGAATCTATGCCTAGGTCTTCAACTTCAGTGTTGGGTCCTTCCTCCATTCTACCCCTTAGCTCAGTTATCAAGGACGCCTTTGATAAATTTCAACATGACTTTAAAGCTGCCAATTTATCTGAGGGCAAATATGTCAAGCCTCCTCCTTCCACTTCTAAGTGGTACAAGGTGGGACAGCCCACATTTCAGGATAAAATTCAGGAGTTGAATACAGACTTTGCCAAGATCTGTATTTTTTTTATATTTATTTATTTTTATTACACTCCAAAAATAGACATACATCAGTATACAATATAAAGGTTATTGCTTTATTCCAACATTTATATTATTCTGTTAACTCAGATTAGCATATTATATACTATTATTATAATAAAAGGTTATTGCCATCTGGTATGAGTGCTGCCTTGCCAACAACTTCCTTACTATATGTCCTCAAATAAAGGTTCCCATGTAAACCAGTTTTTTAGTGACACATTTTTTTCAATTTGTTTTAGTTTCAAGAGTGTGATCTGTTCAGCAAAGGCTGACTTGTACTTTTTTTGAAAATTGTAAATATTCAAGATTTTATTATTTTTTGCGCATTGGAAAATGTACCACTTTGCACAAAGAATTAACAAATTTATTTGGTCACCGTTTCTATCATTAGACAGGTACCCAAACATAACTTGCTCCTCGTCAAAAAACCACGGCAGTTTAAGTTTAATTCTCATCCAATTGGAAATATTTTCCCAGAAGTCTTTAGTTTTGATACAGTTATAAAAAAGATGTAAAATGGTTTCTTCATTGTTTGTGCAAAGTCTGCATGTGCTAAGTTCTTCAATTTTTGTTAATTTTAAATACTTTCTCACTCCTATAATCCTAAAAAGAATTCTATATTGAAACCATGTAAGTGAGGCAATTTGAAACAGACTTTAAAAATATGTCTCCATTTACTCTCCTCAATATCCTGACCTAATTCAATTGACCACTTAAGCTTCATCTTTGGTTGGAAATCAGTTTTGTTTAATACTTTATACATATCAGAAGCGCCGCTCTTGCTCTTCAATAGAATATTCAAATGGGCTGATCTGCCTGGACCTATTGGTGTGGCCAGATTGGAACAGCCACATTTGTTTATAAATGTCTGTACAAATTTTTTTATTTTATAATACTCCAGTATATTTACAGAATCCAACTTGAAATTTTTTTTAAGTTCATTGAATGTGCAAAAATTGCCTTTTGTATCCAGAAGATCTCCAACAAAAAGAATACCTTTTTTGTACCACTTTGGGTAGTACAATGCCGGTTGTCCTATTTTGTTATTAAACCAAAGGGGAGTGTAAAGGATATCCAGGGTATGTTTCTCAAATTTTGTTTCTGTAATGTTTTTCCAAGCTGTTAGAACATCAAGCCAAAAAGGATTTTTCACCTTTAGTGGTAATGTGTTGTACCAACAGGGACCAAAATTAGTAATGTAGTTCAAAGGACCCAAAATATATGCAGCAAGGTGAACCCATGGTGCATTTTGATCAACTAGTAGACGCCTGATCCAAGTTGATTTAATGGCCAAGATAAAATTTTGAAGATCTATCATTTTAAGCCCTCTTTCTATGTGTTCTTTGCATATTTGCTTTCTTGCAATTTTATCTGTCTTGCTACCCCATACAAATTTGTATAGGATATTAGATATCTCCTTAATTGTAGTTGGGGCTGGACTAGGCAGTAATATAAAGAGATGGTTAAACTTAGAAATCACAAATGTTTTGATTATTGTAATCTTGCCGAATGGTGTTAGATACCTATTTTCCCATCTATTGAGTAAATGTTTCGACCGCAAGATTGCAATATCATAATTTATTTTTGGCATTTTGTCTAATTCGACATTGAATTCTATACCCAACATATTAAAGTCAGTGATGCCCCATTCTAGTCTCGGATTAACATTTAATTTATCCTTACTATATCTTTTCCTACCAATCCAGATGATTTTTGTTTTTGAAGTGTTCATTTTCAAGCCAGACATGGAACCAAACATTTCAATTATATTTAAAGCTGCTTCCAAGGAGTCTCAGGACCCATCCATTATTATTGTGGTGTCGTCGGCGAACTGAGTAATCTTCTATTCTTTTGAGCCAAGAACAATACCTTTAATAGCTTTTTTATTTGTAACGAGGATTGATAAAATTTGGCCACAGAGAAGAAATAAGAAAGGTGCACACGGGTCACCCTGCCTACAACCTCGTTTTATGTCGAAAAAACTTGAGAGAAAGCCACATTGTAGAACTGCTGCTTTAATGTTAGTGTTAAACAATTGAATCCACTTTATAAATTGTTGCCCAAAACCTAGAAATTTAAGTACATTGTAGAGAAATGTCCATGAAATGGAATCATATGCCTTGGCAAAATCTATGAGCATTAATAAACCATCCATATTGTTCTTTTCAGTACAATACATAATATCGTACACTAAGCGTGTTGAGTGGCCAATGTATCTGCCTGATATGAAACCTGTTTGTGTTTTGTCCACTAAGTAATCTAATGTAGTCTTTAATCTTGAAGCTATAGCAGATGATGCTATCTTATAAGGGACAGACAGGAGTGATATGGGGTGCCAGTTCTTTAAAGAACTTCTGTCTTTATTTCCTTTTGGTAAGCATGACACAATGCATTGTCTAAGGCTAAGAGGAAGTTTTCCATTTTCAAAGCTAGTGTTGATGGTTCTCTTTATAATATGTTTTAGATATGGCCAGAAAACTTTAAAAAATTCGCTGGGAAGCCATCAATTCCTGGAGATCAATTCAAAGATCTGTATTACTCCTAGACCTCCTGGGGCCCCAGTAGCCAAAGTTCCCCTGCCAGTTCTCAAGGAGCTGGAACATCAGGCTAGACAAAATATCTCAACCCTCAACTTCACCGCTGCCTTTGCCAAAACTTCTTCTTGTAATGCTTCCTTGGAAAAATGCCAACATAGCATTAAGTCAACTGTCAAGAAGATTAAATCTCAGATTCAGAAAGGTGCCAATCCTGAGAAAGCAGCAAAGCGCGGATATGAGGAAGTCGCTGAGTACATGGATTTCTGGAATAAGACAGTTCTTTTTCAACACAGGGCCCTCACCTGTCTCAGCAAATCTCTAGCCCATATTCTCCAGAGGGAGTTATATTCTATGGCTAATACCGGCTTGCCCCTCTTCCCAATGACTCCTCCAAAGCCTCACTCAGTCCACCAGTAGGAGGTCGCCTCCGTTCTTTCAGGAGAGACTGGCTAACAACCAAATATTCTCAAAATGTGTTAAACATTATCACCAATGGCTACGTTCTGCCATTCCGTTCAAAGCCAAACTTGGTCAGATTTCCTCTGATTCTGTCAGAGTACAAGGCCCAACAAAAAGACCAAGCCTTGGCCACTTGTATCCAGTCTCTCCTGTCAAAGAACGCTATTGAAAGGGTGGAAAATGTAAAATCTCTCGGGTTTTACAGTCGCCTGTTCCTAGTACCCAAGCCTCACCAAAGGTGGAGGCCAGTCATAGACTTAAGCAGGCTCAACACTTTTCTACACGTAGAAAAGTTCAAAATGGAAACTCCAGAGTCCATCAGGATCTCCCTGATTCCAGGGGAGTGGGTATCGTCGATAGATCTGTCGGACGCTTACCTGCACATCCCATCCACCCAAACTCAAGGAAATACCTAAGGTTTTGCTACAAGGCTCAGGTGTTCCAGTTCACCTCCCTCCCGTTCGGACTGGCCACAGCCCCCCAGGTCTTTACAATGATCGTAAAGGAAGTGAAACTAATGGCCCTCTCAAGAGGACTCAGAATTCACCAATACCTGGACGACTGGCTGATCAGGTCCCAGTCTCAGGAGGAAGCCCAAGTGAACACACAGGCGGTGGTAGACCTAACTCAGTCCTTGGGGTGGATAATAAATCAGGAAAAATCAGAACTGAAACCTACTCAGGTGTTTTCGTTCATGGGCTACGAATACCACCTAGATTCAGCCCTTGTAAAACCCACTCAAGAGAGATGGCTCAAACTTCAGGATTTGATCCTACGACTCAAGTCAAAACGTGTTTTGACTGCAAGATGTTTGATGTCTCTAATTGGGTTGCTAGCCTCAACGGAGAAAATGGTCCCGGAGGGACGCCTTCACATGAGGCCCTTTCAGTTTCATCTCAAGGAGCACTGGAGATATCCTCAGTTGCTGGACAACCTCCTTCCTTGGACAGAAGCCATTACAGCCCACCTAGATTGGTGGCAAAATCCCTCAAACGTGATGAAAGGTGCAGACCTTCATCCCAAAGACCACAGTATCCAACTCTTTACCGACGCCTCAAACGAAGGTTGGGGCGCTCACTTAGACCAAAATTCTACAAAGGGTCTGTGGTCAGATCGGGAAAAAAGGCTACACATAAATGTCCTAGAATTGAAGGCGGTCTCCCTGGCCCTTCGAGACTTCAAGGACCAGTGCCAGAACCAAACAGTGTTAGTTGCTACAGACAACTCAACAGTGGTAGCCTACATCAACAAACAAGGAGGAACTCACTTAGCAGAGATGTGTGCTCTCCTGTGGAAGATCATGACCTGGTGCCATCACTACCACATAACATTGAAAGCCAGGCACATTCCAGGGTGCCTGAATGTGATGACCGACCTACTGTCCAGGTCCAACCAAGTGCAGTCAACAGAATGGTCTCTGCACCCACAGGTGTTCAAACAGATCTGCCAGAAGTGGTTCACACCTCATGTAGACTTATTTGCCACTCACCTGAACCACAAGCTCCCACTGTACGTGTCTCCTATCCCAGACCCAAGTGCCTGGGACATAGATGCTCTAAACATAAACTGGACCAACCTCATGGCCTATGCTTACCCTCCTACGGCTCTCCTTCACAAGGTGATCCTAAAGATCAAGCAATGTCATTGCCTGATCATCGTGATAGCCCCAGGCTGGCCAGGGATCCCCTGGTTTTGGGACCTAGTGCAGCTCTCAACAGAGATCCCACTGCAACTCCCAGTGTCAACGACCCTACTCAAACAGTCCCACAAGTATGTGTTCCACAACAACCCCCAGCAGCTGAACCTCCACGCCTGGTGTCTAGGAGCGGACAACTCCAAGAACAAGGCTTCTCTGTGGAGGTGGCAGAGAGAATTGCTGCCCCTCAGTGGTCATCAACAAGGACCATCTACAAAGTGGGCCCTATTTGAAAAATGGTGCAGAGAAAATTTGGTGGATTTCTCCACTCCATCTGTGAAACAAATCTCAGATTTTTTCATGTACCTGTACCAAGACCTAAACAGGCGCCCCTCGACCATTGATGGTTACAGGACTGCAATCGTTGACACTTTGGGCCCAACGGCCCTCCATATTGCACATAATGCAGACCTTCACAGGTTACTCTCCAGTTTTCACAGGGATCGTCCCAAAAGTTCCAGAAATTTACCCAAGTGGAACCTTTCTGTTGTCCTCAACGAGCTCACAAAAGCACCATTTGAGCCCATTAAAGACACAGACCTCAAACATCTTACTCTGAAAACTGCTTTCTTGCTAGCTTTGGCCTCCGGCAAGCGCCGCAGCGAAATCCATGCCTGGGTCGCAAACAAAGTATCTAATCTAGGCCAATGGGAAAAGGTCGCCTTGTTCCCTTCTTCTGATTTCATAGCCAAAAACCAACTAGCAAGAGAAGGTTCTCAAAGTGTGTCTCCGGTGACTATTCCTGCTTTGACTACCATTGTAGATAGACAATTTAAAGAAGACAGGACCCTGTGTCCCGTGCGGGCCCTGAGGTTTTATCTGGACCGAACAAAAGACCTGAGAGGGTCTCGTTCTCTCCTTTTCATCTCCTTTAAGAAAGGACATACCTCAGACATCAGACCCGCTACGCTCTCTTCCTGGTTGAAACAAACCATTCTACTTTGTTACAAACAAGCAGATCAACAAGCCTTGGACTTGGTCCAAGTTAAAGCGCATGACATCCGGGCTTTCGCGGCCTCTAAGGCCTTTTATGGTGGGGTATCGGTGGACCAAATCATGCAAGCCTGTCACTGGAAAGCTCACAACACATTTACAAATTTTTACCTAAAAGATCTTACTTGGTCAGACACCAACATCAATATGTATCTGGGACCCGTAGTGGCGGCACAACAAGTCCTAGATCCTTCCCCTCAGACCAGTTGTCCTCGGAAAGAAAAAAGGGGGGGGGGGGGGGCACATCCGCTACAACCAAGTCTTCAGGAGTCTCTCCCAGGATCTAGGTATTCCTTTACCTTCAAGATGTTACGGGTAAGGTCATTTTGTTTTTTAGTTATCAAGTAATTTCTATTAAGGACTTATTTAGTTGTCATTAATCTCATATTCAGGTTGCAAAAATTTATGAGATGTCCAACCATGGGTTGGTCAGTCACTAGTGAAGGGCCCTCAGGGACCCTTAGACCTCGAAGTGAGCTCTGCTGCACTTCTGTCCTACAATCAAACATCTAGACAGTTTTCAGCACTGTCTCATTTTATTTAGGTTTTTGGCTCGTTACAGGCCCGGTCTTTGGGATCGGGGCACTGTAAATGGGACTCAGACTGGTATTTCTGGCACTATTCTGTACATATTAATTCAAAATCTTAGAAAAAATGACATATCTTCCAGTCTCAGCTGTAATCCCGCCACCGGGCGGTTGAATTCAGCATTAAGTCCCACATGGTAAGCTATTGTAGCGTAATAAAATTGAAAATTTGAATTACTTAAATGTAGCTTTTATAAGCTACAAGCTTACCATGTGGGACTTAGAAGAGTCCCACCCTGCCTCCCCGCTGTTTACAGCTGAGGGGTAGGTTTTAAAAAATTTCAGCGAGAAAGTAGGGCGATTGGTCAGAAGTTATCACGTGACGACAACTACCAGTATATCCGGTGGCTAACAAGAACGATCTTTTTTTCTAAGACTTTGACCCCGGGTGTGGCAACCCGAGAACAGCAATAAGTCCCACATGGTACGCTTGTAGCTTATAAAAGCTACATTTAAGTAATTAAAATTTTCAAATTTATAGTTGGCTGTAGCCTCAAGTTGTCATCACATGATAACCTCTGACCTTTCGCCTTATTTTCTCGTTGGCCACGTGAACTGGTAGATTTTTGTAACTTACAGACATTTTCATTTATATCTCAGCATAGACGTATTGTTGGAGGTTTATTTTTGGTTATTTCTTTTATTATATAACATAGATTATTCTGTAAAATTTCCGTTTTGACAGGATAAGTATTTTCTTTAATATTGTGTGTTTTGAGTTTTCCTCGGTTCAGGCTTTTTAGTACATAATTATGTCCACCCCCCTGGGGGGTGGATATATTATTTTTGCTTTTTCTGCCGTCCAGCGTCCGATGTCCGGTGTCACGCATGGTTTCCGCTCATTTAAAGGAAAAGTATTAGAGCTATTGTCACCAAATTTGGTATGCAGGCTTATTGGGTCAGTAGCTTGCTTGGGATTGCTTTTGGCTGTTGTACCTCTTTTGTTTACCGAGTAATACTTAAGTACAGCTATTTTCAGTACCCATTGGTTTCCGTGCATTTAAGCCAAAATAATTAAAGATATTTTACTACAATTTTGAATACAAGATTGTTATGTCCATAGCTCGCATGGTATTGCATTTGGGACTGATAGCTTTGTCAGTACATGAGTAATAGCCATTTAGGTACTTCATTGTGTCTTTTCAGTACTACTTTTGAGTAATTTGCTAATATCTCAGAAACCGTAAGAGATAGAGCGATTTTGACAGAATTTTTGACCCACAGGGTAGTAGAAAAGTATTCTATACAAAATTAAAAAAAATTTCAATTTTCGCCACTTTTGGTGGCCATCTTGAATTTTTGCAAAAAACGAAAAAATCTGAATATCTCAGAAACCGTAAGAGATAGAGCGATTTGGACAGAATTTTTGACCCGTAGGGTAGTAGGAAAGTATTCTATACAAAATTGAAAAGTTTCAATTTTCGCCACTTTTGGCG
The DNA here is from genome assembly GCA_964017235.1 of Sabellastarte sp. h YS-2021. Lineage (NCBI taxonomy): Eukaryota > Metazoa > Annelida > Polychaeta > Sabellida > Sabellidae > Sabellastarte > Sabellastarte sp. h YS-2021. The sequence goes on from OZ024933.1 coordinate 53,315,295, forward strand.
GCCATCTTGAATTTTTGCGAAAAGTGAAAAAAATCTTAATATCTCAGAAACCGTAAGAGATAGAGCGATTTGGACAGAATTTTTGACCCATAGGGTAGTAGGAAAGTATTCTATACAAAATTGAAAAATTTAAATTTTCGCCACGTTTGGCGGCCATCTTGAATTTTTGCGGAAAAACAAAAAAATGTTAATATCTCGGAAACCGTAAGAGATAGAGCCATTTTGACAGAAATTTTGACTCGCATGGTAGTGGTAGAGTATTCTATGTGCAATTGAAAAATTTCAATTTTCGCCACTTTTGGCGGCCATCTTGAATTTTTGCGGAAAAACAAAAAATGTTAATATCTTGAAACCGTAAGAGACAGAGTGATTTCGACAGATTTTTTTACCCGTAGGGTTGTAGCAGAGTATTCTATGTGAAATTGAAAAAATTCAATTTTCGCCAGTTTTGGCGGCCGTCTTGAATTTTTGCGAAAAACAAAAAATATTAATATCTCAGAAACCGTAAGAGATAGAGCGATTTCGACAGAATTTTTGACCCATAGGGTAGTAGCAAAGTATTCTATACAAAATTGAAAAATTTCAATTTTCGCCACTTTTGGCGGCCATCTTGAATTTTTGCAGAAAAACAAAAAATGTTAATATCTCAGAAACCGTAAGAGATAGAGCGATTTCGACAGAATTTTTGACCCGTAGGGTTGTAGCAGAGTATTCTATGTGAAATTGAAAAAAATTCAATTTTCGCCACTTTTGGCGGCCATCTTGAATTTTTGCGAAAAACAAAAAATATTAATATCTCAGAAACAGTAAGAGATAGAGCGATTTCGACAGAATTTTTGACCCATAGGGTAGTAGGAAAGTATTCTATACAAAATTGAAAAATTTCAATTTTCGCCACTTTTGGCGGCCATGTTGAATTTTTGCGAAAAACGAAAAAATCTTAATATCTCAGAAACCGTAAGAGATAGAGCAATTTGGACAGATTTTTTTGACTCACAGGGTAGTAGAAAAGTATTCTGTACAAAATTAAAAAATTTCAATTTTCGCCACTTTTGGCGGCCATCTTGAATTTTTGTGAAAAACGAAAAAATCTGAATATCTCAGGAACCGTAAGAGATAGAGCGATTTGGACAGAATTTTTGACCAGTAGGGTAGTAGGAAAGTATACAAAATTGAAAAGTTTCAATTTTCGCCACTTAAGGCGGCCATCTTGAATTTTTGCGAAAAGCGAAAAAATCTTAATATCTCAGAAACCGTAAGAGATAGAGCGATTTCGACAGAATTTTTGACCCATAGGGTAGTAGCAAAGTATTCTATACAAAATTGAAAAATTTCAATTTTCGCCACTTTTGGCGGCCATCTTGAATTTTTGCGAAAAACGAAAAAATGTTAATATCTCAGAAACCGTAAGAGATAGATCGATTTGGACAGAATTTTTGACCCATAGGGTAGTAGGAAAGTATTCTATACAAAATTGAAAAATTTCAATTTTCGCCACTTTTGAGAGATAGAGCGATTTCGACAGAATTTTTGACCCACAGGGTATGGAGAGAGTATTCTATGTGAAATTGAAAAATTTCAATTTCGCCACTTTTGGTGGCCATCTTGGATTTTTGCGGAAAACTGAAAATGTTAATATCTCGGAAACCGCAAGAGATAGAGTGATTTTAACAGAATTTTTGACCCGTAGGGTGATAGCAAAGTATCCTATACAAAATTGAAAAATTTCAATTTTTTCGCCACTTTTGGCGGCCATCTTGGATTTTTGCGGAAAACCCAAAAATGATAATATCTCGGAAACCGTAAGAGATAGAGCGATTTCGAACATTTCAATTTTCGCAACTTTTGGCAGTCATTTTGTTTCGTAGAAATTTTCAACCCACAGGGTATCTAATCAATGTACTATTGGCAATTTTCAAAATATTTTACTCTCCCCAAAAATGGCGGCCATTTTGAATTTTTCAGTTTTTGCCTAAAATGAAAAAACGCAAGTTTGCTTCTGTCTCCTTAACCGTGCGAGATAGAGCGATTTCAATGAACCCACAGGGTATCTGACCAGTGTACCCTTGGCAGTTTTCAAAAAATATTCCTCTTCCCCCATATGGCAGCCATTTTGAATTTTTGCCAAAAATTGAAAAACGGAAATTCGTTTCTATCTCCTTAACCATGCAAGAATTTCGTCAAAATTTTCTACCCAACCAATGCAAAAAGGCATGAAGCTGAAATAATTTACATGTATACTAATAAATATTTAAGCATCATTCATATATTTTACAGATGAAACAGGGCCTTGTAAGATTACTGTACAATTTTTGCAAAAGGTTGATAGGGTGGACATTACACATGATAATGTGTGTTCTTCTATGCTATCCTGTTTCTATTCATATGTCGCAGCTACAAGCAACAGGGCGTCCTATTTCTAGTTTTTATTGCGTTTAAAATGTCTTCTCAGCAATCGAATAAAGAGAAACCCAGATCTAACAAATGCAGGCATTTTTGCTTCCCATTTGATGTACATAATGACGACCCCTGTGTCACCTTTGAAACTCCATGTCCAAAAATTGCACAAAGGAAACGGTACATCAGGAAGCAAAAAACAATGACTCTTCTCAAACAGTCCCACAATTATGTGTTCCACAGCAATCCACAGCATCTCAACCTCCATGCCTGGTGTCTAGGAGTGGACAGTTCCAAGAACAAGGCTTCTCTGTGGAGGTGGCAGAGAGAATTGCTGCACCTCAGAGGTCATCAACAAGAACCATCTACAAGTCAAAGTGGGCCTTATTTGAGAAATGGTGCAGAGAAAATTCGGTGGATTTCTCCACTCCATCTGTAAAACAAGTCTCAGACTTTTTTCATGTACCTGTACCAAGATCTAAACAGGTGCCCCTCGACCATCGATGGTTACAGGACAGCCATTGTTGACACTTTGGGCCACCATATTGCACATAGTTCAGACCTTCACAGGTTACTCTCCAGCTTTCACAGGGATCGTCCCAAAAGTTCCAGGAATCTTCCTAAGTGGAACCTTTCTGTTGTTCTTAATGAGCTCACAAAAGCACCCTTTGAGCCTATGAAAGACAAAGACCTCAAACATCTTACTCTGAAAACTGCTTTCTTGCTAGCTTTGGCCTTCGGCAAGCGCCGCAGCGAAATCCATGCCTGGGTTGCAAACAAAGTATCTAATCTAGGGCAATGGGAAAAGGCTGCCTTGTTCCCTTCTTCTGACTTCATAGCCAAAAACCAACTAGCAAGAGAAGGTTCTCAAAGTGTGTCTCCGGTGACTATTCCTGCTCTAACTACCATTGTAGATAGACAATTCAAAGAAGACAGGACCCTGTGTCTGGTGCGGGCCCTGAGGTACTATTTGGATCAAACCAAAGACCTGAGAGGGTCTCTCCCTCCTTTTTATCTCCTTCAAGAAAGGACACACCTCAGACATCAGACCAGCTACTCTTTCTTCTTGGTTGAAACAAACCATTCTACTTTGTTACAAACAAGCAGACCAACAAGCCTTGGACTTGGTCCAAGTTAAAGCACATGACATTAGGGCCTTCGCGGCCTCTAAGGCCTTTTACGGTGGGGTATCAGTGGACCAAATCATGCAAGCCTGTCACTGGAAAGCTCACAACAAATTCACAAATTTTCACCTAAAAGACCTTACTTGGTCAAACAACGACAACAATATGTATCTGGGATCAGGGGTGGCGGCACAACAAGTCCTAGATCCTTCCCCTCAGACCAGTTGTCCTCGGAAAGAAAAAAAGGGGGACGGGGCACATCCGCTACAACCAAGTCTTCAGGAGTCTAATCCCAGGATCTAGGTATAGTTTACCTCTCAAGATGTTACGGGTAAGGTCATTTCGTATTTTAGTTTATCAAATATAATATGTATTAAGGACTTATTAAAGTTGTCATTAATCTCATATTCGGTGGCAAAAAATTTATGGGAATTCCAACCATTGGGCTGGTTTGTCACTCGTGGAGGGCCCCTAAGGACCCTTAGACCTCTAAGTGAGCAATGCTGCACTTCTGTCCTACAATCAAAACATCTTGACAGTTTTTAGCACTGTCTTCCATTCTATTCAGGTTTTTGGCTCTCTACAGGCCCGGTCTTCGGGATTGGGGCACTGTAAACGGGACTCAGAGTGGTATTTCTAACATTCATTCTATTAATCTATTATTTCAAAATCTAAGAAAAATTGACATATCTTCCAGTCTCAGCTGTAACCCCGCCACTGGGTGGTTGCATTCAGCATTAAGTCCCACATGGTAAGCTATTGTAGCGCAATAAAATTGAAAATTTTAATTACGTAAATGTAGCTTTTATAAGCTACAAGCTTACCATGTGGGAGTTAGAAGAGTCCCACCCTGCCTCCCCGCTGTTTACAGCTGAGGGGTAGGTTTAAAAATTTCAACGAGAAAGTAGGGCGAAAGGTCAGAGGTTATCACATGACAACAACTTGAGGCTACGGCCTACTATAAATGTCTATTTTTCGTAGATGTTGGCCATGATGCCTTGTGGCCATCCGAGAACAGCATTAAGTCCCAGATAGTAAGCTTGTAGCTTATAAAAGCTACATTTACGTAATTAAAATTTTCAATTTAATGTTTCTCGTAAGTTTGTTTACAAATGGTTTGCTTCCACTTGAAATTTTCAAAATGCCATATCTCCCTTATTATTTGATGGATTTTGATCAAACAAAAAGGAGAATAAAAAGCTTAAAAGCATTTTTACAATGGTATGAGTACAAATGGTATGAGTTAAAGTTAAGAAATGAAAAAAATCATTGGAAATGTGTATGTTGTGAATGAGTGCATTACTGATGAAGGAATAAATAACATGTTACAGGTTCTGAGTTCGTGAAGCTCTGTGGCCGTGAGTGTAAAGTGCTCAATGTTTTAATCGTGAGGTTGGGGTTTGAATCCCAGCAGGAAAGTTTTTTTTTTTGCATTCAGCTTTTTAAGCAATCTTTTTAAAAGGGTTTTAACATTAAACATATGCTATCTATTGAAGAGTTGAAGTATTAAAGTTTAAGTTAAAAACTATTTTGAGCATGTTTACAGTTACAGATAAACAATTGAATCAAAGTATATCGTTTCCTTTGAAGTACTACAGTTTTGCAAGAAAGTGTTAGAAATAATACCATTTATGAGAATTTAGGTGAACAATAATGACAAATGCAGATCTAATAATGATAGTAATAATGTGATTTTGTACGGGCATTATAGGTTTTTACAGGCACTTCATGAATCATACGGCCCTCGGGCTGTAATGATTCATGGCGTGCCTTTGAAAACCTATAATGCCCTACAAAATCACATTATTGTACTATTAGTGTAGTTGTAAGGCAAAACATTGGTAGTGTATTGTGTTAGTTTAGTTGTAAAGTGAGATAGTGGTAGTGTAATGTATTAGTGTAGTTGTAAGGTAAGGCTGTGGTAGTGAATTCTATTAGTGTAGTAGTAAGGTAAGGCAGAGTCAGTGTATTGTATTAGTGTAGTTGTAAGGCAAAGCATTGGTACTGTATTCTATTAGTATAGTTGTACGGTAAGGCAATGGTACTGTATTCCATTAGTGTAGCTGTAAGGAAAGGCAGTGCTTGTGTATTGTATTAGTGTAGCTCTAAGGTAAGGCGGTAGTAGTGTATTGTATTAAAGTAGTTGTACCTTTGGCCATGGTAGTGTATTAGTGTAGTTGCAAGTTGAGGTAGTGGTAGTTTATTGTATTGTTGTGGCTGTAAGGTAGGGCAGTGATAGTGTATTGTATTAGTGTAGTTGTACGGTAAGGTAGTGCTACTGTATTGTATTAGTGTAGTTGTAAGGGAAGGCAGTAGTAGTGTATTAAGCTTCCCGCTTAAAAATGCTTGTATCTCGAAAACCGTACTAGATAGAGCGATTTCGACGAAATTTTTGACCCGCAGGGTATATCTGCAGAATATCCATACCAATTTTCAAAACAATTTTGTCTCACCCAAAATGGTGGCCATTTTGAATTTTCGAATTTTTCGCAAAAATTGCAAAACACAAAAATGCTTATATCTCGAAAACTGTGTTAGATAGAGTGATTTCAACGAAATTTTTGGCCCACAGGGTATATATGCAGAATAACCATCCCAATTTTCAAAAAATTTTTGTCTTGCCAAAAATGGTGGCCATTTTGAATTTTTCGCAAAAATTGCAAAACACAAAATGCTTATATCTCGAAAATCGTGCTAGATAGAGTAATTTCAACGAAAATTTTGTCCCGTACCCGTACCCGTAGGGTATCTCTGCAGAGTAGCAATTCCAATTTTCAAAAAATGGCGGCCATTTTAAATTTTCGAATTTTTCGCAAAATTGCAAAACACAGAAATGCTTATATCTCGCAAAACTGTGCTAGATAGAGTAATTTCAACAAAATATTTGACCCACAGGGTATCTCTGAAGAGTAGCCATCTTAATTTTCAAAACATTTTTGTCTCGCCAAAAATGGCAGCTATTTTGAATTTTCTAATTTTTCACAAAAAATGCTTATATCTCGAAAACCGTGCTAGATAGAGCAGACTACGCAGACTTTGGTTGCCACAACAGTATAAGGCTAGAAGCAGAGCATTTTCTTAATACTTTAGCACTCACCATTATATCCTTTTCGGGACGCTTTGTTTTTGCTGTGCAAAAACATTCTTTTTGCAAGCTATCCTCTAGTTGTATTAGTGTTGTTGCAAGTAGAGGGACTGCTAGTGTATTGCATTAGTGTAGTTGTAAGGCAATGGTACTGTATTGTATTAGTGTAGGTGTAAGGTAAGGCAATGGTAGTTTTTATGTCGTCACTCTGTGGCGTGGGCGTCTGCGTGAACAACTTTTCCTCCTAAACTACAAGACCCAGAGACATGTTGTTTTTTTTAAAGATACCTTAACTATCGAGGATGAAAAATTGTTCAAGGCATGCAGATCTGTTTGTTCGTCTGTTCCCCAGAGCCATTACAACTCAGGTACTCCACCCAAAGTGTGAAAATTTCAACACTTTATCACAATTTTCTCATTTACTATTGCAGGGATTTCTCTTCAATCTTGGGTATATGTACTAGGCCACTAGTAGATTATCTTGTGTGAGTATTAGACCTGGATCTGTCTTAGTATTTTTTTTATTAATTTTTTAAATAATTTTTAATGCATTAAAATTCATGACATTATGCACTAAATCACTCATCTTCTCATTGAAGGATTTTTTTTCTTAGATTGCATATATGTACTAGTTCACTAGCAGATAACCTAGTGTGAGTATCAAGTCTGGATCTTCCTTACTTATTTTTTTATGAATTTTTAAAATAATTTTTAGTGCATTAAAATTCATGAAATCCTGCCCTAAATCACTTATAACTTGAAAAGTATTGCAGTTAGAGCATTTTGTCAAAATATGTTGTTTAGCTACTTTTTCCATAGCTACAACATGGTGAGTAAATTGAGTGTCTATCCCAATAGCTAAGTGAGTCATAGCTACTTTGTGACTTTTCAGTACTTCCGGTAATGAGTAAAATCACCTATAACTTGAAAACTATTGCATATACAGAATTTTGTGTAAATATGTTATTCAGCTACTTTTGGGTCAGCTACAACATAGTAAAATTTCAGACCTCCCAGATAGCATTCCGCCGTCGGACTGACGTTGGCTGTTGGTCGCAAGGTCGGCAGATTTTGCCAACGTTGGGCCGACGTTGGGCTGACAGTGGCTTGCCAACCACTACTCAGGTTAGATGTCTCTATATTTTGTCGACGTTGGGCCAACGGCGGATTTTTATTCAAGATGGCGGCGAGCAATAATAGGGGATTTGGGGAAACTTAGAAAAAAATTATTTATTATGGTATATCTAAAAGTCATATTTCAGTCAGCCCACAAATTTTAGCTAACCATTTAACAATTTTACACATAAAAATGATATTCTCATTATAAATTTACACCAAAAAAGTTGTTGGTGAACAGTATCTGATTGGCTCATGCTATGCATACAATATACTTTTTACTGGTGGCTTGCCGACGTTGGGCCAACATTGGCCCGACGGTCAAATAGCCGTTGGCCCAACGTCGGCAGCCGACGTCGGACCGATGGATGTGCTGACGTTGGGCCAATGTCGGTCCGACGGCAGAATGCTATCTGGGCTGTAGCTCATTGCATAGCTGAGTAATAACTACTTTGAGGTTATCACTGTTGAGTAAATCAGTTGTAACTTGAAAACTATTGCTTTTAGAGTACATTTGTTTGTTTATTTGGGGTTTTACGTCGCTTTCAACACTGTACAGGTCATATCACGACGGGTAGTGCCACCGTGGCCCCTTTTAGAGTACATGTAGTTTGTTTATATTATGTTATTCACCTAATTTTTGGTCAGCTATAACATAGTAAAATAGCAGACCTGTAGCTCATTACATATTTGAGCAATAGCTATTTTCAGGTTCTCAATGTTGAGTAAATCAGTTGTAACTTGAAGGCTATTCCATTTACAGTATTTTGTTTAAATATGTTGTTCACCTACGTTTTGTTCAGCTATAATATAGTGAAATTACAGACCTGTAGCTCATGGCATAGCTGAGCAATAGCCGTTTTCAGGTTCTCACTGTTGAGTAAATCAGTTGTAACTGGAAAACTATTGCATTTACAGTATTTTGTTTAAATATGTTGTTCACCTCCTTTTGGGTCAGCTATAACATAGAGAAATTACAGACCATAGCTCATAGCATAGCTGAGCAACTGCTATTTTCAGCTTCTCACTGTTGAGTAAATCAGTTGTAACTTGAAAACTATTGCATTTATAGTATTTTGTTTAAATATGTTGTTCACCTACTTTTGGGTCAGCTATAACATAGTAAAATTTCAGACCTGTAGCTTATTACATAACTGTGTAATAGCTACTTTTAAGTTATCACAGTTGAGTAAATCAGTTGTAACTTGATAACTATTGCATTTACAGAATTTTCTTTAAATGTGTTATTAACCTACTAGTCAGCTATACCACAGTAAAACTGCAGCCCTTTATCTCATTGCACAGCTGAGCTACTTTGAGAATCTCTGTGTTGAGTAAATCAGTTGTAACGCAAAAACTTCTTTCACTTCTACTCTGAAACTCAAAACACACAGTCAGCTGACACAGAGCCCGTTCACGGGCACTGATTGCTTTTTTAGTCGAATCTTTGATTCGAGTTATGTACTGAGTTGTGGTCACGATTTTAAATTGGCCGTTTAAGCCCTTAAATATCAATTCTGCATAATATTTTCTTCACATATCTGTACATTAAGGTGTATAGTATACACTCTGCCATTTTGAAGATTTTTAATGCTTTTAATCAGTTATATTTTATAAAGTAAAAAGCTTGTCTGGCACTTCGTCTGGCTTTCTCCAAGGACCCGTATGTCCTAGAAACTATTGTGTTTGCCATTGTAATGGCCTACTCGAATGAGTCTTTTTTAACGGTTTCGTCTGCTGGTTTCTAGATGTGAATCCCCAATTAATTTATTTGTCTGCTGGTTTATCACGCAGTCACTGTTAATGTAAAATTGTTGTCTGCGCATCTACCCATTTGTCAAACAAATAAACCACAAAGAAATTGATGAATGAAGTGACGTCATGGTAGTACTACACCTTTGTCGTTCAGCCAATCAGAATCGACAATGAAAATATTCAAACTCCGTAGTTCTTCATTCAACCACTCGAAGGCGCTTTTGCATGTCCTAGAAGTTATCACGTGATTTCATTTTTCTGTCAAAATACTTCATCGGTAAAATACAGCATAACCTCTGATCCCCGATTATCGCTGATTATGGCTATCGTAATATTGTAGAAATAACACACAAATATTTTATTTAAAGACTTACAATTTGCTTCTGTAAAATATCCATATACAGTACTATATATCCACGCTTCAAAATTGAAATATGTCTTCTCATTTCAAAATTAAATTTCAAACTGCAAGTCCGTGAACAGGAAATATGCTGGTAGTTTTGATCTTAAACCAGCCTTGTATAATATTGTCAGGAAACCCCCACAAAGAACTGCCGTGACTACGCATATTTGCTCATTAATATTAATGAGGCAAGTCCGTGAACAGGAAATATGCTGGTAGTTTTCATCTTAAACCAGCCTTGTAAAACTGCGCATCTACAGACCTTTTATATTTGTAAACCTTTCGCATCACGTCACTACAAATATCCATCTCGCGACACAAATCTGAAAACTTCCCTGGAAGCGGATTCCAAATGCGAGCGATAATACAGAGTTTACAGATTTCAACACCCAGTGCTGTCCTAAGATTCGACTCTGTGGTTGGGTGAAGGCCAACCACGGCACCCTTGTTGTATTAGTGTATTTGTAAGGTACAGATGTGGTAAGGCAAGTTTCAAGGTAAGGCAATGCTAGTGTATTGTATAAGTGTAGTTGTGATGAAAGGCAGTGACAGTGAATTATATTAGTGTATTATATTAGTTGCAAGTGGAGGCACTGGTGTCAGTATAATTGTAAGGTAAGGCATTCGTAGTCTCTTGTGTCATATGTAGTTGTAGGTGAGGTCGTGACAGTATTTTTTGTTATTTTACCACGTATAGTTGCATGGTAAAGCAGGGGTAGTGTATTGTGAGTGTAGTTGTAAGGTGAGGCAGTGGTAGTGTATTGGATTATTGTAACTGTAAGGTGTACCAGTGGTAATGTATCATGCTAGTGTAGTTGTAAAACAAAGCAGTGGTAATGTATTATGTCAGTGTAGTTGTAAGGTGAGGCAGTGGGAGTGTATTATGCCAGTGTAGTTGTAACGTAACACACTGGTAGTGTAGTGTGTTAGTTTAGGTGTAAAGTAAGGCAGTGGTAGTGTATTGTGAGAGTGTAGTTGTGAGGTAGTGGTAGTCTATTTTATTATAATTGTAGTTGCAAGGTGTAGCAGTGGTAATGTATCGTGTTAGTGTAGTTGTAAGGTAAGGTAGTGGTAGTGTCTTATCTCAGAATAGTTGTAAGGTAAGGCTGTGGTAGTGTGTTTTGTTAGTGTAGTTGTAAGGCAAGGCAGTGGTAGGTTATTGTGTTAGTGCAGTTGTAAGATAATACAGTGGTACTTTTAGTATCAGTGTAGTTGTAAAATAAGGTTGTGATAATGTTCTGTTGGTTTAATTGCAGGAAAAGGCAGTTGTATTGTTTGTGTTAGTGTAGTTGTAAGTTAAAGCAGTGGTAAGTTAAGGAAGTGATAGTGTCTTGTGTAAGTGTACTTGCAAATTTAGGCAGTGGTAGTGTATTGTGAGTGTAGTTGTAAGGTGAGGCAGTGGTAATGTATTGTATTATTGTAGTCGTTAGGTTTGGCAGTGGTGGTGTATTGTGTTAGTGTAGTTGAAATGCAAGGCAGTGATAGTGTATTGTATTAGTGTAGTTGTAAGGTAAGGCAGTGATAGTGTATTGTGTTAGTGTAGTTGTAAAGTAAGGCAGTGATAGTGTATTGTATTAGTGTAGTTGTAAGGCAAGGCAGTGGTAGTGTATTGTGAGTGTAGTTGTAAGGTGAGGCAGTGGTAATGTATTGCATTATTGTAGTCGTAAGGTTTGGCAGTTGTAGTATATTATGCTAGTGTAGTTGTAAGGTGAGACAGTGGTAGTATATTGTGTTAGTGTACTTATAAGGTAAAGCATTGGTAGTGTATTGTGTTAGTGTACTTGTAAGATAAGGCAGTGTATTGTGTGAGTGTAGTTGTAAGGCGAGGCAGTGGTACTGTATTATGTCAGTGTAGTTTGAAAGTAAGGCAGTGGTATTGTATAGTATCAGTTTAGTTGTGAAAGAAGGTTGTGGTGTTGTTTTATTGTAGGTGTAAGTTAAGTCAGGTGGTAGTCTGTTGTGTCAGTGTAGTTGCAAGGTAAGGCAGTGGTAGTGTACTATGTTAGTGTAGTTGTAAGATGAGGCAGTGGTACTGCATTATGTCAGTGTAGTTTAAAGGTAAGGCAGTGGTAGTGTATTGTATCAGTATAGTTGTACGGTAAGCCAGGTGATGGTGTGTTGTGTCAGTGTAGTTGTAAGGTAAGGCAGTGATAGTGTTTTATATCAGTGTAGTTGTAACGCGAGGCTGTGGTATTGCCTTGTGTTAGTGGAGTTGTAAGGTAACATAGTGAGAGTGTCTTTTGTTTGTGCAGTTGTAAGGTAAAACAGTGTTAGTGTATTGTATTAGTGTAGTTGTAAGGTAAGGTAATGTGTCAGTGTAGTTGTATGGGGTGGCAGGGGTACTGTATTGTATTATTGCAGTGACAATGTATCATACTAGTGTAGTTGTAAAATAAGGCAGTGGTAATGCATTGTGTCAGTGTAGTGGTAAGGTGAGGCAATGGTAAAGCAGTGGTAGTATATTGTGTTAGTGCAGTTTTAGGGTAATGCAGTGGTATTGTATTGTGTCAGTGTAGTTGTGAGGTAAAGCAGTGGTGGCATATTCTGTCATTGTAGTTGCAAGGCAAAGCAGTGGTAGCATATTGTGTCAGAGTAGTGATAAGTTAATGCAGTGGTACTGTATAGTATCAGTGTAGGTGTAAAGTAAGGTTGTGGTAGTGTATTGTGTTAATGTAGTTGTAAGGTAAGGCAGTGGTAATGTATTATATTAGTTTAGTTGTAAGGTCAGGCAATGGTTGTGTATTGTGTCATTGCATTTGCAAGGTCAAGCAGTGGTAGTGTATTGTGTAATTGTAGTTATAAGGGAAGGCAGTGGTATTGTCTTGTGTTAGAGTAGTTGTAAGGTAAGGCGGTAATAGTGTATTGTGTAAGTGTAGTTGCACGGTAAAGCAGGGGTAGTATATTGTGTTGATGTAGTGTTATTGTAGAGTATCAGTGTAGTTGTAAAATAAGGTTGTGGTATTGTGTTAGTGTAGTGGTAAGGTAAGGCAGTGGTAGTTTATTGTATTAGTGCAGTTGTAAGGTAAGGCAGTGGTAGTGTCTTGTGGTAGTCTATTTTTAACGTAAGGCAGTGGTAGTGTGTTGTTTGTGTAGTTGCAAGGTAAAGCAGTGGTAGTATATTGTGTTAATGTTGTTGTAAGATAAGGCAGCGGTACTATATTGTGTTACTTTAGTTGTAAGGTAAGGTAGTGCTACTGTATTGTCAGTGCAGTTGAAAGGTAAGGCAGTGGTACTGTCTTGTACTGTAGTGGTGAGGTAAGGCAGTGATACTGTATTGTGTTAATGTAGTTTTAAGTTAAGGTAGTGGTAGTAGTGTACTTGCACGGCGAGCCAGTGGTAGTCCCTTGTATCAGTGTAGTCATAAGGTAAGGCAATGGTACTCTGTTGTTTAATGTGTAACTGTAGTTGTAAGGTAATGCAGTGGTTGTGCATTGAATCAGTATAGCTGTAAGGTAAGCCAGGTTGGAGTTTAATGTGTAACTATAGTTGCAAGGTAAGGCACTGGTAGTATATTGTGTTAGTGTAGTGTTAAGGTAATGCAGTGGTATTTTATGGTATCAGTGTAGTTGTAAGGTGAACCAGTGGTAGTGTATTGTGTTAGTTTAGTTGTAAGGTAATGCAGCGGTAGTGTATTGTATAAGTGTTGTAAGTTTAGGCAGTAGTCGTGTATTGTGTCAGTGTATATTAGTAGGGAAAGCCAGGTGGGTGTGTATTGTGTAAGTGTAGTTTCAAGGTGAAGTGGTAGTATATTGTGTTAGTGTAGTGTTTATTTAATGCAGTGGTATAGTATCAGTGTAGTTTTTGTGTCACCAGCATTTATGCTGTGTGGCATATAGGGATTGCTTTGTCATCCAATTTTGTGGCGTCGTCGTCGTCTGTCGTCGTCACACTTTGTATTCCGGACAGTATCTCAAAAATGGCTTGTCAGATTTAATTCAAATTTGGCATGTGGATGTAACTGGTCCTGAGGGTGTGATGTATAGTTTTGTGACCCTAAACTCCCACTAGTAAGATACTTAAACTCATTTTAAGTTTTTTTGTTTCCGGACAGTATCTCAAAAATGGCTTCATGGATTCAATTCAAATTTGGCATTTGGTTGTAACTAGTTTTGAAGGTTTGCCCTATTTTAAGGTGACCTTATACTCCCATGTATAAAAAACTTATGTCCAGTTTTTACGTTTTTTCTTTCTCCATGGAGTTTTTTCTTTCTCCATGGAGTATACTGAAAATAACTTAAGAAATTTCATACAACTTTTGCATGTATATGTAACTGGCCATAGGTAAGTGCCATACAATAAGGTGACCTCAAACTCCCAGTAATAACAGAATTATATTCACTTTAAGTTTGGTAATTTTTTAACAATATTTCAAATATTGTGCAAGTCTAGGCATATTTTAGTTGTGGATGTAACAAACCTTGAACAGAACCTTCAGAAAAAGATTACCTTAAACTTGCTACAATATACAGCAGTGCAAACAGACTTTGAGTTTAAGGTTGGGACAATATTTGTGGTGTTTGGAAGATATTTTATATGCTAATTAGGACTTTTCACATTGATATTGATCTTGCCTCTTGGGTTGACGGATTCAATTCAAATTTGGCATGTGGTTGTAACTGGTTTTCAAGGTGTGCCCTATTTTAAGGTGACCTTAAACTCTCATGTATTAAAAAGTTATGTTGAGTTTAAGTTTTTTACTTTTCCGTAAAGTATACTAAAGATAACTTAAGAAACTTCATTCAAATTTTGCATGTATATGTAACTGGCCATAGATAAGTGCCTCACGTTAAGGTGACCTTAAACTCCCAGTAATAACAGAATTATATTCACTTTAAGTTTGGCAAACAGTATTTCAAACACTGTGTAATTCTAAGCATCTTTCAAGTTGTGAATGTAAGAAACGGTGAACAAAACCTACAGGAAAAGATTCCCTTAAACTCCCTCACAGCTGCAAACTAACTTTGAGTTTAAGGTTGGGACAATTTTTTGGTATTTAAAAGATATTTGATGTGCTAATTTAGACTTTATTCTTTGATATTCATCATGTACATCTGTCTACACCAAAAAAGTTTCTTTTGTAAGGTTATAGTAAATTCCTGATATTTCATAAACTTATGAGTTTAAGGTTACATTACTTTTGTGTCACTAGCAGCTATGTTGGAGGACAAGTATAGTCAGTGTCGTTGTCACACTTCCGTTCCACACAGTATCTCAAAAATGGCATGATGGATTAAATTCAAATTTGTTATGTGGATGTAACTGGTCCTCAAGGTATGCCCTAGTTTAAGATGAACTTAAACTCCCACTAGTAACAAACTTATATTGATTTTAAGTTTTTCCGTTTCCAGACAGTATCTCAAAAATGGGTTGACAGATTCAATTCAAATTTGGTATGTGGTTGTAACTGGTATTCAAGGTGTGTCCTGTTTTAAGATGACGTTAAACTCCAATGTATAAAAGAATTATGTTGAGTTCAAGTTTTTTATTTAGTATATAGTATAGTATAGTATAGAGTATACTGAAGATAGCTTGAGAAATTTCATTAAAATTTTGCATGTATATATAACTGTGGAGGTTTAATGGCATCAGAACTTGTATGTGATTGGAACCAAAAGAAATCTTAACCAAAGTACACCAATCATGATTAAACTATATGTTAAAATTGTGGAACAAAACAACAATTAATTGCACGGATAAAACGCAAACTATATGGACACATTACAGAACAAAATACCTGTAACCATTGCCCAGAAAATAAAACATGGTTACGTTATATATATACATTATAAAACATAACTGTTCCAGGCCAAAAAAAAAGCCTGAAACAAAAGAACACCACACAAAATATGTATGAACTATTAGTATATGTACACATCATGGAACAAAAGAATTGCACACACAAAACGCAAACTATATTGATACATTGCGGATCAGAAAAAAAACAATTGCAAACATGAAACCCACTTTATGGAACAAAAATCTCTGTAACCTTGGGTACACTATACACATAAAAATTATGAAAGCAAAAAAAAAAATTAAAAAAAACCCCCAAAAAAACAGCCTCAGCAGGCAAGAACCTCCGATCACAAATACAACTAGACCTACACATCGGAGAACCGATGCATATTTGAATCCACCAGAAAGAGAACTCACCAAAGCCAGTGAGCCATCGTTTGACCTCGAAGGAGGGGCCAGAAAACATCACAAGATTCCCAGCCCATGATTTCCTATAAGTTGGTTTCACATAGCAAACCTCTAGGACCAACAGTAAGTGAGTTATAAGCACTTTTAAGTCTGGGTATCCTCATTTGACCTTGAAAGAGGGGCCCAAGTTCAAATCTGACCACATCAAAAGATCTTAATTTATAAAGAAACTTGAAAATTTTAATTACTTAAATATAGCTTTTTTTTATTACAAGCTTACCATGTGGAACTGAATGCTACCTCTGATGGCAGCCGACATCTGGCCAATGTCCAAGAAAATAGACCTATAATACTGGCATGATGCCTTCAGTACTGAAGGTGAACCCCGTAGTGAAATACCCCAAGACCTCCTTCTTTGAGTTGGAACTTTTGCCTGTACCCCCTCAGCTATAAAATAATGGGTAGGCAGGGAGGGCTTGTAACTTATAAAAGCTACATTTAAGTCATTAAAATTTTCAATTTTATTGCACTACAATAGCTTCCCATGTGGAACTGAATGCTGAATCCAACCTCTAGGTAGAGGGATTACAGCTGAGACTGGAGGTATTTAAGCGTCCCTTGCGGGACGCTTGTTTGTGTATGGGAGAGCTTCAGGCTCCGCCGGCTCCGCATTTTGTTTTCCTTATAACTCTGTAACCGTTAGGCGGATTCTTTTCAAATTTGGCAGGTTTAGGCAGTAGCCCTGGGGAATTTTTTTGAATATGCTGCAGTGACATTTCAACCAATCAGAGAGGTCACATGACCAAAAATGTCTTTTTTCGATGGGGAAGCTTGTCCGGATGATAACTTGACAAAGGTCAAAGTTGGGGTTTTACGTCCCGTTCAACAGCCAGGGTCATATTGGGACAGGTCCTCAGAATTGCCACTTGTGGGACTCGAACCCACAGAGGTGACAGCCTATGATTAGATGCCAAACTTGCTAACCACTAGGCCACTGAGGACCTCTGGATGATAACTTGAAAGGAATTTTATCAATTCACCTGAAACTTGGCAAATACATTCATTCTATTAAAATCTGGAAATCATTAGATTTTGGCATTGATTGGTCAAGAAATGGCTGAGTAATTAATGATTAATTAATCATTACGAATTTTCCAAATAAGGAAAACACAAAAATGCTTATATCTCGAAAACCGTGCTAGATAGAGCAATTTCGACGAAATTTTTGACCCACAGGGTATCTCGGCAGAGTAGTTATCCCAATTTTGAAAAAATTTTTGTCTCGCCAAAAATGGCGGCCATTTTGAATTTTCGAATTTTTCGCAAAAATTGCAAAACATAAAAATGCTTATATCTCGAAAACCCTGCTAGATAGAGCGATTTCGACGAAATTTTTGACCCACAGGGTATATCTGCAGAGTAGCCATGCCAATTTTCAAAAAAAATTTGTCTCGCCAAAAATGGCGGCCATTTTGAATTTTCGAATTTTTCGCAAAAATTGCAAAACATAAAAATGCTTATATCTCAAAAACCCTGCTAGATAGAGCGATTTCGACGAAATTTTTGACCCACAGGGTATCTCTGCAGAGTAGCCATGCCAATTTTCAAACAAAAAATTTCTCGCAAAAAATGGCAGCCATTTTGAATTTTTGAATTTTTCGCAAAATTGCAAAACACAAAAATGCTTATATCTCGAAAACCGTGCTAGATAGAGCGATTTCGACGAAATTTTTGACCCACAGGGTATCTCTGCAGAGTAGCCATGCCAATTTTCAAAAAAATTTTCTCTTGCCAAAAATGGCGGCCATTTTGAATTTTCGCGTAAAAATTGCAAAACACAAAAATGCTAATATTTCGAAAACCGTGCTACATAGAGCGATTTCGACGAAATTTTTTATCTTCAGGGTATCTCTGCAGAGCAGCTATCCCAAAGAGCTTTCACTTGGTGAAGTTTCAGACCCATAGCTAATTGCTCACCTACTCAAAAAGAGTAAATGCGAATTACCTCTAAAAGTATTGCAGATGGCCAATTTTTCTCAAATAACTCATTCACCTACTTTTGGAAGAGCTTTCACATGGTGAAGTTTCAGACCCATAGCCAATTACTCACCTACTGAAAATGAGTAAATGCGAATTATCTCTAAAAGTATTGCAGATAGCCAATTTTTCTCAAATAACTCATTCACCTACTTTTGGCAGAGCTTTCACATGGTGAAGTTTCAGACCCATAGATAATTATTTACCTATTCAAAATGAGTAAATGCTAATTATCTGTAAAAGTATTGCGGATACCCAATTTTTATCAAATAACTCATTCATCTACTTGTGGGAGAGCTTTCACATGGTGAAGTTTCAGACCCATAGCTAATTACTCACCTACTCAAAATGAGTAAATGCGAATTATCTCTAAAAGTATTGCAGATAGCCAATTTTTCTCAAATAACTCATTCACCTACTTTTGGGAGAGCTTTCACTTGGTGAAGTTTCAGACCCATAGCTAATTACTCACCTACTCAAAATGAGTAAATGCAAATTATCTCTAAAAGTATTGCAGATAGCCAATTTTTCTCAAATAACTCATTCACCTACTTTTGGGAGAGCTTTCACTCTGTGAAGTTTCAGACCCATAGCTAATTACTCACCTACTCAAAATGAGTAAATGCGAATTATCTCTAAAAGTATTGCAGATAGCCAATTTTTCTCAAATAACTCATTCACCTACTTTTGGCAGAGCTTTCACTTGAAGTTTCAGACCCAGAGCTAATTACTCACCTACTGAAAATGAGTAAATGTGAATTATCTCTAAAAGTATTGCAGATAGCCAATTTTTCTCAAATAACTCATTCACCTACTTTTGGGAGAGCTTTCACTGGTGAAGTTTCAGACCCATAGCTAATTACTCACCTACTCAAAATGAGTAAATGCGAATTATCTGTAAAAGTATTGCAGATAGCCAATTTATCTCAAATAACTCATTCACCTACTTTTGGGAGAGCTTTCACTTGGTGAAGTTTCAAAGTAGGTGAGAGCTTTCACTTGGTGAAGTTTCAGACCCATAGCTAATTACTCAACTACTCAAAATGAGTAAATGTGAATTATCTCTAAAAGTATTGCAGATAGCCAATTTTTGTCAAATTAATCATTCACCTACTTTTGGGAGAGCTTTCACTTGGTGAAGTTTCAGACCCATAGCTAATTACTCGTCTACTCAAAATGAGTAAATGCGAATTATCTCTAAAAGTATTGCAGATAGCCAATTTTTATCAAATAACTCATTCACCTACTTTTGGGAGAGCTTTCACTTGGTGAAGTTTCAGACCCATAGCTAATTACTCACCTACTCAAAATGAGTAAATGCGAATTATCTCTAAAAGTATTGCAGATAGCCAATTTTTATCAAATAACTCATTCACCTACTTTTGGGAGAGCTTTCACTCTGTGAAGTTTCAGACCCATAGCTATTTATTCACCTACTCAAAATGAGTAAATGCTAATTATCTGTAAAAGTATTGCGGATACCCAATTTTTATCAAATACTCATTCATCTACTTGTGGGAGAGCTTTCACATGGTGAAGTTTCAGACCCATAGCTAATTACTCACCTACTCAAAATGAGTAAATGCGAATTATCTCTAAAAGTATTGCAGATAGCCAATTTTTCTCAAATAACTCATTCACCTACTTTTGGGAGAGCTTTCACTTGGTGAAGTTTCAGACCCATAGATAATTGCTCACCTACTCAAAATGAGTAAATGTGAATTATCTCTTAATAGTATTGCAGATAGCCAATTTTTCTCAAATAACTCATTCACCTACTTTTGGAAGACCTTTCACACACGAAAATGAAAAATTGTGAATATCTCGGAAAAGCTATTTCTTCTGCTTTAATGCTCGGCGGGAGATACCATGGCAGTGGTCTTGACAAAAATTTTTGTCTCCCCAAAAATGGTGGCCATTTTGAATTTTTTTGCAAAACACAAAAATGCTTATATCTCGAAAACCGTGCTATATGGAGCGAACTCAACAAAATTTTGGACCTGCTGGGTATCTCTGCAGAGTAGCCATGCCAATTTTCAAAATATTTTTGTCTCGCCAAATATAGCGGACATTTTTAATTTTTTTATTTTTTTGCAAAACACAAAAATGCTTATATCTTGAAAACCGTGCTAGATAGAGCAGACTGCGCTGACTTTGGTTGCCACAACAGTATAAGGCTAGAAACGAAGCATTTTCTTAATACTTTAGCACTCACCTTTATATCCTTTTCAGGACGCTTTTTTTTTTGCGAGCGATCCTCTAGTTTCAATTTGTCGTTGATATTGAATTAATATGCCAGTCTAAATCCCGCTTACAGTGCCCCGGTTTCAGAACCTGGGCCTGCAAAAAGCCAAAATTGTAAATGTTAAATACCTAAATAAAGGATAAAAGACATTACCAAACATCCTGAGGAGGTAGCCATATACTTAGACCCTGGGATTTAGACTCCTGAAGACTTGGTCGCAGTGGATGTGCCCCCGTTCTTTTCTTTACGAGGATGACTAGTCTGAAGGGGAAGGGTCTAGGAGTTGTTGATCTGCTACTACTGGACCCAGATACATATTGTTGTTGTTATCTGACCAAGGCAGGTCTCTTACATAAAAAAATTGTCAATGTGTTGTGAGCTTTCCAGTGACAAGCTTGTATGTTTATGTTTATTTGGGGTTTTACGTCGCTTTCAACACTGTACAGGTCATCACAATGGGTAGTTGGAAGGTCAGAGGAAACCAGTACATACAGTTCGTTAGGGTTCTGTACTGTAAACTGCCGACCAACGGCAAGCAACTACCAGCTTTCCCACTTGAGGCCGTGCCGGGAATCGAACCCCGGCCTCAGAGGTGGGAGGCAAGAGTGTTACCACTCTGCCACTGTGGCCCCCGACAAGCTTGTATGATTTGGTCCGAAATCCCACCGTAAAAGGCCTTAGAGGCCGTGAAGACCCTAATGTCATGAGCTTTAACTTAGACCAAGTCCAGGGACTGTTAATCTGCTTTTTTGTAACATAGTAGGATAGTCTGTTTTAACCAAGAAGAGAGAGTAGTGGGTTTGACGTCTGAGGTATGTCCTTTCTTGAAGGAAATAAAGAGTTCGGATCGAGAGCCTGTCAGGTCATTGGTTCGATCCATATAGTACCTCAGGGCCTGTACCAGACACAGGGTCCTGTCTTGTTTGAACTGTCTATCCACGATGGTAAACAAAGCAGGGATAGTCACTGGAGACCCACCTTGTGAACATTTTCTTGCTAGTAGGTTTTTGGCTATAAAATCTGAAGAGGGGAACAAAGCTACCTTTTTCCCCATTAGCCTAAATTAGATACTTTGTTTGCAACCCAGGCATGAATTTTGCTGCGGCGCATTCCAGAGGCCAAAGCTAGCAAGAAAGCAGTTTTGAGGGTAAGACGTTTGAGGTCTGTGTCTTTCATAGGCTCAAAGGGTGATTTTGTTAGCTCATTAAGTATGACAGAAAGGTTCCACTTTGCAAGATTCCTGGAAATTTTTCGGATGATCCTTGTGAAAGTTGGGCCCAAGGTGCCAATAATGGTCCTATAACCATCAAAGGTTGAAGGGCACCTGCTTAGATCTTGGTACAGATACATGAAAAAGTCTGAGACTTGTTTCACAGAGGGAGTGGAGAAATCTACCAAATTTTCTCTACAACATTTCTCAAATAGGGTCCACTTAGACTTGTAGATGGTCCTTGTTGATGACCTTTGAGGGGCAGCAATTCTCTCTGCCACTTCCATGGAGAAGCCTTGTTCTTGGAGCTGTCCATTCCTAGGCACCAGGCGTGGAGGTTGAGATGGTGGTTGAGAAGTATTGTTGACACTGGTAACTGGAGTGGGATCTCTGTTGAGACCTGCACTAGGTCCCAAAACCAGGGAATCTCTTGCCAGCCTGGGGCTATTAGAATGATGAGGCAATTGCTGATTTTTTGGATAACCCTGTGAAGGAGAGGCTTGGGAGGATAACCATAAGCAGTGAGACCCGACCTGTTTATGCTCAGAGCATCTATGTCCCAAGCATGTTGGTCTGGGACTGGAGATACGTACAATGAAACTTTGTGGTTCAGACAAGTGGCAAATAGATCTACATAAGGAGTGAACCACTTCTGACAGATCTGTTTGAACACTTGCGCATGCAGTGACCATTCTGTTGATTGGACTTGGTTCAACCGGGACAGTACGTCAACCATCACATTCTGGTACCCTGGAATGTACCTGGCTCTTAGAGTTATCTGGTAATGATGGCACCAGATAATGATTTTCCACAGGAGAGCACACATCTCCACTGAGTGGGTTCGTCCTTGTTTATGTAGGCTACTACTGGCGAGTTGTCCGTAGCAACCAACACTGTTTGATTTTGACACTGGTCCTTGAACCTTTTTAGGGCCACAGATACCACTTTCAACTCTAGAACACTTATGTGTAGCCTTTTTCCCCTGTCTGACCACAGACCTTTTGTAGAGACTTGCTCTAAGTGAGTGCCCCAACCTTCGTTTGAGGCATTTGTAAAGATTTGGATACTTTGGGATGAAGGTCTGCACAATTCATCACATTTACAGGATTTTGCCACCACTCTAGGTGAACTGAAATGATCTCTGACCGAGGAAGGACAGTGTGCAATGACTGAGGATATCTCCAGTGCTCCTTGAGGTGAAACTGAAAGGGCTTCATGTGAAGGCGTCCCTCCGGGACCATCTTCTCTGTTCAGGCGAGCAACCCAATTAGCGACATCGAACATCTTGCAGTCAAAACACATTTTGACTTTCAGTGTAGGATCAAATCCTGAAGTTCGAGCCATCTTTCTTGAGTGGGTTTTACAAGGGCTGAATGTAGGTGGTATTTGTAGCCCATGAACGAAAACACCTGAGTGTGTCAGGTCTACCATGGTCTGAGTGTTCACTTGTTTCTCCTCCTGGGGCTATTAGAATGATGAGGCAATTGCTGATTTTTTGGATAACCCTGTGAAGGAGAGGCTTGGGAGGATAACCATAAGCAGTGAGACCCGACCTGTTTATGCTCAGAGCATCTATGTCCCAAGCATGTTGGTCTGGGACTGGAGATACGTACAATGAAACTTTGTGGTTCAGACAAGTGGCAAATAGATCTACATAAGGAGTGAACCACTTCTGACAGATCTGTTTGAACACTTGCGCACGCAGTGACCATTCTGTTGATTGGACTTGGTTCAACCGGGACAGTACGTCAACCATCACATTCTGGTACCCTGGAATGTACCTGGCTCTTAGAGTTATCTGGTAATGATGGCACCAGGTAATGATTTTCCACAGGAGAGCACACATCTCCACTGAGTGGGTTCGTCCTTGTTTATGTAGGCTACTACTGGCGAGTTGTCCGTAGCAACCAACACTGTTTGATTTTGACACTGGTCCTTGAAACTTTTTAGGGCCACAGATACCACTTTCAACTCTAGAACACTTATGTGTAGCCTTTTTCCCCTGTCTGACCACAGACCTTTTGTAGAGACTTGCTCTAAGTGAGTGCCCCAACCTTCGTTTGAGGCATTTGTAAAGATTTGGATACTTTGGGATGAAGGTCTGCACAATTCATCACATTTACAGGATTTTGCCACCACTCTAGGTGAACTGAAATGATCTCTGACCGAGGAAGGACAGTGTGCAATGACTGAGGATATCTCCAGTGCTCCTTGAGGTGAAACTGAAAGGGCTTCATGTGAAGGCGTCCCTCCGGGACCATCTTCTCTGTTCAGGCGAGCAACCCAATTAGCGACATCGAACATCTTGCAGTCAAAACACATTTTGACTTTCAGTGTAGGATCAAATCCTGAAGTTCGAGCCATCTTTCTTGAGTGGGTTTTACAAGGGCTGAATGTAGGTGGTATTTGTAGCCCATGAACGAAAACACCTGAGTGTGTCAGGTCTACCATGGTCTGAGTGTTCACTTGTTTCTCCTCCTGGGACGGGGCCCTGATCATCCAGTCGTCTAGGTATTGGTGAAGTCTGACTCCCCTTGTGAGGGCCATCAGCTTCACGTCCTTTACGATCATTGTAAAGACTTCTGTGGCCGTGGCTAGGTCAAAGGGAGGGAGGTGAACTGGAACACCTGAGAATCATGGCAAAACCGTAGGTACTTCCTTGAGTTTAGGTGGATGGGGATGTGAAGGTAGGCATCTGACAGGTCAATAGACGACACTCATTCCCTTGGAATTTGAGAGGCCCTGATGGACTCTGGTGTTTCCAGTTTGAACCTTTTTTACGTGGGAAGGTGTTGAGCCTGCTTAGGTCTATCACTGGCCTTCACCTTGGGGCTTCACTGAGGCTTGGGGACTAGAAATATGCGACTGTAAAACCCGAGAGATTTTTCATTTTCCACCCTTTCTATAGCATTCTTTGACAGAAGAGACTGGATACAAGAAGCCAGAGCTAGATATTTTTGATGGGCCTTGTATCTTGAGTGAATCAGGGGGTTAATTTTGGTTTTGTGATGAATGGTGGAATGTAACCATTGGTAATAATGTTTAACACATTGTTTGACCACTTTCCTGTTTGCCAGTCTCTTCTGAAAGAATGGAGGCGACCTCCTACTGGTGGACGGAGTGAAGCTAAGGAGTTCATTGGGAGGGGGGTTTTCCACACTCTCGTCCCCTAGGGTGAGGTCAAAAATGACCTCGGAGCCTCTTGGTTACTGCTTGGAGTGGATTGACCCCCATCGGGGCGTTTAATGTGGATGCCTCTTTTCTTATTGTGGTGGGGTCCACAAAAGGCCTGGATTTGATAGGGTCCAAAACCTTAAGTGTTTTTAGTGGTGCCTTTTTTAAGGAAGAACTCTTCTCCCTCCTTGACCAAATGAGACTGGAACAAATGAGTGGGACAAAATGGGGAGCTCCTAATATCCTGACATCTGGTGTCTCCTAAATGAGGTTGAAGGTGGGTCATTTTAGCCTCACATCTGATAAAATCTGAATTTGCCAAAGTGTACATTTCCCTCAGGAGAATATGGGCTAAGGCCGTACTTTGCCAGGCTAAGGCTCTTTGTTGAATAAGAATCCTCTTATTCAGGACATCTAGATAGTCACAGGTCTTTTCATAGCCATTTGTGGCTGCTTTTTCAGGATTGGCAACCTTTAGAATCTGACTTTTAATTCTTTTGACAGTAGCTTTGATAATGTCTGGCATTTTTCCATGGTTAGGTTGCATTCAGACACTGCCTTGCCTGATGCTCAAACTCTTTCACTACCGGTAGGGGAACCTTATCCATAGGGGCCCCAGAGGTTTTTTGTAACTTGTCCTCAAAACAAGGTGACCCAATTTGTACCACTTGGAAGTGGAAGGAAGGGGTTTTATATATTTACCCTCAGGTAAATTGGCAGCCTGGAAGTCCCGTCAAACTTGTCTAAGCTTCCTTGAGCTGAGGACTGCCTGGGAGCATAGCAGAAGGACCCTTTGGCCTAAGCTCCTGTTGGCTGGGTACGTCATTAAGACCCCACACCGTGGTAGAGAACATAGGCATATTGTCCCTAGGATCAGGGAGTTTCAAAATCTGCCTGAAAGTCTCTATGTCGTCAGTGTATTGTGAGGGCAAGTCAGACATATCTACTTCCCTGTAAGAAACGAGGTCTGGGTCAAGGTGTGGCTTATGTTTTCAGAAGAATCCCCCTTAGGTTTTGAGGACTTTTTCACTTGCACAGAAATCTCAGATTGATATCCCCCCGCCTGAAGATGAAGTAATACATTTACCTGAAACTTAGGTTTTCTTTTATCCCAGTGTTTCTTCAGTTTTGTAGCTGCAAATGACTCAGATGGTTCCAAATTACCCTCTGAGGGGATCTCCGATTCAAATCTCTGGACGAACTGGGGTGGTAAGGCAGGACCAACAAACGCAGTCTCCATAGGTTCGTCCAAGGGTTTACAACTCAGGTGAATACGCAAGTCACGTTGTTGGCTTGTGCCAGGTTTTGGATCCGAGGAGGAGATCTGATCCACCACCGCCTTGGAAAGGGGTTTAGCTACAGATTTGATAAAGTCTCTCAACGATTGTTGTTGATCAGCCAGTATATGAAGGGTTTCCATTATGGAAGCCTGAAAAAAAAATTTTTCTGGTGAAGTTGTAGTTGTGAACCCAATGACTTTTCAATCTTTTTCTGGAGGGCTGTACCCAGAGTTGGTGGGACATGTTGGGGTGGTTTTTATTGACAATGCCTCCAAACCTAAGTGTTGGGTCCGAAGACGGGATGCATATAACTGCTGAGCAGTTTGTTCAAGAGCTTCGTGAGATCTTTATATATTTACCCTCCTCATTATATGGATCAACTAGAAGATCTTATTCCAATTTTAATGAGTCTGACCTATGTTTTCTATTTTTTATTTTGCATAGTTGCTCTACCGAGGACGAAGTGGACAACTGACAAGGTGTCTGACCAATGACACAAGGGTCATCTTGCTTTCCTGCCTCTCTACAGGTGGGGCAATAGTTGTGCAGATGGAATGGGAAGCAAAAATAAATGCATTTTAATGCACAGAGTTTGTTGGTGTTTGCTTCTTGAGATGACATGCTAGCTGTCCGACAATTGGCTCTCAACAAAAAGAAGGAAGTCTTGCAGTATTTTACTTCAGGGTTCTCGTTCAGTACTGAAGGCATCAGGCCAGTATTACACGTCTATTTTTCTTGGACATTGACTGAGATAGCACTCAGTTCCACATGGTAAGCTGTTGTAGCGCAATAAAATGGTGTAGTTTCAGTGTCGAACAAAAGAATATACATATAAAATACTTCATTTCTTTTCTTGCAATATGATGGCCAACAAGGAGAAGGAAGTTGTACAGTATGTTACTATGTACATCACCTCAAGGGCGATTCAGTCATCACAAGATAATTTTTTTTGAGTTGACCCGAGTCGCAAGCGGCCTTCCGAGATAGCACTACTGTAGCGCAATAAATTATTATTTGTTTCATACTTAAAACTTAACGCAAAAACATATTTCCCAGTGATAGTAGATTTACAACACTTAAAACTTGTGCACATTTTTTATTCAGCATTACTTTTATTAAATTTTTATACAGTGATCACGAAGCCCAGACAATATGATTTCAGGTGTGTGCCAAGTTACAGTTTACACAATGACAGAAATAACAAAGATTAATCTTGATTGTGTTATACAATAATATTGTCTTGAAAAAATGAATATCAAGAAGTCTACCAGTTACTACATATTCTGGTATCTTTACAAATAATTGTAGTCATATGTGAATCCAAGTAAGAACATGTGATTATTGGAAGACACTGATACATTCAAACCTGTTGTGGCATCTGACATTTTCATTTCTCTTGAGGTAACATACTTCATTTTTGGGGAAGGGCTGACAGACCCAGTATACCCACTGTTTAAGGTCATTTGTAAGGTAACTTTGCTATCTTTGTACAAGTTAAAAGATTTATCAGTGTAGAGTACAGATGGGTTCCCAGGATGGAAAGCTCTAACTTTGAAAACTGTATTATCTATTTTTACCTGTGAGCATGTTACAGTTACTTGTTTACCATAAAAGTCTGTTCCCTGTTTCATGTCTCCCAACTTCACACAATTTATGGATATGGTCTGATCAGTTGTAATGTCATATGCAGTGGTGCATGATGAAATTGACATCTCTGCACAGTTTGCATCAGTTAAGATCGTAAACGGACCTGGAAGATATCTGTTTTTACTTGAAATGTTTTGAGGTAAAGACATCTCAATTTCACTGGCAAAATATCTGAACATTAATAGTTCCTCCTCAGCAAGCAATATTCCTTTTGGGGATACAGTGGTTCCAAATTCTTTAAACTTCATGTTGGGATACCTGATCTTGAAGACACAGTCTCCCAATACCTCTCTCATGGCTTCCCCAGTTACTTCTTGTCCTGATTGCTCAACCTGATACCTGGCCCATGTTTCACAGGCAGTAAATACATCAACTTCTGGGGTACTCAGTCTGTCTGAATCTAAAATTTTTGATAATGTTGACTGCCTTACATAATTCATTGAAGAAGATTCAAGACATTCTTTGGTTTTATTTTTAATCATCAAAAGGGACCTTTCTGTTAATTTGGGCTCATCAAAGAGTAAACTGTGGTCATACAAGATGCAGGCATTTTCTCCACTCAGCTGTTTCTCAAGGTATTCCACACAGACCTGTGTCAGTCCTGGCAGAAGGTACTTCTTGGATGCATAAAGGATAGGCATGGCTAATTCTGGCTTTATTTCAACATTGTCCGTGTATATGTACCTGTAAATACATAAAATGAAAATACCTACTTTATCTTTAAAACCCATAATTTATACACAGTTAATTGAGACTGGATGTAATCTACAACTGCACATATGTGTATGTGTGTTACTCTCAAAACCAGGAATAAGACATGATGACTGAAACTGTCAGTAATTTCATGAAATGCTTGAACTGACTATGTTTTCAGCCATTTTGTGCAATAACTGACAATCAGTGAAACTCAATTTAGACTGACATTCTACTGACATTCTAAGTTACATAAACTTTTGTACAAAGTGTGAATGGCAAACAAGACAAGAGTTTTGGAATTGCCTTTAAGAATTTGAGTCCTGTGTTCATCATCAAATGCTATTTTAATCAAATAATATTGATCTCACTTTGTCAAATGTTTCTGAGAAAACAAACTGTTAGAGAGAGGAAGAAGACTGAATTCAAGTTTGATCCTGCATATATATTTCCTGTATTATATGCACTGGATAATACGATGAAGACATTAATCTCTTCCTCCAGATCTTTTATTCATCCTTTTCTTATAATGACTGCCCACAAGATCTTCTAGTGATGTCCACATAATAAGTCGTGCTCATAATGATCATGGATAAGTACATGTTTTGCTCTGTATAATAGTTTGTGGAATTTTGCTAGGATCCACATCAAACTTAGAAATATGTCCTCATACCGGTTGTATTATGTTACACAATAGTTGGGATTTCATTATATATATTTTCCAGATCATAAAGTTACAGCACACAAGAGCCAGGCCACAAGTAGACATGGATACTACTTATTATCCAGACAGTAAGGATATGACCATCGTTGGAATAATTATATATTAAACTAGAGGAATGCTTTTGCTAACAAAAGCGAAGCATCCCTGAAAGTTTAAAATGCTTTGTGGTTTTAATAAGCATGCTGTAAAGCTAAGAATGCACAAAGCTGCGCAGTATGCTTTCCCAATACCTCTTAATACATTCTGAAGCTATAAAAGTAACGATAAAGGAGATATAAGGCAAAAACTCCAAAGCAGCTATTTATGACCCCAGTTTGGCCCATAAGGGGGAGTCGGGGGGTAAAACTGACCAGCTATTTAGACTCTCCACATATGCTTTCCCAATACCTCTTTATACATTCTGAAGGTATAAAAGCAACAATAAAGGAAATATAAGGCAAAACTCCAAAGCAACTATTTTATGACCCCAGTTTGACCCATAAGGGGGGGTCGGGGGATAAAACTGACTGGCTATTTAGATTCTCCACATATGCTTTCCTAATATCTCTTAATACATTCTGAAGCTATAAAAGCAACGATAAAGGAGATATAAGGCAAAAACTCAAAAGCAGCTATTTATGACCCCAGTTTGGCCCATAAGGGGGGGTCGGGGGTAAAACTGACTGGCTATTTAGACTCTCCACATATGGTTTCCTATTACCTCTCAGTACATTTTATGGCTCTAAATGCAATACTTAAGAAGATAATAGGGGGTTGACCTAAATTTAAGGCTTTCAGATTGGAACGTGTCAGAAAATCACTCATAAATGAGACATTTTTCAAGGGATTGCTCCCAAAATCTAATTAGCTCGCGTTTTCGATAGTATGAACAGGTGTGTCAAATTATAAGGCTGTGTAGCAAGTAGTTTTCCTGAACTGCGATGACGGGGGTGTGGGGGGTGGGGGGGGGTGATGGGGGGGGGGGGGTGTACTTCAAAAAAATTGTTTTTGATCATGTGACTTTCATAAAGGTCAAATTTATGCATGCAGAAAAATTTTCCCACGCCTAAGGTATATAAATGCCAAATATGGTTTGAAACCTTCTAATAATAAGGGAGATATTCAAGGGAGACCATAATGCGGCGGCGGCGAGGAAACTGAGGCGAAAACAAATAAGCGCCCTTTCATGGACGCTTAATTATATTTTGCACTGATGAATATATCCTGCAAATTTGAGAACTTTACCTACAATTTCCTCTAGAGGGGTAATGGGGAAAATCTCACACAGTGGCCATGGTGTACTCATGTGTAATCCATAGTATTTACCGGGTACAAACACAGCCTTAGAAGAACAAGTCAGAACTTGTACAATATTTTGAAGAATCTGAAGCATTATGGGGTATAAAACTGGTTTCTGTTGGTATTAAGTATGTCTGTGGTAAGGAAAGATAAAACTCCTAACGAATACCATCAGATCCTTGAATAATCTGACTGACTCGTACAGCGTTAACCACTATAACAGCAGATGAAGGCAGTTAAACTTACATCAGCATTTGTTTAAAAGCTGCTGGATCAATATCATTCACAACTATGTTCCCAGTCTCTGCCAGATCCCCAAGCAGCATTGCATAGAACACGGGAGAACGGCATATCAGTTGATACCTACACAGAAACAGATTGATAGGATAATAGTTATTTTGCCATGACAAACTGATTGCACAAAAATCACAATTTATGCTTACTTTGTCCAATTTAACATGAATTTCTGTTGACTCAATAGGCACTGACACAAGTAATTGTATGTATTAAACATTTTAAGTAGTTGTTTGTACCCATCTGTGTGAAATATCATTTATTTATAGACTTCATGGTGGCTGAATTTGGTACAAAACCCATCAATGTGCTGCTTGAAAAAGATTTTGTGTGTATCAGTGTTGCTCGCTGGCTAAAGCAAGTATCTGTTAAGTATTGTGTGAATGTGATAATTAATGGCCAGTCATTGAAGATATGGAATCTCTGTATATTACTGGGCTGTTACATATTTGTGGTCGGATTGTAAACCTTCTCATGGACTGCAAAAGTGGGTTATAGTGGCTTTTTCTGCCAGGCCTGAAGCTGGAAATCACACTCCATTTCTGCTTTTGAGTGGTCTGTTCTACTATACACAGATTCATCCCTGAATTGTATGATGCCACAATCAGCGAGTACAGAGACAAGGTGATACTGTGCCCAACCAGCCCTGAGGAGGCTGTACATGTACATGTTGCAGGCACCCTGGATGGGAAGCACATTGCTCAGACGGATAGGTGTTCAACCATTCACATCTCAGACTGGCTCAAAGACCAGTCCAATGGCTTTCAAGAATTAGAATTTTTTGTTGATCCTGGCCCAAAACATTACTAGACCTACGCATCGGAGAACCGATGCAAATCTGTATCCACCGGAAAGACAACTCACCAAAGCCAGTGAACCATCGTTTCACCTAAACGGAGGGGCCCAAGGTCAAATCTGACAACATCAGAAGATTATCAGCCCATGATATCCTAGAAGTTGGTGTCACATTGCAAACCTCTAGGACTAATAATAAGCAAGTTATAAGCACTTTTAAGATTGGCTGTCCTTGTTTGACCTTGAAGGAGAGGCCCAAGATCAAATCTGACCACATCAAAAGATTATGAGCCCATGATTTCCTATGAGTTGGTTTCACATTGCAAACCTCTATGACCAATAATAAGCGAGTTATAAGCATTTTTAAGTTTGTGTGTCCTTGTTTGACCTTGAAGGAGGGGTCGAAGGTCAAATCTAAGCACATCAGGACATTCCCAGCCCATGATTTTCCTATAGGTTGATTTTACATTGCAAACCTCTAGGACCAATAATAAGAGAGTTCTAAGCACTTTCAAGTTTTTCTATCATCGTTTGACCTTGAAGGAGAGGCCCAAGGTCAAATCTGAACACACCAGAAGATTCCCAGCCCATGATTTCCTATAAGTTGGTTTCACACTGCAAACCTCTAGGACCAATAATAAGCAAGTTATATGCACTTTTAAGTTTGGCTATCCTCATTTGACCTTGAAGGAGGGGCCAAAGGTCCAATTCGCCCACACCAGAAGATTCCCAGAACATGATTTCCTATGTGTCGGTTTACCGTTCCAAACGTCTAGGGCCAATAATAAGCGAGTTATAAGCACTTTTAAGTTTGGCTATCCTCGTTTGACCTTGAAGGAGGGGCACAAGGTCAAATCTGACCACACTAAAAGATTTCCAGCCCATAATTTCCTATAAGTTGCTTTACCATCCCAAACCTCTAGGACCAATAATAAGCGAGTTATTTTATTTTTTTTGTATTTTTTTTATACTCAGCGCAATATCTCCATATACTACAGGACTCGAAGCGCTATTTAACCAATCCCCAACTCACAAGTAACTGACATTCCCCTAACTGGAAGATAGAGGCTCAAGGATGACCACTTATCAACGTCCTTGAGGTTCTTTAACCTGCCACTGGGGATAGGACCCAATGACAGAGGACCGCCATTTTAAGTGGTCATCCAAGCCACTATGTATCTGCCTGTACCTGGGATTGAACCCACGTCCTCTGTGTTCCTAGACAAGTGTTACCCGCTAGGCCACAGTGACAGTTATAAGCACACTTAGGTTTTGCTATCCTCGTTTGACCTTGAAGTTGGGGCCCAAGGTCAAATCTGTCCACCCCAGAAGATTCCCAGCCCATGATTATCTTCATTTGACCTTGAACGAGGGGCCAAAGGTCAAATGTGACCACACCAATAGATTTTCAGCCCATGATTTCCTATAGGTTGGTTTACCATCCCAAACCTCTAGGACCAATAATAATTCTAATTCTAATAGTACTTTTATAGCGCTTAATCTCTATCTATTGACAGACTCTAAGACGCATAAAGCCAAAAATCAGAGATCGTAATCGTTAAATCAGAGACTTTGCAGGGGTCGGCACCACGGAGAAAGACGAAATGAAAACTGAGGAAAACACTAGGGTGGGTAGGCTTTTTCAAAGAGGTAAGTTTTCAACTTCTTCCTGAATGAGGAGAGAGATTTAGCTGAGCGTACATCATCAGGGAGATCATTCCAAATCATCGGAGCATCGTATGCAAAACTAAGACCAAAATGCTTTTTTGACTTATATATTGATGCAAAATGTGAGACCTCGAGCAAAACACCCTGAGATTGACTTCTACGCATTCTGTACATACTGTGTCTAGGTTTAAGGAAAGGTTCGAAGTATTTTGGATGGCCATTATGTAGAAACTTGTACACCAATAAGCGAGTTATAAGCACTTTTAAGTTTGGCTATCCTTGTTTGACCTTGAAGGAGGGGTCCAAGGTAAAATCTGACCACATCAGAAGATTTGCAGCACATGATTTCCTGCAGGTTGGTTTCACATTGCAAACCTCTAGGACTGATAATAAGGGAGATATAGGCACTTTTAAAGTCCGCTATGTGGGTTACTTCAGTACTCCGTGGATGACCTTGAATTAAAAGCTTCAAGGTCAAATGTCTGCAAGGTTGTAAAGGACATGTATATCTGTTATACATATCACCTATGAAGAGATTCAGCCTTCTACCTATGAGAAACAGCCAGTAAAAAAATGTAGATAATTTTCAAAGAAATACCCGCGGCGGCCATCTCGTTTTTTCAGAATGAGGCTAATTTCAGCCCCCAATGAAGATATCCTGCAAATTTGGTGCACCTAGCTGGTGTAGTTTCCCTCTGAGAGCGTTAAGCCGAAAATCTCTCTACGCGCGGTGGATACAACTACTTCATCCTGGCCGATGATGCCTTTCCCCTCAGGATATGGTTGATGAAGCCATTTTCCAGATGAACACTAGATATAGAGTAAGAAATCTAAAATTCGCCAGGAATCTAAAATTCGCCACCTCTAAAACCTTAGTTAATTTTATGAAGAAAATGATGTTTTTGTTTAAAAATTGGTATTTTTCAGTTCAAAAAGCCTTTGTTTACTATACATTCAACAAATCTCATCACAATTCATTTATTTTATTAGTATTTTCACATGTGGCGAATTTCAGATATGTGGCGAATTTTAGATTTCTTACTCTATATCACACAGAATCTACAGACTGAGCCAAGGATGCATGGTTGCAGAAAACACATTCAGAATACTTGCCTCCAGATTCCGGGTACTCCTACCCACAATGACTCACAAACTAACAATCGTGGCCGAGATTATTATGGTCAGTGTGATCTTCACAACTTTCTGTACTCCAGATATGTCCTGGGTGCTTGAATCCTGAACACTTTGACCAGGGCAGAAAAAGTCAAATTGTTACAGGAGACTGACATTCTATATGTAAGTAAAAACATGACGTCAGCCATCAAAGCCCAGAGAGATGTCTTGACAGATTAATTCCATGAGGTAGCCGTGCCAATGCCATGGCAAATGGATGGGATGTACCCTTTTGGTGATACATACTTTCAATGTTCAAATGGTAAATGTACAAGTTATAGACTTTTGGTGATATACGCTTTCAATAATATGGACTTTTAATGTGTAGTTTCATCGATTCTTACCAAAAGTGTTTTTATGTAAAGCATATCTCAAATATTTTGTTATACTTTTATATTTGTCTTTTTACTTTACAAAAAGTACACACTTAAAAGCACAGACAATTATTGCTCTTATTTCACTTACTGTGACAAGTGTGCCAACGATAGGGCGGAGTGGCAGTGTAAGAAATTAGTTGAAAATAACTGCAGGCCTGCAGGACCTGCTACACCAAAAAGTTGCAGGCCTGGCTTGAAAGTTGCAGGTCCTGCAGTTAATTTGAATAATTTTATATTTTGTCTATTTTTAGATTGGTAGCAATCAGCTCACAGGTGTAAATATTTCATAATTAGACTGGAACATTGCAAATGGATATAGCACATAATGTTTGAGCGAGTTTGGCTTTGCACGTTGAGTGTGTCAGCACCTGCAGAAGTGAGGCCAAACAACTTTGAATTCTACCGCAGAACTCAAAATTTATCCTCGTCAAGTAATCGCCACAACTGGTGGGTATATTCGGAATTTCAAGATGGCAGTGTAAACAAAGGTGTTGAGAGGCTTCACAGTTAAGAAGTTTCGCTGTTTTGGTGGTTGCTGTTAATTTTGAGGATTCACAGTAAAAAACGGGAGATCTTTCGCATGAATTGCTCATATTATATCATTGCAAGTGGTTACATATCAGGTGCAAATGAGGAGATTATGAAATATGCAATTACGGAATTCTGTGGGGGTTTCCTATTTTGTAAATAGAAGTTAAAAGAATGGTTGTTTGTGATGCCACAAACTTTCTAACAATATTTCAATAAAAATACTCTTAATGAAATATGAAAATTTATGGTCAGTGTGGTTTCCGAGCAATCTACTAAAGGCTGCTGAATACTTGCAGATGGAAAAACTCATTTATATTTCAATAAAAATACTCTTAATGAAATAGGAAAATTTACGGTCAGTGTGGTTTCCGAGTAATCTATTAAAGGCTGCTGAATACTTGCAGATGGAAAAATAGCATCAGAGATGCCCGTACCCCACAGCCTAGGGAAATATTTTCAACACCATGAGATATAGAAGTACTGTACCAGTACAAAGTTCAGGATACTTTCAGAGCACTGTCAGTTATATAAAGTTCCAAACAATGTTTAAATGGAGAAAATAATGTTTAAAAGAAAGATAATGCATGTAAAGATGAAGTATTAAAACAAGATAATTCAATAACAAGATGACAACATTAATCAGTAAACTAAAATTCAACACTCTTTATCTACATCTGCATGGCCGAATTATGGTTTAGATGTTTTGAATATTACCATGCACACAGAAGTGGTAATACATTTAATGAATGCTTATGTGTGGTGTTGGAGCAAAATCTGTGGCTCACTTGATGAAATTCTATCTCTTACAATGGGAAGTTATGAAAGTAAAATTCTTAATAATTTCTAATATGAATTAACAGTGCTTAATCTGCATCAAAAGACAGACCCAAAGGTGAAATAAGATTTTAAAAGGTCAAGGTCACTACAACAAGGTCAAAGGTCAAATTAAGGTCAGACCATGATAGTACATACCTATAGCCCCTAACCAATGTCCCTACCAAGTATCAACGTCCTACACCTTACGGTTTCTGAGATATAGCACGGACAAGATTTTATAGGTCAAGGTCACTATGGCAAGGTCAAAGGTTAAATCCTGGTCAGACCATGACGTTGCACACCTACACCCCCTAACCAATGTTCCTACCAAATATCAACTTCTACACCTTACGGTTTCCGAGATATAGCCCGGACAAGATTTTATAGGTAAAGGTCTCTATGGCAAGGTCAAAGGTCAAATCAAGGCCAGACCATGACTTTGCACACCTACACCCCCTAACCAATGTCCCTACCAAATATCAACTTCCTACGCCTTATAGTTTCCGAGATATAGCCCGGAGAAGATTTTATAGGTCAAGGTCACTACGGCAAGGTCAAAGGTCAAATCAAGGTCAGACCATGACGTTGCACAACTACACCCCCTAACCAATGTCCCTACCAAGTATCAACTTCCTACGCCTTACGGTTTCTGAGATATAGCCCGGACAAGATTTTCAAACTCAAGGTCACTACGGCAAGGTCAAAGGTCAAATCAAGGTTAGACCATGACGTTGCACACCTACACCCCCTAACCAATGTCCCTACCAAGTATCAACTTCCTACACCTTACGGTTTCTGAGATATAGCCCGGACAAGATTTTATAGGTCAAGGTCACTACGGCAAGGTCAAAGGTCAAATCAAGGTCACACCATGACGTTGCACACCTACACCCCCTAACCAATATCCCTACCAAGTATCAACTTCCTACACCTTACAGTTTCCGAGATATAGCACAGACAAGATTTTATAGGTCAAGGTCACTACAGCGAGGTCAAAGGTCAAATCAAGGTCAGAGCATGACGTTGCACAACTACACCCCCTAACCAATGTCCCTACCAAGTATCAACTTCCTACACCTTACAGTTTCTGAGATATAGCCCAGACAAGATTTTCAAACTCAAGGTCACTACGGCAAGGTCAAAGGTCAAATCAAGGTCAGACCATGACGTTGCACACCTACACCCCCTAACCAATGTCCCTACCAAGTATCAACTTCCTACACCTTACGGTTTCTGAGACACAGCCCGGACAAACTTTTTCCCGCCGCCCGCCCGCCCATCCGGACACCATTGGTGAAAACAATACCCCGACAGCCCTTAAGGGCTGTGGGGTAAAAACTCATTTATATTCATGAAGTCACAGAAGAAATATATAGCATGGACCCGATGTATATTGTAAATGTTATATGGTATGTAGAATTAGATCTGTGATTACAAACTGAAAATAATGGTACCTAAAAGATTAAAATCCATCCATAAATAAAGATTTTGTGTCACTTTAAATTAAAAGAATAATGAAGTTTTACCACAAATCCTCCAGTCAGTTTTACCGTGAACCTTCTAAAGAGTGGAAAGACGCAAAAACTCCATACTTCCAAAAGAGTGAAAGATGCAAAAACTCCTTACCACGAAACCTCCTATAATCTAAACAAAGCAAGGTCCAGCACCAATAAATATCTGGTTGTAGAGTCACGTTTATGCATTTTTGTATCACCGTGAAGGAAAATAACACCGGGTCCCATATTTATGCTTATTATAATTATTTCACAACAGTTATTGCATAAACTGCAACTCAGCATAGAGTTCCCACGAAAATTACCTAATTACTGTTAGCTGGATGCATAAAAAAAATAAACTCACTTTTATATCTTTTTCATCTATTTGTATAAGGAAATATGTATGTTGTTGCTTCCAATAGTAGACGACTTTCTTTGGTGAGTAGTTATTTCGACTGCTTCGCTGCCAAACTATATACAGAAGACGAGTTAAAAATTCAACA
Source organism: Sabellastarte sp. h YS-2021 (assembly GCA_964017235.1). NCBI lineage: Eukaryota > Metazoa > Annelida > Polychaeta > Sabellida > Sabellidae > Sabellastarte > Sabellastarte sp. h YS-2021. The sequence continues at coordinate 53,353,260 of OZ024933.1, forward strand.
AAAAGCACTGAGATCTCGTGAGAATACCCTATTCTCGTGATAGTTATTGTTAACTGGATGCATCAAACAAAATAAGCTGGCTTTCGTGTCTTTCACACCTATTTCTATGTGGAAATGTTCACATTGTTGATTCCGATTATAGACAAATTTCTTCGGTCTGTGGATGTTTTGACTGACTAGCAAAAAAAATGCTGGACTCTTGGTCCAAGTGGAGATAATTTTCCCAACCTGACCATATTAATTTTTTTTCCCGGGGGGGAGGGGGGCATGCCCCCCGACCCCCAAATGTGGTGAGACGGGCCCCCACCCCCTCCTTTCTCTCTCGATCACTCACCCGGAGGGGTGGGGCGGTGCGCCCATTTGACCACACCACACCACCACCACACCAAACCAGCCCGCCACAGAGAAACTCACTTGCTTGGGTTTTTGTGATTCCTTCCCTGTTATATGTGTCAACTACAACAGCATTGTTCATGGTTATTCCCATATCCTAATGTTACAACACCCATCGTATATAAAGGAAGGTTGACTGAAGTACAACCTGGTCATGGATATAGGTTGATAGGTGACCAGTACTCTACAACCTGGTCACCCCCTCAACATCTCACTACTGAGGCCTCAGTCAAATTAGCCTGTATTGATTCATACTAAACTTCAAACTCTAAAGATAGACTGCCACTGAGTTAAGTAAATTAACCAAAATAAATAATGAAGTAAAAACGTAATTTACATTCCGACTAAGTTATTGAAACACCTTTAATGGAATCAACAACAAGATTAAGTATGTACCATCAGTATCCATGGTTACCACCCACTGACCACTATCACCCACCCGGGTCCAAACAACCAGACAGTTCCCCAAACTGTCCAATACCACACCAGACCCTTCCAGTGTTTCAAGTCAATCAGTACCCATAACCACTCCCAACTTCGGGTGCACACCAAACCCAATATAGTATCCCATTAACTCAATCTCTAACACCCACTGTGTCCATAACTTCTAACTAAAGCTCCAAGGTCATTCTCAATTCAACTCAATGTTCACAGGAAGTGGTAGTGTGAACGTGAACATCAAGTGTTAACAATCCAATAGCATGGCCAAGTAAAACTGTAGAGTAGGAAAACATGAGCAAGATGAGATATTTGCAGCTTTAATCACAATTGAAGTGAAATTAACCCCCAACTATCAGAACAGATTTAAGTTTAAGTCTGACACCATCCCAACTAAAATAATATTAATTTTAGCTTTAGTACACCCCATGACCTCTGAAGGTCACTGACATTAATCACCAACCCATTCTAACCCAGACCCTTTAATCAACACAGGTTCCAAGTTACTGTGACCTTTGACTCTGAAAGGTCACCAAGTCATCTTCCTTGATCTTGAAAGGTCACCTTATTCCATCTTGAAAGGCCACCGCCTTAAATTCTTGCGTTCTGCTTCTAAGTTCAATTGTTCAAACTATTAACAGATTTGACCTTTAAGCTTCAAGGTCACTGAACTAACCGTCATATATGACCTTTACCCTAACATGACCAAAGTTCAAAGTGGAAACCTAGAAAATGAAAAAATCTAAATGATTGTAGCATTATTTTGATAAGTTTCACCAACACAATTTATTTCTAAACCCAGAACTATCAAGCTACAGGTTCCAGCAACACACCAATAAAGTTTACCAAAGGTCAAAGTTCAAGGTTTGGAGTAGCTTGTGACAACTCAAGTCAAAACCCGGACAAAGTTCACTCTGGATTTGAACCCATGACCTCCATGTTTAAAGTCCAGTGATTAAAACCTCAAACTTGTTAATCACACATTAATGCTCATTGGTACGCTTTGTTGTTGTTGTACAAAAACAATTTCCTTTTCTATTGAGAAGCAATACTCTAGTTTAAGATTAAAGACTAATGAACATTTACATTTTCATCATTTCATTAAATGACTTATGGCTTTTCCAAGCATCATGCGTGGACATTACACATGATAATGTACTTTCTTTTATGCAATCCGCCTATTTCTCTACTTTCCACATTTTCTTTTTACAGGACTTCCTATTTCTAGTTTTTATCTAATTCAAAAAAAAAAAAAAAAAAAAAAAAATTAAATGTAACCTCAGACTGAGAGGCCTAGGTTTGATTCCCAGTGATGTGTAAATTAAGACATCATAGCTCAGTGTTAGAGTACTCAGTCTGGGTGTTTGCAAATGCAAGCAAAGAATATAAATGATCTGAAAAGGACAGAGAAATTGAAAATATTTGCTTTCCTGGTTAAAAGAGCGTGCACTACTAGATCCCAGGAATCATGTGTTTTCCTGCATTCTGGTATTGTAGTCCAATACAACACACAAGGAGCAACATGGTGTTATGTGTTAAAAAGCACCAAGTTACAGGTTGTACTTGTCAAATGACAAAGAGGCAACATAACTTGATATTACAAAGGTTGGGAGATAAAATTTGGAGATTTTATTTGTCATCCAAAATCTATGTATACTTGCTCTCATATTTTGAACTAGGGGTCGAGCTTCTAGAGATCACTATTTTTTTTCTATTTTTTTTGGTCTCCAGACTTTCAAGAGAATTGATGTAGATGAGTACACATATCTTCATTGAAGTTATATTTTAAAATATCAACTTTCCTAGCAGATTTTTAACCAACAATGTGATTTACTTGATATATAATATATCCTTAATGAATGTCTGGTTGGTTTCCTCTGCCAATGTGGTTTTGTTTCACAACCGTTTGTATACAGGATTGTGCAAATACTAATGGCTGGAATCTCATGAAAAAATCATAACATGGGTCTTGGTATAACTTAGAACCCATTACATTTTGACAGTCATCTGGAACACCATCTGGACATTGGATACAAAATATAACATCTGTATTTGTCCATTTACCTACTATTACCTGCCTCGGCGGAGGTCTGTTTTCTCTAAGTGCTTCTGTATCATATATTTCTATCACATATATCTTATGACACAGGCAAAGTTCCAAAATTATATTAATAATTATTGTTGGATTAATCAATGCAGTAAGGTCAAACCTGGTTCAGATGGTTGATATTTTAAAATATCAACCTTCCTTTAAAGCAATAATGTTATTTCCTTGATATACGACATATTTTTAAACATTTCTGGGTAATTTTGTATATTTTGTCAAAGGAATCTTTTAATAATACAGGCAAGGTCCACAACTAAACCTGGTTACGAGGGTTGATATTTTAAAATATCATCCTTTCTAGCAGGTTTTTAACCAAAAATGTGATTTCTTGATATAAAACATATTTTGAATAAATTTCTGATTAGTTTTATATATTTCAGTCACATGTCTTCTTGTAATACAGTCAAGATCCAAAAATTATAACTAGAGTATTGCTTCGCAAGAGAAAAAGAAATTGTTTTTGCAAAGCAAACACAATGTCCCAATGAGTATTAATCAGTTTGTAGAAATGACTGTCTTCCTATGTTTAATATGTTTTTCTCATTTATGCCAAAATGCAAGGTTTCCTAGATGAATCTGGTTTGTTTATTATTTATTTGTTTGCATTTTATGCAAAAATTCAAAATGGCCACCAAAAGTGGCGGGAAAACGATTTTTGGGAAAAATCACCAGTAGACTCTGCAGATAAGCTGTGGATAAAAAATTTTGTTGAAATCGCTTCATCTTGCTCCATTTCCGAGATGAACATGTTTTTGTGTTTTATACAGAAATTCAAGATGGCCACCAAAAGTGGTGGGAAAGCGATTTTTGGGAAAGAGAGACTCTGGAGATATCACGTGGGTCCAAAATTTCGTTGAAATCGCTCGATCTCCCTCCGTTTCCGAGATAAACAGGTTTTTGTGTTTAACGCAGAAATTCAAGATGGCCACCAAAAGTCAGATAACCTGTGGGTTAAAAAATGTAGTTGAAATCGCTCTATCTTGCTCTGATTCCGAGATAAATACGTTTTTGTGTTTAACGCAGAAATTCAAGTAACACAGAAATTCAAGAAGGCCGCCAAATTTTGCGAAATGTCGCCAAGACTCTGAAGATATCCTGTGTCAAAAATTTCGTCGAAATCTCGCTTTGTTTCCAACATAAACAGGTTTTTGCGTTTAATGCAGAAATTCAAGATGGCCGCCAAAAGTGGCTAGGAAAAAGTTTTTGGGGTTAGAGTCGCCAGGAGACTCGCCACATACCCAGCGGGTCAAAAATTTCATCGAAATCGCTCTATCTCACTCCGTTTCCGAGATAAATGGGATTTTGCATTTAACACAGAAATTAAGGATGGCCGCCAAAAGTGGTGGGAAAACCATTTTTCCAAAAAGTCGCCAGTAGACTCTACAGATACCCTGTGGGTCAAAAATTTCGTCAAAATTGAAATCTCTATCTCGCCTCGTTTCTGAGATAAACGCATTTTTGAGTTTAATGCAGAAATTCAAGATGGCTGCCAAAAGTGGCAGGAAAACATTTTTAAGAAAAGTTGCCAGTAGACTCAGTAGCTACCCTGCAGGTTAAAAATTTCATCGAAAATCGCTCTATCTGAAATAAGCGAATATTTACGTTTAACACAGAAATTCAAGATGGCCGCCAAAAGTGGCAGGAAAACAATTTTTGCAAAATGTCACCAGTAGACTCTGCAGATACCCTGTGGATCAAAAATTTCGTTGAAATCGCTCTATCTAGCTTCGTTTCCGAGATAAACACATTTTTGCATTTAATGCAGAAATTCAAGATGGCCGCCAAAAGTGGCGGGAAAACGATTATTGCAAAAAGTCACCAGCATTTTCCCATATACTTATTTTTACATTGCCTTGGAGGATGTCTGCACTCTCCAAGTGCTTCTGTTTCATGTATTGTTTATCACATGTATCTTATTATGACACAGTCAAGGTCTTAAAATTATAATTATTATTATTATTGTTACAATAATTGCTGTAAGAGCAAACCTGGTTAAGAGGGTTGATATTTTAAAATATCAACCTTCAGAGTAGGTTTTTAAAAAAAAAATGCGATTTCCATGATATAAAACATACTTTAAATAATGTTTTGATTAGTTTTATATATTTTTATCACATGTCTTCTAATAATACAGGCAAGGCCCAAAAAATATAATTATTATTATTATTAATTTATTATTATTACTGTGACAATAACTGCTCTAAGACCAAAACTGGCTAGGAAGGTTGATATTTTAAAATATCAACCTTCCTAGCGGCTTTTAAGTAATAATATAATATTCTTGATACAACTATAACATATTAGTTTTTTATTTTTTGTCAGATATATTTCTAATTATACAGCCAAGGCACAAATATTTTAATTATTATTATTGTTACAAGAATTGCTGTAAGGCCAAACCTGGTTAGGAGGGTTGATATTTTATAATATCAACCTTCCTAGCAGGTTTTTAAAAAAATCATGTGATTTCCAAGATATAAAACAAACTTTAAATAATTTTCTGGCTAGTTTTTACCCCACAGCCCTTAATGGCTGTCAGGGTATTGTATTCACCCATGGTGTCCTGATGGGTGGGCGGGCCTACGGGCGGTCGGCATGTGGCGGGAAAAAGTTTGTATCTCAGAAACTGTAAGCTGTAGGAAGTTGATACTTGGTAGGGACATTGGTTAAGGGAGTGTAGGTGTGCAACATCATGGTGTGACCTCGATTTGACCTTTGACCTTGCCATAGTGACCTTGACCTATAAAATCCTGTCCGGGCTATATCTCAGAAACCGTAAGGTGTAGGAACTTGATACTTGGTAGGGACATAGATTGGGGGTGTAGGTGTGCAACGTTATAGTGTGACTTTGATTTGACCTTTGAACTTGCTGTAGTGACCTTGAGTTTCAAAATTCTGTCCGGGCCATATCTTGGAAACCATAAGGTGTAGGAAGTTACAACTTGGTAGGGACATTGGTTAGTCAATGTAGGTGTGGAACATCATGACTTGACCTTGATTTGACCTTCGACCTTGCTGTAGTGACCTTGACCTTTAAAACCTTGCCAGGCTATAAGTCTTAAACTGTAAGGTGTAGGAAATTCATACTTAGTAGGGACATTTTTAGAGTTTATTTGGTTTAAGCCACAACACTTAATTACTGACATATTGGAAAATGAAACTATATATATATACTTAAAATTTGCTCAAAGTCTGATGCTTATACAAAAATCTTAGGGTCACCTCAGACTGAGAGGCCTGGGTTTGATTCCCAGTGATGTGAAAACAAGACACCTTAGCTTAGTGATAGAGCACTCAGTCTGTTGTTTTGTTGTTGCAAGGTTATGACATTTTAGAAAAAAAATTATGTTTTCAAATCTTTGCTTTAAGCATTTTAGTGTGTGGACTTAGTGTGTGGAAGTTCATGGACTGAACCAAATTCCTGAAGCTTGTTGTTTACTTTGTTGTTGTTTACTTTTGAACTTTTTGTGCAATTTTAAATTTTTATGTCAGCTGAGCTAACATTATGTCATCACTCTGCGGTGTCCCCATCTGCGTGAACAACTTCTCCAAACTCAAGCCCAGAGACATGCTGTTTTTTAAAAGATACCTTATCTTTCAAGGATGAAAATTGTTCAAGGCATACAGATCAGTTTGTTTGTCTGTTTGCTAAAGCCATTACAAGTGGGGTACCCCCATCCAAAGTGTGAAAATTTGAAAATTCCTTTGTGTGAGTATCAGGCCTGGATCTTTTTCATTTTTTTATGAATTTTTAAAATAATTTTTAATGCATTAAAATTTGTGAAATCTTGGATTAAATCACTTATAACTTGAGAAGTATTGCATTTAGAGCATTTTGATAAAATATGTTATTCAGCTACTTTTTCTATAGCTACTACATGATGAGTAAATTGGGAGTCTATCCCAATAGCTAAGTGAGTAATAGCTTCTTTCTGATTTTTCAGTATCTTCCATGTTGTGGCTTGTAACTTGAAAACTACTGCATTTAGAGAATTTTGTATAAATATGTTATTCAGCTACTTTTAAGTCACCTATAACAGAGTAAAATTTCAGACCTGTAGCTCATTGCATCACTGAGTAATAGCTACTTTCAGGTTCTCACTGTTGAATAAATCACTTATAACTTGAAAACTATTGCATTTAGAGTGTTTTCTTTAAATATGTTATTCACCTACTTTTGGGTCAGAAATAAGAGAAGGGTACTAGACTACTGAGTGCAGGGTAGTCTGGGTAATACCTAAAGGAGTCATACAAATTGGTTGATGCCTATGGGTGCTAAGCCGTGCAGTTTGAATATCCAACTCAACTCAAGCATTCTTCGACTGGTTGTATTGGTTGATTCAAACTTTGTTGTCCTTCTGAGTCTAGTGGGGGGTATCTGATTGAGGCATTCAGGTTAGCATGTCTCTTAAGTTTGGGAGTCTTCTAAAACCCACAATTGGTTTGTCTTTGAACAGAGTCTCTTTTCATGTAACATCCAATTAATTTTTCTGAAAATCATCAGCATATGTGCAAATTCTCCTTAATCTCAAGAACTGCCCATAAGGTCCTTTAGTTTTGCTAGGTGAGTGATGGGATGAGGTGTAATGGAGATAAAGGTGTGTGTCAGTGAATGAATTCTTTGAGTTGGTCTACCCCATGCGTCCATATCATGAAAATGGCAGGTTTTTAAGCATCCCTTGATAAGGGCGCTTATTTGTTTTCATGTCGAGTTTCCCCACCGCTGCTGCCGCCATAGCCAAAATTATTGTCTCCCTTGAATATCTTCCTTATTAGTGGTTGGATTCTAACCATTTTGGGCAGTTTTTACCTTAGGTGTGGGAAAATTTTCCACCTATTTATCTTTAACCTTTGACCTTTATTAAGGTCATATGATCAAAAATAAGTTTTTGTTTTTTTGGGGGGTACATCCGCTTGTCATAACTGCTCAGCCAAAACTACTTACCACAGGAGGGTGTTATTTTGATTATATGTCAATACTATCAAAATCAGGACCTAATTGGATTTTGGGAGTGATTGAACCATAACTGAATGATTTTCTGGGTATAGGCATTTTTTGAAAAACAAGGTGGCTGCCTTGGGCACTTCTTTAAAAACTAGAAAAATTTTTTTTGAAAAATTTAAGCTTTATTTTGTTTTCTATGGTCATAAACAGTGCTTTATAAATGCCATATATCTACTAACATTTTAGAAAAAGGCATAGTAAAATGTGAGCCTTTAGAAAGGCAAGAAGTTTATGACACATTGGCTTGAACACATCTATCTGGTAAATCTGACCAGCTATCTAGACTCATCGCATAAGGTTTCCCAATACCTCTGAATACATTGTAAATCTCTAAAAGCAAGAATAAAGTAAATAAGAGGCAAAAACACAAAATCAGCTATTTTATGACCCCAGTTTGACCTATAAGGGGGGAGTCCAGGGGGTAAATCTGACCAGCTATCTAGACTCTTCACATAAGGTTTCCCAATACCTCCTAATACATTCAAAAACTCTAAAAGTAAGAATAAAGGAGATAAGAGGCAAAAACACATAATCGGCTATTTTATAGCCCCAGTTTGACCCATAAGGGGAGATCCAGGGGTAAATGTGACCAGCTACCTGGACTCTTCACACAAGGTTTCCCAATACCTCTTAATACATTCTAAAGCTCTAAAAGCAAGAATAAAGGAGATATAAGGCAAAAACACAAAATCAGCTATTTTATGACCCCCAGTTTGACCCATAAGGGAAGATCCGGGGGTAAATCTGACCAGCTATCTAGACTCTTCACATAAGGTTTTTCCCAATGCCTCTTAATACATTCTAAAACTCTAAAAGCAAGAATAAAGGAGATAAGAGGCAAAAAACACAAAATCGGCTATATTATGACCCCAGTTTGACCCATAAGGGAAGATCCGGGGGTAAATCTAACCAGCTATCTAGACTTTTCACATATGGTTTCCCAATACCTCTTAATACATTGTAAAGCTCTGAAAGCAAGAATAAAGGAGAAAAAAGGCCAAAACATAAAAGCGGCTATTTCATGACCCCAGTTTGACCCATAAGGGGGGGTTAGGGGGTAAATCTGACTGGCTATCTAGACTCTACACATACCGTTTCCCAATACCTCTTAATACATTCTAAAACTCTAAAAGCAAGAATATTTAAGGAGATATAAGGCAAAAACACAAAAACGGCTATTTTATGACCCCAGTTTGACCCATAAGGGAGGGTCTTGGGGTAAATATGACTGGCTATGTAGACTTTTCACATATGGTTTCCCAATACCTCTTAATACATTCTCAAGTTCTAGAAGCAAGAATAAAGGAGATATAAGGGGAAAAGATGAAATTGGCTATTTTATGACCCCAGTTTGACCCCTACAGGGGGGTCGGGGGGGAAATTTGACTTGCTCTCTAGACTCTCCACATATGGTTTCCTACTACCTCCCAATAAATTTTATGGCTCTAAATGCAATACTTAAAAAGATAATAGGGGGGTTGACATGAATTTTAAGCTTTCTGATTGGTACCTGTGAGAAAATCATTCATAAATCGGTCAATTTTCATCAGATTGCTCCCAAAATCTAATCAGCTCGCGTTTTTGATAGTATAAACAATCATGCGTATGAAGTTACAAGCCTCTGCGGTGAGTAGATTTTGCTGAACTGCGATGACGGGTGGGTGTACCCGAAAAAACTAATTTTTGATCATGTGACCTTGATAAAGATCAAAGGTCAAATTTAAGCATGTGGAAAAGGTTTCCTATGCCTAAGGTATATAACTGCCAAATATGGTTAGAAAGCTTCCAATAATAAGGGAGATATTCAAGGGAGACCATAATGCGGCGGCGGCGGCGGAGAGGAAACTGACACAAAACCAAATAAGCGCCCTTTTCAGGGACGTTTTATTATCTACCTTTTTCTACTGGCAGGTTCTCAACTTAGAAGGTTGAATCTCTTCATAGGTGATATGTATAGCACATAAATATGTCCTTAACAAGCATGCAGACATTTGACCTTGAAGCTCTTCATTCAACCGAACCCCCTCGTTTTTAACCAATAATGTGATTTCCTTGACATATAACATCTTGACTGAATATCTGACTAGTTACCCCTGACAATGTGGTTTTGTTTTCATTAGCATTTCTTTATTAGCAGGTTTATGCAAATACTAATGACTGGAATTTCATGAAAAAAACTCAGAAAGTGGGTTTTGGTCCAACTTAGATCCTTCTTAGATCCTACTTAGATCCTTCATTAACAAAATCAGAGGATATGGATCTTGGTCCAACTTAGATCCCATTACATTTGAAGAGTTATCTGGATCATTGTCTGGACAGTGGATACAAGATAAAACATCTGGATTTTCCCAGTTATATATGTCTCAATGGAGGTCTGCATGCCTTGGGAGATGTCTACCCTCTTCAAGTGCTACTGTTTCATGTATTTTTATCACATTTATCTTATAATGACACACTCTATGTCCAAAGATTATAATTATTACTATAATTGTCACAATATGTAAGGTAGGATCTGGTGACGAAGTGTTGATTTTTTGAAATATCAACATTCCTAGCAGTTTTTTTTTTCAAAAAGTAATAAATGTGATTTCCTTGATATAAAACATACTTTAACTTTCTGGCTAGTTTTATATATCTTTATCACATATATCTTCTGATAATACAGACAAGGACTAAGAATTATAACTACCGGGTATTATTATTACTGTGGCAATAACTGCTGTATGACAACACCTGGTTAGGAGGGTTGATATTTTAAAATATCAACCTTCCTAGCAGCTTTTAAGGAATAATGTGATTTCCTTGATATATAACTTATTTCTTTGTTATGATATGTATCTTATATTAATACAGGCAAGGTTAAAAAATTATAATTATTATTATTGTTGTTGTTATAAGAATTACTGTTAGGCCCAACTTGGTTACTAGTAAGAGTTTATATTTTAAAATGTCAAACTTGCTAGTGGGTTTTAACCACTAATGTGGTTTCCTCAATATAAAACATATTTAGAATAAATTTCTGGTTAGTTTTATAAATTTTCGTCACATGTATTTCTAATTGCACAGCTAAAAAAGTCCTAAAATTAACAGGCCAGATCTGGTTAGGAGGGTTGATATATTAAAATATCAACCTTCCTAGCAGCTTTTAAGCAATAATGTAATTTCCATCACATAATAACATATCTTGAATGAATTTTTGGCAAGTTACCTCTGCCAAGGAGACTTAATAATTTCTGCAAGACCAAATCTGGTTAGGAGGGTTGATATTTTAAAATATCAACCGTCCTAGCAGGTTTTTAACCAAAAATGTGATTTCCTTTACATATAGCATATTTTGAATCAAATTCTGGTTGATTTTGCTACATGTATCTTCTCATAATAAAAGCAAGATTCAAAAATAATAATAATTATTATTGCAACAATAATTGTTGTAAGGCGATACCTGGTTTGTAGGGTTAATATTTTAAAATTTCATCCTTGTTAGCAGGTATCTATAACCAAAAATGTGATATCTTTGATAAAAAATGTAACATATCTTGAATGGAATTTTGGCTTGTTACCTCTGCCAAAGTAGTTTTGTTTTCATGACCGTTTGTCTGTTAGCAGGACTATGCAAATACTCATAGTTGGATCTTTATGAACCAAATCAGATGTGTCTTGATCCAACTTAGAGTAAGAAATCTAAAATTCGCCACATATCTGAAATTCACCACATGTGAAAATACCAATAAAATAAATTAATTGTGGTGAGATTTGTTGAATGTATAGTAAATTAAGGCTTTTTGAACTGAAAAATACCAATTTTTAGACAAAAACATCATTTTCTTCATAAAATTAACTAAGGTTTTAGAGGGGGCGAATTTTAGATTTCTTACTCTAGATCCCATTACATTTGGAGAGCGATCTGGATCACCATCTGGATTAACAAACAAACATCGGTATTTTCCCATTGACTTTTTGGACATGCCTTGGCAGATTTCTGCACTCTCCAAATTGCTTCTATTTCATGTATTTTTATCACATATATCATATTGTGAAACACTCAAGGTCCCAAAATTATAAGAATTATTATTGCTACAAGAATGGCTGTGAGGCCAAACCTAGTTATGAGGGTTATTATTTTGATTATTACTGTGACAATGACTGCTGTAAGACGAAAATAGCATCAGAGATGCTGTACCCCACAACCTGGGGAAATAGTTTTCAACACCATGAGATATAGAAGTAGTGAAACAGTTCAAAGATTGAGATACTTTCATAGCAGTGTCAGTTATATAAAGGTACAAGTAATGTTTTAGTAGATAAATAACATCTAAGAGAAAGAATATATATATAAAGATAACATATTAAAGCAAGATAATTCAATAGCAAAATGACAGCATTAATTAGACCAGCAACCCCTGAGCAATGTCCCTGCCACCTATCAACTTCCTACACTTTACAGTTTCAAAGATATTGCTTGGACAAAAGATCAAGGTTACTACGGCAAGATCAAAGGTCAAATCAAGGTCACGCTATGACACTGCACACCTAAAACCCCCAAACAATATCCCTACCAAGTATCAAATTCCTACACCTTACAGTTGTCCAGATATAGACCGTAAAGACATCATAGGTCAAGGTCACTAGGGCAAGATCAAAGTTCAAATCAAGGTCACACCATAATGCTGCACACCTACACCCCCTAACCAATGTCTCTATCAAATATAAACTTCCTACACCTTACAGTTTCCGAGATATAGCCCGGACAAAATTTTATAGATCAAAATCACCACAGCAAGGTCAAAAGTCAAATCAAGGCCACGCCATGATGTTGCACACCTACGCCCCTAACCAATGTCACTACCATGTATGAAATTACTACACCTTATGGTTTCAGAAATATAGCCAGGACAAGATTTTATAGGTCAAGGTCACTACAGCAAGATCAAATCAAGGTCACATCATGGCACTGCACACCTACACTCCCAAACCAATGTCCATACCAACTATCAACTTCCTACACCTTACGGTTTCTGAGATATAGCCCAGACAAGATTTCATAGGTCAAGGCCACTACGGCAAGGTCAAAGGTCAATTCAAGGTCACACCATGATGTTGCACACCTAGAACCCCAAACCAATGTCCCTACCATGTATCAACTTCCTACACCTAACAGTTTCCAAGATATAATCCGGACAAGATTTTAAAGGTCAAGGTCACTACAGCAAGGTCAAACAAACCTGTTCCAAATGCCCGAACAGCCTATCCAAATGCCCGTCTGCCCATTTGGAGACCATGGCTGAAAACAATATCCCGATTAAGGGCTGTTGGGTAAAAACTGGTTAGGAGGGTTGATATTTTAAAATATCAACCTTCCCAGCAGCTTTTAAGCAGTAATATAATTTTCTTGATATGTAACATATTTCTTTAAATATTTCTGGCTAGTATTATATATTTTTGCCATATTTATTACTAATTACACGGCCAAGGTCCAAAATTTAAAATTATTACAATTATTATTCTTACAAGAATTGCTGTTAGGTCAAACCTGGTTATCAGGGTTGATATGATAAAATATCAACCTTCCTGGCAGCTTTTAAGCAATACTATGTTTTCCTTCATGACTGTATAAAATATCTTGAATGAATTTTTGACTTCTGTCAAGGAGATTTAGTTTTGATCACCATCCATCTGTTAGCAGAATTACACAAGTACTGATGCTTGGAATTTTATGAAAAAAAAATCAGAACAGGTTTCTTGGTCAAACTGAGATCAATAAATTTTGAGAGTGATCTGGATCACCATCTGGATTCTAAAAAGACTTCGGTTTTTCCCATTAATGGATTACACAATCACTATTGATGGGGGACCTTGATAAACAAAATCAGAAGATGGGTCTGGGCCCAACTTAGATCCCATTATATTTTGAGAGTGATCTGGATCAACATCTGGATACAAGATAAAACATCTGTATTTTCCCATATACATGCCTTGGCGGATGTCTGCACTCTCCAAGTGCTTTTGTTTCATGTAGTTTGATAATATTTAGGCACATGTGTCTTCTATTAATTCAGGCAGGGTACAAAAATTATAATAACTAGACCTACGCATCAGAGAACCGATGCAAATCTGTATCCACTGGAAAGACAACTCACCAAAGCCAGTGAACCATCATTTGACCTTGAAGGAGGGGCCAAAGGTCAAATCCGACCACACCAGAAGATTCCCAGCCCATGATTTCCTATAGGTTGGTTTACCATCCCCAAACCTCTAGGACCAATCATAGTGTTGTGAACGATAAACCAGTATGCTGTATCCTCGTTTGACCTTGAAGGAGAGGTCCAAGGTAAAATCTGACCACATCAAAAGATTCGCAGGACATGATTTCCTGTAGGTTGGTTTACCATCCCAAACCTCTAGGACCAATGATAAGTGAGTTATAAGCACTTTTAAGTTTGGCTATCCTCGTTTAACCTTGAAGGAGGGGTCCAAGGTCAAATCTGAACACATGAAAAGATTCGCAGGACATGATTTCCTATAGGTTGGTTTACCATCCCAAACCTCTAGGACCAATAATAAGCGAGTTATAAACACTTTTAAGCTTGGCTATCCTCATTTGACCTTGAAGGAGGGGCCCAAGTTCAAATCTGACCACACCAGAAGATACCCAGCCCATGATTTCCTATAGGTTGGTTTACCATCCCAAACCTCTAGGACCAATAATAAGCGAGTTATAAACACTTTTAAGTTTGGCTCTCCTCGTTTGACCTTGAAGGAGGGGTCCAAGGTCAAATCTGACCACATGAAAAGATTCGCAGCACATGACTTCCTATTGCTTGGTTTCACATTGCAAACCTCTAGGACCAATAATAAGGGAGATATAACCACTTTTGAAGTCCACTATGTCGGTTACTTTGGCACTCCGTGGATGATCTTGAATTAAGAGCTTCAAGGTCAATTGTATGCAAGGTTGTAGAGAACATATATATCTGTTATACACATCACCTATGAAGACATTCAACCTTCTACCTATGAGAAACAGCCTGTAGAAAAATGTATATAATTTTCAAAGAAATTCCTGCGGCGGCCATCTTGTTTTTTAGAATGAGGCTAATTTCCTTCCCAGAGAAGATTACGCCCCAATGAAGATATTCTGCAAATTTGGTGAACCTAGCTGATGTAGTTTTCAATTATTATTATTGTTATTTTAAAATATCAACCTTCCTAGCAGGTTTTTCGCCAGTGATATATTTTCCTTTATATGTCACACATTTTGACAATTATCTCGCTAAGAGTCTGTATTTATAAATAATCATTGTTCATCAAAGTGTCTTTTGGTTGCTCATTGCTTTAAACAATAAAATAAAATGTAAAAACACTTCGTTTTTTCATGATAGCTCATATCAACAGAAGTACAGGTACACTTGGGGAATTCCTTACAAATGACGTCATCATAGTAAACAGGTTCTGAGGGTTAGTTTTTAAACGACACCTTTTTTTTTTTTAAACAGGAGGCAGCGGATCTTCCGCAAATTTCCCATACTGGGGGTGGGATGGGGTGGGGGTGGACAGAGTATTGATTTTCCTTCTATTATTTTTGTTGGAGGGTTAGAGTTTGAGATTGTTCTTTATTTTTGATCATAAACTAAGGGATAAAATTTTACATCTGGAAAAAAATTCGGACACTTACTTTAGTAGCAAGGGCTTTATGGTAGGAGCGTGAGGCTGAAGAAGTTGCTGCTGTTGTGACACAGGCTGAAGAAGTGGCTGCTGCTGTTGCACAGGCTGATGGAGTAGCTGCTGCTGTTGTTGCTGCTTCTGTTGCATGGGCTGAAGAAGTTGCTGCTGCTGTGACACAGGCTGATAAAGTTGCTGCTGCTGTGGTACAGGCTGAAGAAGCTGCTGCTGCTGTGGCAGGCACAGGCTGAAAAAGTTGCTGCTGCTGTGGCACAGGCTGAAGAAGTTGCTCCTGCTGTTGCACAAGCTGATGGAGTGGCTGCTGCTGTGACACAGGCTGATCAAGTGGCTGCTGCTTTTTCACAGGCTGATGACAAGGCTGCTGCTTTTCACAGGCTGATGGAGTAGCTGCTGTTGTTTCTCAGGCTGATGAAGTGGATGATGCTGTTGCACAGTCTGGTTGACAGGCTACAGCAGAGATCATTTAAGTGGCTCTTGGCATATTACCTGCTGTAACCTAATAGATTGTGTGAGGCTTCTGGTGAGCCCAAATGTCGTGCCCATCACTTCCTTGTTGCTACATGTCTTTATTTTCACACATCTGATCAAGTTAAAAAATCACAAACTGAAGTGCTTGAATCACTAATGGACAGTTGCCTGGCTTCTGTAATCAACCAATTGAAGAAAGCTAGCCTCAGGTCCCTCTGGCTAACTTGTTGTTGGCCTAAAATTCTTTCCACTTAGTTGCTCATCTTGTCATACTTTCTTCTCCTTTCTTAGACCTCGACGTGATATTGGACACATTGATGGTAAGGTCGCAGATGGATGGTAACTTGTGAGAAAGGGTTTAAGAAGGAGTGGGGAAGCCGCAAGAGTCGGAAGGGCTGGGAATCTTCTGTGGATGCCAGATGTTGCTGTTGGAAATGTCTCTCTTGTAACTGATTCTATAACTTACAAGGTTGGTTGTTGATCTTGAAATGATTGCCTCTGGTGGAATTTTAAATACCAACTAAACTGACACATACTTCAAAAATTGGTTTCTCAGAAAGCCAAAATTTTCCCTGACCAAGGTCTCACAACTGGTGACATGGGTTCAGAGATTTTATGTGAATAGGCTCTCCATAAATGGTCCTCTGGGACTAGAACCATCCCTTGTAATCTTATAACCTGTAAGGCGCTTGTTATAAATCAGTTGTGTCTCAAAATTTAACCTGGTCTACCTTGCCATCTTGACTCAATGGATCACTGCAGGCCTCTTTCCCTTTTTACCGGTGTCTCAAAGTCTGGGTCATATCCACCTGTCGCAGTCATCCATGTAATATATCAGTCATCCATCCACACCATATCCACCCGTCCATCATTTATGCACTCTGTGTATTCTGTGTCTCATGTTTCTCCAATACCTCATCTCAATCAGTAGCCTCCTGAAGCATCTGGGTCTCAGGCACACTGATCTTGTTGTCTCAGTTTCCGGGCTCTCATCCCTGCCCGGAGATTCCTTCCCAGCAGCAGTCTTAATATTCTTCCTTGAAAGCAGATTGATGCACAAAAATTATAACACTATAGAAAGTCCTGTTGAAAACTCCCAGACTTTCATAGCTATAAAAACCTCCTGTTAAGTTTCACACTGAGTGCTGAGGTCTATCCATGAAATGAAGAATATCTCATGATCAGGCCAGTTTATATAGGCCCTCCTTTGATGTGGTCTTTTCAATCAATTTGATTGGATCTGAGAGGCATATGATTTGATCTCAAAGGTACACAACTGGTCAATCGGCAAATTACTCCCAAAGCATTTAAGACCATTAACTTAAAGACCCTCTTTAAAACCAACTTACAATCAAAAAGATGGGTCTGTGACTAAAAAGATATAGGTTTTGATATAGGTTTGTATTGGAGTTCAAAAATGCAAAATTAGATAAGCTTGGGAAAGATTTACAAAAAAATTCACAACATTTTGGGATCACAAAGTAATTTGTTGGTTCTCTTGTTATACATCATTGAAATTCATACAAATCACAAGAATCCAAAGTAACTTGATATTTCTTGACGGAGCAATGATCAAAAGTAAAATTACATTTCTCAACAAAGAATGAATCAGTGCAAAGTTTTACATTTTAACATTTTATCAGACACTGATGTTCATGCACTTAAAAAACTTTTATAAATGATACTGCATTCCGGATTTTAAACATGAATAAGAATCTTACTTGTGAGCTTTTAACGTCTCTGCTTCACTGCAACCAATGCCTTCTTGCTCCTTTGTTTTGAACATTTCGTTTGACACCACAAAAGTCACATCAGTTGCAATGCTGTTTTCTAACATGTATTTGTGACATGCTACAGCTGGCTTGTTTAACTGCCAGTTTTCTGATTCAGCCATTGTAGTCTGAAATGCCAAAACACAGCAGAGGTGGAGGTCTTCACTGGCCTACAGTTAGCAAGTTTGGAATCTAATCACAGGCAGTCACCTCAGTGTAGGATTAACTACCACAAGTGGCAATGCTGAGGACCTGTCCCAATATGACCCTGGCTGTTGAATGGGATGTAAAACACCAACTTTGACCTTTGCAGACGATGGGCAGAAAAAGAGATCATAGGTAATATCTTACTCTACTGACATTATGTTAAAACAAACCAACATTAACAATATATTATTTATTTGCAAACACCCAGGCAAAAGGGCTTACAAGTCAAATTTATATCATGTATGGATGCAACTAATTCCAATGTGTGTGACAAAGAAAAACAAGGCCACTACTGTTTGTGGTGTTTATCTCTCACAGGGTATTAAGCAGAAATAGAGGTAGACTGACCATTAAAAAGGGTTCAAAGCAGCAGGAGCAATAACAAGGGAGATAAAAGGCCTTTTCAATATGATGACCCAACTGAACCTTGAAGCAGGGGTCAACGATTAAATTTGACACTTGCAAAAGAGTTACGGGACATGATTTCCTATAGGTTGTTTTGACATGTGAAGTTTTAAAACTAACCACAATTGTATCAATTCATGCAGTGCATCCCCAAATGGGACACAGTATACTGTAACATATAGAGAATTCAGCCATTCTGAAAAAAAAGACATTTTTGATTTCTATCAAAATTCAAGATGGCTACTGGAATTCAGGAAAGTAAAAATTTCTCAGAGGCACTATATCTCTAAAACTTATTTTCAAAATAATTGACATTTTCAATTTCCACCAAAATTCAAGATGGCAGCTGAAACTTTTATCTAAGGTATTATACCCAGGGTCAATAGTGTCCATAGGATCAAATATTATGTCTCAAAATCACTCTATTTTTAACAGTTTATGATATAATTGGCATTTTCAATTTCCACTAAAATTCAAGATGACAGCCACAATTTTTTTCCAAAGGCATTATACTCAGGGTCAATAGTGCCCAAAGGTCCATATTCTGCTCAAAATTGCTCTATCTCTTATGGTTTTCAAGATAACCAACATTTTAAATTTCCGCAAAAAGATGGCAGTCAATATTTGGAAAATTAAAAATTTTCATAAGCATAACATCCAGTGCCTATAGTAGCCAAAGGTTTTAAAATTAGCTTGAAATTGCTTTATCTCTAACAGTTTTTGAGATAATCAACATTTTTAATTTCTGCCAAAATCCAAATTAAAAAATTTTCAGAGACATTATACCCAGTGTTTGTAGTGCCCACAGGATCCAAGCTTTGCTTGAAATCACTCTATTTCTAATTTTTTTCAAGATAAATGATATTTTCAATTCATGCCACAAGGCTGTATTAGTCTTGCAGTGGAAGATCAAGGCCACAAAGCAAAAGGCTTTGAGGCTTTACCCATACTTACGCACACACCAAATGGTAAAGGTCAAAGTAAAATATTTTTGAAGTTATCATATATGAAAGCCAAAATGTGAAGAAATATCTCGAATTTGACCTATAGAAGGCTGCCAATGGTCTTTTAGTCAAAGGCCAAGGACACGAAGCAAGTGTATGTATGCAGGGGACATATATATGTGTTATATATATCACCCATGGGAAGATATGTCCTGTATACGAGTACTAGCCAAAATGTTAAGAAATATCCCAAATTTGCACTTGACCTTGAAGCAAGGGTTAAAGGTCAAATTTGACATTTGCTAAAGATTCATAGGCCACCATTTTCCACATTTATTTAGTTGTCTGGGTTTTAACAACACTTTCAACCCTGTATGGGTAGATTTATGGGAATGTGAAACCAGTACATACAGTTGGTCAAGGTTCTTTACTATAAACTGGCAATATGTTTTCAAATGTTGAATCTGTAGAACCAATAATAAAGGAGATACAAGGCCACTTTAGTATGCTGATCCCACTTCCCTTCATGCAGGGGTTAAAGGTCAAATTTAACACTTGCAAAAGACTTGCAGGACACGATTTCCTAAAGTTTGTTTTCACATTTCAAAGATGCAATTTTACTATGTTATAGCTGACCTCAAAAAGAGGTGAATAACAAATTGTAAGAAAATACTCTACATGCAACAGTTTTCAAGTTACAAACAATTTACTTAACAGTGAGAATCTCAAAATAGCTATTGCTCAGCTATGCAATGAGCTACACTTGTGCAAACTTTAAATTGTATAGCTGACATAAAAGAAGGTAAATGACATATTTTAACAAAATATTGGATCAACATTTTTTCAAACCTGGTATGCATGCTAAGCATGGCCAAAGGAGAATTCTGATTTTAAGGGGACCTTAAATTCTCCAAAATAAAGAACTTATGGCCACCTTTAGTCTAGATGGCCCGGTGGCCACATACAAACCCTCTAGGTCACAAATTATGAGGCTTGACATTGTACTTTTTTCAAATATTTTGCTCTGTAACTTGGAAATAGTGTGACTAACCTCAAACTATATTAGATAGAACTTTTACGTTGGACATTTGTGGAAAGTTTAACGTCTGAAGCTATTTAGGCCCAATATTAAGGTCTCAAAATTTCTTCTGCAGCAACCTTATTTTTCACTTTTTGCCACTTTCAAGCACTGTAGCTTTCAAACTATCTCTCATCTTGGCAAAATATCATCTGGGAATAATATTAATATGTTCTTCTTACATATGCCAAAAATCTAGGTCTTTAACAGACAATTAACCTGTGTGTGAGGACCATAAACACCCCACCCGAGTGACCTTATTTCTACACTTTTCACAATTTGCCTAGACTTTCACCAAGTCCTTTTGTCTTTTGTGAAATATAGGGTAGAAGCGTGAATCAGTTTTTAGGTCTAATTTTGGTGAATTTTTGACTTTGAACACCAATAACATAAAGAGTATTTGACATATTTTATTATTAATAGCTGAAATAATAGGTGTGTTATCCGTTTATCACCTTGCCCAATATTTACCCACTATTATTTATGCAAATATTAAAAATATGACTTTGTTTGTCTCTAACTGATGAAAACCCCTGAATCAGTTTTTGGGGTCTATTTTGAAAAAGGTAAATACTAAATCAATACTTCAATTGTATGAAGTGTACCATATATGGCATTCTATATGTGGTCAGTAATCAAATAATGAGCCTGTTTTACCAATTTCAAATGTGAAGATGTGTCTCTGCATGTTTATATTTCTAGAAAATAAAGTGTTGTTTCTTGGAAGTAATGATCAGTTCATGGGTTTAATTTTGGTGTCTTTTTTGCTTTGATTAATAACTCATCCAGTATTTCATTTATTTTCAGGTTGATAACTCAGATGTTATCCCTTTATCATTGTACCAGATATCATTTTCTAAATATTTGTAGAAATATTAAACACATTGTTTTATTTGTCTCTTATTTCTGAAAACACTATGATCAGTTTATGGGTCTATTTTGGAAAAAAACTGTTACACCTGACTTGTCACTTCAGAGATTTACAATATATGTACTGTTATCTGTGGTCTATTAGGACTGACCAAATTATGATTTCAAATCGTCTAAATGCAGACCTGTACTGATTTCACCCATGGTATCTAGCTGTGTGAACAAGTGGATGGATGGGTGGGCGGGCAGGTGGGATGGGGTAAATATCTTGTCTGGCCTGCATCTCAAGATCTGTTAGAAGGTGAAAGATATGCAATGTCATATTGTGACCTTAGTCTGACCTTTGGCCCTGACTCTGTCAAAATGTTTTCTACAGTAATATTTGAAACATATTTGCCTTATGACAATGGTATATGGATTGCTGCATCTGAATATTACCTCCTCCAAGGAGATATTACTTTTTATAACTGTCTGCTTGTCTCTTAGAAGGATACTGAAAATACTACTAGTTGGATCTTCCTGAAAAAAATCAGAAGTTGTGTCCAACTTAGATGCTGTTAAATTTTTAGAGTGATCTGGATCATCATCTGTAGTGGTGGTGGACCAGTTCACGCCCGGGTACCAATTCATGCCCACCCTCAATTTTCTTGAAGATTTATGATTTTTCATAGAGAAGATGTTTACCACATCATAGATAATCATCAAATTGATCATATACATTTGTAATTTATTGTTTAACTGTGACTGTTTTGGATAAATTTAAGGGTGGGCGTGAATTGGTACCCGGGCGTGAATTGGTCCACCACCACTATACAAAAAAATAACTTGGATTTACCTATTTACTTATTACTACATGCAGTGGCAGAGGTAAGTACTCTCTCAAGTGCTCTGGTTAAAGGTAATTCTTCCTACTTCAGGGGCCGGTTTCATGAAAAGTCTCAAACTGAGCCAGACTCAAGGCTGAGTCAGGGTCTCAAATCTGAGACTTTTGTCTCGGCTGAGTTTTTGGCTCAAATGGATTTCACAAAGGGTGGATCAGCTGAGACCAGTCTCAAGTTATGGTCTCTACTTTTTAATCTCATTTCATATATTTAGTGGGCTTATTTTTAGTTTAAAAAGTTATATTTCATGATTATTATCATTTTAAATATCTTTAATACTCATAATACAAAGAAATTATATGATAATATATTATTCTGAGTGATCCATAAGATTGAGACTCAACTGAGGTTGAGTCTGGCTTTGAGTCCACCCTTGAGGCCTGTCACTTGATAATAGCCTATAAAGCATGTCAATTCTGTTGACTTTTGCTATTATTAGTAAATATTGAATATGTGGCTGTAATTACAAAATAAAATGAAAATAGAAGATTTCAAGATTTATCAATTTCATTTTGGAAATTGTAAATTGCAAATTGTATCGCTTTATGTATGTGTTTTTTGGCATCAAAGCTTGGACTCAAATTTGAGACACCTCCTTCATGGGCTCAAGTTTGAGCCTGTGACTGAGCCAGGTCTCAAGTTGAGCTTGTTTGTGAAATGCATTGAGTCTGAGTTCACAGACTCAGCAAAATATTTCCAAAATTTGAGACAAAGTCTCAACTTTTGAGTCTGACTCAAGGCTTAAGTCTGTTCATGAAACCAGCCCCAGTTGTTTCCATTGACAGCAATACATTTTATCTCTCTCAGGTGTTATTTGTCTTGCACCTTAGTATAAATTACAATGTAAATTCTACTTGTAATGGTGCCCAATGCTATTTCCCCGGGCTGTTAATTTTCATTAAAAATGAAAATATTGTAATAAAACACCCTAAGATAAATATGTGTTTACATCTGTAATTATACACCATACACACTAAAGTTTTTTTTTTAATTGAAATTCCTAAAGACACACCACTACACAAAATACTTGACCAAAATAGGCTCACAATTTGGCCACTGTTCTTGGGTTACAGTCTATATATGGTAAGTTTAAAACAGCTGGGGGTTCAGTCAAGTGTGACATTTTTTTTCAAAATAGACCCATAATCTGATTCAATGGTTTTGATCAATTAGAGACAGAAAAAGTAATATTTTTAATATTTGCATAAATATTAGGGGATTAATATTTGGCAGAGTAACACCTACTATTTGAGGTATTAACATTGAAAATATATGAAATACTCTTTGTGTTATTGACATTCAAAGTCAAAAATTTACCAAAATTAGACCCATAAACTGATTCACGCTTCTACTGTATGACTTTTGAAGAAACAGCCAGCCCCTGTTTTTCAGTGATTACCCACCTTACTCCAGAATGCTTGTGGTATAGTGAACTCCTTTACATTTCTCATCTAAATTTAACTATTCAGTTTACTAATACAAAGACTTGGAGCAAGTCTGCAATTTGCTCTGTAATTTGGAAATTATAAGCTTGAGAATTACAAGAAATTATATAAATAATATATAGAAGATTGGCCACATGGAAAACACCCAATCAAATCATGTGGCGTGAGTGGTGTGACCTGTTTTGGGATATGTTGGCGCCGAGTTGGCCCAATCCATTTTACTGACAGTTTTGTACAAATAATTATTTGCACCCAGTACTTACAGTACGGTTCACCATCCACTTCTCGCAGCTCTGTGAGAAAAAAAATGCACTTACCTAAAAGCAAGCTTCCAAATTACTTCAAGGTTGACCTCTGTATAATGAAATATTTTTGCACTTTAATTGCTATACAGGATCATTTTCTTTTGTTGTATGGCAAATAATGTCACTTGCTGGCAGTTATGCAAGTGAAATAAATAGTCCACAAATATGCAAGTGACACGATAACAATATATTGCAATTTCCTTTGTGTTTCAGTTTTCAGTAATTGAAAGCTGACCACAACAGATATTGCTAGATGGAAACTGTGTCACTTTTTGTTATCTCAAAATGATCCTCAGCTTCAATTGTTCATTGCCATTCCAATGACATTTCACTGTGTTATTTGGCATGAACAAAATATAACGTTTTTTGGACACATTTATATATTCCAAGATAAATGATAGTTGTCTAGTGGTGGTGGACCAGTTCACGCCCGGGTACCAATTCACGCCCACCCCTAAATTTATCCAAAACAATCACAGTTAAACAATAAATTACAAATGTATATGATCAATTTGACGATTATCTATAATGTGGTAAACATCTTCTTTATGAAAAATCATAAATCGTCAAGAAAATTGAGGGTGGGCGTGAATTGGTACCCGGGCGTGAACTGGTCCACCACCACTACAGTATATATCACCATATGTGAAAGAGAGACCACTGAGTGCAAGTATCCGGTGTAAAATACACACAAATACATGTACATGACTTGCTGGACGATTGCCTCTGCCTGCACGTGATCAAAGTACTTTGCCAACTGGAAGAGCATATGAACAAAGCATCCTTTAAATGGGAATTATATCTCTCTTTTTTGTGACAAGTGATGTCACTTACACAAATAGTCTACACAATATAAAACTGCCTTTTTCAGTTTAGATGCTTCAGTACTTATTAACATCCGACAAGAGGTTATGTTATTCCCAGCAAGCATGATCATATGGGGCCTATGTGGGCTATAGGCGGGCAAATAGCAATATGGGTCCTATAAAGGATATATATGGGCATAGAATGCCCAAAGGGGGCCCATATTGGTCCCATTTATATAAAAATACTTAATGTTCCCTAAATAGTACAAAATGAGGAAAATAAAACAGATTTAATAATAGATTCATTTGGCATCGTGTTGATTTGGACTTCGTAAAGAGTGGTAAACAAAACATTTATTATCACAATGTTTAATATGGGCCCCAGAATGGACTTTTATGGATGATTTACTGGTATAAGGGTCCCAGATAGGTCCCATATATAAATCCTAGAGGAAAAATGTAAATATATATAACAAGTGTTCTTTATTAACTTCTCATCTGATTTTGAATGAAAGAAATCCAAAAATAAAAAAGGTCCTATTTGACAACTCGCCACAAAGGCTTTTTAAATAAAAGTGTACACGCATATTGGTTGGACCTGTGAAGGTCAAAAATGGGTATAATATTCTCACAAGGGACCCTCATTATTATCACATAAAATAGCCATTTTATAACTCTGTAAATGTATTGTCAAGTTTTTGTAAAAAATGTATTAAATTAAATTTGTTGTAATTAATAATCTAGTGGTTTATATTACCTTAATGTACCACAAACACCTTTTTCATGTATAAGAGTACAGAAATCCTAAGTCTACAGTTGTGGAAATTCTGTAAAATTTTAGTTTCTCTTAGTTTAACTCAAGGGTTCATTAATAGTCCAACCCCCTATATCATGCAGTACAGATATGTTTATCTTTTCACACAGATAGTAATTTGAGGCAGTGCTAGGAAAATGGGAAAACACCCCATGGTGTGAAACAGGGTAGCCTTTCGTCACTAGGATACAAATTACAGTACAATTTAAAGATTATAAATATGTGTGAGAAATCTATGAAATTTGTAAAAATTGTGTAAATAAGGCTAAAATAATAAACTATGATATTTTTGGTGGGGATTCATAATGAAAAAAATCTTTATTAATCAAATAATGCATGTGCTTAATTATATCAGTTAACTGAGGATTTCATCATGTGTTTTACTTGTGTCTTGACAAGGCTATGTAGCTGTTTTAGCTTGGGCCATCTGGAAAAAGGGTTTGGGTGAATCATTAAGTGATGAGTTTCTGATACACATTTCTGTATTCTGTATAAGACAAGCTTAGACACAAATGTGGTACTTAATAAGATTTTGAACTTGAAATGATTTGAATTACATTCTGGAAATTGGATAATAGTATAGTATGAATCAAGATTGTATTGTGCATTATTTACAAAGGCTTCATGAAAGTGTATTAAAATATTAGACAGAATATGTGGGCAAAGTGTGAAGGAAATTGCGGACTGTTCACACAGATCAACTCATTTTTGAGCTTCTATTACATGCGAGCTGAACTACAAATGGACCTTGTGTTGGTAGTGCACATTTAAAAACTGAGCCGGTCCATACATCTGAACCTATATGTAGGACCAATAAGAACCTGGATGCAGTTTACCATATAGTGCCCTTGTCAGACCCACATATAACCCATATACAGAGCCCATACTGGTCCCATCACCAAACCATTTGCAAAAACCATCTGGGCCCCATGTTCAAATTACAAGTTGGGCCCATGTGGGACCCATTTATTTCACAATAAAGGCCCCATATGGGGCCCATATATGACCCTTATTGATAAACCATATTGGTCCCATCAGAAAACCATTTGCAAAAACTGACTGGGGCACATATAGGGCACCCACAAAGGCCCCATGTAAGAACCCATTTGGGACCCTTGTTGGTCTCATATGTAGTGCTGGCTGGGTTGACGGCGTTTGTTTGTTGGTTCGCAAAATAGCTTAAATGGTTGTAATTAGATTTGCTCTAAGTCTTTGTATTTCTTATTCCACCAAATCTGACATACATGGAATCATTATGAATCCACAAATGGGTGGGGATATTATTGTCAGGGATGAAATACAAATGAAATACTTTTGTCGGTCCCACATTCTGGTAAAAAAACATACAGTCCTCATATAATACCTTAGACAAAAGGACTTGAAGAAAGTCTAGGCTGTAATGGATTTTGATGAACTGTTAGGAAGTGTGAACAATGGCACATAGGATGATTAACTTTTGGTAGTGATACTGATCCCCGTCTGGATCCAGCAACTTTTTGAAAGATTTTATATCATTGTACTCATAAGCCACAGTGGAAGTAGACTTTCTTCCAGTCCTTTTGTCTAAGGTATTACATGAAAACTGAATAACTTTTTTACCAGAATTTGGGGCTGAATTTGTATTTCATCAGACACAAGGTTCCCCACTCACCAGGTGGATTCATAATGACTCCATATATGTCAGACTTGGTGGAATGAGATCTGCAAAGACTTTGAGCAAGTCTACAATGGATCCAGATGTATTGGGACTAATTGGAGAAGGTTGCTGCTCTAAGTGCATTTCTAGTTTTATTATTATGTTATGTCAACAAGTTCTCTAGTATCTAGGAAGTTGGTAGATTCGGCTACAAGTATTTATGCCTTGTCTTCTAAGTATTTATTAAACCAATTAATGAGGGGCCACAGTGGCAGAGTGGTAACACTCTCGCCTTCCACCTCTGAGGTCGGGGTTCGGTTCCTGGCATGGCCTCAAGTGGGAAAGCTGGTAGTTGCTTGCCGTTGGTCGGCAGTTTACAGTACAGAACCCTGACAAACTGAAAGTACTGGCTTCCTCTGCCCTTCCAACTACCTGTTGTGATATGACCTTTAGAGTGTTGAAGGCAACGTTAAACAAATAAAAATAAATAAAACAATGAATGATTGCAATTAATTTAGAACAGTCAGGAAGTGAAAGTAAAATATGCTCCGTGAATCACAGTGTACTACAGCAGGTCCTTGCACTAGGTCTAACAAGGGTCGTGTTTTGTCAGACATTTCTATCAGTTTAAAAATTCAGTCAACAGTAACTGCATCAGACATGAAAATGCTTAATCTCTATTTTAATCCTTCAATGACCTTCATGAAATATTGTTTCTTTTGAATACCTCTTCGTAAATTGTTATGGCCTTGGGACCCCTGCTACACCTTCTCGAATGGAAGTCCCAAATGTGTCATATCAAGAATTCTTCATGCACTGGGGGAATGTCAGCAGCATCGTCAAAAGAATTATTCAACACAAATAATTTGATAGATTGTTGTCAGATTCTAATGACATTCTAATCTCATTCAAGAAATTTGTAAATCATTCCTAAATCCATCGTTATCATTCTTTGATGGTTGGTAGCTGGGCCCGTTCACTAATGCGGGTGTTTCACTGGAGCCGATGCTGCAACTGACCCTATGACTCTAGGGTTGGTTGTGAAAATTGAAGAGACAATTTTTGCATGATCAGTTCTAGAAGTAGTACGACAAGCCCTAAACCGCCCCTAACAGAAAAGCAGCATCGCAAACAGACAAACTGGGACCATGTCCACAACCCATCACGACAAGACTGATTGATTTGGGGGGCCAGTATCCATAGTCGGGATCCAGAATCGGGATCCATGTCACACTATATACACCCCTTCATCACGTGATAAGACACTCATTTATCACTGCAAAGATGACAGCAACACATCAAGATGAACTGTTTGATAAGTTGAGGGTCCTTTGTTTTTTATTGAGTTGAATATGTTATTTTTCATCATGATTTCCAGACTAAGAAGACAACAGACCCTAGCACCTGCCCAGCCAGCACCACAGCCACAGCCTCCACCACGTAGGAGGAGGAAGCCACAGAATCCATGGGTTATGCCCTGGATACTGCAAAGAGAGGAGAGAGGATGCTACAGAACCCTCTTGGACAAGCTTATAACAACTGACATACTAGGTTACCAGAATTTCATCAGGACGCCACCTACCTTTTTTATTTAATTGAAGAATGAATTTACCACTGTCTCAGGAAGTCACCCACAAATTTCAGGAAGCCACTAAAAGTTGGTTTGAAACTGTCAGTTACATTGGGGCACTTATCCACAGGAGAAAGCTACACATCACTGCAGTACCACTGGAGGGTTGGCAGAGCTACATTTTGTAAATTTTTCCACAAGGTGTGCAAAGCCATCCTTCAAGAATTTCAGCAGTAATATTTGATCTGTCCAATAGATCCTGAAGAGTGGAGAAAGATTGAGGAGAAATTTAGAAACAGATGGAATGTCCCCCATCCTGTAGGTGCACTAGATGGCAAACATATAGCTATGAAAGAGCCCAAGAAGTCGGGCAGTGAAGATTTCAACTACAAGCGTTACTTCTCTCTGGTACTGTTAGCCCTGGTCGATGCAGAGTACAAGTAGATCAATGTGAGATCAAGTGGGTCGTCATCTGATGCCCACATATTCAACCGTGGCAAACTGAAAAGAAAAGTTGAGAATGGGACCTTGGGACTACCACCACCTGAACCACTAGGACCTGGAGGGCTAAACCTACACTACTTCCTGTTGGGTTACGATGCCTTTGCCCCCATGCCTTGGCTGATCAAGCCCTACAGCACTGACAATTGAGAGAATAGCCAACTACAGGATATCCAGGGCAGGAGGGTGGTCAATAATGCTTCTGGAATATTAGTGGAATGGTTCAGGGTACTCCTGACCACCATGGAGCAGAGGCCAAAGGTTGTTAGGGACATTGTGATAACATATGTGGTACATGACATGCTAAAAAGTCAGCAGGGTAGAGCAGACAGGCCACCCACTTCAGCAGACAACATACAACCACCACAGGCTGATCTAGACTTTCATCAAGTCCTTTTGTCTAAGGTATTATATGAGGACTGAATAACTTTTTTACCAGAATGTGGGACCGACAAAGGTATGTCTATTTCTCTAGACAGAAGCTTTTTTAACTCATCAAGTGGGTTCATAATGATTTCATGTATGTCAGTTTTGCTGGAATGAGAAATACAAAGACTATGAGCAAGCCTAGGCTGATCAGACGGAGCAAGGACAGAATGAGAATTTTAAAAACCAATGGAGGGTGGCCAAACATCAACAAGACCTACCAAAAGATTAGTTCAATAACCTAGGGGCACTGGCTGGGCAGGAGGAAAGGATTTAAGAAGACCAAGAAGAGAAAAAACTGTCATCTGTCAGTCCTTTTTAGGACTACCCAAATATTCCAAGAACTTTTATTTTAATGGTGTTACACAAATATTAAACCAAATTTCAAACCATTCTTAGCCCAATACACTTTTAACCAAATTTACTCCATTTTTAACCTATATTCTAAACAATTTCACACATAAAATTAATCAGAAACATTTTTAAACCCAAGTAATCAAATACCATAGTTCAAGCCCTACAGACATTTATTTATGGTTTTATTTTAATTTTTTTATTCCACAATAAATTTAAAATGAATTTTTGTTTGGCAGTTACAACCCCAATATCTTAATTTATTTATTTATATAAGTTAAGTCAGTCAGTCAGTCTGTCAGTCACATCATGCAATGTCTTCACATCATGCAATGTCTTTGTCAGGTAACGTGTTGGTTTGTTATACTATCTGTCAGTCCACCCACACATTCATTCCAAGTTAAGTTTTTAAAATTGTTTTTGTTTGTGTGTGTGTTTGATTCTTTTTAAACTTGTGTCAAACAATCATTCACTCATTCACATAATTTTTGTTATGCTTTTGGGGAAAGTGTAAGTGTTGGATGTTGTAATTTTCTTTTGGTTTTGGGAAGAACATGTAGCTGAATAATTGTTTTAGACAGATTCGGGTGGCCCTGAGAAGGGCCTTTTTGGTGTGACTTAATGCAGGCTAATCTGCTGATTTGGGTTGACTCTGCTGGTGGGACTGGCTGGGAGGTCTTGCTTGTTCTTCCTGAGTGGTAGTTGGCACTGGTAGCCGTGATGGTTGAAGTTGAGAGGGTGAAAATGGTTGTGGTGTGTCGATGTGCTGATACTGTAGTACAGATGGAATACTTCCAAAAGGACTTGATATAACCCAGAAGTGTTGACTGTCTTCCTGTTGTCTGGAGGTAACAGATGGTGGGTTAAATATCTTTGTTGGGCTCAAAACAAACATCAGTTGTCTGGAAGGCCCAGGCTGCTGGTCATCCGTAGCAAGAAAATATGCAGGCTGTGATGACGCTGATGCTGTCCTCTGTGGTTAAACTTTTGCAATCACTGTTGGAGGTTTTTGTGGTGCTGCCGTCTGAGCTGGCTGCACAGCTGGTGTGGAAACTTGTTGAGTATCCGGTATCATGAAGATGTATTCATGTCCTGTGGCCCTTGTTGCTTTTGAAAGTTGAAATGTTGTGACCTGTTATTTTCTTGTGACCTGTCTCTTGTGTTCTTCGGTCTTGTACTGTATTAGACTAAGTAATTTCACTGTGTCATTCCTGAAGGTCAAAAAGTCTTGCTCCTCTAGGTGTTCAATCTTGGAGTAGAGATAGTTGCAGAACGACTGTCTTGGATTTGGAGTAGAATCTTGACATGCACCCAAGAAACTCTGCTGGAACTGATTTAAACCTGGATCTTCAGCAGTGGTGGTGACGACAGCAGCCGGACGGTATGAAGGGCTTGTGGTTGACGGCTGATGAGTAACATCTGATGCCATGCTGATTTCCATCTCAGATTCAGTCTCTCGTGAAGTGTCTCAAACTGAAGCTGTGGCCCCTGAAGGTCTCAGTGGTAACTTAAATGCAGAATACTCAGACACTCCCTTCCTTCTGATGTGACCTTGTAGAAAACTAAAACTGTCTCTCAACCAGGTCTGTCTTTCTATGCTCTTCACTACAGCTTGTCTTGACTTCATGGGAGTGAGCTTGCCATATCTGGTATGTTGAGTCTCGAAGCACATCTTAACAGTGTTGACAGATAAATTTCTGGAAGCTGCTAGTCTTTCCCAGAGTCCCTCCTTTCTGTGCTTGTCTTGGAATTTTGCATGAGTCTTGTCATAGAGTTCTACATTCTGCTTGACAAACTCAACAATGGCCTCTTCATCAGAATCACTCAGGAAAATAGACTTCATTTGCCCCTTGTTCTGTCTGGATTGAGTTGATTCCACATCAGTGTCTCTGTCTGTTCGTGGTTGGTTATCTGTTCTTTCTTCAGTCTCTTCCATCTGCTCAGTCCTTTCTGACCTCTCTCTGTCCCCCTCACCCTTCTCCTATCTCTCCCTCTCCTCTCTGTCCTCCCTCTCTGTTCTTCTTCTCTCTAATATCCTCAGCATCATCCCCTAACTCAAACTGTGGTTGAGAATCTGTAGGTACTTCAATCTTTCTCCTTCTGCCCCTTAGCATGATTTCAAACTTACGTACAATCGCAGCTTCTTTAAAAACAAAAACTTAAACTTAAAAGTGAATCCTCAGAGAACAAGTTTCACTCCCAGCCAGTCAAGCCTAACTCAAAACTTAAGCTTATTTGACAAAAGTAAAAACTTAAAACTGATAGCTGCATATCTCTTGTCTCTCGACAGTCAAAACCCAAATGAATGAAGTACTTGTGCCAACTCACCCTTTTATAGCCACAGATTTTGAAACAGACACATAGTCTGGATCATCATATTTGGGACAAGCTGGATAAGTAATACAGACAGGCCTGTTGTATTAACCGACAAGGCGGGAATTGTAACTGACAGGCTATTAAGTTAACCAACAAGCCTGTTGCTAGGTGGATGTATTTCGGGTCTGTTACAAGGGTCGGAGACAGTCACCGACTTGTCCTGACAAGCCTGGAAACTACAAGCGACTGTAAAAGACTATGTAAACATTGGTCCCGACTCCAAAAATAAAAGACATAGTCACGGACCGGTCGGCTCCAGTGGAACACCCACATAAACTATTATTATTATTATTATGTATTTATACTCAGCGCAATAGGTGAGCCGTCTGCATTACCTGTTCAGAGTGCTGAGTTCACTGCCATAATACACTCCTGGAAGGTTGATCAACACACTGGGAGCATCACTCTCCTCCATGTGTCATCCTCAGCGTCATCAGCATTGTAACTGCTTCCTCTGCCCTTGGCTTACCTTCAGCCCTGCCTTCATATGGATGGCTTCTGCTCAGCGTCCTCATGATTCTCAAGTATCAGTCTCGCCCAGGGTCAGGGAGGCCACAGTCTACCAGTTAAAAATTGTTGTTTTTTTATTTAGTAGGACATTGCTTAGGCAATACTAAATTTCTCCAAATTTATCTTTGCTTAAATGTGCCACGGTCAAGTGTAGCTGGTCATTACTGGTATAATGTGAAAATCACTTTAAATTCTGTCTGAAAATCATTACTTTGACCTTATAGTCATGTAATTGTAGTAATTGTAGTAAATGTCAGTAATTGTATTTAATTTTAAAAAATTCATAAGTACCTTGACTTTCCTTTCCTTGAGTCTCCTGTCACGTCTGTAGTGTAATTTTGAAGTTTCTCATGCATTGTGCTGGTATTCCATATTATTTGTTATTTAAATATTTCTGAAAAAAAAACGTTGGTGTCAAATAATAAAAAGTTCTTGTTTTGGGTTTGATTATGCCTGCATTTTGAACTTTAGTCTTGTACTCAGGTGTTTACATGGTTGTACAGTTTTGTCTATTTGACTGTTATAAACTTTGCTATGTAATTGAATTTACTTGTTTTTTATATGCAATCAAGGTAATTAACCTTGTAGCAACATTACTGTAAAGCTTGAAAATGTTATATGGTCGGCACCATGTTAAAAACATGGTATTAAAGTTTAATGGTTTGTTCACTCATTGTGTTGTGATATGTATATCCACCTTCTTATATAATCTTAAAATTTTCTTTTTATATGCACATAAGAGTATCTTACAATTGTCTAGTTCCTTAATTTGATGGAGTCTCCACTCCTCACTAAGTTAGGTTGGTGCCTTCAATTGTAAGTTGTGTATATAGTTTTATATCAGTATTACATGGGACCTTTTTGAAAATGTTGACTGTTGTATAATGGTCTCTTGTATGTGTAAACAATTCTTTTCTTTAATTGTGATGTTTGGCCTCCTTATAACTGGTGGTCAGTACGTACTTGTGTTATAATTCGGAATATTAGAATTTAGTATTTTTAACAATTTAATGTACTTATACTCACATATACCTCCATACAGGCTGTATTAGTTATATACAGGCCTAAAGTCATGTGACAGACGATACATAGAATACATAGACACAAGAGACAGCTGTAGGTAGTTTTTGTGATGAAGGGGAGGATCAAGGAAAAGGTGCAACAGATTGGCTACTGTGGCTTTCAGTGATGAACAAGAGAAGAAAATAATTTTTACAGAACAATGAGCTAATATACAACAATGCTGCACTATGGGAAAATTTTGCCTAGAAAATGATCTGGTCAGGGTTGCGTGCAAACGTTGGTTCCAAAGCCATTGGACTATTTTTCTCATTAGTACATACAAGAAGTCAGGACAGGGTGCACCTCATCTGAGTGGACGGGCTGAAGGACAACTTTGGCTTCCTGCCCACCCACATTGTCATTGACATTTTTCCTCAAACAGCACTTTCAAAGCACCACCTGAGGCCACATTTTGCAGGCAAGATGGCACATCGGAATCACCAGAGCAGCTGACCACAGAGACCATTTCAGTGGAACTGATTCCTCCTGGCAGGGCCTCTTGTGGATCGACAGATGACTCTCTTCACATCTCATAGACATGTCCTATTAACCAAATTTCCGAAAGTGTAACTGCCTGCTTTTGTCTATGTTTTGCTATCATGCTGTTAGAGACGAGGAATGAAAATAATTCACGAAACTAAAATACCTTTAAAGTCAATATATAAAACTACTAAAATTTTCACGTCCTGTCCTGACTGTAAATTCAAAAGTTAATCACACTTTAATTGATTAATTTGAGGCCAGTGGCTTCTAACTTAACGTAGTACTAGGTGTTTAGTGTTAGGTCAAGGTAGTGGTAGTGTTTTTAGTATAGTTGTGCGACAACACAGTTAGAGTTGTATTTAGTGCCGATGCAATACAACATGGCTGTAGTTTATTTAGTGTAGCTGTAAGTGAATGTAATGGTGAAGTTTCTAGTGTAGTTATAAGACAATGTACTTGCAGTGTAATTAGTAAAGCTATGGCACAACACAGCTGTAGTGTATTTAGTGTGGTTGTATGTGCAGATAGTGGTGTATTTAGTACAGTGTTGTAATTCAAGGTGATGGTATATGTATTAGTGTAGGTGTAAGAGGAGGTAGTTGTAGTATTTTAGTTTAGTTGTAGATAAAGGTTAGTGCTAATGTATATTGTGTTCTTGTAAATTCAGTGCAGTTGAGGCACTTACGTTCTTTTAGGTGTAGTTTTAGTGCAAGGCAGTGGCCAGTATTAGTGCATTCAAAGAAGATGTAACTCAAGGAAGTGTGTGTATGTTATTGGTGTAGTTGTGAGTAAAGACATGAGTAATGTATTTAGTGTAGTTGTTAGGTGAGGTACTTCTAGTGTAGTTGTTGAAGTTGCAAGGCAACACATTTGTATAGTATTTAGTGTAGTTGTAAATCCAATGTTTTAAGTATTGTTTTGGAGCAATGCAGTGGTTGTGTATTCATTGCAGTTGTAAGGTAAGGCAGTACCAGATTACTTACTGTTCCTGACGTTGTAAACCAAGTTAGGGACTTGTGTTTTAAGTCTTGAATTAGGTCAAGGTTGTGGTAGCATTTTTATTTAGGTGTATATCAAAGTAGTTGTGTATTTATTATTTAGTTTAATTGTAGGTCAAAGTAGCACAAGTGTATATCGTGTAAAGTTAAGTGCAGTTAAGGCAGTGTCAGTGTTTTAGGTGTAATTTTAGTGCAGGACAGTGGTAGTTTATTTACAGTTTAGTGAAGATGTAAGTTACGCTCAAAGTATGTTGCCAGCAGTTTAAGTGTTGTTTTGGAACAAGGCAGTGGTAGTGTATTCAGTATAGTTGTAAGACAAATTTGTACTAATTTAAAATTACTTAGTGTACTTGGAAGCCAGGATAGTCATGTCTAACTTAAAGAGGGAGTATCGCAATATACAACAAGTAATTTTACTTGGTATAAGAAATAGATATTACATCCTGTTTGGATATATCCCCTCCATGAAACTACACAGATAACTACACAGATAACACAACAGCAGTAATCTATGACTTATTTAGAAGAAATTGCCTACCTGTAATACCTTTAGAGATAAAAGGCATTTGCTCATTTTAGGAACTATTACTCAGCTATCCAAAGAGCTACAGTTCTGCAACTTCACTATGTGGAAGGTCAGCCAAAAGTAGGTGAATGACTTATTTAGAAGAAATTGCCTATCTGTAATACTTTTAAAGATAAAGGGTATTGACTGATTTTAGTAGCTATTACTCAGTTATGCATATTGTCCCTAAGGTCAGGGAGTTTCAAAATCTGCCTGAAAGTCTCTATGTCCAGGGCACGTCAGACATATCTACTTCCCTGTAAGAAACAGGGTCTGGGTCAAGGTGTGGCTTATGTTTTCAGGAGAATCCCTCTTAGGTTTTGAGGACTTTTTGACTTGCACAGAAATCTCAGATTCTGGAGGAAGATGAAGTAACATATTTAGCCCGAGACTTATGTTTTCTTTTATCCGAGTGTTTCTTCAGTTTTGTAGCTGCAAACAACTCGAATTGTTCCAAATTACCCTTGAATGGGGTCTTGGATTCAAATGTCTGGATGAACTGGGGTGGTAAGGGAGGAGAGACAAACTCAGTCTCCATAGGTTCGTCCGAGGGTTTACAACTCGGGTGAAAAGGCAAGTCACATTGTTGGGATGTGCAAGGTTTTGAATCCGAGGTGATCTGATCCACCAACAGCCTTGGAAGGGGGTTTAGCTACAGATTTGATCTCCTCTCTCAACAATTGTTGTTGATAAGCCAGTTTATTAAGGGTTTCCATTATGGAAGCCTGAAAACCCCGCATTTGCTATTGAAGTTCTAGGTGTAGTTGTGAACCCAATGATTTTTTAATCTTTTTCTGGAGGGCTGTACCTGGAGTCGGGACATATTGGGGTGTTTTTATTGACAACACCTCCATACCTTATATAGTGTTGGGTCCGAAGAGGGGATGAGAGAAACTGCTGAGCTTCATGAGATCCCGAAAAGACCTCCTCCTCATTATCTGGATCACCTAGAAGATCTTATTTGACTTTAGACGAGTCTGACTTATGTTTTCTAGAATAATAATAATAATTATAAATCTTTATTTCAGACACATGCAAAAATGGTCCATAGCAGTAAAGATAAAAAATACAGAGGCAATAAATACATAAACATAGTTATTTGAAGAATGTAGAGGATTTAAAAACACAAGTCCCATTGTCACCTAGACATATATACTCTTATTCCACAATTTTAAAAGCTTGGAATGCTTTGATACTGTACAATTGATATAGGCATTCAACAACTCATTTTCACTAGTATATATTCAATTACTAATTCCTAAAATCAAGACCCTGTTTATTTCTTTGAAAGATTTCACGCTATTTTCTACAAACATTTGTGAGGCACTGCCATACATGGGATAATCCAATAAAAACCTAAAAGCATTATTGTATGACGACGTAAGTTTCGACTAACAGCTCTCAGTGTATGAACTCCACAAAGTACTACAATACATATTACACAGGTATGACTTAAATAGTGTCTTCTTAACCTCAGTAGAACACAACCTAAAGTTGCACAATAACATGTTGCCTTTAGCATAATTGCTAGTAATCTGACGTAAAATGTCTTTATCATCATTAAGTTCAGATGTGATATAGCAACCTAAATATTTATAGCATGAAACTTGCTCAATATAGGATGCATTCATTAACATACCAGGGAAAGGAACTTTACACTTTTTGTCAGATGAACTATATACATGCATTGTTTTTGTTTTGACTTCATTAAACTGTATGTCTAATAAATGTCCATAGTGCTCACAACAATTTGTCAGTTTCTGAAGTCCAGTGGCACTGGGAGAAACTAAAACAAGATCATCTGCATAGATCATCTGAATAACGTCTTCTATTTTTATTTTACAAAGTTGCTCTACCGAGAACGAATTCCACAACTGACAAGGTGTCTGACCAGTGACACAAGGGTCATCTCCCCTACCTGCCTCTCTACAGGTGGGGTAATAGATGTGCAGATAGAATGAGAAGCAAAAATGTCTGCATTCTAATGCACAGGGTTTGTTGGTGTTTGCTTTTGAGAGGTCATGCTAGCTGTCCAATGAAAACCGAGTCGACAAATATATGAAATGAAAATTACAAAAATACTTATCCTGTCACCAAATAAAGTGCAACAGTATGATCTATGAATATCAGTTAAAAAAACAGCAAATTTTAAGCATCCAACAATACATTTATCCAGAGTATGCAACAAAAATACCCGAGAGTGATAATCAGATGCTTCAACACAATGTAATGGCCAATGAGAAGAAGGAGGTCTTGCGGTATTTCACTATGAGGTTCACCTTCAATACTGAGGGCATTGGGCCAGTATTATATGTCTATTTTTCTTGGACGTTGGCGGAGATAGCATTCAGTTTCACATGGTAAGCTATTGTAGCGCAATAAAATGATGTAGTTTCAGTATCGAACAAAAAGCATATCCATATAAAATACTTAATTCTTTTCTTGCAATAAAATGTGTATTGGACAGTATGGTGGCCAACAAGAAGAAGGAAGTCACTATGTACGTCACCTTGAGGGCAACTCAGTCATCACAAGATAATTTTTTTTTAGTTGACGGAGCAATTAGTTGACTAGCATTGCCTTTCCATATAACTATACTAATACAGTACAGAAGCATTGCCTTACCTTGTAACTACACCAATGCAAGAAACTACCCCTGCCTTACCTTACAACTACAGTACAACAATACTCTGACTCTGCTGACCTTATGACTACCCTATCACAATGCCCTATCACTGCCTTACCTTACAACTACACTAATACGCTACCACTGCCTCACCTTACAACTAAATTAAATCAAAACGCTACCACATTCTTACCTTACAACTATACTAATACAATCCAGTATCATTGCCTTACCTTACAACTACACTGATATATTAAACTGACTCTGCTGACCTTACGACTACCTTAACACAATACCCTATCACTGACTTATCTTACAACTACACTAATACACTACCACTGCCTCACCTTACAACTAAACTAAATCAGTACACTACAACATTCTTACCTTAAAACTACACTAATACAATGCAGTATCATTGTCTTACCTTGCAACCACACTAATACAATACAGTACCACTGCCTTGCCTTACAACTACACTAACACAATACACTAGCAGTGCCTCAACTTGTAACTACACTAATACAATACACTGCATAACCTTACAACAACACTAATAATAGTTGTCAAATATGTTGTTCACATACTTTTTAATGTTCTGTGCCATGGCAAAGTTTCAGAGCTGTAGGTCCAAAGCTAACTGAGTAATAGCTACTTTCACAGTTTTCCATTGAGTAAATCGCTTATCACAGCAGAACTGTTGAATTTAAAGGATTTTTGTCAAATATGTTGTTCACCTACTTTTTGATGTATTGTGTAATGGCAAATTTTGACACATGTAGGTCCATAGCTAACTGAGTAATAGCTACTTTGATTTTTGCGGAAATGAAAAAGTGTTAATATCTCGAAAACCGTAAGAGATAGAGTGATTTTGAGCTAATTTTTGACCCACAGGGTAGTACAACAGTATCCTATGCAAAGGGGAAAAATTTCAATTTTCGCCACTTTTGGCGGCCATCTAGGATTTTGCGGAAAATGAAAAAGTGTGAATATCTCGAAAACCGTAAGAGATAGAGCAATTTCGAGCGAATTTTTGACCCACAGGGTAGTACAAGAGTATCCTATGCACAGAGGAAAAATTTCAATTTCGCCAATTTTGGCGGCCATCTTGGATTTTAGCGGAAAATGAAAAATTGTGAATATCTTGGAAAAGGTATTGCTTCCCCTGTAATGCTCAGCGGGAGATAATACCACGGCAGTGGTCTTGTCTTACAACTACACTAATACAATAAACTACCATTGCTTTACCTTTCAACTACATTTTTATACAATACATTACTGCAGCCTTATCTTGCAATTACATGACACTACTACCACCTTGTCTTACAAATACACTACCACAATACACTACTACTGTCTCAACTTGCAACTACACTAATACAATACACTACTACTGCCTAACCTTACAACTACACTTAGTCTAATACAATACATTAAATCTAAATCTACTGCTTTGCAGGCGCAATATCTTCCCCGAAGGGGAACTCAGTGCGCTAAACTAATCATATATCATAGTGGGGGACGTGTCCAGGTCTGTATTCCGATGGTTGTGGGTGTGAACGTGGGGAAGAAAACTAGGTCGGAAAAGCAGATTTGAAAAGGTGGGTTTTCAGGTGCTTCCTGAAGGATGTGACAGATGGACTGGTTCTTACATGGACAGGAAGTGACATTACCACTGCCTTACCAATACACTAGCATTGTCTTACCTTGCAACTACACTAATACAAGACACTACCCCTGCCTTACCTTACCACTACACTAATACAATACACTAACTCTGCCTTACTTTACGACTACACTACTACAAAACACTGCCACTGTCTCCGAGATAGCACTTAGTCCCGGATGGTAAGCTACTGTAGTGCAATAAAATAATATTTTGTTTCATTGTTAAACTTAAAGAAAAAAAACGTATTTCCCAGTGATAACAGGAGATTTACAACACTTAAACTTGTGCACATTTTTTATTCAACATTACTTTTATTCAGTTTTTATGCAGTGATCACAAAGCCCAGACAATTTGTTTTCAGGTAGGTGCCAAGTTACAGTTTACACAATGACAGAAATAACAAAGATTAATCTTGAGAAGGTGTTATACAATAATATTATCTTGAAATAATGAAAAGTTCCCAACTTCACACAATTTATGGATATGGTCTGATCAGTTGTAATGTCATATGCAGTGGTGCATGATGAAATTGAAATCTCTGCACAGTTTGCATCAGTTAAGATCGTAAACAGACCTGGAAGATATCTGTTTTTAACTGAATATTTTGAAGACATCTCATTTTCACTAGCAAAATATCTGAACATTGATGGTTCCTCTTCAGCAAGCAATATTTCTTTTGGGGATACAGAGGTTCCAAATTCTTCAGATAGACCCACATGGCCCACATTTCACAGGCAAAAAAAATATTTTCAAATTACATTTTAATATAAAAGTACATTAAGTTTTGATTAAAATAACTAAAGTTACATTCTGACAAATCCATAATTGATTCCCCTGCTGCCATCTGATAAAGCAGCCAGTATTGAGTCTTAATAAAAGCACCACGGTATTGTACTTATGAATAGTTTTGTGTGTTTTGTGCTGTTTAAAAATGGGAAAAATAAACAATTTCGGAGACCTTTTGGCATCTTAAGACACAGTATAGGTACTGTATTTACTTTATTCTATCACCTGATATTAAAGGGAAAAACAACGAAAGTGACAAAAAGGGCTACAACAACCGATTAATCATATTCAACAGATTAATCATAACAAATGGCTTCTGTCCCTCAAGAAACCTGCCAGCAGTGCAGCCACATGTTCTGGATGCTTTACATGTAATCATAGTCATATGTGAATCCAAGTAAGAACATGTGGTTGTTAGAAGACACTGACACATTCAAACTTGTTTTGGCATCTGAAATATTTATTTCTCTTGACATAGCATATTTCAGTTTTGGATTTGCATTGACACTATAACCTGATGTATTATGTAATTTCAGGGTCATCTCTAAAGTAACCTTGCTGTTTTTGTGCAAAATTAACCTCTTATCAACATGGACCTCAGATGGGTTCCCAGCACGGAAAGATGTAACTTTGTGTATTGAGTCATCTAATTTTACCTCTGAGCATGTGAAGTTTAGTGAACCACCATTATTTAATCTTCCAGCTTGTAAACCTCTCAATCTCAAAACTTTTAGGGATATTGTCTGATCACTTGTCATATCAAATCTGGTGGTGCATGATGCAATTGATGTTACTGCACAGTTTTCATCAGATGAAGTTGTGAATGGACCTGTAAGAAACCGGTTTTTAGATGGAAAATTTTGAGGCAAAGACATCTCACTTTCACTGGCAAAATATCTGAACATTGATATTTCCTCCTCAGCAAGCAATATTCCTTTTGGAGCTACGATGGTCCCAAATTCTTTAAACTTTAAGTTGGGATACCTGATCTTGAAGACACAATCTCCCAAAACCTTTCTCATAGCTTCCCCAGTAACTTCTTGTCCTGATTTCTCTACCTGACACCTGGCCCATTTTTCACATGCAGAAAAGACATCAATTTCAGGAGCAGTCAGTCTATCTGAATCTAAAATCTTAGATAATGTTGACTGCCTTATATAATTCATTGAAGAGGCTTTGAGACATTCCTTGGTTTTATTTTTAATCATTAACAGTGATCTCTCTGTTAATTTGGCCTCATCAAAGAGTAAGCTGTGGTCATGCAAGATGCAGGCATTGTCTCCACTCAGCTGTTTCTCAAGGTATTCCACACAGACCTGTGTCAGTCCTGGAAGAAGGTACTTCTTGGATGCATAAAGGATAGGCATGGCTAACTCTGGTTTTATTTCAACTTCATCAGTGTATATGTACCTGTAAATAAATACATCAAAAACACATTGTCTCTACAAAACTCATCATTTTACACAGTTAACAAATTTTCTAAATGATAAATACATGTAATTAATTGCTGGCTTCAGGGGGTCCAGATCCTATCTACTATCAACACACAGAACTCTTTGGAAATACATGGTTCAATGTCAGGATGCAAAGTAAATCCACATATGATGAAACTTACACCTTTATTGTTAGAAAAGGGCAACAAATGAGATATTGGGAAAAAAATAATACGGTATCTTGCCTGTATGACTGACATAAAGCAGGGGACCATTTATATATGCAAGGTTAAACTTAAATATAGTCTTCATTACTGCATCTGTTGTACACAGCTTGTCTCAGTATAAAATTATTATATTCTTAATTATTAAGCCATTAAAGCATGATCAGTTTCAATATTACTTGTTTAAACAGTTCTTAATATTGAAGTTAGGAGTGAAATTCTCAGTACTAACAGCACTTATTAATACCACTCGCACCTTGTATATACATAGCAGATATTGTTCATTATCTTCAGCCAAAATGAGTTTAGCTGAATTTCAGTCAATATACCTAGTTCACTTGTCTGTGCTCGCTTGTGGCTCATTGATAGTGTTCATTTGGTTCCGTAAGTCAACATAAATCAGGATTCATATTGAGACTGGACATGGACCACATTGCAAGAGTATAGCAATTTTTTTTAAATGTCTGAAAGAACCTGCCACATCCTCTAATGAGATGTATTAAAATTCTACACCCAAGAGAGGTGGTGGGAAGTGGTGAAATGGCTATATGGGGTGGCTCATTTGTAAACATGCTCTTACCAAGTTATGAGGTCTCTTTTCTATGTCATAAGGACAAGATCATGAAGCAAAATTCAACAAGAAAAGTAGGGCTATAGACCTCAAAAAGGTATGTGGCACAATCAACATCAAGGAGAGAGTCTGCAAGTGAAAATTTGTTTGTTAAAAAGAATCTTGTTCTGCCACTCTGTCAAGTTTGAAATAAAAGACAAAAGTGTCTTCGAGTTCCAGTCCAGAAACAGAACTTTAAGCTAACGGCCTTGTTCTTTTTACCAAAATGGCACCAATTTCAAAAGCAACCTAGCCCGGGCAGTGTTGCACTACCCTATCAAACTTTAAATTGATCGGTGGAGGCGTCTTTGAGTTAGAGTCCAGAAACTAAAATTTTGATGGAGGGACATATCAATCTAATTGGCATTCTGGTTACATGCAACGCACTAGTAAAAGAGTTCTTACAACCACGCAGAACTGTGTGAACAGGCCATAACACAAGGTGACTGAAAATATGTTACTTTAGTAATTACATGAAATGACTGAAAGTTTGAAACTGGTTTCCATAGATTGACTAAAATAGTTATGTACATACACACAGTGAATCTGTCAAATCAGTTATAATAAGAAATGA
The DNA here is from genome assembly GCA_964017235.1 of Sabellastarte sp. h YS-2021. Taxonomy (NCBI): domain Eukaryota; kingdom Metazoa; phylum Annelida; class Polychaeta; order Sabellida; family Sabellidae; genus Sabellastarte; species Sabellastarte sp. h YS-2021. The sequence goes on from OZ024933.1 coordinate 53,397,281, forward strand.
CTGAAAGTTCTTTTTTTGTCATTTTATGTAACTTTTCAAATTAACACTCATTACACAGGATAAAAAATGTTGTCCTTTTAATGTAATGATCAAAATATAATGTTAATTTGCACAGACTATAATTGTTAATACATATATTATGTTATTTTGATCATTACTTGTGTGGCATCGCTTAATCCAACAGACAAACGAATGGATGGAATTACACCAATTTCAAAAGGAATCTAGCTATGATGGTGGTCTATCTCCCTGTCAAGTTTGAATTTGATTGGACAAACCGTTTTCGGGTTAGAGTCCGGAAACGAAAATGTGGACGGCCAGACGGACGTCGGACACATCAATCTAATAGGCGGGTTGGTTACACGCAACCCACCTAATTAAAGATGTGCGTACTCTAATTTGTCACAATTATATCATACAAATTATGATTATGGGACGTGTTCGCTGAATTACATTGAATCACAAGTATATAGGGTAATGTTTGTACTCACTTATCTTCAATCTCACCTCTTTTTAAAAGATGTCTCCAGCATATAAAACAGGGAAGGATATTGTTGCACAAGTTAGTAGTTAAAATTTTGTATAAGTTACAACTTGTACAGATGTACAGGATGAGTTTGTACAAGTTCAACTCAGCTGTACAAGAATAAGTACAGCTTGTGTACAACATAACTTGTGTACAACATAACAAGTTATCTAAAATATTCCATCATAATACTGGACTCTGCATTTAAATTAATTTTGTACTTTATCAGTAACAAGAGGTATTTGTACCCTTTCCATATTTCCCTCTTTAGTATCTGAAGAATTATGTAATATGCAGTTTGCCTCTATGTAAAAAGTATGTTAGTCATTGGAGAAGTTTAAAAATCTGAAAGAATACCTTCAGATTATTCAATAAATTAATGTTACTAAGTAACAGAGTATTCAGTCTGTATTACTGCCAATGAAGACAGTTCTACTTACATCAACATTTGTTTGAAAGCTGCTGGATCAATATCATTCACAACTATGTTACCAGTTTCTGCCAGATGCCCAAGTAGCATTGCATAGAACACCGGAGAACGGCAGATCAGTTGGTATCTGGACAGAAATCAGATAGATAGAATAACAATTAATTTGCAATCACTTACATACTGATGCAGTACAATTTCCACACATAAATCAATATTTGTGCTTTCAATTTCTTAATTTGTTTTTATTATCAATTTCTGTTGATTAAATATGCACTGACAAAAGTAAAATATATACATGCATTAAAAATTTTCACCAGTCATTTCTACCCTTCTATGTAAAATGGAAAATTAGTTAAATGTATCTTTTATAAGCTACAAGCTTACCATGTGGGACTAAGTGCTCTCTTGGGTGGCCGCAGGCCCCCGGTCAAATCAAGAAAAAAAGAATACTGGCCGAGTGCCTCATCCTCCTTCTTCGAGTTGGAAATTTTACTCTCCTCAGTCCCATATGGTAAACTTAGTGAGACTAAGTGCTGAATCCAACCACTAGGTGGAGGGGTTACAGCTGAGACTGGATGTATTATGTGAATTTCTTTCTTGTAATTTTAAGTAAGATATCAGTTTAGGGAACCAGTCTGAGTCCCAATTACAATGTACTGGTCACACCAGGCACTGTAAAAAAGCCAAAAACCTTAATGATAATCCCCAAAAGAAGACAGCACAACCACTGTCTGGATATCTGGACTTATGAAGGAAGTAAGTGATGCCTATGTTCACTTCACAGGTAGCCCCAAGGGCTTTACTATCTGTGAATATAAGACCAAGGCTTGAAAATATGTCATCTTATACATATTACCACTCATGATTAGATATGAAAATTTAATTATTAATGAGATTATGTGGGTCACCTCGAGAGACAAATAGCCCCGGCAAAATGATGCTGAACAGTTCTTGACAGTTCTGTATCTGGCGTGACCTAGTTCCGAAACCATGTTCACAAACTGGCGGCAACAGTTCAGAATAAAGTTCCGGACAGTTTTGTAGATGATATGAACTTGAAATGGCCACTTTACCATGGCATCAATAAAGTTTGGCATTAATCAAGTTCCCAAACAATCCAGAATTGTTCAAGCTTTACAATTTTGTGATAGTTCCAGGACTATTTTTAACTTTTGTGAACTGCTGAATTCAGTTGAAACTAATTATGGTATTGAATTAAAGTCGGCATTCAGTTGAAACTATTTATGCTTTGAAATAAAGTCGGCACTTTTTGAGGTCCCAGACAATCCAAAACTGTTCAGGATTTGCATCAGTTCTGAGACTACCTCTAACTTTTGTGAACTGCAAACTATTATTATTGGAAATCGGATTGTGCCATCAAATCACAGCATGTGTCAAAGTTCCTGAACAATCCAGAACTATTCCCTTTTAATGTTCTGTGATATTAGCTAGTTTCTAGCAGAGTAATTTACTGTATATTTTCAAATTAGACAGTAACATCACCCTCATCTTTCACTGACCATGATGTTTTTTAAAATGTTAAAGAATAGAACAAAAGGAAACATAAACATGTACCTGAAATACCTGAAATCTTCATTATCCTGGCTGGATAGGGTTTTCCTTTACACTTTGCCTCCACAGTTTCCCACTTTTTCCCATTTTATTAGTGGCAGCAGGTACATATTTTGTTGTTCTTATCTGACTAAGTTAGGTCTTTTAGGTAAACATTTGTGTGTGCCTTTCAGTGACAAGCTTGCATGATTTTGGGTGTGGAGAATTCTCACCATTTTTCAAATAGGGCCCACTTTGGCTTTTTGATGGACCTTGTTGGTGACCTTTGAGCGGCAGCAATTCTCTCTGCCACTTCCACAGAGAAGCCTTGTACTTGGTGTAGTCCACTCTTGGACATCAGGCATGAAGGTGCTGATGTTGTGGGTTGTTGTTGAACACTAGGTTGTGAGACTGTTTGAGGGGTGTTGTTGACACTGGTAGTGGGAGTTGAGAGCTGCACTAGGTCCCAAAACCAGGGAATCCCTGGTCAGCTTGGGGCAATTAGGATGATTTAATTGCATTGCCATATTTTCTGGATCACCCTGTGAAGGACAGCCGTAGGAAGGTAAGCGTATGCAATGAGATCTGACCAGTTTATGTTCAGAGCATCTATTTCCAATGCATGTTGGTCTGGAAGTGAAGACACATACAATGGGACCTTGTGGTTCAGACGAGTGGCAAATAGATCCACATTAGGAGTAAACCACCTTTGACAGATTTGTTGAACACCTGAGGGTGCAGTGACCATTCTGTTGATTGGGTATGAGTCGACCTAAACAATGAGTCAGCCATCACATTTAGGCACCCTGAAAATGTGCATGGCTCGTAGTGTTATTTAGTAACGATGACACTAGGTCATGATTCTCCACAGGAGAGTACACATCTCCACTGTGTGGGTTCCTCCCTGTTTGTTTATGATGGGTACCACTGTTCAGTTTTCTGGGGCTATCAACACAGTCTGATTTTGGCACTGGTTCCTGAACTGTTTCAGGACCAAGAACACTGCCTTCAGCTCTAGAACATATATGTGTAGCCTTTTTTCCCCGCATGATCACAGACCCTTAATTGTGTCTGGCTCTAAGTGATAGCCCCAACCTATGTTTGAGGCGTTGGTAAAGACTTGGATGTTGTGATCTTTGGGATGAAGGTTGGAACAATTCAGCATGTTGATGGGATTGCCACCAATGCAGGCAAGCTTATATGATCTATGAACAAGAAAGGAAATTGTCCAGTGACTGAGGATATCCCAGTTCTCTTTGAAGTGCCACTGAAAGGTCTCATGTGAAGGTGACCGTCCAGCACCATCTTCTCTGTTGAGGCAAGTAATCCAATCAGCAACATCAAAATTCTTGCAGTTAAAGCAGACTTTTACTTTTGAATCATCTGTCTTGAGTGGGTTTTACAAGGACTGAATCTAGATGGTATTCATAGCCCACAACGGGAAAACATCTGAGTTGGTTTTTAGTTTTGACTTCTCCTGGTTGATAATCCACCCTGATGAAGTCTGACTCTCCTAGAGTGGGCCATAAGCTTCATTCCCTTTACTATCATCATAAAAACTTCTGGGGACAAAGCTAGCTTGAAGGAAAGAGAGGTGAACTGGTAAATTGAGACCTCTGAGTAAACTAAAGGAACTTCCTTGAGGCTGGGTGGATGCACTGGATGGGAATGTAAAGGTACACATCTGAGAGGTACTAGGTATATTGAGGACTTCCATTCCTCTGGAACCAGAGAGGTCCTGATAGACTCTGGTGTTTCCATTTGAGCTTTTTTACTACTAAAAGGGGGTTTAGCCTGCTTAGGTCCATGACTGGCCTCCATTTCTTCCATCTTTGGAACTAGAAACAGGCGACTGTAAAACCTACTGAGACCTTACTTTTTCCACCCTTTCAATTGCATTCTTGATCAGGAGAGACTGGGTACAAGAGGCCAGGGCTAGGTCCTTTTGATAGTCCTTGTATCCTGAGATGATCAGGGGGTGTCTGGCTAACTTGGCTTCATGATGAATGGTAGAACATGATCATTTGTGAAAATGTTAACGTGTTGTTTGAGCAATTTTATTTTAGCCAGTCTCTCCTGAAAGAACGGAGGCGACCTCCTACTGGAGGTCTGTTTGACGTTTGATAATCATTGGGAAGAGGGGATTTCATGCCCTCTTCCCCTACAGTGTGGTCTAAAATGACCTTATTGCCCCCGTTATTGAACCACCCGAGAAAAACAATTGGTTTCTGCTTGGGGTGGAGAGTCCATAGGGACGTTTTCTGTATCAGCCTCTTTTGTTGTGTTGGGGGCCAAAAAGGGCTGATTTTGATAGGTCCTGAAGCATTGAGGATTTATAGGGGTGAATGTTTTTGAGAAGGAACTCATCTCCCTCCTTTATCAGCTGTGAATGGAATAGGGGAGAACAGGGAGTTCCTAAGTTGCTGGGATAAAGATGTGTCATCTTTGCCTCTCTCCTAATGAGGCCAGCATTGCCCATTATCTAAAATTCTCTCTGGAGCATATGGGATAAAGCCTTACTTTGGCAGGCTAAGGCCCTTTGTTGAATATGGATCCTTTATTCAGGATATCCAAATAGTCACAGCCATTTCTGGCTGCCCTTTCAGGATTGGCACCTTTCTGAATTTCATTTATGACCCATTTTCTTGCTGTTTTGATACTGTCCCTGCAGCTTTCCATGATGTGGTTGCACTCAGATATAACCTGGTTAAGGGCAGCTGAAAAATTGAGGGTACAGATATTTTACCTAGCCCAGTGTTCAAATTCCTTGACTATAGGAGGGGGAACTTTACCCAAAGGGGCTCCAGAGGGCCTAGGAGAGATGCAAATATTTGCAAAGTTTGTGTGTAGCTCCTTCATTTTTTTTCAAAGCAGGGGTCTACCATTTTGTACCACTTACCAGTGGCAGGTTTCACCTAGAGAGGGTTTTTTGTGAGAGTACTTTTTGGGCTTTGCCACCTTTCTCAGATGAGGATCTGACTTGAGTCAACATCCGAGTAAAATTGGTTCTGAGACATGTTCTTGGATATGATTGGGGTAGAAGGGGGCCCTCCATTGCCTCACTCGGTTGGCTGGGGATTTGAGTACTTGGATGAAAATCCAAGACCTGACTGGTACTAGGATCCAAGTTGGTGGTCTGATCTACCACGGATCTGAGTTGAAGCAATAAGTAGGACGTGAAGGCAACTGCTAGGTAATATCCTACATTGCCAACTGCCTTGTGCTTAGAAGAGTGCAATAAATATTCATTTATTTTACAAAGATACGAGTTGAACCTTCTGTATAAACTATAAACTCACATGTACAACAAATATAATGTTTAATCTTTTAAAATTACACAAAAAGTTTTATTGTTTGTCAATATGACTCTCGTACCCTACACCAGTCTTATGCCATAATCTGGCAACAGGTGCTTTACAGAGGACAATGATGTCACCGAGGGTTTTTTCGGTGATTCCCCTCAGTGAAGAACTCTGTTTTCTATGCTTTCTTTACATATTTTAACCTTTTAAATGGTCAAAAATGTAGCACATTAGGCTTAAACCCTAAAAATATTTTATTTATTTCGACAGGTGTAGTTCGTGTATAAAAGCTACATATACATCGACTCCTGGTCATCCACCCTTCACTTTTTGGCAAGAACAAGGTCATACCCTACCATTTGGCAATCTTTACATGCAGCCGAAATTGAGTTGTAACATATGTTGAAAATACTTATCTTTCCTGTGATTTCCCACACATTCTATGTTATTTAATGAAGAAACTGATATAGTTTCAGTACTCAACGAAATATATATCCACATAAATTAGTTAAATTCTTTCTTTGCAATAAAATACAAGTTTTTCAACATGTGTTCCAAAGAGAAGGACTATGCGTACTTTGTCACTATCTAGGTCACCTCAGTAGCAGGTGTTTTCACTAAAAGAGGCACTTGGCCAGTATTATGCTCTTTATTTCTTGAGTTGGCCGGGGGTCTGCGGCCACCCAAGATAGCACTTAGTGCCATATGGTAAGTGATTGTAACGCAATAAAATATAAATTATTTTCAGATTATATTGGGCTGGAATTTGGTATAAAACCAAGTAGTGTACTGCTTGCAAAACACTTTACGTGTGAACCAGTGTTTTTAACTAGTTAAAGTCTGTATCTGTTATTTACTTTGTTTATGTGTTGATTTATGGTCTCTTCCAATATACAATTGGAATTCAAAAGTCTCTTAATCCACACTGCTTTTGATACAGATATATGTTTGAAGTCGGTCATTCTGAGCCCAGCTTGGGATATATCACTGCCATGTTTTCCTTTTGACCTTTGTCCTTTAATTTTGCCCCTCAAAAAGGAAAGTAGCATTTTATCAATACTTGAAATGAAATTCTATGGTAGATGCAGAACATACTACATATTATGTGAATAATCTGGCTAATGAAAATACTTAAGACTATTACACTGATATTTTCCCAGACCATATATTTATCAACGTCTGCATGCTTCTTAGCCTTTGATTAAAATGAGTTTTTATATATCATCCTTTGAATTAGAAACCCTATCCTGAGAGTTGGGAATTGGCCAGATTTCCACTTCACAGTGAAATTTTGTGGCTTAACTGTTTTGTTAAGTTCAATTACGTAATTTTTTTACCTGCAATATTTTTTTAGTACTTTCTGAAGGAGAAGATTAAGAAAATCTCACCTTTTTGATGATACGTACAGTAACAACACATACAAATATGTAAACAAAGGATCTGTTGGTTCTCTTGGCATAAATATCTTATTTTCTTGAAAATCACACATAAAATGACATTTCTTGACAAAGCAATAATCAGAAGTTAATTCATTGAGAAAGTAATAATCAAAAGTCATATGACATTTCTTGACAAAGCAATTTATCAAAAATCAAATGACATTACTTGGCAAAGCAATAATCAAAAATCAAATGACATTTCCTGACAAAGCACAAATCAGTGCAAAGTTTTACATTTTAACATTTATCATGTACAGCTAATAGCATTCAAGTATGGGAAAGCTTTCATGAATGATATTGCATTGAATTTCTTGTATCTAAGGATCAGCAACTAGTCTTACTTGTGAGCTTTAAATGTTTCTGCTTCACTGCAACCATCACCTTCTTGTTCATTTGTTTTGAACATGTTGTTTGACACCACAAAAGTCACATCAGTTGCAATGCTGTTTTCTAACATGTATTTGTGACATGCTACAGCTGACTTGTTAAACTGCCAATTTTCTGATTCAGCCATTCTGCTCTGAAACACAAAAACCCAAGGTCAAATCTGACCACGTCAAAAGATTTCCAGCCCATGATTCCTATTGGTTGGCTTTACATACAACACTTCTAGGACCAACAGTATGGGAGATATAAGCACTTTTCATGACTGAAAAAGAAATGCCCAATCTTGTTTTTCAAAATGAGGCCAATAATATCACAGTCAAGATTTTGTAATGATGAATATATCCTACAAATTTGAGGTCTCTACATATAATACCCTTTGCTCTAGAGGGCGGACAAAACTCCTTGCTGAGTTATGGTTATGAATATATCCTGCACATTTGAGAAGTCTAGCTCTAATACTTTTTTCATTGGAGCAGTAATAGTGAAAACACTGCACATATTGTAGGTGTGGTTGTGGCGTCGGCATCGGCATAATGAAGCAAAATCCATAGTACCCAGCGGATACTATCCGGTGGCTACAATGCCACAGAGAAAATAGTTTGCCAAACAGATATATCACTTCCAGAAACACATCATGTGACACATAAGCATGCAGCCTGGATTCCACAATGTGACTGCTCCAACATCTGAAGATGTGAATATGTGTATATTATTGCAGATTATTACCCCCTCCTTTATTTGCACTGGCATACTTTCTTATGTTGGTGAGGGACTCCAGACTGACAAATCTTTTTGATGTGATCAAATCAAACTATAATGCAGGTGTTCCACTGGAGCCAACCCTGTAACCAACCATACGACTCTAGGGTCGGTTGCGAAAGTCGTAGGGTCGTGGGAAAAAGCGCCCGAAAATGGTGGGTCAGTTAGGAAATCCCCAACAGGACGGTACAGTTACAGACAGGTCATAATGGCCATCACGACAAAACATAGGGTCAGGGATGTTTTTTTCACGGCCAGTCATAGAAGTACTATGACAAGCCCTAAACCCCTAACAGACTAGCCGGATCACAAACAGACAAGCCGTAAAGACAAACAGACAAGATGGGAGCATGTTCCCGACCCTTCCAGACAGGACTGATTGTTTTTGTGGGTCAGTATCTAGAGTCGGGATCCAGAATCAGGATCCACATCACACTATATAAACCCCCCTCCCCTGTAATGTGCCATTCATTCACACTTCAAAGATGACAGGAACCCATCACGAGCAACTGATAGATCACTGGAGGGTCCTTTTGTTTTTTATTGAGTTGAATTTGTTTTTATACATCATGATTTCAAGACACAGAAGACAGCAGAACCCAGCACCTGCCCAGCCAGCATTTCCATCACCCCACCACCCAGAAGGAGAAGGAAGCCAGAGAATCCATGGGTCATGCCCTGGATACTGCAGAGTAGGAGAGAGGTTGCTACAGAACACTCTTGGATGAGCTAATCACTACTGACATACCAGGCTACAGAAACTTTACCAGGACGGAACCAGCATTTTTTGATTTGATTGAAGAAAGAATCACCTACCCCCCCTCCATCTCAGGAAGTCAATCACCAACTTCAGGAAGCCACTGGAAGTCGGATTGAAACTGGCAGTTACTTTGAGACACTCATCCACAGGGGAAAGCTACACTTCACTGCAATACCACTGGAGGGTTGGAAGAACAACCATCTGCAAATTTGTCCCCCAGGTCTGCAAAGCCATTTTGAAAGAATTTCAATGAGTACTTGATATGTCCAACTGATCCTGAAGACTGGAAGAAAATTGAAGAAAGATTTAGAACCAGATGGAATGTCCCCCATGCAGTCGGTGCACTAGATGGAAAACACATTGCTATAAAGAAGCCCGAGAAGTTGGGCAGTGAATATTTCAACTACAAGGGCTACGTCTCTCTGGTACTTTTGGCTTTAGTTGATGCAGATTACAAGTTCCTGTAGGACAATGTGGGGGCCAGTGGGTCATCATCTGATGCTCAGATATTCAACTGCAGCAAACTGAAAAGAAGAATTGGGAATGGAACCTTGGGACTACTACCACCTGAACCACTTGGACCATGGGGTCCGAATCTACACTACTTCCTGCTGGGGGAAGACACCTTTGCCCTTATGCCTGGGCTGGTCACGCCATACATTAGACGACAATTGACCAGGGAAGAGAGAATAGCCAACTACAGGATATCCAGTGGCAGGAGGGTGGTTGAGAACTCATTTGGTATACTTGTCAAGAGATTCAGGGTGCTGTTGACCACCATGGAGCAGAGGCCAAAAGTTGTCAGCGACATTGTGTTAACATGTGTGGTACTACATAACATGCTGAGAAGCCATCAGGTGGGACCCGACAGACCACCCACTCCAGTTGACGACATAGAAGCACCACAGGCAGACCAGGGGGAGCAGGGACATAATCGTAACTTCAGAAACCCATCGAGGGAGGGTAAACATCAACGACACCTACTGAAAGACTACTTCAATCATGTGGGGGCGCTGGTTGGGCAGGAGGACAGAGTTTAAGAAGACTGAGGGGAGAACATGCTGTCATCTATCAGTCTTTTTCAGGACTACCCAAATAATCCAAGAACTTTTATTTAGCAAAGTGTTGCCCCCCAAAATAACCCCAATTTTCTAACAATTTAAAGCAAATTCAATTTCACCAAAAATATTCCCCATCACAAACACAAATCCCTCCCAAACTCAGTTCACAAAATTAAGTATCATCTCATACAGATTTAAACCCAGGTCCGCAATTTATAAAGTTCACATCCCTCACCAAAATGTTCTTAGGGGATAAATCTTACTAATTTTTTTTTACTTTCTTTTTAATTTTTTTAACTTTTTAAATTTTTTTTTTGTTTCTTCTTTGACTGTTTTGTGGTGGAACTTTATTAATATTTGTTCAACATTCACTCATTCATTCACACAATTTTTTTCATGTATCTGGAGGAAGTGTAAGTGTTGGACGGTGTGCTTTTTTGTTTTTGGGCATAGACATTCAGCTTATAAATTGCTTTTTGAATTTGGGTGGCCGTTAGAAGGGCCGGTTTGGTGCGACTTGTGTGGGCTAATCCGCTGATTTGGGCTTACTCTGCTGGCTGGACTGGCTGGGAAGTCTTGACTGTTCTTGATGAGTGGAAGATGGCACTGGTGACGGTGCTGGTTGAAGTTGAGAGGGTGAAAATGGCTGTGGTGTGTCGATCTGCTGGTACTGTAGTACACTTGGAATAGCTCCAAAGAGACTGGATAATCCAGATGTGTTGTGTTGACTTTCCTCCTGTTGTGAAGCTGCAACTGAAGGTGGGTTGAAAATCATCTGTCTGGAAGTCCCAGGCTGTTGGTCATCGACAACTACATAAGAAGTTGGCTGTGCTGATGCTCATGAAGGCCTTGATGGTTGCTATACTTTGGCAATCACTGTAGCAGGCTGTGTTGTGGCTATCTGTGTAGGCTGCACAACTGGAATGGAGACTGGTTGAGAATCCGGTATGGTGAGTATGTATGCATGTCCTGCTGTGGCCTGTGTTGCTTCTGGAAGTTGAAATGTGGTGACCTGTTGACTTGTGGTGACCTGTCTCTTGCGTTCTTCGGCTTTGTTCTGTATTTCACTGAGAAGCTTCACTGCCTCATTCCTGAAGGTCAAAAAGTCTCTCTCCTCCAGGTGTTCAATCTCAGAGTGGAGATAGCTGCAGAATGACTGTCTTGGACTTGGAGTGGGGTGCTGACGTGCACCCAGAAATGTGGAAATCATCGACCTCATCTGCTGAAACTGATCTAAAACTGGATCTGCAGCAGTGGTGGTAGTGGCGACTGTAGGCTGTCGTCGCTGAGGACTGGTGCTTGAAGGCTGATGAGTAAGATCTGATGCATTTGAGGTTAAAGTTACCGACTGGCCTGGAAACTTTACAGGCCTGTCGTGAACAGTTACAGACAGGCTGGCTAAAGTTACCGACTGAACTGTAACACTTCCCGCACAGTCTGTTTGTCTTCACGTACAGTTGGGATGTCCATATTTGGGTGTAACTGACAGGCCGTTAAGTTAACCAACATGCCTGTTGCTAGGTGGATGAAATTAGGGTCGGATACAATTAGGGTTCGGCAATGGTCGTAGAAATTTCAAACATGTTTGAAATTTCACCAACTCTCCCCGACAGGCCGGGAAACTACAACAGACCCTAACTGACCATGTAAACATTGGTCCCGACTCCCGAAAATGCATAATTACCGACAGGCCAACCCCAGTGGAACACGTACCTGCATAACCAGTCCCTACAGACACTGCTAAGGCCCTGTTCACATAGTTCCATGCAGTCATATAACTCGTATTTCAATTTTGATTCACAACCCATTCCATAAAGAGACTTTGTATCTTGGAAGTGCACCTTTAAAACCAGCCGCCCTGTATAGCCACCCCCCACCCGTCCTGTTCACCCCTCCTGTCTGCCTTTACCAATTTTAGTTTGGCATGTGAGAGTTTGAGGTAGGTTTTGTTGAAAATTCCATCACAAGCTGGAAAAGCCAACCGTGTTATGGTTACCACAAGTAAAGAACCCCGACTTATAAAACCTAATGGAATGGGTCAAAACTGGAAACACCTTGACCTACAAATGAGCCCTCAGGCTGAGGAGTTAAATATTTTCGTCTCACATGTAGCTTGTGGAGTCGATACAGAACTGTGTGAACTAGGTTTAACCTCAGTCTTGCTCCCAGTCTTTGTATTTTATCCGTCATTAACTTGAACAGTTAAATTTCAACTTGGAAGAGAAAACATTCTGGATTAAGGGTGATTTAATTTCTAAAAACTTGTGTCGGAGCTGGCTGTTGCTCCAAAAAGTCATACAGTACCCATATATTACACAAATGACAAAAACGACTTGGTAAAAATCTGGATGCAATCCATGTGACTAATTTAAATTACCAATATGAATTTCTATAAACAATATAGTTTCAAGAGGGATATATATATCTTGTACCAGTACTGGCGTTAGTACATATATGAAAGGTGTACAGTAAATTACAAGAAGGAAGTATTTTCACCTTGTTCATAATCCAGTTCTCGCGGGCCTGTATATTGCTCTCTTGAAATAAAAGTAAGATTATCAATGGTACACTTACCTGAACACAAATTTCCAAAATGCTTCTCTACTGTATGTATATTCTCTCTTTACTGATAATTTAGCCAATAAATGACAATCTCCCTTTGCTTTTTGACAAATAATGTCACTTATAAGCCGTTGTACAATTGCAATTGTCCACAAATGTGAAAGTGACACGTTGGTAAAATATTGTGAAATCTTTTCTCTTTCGGTTTCAGTTTTGAGAAATATTGGTAGCAACCGACAATAGAGACAGGGGCAGTAGCACTTCTTTATAATCTCAAAATGATCTTTAGTTTCATAGGTTCATTTCAAGGTCACTAGATTACGTTATTTGGCATGTACAAAGGTGTAAGTTTCTGCTAAACACATTTGGACATTTTAAGTCAAACAGTAGTTGTCCATGTTATGGAGCCCATAATAGGACATGGTAAAATAAAAATTGCACCATGTATTAAGTCGTGCGCACAAGATGATCTCGTGATAACGAGAAAATAAGTCGTGATAATGAGATGATCTCATTATAATGAAATAATAAGTCATGATAACAAGATCATCTCATGATATCAAGATGATCTGGTGATAATGAAATCATCTTGTGATATCAAGATCATCTTGTGATAACAAGATCATCTCGTTATCACAAGTTATTTTCTTGTGATAATGAGATGATCTCATTAGCACCACTTGTTTTCTTTATATCACAAGATCATCTGGTGCTCACCAGATGATCTTGTGCTCACTAGATAAAGTGGTGATCACCAGATAAAGTAGTTATCACGACATAATAAGTAGTGAGCACTAGTTTATTTGGTGATCACCACTTGTTATGTTGTTATCACCAGATGAAGTAGTGAGCACTACATTATCTGGTGCTAACCAGATCATATTATTATCACTAGTTCATCTCGTGCTCACCACTTCATCTAGTGATCACCAGATGATGTGGTGCTCACTACTTATTTTATTTTTTATTTTACCATGTCCTATTAGGGGCTCCGTACTTTCTTAATTGATCACTGATTATGTACCTCTGTGTGCCAAGTACTTTGCCAGCTGGAGGAGCGTATTGATAATATAAATGAGACTTTTATCTTCTTTTTCGACAAGTGATGTCACTTATAAACAGGTATACAATGAAACATAAGCAAATATAAAACTATCCTGTAAGAAATATGTTGTTAAAACACTTTCGGTTTTTTTCTGTTTACGTATATAGGTGTTTACTTCTTATTTTATGTTATGTCAGTAAGTTTTTTAGTATCCAAAAAGGGGGTAGACTTTCACGAACTGAAGTCCCTTTTCCTATTATGCAATATATGGGTACTGTGTGACTTTTGGAGAAATTTTACAGCCAGTCCTGACAAAAGGAACTACCCCCTTACTCAAGAACGCCTGTGGTATAATGAACTCCTGTAAGTTTCCCATTTAAATTGAACTGTTCACAGTGTTCAGGTTACTGATGGATAAAATACAAAAACTTACAGCAAGTCTAAAAAAGGGGTAGACTTAGTGAGAAGTCTTTATGTTTTTGAGACAATGAATGAGTGCATTTTATAAAATTCTGAAAGTAAACATTCTTGTAGTAAAATGATATTCAACATTTTTGTACAACAAATAATCATCAAAAGTAGATCCCTATTGAAGAGAATGCTATCACATTCTGAATGACATACATATCTCATTCAATGATATTCACATTGTCATTCCTCATTCCATCATAATCATGTTTGATGATTGGTGGCTGCTCCTTAACATTCCTCTTGGGCTATTCCACTTCGGTGGGTTGTCTGAGAGCGGTTCGGGAGAGTTGTTTTGTGGCAAATTTTGTGGTGCAGGAGCTTTGCTTCCAAATTTTATCTATTTATTATTATTAATTTTTACTATCCTTTCAAGGTCTGGTACCGGTGCTACCCCAGACATCTGAGTAGTGATTTACTGCTAGATCTCCCTGTATGTACCGGGATGTGCAACTGAGGCCCTGTGGGTACTTGTCTAGGAACGCAAAAGACTTCGGTTCAAATCCAGGTACAGGTAGATACATGGTGCCTCGGATGACCACTTAAAATGCTGGTCCTCTGTCATTGGTCCTATCCCCAGTGGCAGGCTTAAGAACCTCAACCCAGTAAACATTTTGAGGTTTTGCAAATGTTTGATAGGAAATGTTTGGCAAAGGTAAAAAAATGACGGGTACAAAAACTATTTGTAATAGAATGTTTTTAAAACGTTTTATATATACCATTTATTAAATGTTTAACGATAAATGTTAGAAAAACGTTATAAATAAACATAATAATGTCAGAATAATAATGGGGTCAGTGGTCAAATTCAATATCTTTGTATGGTTGCTCACTATTGAAAATGTTATTTGTATGTCTAAAATTGTAAGATAGTGGCTTAGAAATTCTGCCCCCATTCAATTCTTACTTTTAGGAATTGCATGTGGGGCAATATTTGACAAAGTCCTCTAACATCCCTTATTATTGCTCACCGCCATCTTTGTTTGGACATGTTTGAAGGTGAAGGTTTAAAAATATAGGTTTAAAAACGTTTTTGATAGAATTTATTTAAAACATTTGACAAGCAATGTTGTTTAAACATTTTATGTCTACTGTTTATCAAACATTTCATGATGAATGTTTGAAAAACATTTCCAGCAAAACCTTCATTTCTTCAGCTATTTTATAAACGTTTTAAAAACGTTTTCAGTCAAACCTAGCTTCTTGAGTTATTTTATAAATGTTTAATAAATGTTTTCAGTAAAAACGTTTGTCTAGAGAATGTTTATAAAATGTTTTTTAAACATTACAACATAAACTTTTACTTGGAAATATTTAGAAAACCATAAGATAGGGTTTAATTGGGTTTTAAAAACGTTTTGTAAACATTTAAACCATTTTAAAACGTTTCTAATGTTTACTGGGAAGGACAATGATAAATGGCCATCCTTGAACCTGTCTTTTAGTTAGGGGAATGTCAGTGACTTGAGAGTTTGGGCTGTACTTGTACAGTGGGATGGGTTAAATAGCGTTTTGGAGACCTGTAGTATATGAAGGTATTGCACTGAGTATAAATACACAATAATGATAATGTGTCTCCGAATGGCTTACATAGGCCACAAGTACATACAAACAGCTACATGTTCACTCACAAATAGACAATGATTTTTTTCAGAACACGCCAATTTGTGCGGAGGTCCCCGATTCCACCTATTTAGTGAGGTATGCCAACGGACTCTCCCTGGTCACTATACTACTGGGAGGTGGTTCTGCCACCAAGTGAGACTTCTAGCCCCGGGGCGTTCCACCTATAGTGTGAATGGGGCATTTGTGAAGTTAGTAGCTTTAATTAAGATTTTTTCTGTACTAATATGTTTTCTATTTATCTCACCTCAACATTATTCTTTAATCACAGAAAACCACAAATAAACCAAATTATTTGTACATTAGATGTTGCTTTCTATGTCTCACATTTACAATGCTTAATTACAAAGACTAAGATATAACACATTTGAATTGATTGTCCTGATTGCTTGATTGGTTGTCCTGATTTCTCAATTGGATTTGTGCTAACACTCTTTTGATCTTTGATGTGCTAAAGTTTATATGGTGACAAACTATTTATTGTGGTTTTTCTGTTCACAACAGGTGAAACTAGTCAGGGTCAAAAGCATGCTACAACAAAATATAAATATATATCTTATACAGTTACAGCATCATAGCTTTTAAATCATATTGTGCCCTCATTTTTAAGCGTGAGTGTCGGTAGAGCTTGTACTTCTAGAGATCACTTTTTCTTTTTTTTTTTGTTGTCTCTGGACTTTCATGATTTGTGGCACAGCCACAATGACTGTCTGTCTTTTACAGAAGTTGTGGCATGGCCACAATGGCTGTGTTTTTGCAGAAGTTAAATGGTGAGGGGCTATGTTAGCACTGGGATGGGTCACCGCTGCAGTGCACTACTCGTGTTTCTGATGGCTTTGCGCTTGCACTAGGGGACCGAAACACCTTCCAGCCTTGTTCAATCAAGTATTTATTAAGGTGTACCACTTATATTTGAGAATAGCTGAGATGGTATTGAAATGGAGAAAACAATGTACATACACACAAAAATAGGTGCTAAAATTGAATTTATTTTCTAATAAAATGATATTGATACACCACTGATAACGCAGCAATGAATGAAGCTACAGATATAGTAGGTATACCACTTTGAAGGCAAAAAACACTGTTTTTCAGGCAAATATTAAGTTTTCCATGTATTCAAAACTTTTATAAGTCGCCTTAAAAAATCTTAAAAAGCCATATCTTCTGAATTTACTCCTATGTAAGTATGATGTTAATGTGGCTTAACTTTAAGGTGATCCCAATGACATTTACATTCATATCCTGATGTTTGTTTAAGTTAAACATGATAATTGACCTCTTGATTTCGTTTTTTTATGCCTACTCTCCCCACTGCAGTGTGAAGAGATTTCACTCTTTCCGCTCTAACGAAAAAATTTACATAGCTAGACTTCTCAAATTTGCAGGATATATTCATCATTACAACATCTTGCCTGGAAATATTTTTGGCTTCATTTTGAAAAACAAGATGGCTGCCACGGGCTTTTCTTTGTCAGTCATGAAGCAGTGGGCAGAGAATTTTCCATTGCCACCTTTAGAGCAAAAGTTATCATAAACAGAGTTCTGAAATTCACAACATATGTCCAACATTACATATGGTTCCCATGGGCTATTTGTGACCTCAGTTTGAAAAACAAGGTAGCTGCAACAGGCATTTCTTCCAAGTAGCTGATTTTAAAAGTGTCTATATCTCCCTTATTATTGGTCCTAGATGTTTGGCATGTGAAGCTAACATATAGAGAATCATATAGGCATCTTCTGGTGTATTCAGGTTTGACCTAAGGCCCCTCCTCAAAGGTCAGACAAGGGTAACCAAAGGTAAAAGTTCTTATAACTTACTTATTATTGGTTTTAGAGTTTGGGGATGTATTATTATTATTATTATGTATTTATACTCAGCGCAATATCTCCATGTACTACAGACTCAAAGCGCTATTTAACCAATGTAAAACTGGCCTACAGGAAATCACAGGCTGGGAGTCTTCTGGTGTAATCAGATTTGACCTTTGGCCCTCCGTCAATGACAAACAAGGATAGCCAAACTTAATAGTGCTTATAACTCGCTTATCCTACAGGTTGCAATGGCAAGCCAACCTAAAGGTAATCATGAGCTGGAAATCTTATGATGTGGTCAAATTTGACCTTGGGCCCCTCCTTCAAGGTCAAACGGGGATAGCCAAACTTAAAAGTGCTTATAACCCGCTTATTATTGGTTTTAGAGTTTGGGGATGTAAAACTGGCCTACACGAAATCACAGTCTGGGAGTCTTTGGCCCTCTGTCAATGACAAACAAGGATAGCCAAACTTAATAGTGCTTATAACTCGCTTATCATTGGTCCTAGAGGTTTGCAATGGAAAGCCAACCTAAAGGTAATCATGGGCTGGGAATCTTATGATGTGGTCAGATTTGACCTTGGGCCCCTCCTTCAAGGTCAAACAGGGATAGCCAAACTTAAAAGTTCTTATAACCCGCATATTATTGGTCCAAGATTTTTGGTATGTAAAACCAGCCGCCAGGAAATCATTTTCTGGGAGTCTACTGATGTGGTCAGATGTGACCTTGGGCCCCTCCTCCAAACTTAAAAGAGCTCATAACGTGTTTATTATTGGTCCTCGAGTTTTGGGATGTGAAACTGACCTACAGGAAATCATGGGCTAGGAGTCTTCTGATGTGGTTAGATTTGATCTTGGGCTCCTTCTTCAAGGTCAAATGAGGATAGCCAAACTTAAATGTCTTTAGCTCGCTCATTATTGGTCCTATAGCCAACCTATAGGTAATCATGGACTGGGCATTTTCTGATGTGGTTAGATTTGACCTTGGGCCCCTCCTTCAAGGTCAGATGAGGGTAGCCTAACTTAAAAGTGCTTATAATCCCTGTGAATACTTTAGAATTTTATTAATTTTGGCCGTCCTCTTCAAAAGTGATGTTTATCTTTAAAACCATGTTAGCTGTCCTTTTCCGGGGGATACATCTTGGATCTGTTTGTTTATTTGGGTTTTTACGTCGCTTTCAACACTGTACAGGTCATATCACGACGGGTAGTTGGAAGGGCAGAGGAAACCAGTACATATAGTTCGCTAGGGTTCTGTACTGTAAACTGCCGACCAACGGCAAGCAACTACCAGCTTTCCCATCTTGGATCTGACCACAGATGCGTCCTTGATCTAGTTATTTTTGTCATCCAGAAAGCCAAAAGTAACTGAAAGTCCATTGAAGATGCGTGGTTATATTACATTCAGAATATGGTTCAGACCTTTCCCAAAATTTAAGTACTTCTTCCTTTGGTCAGGCGCTACCCACAAAGAATTTCCAAAAATTTCACAAAGATCTGTTCATTAATTATGGACTAATCGTGAACACAGACAGACAGAAAGACAAATGAATGCACCCACAAATATAAACTCCTCGGCGACGTAAATGAGTTATAAATTCATTGTCGACACCATGCAAAGTTTTCTCTTCTCCTGTAACAAAATTAGATTCTATCTATGTCACTAAGAGTGACTCTCTATTATATTCTTCTGTCCGGTAACGCGTCATAAGTGACCTACTTACCTAGGTAAGGTGAAACAAAACTAAGTTATTTATTCCAAAATTTATTCCTCTATTCACAGAAATAATTCTTACAATATATACGTGTTAATATACAGTAATTAATTGTCATAATTTTGTGGTTACTATGCGACAAACAGTTCATTTTCACTTAAAAGCAAAGGTTCCCGGATTTGCCGGACAGAAGAATATTGGATTCAAAACATCCCCAGACGTCGCTGGGATGTATTTCATTGTAGCCAAACTACTCTCTTCTCCCGCCAAAAAAATCCTATTGCAGGACAATATTAAATATAGGCATATCATTGAAGGGTCAAATGGAAAGACATTGAAAAGGGCAGAGAATTCAGTATTAATAAGTCTTCTCGTGGGCCCAAATTTATCCCTTTCAAATTTATAGAAATTTATATTTTAAACAGGATTCTTCCAACTGTGTGCAGATCTCTACTTTTTTGTTGTAAATTTCCACTTGGTAAATACCAATAAAAGATCAAATGATCCACATAGACATACTCCTATAGCCATTATACATTACTCCCGGGGGCCACGGTGGCAGAGTGGTAACACTCTCGCCTCCCACCTCTGAGGCTGGGGTTCGATCCCCGTCACAGCCTCAAGTGGGAAAGCTGGTAGTTGCTTGCCATTGGTCGGCAGTTTACAGTACAGAACCCTATCGAACTCTATGTACTGGTTTCCTCTGCCCTTCCAACTACCCGTCGACCTGTACAGTGTTGAAAGCGACGTAAAACCCCAAATAACTAAATAAATATACATTACTCTCCAGATGCCATCTACAGTGTACTGGTAAGCAGTTTTGGCATTTAATCACTCGTCTCCCCTCTGTGGATGTGGGTTTTAATCCAACTGATGTTAACATGTACACCAGCCCCAGTTTTAGTGAAATCCGTACGTTAGCATGTTAGATTCAAGCCCCCAGGACCACAGAGTGAGTCTGTTTAGTAAATGACAACCTTCCTAATCAGTAGTAGAATTTGTGATAATGGAGTGCTGTATTTCCTGACAAACTATGGCAAGTACTGACTGCTTGATCTAAACATATCCATAATGTTAAAAAAGGATGTTAAAAACCTTACTTTGATCCCATAAAAGGTTCTCGGTGGGCTCTTGTTAAACAAGTTTTGTGTCTAATTACAAGCTCACATCTTTGTGTGGGTTCAACTCCCAGAAGTGGCAATGCTGAGGGTCTGTCCTAATATGACCCGGTGCTGCTAAACGGGACATAGAACCCTAACTTTGACCCTTACAATAGTTGGAACAGGTCTCGGCGGGGTGATAGTTACCCAGTTTGGTATGAATCCAGTGGATAATAATAATAATGATAGAACATTTATATAGTGCAAAATTGATTAAGATCCGCAAATGTCCTGGAATCCAAAAAGGGAGGGTCCAAAACCAAGCAGAGATTACAATCCACTAAGTGCCTGCTAAGGAGGGATAATGTAGTGGTGTGTTTGCCAATCTGAACAGGTAAGTCTTGACTTTACTGCTGAAACTGGAGATGGTCTCCTGGGATCAGGCAGGACCTCACCTGTCTATCCAGGACACTGGTAGTCTATTTCCATGAGTGAGGCTGATTGGAAATCACAAAATAAGGATATTAGGAGAAATTTATGTTCTTGAAAGTAAGTAGGTTGTGTCCAGTCTGTAAACAATGTGGCAAAGAGCATGTTGAAGTTTTTAGCAGCACTGGCTTTGTTGACCATATAAAGTATCAGGAGCGACAGTAGTCCAGTCGACTACTGATGGAGCTGTTCAATAACAAAGAAGTCGCAAATTGCCAATTTTGCTTTGGGTGTTTAATTAATTGATTGTTTTGGATCTAACTTTCTATTTTAAGAGAGTATGCTACTCCCCCCCCCCCCCCCCCTCCTGTTAAAAGGAATGTAAAACCTTGCCTTATTTTAATCTCAGAAAGTTTTCACATGAGGTCACAGAGTTCAACTCCCATAGGTCAAAGTCAAAGTTGGGGTTTTACGTCCCGTTCAACAGCCAGGGTCATACTGGGACAGGTCCTCAGAATTGCCACTTGTGGGACTCGAACCCACAGAGGTGGCAGCCTATGATTAGATGCCAAACTTGCTAACCACTAGGCCACTGAGGACCTCTCAACTCCCATAGGTGACAATGTCGAGTGTCTGTTCCATAATGCCCCTTGCAGTTGAACAAGCTGTCAAACCCTATCTTCAACTTTGGGGCTCAGTGGCATAGCAGTTAGAGTGCTCGCCTTCAACCTCTGAGGTCTCTGGTTTGAATCTCGGAAAAGTTATTGGAAAGTTGGTAATTACTTGCCAATGCCCAGTGGTTTACAGTTCAGAATCTTGACCAACTAGTGCGCACTGGTTCCTCCGTCCGTCACAATATGACCCTGGCTGTTGAATGTATTGTAAAACAAAAATAAATCTGAATCTAACCTATGTTCAACTTAACTTTGACATATTATATGAGGAACGTGAGCCTTAGACGAGTCTATGAATGTATGCTTATACGCTGAGAAAATCTAACGTTCTGTGAACGTTGGGTCACGTGATTTGGTTGAATGGCCTACCTGCTGTCTGTGAACCAATTCATTCCTGGTGTACACTGCCAAGAGACAAGGTGTCGGAAAAAAGGGAGGAAAAGGAACCTTACAGAAGTCCGAACTGCTGAGTTCAAGTACAGTACGGTGAAAATAAAGGTAAGATATTACGTGTTAAAATGACCAGTTCTTAAGTATGTGTGTGGGTGTTAAGTTTAATAAACAGTTTGTATGTACACGGCTTGGATATAAAATATCTGTTTGTTTCATGTGTAATAACGTGGATTCCTACTGCTCAGTCGGTATTCAATACGTCAGTTGCGTAATAGGACCATATTCTAGATTCTTCAAAATGAACATTTACTCTGGATTCCAATGGCGGCGTTTAGATCGCCTGTTCTATTTTAATATAAATACTGTCCGAGTTTGACAGCACGTGAAGAATATCCCTGTCTGTGAGAACATCACGACTATGGATACAAACGGGTCGTTATCGACATTTCCGCTAAAACTGTGGCAGTTTAATTTAATATACTAGTACTTGTTGATGCATAATCAAAGAGATAAGGTTTTAGCTTTTTCTCGAAATAGAGCAGAACGTGCGACTCGACCCGTTTCAAATATGAATAGGCGGATGTCGTTTGAATCTAGGTTGTGATATTAGATAGACGTGGTTACCTCGGTTCTACTTTACTTATGTATACTGCCTGGCTACCAATTATGGTCGTCTGTGTAGGAAAATTAATTCCTGTGCTTCAATAAATGAAAATAACACTACAGATATTAATTAGTGTGTGTTTATTTTACTAATCCAAAGTTTTGCCTTCGTTTCAGCACAATCAATTTCCTCTGTACATGTACATTGCACCAAAAATGCCCTATTATCACCCAAACAACTGGAATTTCTTCATACCAATTATGGTCACCCCATTATTTTAGCCACTGATATAACAAAAAATAATGTTTGATCTGTGGTGCTCTGCAAATATAACTTAATGTTTAGCCTTTAAAAATATATTTTAATAATCTTTTATTTAGAATAGGATTACTCTGTTTACAATTACTTCACGTTTTCCTCACCATGGCATTTACTTTTATTTGACCGGCTGGGGGTGACCATGATTGGTACACGGACCATAATTGGTGGCAAGGCAGTAGAGCTGTAGCACGACCCCACATAGAAATGGAGTTTTGCTTAAAATATTTTCTGTTGACTCAAACCTGATAAAACGACTGAAAATGGTTTAATGGATAATTGAAAACAATTCATATTAAGCTAAAGACACTAATTCAATATATGTATAAAATATATTCTGTTTTACAGTTTTATAATAAAATAACATTTTCCAAGTTTTTGCAGAAATTGTCCAAAGCAACCTTGAAAATCAGGAAAAGTCATTTACATTCAGTCGGCTATATTTGCATATTGACTAATTGTTGAAGAAAATGTAACAAGACATATGAAAACAGTTGTGTACACATATGTATGTATGTTTGTTTTATGCGAATCTGTGGGGTCGTGCCACGGCTCTAAACGCAAGTAGAGCCGAGGTAAGCACGTCTAGACATTAGAAAATTCCGTGTCATTAATAGAAATGCAGGTTTTACAATACACAGGAACTTGCACAATCTGTGGGACACCCAATAGTTGCTGTATAATTGCTTTAAAAATTAGTTTTGTGAACAAGACATTTGTTATAATGGTCGAAGCAGTAGTGTACGAAGCATATGAAAAGTGTGTGTGTGTGGGGGGGGGGGGCAAAATTAAATTGAGCGGCTGTGTTAACTTATGACACGGGCAGAAGTTATACCATTCTCAAGGAGTCAAGGGGATGTTAAGTGAAAATGTAAATATTTTTGGATTTTTTTTTTTTTTGGGGGGGGGGGGGGGGGGGGGGGGGCTGAGTCTTTGATATTCTTTCAGACTTTTAGTATCATTTTTGTGGAACAAAGGTAAAGAAGGCATAGACTACAAAATAATATGAAGAATTAGTCTAATCTTAAATGAATCTTCCATGAATATACAACAAACTTTTACACTAACAAAAGTTACTGCATCTTTGAGAAATACCAAAAAATCAATGGTTAATTTGCTTAAAAACACAAGCACGTTTAAACACAAAATTATCAAGTTCCAACTTGCCAGTTAACATAAGCAAAATTCGGGAGGGTGGGGGCATTCAGAAACTAGGAAATCACTCAAAAAAGACCTTCATTAAGCCATAGGGTCCCTAAACTCCTATCCATTCTGGATCCACACTAATCGGCAAATACTCGAACCTAAACTGTATAAAAGTTTGTTAGTTGTTTTCAGCATCTAATCATAGGCAACCAGCTCTGGCGTAATGAATTCGAATCCGACATGTGGCGATGCTGAGGGCCTATCCCACTATGATTCTTGCTATTGAATGGGACATAAAACCCTATACTTTAACCTTGTTGTATTACAAACTTACTATATATTTATGGGAATAAAGTGCTTTACACATAAGTTGTCAATGGGGGTTTTGAGTCTAGCATTAATAGTGTCAATGGGTTATTGGGTTAAAACATATTAGGAGGCTTGGACAATGAAATGCAACCAATGTTATTGGGCTACAGAACGACTGAATTTGGTATCCCATGATAACAACCACTCGGGCCTGGCACAACATACCAAAGTCACTGCATTAATGACCATTGCCCCCCCTTGCAAAAAATTGGATGCATTATGGATGTAGAACAGATTAACAAGCAATAGTTTTTACCCAAATCTTTAGAAACAAGATTCTAACACACTTGTGTCCATGATTGATTGGTCAATTGCTGTTGTAAAACCGAGCATAACCTCACTGTCCATTTTTCATATGTGAGCAATAATCCCACTTCACTTTTTAAAAGTCAAATTACAAAGAATATACTCTACAAATCTTTATCAAATCTTCATCAAATATAAAATGTCATGTCAGAATCACAACACTCCTAACGTGGGGTTATGCAGGGTTTACAATGAATAGCAATATTAGTAACATTTATCATTCTCCATATAGCAACCCACCCCCTTGCAGGCATATGATGGAACAGCCACTCATTTTCAGTTATTTAGACATGTTTATTCAGGCTCCGCCTTCGTGATCCTAATATCTCTAATCATTGTAAAATCTCCTATAACCCCTCTCTCGTCATTGTGTATAATAATGAATTAATATTTTGATGACCTATATTTTGATTTTTCAGTGTTACTATGTTACCCAGATGCCAAAATTAAAACTTCTAAGTAAAATATTTTCTAAATTATTACATGCCAAAACAAATCTATGTGGCATGGCAATGGTGGCATGATTGAATCATATTCTTGTATCCAATTACAATCATCTCCCAGAAATTGACACTACATGTAACCAAGGTATGCACACCTAATTTTGGTTGTAGATAATCCCCCCCACCCATCTATAGCATCCCATCCAGTAACTCTTTCATGTAACTAAAATACTAGTTATTAACAACTTTCATTTAATGTATCTTTGCAAAAGAAAGATGGTAGATGGTAAACTGCTCAGAATACAAACCAAAACAACTGTAGTTGAGGTATGGTGCGGTCTGACGGGCCTTTCTGTCATAACTCGAGTTTTAAAAAACATGTACTATATGCTATATTTGGGGCACTTACTTACACTACACACTGCAAAGTCCCTAGCAACAGTTAAGGTTGTGACATCACTCAGCAACATATTTAAAACGTACAGTAACTACCACATCAGTATTTCATTGTACTTTGAATTACATAGACATGTTTCTTAAAATATGTTAAGGTTATTTTGTTCATAAATTTAAGTTGGGTTTGATTCATCTAGTTAAAATAGTTTGAATAGTTAATCTCAAAATATATTTAACTGGAAGTGTGAATTTCTTGATAGTGTGAAAAATCTCCAAAATTTATCAAATATCATGTATCTACAATGTCAAAAAGTGGGGGGGGGGGGAATGGCCCCCCGCTTCCTACGCTACTGTGAATGAAACAGGACATGTCACAATATGACAAAACTGTTGAATGCGACATAAACCCTAACCAGTGGTTTCATACATCATCCCTCTACCAATAACTTGGTGGTTCCCGCTTTGACCTCTAGGCCAAAAACACTACTGGCCTCATTGTTTGACACTGCATCCCTTGAATGAAATCTGGTCTAGGTTACATAGTTTGTCAATATGTAGGATGTATCAAAGGCATTTCATAAGCAGTTAGCCGTTAATAAAGTTAAGCCCCAACATTGGTCATTTATGATAATACAGATACCAAATAAAAAATTAAATGTAATCAAATGATTTGTGTAGTCTTCTGCTTGGCTTGGTAATTTAGCACAACCTTTAATTCGCACAAAATGAAAATAATGGTGAAATATAATCCCTTCTCAATTAGGAAATGCTAAAACCAAAAAAAAATGGATTTTTAATGACACTTCACTTTGCATTTGCTCCGCCTGCATGTATTTCGGAGTAGCAGAACTATTGAAATATAAATTTTAGTAAAGTCTGTCCAGATATACATTATTGTGAAACTGTTTTGTGTGTATTTTTTCCAGATTTGTACACCATGAGAGCATTAGCCATCCTGTTGATCTTTGGTGCTGTAGCTTGTAGCCTGGCATGGCCTCTGGATTTAAAGAGTTGGTTTGCCAGCTACTACCAGGCAAAGGAAGATACCAATGCCGTTGCGGAGGCTACGAAAGAGCTGAACATGGGAGACAGGGACCATGGCAGTGGAGATGAACATGGCCATGCTAATGAACATGCAAATGAACATGCACATGAATCTCATGGACATGCACATGAATCTCATGGACACGCAAATGAAACTCATGGACATGCAAATGAATCGCCTCGCTCTGGGTATGCCAATGCTGAGTTTCCAAATGAGGTAGATGTGAATGAGAGGGGATCTGGCAGTGGCGATGACCATACGCACAAGCCAAAACATGAGCATGGATCCCACGGCCAAGGACATAACAAACCTTAATCCTTGCAAATGTCGACAAAGTTTGGAGATTCTGGCAGAAGTGTTTTAATCAATG
Source organism: Sabellastarte sp. h YS-2021 (assembly GCA_964017235.1). Lineage (NCBI taxonomy): Eukaryota > Metazoa > Annelida > Polychaeta > Sabellida > Sabellidae > Sabellastarte > Sabellastarte sp. h YS-2021. Next base: position 53,424,317 of record OZ024933.1, read on the forward strand.
TTCCCCATTAGCAGAACAATTGTAGGAATGAAATGGATGTAGCACAGTTCAGAGTAATACACATTAGTAATACTAGTGAATCTGTGTTAACATGTGATGTAACAATCTGCCAGTGTACACCTTTTTTGTTGTGAATCGTTTTTGTTTCAAACATATTTACCAATAAATTCAAAATATATTTTGTATTTATTAAGATTTAAGAATGCTTTTTGGACCTGAATTAAATGTCCCTTTTAATATAGAACCCTGATATTTCAGTCACTTCATTTTGATCTTTTTTCATTGATGCTTGAAATTTCATATGGTTTAAATTTGAAGCCCATTTTTCTTTGACTCTCTATAAACAATACGCAATCACGAAATATCAATGGCCTTGTCAGATCATGTGGTTTTGCCAATGAATTCCTTTCTCCATTGGCTTTGGTCATTGGTTTCTAATCCAACTCCTGACTTGTAAATACAAATTTGTCTCCACATGTCTAATGGTGCTAAGAGGTGCAAGAACGACCAGTTCCTTTAAAAAACCAGTTTCAACAGTAATTATCTCTCTACAGAAGTTATAGGAGGGCAAAGGAATAGTCTTCGTCTTCTGTCTGACATCAATGCTCTCGCATCTACAATACTTAACTGGTCCTTGCCATATTTTCATGGGATGTATCCCAGTATAAACATTCACCATAAACAATTTTGCCATGATTTAAATGTTGCTATGACTTTTCTTGCCATGGATTTCTTTGGGAATGTTGGCAATTGAATGCTTATGCATGCTCCTGACATCATTAAAACTAAGGGCTTCATTGCTATCAATCTTTCCGAATATATTCACGATCACAAGTTAGTTATTTGCAGTTTAAATGAAATCCTGGTAAAATTGTCATCTTTTTACTTTGAAATATTTTGTTTGCACTTTCTGTTCATTTTAAGTTTATGGTCTTCACTAGAAATCGAACCACTATCCATATGAATATGTAGTGTTGTGCTCTTAACTGTACCAGTTTTACCTATGTTGGATAGGTGTTACAATGACCACCATTTCTATTTGGAAATGTTGCATATTTTTAGGATGTAAGAGCTTATGCATGCCCCCTGATTATGAAATCCAAATCTTCAGTTGATATTAAACCTTTTAAACAAGTGTTCACTGATAGAAGGAAGGTCTATTGTAGTTTTTAAGAAATTCAGGTGTTGCCATAGCAACAATTTTACTTTGACTTCTGGTCATTTTTTTAAATTGAGTGATCTCTATGGGAACCATCTTAATAATTATGAAAAAAATATTGCCATGGCAACTGTTTTTGAAGGCTTCGGGTCCGGAATTGATTATGAATGCTTCACATGCCTGAGCTTCATTTGCTATGAAACCTTCATGTTCACCATGACCGGTCACAACCTCTGAAGCCTTATTGAATGTTTTACTTTGAAATTGCATAGTGGATTAGAGCCAGACCATTATGCTTAAGAGCTATAAACCTGATACGAGGTCCTCGGTGGCCTAGTGGTTAGTTTGGCATCTAATAGGCTTACACCTGTAGGTTTGAGTCCCACAAGCGGCAATGCCGAGAACCTGACCCAATATGACCCGGCTGTTGAACGTGACATAAAAAATCCATGTTTGACCTTTGTGTTGACACCTTGATTATTTACTTGCTTCTTCACTGATGATGAAATAATTTTTCTTTTGCCATACAGCCCATCATAGGATTGTATTAGCACGATCTTTGTGAAAACTGGGTTTATGTAGTCTGAAGTGACATTAATTTTGTAGGATTGATGGCAATGAAGCTTAAGTTTTCATGTCCGTATGTTTTAAGTATTCCAGTTCTAACATTTCCAGAGAAAAAATGGTGGCCATGCCATCTATATCCATTAATTTTTATTGCACCATTGAACGCCCTGAACTTTGAAAGGTCTCCCCGGTCTGCACTAAATGATTGATTTCTAATTTCACAAATTTTTCTGTTCAATTTTTGAAACCAGTACGTTTTTCGTTGAAATTTGAGTATTTTATTCTTAAATTCTTTCTTCGTGTTGAATGGGTTGCTGTGAAGGGATGCATATGTTTAAAAACCACTAGCAGCCCACCCCAAATGAGCCACATCACTGGAGATAAATGAAATTGTCAATTTATTTTGCATTTTCGCTCAAGGAACTTAAGCTCTCATTCTGTTAACCTTTTAGCCTCTAAGCGCTATTGATTTAAAAAAAAAGAAAAATACACCACCTCGATTATCTGAAAAAGTTTTAGCTTATTTTAGATTCTTTGCCTTGGCTATGCAGAAAATCCATTATCTGGTCACTTAAAATTGAACACTAATTTAGATCGTGTAAGCTCATTTTAACACAGTTGGAAACCTGGCAATATGCATTATTTTATGGTAATTTTTCCCCGTTTCAGTAATTTGAAAATACTCCAGCTTTTGGGAATTACAATATGTAGCCGGTATATAGTTGCCATCTCTCAATTGAAATGTTAGCTGGCAGTGTCGATGCAATTTACACATCTGGTCGAGGCCCTCGATGGTCTTGTAATTTAGCAAGTTAGGCATGTAACTGCAAGCTAATTGCAGTTTTGTTTGAAGAGAACTTGATCCTTTTTGCACTGGGTTCAAATCCACACCTAGATGGTGGCAGGCAGTGAATAATGTAGTAGTCTCTGCAGATATCCAGTGGTTTTATATTTCTGAGGAAGCAACTTATGAAACGGAGTTTCCAAGCTTGAACCAGCTAGGCAGTTTGATTCTGTATGATCACGGGTGTGTAGTGAAAATAAACCTGTCCAACCACTTTGATCTTGGGTTAAATTTATCTAGGGTTTTATGTTGCTCTCGATACTACAGGTCATATCACGACGGGTAGTTTGAAGGGCAGAGGAAACTACTACATACAGTTCATCAGGGTTCTGTACTGTAAACTGCCGACCAACGGCAAGCAACTACCAGCTTTCCCACTTGAGGCCGTGCCTGGAACCGAACCCCGACCTTAGCGGTGGGAGGCGAGTGTTGCCACTCTGCCACCGTGGCCCCTAATCTTGGGTTAGAGCCATACCACAAAAGCCCAACTGGCAGGACTGAAAATAATATTTCAGGTTCAAGATTTTGCCATATCTGGGAGTCTCTTAAATTTGAGAACTGCTATTTTATTCATCAACTTATAACTAGAACAATTTAAAAGAAATTCACTAAATCCACTCCTGTACCTCAGACTTCCGCCAGTCAGCAGAGTATGTAGAATATGACCTAGATCTTTACTGAAATGAAATGAATTCTTCTTGTGGTCAGCCCATATGCACATAAAATTTTAGAAAGACCCATGAATTATTTTTTGAGTAATCCCCACTACAAACGTGGACTTACAAACCTTTTTGGGCCATGGTGGCGCAGTGGTAACCCCTCGCCCTCCACTCTGAGATCGGCGGTTCAAACCCTGATCCCTATATGAAAAAGATGGTAGTTTCCTATCGATGGTCGGGAGTTTACAGTACAGAACCAGGACAAACTATACATACTGGTTTCCTCTGCCCATAAAACTACTTATGACGTTTTGTGTTGAAAGTGACGTTAAAACCCATATGAATAATGAGCCTTTAATTTTGTGTATGTGTTGACACTTGATGAATGCATTTTATTACAGTCTGGATTTTACACTCCCTGGAAGTAAACACTAGTGTCGGACCCCTCTGGCTTTACTGGCCAAGTTCTTTCCAGATTAAAAGGTTCTCCGAGAGAAAGAGTGCACAATGGAATGGGTCTGGACTGGGTCTGCAAAACCAAAACCTTTGACCATGTTCTGACCTTGCCTGTTGAAAGGGACGTCAATGTCCTAGCTTTATTCGCTTTGTTTGGAACTGAGTACTTGCTGTTAGCCGTGGCACTGTTTAAAAGTTTGATAAAAAATTCTTTAAGTAAAAGCTGCTTTGACTGGCTACCGTTTTGTGCATTAGAATATAAGTTGCATTTGTGACGCACATTTTCAATACATTCACAAATTCAAGAAACTCCTTAGGGGCCATGGTGGCAGTGGTAACACTCTCGCCTCCCACCTCTGAGGCCGGGGATCGATTCACAGCTCTACCTCTGGTAGTTTCTTGCCCTTGGTAGGCAGTTTACAGTACAGAACCTTGACCAACTGTATGTACTGGTGTCCTCTGCCCTTCCCAACTACCTGTCGTGATATGACCTGTACAGTGTTGAAAGCGACGTAAAACCCCAAATAAATAAAAAATAAACAAATAAAATAAATCAATAAACTCCTTTGAAGGCCCCAAAGCTTCCAGACTCCTATTTTTATATAGCTAGACTCTTTCTTCTGCTTCCACCTCAGTTCCAGTCAAACAACATTTGATAAAAGAGACAGTATGTAGAGAGAATGTTCAAATACTAGCTCTTTTCAACTGTGCCATGTCACATTGACACTGTGAGGGAGTCTTCTGAGCTCCAGATTATTCCCAGCTCCAGGCTTCTATCACCTCATCTGCAGAGGTAGCCTTAGATACTGCTCTCAAGCAAAATATGACCATAGCTTGCAACATGCTCCTGTCCAGGAGAGACAATATACTGAAGGATTGCAGTTACACTTTGACCTAAAGACTTTGCTTATCTTCCACAGGTTCCTGTGACCAGCAAGAACTTTTTGATTCAGATATGATTTCGCAAGTTGAGGACAACATGATCAAGAGGTTATATCATCAAGGAATCTGACACTTAATCCTACAAGGACAGCTCGTTCGATTTCGGGAACACCAAAAACTCAGAAAGTAACAAGCCCTTTTGTGAAAAATAATGCAGTCAAGCACTTTATGTGCAAATTAGTCTGCACAACTTTGGAAAGTGGCAGAGGAAGCAAGAGGAAGTGACTGGCCGGGCGCTTGATTACAAGATTTTTGGCAGGTTTAGTAAAAAAATTAAGCTCATCCCACAGTAGTAAGTTTACTACAACATGGCTATTGTTTACTCTTCACAAATCGACCACAATTGTCAAAAATTCCACTCATATTGAGCGAATATCACAATGTAAACAAAGATGGTACCCTCCATAAGGCAGGTCAAGGCAATAGCACATGCCAGGAAATCCACAACTCTGAGATTTTACAGCAGATTATTCCCGGTGCCCAAACCTTAAGAAAGTGGAGACCAGTAATAGATTTAAGTATCAGTCATTTGCATATACCAACTTTCAAGATGGAAGCAGCCGAATCTATCAGAAAGTCGATTCGTCGAGGGGAGTGAGTGACATCACTAGATCCTTATAAAAATTCCAACTACAATAAAATTAACCAAGTTGGAGATTTTTATGATTGGACAGGTTTATCTCATAGGGAGGAAATAGTTATTACTGGAACCCATATAAAACACACTTATTTTACATACACTGAAGTGCCCTGGTGCATTCCATGTCATTGTCTCGCTACAGTCAAACGCATATTATTAGACTGTATCAACCTACGCAACACAAAAAATAAGTATTATAGAAATATAAAATCCATGAAAAATTTGTTTAATGAAAACATGTTAAATGTTATAAATTATTTAAAAGAAGTCTGTTTAAAAAGTTTTTAAAATTATTTTTGTACTAACTAACCACATGGTATTGATCTGACAGAATACATATTGAAAACACTCCAGGCATGCCATTCTGTTTGACCTACAGCACTGGGTCCACTCCATGAAAGTTGTAGCATAAAAACAGTATTTTCAAACGACCGAATATCCAACAAACCTCTGAAAATAGTGTTCAGCCTGATTTTGATTCTTGTACCAGTTTTGTTTTCCAAAAAGCCTTAATGTGGTTAGTTGCAATAAAACACTGCTTTAGATGTGATTATGCATGGTTTGAAACCTAGGAATATACTTAAGCTTAATCCTGAAATTGTATCCATGTACAATTTCAGACTTCATTTGTGACTCGTATTTGTAACTGGTCTCTTCCTCTTACTTGAAATGTTAGCCACCAGTGCCTGATTCATCTAATACGTCTACTCGCCCCATTGAGGTGACCAGCGGCTGGGCAAACTTGGAGTGTAAATCAGACTGTCGCCCCTGTGGGTTCCACTCCCACAAGTACAAGTGGCAATATGTCGAGTATCAAATCCAATATGGCCTTTATTACTAGGCCATACACCCAAACAGTGATCTTTGTAAAAAAAACAATTATGGGTTAAAGAAACCAACCCTTTTTAGAGATAACCTTTTTTCTTGTGCATAGTCTAACAAGATTATACTAACTGTACTTTATCTGAAAAGTGACATTCTCTACAAGGTTAATGTTACCATGGCATGATTGAGATCAACTTGCCTGTGATCTTAGTGGCCATGGGTTCAAGTCTGGAAAATGCCTTGCAGTTGAGAAAATGGTCCACTGCAGATATGCTTAGCAACAAATTTGAAAAGGTCAGTTTCCAAAAATAACTTTGGAAGCAAAAAATAAATTGAAAAGCATATTGATAACTTGGAAGGTAAATTAAATTTAAAAAAAACAGCGATAACATAGATTTGCTAGAAAATATTCAAAGCAATAAAGGATGAATTACACATTATTAGACAAGCAAAATTAGAAGGGTCCATTACAAGTGCAAAGATAGGTTACTACAATTTTGAAAAACCAACAAAATATTTTTCCAATTTGGAAAAACAAAACTTTAACAATAAAAATAAATTTACCTATAGACTAGGATTAAAGAACAATATGGTGACAAATCAAAATGACATTTTAGAAATAGTAAAAAATTCTACTACAAAGTAAAAGAATATCGAATCACAAATATTTTTAAGTGATACTAATATTAATTCTCTATCAAATCAAGATATAATGTTGCGGGATCTGTGAATAAGACAGAAAAATTTCAGGTTTTAAAGAGTATGCAAAATGGGACTTTCACAAATTCTTCTGGATAGATTTTGGAAATGAAATTCTGGAAAGTTTGACTGAAGCGTTTTATACAGGAGAGCTAACAGCTACTAAAAAACAGGGAATCATAACACTTCTTTCAACAAATAATAAACTTAGATATTTTATTGAAAATTGGAGACCAATAACCCTCTTGAATTTCGAATACAAACTACTTGCTGGAGTCGTAACAACATGAATTAAGAGAGTGCTGCCACATGTAATTGCAAATGACCAATTTGGAAAAGGTTTCATAAAAGATAGGTATATAGGTGAAAATATTAGAACTATTTTTGAGAGCATATAATATGCTAAAATAAGAAACTGACAGATATGCTTCTTTTCATAGACTTTGAGAAAGCATTTGACTCTTTAGAATGGTAGTTTTAATTAATAGTCGTGAAAGCATACAACTTTGGTTCATTTTAGCAGTGGAACCGCTCACTTCGGCAATAAGGAATAGTTATATAACATGTGGAATAAAAACTAATAATAGGGAATTATGGATTGGAATGTATTTTGGACAATACCTTTTAATTATTGATATCACTGACAAGTTTTTAAAAGAAAGTTTACATGTTCTTGATCATTCTATAAATGTTCTGGACTAAAGACAAATATGAACAAAACACAAGTTTGGTTAAGTAGTATTTCTGTCAAACCACAATTTTTATCTAAGTTTAACACAAAATTTGCTACTAATTTTGAGTTGTTAGGAATATTTTTATTTAGACATTAAACTGATAATAGCCCAAAAAATTGAGAAAGAAATTGTTGAGATAGAAAATGTGTTATTTCACAAAATACATTAGAGAATTGACTCCCAGAGCAGGCATTAAAGGCAGCAGAGCAAGCAGAAAATGTTACAGATTTTCACAAAATGTCAGGCCATATGCACAACAAATTTCAGACAACTCCAGTCATTATTTGTGAAGTAATCATGATTGGGCAATGCGCACAAAATCATAGCCAACTGGAAATAAACTATTCTGTAACAAAACTAGCCAGGATCTTTTATGACACAAATTAATCCCAATTAAAATGGTGCGGGTATGCAAAGGAAGAAACCTGCAATCTGGTAGCATTTAAAAGGGTATTGCTTGACAATGAATTACTTAGCTATCTCCTCTGTGGGTGTGGTTTCAAATCCAGACCATGGAAACATAAAATTCAATGGTGTGGGACCTGTCTTGATATGACCTTGGCTGTTGAAACAGATGTATAAACCCACAACTATGACCTTATGGGTGGAGTGAGAATTGTTTAGTAATGGGAGTGAGAGTTTGATAAAATTACTTTAAATAAAAGCTGCTTTGACCAGCCATTATTTTCTACATTCCTAATTAAAATCTAATTGACTTTTGTGACTGACTTTTTGTTTCTCAATATGTTCATAAATTGACTTCAGCTCTTGAGTAATCATGAATCGTTCAATGTGTAAAAGCAAACATTTCACTGGTATGGATGAATGGTAACCTTTAAAATAGGATCTATATGTTTAATTTTGCTTTCCCATCAGAAACGCCACGACTTGGCTGATACTTCAACTGCCTTTGTGCCTGCCTTTCTTAAGAGAATGTTACAGGGGAATCATAACGTACCCATCTGCTTGTCATGTCTGTCCAAATGCAGGCAAAAGCATTGGCTTGAATGAGTGTCTTGTGCATTTGAGATGATAACATTTTGAGAACGCGCCTGCAAGTTGAAAGATATGAGAAACATAATGCACAGGTAATTTTTTTTTTCACATAAATTTATTGATTTCGTAGAAAACAAAATGGTTTACAGTTATAACAATTTGTACTAAACAAAAGGAAAAGTGTGCCCAGAGGTACAAAATTAACATGCACAGTGGTTTGAAAAATAACATGCTGTCCTGGTTATTTATTTTAAACCATAAATTTAAAAGAACGATAGGGAACTCCTGAAAATAGGTTTCTTTACACTACCTGAGGATGTTCGAACCATATGTATATTTTAATGTATATGTAATGACTGAATTATCAATCTGCTGGTATTTGAAATACTCCCTCATGAAATCCAATTGGAGTCTCTACCAACCTAAACTTGGTTAAAAGTCCAATTGGAATTTCAACAGGGAGATAGTCAGATTAAAGTTTCTACCAATTTAAGCTTGGAGAAAATCCAACTAAAGATTCTACCAAGCTGAAAGGTCCTCAGTGACATAGTGGGTTAGCAAGTTTAGAATCTAATTGGAGGCTATCACCTCTGTGTGGGTTCGCCTCCCACAAGTGATAATTCTAACAAGTTGTGACAATATGACTCTGTCTATGAAGGACATAAAACTCCCAACTTTGATATTTGATTTGCCGAGTAAAATTTTCTACTGGTAGAATTTTAAATTCAGCCAGATCAGGCTTTCTACCATGACATATTTTCAAGATATCAAAGAATTACAACCAAAAAATGTTTGAAACCACACATATATGAACACTTCTAAAATACCATAACTGTCAATATATTATACAAATGTAATGAGAAGTGTAAATAAATTGTGTAATAAATCTATAAATTATATTATAAATCCATCTATTAGAATATCTCCATGTGCTTAAATTGAAACAGTTTACTGTGGGCATTGAACAGACTTAAGTAAGGCCATTGACAATATTTTAAGTGTCACAATATGGTATCTGAAATACAGATTGTATTTTATCATTTAATTTCATTTAATTAAATAAGCAATTTACTTTTGAACTGGTTGAAGCAATTTATAAAATAAAAATATGCAAAAGTCACCATGACATGGAAATTCTACCTGTCGAATATGGTAAACATGTTGCTTTTAAAAATACAATTGTTAATTTTTTTTGGTTGATTTATTTGGCTTGTTATGATTAAACTTTTATCCTACAAACATTTTACTAACTAATTTTTCAGAGTACTGCATAAGTGGTAATAATGTAATTCTGCATGAAATTAGCATCTCCAGTGCTCTATTTTTAAGTGCGAGCTCTGGCAAGGCTGATGCTTCTAGCGATCACTTTATTTTGTCTCCGCACTTTCATTAATTGTGGTGTAGTGTGATGAGTACCTGTCTCTTCACTGAAGTTAAGCAGCAATGGGCTACGTTAGTACTTGGATGGGTGATTGATTCAGTGCACTACTCATGTCTCTGATGGCTTTGTGGCTCGCACTAGCAGACCGAAACCCCTTTCGGCCTTGTTGTATTAGTGATCCCTAATGGGCTACATGTTGAATTGTCACACTGTTTGTGTGTAAGTCTATTTGTTGGTATGTCTGTCAACGTGCATAATTTAAAAACTATACATCAGATACATCATATTTTCACACAAGATGGGGCCTAGCTATGGCTAGATAGCTCTTAAAGATGATACCAGTCTGAATTGAGACTTAAGAATTTTTTAGAAGAAAAACCACCACAAGATTGTAACACCTGCCCCCCCCCCCCCCCCTTTAAAGAGGAATCATTTATTGCATTGATGGAAAGTCTGGGTTACTTATTATTGTTGTTAGTGTTAGGTGTAACTTTTAGCCGTGATGTTTGTAATAGCACATTGGCATATGGTAAGTAACTGCATGTACTGATATACTAGATCATGTATTATCTATTTGAAGTTCAAAAACGTAGTGTTTAGTATTATATTTTATTATTATTAATTAGTTATATAAAAGCTCTTGTATGATAAATTATGAACCTTTCTGTGTTATTTATTTGTTTATTTACCTATTTATTTTTGTGCGAGGGCTGTGTTTCATATGGGGGTCGGCTTGATGACTTTAGCTGAGCCATGAAGCAACTTGGAATAATTTACTTGATAACTTACTTAAGTATAATTACAATAATTCTAATGTTTTAATTATTGATTAAGATATTGGGTAAACTTCTGCATATTCTTTGTCCATGTAAAATGAAGAGTCATTAATTCTTGTAAAATTAAGGCCTACGCTGCTTGGCGCCGAATCACGACAGAAACCTCATCTTTGCACAAACCGGAAGATAAATATTTAATACAGCCGTTTTAACCCCAACACTCGTGCATTTCCACATACCAAATAAGGATATCGAAGTGAGGCGATTTCCGTATGCAATTTTTGCCAAGTGGAGGCGCTGATTTTATGTAGAAATTATATTATCTCCCATTAAAAACAATTCTGAAAGACTTATTTGTTTTATTTTATGTCTAGACTGCCTAACTGTCAGGCAAACTGTGACTCCTGTAGGCATTTTCTGTTAATGCTCAACTTTTGTGTTTTTAATGTTCTTCAAGGTACGATGTCACAGTGTCAAGGTCATTTCAAGGTCATGGGAAGGTTAAAAGTCAAATGAGTGCACTTGCCAATGTATGCAATGAAAATTTTAATTGTGTTTTTTCTCATAAATCTTGGCTAAAACTCTATCCAATCTATAGTAAGGATGCTATACTATTGAATTATGCTGATTAAGCATAGATAATTTCACTTTGGTGTCTACAGGGTATCAGAAAACACAAAATTCATCCCATTTGTAATTGTAATTATTATAGAACATTCACTTGTAAATTTCAATAGAAAAGAAAAGAAACATTTCCAAATGTTTTTCTTTTAGCTGATTATTAGTTAAATATAGTAAAAACATATAAAACTACTTATACACTTGTAACAACGATATTTCATAAAACATGGCTCGAATGTAAACCTTGGGAAAAACATTTCATACAGATAGTGTAATTGACATGGTGCTTCACTTCCATAAAGAGCAAAGTCATTGTAGTTTAAATTTCAATTCAGTTTTGATCAACAACCATCACAACAAAATCAATGTTTGTAATATAACTATACTGATATTCACAGTCACTTGTGTTGATTAATACCCTTGCCTATACATCCAATGCAAAATAGTGTATACCCTTATCTAATCTTACTCAACGTGACATATGTAACAATGCAGAGTTTATAATGTAATCCTTACGGTCCTATAGTTAAAAGCAACTTATAGTCTGCATATGCAGTGCAATAGAGTGGTATGTAAACCATAGCACTCTGAAAGACGTCCACAATAATGTTGTCTAATCCAGTGGGATTAGCTGAGTCTCTGGCTTCACAAACACATTCAAACATGCACACTTGGCCCAAATTGAAGCATTTGCAATGTGATGTACTACACTTTGCTTTACATCCACATGATATGAGCTGTGTACACGCAGAGTGAACCGTTTCCAGTCACATCCACACAGGCTTCAGGCCATCATCATCGTCTTTCCAACCAGCAGACCTTAGGGGATCATGTGCAGTGAATGTTGGTTCATCAGCGAATATCTATATCTTTACCTGTTCGTTACAGTGTGCTAAGTGCAGCTGTAATGCATCACTAGTAGGTGATAAAAGGTCCAGTGCCTTCCTAGCTATCATGAAGAGCCTATACCTGCAAACATCAATGTCCGGATCATGAGCTCCTTTGGAACACCCATACAGTCTGCATAGATACCGTTCTACACCCTCAGAATTCCCATCTAGTAGTAGTAGTAGCAAGAAGCATTTATAAAGCACCAAAATTAATATAAATACCCTCTAAAGTTCTGATGTCCAAAAAGGGATAGTCTAGATCCAAAAAGGAGGTCAGTATCCATATTAGCGTTCGATAGGAAAGATAGGCTATGGTGAAGGATAGGCTAATCTGAAAAGATACATTTTCAACTGTTTTTTGAATCCAGAGATACTTTCCACAGTTCTAATGGCTTTAGGGAGCTTGTTCCACTCTGTGGGAGCAGCTACTGCGAAACTGCACAGCCGTGAGCATTTATTCAATTTAGATGAGGAAATTGATGGGCGATTGTCCCGTGTGGGATCACTCCGCTTAACTAGAGAGGAGAGATATGGAGGTTGGCTTTATGGCTTTATAAGTAAGGAGGTTGTATTTGAACAATATACGGTAATGAATGGGGAGCCAGTGTAGTTCGTGTAGGAAGGGTGTGACATGACTTAAATCATTTAGTTTTTGTACACAGTAAGACATAAGGCATTTTGAACTCTTTGTAGTCTGACAGTATATGCCTTTTTGTGTGATAAAGCAGTGAATTACAGTTATCCAGGTGACTGCTTACTAAGGCATTTGCTACAATCACAGCTGTTCCATGATTTAGATACCTGTGGACCCTTCATAGTTCCCAGAGATGGTAGTAACATGTGCAACATAGGTTAGCCATGTGTCTTTGCATTGAATTCTTAACTTCCAGGATGACACCAAGGTTTTTGACCGATTCAGTCGGTTCCATGATATTGCCAAGAAAACTGACTGAACCCACTTAGGCACAACCCCATCAATGCCATACCAGTACTGAAGGCAGTCAAATAGGACTGAGTTGTCTATTGTGTCAAAAGCTGTGGATAAGTCCAGAAGGACTAATCCAACAGCAGTACCCTTGTCCATTGAGGTGGCAATGTCATTTTGTATTTTTATCAATGCAATTTTAGTAGAGTTTAAAACTTTACATGCAGACTGATTTTTGTTGGATATACCCTCATGAGCAAATGTGCTCATTTGATTGCTTAGCCACAGCTTTCTCTGTAAGTTTGGAGATGTAGCTGAGGTTGGATACTGGTCGATAATTCTTGAGAGTGTTTTTGACCAACACCCTGTAGGAGTTCTGGACATTTGGCATGCTTTTTCCAACAGGACTTTTAACTGATACCGCAAAATGACAACATGTCACAACCTGTCAACAAATGGAAGCCAAGCAGGTTGTGGATAACATCAGCCCTTAGTATCATAGCTATAGCATGTAAAGGAAAGCATTTCTTGCTTTCGATATTCGAGATTCTTTCCATGTTTCAACATCCATTGAACCGACATGATAGTTAAGGAGTAATATGAGATCAGTGTCCCTGTATTTCAAAACAACCTGACCAAACTGTAAATTTATAGCATGTTTTGCATGTATCGTGAGTCATGTGTCTGCCTCTTCATGGTCAACACACAAATCTTCAGCATCAGCTTAGGCACTGTTGGGGTCTGGTAAGCCACCACCAACTACCAAATGACAGTTGTCAGGTAGTGATTCAGTTCTCGACATCATTTCATGCAAGAAAAAACAGCTAAGTCAGCCTTGTTCTCATCTAGTGCCATAAACTGTTCCCATAATTGTGTCAGTTGGACATTGGGGCTGTCAATAACCTTACGCATAGGACATTGTTTTCCTGTCTCTTGGACAGTGTGGAAGCCTTGATTGATTCCGTCCTCAAGTATTGATAAAAACAACATCTATTCTTGTGGTATGGTTGTTAAAGTCATTGAACACAATATTAGCAAATACATTGGCATACTCTAAGAAGGTCTTGCAATCGTGTGGCTTCCTGTATCAGTGTTTGACCATCAATAATGACACAAGTTACAATGACTCTCACCGGTATTTCTTGAGTTGTCCTGACATTCATGTCGGTAGTCAAAACATTTAGTATCTGAGACTTAGCAGTGCTGTTCATTTACACAGATGAATTTGCCAAGGACAGAGGAACAGGTGAGAGTTTGTATTTCAGTACTCCAGCTATCTGCACATCTTGTCCAGAGTTTGAAACGTTCAGTAACTGCTGTAGAATCTTCTTGTCTGCCTTTAGTACCTTTGACCTCTTGGTCCTTTCTGTCGTTGAACTCTTGTACAAGGATGCAAACATTTTCAACTTGTTTCTGTTTATTGCGACAAAAAAGTTTGTGTTCTTCTCTTCTAGACTTTCCTTTGTAAATGATTTTACAATGTCATTACTCCTAGCCTCACAAGACAGCAAATCAGACATAATATCATCGCAAGAAGAACAAGAAATGGGTTCTTACCTCGTTTACATAATAATATAGTATGCATTATGGTTTTACCTCATTTCTTGAATACACAAACATACTTCTCGATGAAATATTTATTGTGGTATAATAAATTGGCATACTCGCATTCATTTAGTATGTTAGAAACATAATTCAGTTGAAAGAAACCCCATTTTACTGCTTTACATAATGTTACATATGTTTAACTGCGTATTTCAGGTTTTTTGCACCTAGTTGACCTTTGACCCTGTAGTGACCTTAAAATGACCTCTATCAAGTGATATCCTACCTAACATTGTTCCATATACATGGAACCTTAACTTAGGCATGGATGTCATGCATTAACAAAAAAATGCCTGCAGAAGTGCTTTCTAGAGCTCTGTTCCTATAATTTTAGCAGACTAGTCAGTAAATTACAATTCAAAGAAATCTGTGTAACTACACTTATATCAAGAAAAAAATAAGGTTCTTGTGTCAAAGTAGTGCCAAGTTACAGCAGTGAGCAGTAAAAATATCATTCCCTCATCCCCAACAAAACAACATTTGGGATAATATACTTTATTATTATACAAGATTAAGTACATCTAAAATTCTTGTAAGAGCATTATGATATAGAATTATGTATGAGCACACACTAGAAACAATTATGCACAAATTAACCATGATCTAGAAAATGACATTATAGGTCCAGTTATATAAGATGACCACAGGTCAGAGCAGAAAACTCCAACACTGCACTCTGGGTTAAGGCCAAGTCAAAAAGCTAATAATAAAATATAAGTTAAAATCAGATAAAGTTAGAGATAAAAGAGGGGAGGGTGACACGACCCCAAGGTAAAAGGGCTCATGAGGTCAAAGTTCCCCATCCAGAGAAAAGTTAATTTTCACAGACGCACCAGCAGTTCCGCCCTGCCAATGAATTCAAAGTCACTAGGATTTGTTAAAGGTCAAACCAATAAGGTGCATCCCTGTAAAATTATTTAAATTGGTAACAATTTATGAGGAGCAACATGGCTCTGTTCCAAATAACCTCCATAGAACAGATAGAAAGTGTAAATTAATATTCATGCCAGTTAGGTAAATACTGTCAATTAAAAGCAAGATATAATTTACATCCTAATAAAGATATAAAGTCTGTTAGGCTAGGCATCCAGGTACGCCTGGACAGGTCACAGAAAATCATAATAACACCAGGTTCTTCATCCAAGTATGCAGTAAGGAGACCAAGGCGATGACGAATTGTCATATGGAAGAGGCCAGACCCACCAGGACCAACAGTCAGGTACCATGGACTTACTGAATCTTTAAAAATGTCATTTTTAGAGATTGTATGTATTTTATTGACAAAATCAATGATTATGCATATTTATTGATTTCACAAACTGCAACAAATATACCAATGCTGGGATGTATTATTACTGCAGGAGTCAGCAGATGTATAATGACCTGAAACAGCGCTCTGAAACGTATATGCACTTTGTTTATGATAACTAACCAAAGGCTAAGTCTTGGGCTCAAAGTTAAGGCCGCCCGGGAGTGAGCTGAACCTTTGCAAAACAAAGACTGAAATATAGAAATTTTGAAATGGCTCTACATAAAGTATAAATATAAAGAACACTTGCCTAAAGTAGTCTTTGGTAAATTGTTATGTAGTAACAAGGTTTTCCATTTCAAAATAGCACTTAGCCTTAAAAATAACGTGTCAAATTAAGGATATATGCCACCAATGGTATATTTTGAATAGAATTACAAGGTCACATGACACAGAAAACCAATGTGGTTATTTGATAAGCTTGGACATATATAAGTCACCGTTTGTGATATCCATTTAAGTCCCAGACCTAGCTAAGGTCTGGTTAAGTCCCTGGCTTAAAATCTTGACTAAGTTTAAGACCCTTTGTGAAACCGGCCCCTGACGTTTTTCAATAAAAATAAACCATATAAATTGGCTGGTCTTGTGTCACTTTTATACCTCCGTAGACAGTCCATTTCAGTCGCCATTTCTTTCCATTTTATTTCACATCCCACGGACCCAGGATTTTGAGAAGATAACTTGTGGCATGTGCTCAAACCTGTCTTGTATTGACAAAAGCCTGAACAATAGAATCTTCTTTCCTGTGGAGACAAAACTAGCAGTGTCTATAAAACACATCAATTATACATCAATAAATATAAAATGTGCGCTTTCTGTCCTTTTATGAAAAAGACTCCTCTTTTGAAATGAATTGTTGTTTCTTTTCCATAGATTGTGTTCAATTCATACCTCCTGACTTATTAATCTAGATCAAATGGATTGGTATAAATAATCTGTAGTCCGCTCTATCTCTTTATAATGTATGGCCATTGGAAAATTTATGATGGAGCTATATTTGTTCATTAATTATAAACTCTGGGAATTGTTATATGGTAAAGTAGACTGTGTATAGTTAATAGCCATTCATCTTTCTCGATCAATACATCAAGACCTGAAAAGCTGATCAAATCAGATCAACAATGCAGACTACTTGTAGAAACTTGACCAACATAACGCCGACTTGTTTTGTTTGTTGTTCATGTAATATTCAAAATGCTTTTTTATGTTGCTGTTGTGAATTACCTGGAAATAAACTACCTCCACCCCTCCACCACCGCTTTGAAATCCATATGTGGTATCAAATTATCAATGTACATACGTACTCAGCATAATATCGCCTTGGCTATTATTTGACCTATCCCTACTGCAAAAGTACAGTCTCATCGATGATCATTTGTCCCTTGAGTTTTTTAGCCTGCCACTGGGTATAGGCCATATATGACAGAGGACACCTATTTTAGGTAGTCATCTGAGCTACTGTGTATCTGTATGTACCTGGAACTGAACCCAGGTCCTTTGTATAATTAAACCATTGTATTAAACATTAGGCTCTGATGTACCTGGTCCTATTTTGTTTTAGTTATATGTACAGTAACATAAAGTATCATATTTACAACCATACAACTGTGTGTCTATCTAATGTACAAAATTTGATCTTTATTTATTTGGGCTAAACATCACTGTCAACACATTGTATAGGTTATATCATGACGGGTAGTTTTAAGGGAAGGGGAAACCAGTACATACCAGTTGGTCAAGATTCTGCACTGTAAACTGCTAGCATAGGTAAGCAGTTACCAATTTCTCCGGAGTTTGCACGACCAAGCTTGGAGGTGCAAGGTGAGTGTCTTAACCGCTACACGTACACTACCAAGACCCCTTCATACACAACAAGGCCACTGCCGCCACGGTTATCTCCCACCTAAGAATCAGTAATAATGGAGAACTAAAGGAGACATCAGGCCTTTGTAGTAAGATAACCCCACTTGACATTGAAGAAGGGGTCAAAGGTAAAAGTCAGCAATTGGAAAAGAGTCTCAGGCTATGACTTCCTTTCAGTTGTTTTCACATTTGGAACCCTTGTAGCAATGATATAAGAAGATATAAGGCCTTTTTAATAGGATAATCCCATTTAAACACGTGATATGACGGACATTTTGTTTTCAAAACTAGGCCAAATTACTATCAGGCTAACTTTCCTAGCTATATATCCTTTGTGCAAATTTGATGAACCTAGCTGCAATATTTCAAGTTTTAGAGCATCTTACCAATTATGAAATAATTGGCTGTGGCGGCCATTTTGTTTTTCATAATAAGGCCACAATTTTCTCAGGCAAAACATTTGCAGGCCAGGACTTTTCATTCACTTTTCAGCACCAATAATAAGGGAGAAATAAGGACATTTTAGTTTGATGACGACATTTAACCTGGAAGCAGGGGTCGCAGGTCAAATACAACACCTGGAAAAGATTCCGAGGCCATGACTTCCTTCAAGTTGTTTTCACATTCCGAAACTCTAGGAGCAATATTAGGGGAGATATAAGGCCTTTTTAATAGAATAATCCCATTTGACATTAAACATGTGATATGGCGGCCATTTGGCTTTTTGAATCAGGCCAAAATTACTGTCAGGCTAGCTTTTCAAGCCATATATCTTTTGTGCAAATTTGATGAAGCTAGCTGGAATATTTGAAGATTTAGAGCACCTTTATGATTTTCAAACAATTAGCTATGGCGGCCATTTTGTTTTTCAAAATGAGGCCAAAATTTGACACAGCCAAGTTTTTATAGCCATAAACATTCTCTGTAAATTTGGTAAAGATATCTTTATAAAAGAATGAGATATTAAAGGTTTATGTAAAAACTGAACGCACGGAAGGATGGACGGACGCATGGATGGAAGGCGTTTTATAATCTCCCAACCACGGCCTTCGTGAAAATGCTACCACTGTTTTGGATACCCTCAAATAGCTGCCCAATACTTCGGTCACAACAGCGGGCAATAGTGGCCATGTTTAGGGGCATTATATACAACTACTGGTTTCTCCATGAACTGCCTGTTATGTGTCATCCCACCAGAAGTTAGGTCCTCAATGGCCTAGTAGTTAGCAAGTGTGGGATCTAATCACTGACTGTCGCCTCTGTATGGGTTCGATTCTCACAAATGGCAATTCAGGAGACTTGTCCCAATTATTGAAAAGCAGAATAAAAACACCAACTTTCCCTTTTCCGACCTGCAACTTTTAAATGTCCAAAGTTTTTTAAAATAAAGTTATATTCGGTACTGTTTTACACCCACCCATACCTAATGGTTGAATTCTAAATCTACTTGGACTTTGATAGCTCTTAATCTCCCCTTTACAAGGGTATTCTAAGGTGCATCATCACCAAAACGGTCAACCAATATCAGTGTTCAGGGATAGAAAGGGCTCAAACACCATGTAGAATAACCAGGGGTATATTAAGAAGAAGGTGGGTATGTCTTGGAGGAAGGATTTAAGCTTCTTTCTGCAAGAGGCAGTGGAAGGGGATACACGAGTTTCATCAGGAAAAGCATTTGACACAGTGGGAGCAACAAAAGCAAAGCTACAAGCAAACTGTTTGACAGACTTTTGAGTAGATGGATGAACCTTTGGTACAGCAAGGAAATTACCAACACTCTGACTGTGTCTGGTACAAAAAGGACTACTGTACGAGGAAAGATAAAGTATTTGGTTAAAACCAGTGTGAAGACTTTGTAATACGTTTGAATGCATTTTTAAAAGTATAGGGATTAAGTGATATACAGGTGATTGGATTGGATTAGATTTTATTACACTTTTTTCCAGTACTATGCAATCTCAAATTTGATATTTGGATTTGTTTGTCTGATTGCTATTTGGGCTTTCGCACAAGTAATTTTTTGTGTGATTGCTATTTAGGCTTTCGAACAAGCATTTGTTAAGCAAATTCAAACAATATAATTTTTCTCATTTCAAAGTTATTCTGTACATCCCACCACACACAAACACATATTTCCCATTCCTAACTTTAGCTATCATTTATGTCCTATTATATTGAAATATATAAGTACTTATATATTGTGTTTTTCATACTGACATGCAAGTCACAAAACAAATGTAGATTTAGGTATAAGTTTAATACAAATTATTAAGGCCCTAATGAACATATGACTCACTTTAGATAGATGATTTTATTGTATCGGTTAAAATCTTACATAACATACAGCTAAAATAGTGACTCAACTACATTTAGTTTTAATGGAAAAACATTATAGACAGAATGAGTTTTAATTCAACACAAACTGATAGAAATTTATATTATGGATTTCACTATTGACTATATTTGTATCCTATTTCCCCATGTATTTAAATATTCAATAACTAAATTTTAAATATAAATATAATATTCTCTGAAATTCAGCAACAATATCTGAAGACGTGTAAATATTCTGACACGGTTATCAAATATAACGTTATACCTCCACTAAAAATTTTTCATAATATGTCTGGATGGATTGCCTTAACACTAAGTTTACAATTTTGTCAATAACTCCAGCAATTCATTTCTACAAGCCCCCACATTAATTCTTTACTCCTCTCAATTGGCAGTCTGAAAAGGTATTTATTGACTGGCTTGGCTGCCCATCCATTGCCATGGGAACGCTCCATTGATTCTGGATCTGCAATGAGGGGGAAAAGTAAGCTTTTTACAGGTAGGCATTTATATTTTACCTTCAAGTAGACAGTAGCCAGTATGTGGGGGGTTGGTTTTACATTTAAATGACATGGTTTGTAGAGTTAGCATATCCATTCCAGGAAAAAGGCTAAAGGAGGCAGATGAGGCTGTTGTGTTATTGTCATAATATCTAACTATATATGAATATAATGTTAATATAATTTCCAGACTTTAAAGAAATTTAACCTGTATGATTTATTTTATGATGTTATGGCAATAATACTTGGGTAGTAAAACTATGTTTTTCTAAAGATAATATATTGTAAAGGAAGGAATAGTCAATAAGATGAATGCATCCGGATTCTGTGAAACGGATGATTGGAATAAGCTCGGTCCGGGTCGTAAGTTTCACAAGAGCAGCTTTTGAGGGTTGAGTGTTTTAATTGTAGATGTTTGTAATGCTATGCCAGGCTCACCAGACCAAATGCTCATTTGTCTGGCAGTTCATTTTTACCTTGGTTGCAGTCCACGTGATTTCTTCTGATTTCAGCCCAGATCCGCATCAGCGATGATGAGGTAAGTGGAGTAATTGTATATATATTCAAGACCATTTAATTAAGAGGATCTAGATAGCTACTTATTAAATTATGCACTCACATATACATATCAATATCTGTATGTTTGCTAGTTTATGTTCTTTTGATTAATATGCCAATTTCAAATATAAATTGCAAGCAAATACATACATATGATACATAACTATTTTCTGAGTCATATAAATGTACATATGTGTTTAATGTATATTACACTATACGTGGAACATTTTGATTCTGCGACGTAAAAGCACAGAAGCTGACTATTGCTACCAGTTGAATGTGTCCTTTGTTCAGCTGCTCTTACATTCCGCCCTACGGGTTATAACACATACAGGTCATACAGTTTATGGAGTAGGTAGATCTTTGTAAGTACATCTTACTTACAAAGCAAGTGGCATGACTGTGTGTCAGCTATTTCTACAGCCAAGCTTACAATAATGTGCATACGCGACCATACCATGGTGTCCATGTTTTAAAAATACCTACACAACACCTGCATTTCACCTGAGTGTCATTTGCAAGTTTAGCCATTTTTTCCCGTGCCCAGGATGAAGGAACAGGTAAGGTGGGAGGTAACTGAGGCTTAAGATGATTGAAAAAGGAGCATGGTGGCGTATGTAAAACCCCTTCCAGTTCTTGATTTCTGTGTTCCAGTCCCGGCCAGACCTGTGGTAGGAAATATGGTAGGTGTTTACCAGTGCAAGATAATTTTCAGTGCAGAATCCTGAACTGCATTTTTCAGTCACCTCAAGAACATGTATTTTGCTATGACTTGTGCAATGTGTTAACAGTGAGGTTAAACTCCAATGTATCAGCCAATAGATGATTGAAAATATTCTCATATGCTATGTTAAGTGGAGACTACAAGTCATAAGAAAACGGTTACAAATTTTTGCTTAAAATCCTCCAAAGCCTTGGAAGGAATATAGAAGGTAAAATCTAAATCTGAGTGTGTTTAACATAATTATATCTCGTGCATTAGAAAGAGTTCTGTATAGAATAGGTTTGGAATGTCACTAACATAAAAGGTTAGTAAAGACATTGTCCTTAAATCAAGTGAGTGTGTAAAGTACTCAATAACAATGTATGTGTAGTTTTAAGCATTTAAAAATCGAGTGCAAAGGTTATTTTCCAAAGAATTAAATTCTGGGGCTAATAACCTCACTGCTATTCCTCTTTTCACCCCTGTACCCCCACCCACAAAACGGAGGCTTTTATTAAGCCGATGTGGTCCATCACAAATTTTCCTTTTAGGCTTATAAAACCCCAGAGTTGTTTAAAGTCAATGAACCAGTAACAATTGGACTTGTTCCATTTGATTTTACAATGCCATAAAACAAAACCGTTACAGTTTCCTTATGGATATTGACACTGTTAAAATTTTGGACAGGTGTGCAAAGGCCTTTAAAGTCACCATTAAAACCAATTACAGTAAATAGTCTCCCAGAAAGCTCTAATGGCCCGACAAGCTTTATTTGTACAGCAGTTAAACACACCGGCTCTTTCCTTTCAGGTATACCTGGTATTAGCCTTGGTTAAGGCCTATATGCTTACTGCGTGTGTTGTTTCTTAATTATTTATAAACTGTTTTGGTAGTTCTGCAAAATTGTATAGAATTTGGGGTCTGGTGTATGGTGTCTATATGAACTACCACACATTGATTTTGCACGATCATCTAAAGAACGCTTTTAAAACTGAATAAAGGTACCTACACCTTCCATTAACTCTTGCAGCCATGTTATAACAAGGCTGAAAGGTGTTTCAATCTATAGGCGTGAGATGCAAAGCCATCAATAGCGCACTGCAGCGTTCTGAAACATGAGCCGCAAAGCCATCAGAGGCACGAGAAGTGCACTGAGGCGATCACCCACTTAAGATATGATAAAACACATTAAAGAGACATAATTTTGATTAACTTCCCCACATTCTCAATAAAATGTATTTGGATGAAAAGGTCATCTTTTGTGCCATGTTGGTGACTTTAAACGTTTTTGCGGAATCCAAACTTGAAACATTTGAACCAAACTTTATTTTATGAACAGTTATTTAGCAAACAAACAAACTTCTTCAACCATCATTACTTTTATGTTGACTTGAAAAGTGAGGGAACTTGGGGAAGTAGGAGACACGCCTACATGTAACAGACTCACTTGTCATCCATCAAGTTCTGGGTTTAGACCCACTGAAGGCCTGAAGGGGTAAAATTGGCAGTTGCTTACCAATGGCTGGTGACTTTCAATCCAGAATCTTTACCAACAAGAATGCATTGTTTTCTTCCATACACCCAAGTGCCTGCTGTAAAATGATCGTATAACGTGTTGAAAGTAACATTAAACCCAAATCGATCAATTGAGAATGCAATTAGAAGATGATGCAGCAAGTTAAAGCATCAACTGGCACCTGATCGTGAAAACACTCCTGTGAACTATCACTGGAGTGGCGAAGGGTGCAGAATGGTTACATATCTGAATAGACAGAGCACCTCATGTAGCACCAACATATAAGGTCTCAATTGTTTTAGCCATCAGGATGGGTCATCAGCCAAAAATTAAATGCACACAGATACGAGCATAAGGAAAGGTGAAACCTAAGGATAAACGAGTCATTTAGACTTATTCACGTCTTCTTCGTAAGGTCTTCGGTGGCCTAGAGGTTAGCAAGTTTGGCATCTAATCATAGGCTGCAGCTGTCACCTCTGTGGGTTCGGGTCCCACAAGTGGCAATGCTGAGGACCTGTCCCAATATAACACTGGCTGTTGAACGGGATGTAAAACCCAAACTTTGACTTTTATCACTTCTTCGCTGCCTTGGGTCTTGTGATCTGTTCCATGGATGACATAGATTACATTACATTCAGAAAGAGTTTGTCCTTATATATCCCCAGCTATTTTAAAGAGATGTCAGTCACCAAGTTCGACCATTGTGATTTCAACATGGAAGCAGCTAAAATACTTTGGGGCCATACAGACAGGCTACTTGGTTACCAAATCCCCTTAATTCATATCTCTCCAAAAATTTGTTCTTTAAACCTCGGTAGTTTGCCCTTATTTACCCCCATTGCATGTTCAAACAAATGTTTCACTGTCTGCACTATTGTCAGCTTAATTTTACCCCCCTCACCTCCAGCACTCAGCCATGCACACAGTGATTGTAGAATAATTGCTCTGGCTTTTAATATTTATTGAGTTATTGAATGCAGTAAAACCCCTCAATAGGGCAAAACATGATGCAGAGTTTCTCAAACTACCTATTGCTTCGACCTAAGGCTAATTTTAACAGTTCCATAGTGTGATATAAAACACTATTCATAACCAAGAATCTAACAGAAATTATTTACGTGATTTATTATGGAATGTCTGTGTATTTTTAAATATTAAATTTTTGTGCACAAAAATATCAAGCTTGTAAAAGATGGAGTCTGTATTTACACAACTTTATTGATATTTCTTATTTTCTCACAAGGACCAATATGGGCAACTTCTCATGATACAAAAAGTGTCCTATTCATCATGTGAATTGTACAGGCTTCCTCCATTTTATTACCACCCCACCTTAAAGGTCCTGTCACATTGATTCGGGTCAAAGGGGACACTGCAAATAGGACAAAAATGCATTCTATATTTGGAAATTTAGTGTATTTTTTGTTGTTGGAAGTTAGAAACCAGTATCTTCCATGATTAAATTAACTTGAGATATCACAATAGAACTATTCTGTTCTACATGGCCCTATGTCAGTAAATGTGGTAGAATGTACCACAATGTAGGTAAAACGTGGATAACATAGCACTGGCATATCTACCAGATCAAAGATAAATAATTACCCTGGCAACACCAAAAACTACACCATTAAAGGTTACCCTTGTATCCAAAACATCAAAGCATTTTTAAATGAACATTAAGTTTTTAATATTTACAGACTTCAAATTATGTAGAGGTGTGTTAGGGGTGTATTAATACCTATAGATTATGTTTGTAGAACATTGCTTATCACCTCAATTCCACTGTTATGAATTTGCCTCCTACCATCGTGTGTTTGTACATAGGAGCCAATTCATGGAAGTCAACTCACTTTTCTCTTCTCACCGGGTGATCATGGTAGCTATTTTCATATTTCAAACATGCTACAAATTTCTGCGAGTGAGCACTAATAGTGTCCTGAGTGGCCACTACCAATCTTTCGCTTTGGTCGCAAGTTGACTATGACTTATGTAGGCTGCTTTTGACCTATCTTTAGGGGCGCCATAGTTTTCTTTATGATGTTATTGTCCAAATAAAATGTGTGTTTTAAGAACCTTCCAAATCTCCCGAATACTGTATAAGAGTTATGCAGGTTTATTATTATAAGGTATCTTCATGAGTTGTGGCAGTATGGCGAAGATCATAAGACTTATCTTTTTCATCATAAGGCCAATCTTTTTTTCTGTCATAATAATTTATCCCGTGTTGTGGTAGGTCACCCCGAATGCATTCTGTTCAAATGTAAATCACACCAAATCACACTGAATGTGCAATACCAAAAAATATGAGGTGAACTGAAATAGAACCAAAGGTGGATTATCCTGTTTGGGTGTACGGTGCGAACCAAGCACAACAAATGGTGTGACCTTGGCATCACACACAACAATGGCTTGCACAGATGGCTGAGTGTCTCTATGGAGTCCGGTTAGTTCATCAGCAAACAGTGATGGTCAGCAAGTAAATTGGAGCAATATATCAAGTAAATTTATGTATATACTTTGCTACACATAGGAATGTTTGCCATTAACAACTGAAAATTTCACCTTTTTGTACTTAGGCTATATATGTAAAAGAAATGTCAAAATCGATTGAGAATTAAGTTTATAATTCAAAATTTAAAAGAGAAAAGTATGAATTTTTGTTATGTAAGCATACATTATTGTTTTATATAAATTTATGGAATATAACAAAAACCATATCGTCAGCTATCGAAGGTGGGCGATTGAATAGCCTTTAATACAGTGCTTAAACAGACCAGTTGGAAAGGGGATAAAATCGCACGCTACACACACAGCAAAAGTCAATGTGGGAGCTAAAATTACCCATTGTTCTATATCTGCTCAAAACCCTACCTTTTTAGTAATTGCTCAACTATTAATAAAAGGCAAGCACGTTTTTGACTGGTGAAACTACAAACAACCCGCTTTGAAAAGCCTAAAAAGCACCAGTGATAAATGAATAGAAATGATTCCGGATGTTTTGTGATGAAAAAAGATCAGAATTACATGTCAATACACCCAGCATTGTGATGAATTTATCATAAACCCTGGAATTACATCCACATATGGCAATGGGTTATTTTTGTGACTTAATTAGGGCAGCAATGGACCTTTTTGATGTGCAAACTTCACCTCAATTCGTGGGTACACACACACACATCAGTCAATTTTAGTGGAATTTCTAATTTTAGGTTGGGGGAGGGGTTGTGTGATGTTATACGGAGGTGAACCTCAATCATATTTCGCAGAGGGTTTCAATCTGGTGTTTGTAGTATTTCTGTCAAAAATTAGGGAAGCAATTTGTGCCGACTTTTTGCACTGATGCATATATTAGCCTGTCCCGGGCCTCATTTTAATTATGTGGAATTTTGCACCATGAATGTAATGTTGCGTCTAGCACACTACAGGCAGTGTTCCTCCATGTACTGTCAAACTTCTGTCAGCAGATTTTGCATACTGTGGTATTGTGTACTTTCCGTAACCACCAACACGGGTGTTTTAAACTTTTGAAATTTCTTCCTACTGTAAAGGTTTCTAAGAACGCCTCCCATAGACACCTACACCTGAGCGGTTTGTGTCATTCCTGTACTCTTTCTCGTTAAAAGCTGTAGTTGTATGCTTGCCGTAAGGTTACTGCATCTGTTCTATATCTATATAGTATTTTTTCTGCATCTTTACAGTTACCTTTCTGTGTCAAATCATGACCATTTTCCATCCTGATTCTAAGTACCTTCTGCAGCAAAACTCTAGTTAAAGATGTGTACCTGGGCTCCACAGAATGTACAGAATTCTGCTTCTCTATCAAATGTTGTCTGTAACTGGGAGAAACTGAGATTGGGGCTTTAGTTCAATGTGTTTTATCAGTTGCTGTGACATTGGGTATTGTTTCAAATACTAAGATAATTATACAACAGTACTTTGGTACAGACATAGGAGTTTGGTGGCTTGGACAAAAGTGATGATTGGTTGCTAATGCAAGCTCTACATTGACTTGTTGTGAGGCCACTTGATGAGTCAATTTGCACGAAATTGCATTATCGCTCATCGAAAATTCCCCCTTCTCCTGGAAGGTTGAGGATTATATAACTGAAAAATATTTTAAATGTGAATACATAGTGAAGCCAAATGAAAACCACCTTAATTTACATATAGCAAACACAGAAAACAATCTTGTAATCAAGTTGCCCGAGATTAACATTACAAGCCAAAAAGTATGTGTATATACTAATATCTTTTAATTTATTAAATTTGAGTTAAACAACTTAGAAATAGATGGTTAATAGAGTATTTGTAGCTGCGTTGATTCTGTCACTCTTTCAGTGAACTATTAAGGACATGCTACCAGTAATTTGTAAATCAATTGAAATACACATGTTCTACTGAAGAAGTGGACTAATAATAAATACACCAGTTGAGAAAATACGTCTTTAAAAGGCTAGCAGTTACCTGATTGTGTTTGCTCACGCTGCCACCTCGCGACAACCTTGTTTTACAGCCTCGACAAGGCCCAATATTGTCTAATGGAAAAAGTCAATAGAGAATTGTGATAAAACTTTGATAGATTGGTTTATATATAAACCCAAATAAAAAACAGGAGAAGGCTTCAATATTCACATGCATTACTAGTTTTTGCAAAATTCAAGACAACTGTAAGACTATATACTAACTTTGTGCCTTGCATGCTTGTGATTTCTGTGAAAATGTTACCTCTGTATGTTTTAGTGATTTTTGTGAAAATGTTACCTTTGTATGTTTTAACAGAGATTTTTTCAGAAACAATCAACCTTGAGTCTAATTTAAGTAATTCATTATCCCAGGATAACAAGATTTTATTATTATCTCAACAAAATAACAAAATTATCCCACATATGTAGCAATTAATTTATATTTGTATCTAACTTTCTTTGTATAGCATATACATCACACTAAAATTTGGATGAAGTTTAATTCCTGTGCAACAATAATAAAATAATACTCAGCATATGGAGTTCAAGGTCAGTTATATATGTATGTGCAGACAAGGTCATAACAAGATATACCTGGGACAGTTTTCAACTGATTAAACTTCAAGCTGTTACATCCCTTCTTTCACCCATGCAAAAACTATTAGCGCCAGTGAAAGGCTAATGTATCCTGTCTACCTGAACTAATGAAGAGCCAATCTGGCAATGCTTCCGGTGGGCTCTTAATAAAACCCCTATTTATTATTGAAGCGGAACAGTCACCCCGGAATTGACACATTGCATGAAAATCTCTACTGGAAAAACCTTTCTGAATAATGTAGTAGGTTTGGCATGGGAAGGGGATCATATTAAGTGTGGGTTTCTTTTAGGTAAAAAGCCTGGTCGTCATCTGAACAGAAAAATAGAAAAAATGACTTACAAATAACACACATATATATATATATATATATATATAACTAGTATGCATGGTTGAAATGATGGCATATTTGTGAGTTTATTAATATGTTTAAAAATGTTAAATACACTAATATTTAGTATTATTTATTGCATTCTAAGCCATTAAGATCAGATTTTTCCCAGGGTAAAAATGGGATAATAATGTTGAAATGCTTTGGGCAGGAAACTTGGGATTCTTGGTCACACCCACAACTCTGGATTACTGACCTTGAACGCCCCTTGACTTTCTTTATGATAATGATTTTGTTAAGTCAGCGCACTGAGTTCCCCTTTGTGGGGAAGATATTGCGCCTGCAAAGCAGTAGATTAGATTAGATTTAGATTAGATTCTATGTTATTTTTGCATATAAACATTTTTTGATATTGTAACTTTCAGACATTTGCAAAAATCTTATTATATTATCACTATTGAATATTACTTTCAAGATTATTATGGCATAAATTTTATTGAGTTTTAGTTACAGAGTTGGCACATACATTTGTGCTTTAATATTACTACAATAATCACAGACTGTACTCTGACCTAACGGAAAATGTCCTTCACATCAGTTACTGGCATAATTTATGCAATAATCACTCAGGTAAATGTCTATTTGAGCTGTTTTAAAATACATAATCTTAAAATCTTCAAAAGAAAGGCTATTCATACCGAATTTGAATACAAACTTGACCCACTTCCTTCCGTTTGTAATTTCTGTTGTCGTCTGCCTTTTCATGAAAATGGCGGGAACATTACTGCAGTTATTCCTCATTCAATAGCCACAAGAGCTTATTGCCATTTATTGAGGTCATTTTACCTCTGTTTTACTGCTTCAGATTTCCCTTTAGTTGACAGAGCCTATTGCCACGTTGAGACGCAATGGGAGCTTTGTAGAATTATCAGCCATATGCTTGTTCACATAAAGGGCGAAGCTTGGATGCCATTGTCAGTAATTTTACAATAGAGGGGGGGGGGGGGGGGGGGGCATGGTGGCACAATTGTAACACACTCGCTTCTCACCTCTGATGTCGTGGTTGAAACTCTGGACTTTTTGTGGGAAAGTTGATGGTTGGCAGTTTACAGTACAGAACCGTGACCAACTCTATGTAACTGGTTTCCTCTGCCCACAAAACTACCCATCATAATATGACCTGTACAGTGTTGAAAGTGATGTAAAACCCAAAATAAATAAATAAAATAGGACATTTTTCTACTGTAGTTCTCATTTAGTTATCCCTCCCCAATGTAAGGTATATCTTATAGCAGCAATAAGAATGATGTATAGAGGTGTTCTGAGAATAGTAGCAATATAATATAGCATCTATGTGACAATTGTAGAATCTGACCATGAGTTTATTGGATTTAAAATTATTTATGTCACAGTTTTTCAGCATTCAGGATGCCATGTCCATTTTTCAAGGGCTGTGAAATCCTGACAATGTATTAATACGTGGAACATCATACTAGACATTTGTAAATACTTTCATATTTTACAATTTGAAATAGGATAGAATCATTTGTCAACAAAAGAATTTTTCAGAATTGTCTTATTTTTCCCCCAAATGTTTGATATCGAATTATGCATATAATCTCCTGGTATATACAAATAGTGTCAAGTCCAAATTTTCAGAGATTATTAAAACCATAACCCAATAATTTATCCAAGAAGAATAATGGAGCTTTAAAACTTAAGGTTTATATCCGTCTATAAATTACTTATATACATATAAAATAAAGACTAGCACTAGCTGAATAGATATCAGAGAGTTTCTCGTCATTTTCTGTTTCTTTTTATTTTCTTTTCATAGGTACCCTGTTAGATACATGAGATAAGTCATTATCATATATGTACCTGAGTCTATAGCATATCTGCCACTGTGGCCTAGCGGGTAACACACTTGTCTAGGAACTCAGAGGACGTGGGTTCAATCCCAGGTACAGGCAGATACATAGTGGCTCGGATGACCACTTAAAATGGCGGTCCTCTGTCATTGGGTCCTATCCCCAGTGGCAGGTTAAAGAACCTCAAGGACGTTGATAAATGGTCATCCTTGAGCCTCTATCTTCCAGTTAGGGGAATGTCAGTTACTTGTGAGTTGGGGCTGTACCTGTACAGTCGGATTGGTTAAATAGCGCTTTGAGTCCTGTAGTATATGGAGATATTGCGCTGAGTATAAATACATAATAATAATAATAATAATAGCATAGTTCAAAATCTATATATCAGCCATTATTATATTTCCAGTGTTTGTATTTGTTTTGCCAAGAAACAGGTAAGCAATAATGAGCATTCAACTGTAAAAGTTTGCGACGCAAATCTATTGCTAATAAGTCTCAACAGTAAGTATGAGTCACAGCAAAAATATGATTGTCATTTACTTTAACACTCGATCAATTATTGCCTGTGGGGAATGTTTTTCTGTTCATAACAGATAGGTGATCCCCTATTTTATTTGGCTAGAACATTCTGACAATTATGGATCAGATGTACTTTGAAACATGTATACCTTTTTAATGATTCAACGTAGTTTTAAGGTTGGATATAAAATAGATTATGTTTTGGAGAAAAATGCAAATACTATATGAGAATTGATGAGTATTTGTTAAGTAATTACTCATGAATATGAGCGATAATATAGGGAATATGCATAAACCTATTACCAATTAGATTTGGTTTGTATAAATATGTTCGATATATTATTTTATTTATTATAGTGGCATGCAAAATAACAAATACAAGAGCAAGA
Organism: Sabellastarte sp. h YS-2021; assembly: GCA_964017235.1. Taxonomy (NCBI): domain Eukaryota; kingdom Metazoa; phylum Annelida; class Polychaeta; order Sabellida; family Sabellidae; genus Sabellastarte; species Sabellastarte sp. h YS-2021. Next base: position 53,455,984 of record OZ024933.1, read on the forward strand.
AAATACAACATTGCCCAGCCCTGAGGGTCCAATGAATTACTCTTAAACATGGCTATATATAGTGTGAAAGAAATTACAATATTACCTGTATTAGACCTATGAAAATCACTGGTATAGAGTTTTTAACAAATAATGCTCTTTATATTAATGAGAGCTGTAAACACTACAGAAAATACAGTACATGTTAATATATATTGAATGCCTACGTTTCTATTTTATTAATCAAATTTTTCCCTTTCCTCCAACTTATTTGTAAATGGAACCACAAATTACTTTTAAATAAATTGATATTTAAAACAAGTTTTCATTATTGTATAATTCATAAGATTCCAATAGGAATGGTTAACTTCCAAGTGACTAATTTTTGTATTCAAGATAGGATTGCGTAATGGTCTTATCACAAAAATAAAATCAAAAACAGAAATATAGAAATAGTTATGGTAGAGGGAAGCCAGTCTTAAAAGATGAGTCTAATATGAGTCAATATACATGCATTTTTTAAAACATTTTATTGAATTAAATTTTAATCCACTTTTCGGGTAATTGGTGTGAATTTTTTTTCATTTCAACTAAATGGACTGGTACCACACATAAAATTTATTTATTAATTTATTAACAGTTCTCAGTTTAATCGACATAAGAAACACAGTTTATTTTAATTGTTGTGAGTACGTGTGGGGAGTAGTTGGTTTAGTTATGAACAGAAATTAAATTTTAATGTAAATACAATCCAACCGAATATAAAATTTTATACCCCAGTTACACTAGACGCGGTATGCGGAACTGCTTCCAAAGAGGAGGCCTCATATCTTCCGAGATGTAGTGTTTCTATCACAGAACAGGCGGTATAACCCGTGGTTATAGGCATTGGACGAATGGTTTCACTTGGCGCCAGAACCGCCTCCAAAGAGGCCTCATACTTTCCAAGATTTAGTGTTTCTATCACAGAACAGGTATAATCCGTGGTTATATAGGCATTGGACGAAATGCCCCTGTCCTTCAACTACCATGTGAGGTTCGTATGCAAAAAGTAGTGACTCAAATGTCCATTTAATTATAATTGCTTTATGTCGCCGCGTTACACTGATACACGACTGAGTCATAACCTTGTATATACCGTGGACTAAACCTTCAGTCACTGTAGCAAGAAATCCATCTACACATGCTCACATTTGTCCTCACATGCCCATGGTACCAAATTCAGAGGCAGAAATTTTTTACATTTTAAAACTTCCATAGAACATGTAAGGTACTGGACGTTTTGCTACAGTGTCACAAGATTGCATACGAGCCTCAGACGGTGCTTGAAGGTAGTTGTTAAGGACAGGGACATTTTGCCCAACTACGTTCTATACTGCCTGTAGTATTACTGGGGTTTTTAAGTTATTGCCCCCCAAAAATGGAGGCAAACATTTGTAAAATTTGTTATTTGAATATATTTTGGAAAATATGAGACAATATAGTGAATTAATAAATTCATATTATGAATTTCCATCCTTTGGTGTTCAATTGAAAGTCATTCTATTGTTTTGTTTGTCTATCAAAACTATATATTCACATCACTTCTTTATAGTAGTTAATAATAAATGATACATTTTGTAATATTTTAACTAATGTAAGAAATAATGTATATTTAAAATGGCTGGAAAGTCAATTAAGAAATTAAGAGGTGTGTCATTTGTACCAATTTATTTGTAAATTTACTTTTATTTTGTGAATTGCATGTCACTATAAGAAATAAATAAATAAACACTGGCATAATAGAATAATAGAAAGTAGCTTGGGCATGAAGATTATTAATGATAGCGTATTGTGTCTTTTTTGCCCTCAATACTAAAACAATGAATGATTTTTTATATTTAATTAATAAATATATAAAAATAACAACAATTACATTATCCATTTATGTTCCATTCTAAGGTTGACTGACTCGAGACCATAAAGGACTCACAATACAATGCAAATGGCTTAGATTCATTGAACAGAGAATGTTTATGTCAATCTAATAGTTAATATATACTTGTTAAGACATGAAAAAATGTAATACCTCAAAGATTGACAGGCAAGAGATTTATCATTTATGATTGAATTATTGGCGTCAGACTATTCAGTAAATGCTACATTTATGATTTCTTCAAACCTCAACAAAAAGATGACGTTCACAAATAAATCTGATCACATGACTTTTACTTCATATATATATTATGACTTTTTTCAGGTTCTGTCATAAATGGTTATCCAATTATCTGTTCACTAAACTTGGGGAAGTGTCTGAGTTTAAGTGAGAGCTTATCTTTAAGAATTAAATCAGATATTTGGGGTTTCAGAAAATCGTTGTAGTTATATAAACATGAAAGGTACATATAATATAATTACAAATGAGGTATCTTGTCACAATACAGATCACATAGAGTAAGATTGACAAGTTTATTGCTCAAGCGAAGATGTATTCGAAAAGATAATGTATGTGGTTTATATATGTGGCATAAAAGTCTAAATATACAGGATAAAACATGTTAGATTAATCTGTTTATATAAAAGAAGAATTTTATACATATATATCATGCGCGTCTATACCTTGGGTATATATAAATAAATTAGATTTCGTTTAGGCACAAGCAAGTATGGAGTTCAAAGGTTGACAGGAACTTTGGAAATTAGAATTTAACTATGATATTGGATACATATATAAGTCAGTGAGACATTGTTAAATGATTATGTAAGTATTCTGTTGTAGATTAAAACAGTATTTTTGAAGATGTGGAAGGTTTGAAATTAGTAGACATTCTGACTAATACTGTGAGTATTTAAGAATTCAGTTTTTTTTAAAAAAAAGAACATGTACTTTTTAATGGAGTTAGGTTGAAAAATCAGTCAAAGTTTTGGGAAATAATTGTGTTAGTATTCAGTTGAAATAAAAGTGTATTGTAAATTTAAATCTTCAGTTTATGTGGTTAAGTATTACTCTTTCAAACATCATAGTTCTTTTCTGATAATAAACAAAATCTTCAATTAATTATACATTATCCATTGCTGTAGTTTATAGATTCGAAGCAAATTAGTTTCAAAAGGAAATCTTGTCATATTTATTTGAAACTGAGGGAGTATAAACCTAAGCCCAGTTATCCAGAACTACACATTTGTAAAAAAACTCTAAAACATTCTGGAGTCCCAATGCACATCCAGATCATCCTTGAGGAGGACTAATCCAGATGTAGATCATACTCTGTGTGACAGTAACACCGCCCAATGTAGTTCCCAATTTGTGTGTGTGGAGCAGATACAGTTGAAATATCTCAAAAACATTCTGGAGTTTTGACCAGGATTATTTTCGAGGCAGACCCAGCCATGAGTGGATCCTGCCTTAATGTCCCTTTCACACTACAGGTGGTCGTCCCGCAGTTACAAGTTTTTCTCAGGTGCGGAACCTCCCCATCCAGGTTGCCCCATTTCGACTGAGCTGTTCACACTACAGGCAGAATGCCACTGATTGACAGTTTTTTAGAATAACAGTACTGCAAACGTTGGTCACGGAGAAGCAACCTTCATTAACCTCAACTTATCTTCGGTGAAACGACCAATGCCGTAACTCACCTTTTGTTGCCGTATTACACCGAAAGACAACCGAATCACAACCTTAGACCACACCTTCGGTTACAGTAGTCAGAAATTACTACACACATGTGCGAAATCGTCTGCGCATGCTCATGGTACCAAAATCAGAGGTGGAAATTTTAAACAGTCTAAAACTTCCATGATACTGGCAAGGTAAAGGACTGTTTGCCACTGACTTGCAAGTTGCATACTGACACCAGATGGTGATCCAAGGACAGGGACGCGGCCTACTGTGGGCAATACCGCCTATAATGTGAAAGGGGTATAAGTTAAACTATAACCCTGATCCAATGTATGATTTTAGTTATATAATATTAATAGTAATAATAACAACAATAGTAATAATAATTTTTGTAGAGCACAAAAAAGATGAAGACCCTCTAATGTGCTGGAAGCCAAACAGGGACGGTAAGCGAAGAAGTAACCTAGTAAGCGCTCACCAGGGGAGGATGACTATGGTGGTATGAGGGCTAGTCTAAACAGGTAAGTCTTCAGTTGGCTTCTAAAGCTTGAAGTGGTCTATTCAGATCTGACACTACGTCTGTTCCATTCCACTGGTACAGCCATGGCAAAACCACCCCTGTCTATGGCCTTCTGGGGATATACTGGAGAAACTGATAGTCTATTTTCACATATCAGACTACCAGACTTGATCAGAGATGACAAATGTGTGTGTGTGTGTGTGTGTGGGGGGGGGGGGGTGGTGGTAAAATTTTATGGCTTTAAAAACGAGGAGATTGTATTTGAGAAGGACACGATATGAAAAACAGGACGCCAGTGGAGTTTTTCTTGATAAATGTTGACATGACTCATTATATTTAATTTTAAAACAATACAGCATAGCACATTTTAAACTTTCTGAAATTTAGCAACACTGCCCTTACTGATCCCATACAGTAGGGAATTACAGTACTCTAATCGATTACTGACCAAGTACTGCAGTATCAAAAGTTAGGAATTCATGGATATGTCATAAATCCTTCAGGTGATAGTAACAGGCAAGGCAGACCTTGTCTATATGATTGTCAAAATTGTTTTCCAAGTCAAAAGTGACACCTAGATTTTTTTGCTTCCTCTGCCGTAGTAAGAGAGCTTTGAAGGAATGTAACAGAAAATTTTGGTATAAGTGACTCTCTGGTATGTTTATCGCCATGTTAATGCTGTCATACATGAGGACAAACAAACAGAAAAAACTGTTTATGATTATGATTACAATACCTTCGCTTCTTCACATTCAGGTAAACATTCATCACTAAATTCTGTTATAAAAATTTTAATTATAAATGTTACTTAAATATCTCATAATTACTGTTTATTTCAGTGAATAACACTTTGGGAATATACACGGAGAATATACTTAAATGAAACAATCTTCAGATCTTTCAAAATAATATTATACAAATCATATCATTATGAAACCCCAGAAAGTGCCAAGGTAATACAATTCATTTGTAGTCATTTTATATGGTTGCATTTTTATATCTGCATTATAGTGATAAAATACGTATGGGAAAATTTATATTCAAACGGAAACTTGGCCCTTAAATAGCAAAACTGTTTTACGTCTCAGTGGAGCATTTCAAAGGACACATGTAAAATCAGTAAGACATCTTTAAATTAGTTGTAAAATATCTTTGCATCCTTTTATGCAGACTATTATTGGCCTCATATTTATATAAACTTATGTGTGTAACATTAATAACACAAGCCTTGTAAAAACATTCAGCAGATGGTACTTTGCGTGACAAGTCTGGTCTGGTTAATAAGTTTAAAATTTCCAAATAAAAGGTTTCCTCTAGTCTATGCTAAAGTTGTAATAAAAGGAAAACATGTTTATATAATTATAAACACAATCGATGTAGTGCACACACAAAATGATAGTTGAAAAAAACTTTTGACTGAATTATTTTATTTATTTCAATTATTTATTTATTGTTATGCATATTATTATCATAATTCTATATATTCATACACAAACAGCAACATTAAGTCAGATTTAGGTTGTTGTTAGTTAAATAAAACATTTCTTGACAAAATGCTATTTAATATAAAACATCCTGCTAAGTATGTTGAAACAATATGCACCAAACGAAAGAATTTTGGTTCCTCTGAAATATTTTTCTTTATTTTTAAACATTTTAGACAAATATATATTTGTGATCATAATCATGGGTTATATATGTTACAGGGATAACCATGTCATCAGGCATCGTGAAATACCTAAAATTCCAGGTATTTCAGGTAATGCCTGCTTTTGAACTCCAGGCATTTCACAAAATACCTAGACCTGATGCTCCAAACATTTTAGCCTGCCTTCTGTTACCTAAGTTCTTCCCATACAGTTACTGCAGGCCTGTACAGGAAGTGGAGTAGGTATATCATCAGATGATGGCACAGGTATCTGAGTGGATGTGTTGTTCTATTTAAAGATCTATGGCTCATTGGGCACTGGTTGCTCTTGCGTGGGAGAAAATGGTTGCTCTAATGCAGACAGGAGGTCAATAAGATGTTCAATAATCTCTTGTTGTAGACTTATTAATCCAACATTTGGTTTTATCCAAACATAGCAGCATAAGGAGAACCACTGTATGGGAACCATTGTTCTAATGATTTTGGACTAAGTCAAAGTTGGGGTTTTACGTACCGTTCAACAGCCAGGGTCATATTGGGACAGGTCCTCAGCATTGCCAATCGTGGGACTTAACCCACAGTATGATTTTGGACAAATCAACATCCAAGAGATCAGTCCATTTTTACAAACTGCTAAACATTAGAGAAGTTGATAACCAGATTAAAATGCATACTGAAGAGATCCATGTCTGCTTGCCTTTATTAGGCCCCTTATGCTAAGCTTAATTCTTTATATCTGTATATATAAGAGTTTATGTATATCTGTAAACTTTTGAGATACTATCTGGAAAAGTTGGCTAAATCTCTTAAGAAATTGTGATATTTATCTAAAATTGATTTGGGATCTCAAAGATACTCTTTTGTAGTTCTCAAGTCAGTAGAGATCCCCTCAAAGTCATAAAATGTTCATTGAAATGTATCACTCAGTCCAAAATAAACCCAGTGCAAATCATCAATTATTTTCACATTACCTTTATGCACAATACTTCAGTAACTTTGTTTTATCCCACAGTGGTAACTTCACGTTTATTTGGAAATAGAGAATAAAGGTTTAATACAATGAACAGTTAACAACAGTGTCTTAGTTATCATTAAATTTGAGGGCATGTTATGAAAAATTAACCAATACGGTTAACTAAGGTTTGGATTTACAGAAGAGTGTGCCAACTTAAGGTTAGCTAAGATCTAGCATATTTATTAGCAGAACGAAGGCTTTGATTTGCAGTCCCCTGATTAACATAATCCACTTTATATAAACCTCTAAATATGGTCCACATTTACAGGTTAAAACGTACTTAGAATTGATTTTACCTTGTAAATCATCTCTCAATATAACCTGCCACTACCCAACAAATCAGTGGCCCCCTTCGTGATGAATTTATAATTGACATTGATTTGTTTACTATTAATTATGTACTTATTAATGGGATATCATCGATTGCAGCATTCCATTTGACAGCCCAGTGAATTAATGCCATTGAAGAGGGGAAGTCTGAACTTACAAGGGTAAAGAGTTTAAGACGATTTACTCACAATTAAACAGGAAAAGCAAAATCTGACACGTTTAAAAAGGAGAGGAGACACATTTAATCACATGATCTGTTAATGAATTGGTACATGCTAATGCTCAGATAACCTCCCGAGGGACCCCATGGCCACTTAATTCAAGCACAGCACACAAAGACATTCTATGAAATCAATGACATGTGACGAACAACAATAACAAGTCTTAAACTATGTCATTGATCTCCCACAAAAAAAAAAAAAAAAAAAAAATGTGGGAATTCAATCAATAAAAATTCCTGGAACCAAATATGCTGATCTTAAGAACTTGCTATTTCGCTTAAATCAGCATCACACAAAGTTAATAAGATTTTTTTTCCTTCTCAAATATATTGATAATTAATTTAGGTGTAAATTTGAAGTTCAAACGTGGTTTTTTGTCCTAAGTAAAACTCTGGGGGATTTTGCAAATTTTCAAGTTTAAGAACGGAACAAGCTTTTTGACAGCTTGTCCTATTGGATTTGAATTTTCTGTGTGACCAGATTATTATACCTGAAGTATTATTGAGCATTTAAAAACCCTCTTCATTGTTACAGTCCAGTAATTCCTACAATATTGAACGCTGATTGACAAGGTGGGAATATTACTGTAAACTCTAGAATTTTAACCCAAAGGTTTTATTATGCTTCAGTCACTACTGAACTGGTGTCCTATCTTTGTGGTTCAACAAATGGTAGTTGTTAAATAGTTATTTTTTATACATGTTTTTAATTATATTAACAGGTATTTGTGTCTAATTTAAAACTTTTTGTTGTTTCTATTGGATCAAACTGTTAATTTTCAATTTCATGTAACATATCATGAAATTAATTATTTGGGGCTTTATGTCGCTTTCAACACTGTACAGGTCAAATCACGATGGCTAGTTTTGTGGGCAGAAGAAACCAATGCATACTAGTTTGTCAAGGTCCTGCACTGTAAACTACTGACCATCAGTAAGTAACTACCAACTTTCCTACATAAGGCTCGGGGTTTGAACCGCCAACCTCAGAGGTGGGAGGAGAGTGTGTTACCGCTGCGCCACCGTGGTCCCCTGTGGGACAAAACGAAGACAATAATAAATTCAAATTCTCGCCAATCAAATGTACTGATATGAAACTTGTATTTTGTAAGCTGCATTTTGATTGGTCATGCACCACATATAGGTAATTTCAAGTGGAAGATGTATTGCCATCTTGCGTTATAGCTAGTGTTGATCCCACAACCATTGAGATGAGAGTTACACTTGTGACCCCCCCCCCCCCCCCCCCCCCCCCCGTCTTTTTCAATAGGCTAAAAATCTTTAAGGTAGGCACAAAATTTAAATCTGTCACCTGTCAAATTGGAGCCTTATTAATTCATATTATTCGTATATACAAATATATACAAATATTTTTTGTTAAAACACAGGTATTTAAACTAATGCAAAATCATTGCTGGACCCCTTACCCTACCATAAATCGCACACATTACTGTAATTCTGACATTTAGCGAGTGAGTTGTTCTGTTCTGGTAGCAATGTCAGCCATGCTTGAAGTGTGTCTCTCTCTCCACTGAGTGGCAATTCACTAGTAAGTCTATTGTGTTCTAGGCATGCGCCAAAAACTCCAATGTTCACACTACTTCAGACCTCGGGCCATTTGCTCTCAGAACGGAAATCCATTACCATGCACACATGCCCAAACTGGGATGGCTGGTGGGATGATGTTTGAATAGGCTGCTAGTCTTTCCGGCGGCTCCCTAATACACTCTGGTGCAATCATTTGAAATTATCAATTTTAGGGTGTTCTATGTTTCTTGTATCAGTCATATTTTGATGGGTGGTTGGAAGGGTAAAGGAAACCAGCACGACCAACTACCAGTTGCCTCCACTTGAGGTAGGGCCGGGATACAAATACCCATCACTAGGGTGGGAGGGTGTTACCAATATGCCACCTTTACTTGAATGAAATGCAGTAGTCTGTAATTCGTCCAATATCAGTAAGAATTTCGTTTGTCTCATAATGAGCTTGTTAAAAAAATTGGGTCATGATCATGGTTCAATAACCTATTCCACAAATGTCATGATAAATTGAACATTTAGGAAGTATAAAAAGTGTTTGAATCTATGGGTACTAAGGGTGTCTTTATTTCCATATATAATCACCAATATGCTCAATCTGATACAAGGAACATGTAGGTACTCCATAATGAAGGTTATTTCCCTTAGCTTATATTATATTATGACTCTAGTAATAACAATTTAATTACGCGATGTGACATTAAATAAAAAACATGTACGGTTTTGTTCCTTCATACAGGTATGGGGCTGGTATGCATCTTGTATTTATATTTCAACAGTATTGTCTACACCAAAAATATGGCAACTGCCACAAGTGACAATACTGAAGACCTGTCCCAATATGACCCTGGCTGTTGAACGTTGACGTTGGAAAATATGTCTCGTTGGAAAATACGTCTCGTCTTCTGATATTATCAATAATATTACCAATAATATAAACAAGATAAACTCTCAAAATAAATCATGGATTGGAAGCATTTTGAAAAAGTTATAAATTTTAAATGTGTACCGAAGAAGCATATTTTTCATATTACGCCTTTGAAAAGACTAGTATGAGACTATTCAATCGTAGGGGGTGGGGGCAGTTGTAAAGAGAGGGGCAGGGGGGGGGGGGGTGGTTCAACTCACCTCAAGTAAAGTAAAAAAAGGACAGAATCAAAAGAGGAAAGCTCATGAATATTATCGAATAGAAGATTGTGGATATTACTGACAAATGGCAAAATGGGTTGCTCAGCATTCCTTGGTTGAGTTACAGCTAAGGATTATTATAATAATCCAACGAGGACCCCCCAGCTCCCCCTCTCTCTTATTCAATACAATTGCTGGTGGTAGGCACACATACTGGGAATTAATTTATTAAGTAGCTTTGCTTGTCAATTATTGAAAGGTAAAATAAGGAGGAGGCCAGGCTTCAGGTTTAAAAAGGACAGAAATGGGAATTGGCACACACATATCCTGAGTATACATAAAGACATTATGGTGTGCACTCAATAGTTGCTTGAACTTTTCATACGGCCTGCTCAATCTTTGCATGGACCGGAAACGGCAATAGGTGTATTTGCAGAGTAGAAAGATGTTTTTCTATTCTGTGATAGAATAAAATATTCTATATTTTGTTTGTTAAATTTTAGAGAGAAAACCTTGGGATAGCCACCGATGTGAGTATATTGTCTTTATTAATAATCTGATTAGCCGGACAGATAGCAGTACATGTTTATGTAGGTCTATTACATTTTTATCTACAGATAAGATATATAAATATGGATATAAAACTTATATAGGGGTGAATTGTTATAATAGCTTAGTTAACTACTGTTATCAAAAGAAGTTTTAAAACTGTAATACAGATATGAATCATGTTACTTCTATTTTACCAGGTTAAATATTATGACTGTCATAAGGCTACAAATATTCATACCTACTTTATCAGTACATAAAAGACGAAATTGTAAGATTTATTATAATCATTAGGCTACATTAATCAGTGAACTATGTAAATTTCCTTGTGCTGAATGAACACTCAAGGTTGTAGCTGTTTTTGTGACAACATCAAATCAATATTTTGAAAGCTACTTTACTGGTTAAACCTTTACCCTTCATTCAGCCATGTGTTATGTTTGGATAAATATCCTACTAAGTGGGGGTTTCAACTGTCTTCAATCAGCAGTGAATTATTTTATAAGAGCAAATAAGACAACTTAGTGCACACAATATCTTTGTGTACACAATGTGAGTTTACAGAGCTATGTATTGCAAGGTCATTTGTCAAGAAAATCAGTCTATTCGTAGGGAGTACAAGCCTATTTAAATACACTATTTCACAATTACTGATGTGAAGACTTGTATAATTTTGTACTGAGCCTTTGAGTTCGGTTGCTGAACTGTAGAAAAAATTCAATCCTTCAAATCTTCACAACTTACATGGTAAATAGTGGAACTTCATGTGCTGGGAAAATATTTGAGACACAAGGATCTTCAGTTTACAATGAACTTAATTTTTCAGTTTACATAGAAGTCTATGCATGTTTGTATCACCGTGCCAACTTTTTAATCTATCAACTACGGAAACTGTTTTCCAATGCATTTGATCTGGTAAATGGAGAGACTTTAAAGTTTCTGTGTCATTATTCTGGATTTATCATTGCTTTGTTGATTAAGAGTAAAATCTGCATGGTACGTATAGATGAGCCAATGGTTAAATGTGGTACAAATGATAAATATGAATATACCTTTATTGTCTAATGTTATAGACATTTTGATTGGACCAGAGGTTTGCAAAGTAAGCTGGGGAAAACAACAGCAGGGGAAAGGGATGGTGTACATTTCTGAGCTCATGCTGATCATTTTTTCTACTAGTTGAACGCAGAGATGTACATCATGTCAAAAAAAGACGTGAAAAGATTGGACGTACCGGTATATAACGCCCACGAAAGACTAACTCAGCCTCTGCAAAGAGAAATACAAATTCTAAAGATTAAATGGCATATTCATTCATATTAGCAAAAATTTGATTTGGCGCAGTATGTACCAGTATTTCAAAGTATTGACAAAAATGTATGGATGCCATTGGTAATTTTACCAAAGTAACTTGAAATGAGTTGCATTAAAATAACATTTTAAAAGATTAATTTTTCCTAATCAAGGTAGGAGTGTAATTAACAGGAAGAAAATGCACATTTTCACACCTGCAAAAGGCTATTAGTTGATGACAAAATGTATTTAGATCCGCCCACAAGACCAGACTTGTTATGGAACTTGATATCTGAATACATGAAAAGAGAATACTCATTATTAATTATAAATACATGTGCAACTGTGATTACACAGGCCTATGGTAAGAAATGGCCATACTAAAATGATAAAAGTAATGGTATGAATCTATCAATTATTCACATGCAAAATGGAAACTGAATGGGCCATTTTCAAAGCTATATGAAAATTGGACAAATGTTATGGGTTATGGATTAAGCTCAGTGCCAATTGAAATTAATAGCTTTCTGGCATTTCCATAACCATAACTCGTTATTGAAAATTCAGTTTGTATTTGTTAAAAGTTTCAACAGATAATTTGATTATATATACAACTCATTGTCAGAACTGAGAAGACAATTTTTATCTGTTGCCTTCAAGTATCATGGAAGAAATAGATATCTTTTTTTTCACTGAGCATGCAAAAGATAGATTAAATAATTAAGAAATGGCATTTTTGGCCAAAAAATGGAAAGAAGTACTACTGTTTGACTTTGTAGATGTCTCTAAGTACCCTCAACCATTTCTTTGGAATTGATAACTACATTTTGCATGAATTCTATGGATAATAATAAACAATCAGTATATATATTATGCAGAATGTGCATTAATAAAAAAACTTCTATTCAGGAAACCATATATATTCATGTGTGCATTTGACAGAAAATTACTTTGTACCTGATGGAAGTGTCTTCTTTTGGCAAGCTTATTATGCACAAAATATCTAATTCAGACCAAATCAAGTAAATACATATTTTATGAAGGCATATATCATAAAAGCCAGAGAGTTGATATATATAAATTACCATGTTAGTATTGTGTAGAAGATCTATCAGATGTATTCAATGGTTTTCTGTTCATTTGCGGTGCAGAGATAAGACCCTGACTTACAAAATGCAGTGATGTATGGATTTTCATTACTTGTGAGCAAACAACCCTGACAATCAATAGAACTTGCCTCATGCATGTAGTAGCTTGTCTCAAACTGTAAAACAAGCATATACACACATAAACCAATTTACATCTCTTTGCTTTTGTGATTGAACAAAAGAAAAGAAACACAAGGCGCATCGATAATGCATAACTTTGCGCATCGGAAGAGCTAATTACCATATTGAGGTGCATTCGAATGGAAAAAGCATATTAAAGATATCGTCATATAAATTCACCCCGAGAGCACAGATGTGGCTCTCAGTTTTGTATTTGCACAAGAAATAAATTGCTGTGTATGTGCATATATTTATGGCTACTTTAATGAAAAGAAACCCCTGTATATAACATGCGAGAATATAGTACATATGCATATGTCTGTCTAGTTATATGCTGAAGATGATATTTATACATACAAAGATGGTTAAATGGACGTTATTCAATGGCACAGGTATTTCATAACACAACAAATAACACATACTATGGAGGACCATTAATGCACCTTGACAATAATACATAAGAAGTATCTCTGTGGATATTTTTCTAACAACACTGAAGCAGAATTAAGCCCTTTGGGTGATAGTTCAATAAGTGCTTGATAGAAGGGAAGATTGTATGCATGCTCAGTCTGCCAGATATGATCTACTATCACACAACAGTAGTTTTTACAAGCTTAAAATACTACATGGTGGTTTTGCGAAGATTTATAATTACACAATTTGGTGCAGTTAGGACAGTCTGGTGACATCGGGTTGAATTTCTTTTCTAAACATTTACACCTAAGCACTTATCTGTGTAAGACATAATTATATCTGTTTACAATATTGTAATCAGTATAATATTATAGGTATAGTGAGCATTATTTAAAAAAATCGAGCCCTAGTGTAGTTGAAATGACATGGAATGTTCACAGGGCGAAAAAGGACGGTTATGATTTGAAAATTCAAATTATTCACAAAGATTCTCTATGGAAAATGCCAGTGTTTCATCAGAAGAAGTGTATTTAAAAGTAGAAACTTAGTTAGATATTATCTACATATATGGGAAAAATAAAGAATACTTTACTGCACTGAAAAACAAATGTTGAATGTTATGGAAATAAAAGGAATAGATGGTATATTCGTCTGAGATATAGGACAAAAGAGAAAATGGGCACTTTGACACTAAAAGTTGGGAAGGTTTTAAGTATAACTAATGCTTTAAAGTCTTCACTACTTTTAGTTTAGAATTGTCTTAAACAACATGTTCTCTATGAGGTGAATAGAAACTGGATCAGAAAAGGAGTTGTTGTATGATGTTCTGATCATAGGAGATTTCAACAGCATCAATGAAGAACAATGACAGACTGCGCCATATAACAATGAACTGAACTGCATTAGGTTGTTTTTAACAGGTACAATTGGGACTCACACTGGTAAATTTACTTAATGTTAAAAGACAATCCAGTTACCAAGGACAGTGTGCAGTTCAAAGTTTAAAGTTAGTGATATTTTAAATAGTATTCCCACTGTGATTAGAAGATGAGGTTTGTTGGTGAAACGCATATGCATATGTGTATTTGAAATTGATAATATGTTATTGTAATTAGGCGTGTAGTTAATATTTATCCAGTTTGTAATATGTTGTTTATATTTTGTCAAAAAATATTCAATGGCACGAGGACTCTGAAAGTGCAAACCTTAACCCAGCATTAGCATTTTGGCATTTTATTGCATTGTCATAAAGTAAAAATATATTTTGTCATAGTAAATGCTTTTAGATTCACTGTTACTGATATTATTCATGTCACTAATATTATTCATGTTTACAGGTATATTGCCTTGATAACCATGATAAGCAAGTTTGAAAAAAGAGCTTTAGCAGTCTAGACCACAGTGAAGTGTCATAACTTGTCTTTACAAATCTTAAGGGATACTCGCATCTTAGATTTGGATCCAGAGATATAAGGACATTGCATATTTCCTTATTAACAAACCTTATCCTGGTTCTTTAGATAACTACGTCCTTGTGAGCTCACAATAATGTTTATGAGACTTGCTCTCCTATCCATTATGTGATGTGGCGCCCTAGTCTCTCTACTGGTGGTACTGCTAACATTTATAGGCATTTTATATAACTCTCCAATTGCTTCATGTACTGCAAAATTTTTACTGTTAAGTTTGTACACTGTAATATTCTCTTCTTCTACTGACCGCACCTACAGAAGTTTTAAACCCTTCACAATTTTCGGCAATCATGGACAGTATCAACTTCTGGAGGATAGCAGTAGGGTGCCCAGTGATTTCTGTAGCTGCTCTGCTGCCTCTCTATTGCATTCTGTGTCATTCTCTGTCTTAATGTGTCCACAGTCTAGTTGCATGTCTGCTGAAGCATATATAAAATGTGTGTTGACATTATCTTTTCTGGGTCAAAGTGTGGCCATTTCCCTATCCAGTTCTAATTATCTTCCTTTACAAAACTGTAGATAGAGGCAGCTGCAGCTGTGTTTCACAGGACAGTACAACTTCCTACCTCTGTTTTACCCACCTCTATAACTGCCGGAAATACAGCCAGTGTATACATGTTACAAATTAGTTTGCTCAAATCTGACTGCCCACTGAAACAAGTATAAGTGAGCAGTTAATTCAAACTCCATGTTTATCCCACACCTCTCATCATTTGAATACATACAAAATGTGTATTGGTATTTTTGTACATCTATTGCTTAATGTGTTGAGTAATTAGTATGGTGCAAAGGTGTATTTTTGTATACAATGGCATACAAATAAACCACATTTCCTGAAATCTCCAAAAGGTTACTCAAATGTGTATTATCTACTGATACAATTCTGCATTTAATTTTTAAGACAAAAGAAGTCATTTGAAATCCCCCCGCCACCACCACAATAATAATAATAATAATAAAATTTGTTAATCATCTATATATATACATATATTTGCAATTTATCTCATATGAAGAAGCCTAATTCCCTGAATAGTGAAGAAAAAATTAAAGAAATTTTGCATTATATATTGGTATATTATGATGTTCAGTGACAGTTAAACTAGACCATTCTATTCATTGATATTTAGCTATGGTTTTTGCAGTGATGAGTCATCCAGGATCCATTAAGTTTCATCCCATTACCTCACGCTTGTATTATATTGATTCACATTGCTCTTACCTGAACAAAAAGACCCAAGTGAACAGATCCCTGTCAGGTAGATATATAATTCATAACTCTGGATTTGTATCCCTTGGCAACAGGACTCACACATTGTCTATTACTAGGCCTCCCTCTCTTTATTCTGTACAATAATAGTGGCATTATAAATGCCTGCAATATGGATACCCTTTGGTTTAAGGGGTGAGGGGGGGATATCTTCTCTAGGATCACATTGTGGTTGAAAATCTACATGAATATGCATTTAGAAATGATCAGGCATTTTTGTTTTATCCACTTTAATTCCAAAATACCTCCATTGTATTCTAAACGACAGTTTCCCACAATGGAACCAAGATGTGTATTTTGAAATCCCAACAGATCTGAGCAAGTCCCAAATAAAACTCCTATACTATTATGACTGGTGACCTTTTTTTAATCCACCCCCTAAAGTCTTAATATTCCTCATGAATAATTTATGAACCATCCAGAGGAGGCAGTAGTCGGGTAAACATACAAAGAAATAACTTTTGTCTCTTTTACCTCAGAGTTTATTGGTTTAAGTATGGTTGCTGAAGAAATCAAGTGTCTGGTTATAGAGTCTGTCACAGTTCTAAATCCTGGGCCCAATTTCATGAAAGGCTTTAGGTTCAATCACAGGCTGAGCAACTGGCTCAATTTCAATTTTAAGCTTTTGGTCTCAGCTGTGTTTTGGAGCACGGTTTCAGGTGACTCAACCGAAACTGGTCTGAGCCAAAAATCTTTGCAGTAAATCTTGTAAATATCATCAATTCTTTGTGCTCAATCTTTATCTTGTTATTAAGCATAGCTAGTTGTTTGAATGAAAACAAGATATATATCTTTACATTTCAGCTGCCAGTAGATAATTGCATAAATTTTTGAATGTCAAGGAAAACTTACTTGAATTCATTTTAACCACAATAAAGCCTAGTACACATCAACGCGATAAAGTCAAAGCTAGGATTTTACATTTCGTTCAACAGATAGGGCCATATTGGGATAGGCCCTCTGTATTGCCACTTGGGGGCGTCGAATCCAACACGATAAAGGAGACCATGCAATTTTATTATTATTTATTTATTTATTAAAGTGACATAGTATATGGTTAATACATGACTTAAAATATCACTTGTATAACTTGTATAAAATACCCACCCCCTTTGGGCTTGTTAGCCAATAAAAATTAGATATTATATGACAGTTAGGCAGGAGATTTAACATTAACATACTTGTACTTAACAGTTGGCTTCTTCTCTCCCACATAACATATACAAAATCCATACATACTTTGATTTTCTTACTACACATTGCCTCAGTGAACTGATCAATATAATTATTACAATACCTCTCAGTAATATAGTTGCAAACTGGCTTGACATATCTTGTCAATGCACACAAAAACAATATGATATGAACCAATATGAAATTATTTTCAATTTGAAAAATTCTTAAGCTTTTATGTGAATCAGAACGTATCACCAGCATCCATTTAAAAAGAACATATCTTGTTAACTTCGAGAATTTTTTTCATTTCTTCATCTTGAGGAGGGTGTGTATCTGAGCTTATCATCTCAGATTGTTTCAGATCGGTCAAATGCACACAGACCCTAACCTTCAGTTATTATTTAAGAGATTAATACAGATTTCAAATTGCCCCTTCACTTGTCAATGCCATTGCTTAAAATTGATAAATCCAATGTCTCGTAAAAATCTACAATCACACAGTATGCAAAGCAGTAATTTGTTAACATAATGTAACCTCATGCATTTTGATAAAGATTTTTATAAAGATATACATGTGTGTGAATTGCTAAATGGTATGTCATTATATATTTTATGTTAGATCGATAAATGTGATAGATAATCAATATTTCTATGTGATAAATAATTCATACTTAGAGAAATAAACGTAAATATGGAAACCAGTCTTTTTTGTTCACTTCTTCCGCTTTGTGTCTAGCTGCTCTTTGCAACCTGAAATAATATGTTATAACTATGTCTTGTAGCATGTCTTTTGGGTTTTGTACAGACTACTTAATTTAACAATTATACACCTGTTCAGTGTGTTTTCATATATTTACAGATTCATGTAATGAAACAGCCAATATTTCAAATTAGATGCAGTAAAACATCCTGTTTTATTGTTATTAAAACATTTGTCTTTGGCATCATTGGTGCCACATAGTGCCCCCACGTTTAAGGACGTGTGTTCGAATCTGGTGATTAAAATGGAAAAGTTGGCAATTCCATGTGGATCATTAGCAGAGTTTAAATAAAACTGGAGAAAAAAAGAATGGACTTCTTTACTCCATTCCTCAACTACTATTATATTTGTTTGATTACCTCTGCGAGTTCAAAGCCACAACATTGGTTTACAAATTTCTCCACAGTGGTACACCTAGCTATTTTGCACCATCCTTATCTCTGAACGGCTATTGCCTTTTTCAGGAAAAAAGTTCAAAACTTACCTCTTTGCAAAAGCCTACCATAGCCTTCCCATAACCATTGAGTCGTTCTTTGGTATTACCGGGCCATGAAATTTGGACTCACAATCATTCACCATGTTTACCTGCACCTTAGAGTCTGTCAATTGATGGAGATCAAGCACTATAAAAGTTCACATGAGATTAGATTGGCCGCTAGAAAAATAACCTTTTGCAATGATATGATAAATTTGGCCTTTACAATTAAAATCCTGGTTTTTAAGACATTTCTTTTTATCCCCACAGAAAGAATCTAAACATATAAGGCAGTTGTTTGAAAAATCAGTGAAGGAGTCGAGTTTCCAAATGTGACACACAAAATATGAGCACTCAGAGTGAGCCGAACACAGCCAAGGCCAGTAATAATAGGTAAATGAGAAAATCTGGATTATTACCCAACAGCCCTTAATGGCTGTCAGGGTATCGTTTTCACCCATGGTGTCCGGATGGGAGGGCGGGCGGGTGGGTGGTTGGGCAGGCAATGGGAAAAAGTTTGTCTGGGCTGTATCTCAGAAACCATAAGGTGTAGGAAGTTGATACTTGGTAGGGACATTGGTTAGGAGGTGTAGGTGTGCAACGTCATGATGTGACCTTGCTCTAACCTTTGACCTCGTCATAGTGACCTTGATCTTTAAAATATTGTCCAGGCTATATCTTGGAAACCGTAAGGTGTAGAAAGTTGATGCTTGGTAGGGACATTGGTTAGGAGGTGTAGGTGTGCAACGTCATGATGTGACCTTGATCTAACCTTTGACCTTGTCATAGTGACCTTGACTATAAAATATTGTCCTGGCTATATCTTGGAAACTTTAAGGTGTAGGAAGTTGTTACTTGGTAGGAACATTGGTTAGGGGATGTAGGTGTGCAACGTCATGGTGTGACCTTGATTTGACCTTTGACCTTGCTGTAGTGACCTTGACCTATAAAATCTTGTCTGGGCTATATCTTGGAAGCCATAAGGTGTATGAAGTTGATACTTGGTAGTGATATTGGTTATGGGTTGTAGATGTGCAACATCATTCTGTGACCTTGATTTGACCTTTGACATTGACATAGTGACCATGAATTTTAAAACCTTGTCTGGGCTATTTCGTGGATTCCATAAGGTGTAGAATGTTGACACTTGGTAGGGACATTGGTTAGGGAGTGTATGTAAATGTATGTGTGCATCATGATGTGACCTTTTTGCTCTGCCAAAGTGCTCTGCCATATTTCAGACATCTTTCTCTTATGGCAAAGATATATGGATTGCTGCAACTGATTATTATAATTATGCACTTTTACATAATTATGCTATTTCCATTGACAGCTATTCTCCAATTAATAAATTTTACAGCTTCATATTCTTCATTTACTGACTAATGCTGTCATCTTGCCATTGAATTGTCTTGTACTTTATCTTTACATACATTTTCTTTCTCTTAGATGTTATTTTCTCTACTTAAACATTATTTGGGCCTTTATATAAGTGACACTGCACTGAAAGTATCCCGGTCTTTGGACTGTTTCACCATTTCTATATGTCATGGTGTTGAAAACTGTTTCTCCAGGCTGTGGCGTACGGACAGTGATCCAGATCAATCATAAAATTTCATGGGATTTAAGTTGGGCCAAGACCCAACTTTTGATTTTTTTCCATGACGTTCCAACCGGTAGTATTTGTGTAATCCCCTGAGCAAACAGACACACAGACAAACAAACAAACAGTCATGAATATAATACCTCCTTGGTGGAGGTTATGATGTGGTATGATCAGAATTGATGTACTGGTCATTACGCATGCAAGCATCTACCGAAAGTTCATTTCAGTATGTGTTCTGTGTACTTTTATTCATACCCATGATATTAAGTGTTTTTCCCAAGGAAAACAAGCATAAAAATCCAGTATGTGAAGACGTAGTAGATCTATCTGCATGTTTTTCATCAAGTAATTTCATACTTCTGTGATTTTCTTTAGCAACACATATACGTGCATGTTCATGTGTGATTTGGAAAGGTAGTATATCAAATAGTAATATGTACAAAATATAATTGGTTTGTTCCAGGTTGAACCTCCATACACTTAAAAACTTTAGATCTTTAAAGGATCTAATTAAGCATCCTACATTTTTATTGTATGAACAAAATCAATGAAACTGGCATGTTAAGAATATATTTATTACTTGAGAGACGTCAATCTCCTAAACACACACAGTTGGAGCCTTAAACAAGGTTATCCATTATTGTTTACAGTCTTATAGTCTTTCCAAAGTCTTGATTTTATGGTAATCAAGGAAAAATATTGCCTTTTCAATTTCCATTATGCTCCCTTTCATATACTAGGTTTTACATAACCAAACTGCTTAGACTGTCTAATGAGGTAATATCTCTAGAAATACATTAGTGCCTTTTGAACACCTTCCCATTATACATATATATTAGATATACATCTTTAAAAAGGAGCTTGGTACGAATTAAAATCTCAAGCGAGGTTAAGTTACCGTTAGTATAGTATAGTTGTAATAACAGTATTTTAGCATGCAAAGTGCTGTTATACTCTTTGTCTCTTTGAAGTAACATACTACCATGGATTTTGTCACATTTGTACATAAATACCATTTACTGTTCTTCTACCCTCATCCGGCCTTCCCTTGATCAGTAGCTGATAAATGACGAAGTATTGAAAAGCTATGACATGTTCATATTTAACAAGATGAAATATAATGAAAACTTTTATGGCGTTTAATCTCTGTTAATGGACAGCCTTTAGGGGGCTAGAAGCAGGTTCAGAAGGAAAAAAGGCTACGTCTGAAGACATAGATGAACACCAGTGACTAAAGCACGTTGTGTACCTCTGAGCAAGTTTACTTTATACTTTAACTTGCATATATTTCACAAACATACCTAAACAATAGCTATGAATTATGTTAATATCCATTTACAGAAATATGTAACCTATAGATATATATAAATACAACAACTATAAAACGTAGGTCTCGGAATTTACCAGAATTCGTTATAGTTTCTGTGAGGGTTTGTTTTCAGTAAAACATGCACTCTTGGGGATGGTCCTTAGTATACCTCAAATTGAACAATCCTTATAATAAAAAATTCAGGTTTTATGTGCTGTTCAACAGCCAGAGTCATATTGAGGACAGGTCTTCAGCATTGTCACTTGTGGGGGTTGAACCCACACAAAGGTAACAACCTGTGGTTAGATGGTAACCCACTAGTAGTAGTAGTTGTTGAGTCTGGATTGACTCCCACTAGGCTACCGGGGATCTCTAACAAGACATATATACACAAGTACATACAAAAATATTATCTACTTTGACAGTTAGAAGCTTCCATACTCAAGGGACCTGATGCCGTAAAATGTGTATTTTTACAACTCTTGAAAAAGATAACTACACATATGTTAACAAATTATAACTGAATAATGTGTGTATAAGACAGGTGTAAATGTATTGATTTATTGATATATTTTAGATCATTATTATACCAATACATATTAAGGCATTTCCAGAGAGCTATTATAAGACAATAATATTTTTCACTACCAACAGTATTACACGCACAGTACTTCATGAAAACTGAGAAGATGGGTCTTCGTCCAACCTAGATCCCATTAAATTTTCAGAGTTATCCGAATCACCACCAGAATAGAAAAAAATCAAAGATCAGATTTTCCCATTTACTCATTTTTCAACTGCTTAAAATCACACATGCCTTGGCGGAGATATGCGCTCTCTTTGTGCTCTTCTAGTTATTTAGATCATAACTTTGCAATTAATTCAAAGACAAATGGAATTACTTAAAACTCTGAGACATTTCTGAGCAGGTGTATTGCACTCTCTGAACACTTACTCATATGTAAGATTGATTGTTCACAATATATAAGCATTAGACCACGCAGTAGTATGAAACACGGCCCATACATAAATAAATAAAGTTACAAATGGTCCATATTACAGAGGAATGTGGGTACAGGTTTCTTTAGACTCTTTTTGTTCTCATTTCTGACAAAAATGCTAATGTCATCAAATACCACAGGATTATCTACTGCTATTCAAAGCATATTTACCCAAACCCAACAAACTCTTACAGATCTGTGTAAACAGGATCACATATATCTGTGTGAATCTGTGTCAATTGAATACTTGTAGAGATACCAACGTATACATATCCATTTGGTATTCTCACACTGAAGGAATGTTAATAGGGTGTGGGTCATATTGGTTTACTTCCAAGGTAACACCACACTGTAAGTACACTGGTGGGGTGGTAGCTCACCCACCTACTCTCGCTGGGATCAAATCTCAGCTATGTTCTTTTGTTGAAAACTTGGTAAACACTTGCCTTCAACATAATCCCTTAGAATTACACAAAAAATGAATTTTATAGTATCTTATTAACACAGTTTATCACCAGAAGACACAGTCAGGGTACCTCAAAATAGTTAAGGCAAAACTTCAGTATAATCAATGTAAGCAGGGTATTAAGACTTATTATATTGAATAAGGGCATACTCTTCTGCCGGTGGCCTCCATACTAAATAAAGGGTGATGCACTAAAATGGCCATGGTTCAATTTTTATTATTTACCCATGCAGTCAAATATGCAGCTTAGTCTCTTTTTACTTCATTCATAAAAGTGCCTAACTAACCCAATAGTTATCAAGTTTAGCTAATAACTTATCTCTCCTCTGCGGTACCGGTTGTGGGTTTAAACCCTGCTCCATAGAACCACGTGACTTGTCCCAACTAATAATGCCCTGCCTCAACATGACCTTAGGTGTGTACAAAATCATGTAAAACAAGGTCACTGCCGCAGCGGTTATCTCCCGCCTTAGAATCAGTAATAATGGAGAACTAAAAGAGATATAAGGCCTTTGTAGTAAGATAACCGCACTTGACATTGAAGAAGGGGTCAAACTTTCCTAGCACTATATATATTTTGTGCATATTTGATGAACCTAGCTGCAATATTTCAAGTTTTAGAGCATCTTAATGATTTTTAAATAATTGTCTATGGCGGCCATTTTGTTTTTCAAAATAAGGCCAAAATTTTTCTCAAGAAAAACATTTGAAGGCCAGGACTTTTGATGGTCTGTCTTTATATTCTGAAGCCATAGCACCAATATTAAGGCTGAAATAAGGACATTTTAGTGTGACGACCCCATGTAACCTTGAAGCAGGGGTCAAAGGACAAATTCAACACCTGGAAAAGATCCCAGGCCATGACTTCCTACAAGTTGTGTTCAAATTCCGAACCTCCAGGAGCAATATTTGAAGAGATATAAGGCCTTTTTAATAGGATAACCCCGTTTGACATTAAACATGTGATATGGCGACCATTTTGTTTTCTGAACTAGGCCAAAATTACTATCAGGCCAGCCTTTCTAGCCATATATCTTTTGTGCAAATTTGATGAAGCCAGCTGGAATATTTCAAGATTTTGAGCACCTTTATGATTTTCAAACAATTAGCTATGGCGGCCATTTTGTTTTTCAAAATGAGGCTAAAATTTTTCAGAAAGGTTTTCATAGCCATAAACATTCCCTGCAAATGTGGTGAATATATCTTCATAAATGAATGAGATATTAAGGTTTATGCAAAAACATGACGAACGGACGGACACACGGACGACCGCACGCACAGATGTACGGAGGGATTTTATAATCTCCCAACCACAGCCTCTGGCTGCAGGCGGGAGATAAAAACAGCTTTAAATATTATACTTCTGTCATCTCAGTCTCTGTTCTCTCCTTCTCTCAGATCCAGTTGTATCCCTGATAGCCAGAGAAGAATTGATTCAGTGGCGAATATCCCACTTGAAAGGGATGAAAATGAGCCTAATTCACGCAAGGTTCTGATCAATATCAACCAATAAAGACATGATTTTCAAACTATTCTTGAAGTGGTATTGAAGATAAGGTATTTAAATATAGCATGTTATTAGTGTTATATTTTGTACAATACCCTATAACTTACTTTGGGTTTGTCCTTAAACCAACTTAGATTAACTTTAAGGATTATACTGGTTGCCCAATAATATAAACACCCCTGAACTTAACTTGAATCCTAAAAACATATGGTTGTCTTATCGCAACCTTACATAGGTTGTCTATGTCAACATCTTAATATTCATTTGGTTGCCTCACAAAATATTTTTCTTTGCCTCATAAAAATACCAGCAAACTTGCTTTGGTTGCATTGTTTAAAACCATATTGTTTGTCAACGTACAGTTTACGCGTGTTGCATTAGCAATAACCTACTAAACTTTCAACATTTAACATGGATGGCAACATCTAAAGTATATAAATATACACAATCCTAGTTTGTGAAATATGCAGTCATGTATACAGTGTGATGACAATTGGTTTATAATTTTCTACTTTCTATGAGTCACCAATCTGTAACAAAAATGGGTAAAAATAGCTACAAAATGTTATGACAAATACAATGACACCAGGAAACCCAAGGGGCATATTTTTCTCCATTAGGTCACATGTACTAGCTTATATTTTGCACTAACTGACACAAAGAAAATTATCCACAGGTATGGTTGTAATCCACGAATTACAAATGTATCAGCCCAGGCTTCATAAAGAAAATAATACCCGAAACATAAATGTTTAAAATAGAGGCATAGCAATTCAGATTACTTTAATGTTAAGTAAAGAAATTCGGTACAAGGTTTATAATGTCAGTATATGATATTAATTGTAGGCTTGTGAAAATTTTGGTTCTTACCGTGTTTATTTATAAATCTACCCAAATGGCTTTGCATGTGTATAACAGACCTATTCATATATCCCTACTATGTTTGGTAAATCATATTTGGAAGACCACCCAAAGGGCCATACAAACCATACAGAAGGTGTATTCCATACACCCAACCCTTGTGTAAAGTTTTGTACTTACAGTACCAAAACTTCCCGAATGATATACATTGTATACAAAAAAATATATATCATGAATGAATATGACAATATAATACAAGGCAATGTGACGATAATAGGATGGTGTCATGATCACACAACAAAAGAGGTGGTGATCACTACATCATTTGCTGCTGTCCACATGATCTGGTGATTACAGCATATTAAGTGGTGAGCAACAAATGATGCCATGATGATCAGGTCATCAGGAGAACACGTCATAACAAATGACAAGCCCAGTTGGTCTCAACATGTAAATTTCGTATTACTGTCACCTCATCCAGAGTTTGAACATCTAGATTGGACTATCTACCAGGTTTATTAGATTTCGGACCCCAGAGCAATACCCAAATATCCTAGATTGGACTTTCTACCGGTAGAAACTCCAAGTGGACTTTCTACCAACTTTTTAGATTTTCTACTGGTAGAAATTCAAGTTGGACTTTTTACCAGCAGAATTTGAAATTCTACGAGATTACACTTTCTACCATGACATATATAAGGAGACAACAACATTATGTCACAACTGTTTTGTATTTCACTGTAGTATTAATAAGGTTAACGTTTAAATATTAACAGTGATGTTACAGAGTGAATTTAATAATTAAAAAAATTGAGTGAAACTTGAAAAAAACTTATGAAGAGATTACTCAAAAATAAAAATAAAAGAAGGAGGCAATAACCGTTATATAATAATACATCACTTTTTTACACTAATTTGTATACATTCTACTAATAGAGAAAGGTTTAGTTTGTATTGTAAATTATAATTGTGAACCCCCAAAAATAATAATTATAAGATTAGGATAACTTAAGCTTTTATATCTCTGGATAACTTAAGCATTTATATATGTTTTGGTAAAACAAGAAATTGAAATTACAGTTTGGGTGATTGAAGCTGATTTATACCATTCGTTTAACATCATGACTTCAAAAGCATTGGTACATGGAATTAAATTAACCTAGTTTCAGTAAACATATACAGAAATTTAGTCATTTTGGGAGTAATAAAATGGGGATCAAGTCCTTGCTTAATTATTAAGTTTTCATTTAAACAGATCCAAACGAAAACCTGATGAAAACTGATCATTCAAAAGAACAGAAGCAGTGCTCTCCAATAATGCATGTCAACCGTGGAACACGGTTCAAAGAAGGACTTAAAATATGCCATATTTTATCAATGACATCCACCTTTTTTAGGCTTTCTCAGGCATGTTAAAACTGGTACTTTGACGCAGTTGCCATTGATTCATTGAGTCTGGCTGAAGACTCTCCGCCAGTTTTGTTTTATTTCTTCTGTTATTTAATTTACATTTAAGTTTACTGTGCACTGACTGAACACTTCACATGATGAGTAAGTGAATGGATGGAGGAGATCAGTGCATACTAGTTGGTCAAGATTTTGCAATAGAAATTACCCTGCACCAGTCAGCAACTAACGACTTTCGTGGCTAAGGTTTGTGTCAAGATTTGCCAGTCTGAACAGGTAGGCCTTGAGTTGGCACCTGAAACTGGTGACAATCTGTTGGGATTTGACATTTAGTGGCAGCCTGTTCCATTCGACTGGTGCATTGT
Source organism: Sabellastarte sp. h YS-2021 (assembly GCA_964017235.1). Classification (NCBI taxonomy): domain Eukaryota; kingdom Metazoa; phylum Annelida; class Polychaeta; order Sabellida; family Sabellidae; genus Sabellastarte; species Sabellastarte sp. h YS-2021. The sequence continues at coordinate 53,483,157 of OZ024933.1, forward strand.
AAAGCATTGCATAAAACTATTAAATGGCTATTGGGCAAGAAAGGCATTTTTAGAAATTATCCATAGATCGGTTTATGACAACAGCGTATAACCAGGTGAGAACTGATTATAACCATTATTTTATTGGCCAAAATGTTTTAAACACTTTCCAGGCCAGTATACATCACTCTGGAAATAATTTTGATTTTAAACATTTAGCACTCACCAAAAAAATAATCACTTCGTGTAAAGAATAAAGCACATCTTACCAAACAAAGGTATTGGTTTATTACGTGAAATGGCTTGAAACAAGATAGAAATGTAAAAAGTCACTACGATATTTTCATAATTTATAGGAATGTAAGGTTTGTGTGAAATTGCCAGTGCCCAACCATGACATGCTACACTGATTCACAGATTAAGTCAAATTATCAGAAATTGCTGAGAGTGTGGAGTAAAGTTGCAATAACTCTCGGTGAAGCTTCAGTCAAGCTCCTGCTCTCTTAGCAACTGGGTACTGGTGAGCATTGACTTGGCTTTTGATCTTAAAGTTAAAGCCAAGGTTCAAAAGGTTGATGCCTAGTTCACGAGGCAGAGGTTAAGTGTATTACAGGTATGCCATCGGACCCGAGTACTTGTCTCTCATTAGGAAGTTGCGGTTTTGAATCAAAGTCCAATAAGCCCTCACCCTCCACATGTTCCCTGTGTTCAGTTTATTGTCCTCTACCCTGAAGGGGGATACGAGGGTATTGTAACCGGTCCCATTTGTCTGTTTGCCCATGCACATTGTGTGCATAACTTACAAACTATACATGGGACCGGGGTCATATATTCACACAAGGTTGAGCCTACCTGTGGCTTGGTTACTGTGGTTTTTGTCATCATCTGAACATCAAAGACCTGTTAACCAAAATCAGTACCTCAATCATGTTGTATATTGCTAATTCTTAACAAGATTTGCTTGGAAACCTTTGTGGGAAAAAAATAAAAATCCACAAATATATAGACAAATTGTAATTGCTTTTGATCTAAATCCTCTTAACAGTGATCTATTTGTGCAGCCTCATCATTACTACAGTAGTCAATTGATCCAGAAACCGATATACACACCCAAGGACTGTCATGGATGTGTGTAAGACATGCATAACAAATTAATAAAATTCCATATTTGTAAGCGCAAGAAATATTTTAGTGCAACAAAGTAATAAAAGATTCCACAAATAAATGCTGTGATATTTTGCATCCTTTAAAATACTCAGAGTTATAAAATTTCGAAAAATGTATACAAATACCATGTGTACCTTTACTTCTATAAACACCAGGGCCCGTATTCATGAAAGGTCTTAGACTTAGCCAGGTCTTAGGCTTAAATCCAGTCTTAAAGTTAAGACTTTTGTCTCAGCTAAGCTTTGTCTTAAAACCACACAAAATTCACAAAGGGTGACTTAGCTCCAAGATTATCAAATAACCACAGTGGTTTTCTGTGTCATGTGACCTTTCTTTTCTATTCAAACTATACTATTGGTGACATATATCCTTAATTTAATACATTTTATCTAAGGAAAAGTGCTGTTTTGAAATGGAAAACTTTGTTACCACATATAAATTTCCAAAGACTGCTTTAGTGAGATGTTCTGTATAATTATACTTTATTTACAGCCATTTCAAATTTTGAAGTGGAGAAAAGTTTATGGCGGCCATATTTAAGTCTTCTTTACAAAATTTAAGCGCACTACTAACCAGTCTTAAAGTTGAGCCCTTGGCTAAGCCTAAGACCAGTCTTAAAGTCTTTGTGAATACCACCAAGCCTAAGACAAAAGTCTTAGCAGGTTTTGGGCAGAAACTTGAGACAAAAGTCTCAACTTTAAGCCTAAGCCCTGGCTAAGACCTTTCGTGAATACGGGGCCTGCACAATACAAATCTGAATACCTCATATGAACGTATTGAAGCGCACATGGAACATATATTCGTACACTTCTACATTTCTCAGTTATAGACACTTCTACATTTCTCAGTTATAGACACTTCTACATTTCTCAGTTATAGACAAGATTCCACGTCATTGTAAAACCACTTTGCTGCTCAACATAAAAGCCATATATTAAAATGTATCTGATTTTATTATATGCATTTTACGTCTCTTCAACACACTGTATAGGTTTTATCATGACAGCTAGCTTTTATGATGGAGGAAACCAGTACACACTAATTGGTGAAGATTCTGTCCTGCAAACCGCCAGGTATCAGTAAGCAACTGCCAACTTTCCCACATAAGGCACAGTTTGAACCGCAGACCTCAGAGGTAGGAGGGGGGTGTATTATTCATTGCCTAATCGAGGCACCCTGTATTTATACTAATTATAAACCCAAAAAATACCTTCAAAGATCACAACATTGCACTTCCTTTCATAAACAAATTACTAAATCTTGTGCTTCATTGGTTCATGCTTGTGTGAGTCCCTGCATGTTTACATTAGTTTAGTTCTGTTTGATGACTGTGATTACTACATCTGTTAATACATACCCAAGCTACAATAAGGCTAAATGCATTTGTACTTTATGATTGCTCCTTAATTGCTGATAAACTCTTTAATTATCTAAAAGCCTTGGGGCAAGGCTAGCAACTATAGGAAACAGTTGCATACAGGGACAGACCTGGGAAACAAACCAAGAATTAAGGATTTTAAATGGTTATGTATTACAATGAAACAAAATGTGCAATTACTTTCTGGTATTTCAGGTGGTGTAGTGTATATTGATTGGTGGGCGGAAGGAGCATTAGAAATTGTGTGAATGTTCACTGCTGAGCTAAAATACTGGGAACTTATATTGTCGTAAACATGTAAAAAGACAACTACATGTCTATTTGAGTAATATTTGCATTTGAACAAAGCAACTGGCGGTTGCTCATATTCATACCAATAACTTACGCTTGAAAAAAAAATCTGTACAGACAAATATCTGTATGGGCTGTGTTTTTTTTTCAAACTAAGCTAATTAAACAACTTAGATTTATTCTGCTGCATCACTACAACTGAAAGACAGTTAAGTAGTAGAAAGAGTTGAGTCGTTTATAATATATATTAAAAATGCGAAAGGTTTTTTAATCTGAAACGCCTAGCCAATCATATCCTCTCATTCAGATGTTGCTACTCCCCACCCCTCCGACCCTACAAGAACCACTGTAGCTTAAAATGCTGTGAGTGTGGCTTTTAGACTAATATGCTATAAAATTTTACATCTTAACAATGAACAGATGGTGGAGGCAATTGACACAGGTTAGCTGTAATCCAGGTACTCAGGTAGTCTACTGTGAACTCAGACTAATAAATCCTGCTCTCAAATTCGGGAGTTTCACAGGTTGCAGGGCATAAGTCCCTTCGGCGTAAAGTTTACACATCTGCATTGAAACAGTTTTCACTGAAGAAAAGATGAACTCCAATTAACTCACTTAATTCTTGACTCAAGTCTCCAGACACATCTTACTTACCATAGATTTCTCTCTCAATCTAATGGTCTCTTCATACTATTCTGTGTGATCCTATATCAACACTTATTTTGATTTTTGCTTCACGACCTTGTCCTTATTGTCCAGTAAATGGACCTCATATAGGGTAGTGCATTCTCATCCCAACAAATCAGACATACATGAAATCATTATGCATCCACTTAAAGAGGAAAAAATCCTTCTCTATGCTGAAATACAAAATGTCAGCCCCACATTCTGGTAAAAAAAATCTTACAGTTCTCATATAATACCTAAAACAAAACTTGAAACTTGACTTGAAGAAAGTCTAGGGTAGTGCATGTATTATAACAAACTGCCTCATAAGAAGATGACTCCTCTCCATTCCTCTGGGGCATCTGATCGGTCGTGGAAGGATTTTCAGTCATTTTGCAAAAAGCTGCCACATCCTGAAAATATTTCCCATGTTGTGTTGAACACATCTCACCTTCATAAAACTCCAGCATTATTAAAACCTGTCACCAAAATGGAAAAAAAGGTCACTCCAACTATGACCTTGACTTACTTCCTGTTAGCTTTGTTACTTTGCATGTATCTTCAAATGTCACTTCTCAAGGTCGTCTTTAGACCTTGACCTTCTGTGTGGATGTGACCTTGGTTCATAATAAATGAAGTTCTTTCCAATACCAGATTCAGTTATGATCAGAAATAAAGCTTTTTGTAAGTAAAATTGTGCATATGTTAAAAGAATTAGAAATAAAATTATTAAACCCAAATGGCGTGTCATGTCTTGTCTTGGGATTCCCTGGGGGCTGTTAAAACTTATACCCCAATCACACTACAGGCGGTATCCCCCGCAGTTGGAAGTTTTACGAGGCAGCAGAGCCACGGCCCAGGACCCCCTCAAATCCTCCGAGGTTTGGTGTATCCATAAGGTATGGCGCACACGGTCAGTGATTGGACACAGTTTGTAACCATAAATAACAGTAGAATGGGGGTAAGATGACAGTAGTACAAACCTGTAGCATCAAGAGACAACCTCTATTTATCTCCACTCACCATATGTCATTGTATGACATCAAAACAGGACTGAGTCACAACATTAAATACACGGTGAACCACGTCTCCAATTACCGTATGAAAATTTCATCTGCACATGCTCACAGTGAGACGATCAGAGGTGGACATTTTAAACTTTTTAAAACTTCTATAGGATGCACAAGGAATTGGACGTTTTCCACTGTGTCACAAGCGTGAATACAGGCATCAGACGGTAGTTGAAGGAAAGGGGCGACTCGCCAAGTGCCTGCTATCGCGGGTGTACCGCCTGCAGTGTGAATAGTGTATAAGATACTACCAATACAAAAAATGCATTGAGCCAGAAAGGAGCCCTGACCAGTTAAATACTGAGGGCCTGCACTGATATGACCTCAGCTAGGAATGTCCAGTATAATGAGTAATAAGTCATGTACGAGTACAAAATGATTAATATCTATTGTAGTAATAAATGAGGGCATTGTGTAACCACAATGCCGGTTGAAATAAGTCTTGTTGCGTCTAGTTCTGGGCTGTCCAGCAAATTATAACTTTCCCTAAACAACTGGGCCAATAATTAATATCACAAAAATCTTCTGTGTACCTAACAATCTATGGGAATAGCATTAACCAATCTAAGGAGGTATTTACTGTGAGTTGTGTAAGAAGAACTACAAAATGTAAGATATGCAAATAAGTTGTTGTAGTCAATTTTAGAAGCAGACCAAAGGTGGCATTCCCTGCTGGCGGGCATGAAAATATAAACACCACAGACAATGTCAGTCAAATTTCAGAAAATTCAAAATTTTTCAGAATCTAACAAAATAGTCTCACAATTGCTCTGTCTCTTATGAAGTTGTTAAGACTGCAGCATTGGACACCAGGATTGTTGCAGAGGCTGTGGGTGCATGCTTTGACAAATATGTTACACATGAAACTTTCTTCCTCAAGAAAACAATAGAAGGGGAAGAAAGAACCTCATCAAGCAACTCATCCCACACTTTATTCAACTCTGTCACTATTTTTTTCTCCATATTTTAATCCAGTTATATGACTGGGTTTATTTTGACATATCCTCATGATCTTGGGAGTCAAATCTTTAACCAATTTTGGTCATAACATCTCTGGCCTCCAACTATTATTAGACTTTCTTCAAGTCCTTTTGTCTAGGGTATGAGGACTGAACGACTTTTTTTTATCAGAATTTGTGGCTGACAAAATTTGTATGTCATCAGATATAAGGTTCCCCCCCCCACACACACACACACTAATCAGGTGGATTCATAATGATTGCAAGTATGTCAGATTTGGTGGAATGAGAAATACAAAGACTTGGAGCAAGTCTATTATTGAAAGTCATGTAAAATATTTATGAGATACTGTGTACAGACGAGAAATGTAGAAATTTTTTTTTAGAATATATTGTTAAAAAAAATTTAAAACCCTAAAGTGTTTCCCCTGACTGTAAATATTTCTTTTAATTTCTAGTATCTTGGTGTGAATTTGTCACCAACGCATGGTATTTTTGTTGGAATGTTTTGTACTTAGAACTTAACTTGCAACAATCAAAACTTCATCCACGAAATAAGGAACATTTCACCGTCACGAAGTGGAAGTTAAAATAGACACTAAATTAGTGCATTATGTAATCATATTTTGCTCACTCATCCAGTTTACAATGTAACCTATACTAGTGCATTATGTAACCAGCCTATCATATTTATGGGAATCCAAATCTTCTTGTGCTTTTATCATTTTATGTTACTTATTGCCTGTTGTACATATCACATCGATATTGATCACTTTCAACAATATAATTTGTATAGAAAAATTATACAGACTTTAAATTATGCACTTAAATATAAAACAAACAGCAATTGGGGCGGGGCACTATGGTGTGTAGTGAGCAAATACTCCAACTCTCTGCCTGAAGTGAGTGACATGGTAGTTGCTTGCCAGTGCAACTAACCTGGAGGTGCTGGTTTCCTCAATTCTTTCATCTCTTCCTCCTGAAAGCAATGCCAAACCCAAATCAAATGTATCTGTAAATTATCAGAAATGTTGCAACATCCATTCAGTTTAATTATATATTGTAGTAAACCCTATGTTTGTGGGAACCCTCGTTTGTTTTAGTATCAGTGTATACAATTTATATCACTTATGCTTAGGGCATGAATGTGATATCCCACAAAATTGGTTCATGTGTGGTCTACAAGGGAAGATCATGAGGTATGCCCCCCGCCCCTTGAAAGAATATGTAATTTTTTCTTTAAAATTAGTGGATTTCTGTACAGTTTTAACACAAAAAACTCAAAAGTATTTTTTTATAAATTGTAAAATATATTTAAGGTTTTTAAACATTAATGCTAATTACGTACATAAAATCCAAATATAGATTTGACATCAGCATCATTAGAACATAATGAAAGGTTGTGAATAGTATATTTTATGATAAAAACTAGATATTGCAAAATTGTCATTTGACATTTCTTCAAAACAAAAAAAAAATTTTTTTAGAGTAAAAGAATGTTTAAAAATAGGTGCCCTGTTTTCATCATGTGCAATTTTGTTGTATATTTCTGCGATCAAAAAAATTTTTTTAGAGTAAATGAATTTTTAAAAATAGCTGTCCTGTTTTCATCATGTGCTATTTTTTGTTGTATATTTCTGCGTAAAGCAACCATTTCTGCAGAAAGGATGATATCAAAATAAGTACAAGTGAAAACTATTGCCTGATGTAACATGTAAAAATAGGTTAATAAAAATAGATATGTTATAAAAATATACATGCTGTACATTGGGTAAACCATTAATATAGCTAAATATTATATTCTTACCATCCTTACATCCGGTATTAAGGGAGTTATTTTGGGCTGAACAATTTCATTTTCAACGTGTTGTGTATATACAACAGTTTTTCTCATAACCTTGGCCTCTGGTAGGAGAGGTGAGGGTCAGGCTTGGACTTTCAAATCTTTGAAACACAAAACTGGCTGGAAGAAGGTCACAGTTTCTCTTTCTTCAGTGTCCCTGGCAAAGAACCAGATAGCCTTAGATGGACATATCTAGTTTGAAGATTTAATGATAAAGTAAAGCAGTGTAAACTCACTGATTATCAATAAATACTGTAAAGCTGTGAAAATTAGCAGTTACCAATTGTCCTAGTTCTTAACCATCCAGATTTAGGGATCCAGATCTTCAAATGTTTTATATAATCTGTTATGACTGTATCACTAAGATGATACAATATGTTGTAAAAAATACAAGTCATTGCTATACACTACAACATGAGGGGCTGTACCTGTACAGTTGGATTGGTTAAATAGCGCTTTGAGTCCTGTAGTATATGGAGATATTGCGCTGAGTATAAATACACAATACAATACAATGAGGGGGGTTAATGGTCTCGTGGGTCAGAAATTCACCTCCTAAGTCTGCCCCTTATGGGTTTGAACCCCGCCCGTGCAGAAGCAGGTTCTTACTTGTAAATAACCAAAGGTTTTGCAGTGAAGAAACTTTTTTATGTCTCAATAATCATTTTCGTTTTTCACATATTAATTACAAATATATAATTTTAAAAACAGGAATATGTCTTATGTGATCAAACAAAGCTGTACCCACTTGAGACTAACCAAGCCGACTGGATTAGATGAGGGCCAGTTTTACCATTGATACAAGACAGTTTGTCTTTGGAATCCTGATATTACATTTCTATTAGCCTTTGCGACCAGCCTTAGTATTACACAATTCCAAATTGAACGTCAAATAATTAACAAATTTTAATAATAGTCGTGTGATTCGAAGTTGCTTTTATTGGAAATTAACACATTTTCAGAAATATCCCCTTTTTAATTCGCGTAAAATAATAAATGATAATGATCCTTGAAAATTTTTTGGACTGAAATTCATTTTTTTTTTTTGGGGGGGGGGACTAATTAAAGATAATGGAACTTGAGTTATCAATAAACACTGCATACCGCCACAGTCCTAAATCTAACAGGGTGAACCATCAAGAAATATACCTTACTTGTAGCAATAGGCTATCTTCCTCAACCCGTCCCAAGAAGAACATGGGTAGGTGAGGCTTTACAGTTACTGCACCAGTTGAATAGAACAGGCTGCCACAAACTGTCAGAACCCAGCAGACAATAAATGGTTTCAGAAGCGACACCCCCCCCCCCCCGAAGTTGTTAAGACTGCAGCATTGGACACCAGGATTGTTGCAGAGGCTGTGGGTGCATGCTTTGACAAATATGTTACACATGAAACTTTCTTCCTCAAGAAAACAATAGAAGGGGAAGAAAGAACCTCATCAAGCAACTCATCCCACACTTTATTCAACTCTGTCACTATTTTTTCTCCATATTTTAATCCAGTTATATGACTGGGTTTATTTTGACATATCCTCATGATCTTGGGAGTCAAATCTTTAACCAATTTTGGTCATAACATCTCTGGCCTCCAACTATTATTAGACTTTCTTCAAGTCCTTTTGTCTAGGGTATGAGGACTGAACGACTTTTTTTTATCAGAATTTGTGGCTGACAAAATTTGTATGTCATCAGATATAAGGTTCCCCCCCCCACACACACACACACTAATCAGGTGGATTCATAATGATTGCAAGTATGTCAGATTTGGTGGAATGAGAAATACAAAGACTTGGAGCAAGTCTATTATTGAAAGTCATGTAAAATATTTATGAGATACTGTGTACAGACGAGAAATGTAGAAATTTTTTTTTAGAATATATTGTTAAATTAAAAATTTAAAACCCTAAAGTGTTTCCCCTGACTGTAAATATTTCTTTTAATTTCTAGTATCTTGGTGTGAATTTGTCACCAACGCATGGTATTTTTGTTGGAATGTTTTGTACTTAGAACTTAACTTGCAACAATCAAAACTTCATCCACGAAATAAGGAACATTTCACCGTCACGAAGTGGAAGTTAAAATAGACACTAAATTAGTGCATTATGTAATCATATTTTGCTCACTCATCCAGTTTACAATGTAACCTATACTAGTGCATTATGTAACCAGCCTATCATATTTATGGGAATCCAAATCTTCTTGTGCTTTTATCATTTTATGTTACTTATTGCCTGTTGTACATATCACATCGATATTGATCACTTTCAACAATATAATTTGTATAGAAAAATTATACAGACTTTAAATTATGCACTTAAATATAAAACAAACAGCAATTGGGGCGGGGCACTATGGTGTGTAGTGAGCAAATACTCCAACTCTCTGCCTGAAGTGAGTGACATGGTAGTTCCTTGCCAGTGCAACTAACCTGGAGGTGCTGGTTTCCTCAATTCTTTCATCTCTTCCTCCTGAAAGCAATGCCAAACCCAAATCAAATGTATCTGTAAATTATCAGAAATGTTGCAACATCCATTCAGTTTAATTATATATTGTAGTAAACCCTATGTTTGTGGGAGCCCTCGTTTGTTTTAGTATCAGTGTATACAATTTATATCACTTATGCTTAGGGCATGAATGTGATATCCCACAAAATTGGTTCATGTGTGGTCTACAAGGGAAGATCATGAGGTATGCCCCCCGCCCCTTGAAAGAATATGTAATTTTTTCTTTAAAATTAGTGGATTTCTGTACAGTTTTAACACAAAAAACTCAAAAGTATTTTTTTATAAATTGTAAAATATATTTAAGGTTTTTAAACATTAATGCTAATTATGTACATAAAATCCAAATGTAGATTTGACATCAGCATCATTAGAACATAATGAAAGGTTGTGAATAGTATATTTTATGATAAAAACTAGATATTGCAAAATTGTCATTTGACATTTCTTCAAAACAAAAAAAAATTTTTTTAGAGTAAAAGAATGTTTAAAAATAGGTGCCCTGTTTTCATCATGTGCAATTTTGTTGTATATTTCTGCGATCAAAAAAAATTTTTTTAGAGTAAATGAATTTTTAAAAATAGCTGTCCTGTTTTCATCATGTGCTATTTTTTGTTGTATATTTCTGCGTAAAGCAACCATTTCTGCAGAAAGGATGATATCAAAATAAGTACAAGTGAAAACTATTGCCTGATGTAACATGTAAAAATAGGTTAATAAAAATAGATATGTTATAAAAATATACATGCTGTACATTGGGTAAACCATTAATATAGCTAAATATTATATTCTTACCATCCTTACATCCGGTATTAAGGGAGTTATTTTGGGCTGAACAATTTCATTTTCAACGTGTTGTGTATATACAACAGTTTTTCTCATAACCTTGGCCTCTGGTAGGAGAGGTGAGGGTCAGGCTTGGACTTTCAAATCTTTGAAACACAAAACTGGCTGGAAGAAGGTCACAGTTTCTCTTTCTTCAGTGTCCCTGGCAAAGAACCAGATAGCCTTAGATGGACATATCTAGTTTGAAGATTTAATGATAAAGTAAAGCAGTGTAAACTCACTGATTATCAATAAATACTGTAAAGCTGTGAAAATTAGCAGTTACCAATTGTCCTAGTTCTTAACCATCCAGATTTAGGGATCCAGATCTTCAAATGTTTTATATAATCTGTTATGACTGTATCACTAAGATGATACAATATGTTGTAAAAAATACAAGTCATTGCTATACACTACAACATGAGGGGCTGTACCTGTACAGTTGGATTGGTTAAATAGCGCTTTGAGTCCTGTAGTATATGGAGATATTGCGCTGAGTATAAATACACAATACAATACAATGAGGGGGGTTAATGGTCTCGTGGGTCAGACATTCACCTCCTAAGTCTGCCCCTTATGGGTTTGAACCCCGCTCGTGCAGAAGCAGGTTCTTACTTGTAAATAACCAAAGGTTTTGCAGTGAAGAAACTTTTTTATGTCTCAATAATCATTTTCGTTTTTCACATATTAATTACAAATATATAATTTTAAAAACAGGAATATGTCTTATGTGATCAAACAAAGCTGTACCCACTTGAGACTAACCAAGCCGACTGGATTAGATGAGGGCCAGTTTTACCATTGATACAAGACAGTTTGTCTTTGGAATCCTGATATTACATTTCTATTAGCCTTTGCGACCAGCCTTCCCAGCAGGCACAGGTCCAATTCTTGACATCATGTTTTGGTCATGTTAGTATATGACATCAAGTAACTATCACTCGGACATGATTTAAGGTGGTCACGTCATCTGACACAAATCTGACATCCAGTTTATGTGACATGACATGACTTTATGTCAATAACATACCTACAATATCAACTAGATGACAAAATGATAACCAGACCTAATGTGATTGTATTATCCTATTCAATGACATAAAATTGACACCATCCCAACATGACTTTTTGTAGTCATGTCAAATGATGAAAATATGATGTTCGAATAATATGATGTGACCTGATATTCTACTCGGGCATTGTTTCTGACATCTTAATGATATTAATATGATGTCACTTTGTTAAAACATTTCAAGTGGAGTATCATCATATCATTTGAGATTGGATTAACATCAGTATTCTATAAAATTATATCATTTTTAGGAATATTACAAATGTAATATCATCCTGTACACCAGCCAGGGTCATATTAGGACAGGCCCTCAGCTTTTTCACATGAGTAGGGTCAAACCTAGGCAGAGGTGACAACCTTTGATTAGATGCTGAACCTACTAACTTGGCCTCTAGTCTCTGTGATGTTGCTTTGACAAAAATAATTAAGTTTTGGTACAGACAAAACAATTATGTTTAAAACTGTAACTAAAATGCTGTGTGACAGCAAAAATTTACAAGAAATATGTTGTTTTGTAAACAAATGTATACTTTATTGTTTGCAACCAAGCCAAAGATTGAATAAATAAAGATAAAAGTTCAGAAAAAGGGCTTCTAATATTCAAACTTTTGTACCCATAATTTGTATATTTACAAATGGTATAAATTTTTGAACTGGTTCCCACTGAACATTAATTATTTTCTCCCATGGAATAATCTTTATAGTACATGGAAATCACTTAAGGCTGTGTCAGGTAAGTGTACACAAATGGTAGTTAAAGCAATGTAATGTGATATTAACTGTGAAAACAAAATGTTAATAACCAATACTTTTATTACTGAAAATTAGTTTCAGCACTTGTGAAATGATGTCAATCAGATTTTTATATCAGTACATCAAATTGATGTCAGTTTCTGACGTCATATAGACATGAAGTCAGTCCAAATTGGGCAATCATATTGATGTCTTATGCTGATATCAAATTTATATCGGCTACTAGATGTCATTTTTATGGATTTTGGAGATGTCAAATAGACTAGGCTACTAAAGATCTGTTTGACATTTAACATATGATGTCATTTCGAATTTCAAATAAGCATCAGTTTCTGATGTCTTGCCCAGTGTCTTTTTGATTTCTTTTTGATATCCTATTGCCTGCTGGGTTAGTATTACACAATTCCAAATTGAACGTCAAATAATTAACAAATTTTAATAATAGTCGTGTGATTCGAAGTTGCTTTTATTGGAAATTAACACATTTTCAGAAATATCCCCTTTTTAATTCGCGTAAAATAATAAATGATAATGATCCTTGAAAATTTTTTGGACTGAAATTCATTTTTTTTTTTTTTGGGGGGGGGGGGACTAATTAAAGATAATGGAACTTGAGTTATCAATAAACACTGCATACCGCCACAGTCCTAAATCTAACAGGGTGAACCATCAAGAAATATACCTTACTTGTAGCAATAGGCTATCTTCCTCAACCCGCCCCAAGAAGAACATGGGTAGGTGAGGCTTTACAGTTACTGCACCAGTTGAATAGAACAGGCTGCCACAAACTGTCAGAACCCAGCAGACAATAAATGGTTTCAGAAGCGACACCACCCCCCCCACCCCCCCCCCCCCCCCCCCCCCCCCCACCCCCATACACACACACACACCATAGTTATACCCTGGATGGTGATTTTTGGATACTGATCCATGTCTGTCCCTGGATTATCCTTTCTTGGATTTTAGAGCATTAGAGGATTTGTATCTATATTGTGCTCTATAAATCCTTCTGTTATTATTATATAAAGTAAACGCCCAGTGCCACAACACATAGTATTACTGTACTTGGTATCGTTTCCTTCAATACTAGAAAACAATGTATAGCGTTTATTGATCCTTATTGCATCCTCTCTTGAATTCTGAGAAACTCTCCTACTTCCGGGTAGAGCACATGCCTTTTATATTGAATATTTCCTGCTATAGGTGACCTTCAACTGTTTAACCATCAAGAACAAGTTTCACTTACTGAAATCTAGCCCAGCTTTGTTACCACAAAATCCTGTTCCTTCCAGGAAACAAGCATAAATATTGCCAAAGACGTAGGGGTTCCTTGTTTAACATATGCGTTTGAAAATATCCACTAGTGACACATGGGATATATGGTCATATGATGTTGTTATGTTGATATGTTGTAGATGTTTTACGCAGTTGGTCTAGGGGAGTGGGGAGAATTACGGTATCAATACAATTTTAACAATGTATTAATTTTGCCTGTCCACTGTGTCAACTGTTTTGCTTGGAGTTTGATACTGTTAATTCAAATATGACTTGGTTCAGACACATAAGTGTATGTGATCCATTGTACACTTACACATGCACCCCCACTGGATATATTTGAATACTTTTGTAAACAATAACTTTATATATGTTTGTGCCAATTATTGCTATTTATTCCTAGCAATATTTATAATATTGAAAGTAATGTAAACAAATAGTTCCCAGAATTAATTTATGTTGGTGAATATGCTCTGGTTTGAGCATTTAATTATGATATTAAATCATCACCCCCTATTATTGTAGGTTCGAAGCCTTCCCATTCTCACAGGTATCACATTTGACGGATATGTGACAAAAATGACACTGGCTGTTGAAAAGGGGGGGGGGGGGGGTGAAACCAAAACTTCGACCTCATGAGTCCAAGGATGAAATATCATTCCTAGCAAAACTTTTAAAATCTTCACTTAATCTTTAATGATTTTAGAAAGTGATTGTACATTATGAGTATCAGTTCTAGTGATTTTCCTGTCAAATTTACTAACTGTACAGTAACCCATTACTGTGGCATCTGTATCCGCCTCTGTAGTATTCGTACAATTTGTGGATGGAACATGGTGGCTCTTGAATTGTTGTATGCAAATCAAAATAAA